>JAPVLO010000173.1:0-2400000 GCA_027257055.1 Cephalopachus bancanus | reverse complement strand
AGGAGGGCTTGTATATGCTGAGCGGTTAGGAATGAATGGCAATATGTTGGAGACATGCTTGTCTTTTGTACGCAGTAACCATAACTTTGCTGCCTCCCTTTTTTCCTTTCTTCTCTCTCCCCAAATATATACTGAGCATCCACTTTGTGCCCTAAAATGCATTAGGCACTAACACATTTGTTCTTTTTTAATTTATAATTGTAATTGAGTTCTAATATATAGTAAATGTATATTTAATTGCTTCCAGGTCATCAACTTTTCCAGTTTTCCATTAGAAAGTATTGTATTTTCTAGTGTGTGCTTTACTGTAAAAAAAAAAACCCACAAATTATATTACATTACAAGAAATAATATATTGATTTGTAAATATGTTATTCTCTTAAATGATACATAAGAGGGGGGACCCAAAAAACCCTGGAATTATCTTTCTAGAGAACAGACCCCTTGTAGCACACTTGAAATGTGTTCCTCTAGATCAAATGGTCAACCAAAGTTTTTATCTGAATGTTGTGAGAAGGTTGAGTCATGATTTGCAGAAGAAGCATCCCAAGTTGTGGCAAACAGATGACTGGTTCTTCCACCATGACAACGCACCTATCCACACCACACTGAGTGCTCAACAGTTTTTTTAATCAAAAACAGTATGATCACCATGTCTATCTTTCCTGTTTTACTGATCTTGCGCTGAGCAACGATTTTTTTTTGTTTCCCTGATGAAAAAATTCCTCAAAGGAAAATGTTTTGCCAATGTGGAAAAGGTGAAACAAAAAATGGTAGAAGCACTAAAAAGCATCAAATTAATTCAATAAGTGTTTCGAGTGGTGGAAAAAGCAACTTGAAAGGTGTATTGCATCAAATGGAGAGTACTTTGAAGGTGACTGAAGTTTTTTAAATATGTAAGAATAAATATACAGTTTTTAAAGATATAAATTTCATTTTTGAGGGGCCCCTCATAATATTAATTTTTGTCTAGAATTCTTTTTTTTTAATCTCAAGCAAGCATTATTAGCAGAAAAAATTCAAATAACTTCTTTAGTATTTTGTTTCTTTTGATTTTTATACCTCTATAGCTTATATTATAAAGTCTAACATGTCCTAAAGGTATGACATACCTTGTAGAAATGCTTACTACATTTCTATAAAATCGTAATTTAAAAAAGAATGAGTGTTGAAACCTAATAGTGTGTCTTGATTTGTTTCCCTACTTTCCAATAGGCACTTATAAATAGCGTCTGAGAGAATATGCCTTTGAGTTTGGAAATTCAAAAAAGTTTTACGTTAAAGGCAAATAGGAAATGTAAGCATCATTTTCAGCATCACATTATTGTTCACCAACACCATCCATGTCTACTGGAAGCATGAACGTTTTGTGAGAAATACATCACGATTTTAAGTCACCTTGAAAATGTTTAGTGTTATGCTAAAAGGAAAAAGAAGACTAATAGCACATTTTGTCAATACTGAAATGCTTGTGCCTATGGTAATGGGTGCCAATACTTCCTAACAGCTTTTCTGGAAACTCTTGTTTTGTTCCATTATTTTTGTTCCTTTGATATCCAACTATATATAACTCACACTATTTTCTGATACATCAGCAAAAGTATTCAAATATCAACAGAAGAAATGTTAATGCAAGCTGTGAAGAAAGTTTGATTGTCTTCTGCTCAAAATTCTGTGATTTAGTATGAAGTTTATAATATATGGTTACTGTTCTGCCAGACAAGGTTTCAAAAATAAAAGGACATATTTTCTTTTGATCTGCAAAGGAGAGAAAGGTAGGAAAGGGTTTATCTTCTTCAACAGACTACTTTTTTTCCTCAGAGAAATTAACATAGCCATGGATTTGCTTCAGTTGAATAACCTGCCTTTAATGTACAGAATCAGAAATAGAGGGTATTAGGCCCTTACTTTTTAGTGAAGAAAAATGTTTGATATGTTTCAGATTATCTTCAAGGGAAATATCTAGGCATATTATAATTTCTGAGGATGAATGTATACACTAAATTTTCAGATCTCTTTCCATAGCTTAACATCATGTATTTGTAGTATTTCTTCAGATTTGAAAGTATAAGAATGGAAAATAAATTTATTGGAAATCTAATTTAAACAAGTCAATATTGAGTGAGAAAATTCCTACTAAAATTACTTTTCTGACTGTTATGTAAAGTGATGTTGGAAATTGTCTTTTATTTTATCTGAAAATAATTTCTCCTTTTTCAACCAGAATTTGTTCAATTTATTAGAATCCCAATATATGCATAGAATTTATCTGAGAAAGTAAGGTTTAAACATACAATATAATTGTGCTATTCAAAACCTGAAAGTCCTGTCTAAACCTCTTCAGTATGCATCGACATAGCAAAATTTAGAATAAAGATTCTGACTATATATGTGACTGAATATTTTAGTATTTTATCTTTGAAGACTAGATTCTAAATTTTTGAAACATAAATATTAAAGAATATTTTAATTGAGGGTACATATAAGTTCTTAGAATTTGGAGAAATCTAAAAAGCTTGCATGTCCCCAAATATAGTCTCTATTAATTTGCTACTTGCTTGAAGTCTTCATCATTTATTTATTCCTTTGTCTCTGACAAATTGAACACTCAAAATAGAAATGTATGTACTTTAACACCATAAAAAAGTACTCTCGGCTGGGTTCGGTGGCTCAGCCTGTAATCACAGTGCTTTGGGAGGCCGAGGTGAGTGGATTGCCTGAGCCCGCCGCTTCGAGACCCACCCGGGCAACTTGGCGAGATCTCATCTCTACAATGAATCAAAAATTAGCGCGCACCTACAGTTCCAGCTACTTGGAAGGCTGAGGCAGAAGGATAGCCGGAGCCCAGCAGGTCGAGGCTGCAGTGGCTGGGAGCGGCCACTGCACTCCAGTCTGGGTAACAGACTGGGACTCCAACACACACACACACACACACACACACACACACACACACACACACACACAGTACTGTAATACTCTCATACTATAAGAAAGGGATTGGCATACTGCCGGGGTTGGAGTGGGGGACACAGCATCAATAAGGGTACCTGATCTCAAACTAGACAAAGTGGGGGAAAATTGGAGGCCAAAATTTTACATGTACGATGACCACTTGCATAGCTAATCCTGAATTGTATTCCCTCGCATCTTTAAAATAAAATAAAATAATGTATGTACTCTAGTATATACCACATATTAAATCATAGGTTAAGAAAAAAACCTAGACAAATGTGACAGAACTTCCTAAAGTATCCACATAATAAAAGAATAGAAAGGATATACATCCAAATTAAAGTTAACGTTACCAGAGTTAGCAAACAATAATACAGGTTTTCCAGTTAAATTTAAATTTCAGATTAACAATAAATAACTTTTAATATAAAAATATGATCCTTGTAATATTTAGAATACATTTAACTAAAACTGATTGTTGTTTATCTAAAGTTTAAATATTCCTGGGCATTCTGTATTTTATCTGCAACTATGATTAAAGAATTAGCAGATATAAGAATTATCAGATACAAGCATTTCATCCAAATAAACAAACAAGGCCTTTTTTCTTTTACTCTGATGTTGTATGCCAGAACTGTAACTATTATTTATTTACTCTTATTGAGGAGACACTTAGGTAGAAATTTTTTGAAAAGCATTTACATACAACAAAACATTGTGAACAATTTTGAAAAAATGACTGCTACTTCTTTGATACTTCACATGAGAAAGCAAGAGATCTATATTCTTTGCCTTAAAGATGAACAAATTTGTCATTGTTGAGAGTAATCAAAAACACTGGAAGTAAAGCTAAGTCAAAGTGGATCTTTTAGCTTGGTTTCGGCCTTGGGTTCAAAGGAACATTTACTCTTGAAGTCCTGGGATGTTATGTTAGAACTCTCACTATCCCGAGGTCAAAATACAATGGGAAAGTCAAGCTTCTTGGGAAGTTTCACATTGACATTCCAATCAACGATGCAGATGTACCTAATCTTCAAATCATCCCAGTCCAGGTGTTAGACTCGTAAGTAAAGAGCTCTTCAAATTATTTCATCTTCCCTTTGTTCAAGGAACCACCCCTGTGCTGTGCATTGTACAAATCCCTAACCAACAGAGTGAAATTGTTTTTGTTTCATTCCACTAAGTTTGTAGCAGTCTGTAACTTAACAATTGATAACTGCAATGGTATATAACTGAAGGTTTAAAATGTTAACTGTTGCTAATAGAATAGCATGGGTATGATTTTTTTTAAAAAGATTTTTGTATTTTCAGAACTAGAAGCAGAAAGATGGCTTAGAGTAATTTAGTTTGAGCCGCTTAAAATTTTATGTGCCTATGAATCACCTAAAGATCTTGTAAAAATGTAACTTTTGATTCAGTAGCTTAGAGGTGGAGATGAGATATTGCATTTCTAATAAACTCCCACATGATGAGGATGCTGCTGGTCCATGGACCAGCAGTTAAATAACATCACTCTGCTTCACTTCCCTCATTTTGAATTTGAGAAAATTGAGATTTCAAGTGATTAAATAATTGTCTAAAACTGACAGATAAATGTTGGCAAGCCATGTTGCATGCCTTAGCAGAGGCCATAACCCTGTGTTATGGGTTATTGGGAGGTAATTGAAGCTGTAAATATTGGAGAAGATAATTATTATTTAGTGGTAATTAGTCACTTCATTAAGTACTTATATATGTTATCTCACTTTTTCTTTAGTCCTTCAAGACAGATGATCTTATACTGAAGATGAGAAACCTAAGGCCCCCAAAGAAAAGGTGACTTACTATAGCAGATACATGAAGCAGGGCTTGAATTCAGGGCTTTTGGGGAATTAAAGTTTTATTCTTATGACGGCATAAAGGTTCTACAAGCACTATGGGATGGGTGTCTAATTGTCATACCGAGAAAAAAAGGAAGCATCAAAGAAAGGAATAGGATGAAGAAATATATGATTTCAGAATTTAAAACTGACAAAGAGTGCATCTATTCATGCTGTAATAGCATTATTGAAGACTACTCTTAGACTTAATCAAAGCACTGCTATAAAGGAAGAGTTCTATAGGTTAACTATACCTTCATTTACTTCTGCCTCCAACCAGAATGTCAAATTGCATGATTTAACATAAATGCTGGTTTCCTTTCTCAGTAAATCATTAAAAGTACTCTGGCACAAAATGTAATTTGTATGGTATAATTAATTTTTCAAAATAAATTTTTCAATTTTTTAGTTTCCATATTTAAACCACTGGAATAGCTAACTAGTCTCATTATGTTTGCTTTAAAGAGAGCAGAAGCAAACATCTATATGCTTTTGTATGAAGTGGGAAACTTCCAAGAAACAGAATTGTCTTTTGGAGGATGGATCCCTTGTAGTACACTCACAACTTGTTCCTCTGGATTAAACTGTCAACCAAAGTTTTAATCTGAAAGTCTTGAGTGGTGTATCATGATTTGTGGAGAAAACATTCTGAGTTGTGGCAAACAGGTGACTGGTTCTGCCACCATGACAATGCACCTGTCCATACCACACTCAGTGTTCAACAGCTTTTGACCCAAAATAGCCATGATCCCCATATCCCTCTCTCCCTATTCATCCAATTTTGCTCCGAGCCATTTTTTGTGTAATGTCGTCAATGAAAAAATGCCTCAAAGGGAAATGTCTTGCTGATGTGGAAGAGTGAAACTAAAAATGGTAGAAGCACTACAAAGCACACAAATTGATGAGTTCAAGAATTGTTTTGAGAAGTGGAAAAAAGCATCTCAATTGGTTTATAGAATCGGAGAGTTCTTTGAAGATGACTGAAGTTTGTTTGTTTTTTTGTTATTGTTGTTGTTGTTGTTGTTGTTTTTCTGAGTTGGAGTCTCACTCTGTCGCCCAGACTGGAGTGCAGTGGCCGATCCCGGCCACCGCAGCCTCGACCTGCTGGTCTCCGGCGATCCTTCCGCCTCCGCCTTCCGAGTAGCCGGAATTACAGGTGCGCGCTACCACGCCCGGCTGATTTTTGGATTTACTGTAGAGATGAGGTCTCGCTGCCCAGGCGGGTCTCGAACCCGCGGGCTCAGGCAATCCGCTCACCTCAGCCTCCCAAAGGCGCGGGATTACAGACTGAGCCACCGAGCCCGGCTTGAAGATGACTGAAGTTTAAACATGTGTGAATAAATACACAAGATTTTATAAAGAAATTCTGGGTTTTGGGGGGTCACCCTCTCATGTATGTTAATGTATAATTTTCAAAAAAAGGAAAAGCATAATTCACATACATCTATCATGAATATGTATCAAAGAGTTTATTCAAGTAATTAGTGAAGGAACCAGTAAGATGCCAAAATTGGTTCCAAACGCATGTAAAAGACATGTTAGGTTGAGATTGCTAGGTTAGATGCAAAACTAGTCAATGTTCTACAGAGTAATACATTCAAACATTTAGGATTTTCATTTTCACTGAAAAACTACATGCGTATCAACCAGGCAAGAATTCATAAATAATGAGGAACTTCACTAAATATGAATTTGCAAGTTAAATGTTTTAATATTCTCTCCATTTTGATCATTAAAAATTTCAAAGATTGCTCTAGATCATCAAAAAGGGCAAGGCTTATTTTGTTTAGTCTTACTGTTTACATAGATGAGCAAGATATAGACTTCCTGAGTAAACTCATTTACTCTGTAGCTCTAGAGCCATATAAATCTACTGGTCAAAAATTAAAGCCAGATAACTGATTGTCATCTAAAAACTGTAATATTGAATATTTTTATATATCTTCTTTTCATAATAAATTCTTAAAATTTCTGGCCTACTTCAAAGTGATCTTCGTTACTGTGTGGGAGACTATGTACATAGCAAATCAGACATCCTAGAAGGTTTACTAGGCACTTACTCCACATGGAAAATCCAATTCTTATGGAAAATGATTAAACCGGAAACAAAATCAAAAAGAAAAACAAAAAATAACCAGAGAAAAACATGGAGAGAGAACGAAAGAGAGAGAAAGAGGAAGAGAAGGAGAAAATTTGAAACTTATTTTGTCACCACTTGGATTTTTACTTTGGAAGATAGGAAAATTGGGTTTGGGGTTTAGGCAGCTTATGAGGGTACACTTCTTAAGCAACACAGTTTAAATGACCGTCAAGTAACTCCACTTGGACATATTATATAAACACAAAGACTATTGAGTATAATTTTTAAAAAGTTAAGACTATAACTCACAAAATATATATTAAAGAATTATTAATTAAGAATCTTAACAGATGTTTTTCTGAAAAATCAGTAAAGATAAATTTTCTTTTTCTTTTTTTTTTTTTGAGTTGGAGTCTCATTCTGTCGCCCTGACTGGAGTGCAGTGGTACGCTCCCGGCCACCGCAGCCTCGCCCCGCTGGGCTCCTGCCATCCTTCTGCCTCGGCCTTCCGAGTAGCGGGAACTACAGGAGTGTGTTACCACATCCAGCTAGTTTTTGATTTATTGTAGAGATGAGGTCTCACCAAGTTGCCCAGGTGGATCTCGAACCCGCAGGCTTAGGCAATCCACTCACCTCACCTCCCAAAGCGCTGGGATTACAGGCTAAGCCACTAAGCCCGGCAAAATTTTCTTTTTTAATGTAAAAATTCATTTTTTTACATACTCCATGTTTTTAGAAAAGCGTGCAGTTGACAACCACTTCCAATGCCCTCTAGGACAGATTTTCTACTGCTTTTAGCACCGGAAGGTATGTATTCTTTTCTTTATTTCATCACTCTTTTTGTTTAGTGTTTCACAATTGAAGTCTACTGCCAAGGAAGAGTAACATTTTTAAATTGCCTTTTAAATTAGGGGGAAAATTTTTGATTTCACAGGAAGTTTAAGAGCAAACCATATATTTCATTTAAAAAAAATTATGTCGACTATTTCTATTTAGACACTTAAAAATTGTGGCATATTTTTACATACATGTTGATTTTCATCCCAAACCTGTGGAGAAGCTTCTTGGAGCCTTTGGGACCTCATGATCTTGTGGATGTTTATGAGTCTAAATGTCTTAATAAAGCACAAAACACAGTCCTAAATTTTCCAACATTGCCTTTTGGAACTATTTAACATTGTGCATTTTATCATTGATTTTTACTGAGACCGCTTGAAAATTCTCAGCATAACAGCAGAAATAGTCACAATTTGTCATCTCTGTTTAGTGGAATATATGTATGAAGTCCATACATATTTATGACTAACTTACATAAACAAAAATTCAGGGAGAGAAAAGAAAATTTAATAAGAATCTAAACATAGTAAACTCTTTTATGCCAAGCAAATTTTGTGAACAAACATCTTCAAATATGAAAGAATATTATCACGTGTTTTTTCGGAATGGAATGGTTCATTGCATGATGAAGTTCTTCCAGTTGAATGACTCCTGGAAGAGAATGCTACATTTTTTTGTCCGTGGCCATTCATTACATAATGTACAGAATTATGTTATCATGACTAATGTCAACATGGTACTATGTGTAATCTTGCATTTATATACAGATTTAATAATTATGAAATGTCTTTTCCTAGCTGTTAAAACAAACATTTAAAGTGTGTCAAATTCTCAGCTCTATCTGGCAAATCTAATGACAGAATAAATTACATCTTTAAAGACGATGCAATAATTTTGGCATCACACTAAGAAAATTGAAATATGATCAGCTTCACATTGTGTCATCACTCTAGATGATTCCATAATTTTTCTGTTCCATTTTCTTTTTATTTTAGAGTTTCTTTTAGCATAGTTGGGAATAATGGTAAGCAATGACAAATAATGATGCAATAATTTTGAGGATAAAATGTTGCAGCATCTAAAAATATAAGATAACTGAGGCACAATATGTCTTAGATATACAAAAGGATGCAGAGAATCTATATTTCAGTTGTGAGATAGAAAGAGTTTTATTCCATTACAGATACTAAGTAAATGTTCTTATTCTTTAGAGAGCAACTAAAAAAGACTAATGTTATAATATTTTAAGTACTCCAAAGAATTAGAGCTGCTCAAAGAAGAAACTCAAAAATTAAAATTGAGTCTAATGGACCCTGATGGGCTACCAATTAGAGATATGACCACTGCATGGATAGAAGGCTATCATGCAGGATTAGCTGCATGGTCATGTTAAAAAGAAAAGGATCAAAGAGTCCATATTTTGATAAAGCAACATAAAACAATTTAAATACAATTTAGTTACTTGTAAATAAGACACCAGCTCATTAATATGATCACAAAAAGCAAAATGCTCCTTACTCTTAAAACCAACATTTCACATTGTGCACTGACAGTCTCATCAATTAAATGAATGCAAACTGCTAATTTTATGGTAATGCAATCATCAGATTGAATAAATAAATATAATTTTATTTATATAACTTTATTTCAAGACTCTTTTAGTAACCTGAAATGTTTCACTAATTAAAAAGAATACAGAAATATAATCTATCATTTGTAATTGTTCTTTGTGTTTTCTTTCTAAAAATATATTCATTGTCATAATCTGATAGGTTAGAGTGTATAGGGATGAATTTAAAAAGTAATCGTGAAGAAAAATATTTTTTAAAATTAAATCTTAATATATGTATCTAAATATAGACTTTGTAAACATATCTTGTGGTATAGAATGAAATTCCAAGTGTCATTCGTCATATTATGCATCATAATCATCATGTAAGTCATAATAACTTGTTTTTTACTTTATTCTCAAACTATGAACTTTGCAAAACCAGGTGGTGTGTCTTATCTCCAGTGTCTTGTGCTGAAAGTAAAGGTACAAGAGAGATTTAAATACATTTTTTGATGTTACAAATAGGATTTCTGAAAAGTTAATTAATGTATTCATTCAAAAATATTTATCAAGTGTTTACTGTGTTCTGGGCATTCTTCCAGACCTAGTCATTAAGAAGTCAATAAATTTTCCATAGACTATTTAGTAGGCGGGTAAAATAAATCCTACCTGTTGTTTTAATCATTTAGCTTTTCTAAATGTCAATTTCTCTTTTCCAGGAATAGAATGATAATCCCTTGTTTAGAAATGACAGCATCCCAGATGAGTTTATGTTAGGTAAATATCTCAGCTTGGGGGCCCTTCTACCATTTTTTTAAAATTCAAAAATATGTTTAGGCCAGGTGCAGTGGCTCAAGCCTGTAATCCCCACACTTTGGGAGGCTAAGGTGAGAGGATTGCCTGATCCCGGGGGTTTAAGACCAGCCTGGGCAACTTAGTGAGACTTCGTCTCTACAGTAAATCAACAAATTAGCTGAGCATGGTAGCATGCACTTGTGATTCCCACTATTTGGAAGACTAAGGTGGAAGGGTAGTCTGAGCCCAGTAGGTCATCGCTGAGGTGGTCATGAGCCCGTCACTGCACTCCAGCCTGGGGGACGGAGTGAGACTCCAACTCAAAAAAAAAGTTTTTCCGTGTTTTCGCAATTATTTACTTGCTATAAATGCTTTAAGTAATTTTTATGGAAGATTTTTAAGATCTAGAAATGAATAATTTTGTTGCTAACAAAGTTAATAGGCGTTGGTAGGATCAACATATATACTTTCTGTTTAATATCATACCTTTTATCCTTCTGTGAGTGAATTTTACAAAAGGGGTTTTAGCTCTCCCACTGGTTCTCTCTACATAGAAATTTCTACCTTGGCTGTGCAGTTTACTGTCTCTCTAGGATTATCATGGGGATTCAAATTCTACCAAACAGGGCCAAAGTTCCTGTTGATTATTCTACATAATTATTTTTATTATTTTTATTTTGCTCTCACATTTTTAGATGGTTAATAAATGCATTAAATGCATATTATTTAACATGCTATTTCAATTTAGTAGCATCTTATTTTTTTTTTAATCTTACTTTTCTATTTAAAATAATCTTCTAGGAAGATTTACTGTATGAATACAACTAAAATTTTAGAAACCTAAGAAAGAAATATTTCCTGGAGGAGGCATATAATTGTGCCTCAAAGAGATAATAGGGTTCTATATGTATGTGTGCATAAAAGATATAATCTTCTAAAATACTGTTCTTAGAAATGTTTTGCTATGCATATTTGAAAATCCATCACTTTTGTATTTCTCAAGCACAACTAGGGCTTCTGTTGTTTATTCTTTATAATTTTGAAATTAATGGCAAGGGGGGGTGCATGTAACTTCTTAACTGATATCTAAACCTGCATCTCTGTTTTAAAACACATTACCTCTCAAAGACAGTATTTCAGAATGTCAATATGAATGGAAGTGTCAAATTGATGCTTAATACTAATTTGTTTATTTATGCCTGAATGCACTTAGATGGTAAAAAGGTAGGTATCAAAAAATAAGGATTCTTTATTTTGAGACACTGAAGTAGTTTTTCCTTTGGTTTCACTGCCATAAATCCCATTAGTGTTAATTGGAGATTTGCATGTGCATTGAGAGAATAATATACCTCATTATTCTTGAGTAACAGCTACTGACTTTTAAAGGCCATTTAGAATGTATGACAGGAAACAAATAAAAGCATACACTTAGCTTTTGAAAGTTATTTTCATATGCTGAAATAAAACAAAAAGCTTCACAAACATTCCTCTGCCACAGTTTTAATTTTAGTATTTCAACAACATTTTGAAAATCCACTTTTGTTGCTGAACTAGTTAGTGATTATGTAAAATAAGTATATCTGTAGTCTGCTTCTTGATAGGTGACTTTGACTCTGAAAACATAAGCTTGTTTATTTTGTTGTTGTTTTAGGCATTTGAACCATTAAAAATCTACTGTGAGAGAAAATAATGCTTTTACTTTTAAATAATTATGATTGTTTTTTAAAGACTGCTTTTGAGTATTATAATAAAAATATCTAACAACTATAGGGCACTTATTTGACAAGCACATTTTCGGTATAAACTTATATAGCACTCAGCAACTCTATAAGGTTAATATTATCATTATTCATATCTTCCAGATGATATAAAAAATACATCAAACTAATTTTCCCGAAGTCACATTTATAGTAAGTGGCACAGTTGGGATTTGAACACAGTTGGTGTGGCTCAACAAACTAGGCTTAATGCAGTTATATGAGTCCAAAAGAGTAATCTTTGTTCTGAACATGAAAACACTGTCCAACAAATTAAAATTCTTAGCTAATTCAACTCATTCTCTTTAGAAGACGTTATCAGCCGGGTGTGGTAGTGCGCGCCTGTAGTTCCAGCTACTTGGAAGGCTGAGGCGGAAGGATCGCTGGAGTCCCAGCAGGTCGAGGCTGCGGTGGCCGGGAGCAGCCAGTCTGGACGACAGAGGGAGACGCCAACTAAAAAAAAAAGATCTGTTAGATGAACTATTATAGCATGTACTCTGGAGTTGTCAATTTCTGAGCCCCTTATAATGAGAACTAACATATAGAGTGCATCTCAGTGATGGATGATATTCTAAAAGAATTTTTCACATATTAAACCATTTAAATATAATCACAACCTTTGAGACAGATTTTTGGGTTTTTCCTTTTATTTAGAGATAATGAAACTGAGGCAGAGAAAGGATAAGTAACATTTAAATTTGAAAATCTTTTGAACATAGGCAACTTAATTCCACAAAGAATGTGAATGAAGAAAAGTTGAGGTCACTGGGATAAGAACTACAGACTGGGGACTCCTAAATGGGGGAGGGAAGGATGGAGGAAGGGAGGGAGGGAGAGAGGGAGGGAGGGACAAAGGGTGAAAAACCCCCTATTGTGTGCCATGCTCACCACTTGGGTGACAAACTCTATAGAAGCCCAAACCTCACCAGCGTGCAATATACCCAGTAGCAAATCTGCATATGTACCTCTGGAATCTAAAATTAAATAATAAGAAAAAAACATTAAAAAGTAGGTGGTAGATTTAGTGTGCCTGTAATTTTCTAACCCCAAAACAGTGATTGTGGAGCCCATTTTTTTTAAAGTTCTTTCTTGATTCATCTTAATTAATTAATTTATTTATTTTCAGAGAATAAAAATGGAATGAGAAGGAAATGGTGAGAATCTCAATATCATATAGTGGATATGGCAAATACTAACTATGTGCCAGGCACAGTACTAGGTGCTGGGAATGCCATCTGCTTTTTGTTTTCTATGACTGATGTTGCAAATTACAACACACTTAGTGGCTTAAAACAGCAACGTTTGTTATGTTACAGTTCTCTGGGTTTGAAGTTGACGTGTGACTAGGCTAAAGACAAGGTGTTGGCCAAGCTGCAATCCTTTTAGAGAAGGTAGAGGAGAACCCATTATTCTGCCCATATTCCTTGGCTTGTGACTATCTTCCATTTCCAATGCAGCAATGGTCAGGTTAGTCTTTCTCTTTACACTGAGTCTCATTGACACTGACTATCCTGCCTTCTTTTATTTATAAGAACAAGAAATTATTACATGCTCCCTGCCCTCCGTAATCTGGAAAAGATCTCTTTCTTTTAAAGTCATATCAAAAGCATAATTTCATCTGCAACCTTAATTCCCTTTTGCCAGGTAACGTAGTATATTAATGACTTCTAGAAATTGGAATTTGGACATTGTTGGGGACCATTATTCTGTCTTCTACACTATCTCTATTCACACAACACTTAAAACTTGTGGAAGAGGCATGCTGATTGCATGAGTAAGCAAATTAATATGTATTCAGAAATTGTGAGATATGCTATGAATATTTTATAGTGTTGTGAATGGTTTTATCATGAAGAGCTAACCTGGGATCAGGGAACTTTTCCTTAGCTGGTGATACCATTCTTAATATCTGGAAGAAGAGTACAGTTGAGTCAGTGGTGGACAGCTTTTTCTTAAGATCTCTGTCTCAGTTTATTATGGCTTCTATAACAAAGTACTATAGACTGGGTGACTTATAAACAACATAAATTTTTTTATCACGGCTCTAGAGGCTTGAAATTTAAAATCAGTATGCCAGAATGGTTGTGTTCTAGTGAAGGCCCTCTTCTGGGTTGCTCTGAGGTCTATTTTATAAGGACACTAATTCCATTTATGAGGTCTCCCACCTTTATGACTTAATTATCTCCCAAGGGCCCTCCTTTCTAATATCATCACACTGTGGATTAGGTTTCAACATATGAACTGTGGGAACATACAAACATTCAGTTTATTGCAGCCATATACAAGTGTTCAGAAGTAGAGAAAAACAAGGGACTTGGAGGAACCAAAAGAAGACCAGTGTGCCTACAGCAAAGAAAGTTTCATAAGTCAAACCAGTGATCTGGAAATCTCTACTGATTGAAATGTTAAGAATATAAAAGGGATGAAAACATGGTTCCTCTTCTCTTCTACCTCCAGAAGTGGCTCATGACCTTCTTAAATTATATTTTTGGCTCTGCATATTGCAAAACTACTAGAATAAATGTATACAGAGGATACCATTTTTCTTCAGCCCTTTGAGATACTTGGAATATTTTTAAGCACAACATTTAAGCAAAACATTTAATAGTAGTGTAGAACTAAAAAGTGTTTCTGACCATTTGTTGCTTGCTATACATACACATACTTGGTGATTTTCCAGTATAATTTAAACTTTTAATGTATTAGCACAATAGTTCTATCCACACCAATATTAAGGTGACCTTTTTAAAGAAAAAAATTGACAGAAATTAGAGGAAATTCTACATAATAAAATTTTTTTTTTTTAATTTTTAAATTTCCAAAGCACTTTTAGGTGAGGTTACTGACTTGATAGTTTCAATAAATTCCTTTCTTTATTCATTCAAAAAATGTCTCCTGATCACTGACTTCATCCAGGCCCTGGGATAGGTACTGGAATTTTTAGTGGTGGGTATAGCTCCACTCACAGTATATAAAAATCTATGTTATTGTCTATTCCTTCAGTGAGCAAATTAAATAATTATATCAGTCTGGTCTGAGTAAAAAAAACTATTGTGGAACACATATAATAGTATCAGTACAGTAAGTTTTGCACAGAATATGAAAAAGGGAAATAGATACTTATTATTTTATTCTAAAAGGCAGCTGGTGAGAATCTAAATTCCTAGAATTAAGTTGTTATCCTCTAGTGTTTCTTGTGTACTCTATATAATCACATAATTATTGCACTAACACTATTTCTTAGCAGTCTTTCATATAGGATGAAAGCTTTTTAGGAGATGGTACCACAAATTTTTTGTCCCTTCTTTCTAGAAATGGTACAGTACATGTGGTATGGCACACACTGAGTATCTTTAACTAAACTAAACAAGAAGAAAATAAAATGTGCCGGGCTCAGTGGCTCAGCCTGTAATCCCGTGCCTTGGGAGGCCGAGGTGAGTGAATTGCCTCAACCCGCGGGTTCGAGACCCGCCTGGGCAACTTGGCGAGATCTCATCTCTACAGTAAATAAAAAATCAGCCGGGCGTGGTGGTATGTGTCTGTAGTTCCAGCTACTTGGAAGGCTGAGGCGGAAGGATCCCCGGAGCCCAGCAGGTCAAGGCTGCGGTGGCCGGGAGCGGTCACTGCACTCCAGTCTGGGCGACAGAGTGAGACTCCAACTCAAATAAATAAATAAATAAATAAATAAATAGATAATAAAATGTAGAATAATTAAATCATATCGATAGGCAATGGTTTATGATAAGCTTATGCTCTTTGACTTCTACTTTAACATGTAGAACTTTAAGAAATGATTGCCGGATGTGGTGGCTAATACCTATAATCCCAGCACTTTGAGAGGGTGAGGTGAGAGGATTTCCTGAGCTCACAGGTTCGAGACCAGTCTGGGCAACTTGGTGAGATCTCATCTCTACAGTAAATTAAAAAAAAAAAAAAATTACCGGATGTGGTGGCGCGTGTCTGTTGTTCCAGCTACTTGAAAGGCTGAGGCAGAAAGATTCTGAGTGAGTGTGCCACTGGACTCCAGCCTGGGTGACAGAGTGAAACTCCAACTAAAAATAATAATAATAATTCATTATTTAAAGGTAGTACATAATGGTTTACAGATTTAAAATTTGCTTTAATATCAATCCAAAAGAAACTTGCATAATATGATTCCATGCCATTTCAATAATATATGTAGATTTGTTCACTATCAAAATCCAATCTTTAAAAAAAATTCAGAAATCTCAAAAGTATAGATAGCCCTATGTAATCCTGCTACCATAGCTATGTCAATTTCTATTACCAATGTCACTCATGAAGTTATAATAGAATAGACTGACTTGCTCCATCATATGAATTTCATGGGTCCTATTTGTTAGTTACTGGTGATATCGGTTGAAATATTTTTATATTACAATTATAACAGAAATAATATTTTCAATTTTGACATGATTTCAGGTGGTACAATTTAAGATTAATTTCTAAAGATAAGGCTGTTTAATTTTGGAAAATCTGAAAAACAAGCTTGATTACAATGTAGATAATATAAAAGTTTTCTACATGATGATTTATATTAGACAAAGAATATTAGGTGTGCTCAAACTTTCAGTAAGCCAGAATAAGCTGAATATTTTTGACCTAAAATTTGGTTTGTAAGAAAAAATAAAAATAAAATTACACTTACTTAACCGATACATTCACATCGTTAGAGAATTACAAAGGTAGCAGTGACCACATACAATTAAAGAAAATTTGTGTTCCAGTACACCAGATTTTGAGTTTCATTTATTGAATGAGTGACCTCTGTAAATTCACATTAATTTTTTAAAATTTCATATTCCATATTTGCAAAATATGATGTGGAAAGTAAATGACATTAATGCATGTGAAGTGATAAATACAATGATTAACACAAACAATAATCAATTATTACTACTTATTTATTAATTTTTATTCAATAATAAATGGCTACTATGCTTATTATTAAGCAGGCATTGTCATCTGTTATCTGTTATAATATTTCTCCTTGATAGCAAATGTTAAGAAAATCAGACTAATGAAGAGTGTTAAAAAAATGATGCAAAGCAGCTTTTCTAACCTTGATATTGTTGAAGCTTTGGCTGTCTATGCCATGATATTGACCTCTGGGTATGTGTTTAAAGTCTTCCTGGGTTTGATGTTCCCCGACCTTCTCTGACATTCTTGTGACCCTCTCAGCAGTCTTTCTCTAGCTCTCTTCAACATTTCCTCAGCTTCCTGGCTGTGCTTCAATACTCTTGGAAATTTTCCCAGATGATTCATAAAGAGGCATGTAGAGCAAGAACCTCAGGGTCACAGACTTCGAAGAGGGAATTCTGAAGGGCAAAATAAGACTATCCAGTTTAGAAGTTGTCCATGACTTAACAGATAAGCTTTAAATTTTTTAAAAAAAGGTATTGAATAGGATAAACATGAACATATGATTTTATGGAGTCAAATAAATCATCCATATACAAGAAAATTGAACTGAGTGGGGATGATTTTTCTAGTGCGGTTTTTATTTTAATAGTGATTTTTCAGGTTCTGTAGTTCAAATAAGGTCTCTCCTATACACATGAACAATGGGGGATTGATATTTCCAAAGCAAACAAAATATCTTTGTAATTTCCCCTAGAGGTTCAATAAATAGCTAGAACACAAACCAATGCTCAAAGACCATAGTTCTAAATTTAAACTTTACCATCAAAATATATATGTGAAAGTTCACTTTAATAGAAATAACATTCAAAATAAATATTTTAAAACAAAATTGTCATGGGAAGCAGTGTGGTTTGAAACATAAAAGAGATTGAAATTGATTGAAATGGTATTTTTCTATGCTGAGGCAATAACTATGAGTTTATATCACTTGTATGTCTCAACTATGGATGGGATTGTTTTTGGAGTTGGACTATATGCCTTTGCCTGCCTGACCTGAAAAGTTGACATGGTTCATGTCTGTCAGCATGTGGCAGAGCTACTGAAAAATTTCAGAGGTGGAAAATCAGTGTGTTGTTGATATCCTCTTGGTTCAAGTCAAAGGTCCCTTGAATCTGAAGGCTCATTATGTCAGTAGTTACTGGGAGGTATGGACATCTCTGTGGAAGCTGAAAAGACCAATTCTGAGGGTCTAGTCTCTTTGGGGGTTCATGGGGTTATAGACCTCTGAAGAGTTGGCACTTACCAGAAAGTTAGCCACTCACTCCCAAGTCCTATTTCTAGTCAGACAGATTGACACTTCTATTCTTATTAATTAAAAAAAAAATCTCTTTGTCTACTTCCTTTCCATTATTTATTTCCTGGACTTGTTTTTATTTTGGAAGAATGCCTGATTTCAAGTAACTTTGATTTTCCAGTCATTAAAAAAAACCTCAGTAAACAATTTGCAAAAGACTTAGCTATTCACTTGAAAAACACTTGAGTGTGATAGAAAATGGATGCACACACAATTTTTAAAGTTAGGAATTTTGATCTGTGAGAATTTGTTTCTGTTCTTCTGTTCTTGTAAGATATCATCATACTGATTCTAGGCTCACTGATTTAACAAACACCATATTAATTGAGTTCCTTTTATACATAAATTGCTGAGTTAGATGAAAGATACACACAATGGTGATCAAGACAATATGGTTGCTATTATCATGAAAATCACAGAGTAGTGAGGAAGATAGACAGCAAACAAGTATACAAACAAACATGAAATAAAAGAACAGGAAGATATACCTAGAATCTGCATCAAAACAAAGTATATTCGATATATACTACAGAAGCTAAAAGCCTAAGATGCCAGTAGCTCATGTGTGAACATTCTGATGTATATGAACAAGGATAATGGGTGAGGCAGAGAGAAACACAGTAGTGAATTGGACTTCATTCCTCATGCCCAGGAAATAGCCGTTTCTGACTAAAAAGAAAAATCAAGTTTTATGAAAAATGTGATTTTTAGAGTGAAACTTTAAGGATGATAAATACAGGAAAGGGCACTGGCCACCCAGGCAGGCAGAGTCAACTCCACAACTAGTCTTGATTTTATGCTTCTTGGATTCCAGAACTAATCTGATTTGTCCATTTTTTCCCTATTCTTGGTGCTTGGTGGCACACTGCTACCCACATAGCGGATGTGGGCTAGGAGAGAAGAAGAGTAAATACCATCATTTCTGTCATAGGTTAACTGAGCAGCAAGACTTCTTTTATGTATCCAAGAAGAGTCCTTTAAAAGGTAATAAAATGTTACAAATAACTCAATGCTTGGGAACCAATGGAATTGAAAAAAGAAATTATATTTATCAAAACTTAATAAATTTTAGTCAAGCCAAATGGCATACATTGAACTTCAGATCCTTTTTTCTTTCCCTCAAAAAATTTCTGAGGCACTTTTCTTCAGACCTTAGTCATTTTTCTCTAACTCTTCCTGTTTGGTTTCCAATTCTTCATTTGTTAATGGATAACTGAGAGTCAATTTTATTATTATTAAATGTCATATATGGTTAAAATGCTTTGGATGTCTGATAAATATAGGTAGGTATCTATAGAATTGGCATGATAAAATTTGCAATGCATTTCTTTTTTTTTTGAGTTGGAGTAAGACTCCGTCACCCAGACTGGAGTGCAGTGGCCGCTCCCGGCCACCGCAGCCTCGACCTGCTGGGCTCCAGCGATCCTTCTGCCTCAGCCTTCCAAGTAGCTGGAACTACAGGCGCACGCTACCACGCCTGGCTAATTTTTGATTTATCGTAGAGATGCGGTCTCATCAAGTTGCCCAGTCGGGTCTCACCCAGGGGCTAAGGCAATCCACTCACCCCGGCCTCCCAGAGTGGGGGATTACAGGCTGAGCCACCGAGCCCGACTTGCAATGCTTTTCTTATTAAACTCTTAACGATGAAAATTTGGGGGAAGAAAAAATTGAATATTAAATGACTTTTTCAATAAAACTTGAGTTCTGCTTTCTCATAGCATATAGTATACTTATCAGCAGGGTAATATCTCAAAAATACTCTTAATCCATTTGGAAATTTAGACAAAAAAGTTAATTATCTCTATCAAATTTGAAAGACAACATTCAGTCAAGTTGTCAAAAATCAAGATCTATGCCATCCAGATACTCTCTATTTTGATTACCAGAATATCCCTACAGAAGACATTTCATTGATAATAAGTAGCTGTGTATGGGAATCCTCATTGATGTGTGTGTTTGTATGTGTGTGTTTGTGTGTGCGTGTGCGTGTATATGCCTACTTTGTCCTTTGTATGAAAAAGTATCTTGTCTTAAAACAAAATGTACATGCAATACTACTGCAATAAATCATACATGAAAAAGGCAAAAGAAGACATTATATATGTTAGTGCTTACTTGTATAATTAGGTTATATTTTAATGTCTTCAGTTTCTGCCGACCATCTATGACATTTTTGTTTCAAGATTTCATTCATAATATAAATGAAAAATGTATTTCACATGAACACTAAACACTAATGTCTTGACACTGATGATGGGGCTGTCACAAATGCAAAAAGAGAAATAACAATTTGTGAAGTTATTTTTTTATCTGACCAAATGTTATGGGGGAAAAATCATTCTACATTGAGCTTGAGTGAAGACTCTGCCTACTTCCATAACTTATAGGGATCAAGTTTCCAGAAAACCATGGATATTTCCATCTGTGGATTTACAGTAGGAAGTGGAAAATTTCAGTTTCACCTCTATTTTGCCATATGAGAACAATTTACACTTGACAAGACATGGGAAGCAAGTAAAGATCTATAACATGTAACCCACTGAGAAATTTCTTTATAAATAGAAAACACCTCTTTATTGAAAAAACTGTTTCAATAAAGAAGACACATTTTCAAGTTTGAGTTTATTGGAAACAATTTGGGTCCAAGTTAAGCAGTTAAAAATATGCATTCTGAAAACATAAGGATGTAGTGAATAATGTATTGTATTTAACAACTCCCACTCTTTTATATCATCCTATTGTATTCTGACAACAATATTGCTACAGTGTACGCATATGTCCATATATCATTAACCTGGTTATGACAATAAAACAAATGATGGTGAAGATAAGAGAAAATATAACCCACTTCCTAGCTTTTAATCTGATTTTTATCATGATTAAAAAACATGATTTCTTCCAAAATATTTAGACAATTGAAACAACATGTATTCAATTTTTAAAAATGTTTTAAGAATATTTCAAATTCTCTATTAGTATTATATCTTCCATATATTTTAAATTCCTTGATCAGAAATATTACTGTAGAGATCATCTCATATGACACAGAGTATATGCTCAAGAAATGTTTTTCAAAAATGCATATTTATTGATAGAATTTTTTACTAACTTATCAGATACTTTTTTCCCTATATGAAAAAGAAAAGTTTTCCTCCTGTCCGTCTGTTCTTAGACAATGATAAAAGCCTCTATCTAATATAGGTTCTCAAATTTCTTTATATCTGACTACACTCTGGGATAAAAATATTCCTAACAAAGCACAAAGCTACCTCACTCCCTACAGGGTGGTTAGAATGATGTCTGAGGGCTCATATTTGACCATATTGCATGCAGTATGGTATATAAAATGTTAAAGGCTAAGTTTCCAGTGGGGTAGGTAGTATCTGTAAAATTTAATAGAAACCTGATATGTATGCTCGATGCAACATGGATGCAGAGTACAAGTCTCCTCAAAGAAATCACTTAACTCTCAATCTATATTTCTGATCCAAAATTTATATTATTCTAAATTTTAATACACACACTCATGTGCATATGTATACAATCAATTTGTATATATTGAACTCTCGAGAAAAGGTAGATATCAAGGACATTAACAATATTCTTTATGTATTGGAACACAGAAAAATGAATTCTTATTCATTTTACTTCACAACTCACCACTAGCATGGTTTATTGATATATTTGTACGTCCCTATTTTTGCTACTAATTTCTTTCCTGTGGCCCATATGTAAATAATGCACACAATCAGGAGACAAAAATCAAATTAGGTATCTATACTAAGTAGGCATACACACACACACACACACACACACACACACATTTTTTTCAAACTAAAAACATGTATTAAATAATGCTCCCCAGCTTCTAAAAACTTTCTATATATACATATATGTATATATACACATATATATTGCATGCACTTATATACTATATATGAGTATATTTAATGAAGTATGGTATTTAATGAAGGACATTTATTCCTTATAACAATTTAGTAGTTATGAGTCCCATAAAAATGTAGATATACCATTCTTTAGTGGAAAGTGTATGGTTAGGAACTTGAGCAAGTTAGTTGACTGTTCTCAGTTCTAGTTTTCCAATAGATATAAGTGATAATAATACTTACGCCATGGATAATTTATGTATTGATACAATAATGCTGGGTAATAAATTATGTTCATTAATGTGGCTTAAAACAATAACCATTTATTACTGCTCAGGAGTCTATTTGGTCATCTGGGTGGTGCTGTTGATGTGGGAAGCTTGACTCATCGTGCCTGGGTTCATTTGCATATCTGCAAGCAGCTATCAAGTCAACTGGGGGTTGGCTGGTCTAGCATGTTATCATCTGGGCGTATTCATCTCTATTTCATGTGATCTCTCATCCTGGAATAAACTGCCCTTTGGGGGTAATGCTTTGGAGAGAGTGAAGTACACAAAGTGTCTTGAGGTCTAGGATCATATCTAACATAGTAACATATTCATTTTGTAAAATCTAACATATTAACATATTCATTTTGGCCAAAACACGTTGTGAAGCTCATCTGAATTCAAGTAGTGAGGCACAGACTTATCCATTCAAGATGGAGTAGAGAGTCCCATTATCAATTGACAATGGAGAGTTAGGTTATTTTTGCAATAACTTCAACATTATACGATTTTATTTATATAGTTCTTTGCAATGTTGTGTTTTCCCAATACTCATTTCTTATTTTACAGGAGACAAGACAGAGGTATGAGGAGTACAATATGTATATTGAAGGATGTCTGCTAATGAAAGTCAAATTAGGCTCTGGAACCTAGATCTCCTGTCTCCTATGTATTTGCATAGCACCTAATTTCTTAAGAATGCTGTAAATGATATATTAGAATAAACAAAGCAGATGGAACTTGATTACTTCATAGCATAGGATTGTATTCATATGATAATTCTGTTACATTCTAATCCTGTGTTTCCCTTGGATAATTTAAGGTGCAAATTTTTATTTATTTTATTTTATTACTAATATTTAGCACTACCCAACCTATTGTCATCAGCAAAAAAATTTTTAACTTCAAAGAACATCAAAGAAAACCTCTTTCAATTTTATGTCCCTTTGAAAATGCAGAAAAAAAATCAACATATTTAAGAAAATGCCAGTTTAAACCTTGATAGAAATATAGGTAATAATTTATTTTTACTTGGTGTTATAATATTTACTACTTTTAGATTTCACTTTTTATTTGCTGTGTGATTTTTAAAGTACTGGAAAAAACATCTCAAATGAATAACAGTATTGGCAAATCTCTAATTGTCTTTCGGATGAATCATTCACTGGTCAATACTGTCTTAGATTCTTCTTTTAACCTTGATAAATCTTCCTCTTACACTAGATGAATATCAAGCTGTCCACACTAGATCTTATGTGAATTATACCACAGCCAAGGAAAGCAAGAATGTCTTTAAGCACACAAGTTCATGACATAGACTATAATGTAATTGTACTTGTTCCACTATGCTATGTAGAATACAAGTACTTCATAACATCCAGTTTCTTTAAAATCCTACTAGATTATTTTTCTAATAACATCTTTCCCCAGAGATTTACATTACTTAAGTGTGTCTTGTATAAAATATTTAATGTGTTTGTAATTCACACTAGCACGTTTTATTTATTGTACTTTCAAATTACTACTCTATACTTTACATGTGTTCTTGCTTTCAATTTTGGAACAAAAAATCTCCTGTGTCAGTTCTGCACTGAAAAAGTAAAAACACATGCTTCCCATTTGTCTCCTTTCTTCATTAGTCTCCTGGTCTTTGTTTGAAAAATTGAACTTGGATTAGATCTAGGCATGAAAGCATCTGGATTTTATTGCTGTGTGTCCCTCAGTACCTCCCACATTTCTGCTGTTATTGTCTCAGTTTTTGCTCCGGCAATCTTGGTGCCCAGCAAGTGTTTTACTGCTGTAGCTTAATAAGACTACTTAGGTTTATATAAACAAAATGTTATAGGAGTTTTGTATTTCAGGTTAATTTTATGAAGTATTGAAGGACAATGACTCCGCATTTTTTTTTCTGTCTACTGAATCCGTATTTCAAGGGCTATGAGTGTAGGACATGTGGTTTTTGATGTGTCCCAAATAATTCTTGTGATCAGAAATATTTCCACTGGAGAATATAAAATACGGTGAACTAAACATCAGTGGACCTGAATTAGAATCTAGACATAGTTAATTATGAATTGTTTAATTCAGTAAATTGACTAGTCACTTCAGATCTCTGATATTTATGCCATAAAATAGCCGAAACACAAAATATCACTTATACTTCTTATCTTTCACTAAAATAATTTTGAAATAAAAAGAAAATAATTTGGAACTTTTTGAAAACATTTATGTAAATCTAAAATACTATTTTTTCTCTGCTTATGATTGCTACTGATACTTATTGTTTTGGGTAAAGACATTTACTTTTCTCAACTCTCAATACGTTTGATTGATGGCTATAAGTTTCTACTGTTCTGTTTAGTTTTCAAAATTCAAGTGTATGATTTAATAATTATATGAATTACTATGAACTAATGGGAAACATAAAATGTAAAATGTTAACTTGTATCAAAGATTATATGCTTTTTTGAATGAATGTATTTCAATCTCTTCTTAAAAAGTCAGAAACTTTGACCTAAATATAATAAGGATAAAGGTGATTTTTTACATTTATGTCATGCAGCACTGTCAAAATAAAATATTTATTTTTCATTGATAGGAGGTAACTTATAGCTCCATTTCTCTTCCTGCTGAAATATTATCAATTAAATAAAACATAAGTTCTAGAGAGAATTTTTGCTTTCATTTCTCCATGTGGATTTTAGAACTCTCTGTTCTCTCTCCTAGAGCATACCCCAAACTGATTTCTAGCTAGTGTATTTTTATGCATTCTGGCACTTTGAATTCTTAAACAAACCAAACTCCTGAATAAGTTAGAATATCAGGAAGCTCAGTACTTTGGTTTAGGTCCACTAGGTGAACCTTGATTCCCATCAGGAAAACAGCATGGGGGCAGTTATAAATAAGATCTTTTACTAATGAATAATAAGAAAAGAATAAAGAAACTGCATAATAGAAATCCTCAAGTTTAGCAGAAAACATGAGAGTACATTGAATATTATATTTACATTTTAATTAATTTGATACTTTTGAGCTATTATACTGCGTTCTCAGAGGATAAGCATGTAAACAATGGTCTGAGCTGCCTAACGAATGCCTAGTCAGAAATATCCTGATGTTGGTATTTCTGCAAAATGTAGTCTTCAGTGTGGGTAATAGAAGCCTGTATATCAAAGCTACTATTGCTTCTTGGATCTACCCTCCCCATCCTCTCTCAATACATGAAAAGGTGAAGGAAACTTGTCTCTGACGTGTGTATTCCTAGTGAGGTGGGAGAAGGTGAAGAATATGGAAAGAGGCCTCTGCACATTCTGGATTCCTGTGAAGAAATAAGTGAAGAAATAATGATTCTCCATGGGGAGCTCTTCACAGCAGCAAGACAAAAGAAGGGGAAACATAAATGTGAAAAGGAGATGTCATCTCTAAAGGAAAGAGGAAACAAGCCAGCGGAAAGTCATAGATCTCTAGACCTGACCATGATTGCACCAAAGATAGGCAGTAGGCTTTAGTAAATCAGTAGAGAAAATAGTTAACATATGCCCTGTTCCAAATTCCCTAAGCTCTCTGAAACCAGTCTGATAGGTGAAAAATAAGTCTTGAGTGTTTATGATAACATTTGAAATTCTAAAGTAAGGAATTAATTGCTTATGCAATGCTGAAATGGAGGCCTGTCCTGGCAGTAGATTTGAGGGTCTGATGTAAAATTATGAATATACATGTGGGAGATTTTTGTTTTTTGGAAGGATTAGTGAGCAGAATCTGTGCTAAAGTAGTCTAGTTGTGATTAGGGCCCTGCCTTTTGTGGGGAGGCAAAGTCTAAACTTTTTCACTCCAGAGACATTAAGGTTTTATGTTTGGAGTCTCTGATATCTTCATGAAAATAGAGTTTAGATGCAAGAGAACAGTCTGCAGAATTTTGTGTTAAAATTGCAGAAGAAGTGAGCTTGCCAGTACTACTTGCAGTATCTTTTTTCTATGAAGGAAGAAGACATATAAATTTATTTATGTTACAAAGGAATTTCAGATATCTCAGATTTTTTACATGAATTCCTTATAGTAGTATATTATCCTTAGCTGCAGGGTCATTTTGCCTTCTCTGACAGCATGATGTTATATAGAAAAGCTAGTGTGTGTGTGTGTGTGTGTGTGTGTGTGTGTGTGTGTGTGTGTGTGTTTATGTGTATGTATCTGTTTTTGTGTTTATATGTGGTGTGTTTGTGGAAGAGGAAAGGTCAGTAAGAAGAATTAAAGAATAGCCACATGATAGCTCACTACCTTCCTGCTAGAAAAGAATAAAGATACTCTTTTCATATCCCTGCATATATTTTTCTTTGTTTGACTTTGAAAGAATTTGTGTATACAGAGATAGAGAAATCATAAAAAATCTCATCCATCAACAACAGTTTTTGAAGCTTTTTAAACACTAAGTACTTTGTTGTTGTCAGTTGCATTTCCTCACATCACTGGACAATTAGATTATTTGATGTGTTTTTGAAGTAATTATGAGTACAAAAGTGTCTACTGTTGATTATGACAAATGTCTGTCAAGCTGTGAACTATCTAGAAAAGTGTTCAAATCTATTAAGAACCCTGATGATCTTTTTTATAATTTATTTTACTCTAGGCAGAAGCTGATATGACAGAATTAAATTTAAGGTTATTCAGTGACACTAGATTACCCAGAAGCTATCATTGATGAAGGTCAAAGGAAAAGACAAAAAAAGAAAGAAGAGTTTTGCAAGGATCTGGCACATATAATTTTAGCCAAGTAAAAATTGAAACATTTTTAAACGTTTTTTTTAAATTCATTCAAAACTTCATTGAATAATTACTCCATGACAGACACTATATTGGCTATCAAGACAAAGTGAAGAATCGGCCACTTTCTCTGCTATCAAGAATTTTATAACTTGATTGTGAAGACTGACAAGTAGCGCCAAATACAATATTACAAAAATGTGTTTAAAATAAGAATTACAAAAGAGGGGCAGCTAAACAAATTCTAATTAGCTGAGAAGATTTCCTGAAAAATGAGTCATTGAAGTAAGTTTGGGTTGTACAGAATAGCTTGTCTATATAGGACAGGGTAAGAGAGCAGAAGAAAAATTATTTCCAGACAAGGGTATAGAACACACACAGAATTCTATGAAATCAGAAAACTTAAAGTTGTTCTGTATGCTTCAACATAAAAGTATAAGGCAAATGTGCCAAAAATTTGGTTGTGGTGATTTAGCAGGATCTTGGGAGATGGAGTTACAAGTTTAGAATCAGTATAGAGCCAGTGAACATTTTTAATTAGAGGAGTGATAGGATCAGTTGTGTGCAAAGGAGGGAAGAAATGAAGGAAGGAGGGGGGGGAAGGAGGGAAGGAAGAAAAATAAATAAAAGAGCCTCTTGTACACATGGGAAGAACAGAAATAAAGCAAGAGTGAGCAAAGTGAGACCAGGTTTAGTAGGAACATAATTAAGACAACTTTGAGAATGACACTTCCATTTCCTACTTCAACAACTAGGAGTTTATTGGTTCAAATCATCAAAATCAGAGCCTTAGGAAAAACATGTTTATTATTTGTATGATGAGATGGAGTTCAGTTTTGATTATTATGAATTTGTGAATTCCCACTACATGACTCATGGAAGAGGGAAAGAAGGCATCAATATACAAAGCACTTCCCGTTAATACACAACTTAAGAGGAATGACCATTCGCTGATCAGATCCTGGCTTTGAACTTGCAATACTGTAGCTGATGTGAGAGATGGGAGAACATCAACAGCAGGCCAGTTTCCCTCCAGGTTATGGGCGGAGATGAACAGCTCTCTCAAACTTCCTAGTTTCTTAGTATTTTGATCTAGATATCCTAGGCCTAGGTTGTCTATTACTTTAATTTGTTTCTGTCTTAGAAAACTAGTTTATTTGCTTCTGACCTAAAAGACTGAAGCTGTTTATTGTTTAATATAAAATAGAAACAGATGTTTCACTCACATGGTCTTGGGTCTCTCATCTCTTTTTGGTTATCATGTTTGTGTATCAAGTGTCTTTTGGGATGACTTTGCTTATAACAGCCAGCATTTGTAGCTCATAGAACCTCCTCTGCCTGTACCCCAGAAAGCCAGAAGTGCCTGGGAATTTGAAAATTGGATGACCACACATTTTGATGGGTGTGGAAATAAGAGAGTCCACAAATTCCTTAGTATAGGGCAGGACAATTCTGTGCTATAACTTACACTCACAACATAGTGGCCATCTTGAGGACTTTGCCTGAGATTTCTCCCTTGCTTGGCTTGCTCCCTACTGTTCTGTTTTTCTGACTTCCTTTTAGCATGTCTCATTAAAACAAAAATTCTGTATTAAGTCACTTGCTCACAAACCGTAATCTTAGGCTCCACTTCTGGCGATCCTGCCCTAAGCCATACTGTTTTTTTGGTTTACCTTACCAATTTCCATCTCGCTCTACATATCTGTTCACAGGAACCAGTGAAATGGCTGCAGTCTGTCTTAACACGTAAGTTGAACACAGATGCTTGATGTTTACTAAGATGATCCCATTTCTGATCTATTGGCAAACATAAATAACATACACATTCTAAGTTTTGAATATATAAGAGGTAAATGTTTTATATGCATGTACATATGTATGTGCAGTAGTAGTGGTAGCAATAATGATTTTACTTGTATTTGTCAGAATATTTTCAATTCCAAGTGCAGAATTCCAATAAAAATTGCCTTACAACAAAAAAGGTAATTAATTATCACATAAATCTAGCATGTCCAAACAGTGGGTCTGGTCTTAAATATTGCAGAATTTGGGTTCGGTGGTTGGTGTCATTAGAAGTTGATCTGTCTCTTTCATGCCTTGCATATGTATATTTCAGTTACCTTCATTCTTAGACAGGCTCTTCCAATAAGGAGACGATGGCTGCTGGAAGCCTTAAGCCTATAGTGACCTCATAAATCTGGATTCTATGGTTGCTATTTTAAAAATGCTATTTTTTATGCTTTTTTGTTGTTGACCTATTTTTTTAAATCTTTGTCCCAGAAGCATTTAGGATTTTCTCTCTATCCCTGCTGTTCTGCAATTTCACAGTGATTTCTCTTGTTATGGGTCTTTTAAATTTTATTTTTCTGGACTCTCTGTGTGTTCTTTGAGTCTGAAAACTTATATTATCCAGGCCTGGAAATAAGTTTTATATTATTACATTAATAATACCCTCCCTTCCATTTTCTCCTTCCCTTTTCCTGGTATCTGAATCGTTTTAGTCAAGTGTAGTGATATTCCGATTTTTTTAAATCATTTCCATTTAAAATCTTTCAATTTTTGGTTCTATTATTTTGCTGATAGTTTCAAAGTCATGTTTTGCTAAAATTAATCTTATTTTTAAGTTCTAATGATATTTTTCTTATGATCTAAAATATTTTCTAGAATATTTTTGATTTTCATACTGGATGCAATATCTTACCTTTTGGATGATTTTTAAACTTTCTTTTGATTCTTACATTTTTTTCTCTTTTTGTTAAAATTTGTTTCTTCTTTTTCCATGTTGCATGACAGAAATTTTTCTTAAATGTCTGGTGATTCATGGGTGTCCTGTCACATTTAAGCATAAGGTTTTAAGAAAATCTTAAAACCTTAAAAAATGGAAAATTCTGTGTGCATGGACAGAACTTGTGGATGGATAAACTTTACTGTTTGTTGATCAGATGGAGGCACAGCTATTTCCCTGGGAAATTATGAAAGGTCAATATCTGTAGGTCTTTGCTTTTCCGATCAGTATGTTTCCCAATATGAAGGTCCTCAATTATTTGCCTAAATATAAGCCTGTTTGCCTTCCTTTTGGAAGCCAATGTGGAAAAGAGGCAAATGAGGCTTCAGTGTAAAAATATTCACTTAATATCAGCCTAATTCTTTTATTTGGTGTCTGTGAAATAGGAATCTCTCTTTTCAACCCTTTCAGAAAGCTAACCTCCCACAAATTATGGATGATGTATCAGTTATCTGCTACATGACAAGCTACTCCAAAACTTACTGACTTAAAACAAAAATAATCACGTATTATCTTTCATGGTTTTGGTGGATCTGAGTTCAGGAGGAGCTGGGCTGGGCAGCTCTGGCTCAGGGTTTCTCCATGAGCTCATAGTCAGACATCTGCCAGCCTTCAGCCTTTTCCAGGCTTCTCTGTAGTTGGAGGATTTGTTTTCCAAGGTTGTAAATTCACACAGTTGACAAATTAGAATTGGCTATTGAGGGAATTTCTCAGTTTTCCTCCATTAGAGATCTACTCCCAGGGCTTCTGGAGTGTTCTCAGGACAGAGAGGTTTTTAGATTCCCCTAGAGAAAGTGATCTGAGAGGCCAAGTAAAAGCTGAAATGCCTTTTGTGATTCAGTTTCAAAGTGTATATACTGTCCTTTCCACAGTTTTCTGCTGGTCACATATGTCAGCCCTGACTCAATGTGGGAAGAATTGTCACAGTAGTATGAGAGAATGGTACCAAAGAATGAGGATCACCGGGGTCCACCTAGAAGGGTGTCTACCACAAAGGTTTTATACTACTAGTTGTTTTTATTCTTTTTTCTTTTTTTTGAGTTGGAGTCTCACTCTGTCGCCCAGACTGGAGTACAGTGGCCGCTCCCGGCCACCGCAGCCTCGACCTGCTGGGCTCCGGCGATCCTTCCGCCTCAGCCTTCCGAGTAGCCGGAATTACAGGCACGCGCAACCACGCCCGGCTGATTTTTTGATTTATTGTAGAGATGAGGTCTCACTGCCCAGGCGGGTCTCAAACCCGCGGGCTCAGGTAATCCACTCACCTCAGCCTCCCAAAGGCGCAGGATTACAGGCTGAGCCACCGAGCTCAGCTGTTTTTATTCTTATTTCTGCATCACTGAACATTGACACAAATGGGAGGTAGGTGGGTGTCTTGCTAAAAAATTTCATTTATATATGAAATAAGAAATTTACATATCTATATCTATTCATGTACACATACATACACATGGTAAAGCATATTATAGATTTTGAGCTCGTAAAATCAGTATTCCAACTATATTTTCTGTACCTCTCTAATCTGCCTTTCTTTGTGTATTGACATTATATTGATGCTAACTTCTTTCATAATTACTAAATGACTAAGACAACATGTACCTTAGTTATATCCATTGAAAAAGAAGTTACATAATGGAGCAAAAAAGGAAAATTTTCAGATTGTTTTTTTGTCTTTTAGCTTTTATCTCAAGATATATACAAATATTCATCCATCTTTACTTATGGAAAGTAGTATTTTGAATTGAAAAAAAATTTTGAACCTGTTTCAAAATACCCTCAATCTCCTTAAGGAGACATGTTAGGAGAAAGATTAAAGCATCTATGCACTTGAGTCATTTTTTTTTTCTTTTCCTTTATTTTTGTTCTAACTAGATGGTATATTTTGTTTAGACTTCGTCAGTCTCTCATCATGTTATTTTTCTGTTTGTATCCAGTACCTTATTCAAGATCCTTCATAACATTTCATTAGTATATCTTTTCAGCCTCTTTTGTATCATGACAGTTTCTCTTGATTTTGATGAACTTGAGAGTTTTGAAGAGTACTGGTCAGATATTTTCTAGAATGAATATCCCTCAATTTTGGTCTGACTTTCTTCTCACAATTATTCTGGAGTTATGAGTTGGAGAGAAGAAGATTAGAGAGATAAAATGCCATTTTCATCAAAATATAACAAGGGCATGTGCATTCATTCAACAAGACTTCTCATTGTTAATGTTAACGTTTACCATCTGGTCAAGGTACTATTTGCCAGTTATTTCTACCGCAGAGTTAACCTCCCTCATTCTCTATTCTTTGGAAAAAAGTCATTAAATGCAACTCAAACTCGGGAGTGGAGAGCTAAGCTTTTTGAGAAAGGAGTGTCTACATACATTATTTGAAATTTGTTTCTATGAGGCCTTTGTTTATTTTCTCCTCTTCTGTGTTTGTGAGTGTGTGTGTGTGTGTGAGTGTGTGTGTATGTGTGTGTGTGCATGCCCACGTGTGCATGTTTGTGTGTGTGTGTGTGTGTGTGTGTGAGAGAGAGAGAGAGAGAGAGAGAGAGAGAGAGAGAGAGAGATCAGGTGATTTCATTGTGCAAAAGTCATAGATTGTACTTACACAAACCTAGATGGTAAAGCTACTACATTCCTAGGCTATATGGTATAGCCTATTGTTCTTAGGCTGCGAACCTGCATGCCATGCTACTGTACTGAATACTGTAGGTAATTGTAACACAATAGTATTTGTATATCTAAACTTAACTAAACTTAAATAGATACAGTAAAAATTGTATAAAAGATCAAAGATGGTACACCTGTATAGAACATTTAACATGCAAGGAGCTTACAGGACAGAATGCTGCTCTGGATGAGTCAGTGAGTGAGTGGTTAGTGAATGTGCAGGCCTACAATATTACTGTACACGGTATAGACTTTATAAACACTATACACTTAGGCTACACTAAAATAATGTTTTAAATTTGTCTTTCTTCAGTAATAAATTAATCTTAGCTTTCAGAAATCTTTTTTAAAATAAACTTACACATTTTTTTAAACTTCTTGATTCTGTTGTAATAGCACTAAGCTATAACACATATTGTTGGGCTGGGTACAGTGGCTCATACCTATAATCCTAGCAATATGGGAAACTGAGGTGGGAGGATTGCTTTAGCCCAGGCGTTCGAGGTCACCTTAGACAACATAGAAAGACTCTGTCTCTACAAAAATAAAAAATAAAAAAAAAAAGAATTTAGCCAGGCATCATGTTGGTACATGCCCATTGTCCCAGCTACTAGGCAGTTGAGGCTACAGTGAGTCATGATCACACCAGTGCACTCCAGCCTGGGCAACAGAGTGAGACCCTGACTCAAAACAAAGCAAAACATAAAAAAACACAAAAATACCCCGACTGTATGGCTGTACAAATATATTTTTCATATATATTTATTTTTTGATATCCTTATTCTATAGGCTTCTATCTATATGTATTTATTTTTTTACTTTTTAAAACAGTGGCTAAAAATTAAGACATGGGCATACATTCGTCACCACAAACACAATTTGTGCTATGATCTAATGATGATTACAGTGTCACTAAACAATAGAAACTTTTCACCTACATTATGATCTTATAAAACCATCATCATATATGCCATCCGTCATTGGCCAAAATATCATTATGCAGTGCATGACTGTATAGATGCCTATGTATGTACGTATACATACACAAATACATATAACATATATGCTTTTTAATATACATAATTTTAAGTCTATTATTCCTCAATGACTCTTGGAGGTATTACTACATTATCTATATTGTTGCTCCAATAGTTCCAGCTTTGGCAACTGGGACCCTTTTTCTTTTTAGTACTTCCTTTCATTCTGGAATTGAATTCCTCATGGTCATATTATATATTCTCTGCCTCAGTCCTAGAATCAGTCATTCTTCAAGAAGCTCTGGTTCCTTATATTTGTGAGTTATCTTAGGAACCAAGATGTGAATGCTATGTGTATTCATTGCTTCTGGAGTTATCTTTGCCTCTGTACCCTCTCCACAGGCAGAACTAGGAACTGTGTGGATGCATACATCCACACAGATACATATATCTATAACTATTATTATAATATCAAATAATCTATCCATAATTAAGCTAAATATGAGTAACATAACAATGTCTCTGACTAATCCCATATCATAAGGATCATTCTAACCTTTTCCAGGGCATTTATTTTGCAGTAGAAAATCTGAATATGAACACTGAATTTAAGAACTCTCTTTGATACAAAAATGAAATCAATCAGACATCTTTGTCCAAAGAAATGCAAAATCTACCCTCAAGAAAGGGTCATTTTGTGTTTTATTTGTTTGCTCACTGCTGTTTTAATTTCAATTTGCTCTTATATGTAGCTTTTAGTTAAATCATCTCTTTAAAGATTTTTTTTATATGATCAGAGTGAAAGATTTTGTTTAACTGAATTTCAGTATCCTCAATAGCAAAATGAAGTTATTAAAATTCACATGCCTGGTTATATTCTTTATGTTTTAATATCAGTAATACTAAATGCATTAAGATTTTTAATATTTTAAAAGTTAATATGTCAAATGTCAGATTGTATTAGAGCTATTTAAAATTAGTGTCTCTGGTAGAATTTACCTTCCTTAGCAGTGAACCATTTTTAAATTTAAGTTTCTAAACACAACATTTTGGAAGTAATTTTTTTCACCAGGTATGAATATTTTATTGCAAAAATGATTTAAGCATAAAGCTTGTTTTTTAGTGAGTAGAAACAGCTGTGTTAATTACAGTAATCTCACTGGAGAAAAGAAATAAAGAAATACCATTACTATCCTTATACCTCCACCATACTAACTTTTATATGAAATTTAAGGTAAAATATTTTGCATCAAGACTAAAAGTTATGTCAAAATGTCAAATGGTACAAAGTGTACCATTTGAATTTTATCTCATGAAGTATCTTAAATATCACACAATTACTCAATACTATTTTTTTTTTTTGAGTTGGAGTCTCACTCTGTCACCCAGACTGCAGTGCAATGGCCTCTCCCGGCCACCGCAGCCTCAACCTGTTGGGCTCCGGCTATCCTTCCCCCTCAGCCTTCCAAGTAGCCGGAATTACAGGCGCGCGCTACCACGCCCGGCTGATTTTTTGGTTTATTGTAGAGATGAGGTCTCGCTGCCCAGGCGGATCGAACCTGCGGGCTCAGGCAATTCACTCACCTCAACCTCCCAAAGGCGTGGGATTACAGGCTGAGCCTGTATTTATTTCTATGGTGTATCTAGTACAGCAATAATAAAAACAACCAATTCACATTGTCTACTAAAGAAGCAACCAAAACCTAGAGAGATTAACCATGGGGGGTGGGGGTGGGATAAAGTTTCAGACCAACCTAGAATAGTCTCTTACCTAATTTATCTAACATGTAAAAATGGAAAAATATATATTTTATTAGGTCTCATTTTCCTTATCTGTAAAATTAGTATTTTACATGTATTTTATGGATTATTATCAGGATTAAATAGGAAAATACGTATAAACCACCCTGGTCAGTGACAGGCATGCAGATTGTTCCATTAAAGATTGGTTCTCGTTCCCTTATCTGGATATCAGTGGACAAGGGTCAAACACTGGATAAGCCTCAATCAGCTGTCTCTGATTTTAATTTTAAGAAGAGCTTTAGAGACCTCACAAAATGCACAATGTACCATATTAAAATTATCATGGTTTTTCACAGTGATATTTAATTGCTGATTTTTACCTGTGCTGTGACTCAGATAAAATATTGGGCTCAGTTTCGTAGACCCAAAATATTTGATATATGTGTTTGTGCATTAACATCACAAAATTTCAGGATTTTTTTCTGGTAATTAACAGAACTATGTCATTAATCTTGCAATTCACTGAACATAAAGATATCACTCTCTAAATTCATAAGCTTTTTATTTTAAAATACATCAGAAATTCATCATGCTCAAAAGTAGAAAATTACATATAATAGGATTGTCTGCAATCTCTTTATCTCTGTCTAAATTATTTTTGTATGTGGCAAATATCTTTGTATGTGGCAAATATTCTAGTTTTTAAATTTCAGAAATTCCAACTTTAATAACATACAAAGTGGAGTTTGAAACAAATCCTCTATAATTTACACTTTAGTCACATAAATATAATTTTTGTTTGTTTCTCCAAAGATCTTACCCATAGATATCTTTATATTAAGATGACATTTTCGTTCACATTTTAAAGTGACTGCATCTTAGTTTTGCTTGAAATTGCTTCAGAAATTACATAGTTGTGTTTGTGCTCAAAAGAATCACCATAAGCATGCAAATTCATTTGTTTCATTGATTTTTGGGAGACATGTTATGATGTTATGCTCCAAATGTTTGCAGGTGCAAATATTTAAAAGATCACAATTACAAGAATTGATCATAGTCAGTTACTCACAGCTGCAAATAATTATATAGTTAGCCCCACAGTTAAGAAGCTCCTAAAGAGCTAAGAATATATAAGCAGAAGAGTTTTGAGATAGTGTTGTAACAATACAAAAACATTTAGATAATGCTTATGTTTTAAATAATGCCTTTATATGGGTAAACATAATTGATTATCATAAAGTATATGCCTTTAGAAATACTGCCATCATCTTTTCCTGTGATTGGTTTTTTTCTAATGCTTGTTTTAGTCAACCATTGTTTAAATTCTCCATTTTTCTTTTTTGAAACATTGTTGTCCACAGAGCCCACTATTTCACCTAGGAATGCTGACTGGTACATAACACTTTCCTCTGATAATCAGAAATAAAACTCACTCACTGCTTTGATACACCTGACCTTTTGAGCTTACTGCTGACCTTCCCTTTACTGTCTAAAAGATAGTCCTCTGTTCATTTGTGGGCAAATGTAAGAAGAATGAATGATAGTTGCCATGTCATCCTTCTTCCCAAGGGGCATTCCTCAGCAGTTCTTGTAAAACATTTAATCCAGAATCATATAATTATAGTCATATACACACATAAAAATCTCTCACATTATTTTCCAGTTGAGAAGAGAAGTGTTTTCTCTCTTAGAGAATTGCTTCCACTATGCTCTTGACCTTAGTATTGAAATTTAAAGTAGCATTGCCCTTTTTGGTAAACTTCTAGAATGCTTATCTTGGTTATATATGGATATGTAAAAAGCATCTCAAAGTTTGAACACACAATCCTTCTATGTGCTCATTATTTTGTGGTCCAGTTTGGAATTTAATCTACTGGTCACTCATGATAACTTATGTGGCTTTGATGCTCTGGTGGCTCGAGTAGGGATGGATGACTTGATATGATATCACTAATGTTTGGAGTTGTTCTTGGGTGTAGACTGGACCATGTACTCTAGCAAGCTAGCACAGCTTCCTCTTAAGTTGGTGGCTGAGTTCCAGTCAGCAGCAACGAGGGATAACACCAATGTGTAAGTATGTTTCAAGCCTCAGCTTACATTATGTTTGCTAGTGTCCAATCGATCAAACCATATAATAAAGTCAAGTCAGTCATCCATGTGAGAGCAGACTGCACTAGAACATGGCAACGGGGAGGCATGATCTGTTAGAGGCCATTAGCTTATCAATTTTCCTTATGCATTCACGTATTCACATGGTTATTTAAGGTGAAACCATCACAGGCAATAAACCAGCAAGTATTTATTTATTTATTTATTTATTTATTTATTTATTTATTTATTGTGATAAGAATATTTGACATGAGCTTTACCCTCTTGACATATTTTTAAGTACATAACACAGTACTGTAAGCTATAGGCACAGTGTTGTATAGCAGATATTCAGAAATCACTCATCAAGTACATAACACAGTACTGTAAGCTATAGGCACAGTGTTGTATAGCAGATATTCAGAAATCACTCATCCTGCAGAGCTGAAACTGTACATCTCCCGAACTTTTCCTTCTCCTATCACCTACTCCCGGGTTCTATGAATTTGACTATCATAGATGCTTCATAGAAGTGAAATCATTCAGAATATGTTTTTATGTGACTGACTTTTCTTTTTTAAAATTATAAAGATGTGGGGTACAGTTCAGGGTTAGGTTTACAAACTCTGATTACGCAGGTATCCTTGTTGATGAGGTGTGCCCCTCCCTCCCCTAGCAGTTTCCCTCAACTGCCACTCCTACCCGCCCCCCAACAGTTTCCCACTACTGCCAATCCCTTTCTTAAAGTATTATAATAATTGTTCAATGTCCACTTATGAGTGAGAACATATGGTACCCTGTTCTTTGTGTTCTTTGTGGCTTTTCTTACTTGGCATAAGGTTCTTCAGGTTCATCCACGATGTCCTAAGTGGTAGGATTTCCTTCCTTTTTAAGACAGAATGATATTTTAGATTGTTTCCATATTTGGGTTATTGTGAGTAATGGTACAATAAATATAGGAGTGCAGATATCTTTTTGAGTTTCTGATTTTAATTATTTTGAATGCCTATCCAAAAATGAGATTGATTGCTAGATCGTGTGGTAGTTCAATTTTTAAACATTTTGTGTGGAATATCAGTATTGTTTCTATAGTGGATATACATTTGCATTTCTGCTAATAGTGTACAAGATTTCCAAATTTCTCTACATCCTCACTCATACTTACTTTGTGTTGTCGTTGGTTGCTACCATTAATAGTCATTCTTTCTTAGTAGGTTTGTGTGGCTATAATAAAATACTGTAGACTGGGTAGTTTACAAGGAACAGAAATTTATTTATCATGGTTCTGAGACTTGGACATCCCAAATCAAGGCACCAACTGGATAGATGTCTATTTAGGGCTCTGCTTCCAAAGTGGAACCTTGTTGCTGCATCCTCCAGAGAGAAGAAACACTGCAACCTCATATAGCCAAATAAACAGAAAGGGAAGAGAGCACTCTCTTCAACTTTAAACCTTTTAAGTCATAAGGCAGAGCCTTCATGTCTTAATCATCTCTAAAAGGCCACGCTTCTTAATACTGTTACATCAGGGATTACAATTCAACATGAATTTTAGAAGGGACACTATTATTCAAACCATACCATTTCACTCTTGAAACACGAATATTTACATACAAAATATATTCATTCCATTCCAATAACTACAAAAAGTCTTAACTTATTCCAGCATCAACTTTAAAGCCTAAGTTCAAATTCTCATCTATTACCTAAGTCAGATATGGGCGAGACTCGAGGTACAATTTATCTTGAGGCAAATTTCTCTCCAGTTGTGAAATCAAACAGGTTATGTGCTTTCAAAATGCAATGGTGGGCCGGGCTCGGTGGCTCAGCCTGTAATCCCGCACCTTTGGGAGGCTGAGGTGAGTGGATTGCCTGAGCCCGTGAGTTCAAGGCCCGCCTGGGCAGCAAGACCTCATCTCTACAATAAATCAAAAAACCAGCCGGGCGTGGTAGTGCATGCCTGTAGTTCCAGCTACTTGGAAGGCTGAGGTGCCTTGTAAGGCTGAGGTGGAAGGATCGCCGGAGCCCAGCAGGTCGAGGCGGTGGTGGCTGGGAGCGGCCACTACACTCCAGTCTGGGTGACAGAGTGAGACTCCAACTCAAAACAAACAAACAAACAAAAACCAAAATACAATGGTGGAACAGGCATAGGATAGATATTCTCATTTCAAAAGAGAGAAACAGGCAAGAAGAGTCAGTAACCCCTAAGTTAATCTAAAACCCAACAGAGCAAACAATATTAAATAATAAGACTTGAGAATATTCTTCTTTGACTCCATGCCCTGCCTTCCAGACTCTGCCCCCACAGATTTGCAGAGTGCAGCCCTGGATGCAACTCTCTTATGTGACTTTGATTGTCTGTGGCTCTCCTAGGTAGGGATAGTTCTCTGGTGAGCCTAAATTTCTGGGGTCTCAGGGGCAGTCCTGTTCCCATAGCTCTACCAAACATAGCCTTATAAGGGACTCAACAGTGGCTCCAACCCCATGACTCTTCTAGGCATTGCCCTTGTGGGAATTGTCTAATAATCCTGGAAGCTGGGAATTCCAAGGGTCAAGGCACTGGCACTGGTGTCTAGTAAGGACTGTTTTCTGTTTTCATGATGGTGTCTTGTTTCTCATGTTGTGAAAGGGAGGGGAGGGCACAGAAGTTTTCCCTTCAACCCAAAGCCCATATATAAGTGTTAATCCCATTAATGAGGGCAAAGTCCTCATGATTTAATTGCCTCTCAAGGGTTACACTTTTTAATATTGTTGCACCGAGATTAAGTTTCAATATGAATTTTGGAGGGTACACTATTCAAACCATAGTACATTCTAACTGGTATTAATTGATAACTCACTCTGATTTTGATTTGCATTTCCTGATGATTAGTAATGTTGGGCATTTTTTCATATACTTATTGACCATTTGTATATTTTCTTTGAAGAAATGTCTATTCAATCTTTTGTCTAGTATTCAATTAAGCTATCTGTTTTATTTTTGCTTTTGAGTTATAGGACTTCTTTATGTATTTTTGATATTAATTCATTTCAGGTATGTGATCTGCAAATATTTTATCCTATTTCGTATGTTGCCTTTTCACCTTTTGAGCTGCTGTGCAGAAGCTATTCTGTTGGAATTGGCTTTTGTTTCTTGTGCATTGGTATCATTCATAGCCAAGAAATCATTGCCAAGACTATCTTCATAAAATTCTCCTTGTGTTTTCTTCTAGTATTTTTCAGATTTAAGTATTACATTTAAATCTGTGAATTTATTTTGAGATGATTTTTGTGTATGGCTTAAGACAATGGTTCAATTTCATTCTCTTACATAAAGATATATAAGTTTTTCAACACCATTTGTTGAAAAAAATTATCCTTTTGGAAAACATAACAAGTTCTAGAATCTTGTTCTCCTGAAAAAGAAAAAAGTATCGTGAAAACACTGAGGCACTGAATTAGATTGCATTTTTTTCTGGTTTGATTTATGGTTACAAAGTCATAGAATTAAGTAATAAAACTAGAAGTTCTCTTTTGATGTGTATATCGAAAGTAAAGATTGTGGTTTAAACTGGCATGCTAAGATCACCCATTCCCACCCATCACCCATTCCATAATAGGTACAACTTTTTTTTTGGCATCTAAGCACGCATATTTTATTGGATAGGGCTCTTTAAATCCCTGAACAGAGTTGAGCTGGGTACATATAACCTTGTCTATTTGAGTGGTATCCACATATTTTTATCCTATTCCTTTACACTAAACAATATTTTTGCATGTTCAACTCAATATTTTTATATTTCATTAATATATTTTAGGTAGTGTAAAATATGCTAACATCCTAAAACATAATTCAAAAGAATAAAATAATGATACTATCTTCTTGTACTATACTGGATTGGCATGTAAATCTGCTACGTATGAGGACCACTGGCTTGACTGTCTCTGATTTTGTTTTCATTTCTAAGGGCAATCAATAACTCTTCTAGTTTACAGTTTTTTAAGTATATTAATATATCCATAATTAATCATTAAAATGTACATAATTGTGCTGGGTTATGCAGAAGGGGTTAGTGGGACTATTCTGTTTCTTTTACTGGATTTCACATTGCCATATTTGAACCATGATATTCATTATGTTTTGCTCTCATCAATTAACCCCAGCACTGCATTTCTGTCGTTGGCAAACAACTGTGGCAATTTTACTATAGCTTATGCCTTATAAGTGCCTTTATCACTATTGTTACATTCCCCTAAGTAGTTTATAAGTCAGATTAACAGTTTAAGCATGTGTTAAAATGCTCAATTTAAAATTGTAAATATGCTGAAAGCTTGGCACTTATTCCTTCATGGCAAAAGGAGCTCTTTAGCAGCTACACACAAACCGTTAGTGGTGAAGAATAGAGCTTTTTAACGTTGATTAATCCATAGGATTCCAGAATATAACAAGGAAGCACTTTGTAGATTAAATTAATTGCCTTTCACACATATAACAAGGTGTTAATAGAATAAGTGTTTGGTTTTTTTTTTTGTCAGTCTAATTTTTTAAATGTGGTATTTGCCCAAATGCAAATGTTCATAACTCAGAGTCCTGTGAAATATGTAAAACAATTCCAATCTTTTCCTTATTTGCAGAAGGAAAAAAATGGGCTAGTCTGGTTCTTAAAGTAGCTGTATTTTTTATATGATTAGTTGTTTCAATTTACTTCTTCGTGGAAGAAACAGCATTATGAGCAGATGTTTTACTAGAGCAGCATGTTTCAAAACAGAATATATTTTATGCCATATTAAATATTCATTTCTATACCATAGTTTTATCTTAAGTGAAAGGAAAGCAGCACTGAATGATCGCATCAGGCATCTTAAATTGCCTTGTTAAGAACAGTTGCATTTTGAATAGAGTATGCGACTACAACCTAATTAATCTTTATCCTAATAATTATGAAATTGATATATAATTTTTTAGGAAGATAGGAATACAGATGTTTGTTTGCAACGTTGATGTGAGATTTTATATAAATGTATGTTTATGTGTGTATATATATGTACATACATAAATATCTTATCAATAGAAAAAACAAAACATAGCTAGCAGTGACAGAGAAATTCAGGATAGCTCACCAGTATAAACTTGGAGATGAATGGAAACACAAATTAAATTTATTATATATGTCAAGATATACACCTCCTATTAGAAAGTCAATTATGTTCTGGGAGGAAGACTAGCAAATTAATAAAATACAGTTGCAAAATTCAAAATTGACATTTTGCGAAGACATCTTCAACACCAGTATCTTTGTTGACTGAGCCAATGTATGACTTAATAAACTAAAATTCTAGAGGGTAACTAATGACAGAGAAAATACCCAGCATTTTGACTTAGACAATAAAAAAAGAAAAATATAACTAAGATATAATAGTTGCCAAGTTAATTCAGCTTCCATAGCCAATGTTCAATAGTAATATACAGTTTTAGAATAGGTACAAATTTTAAATTGTTGCTTTTTTAAGGGGGGAAAAAAGCTTTTCTCTTACAATGATGTGAACTTACCAAGAAGCTAATGTAGCTTCATGTTTTTCGTGTTTTTTTTGTGGAGAGACAACTTTATATCTACTCTTTTTGCAGTTTTCAAGTGTACAATATATTGTTATTAATTATAGTTACCATGATATACAATAGAGCTCTTAAATGTATTTCTCCTGTCTAACTGAAATTTTGTGTCCTTTAACCAACATTTCCTTAATTCTCCCTTCCCCAGGCTCTGCTAACCACCACATAAATGTATTGTGTAGCAAGACTTTTGGTAATTTTCTCTTTGTTTTGTTTCTTTGGTCATTTTGTTTTTGTTTTCCTTTCTTCGTAAAGCAGAGCTGAGTTTTTATCTGTTTCATTTTTCTTAATTCACACATGGATTAAAATAAGGCATGGAAATATGGCATTACCTTTAAAGTGCCTTCTGATGTTAGTGATCTGAGAAATAATATTGCTTTCAATTAGGGAGGTACTGCTTTCACAGATGAGAAAATTGAGGAAAAGTAAGCTTGCTTAATTTGCTTATACTAGCAAGTCTGGCATCATGATTTGAATCCAAGATCTGAATTCCAGGACCTATGCAGAAAACACCAATTTAAGGATGGTTGCTCCCACTCAGACCACCACACTAGTCTAATGTCTTTCTTTTACCCAATCCATCATTATCACTCTTCTCCGCTACCACAACTTAAACTGAAAAAAAAACATTGTCAATTAAACATCTTATTTCCTTTGGTTGTCGACAAACAAATATTGCTCTCAAATCTTCATCTGTGGGGAACTTAATTGAACAAACATCCCTGCTACCTCCTTGTGCTGAAGCCATGTATTCCATGGGTGGACTCCCAATCAATGACTGAACTTTGCAGTGACACCAAGGCAGGTTCGTTGCTGGGGGAGATGTACTACTCCAATAAACAACTTTGGTGCAAGTATTCCCTGCTAACCCTGTCAAAAATCTTTAAGATTGCACTCCATTGTAAAAACTCTTTAATTCAACATTTCTTCCTTCTCTCATTTCTTCATAAGAGTAAAACCGGCCATTGCATTACTAGAGTTTGGAGTGGCCATGTGCTCTTTGAGTTATGGCTGTCGCCATGCTTTCTGGCTTTGGCCCCCTTTCCTGCATTGGGAAGTGAATCTCCTCTTTTTTTCCTCACTCTCTCTCTAATTTACCTTTCAAATAAACTATATTTTCTAACCTAAAAAAAAAGAGTAAGACCTACATTTTGATCTGACAGTTCTCCTAGACTCCTTGGGCTTCCTTCTCATTTTTTTCCTACAACAGTTTTTCCTAATAAATTGATATTTAACTTTTATATTTAACCTCATATTGCTGTCTGCTTCTTGGAAGACCTTAAAAAGCATGCATTCTTATCAGTTAGGCAATAACACAAAATGCAATTTTTGGTTCTCAGTTTCACTAGGCAGAATTCTGTCCCAGTTCAAAGATGAGCGTGTATTAATCACAGAAATCATCTTGTTGTGTGTGTGTGTGTGTGTGTGTGTGTGTGTGTGTGTGTGTGTGTGTGTTAGTATTCCAGCTATAAATCACTTAGGGAGATCTGTAATACAATCTCTAAGGGAAAAAAAAGCTTTTAAAATAATTTTTAGTTATATTAAAAATAATTTTTCTTAAATAACAGAATTTGTACTGTCATAGGTAAAGTTTATGGTTGAAAAATAAATTGAATTTTATAAAAGTAAACATCATCTTTAGAATATAGTTTAATAGTTTAATTTAGACTAATACTGACAATTTTTACATGGTGAATATATAGTATGTTTACATGATATTTAAGCACCTAAGCACATAGTATATGAAAGGCATTGTCTGAAGTATCAGAATAAAAAGACAAATAAATGAAAAATTAGCAAGAGATTCTTTCAGTAGTCACAGAACTTTCAATTTAGAGAACTGGACAAATATGTATGCAATTGTCAGCTGAAGAATGATGAGGCTTATAAATCTGAAAAGGAGAGCTTTATTTCTCATAAAGGGTTATAGCCTACAGGGTGGCCATTTTGATAGGCTGGGAAGCATAGTCTCTGGCCAATAGCTGAAAACAGATACTTCAAGTTAGGGTCAAAGGGAACAAGAATTCATGCTGAGCAGGGTGGTTGAACCGAAAATATATTATATATTTTTTTTGAGTTGGAGTCTCACTGTTGCCCAGACTGGAGTGCAGTGGCAGCTCCCAGCCACCGCAGCCTTGACTTGCTGGGCTCCGGCGAGCCTTCCGCCTCAGCCTTCCAAGTAGCTGGAACTACAGGCTCATGCTACCACGCCCGGCTAATTTTTTTGATTTATTGTAGAGATGAGGTCCTGCCTGCCCAGGCGGGTCTCGAACCCTTGGACTCAGGCAATCCACTCACCTCAGCCTCCCAAAGGCACGGGATTACAGGCTAAGCCACCAAGCCCGGCTGAACCGACATATTTAATAAGCTATAAGAGAAGTCATGAGTATTTATGAAAGTAGAAATATATGCATGTACAGTTGAGGTTCATGACTCTCCATAGGAGCAATGTTCAAAAACGGAGGCATTAACATGATCCAAGGGTGGAGTTTTCCACCCTCTGACTTCAAAAGGTAAAGCAGAGGAGGTGAAAACCCTTACTGTGCTTTCTCTGTAGACTGTCCAGAACCATTCCATGGTCGGTGGTCTCCTATCAGACAAAAAGGAGGGGTAGCAGCAGACATTGGTTGATATCAGTGGTGGAACCTTTTGACATGACTGGTTTCTGTTTAGCACTTTGGGAAGAAAGCCTAATGGTAGTTAGGAGGGAGAGAGTATAACGATGAGTGTCTGACACACATCCCATTAAGGCCAAGAACTCAGTTTTCAAAGCTACTCTGGCGCTCCCTTAGCCAGGAGGGTCTGTTCAGTTGACTGGGAGCTTAGAATTTCATTTTTATTTCTTACAACTAATAGTGGTATGAGTTAGCTAGGATAGTGGTAATAGACAAAAAGGGAAATAAGAGATAGAAAATGTTTAAGACAAATGTGAATATGAACATGAATATTGTTTCTGAGAAACTGTAAGAATGCCGAAAAATTACATTCCAAATTTTCTGTGGAAAGCTTTTAATGGCATGATATTTTAAAAGTTAGAGTTAGTCTGGTTGGAAGAAAATCTCTTGAAAGCATACCTGTTCGATATCATGATATATTTATTTCCTCAATTAAGGGCCTTAATTAAGGAAGCTATGACAAATAGGTGAATGGTCAGGGAATTAATCCTTAACTGAATATTTATAGCCACACAAGTCTCCCAGATGAATTGTCTGCTGATGTCTTAATGTTCATTCTTCCTCAAGAGGACAGGATAATTTTTAAAATATTGGGCTCTTTAGCCTAATTCTTCCCTTGAAGTGCAAAAAGATAGGTTATTTTAAGGAGCTGAGCATGGGGAGACCATTGTGTACAGTATGTATGTCTGTTGCTGCAATTTTTCTTTTCACAAGTCTAACTCTTAGGGAATGAAAGGATCATGGAAGAAACAGCAGAGTACAGTTGTCAAATACCTGTATATCATCTCATATCTCTCCCTTTAAACCCTATGTCACACCACTCACACCTAAAAAAGGCACTTATCTCAATTGTGTCTCCTCACAGAAAGAGGAGATTTGGACTCAACAGATATCTGTTGGTATTCATTTTCTTACATACAAATTTATACTAAAAAATGAATTACTAATAAATGATATATAGACATGTGATAACTGTCTCAGAATAGGGTCATTTTAGAAATATTATGTTACTCACTGGACTCAAATGTATTCCCCTCATATATATATATATATACATAAATTTCAAAAATTTAAATAGAGCTAATAAAAAATTTGAAGACATAGACTATTGCTATTTTCTATCAAATTTGTGCTTTTCTGGTCTTGAACCGATATCTATCTTTATAGAAATCCAATTTAACACCATTTTTTCTGAATTTGAGATACGCTGGGTGCTATGGTTTGGATGTTTGTCCTCTCCAAACCACATGTTGAAATGTATTCCCCAGTGTGGCAATGTTGGGAGGCGGGACCTAGTGGGAGGTATGTATTTGGGCCATAGGAGTAGATCCTTGAAGAACAGATGGTTGCTCTTCCTCTGGGTAAGTGAACTCTGGTTCTGCTAGTTTCCATGAAAACTGGTTGTTAAAAGTAATCTCCCTGTTCTCTGCCTGTCTTCCTCTCTCACTGTGTGGTCTCTGTACTTGCAGTCTTCACTTCCACTTTCTGTAGTGAGGTGAAGTATTCTGAGGTCCTCAACGGATGCAGTCTTGGACTTCCTAGTCATAGAATTTTGAATCAAATAAACCTCGCATCACTTTATAAACTACCCCATCTCAGGTACTCTGTTTTAGCCACACAAAATTAATTAGGACCCCAGGCTATTCAATCAGCTCCACTCTTGTTTATACAGAAGATTTCTTTTCTCTGTATCATACTTTATTCTGTGTGTGCTAAGCTTATACTTGCATTTTCCATTTTTCTACCCCACATAACTAAAATTAATCACACGAGAAAGATAGGGATGAGTTTATTTTTTCCAATATGAACCTCCAAAATGTCCAATTTCTAACATCCAACTCTAGAAATTTTTTTTAGTCCTCTAACAAGATATCAAATGATGAATTCCAAAGGTTTTAGAGCAGACACACAAAGTGAGATTAAAGAAAATCTACAGGGAAAAGACAATACTATGTTCTTAATGGGAAACATACTTCTGTAAAAAGGACCACAGCACGTGTCTTTTCTGCTGTTTGAAATCATGGGTGTGTTGCACATCCTCCTAATCCTGGCCCCGGATACATATTGCTAGTGCAGAGTCCTACACAACCTAGGGAAGGTATGTGGAATTTATGTTGATAAACATCAGCCTGACACCATTCCCTAATGGTGTCCTGCTTTCACACAGCCTTGGGAAAGGGAAACGCATTTTTCCATTGCACAACCAATATACCTCTGATTCTTTTTTTTTTGGAATATTTTTCTTTTTTCTTTTTAAAATTTATTTATTTATGATAAAGATGTGGGGTGCAATTGGGTTAGGTCTACAAACACTGATCATGCAGGTACCCTTGTTGATGAGGTATGCCCCTCCTTTCCCTAGCAGTTTCCCTAACTGCCAGTCCCACCCTCCTCCCAACAGTTTCCCACTACTGCCAATCACTTTCTTATAACATTATAATTGTTCAAGGACACCTTATGAGTGAGAACATATGGAACTCAGTTCTTTGTTTCTGTGATAAATCACTGAGTATTTCATCCAATTTGCTGCAAAGTCAAATATATTTGTCCTTCTTTGTGGCTGCAAAATATTCCATTGTGTATATATATCACATTTTTTTTTTTTTTTTTTGAGTTGGAGTCTCACTCTGGCGCCCAGACTGGAGTGCAGTGGCCGCTCCCGGCCATTGCAGCCTCGACCTGCGGGGCTCCGGCGATCCTTCCGCCTCAGCCTTCCAAGTAGCCGGAATTACATTTTTTAAATCCAGTCCAGGTTCATTGGGCAACATGGTTGGTTCCACGTTTTTGCTCTTAGAGTAATTTCAGGCTGCAAATAAGCTTCTTAGTTAATCACTATCAAACCATTTAAAAATGGAATATTATCTGTATTTCAGTGTGGTTAGTTCCCTACATGTGAACCTTCAAGTTACCAACTTTCAAAGATCCAATCATGTTAATTAGTACACGTGTTTGGCAAACCTTGCCTTGTGTGTGCAGTCTCTACAAGTTGGTGTGCTTTTGTATACTTTATTGCATAGTACTATGTAGAGTACAGTAGTATATTATCTTTATTTCAAGCCCAGGATTTCTGGAAACAAGTGTAAAAATAGCAGTGCTATACCTGGCACTGTATAGCTGATTGTGTTAGTTGGGTACCTAGGCTAATTTTGTTGGACTTACAAATAAATTAGGCTTATGAGCGTGCTCTCAGACTGGAACTCATTCATATGTAGGAAACTTACTGTATTGCAGTGACCCCTATATATTTTGTAATGTTGTGCTCCTTTTTTGATTCTCTATTTTTCGATTTCATCTGTTTTAATAGTCTTTCCAAGAATTTTCAAGCCTATATTGTTACATTTTTCTGTCCATCTTTCTTTTTTCTTTCCTCCTTTTTTGTTATTTTCTTAGTCATTTGGTTTCTTTACATAATTCTTCATTCTCATCCACATTTTCTGTTCTTTATTCTCCCCAACTTCCCCATTTTTTTTCTCTATTCACGTCTTAAATATTTCTAGTGGCAACACGATTTCTCTTTTATCAAAGTGTAAGTACCACATTAAAACTCTATTACTGGTAATAGAGTTAATGTGAAAATACATATTACCTATAATTTATGACAAAGTAATTCTATGTCTTAGTCACTATAATGAGTTGCTGATTTAATTTAAATATATTAGATATTCACACCAAATGGATACTGAGTTCTTTGTATGCATTTAGTGCAGAACTGATCATTACTGAATGCCTAAAAAGTCATTCTACAATACTTTTTATTTTTAGCCTTATAAAGTTAGTTTGAGTCCCAAACCACAAGAAGAAAAAATTAATGATGGTGAACACTTCATAGGAGATACTGTGTTATCTCTTTTCCTTTTTGAATTATTAGAAATAAATTCATTTATTTAAACTATTTTTGATAAGAGAGTAAAGTGGCATTAAGAATCTTATAAAGAGATAATAGAACTTTGCTAATAAAGTAAGTTTAACAGGCAGTTCCTGAATTACCTGTGTAACACTCACTCATGCCCTTAGGGTATTCATTCATTGTTCAGCACTTAGCACTTGCTAAATGACAAAACTCTATAAGGCACTAGGGATGCAATGATTAATAAGACATCATTGCTTTACTGGAAGCATTTATAATCTAGCTGAGTAAGATAGACAAGTGAACAGATAATTGTAACACAGTGTGATGCGGTAATGAGAATCCATGGGTCTACATGAACACATAAGAGGTTCTTCTAAACCCAGAATGTTAGCAGTTTAGAGAAAACTTCTAGAAGATTATGCTGTCATTTATTTTTTTAAGGATGTTATGCAGTTTATAAAGTGAGGAGATGAAATGAGGTGGAGATGTAAGTGGGGGTATTGAGAAACCCTCCAGGAAAAATAACATTTTCATAATCTTAGAAGCAAGAGAAATTCTGGAAAATATTTATAACAAAATTGTTCAGTAAGTCTGAGACATGAGTCATGGAATATATGAGTAGGGTAGAGAGAAAAATAGTGGTGAGATAGAGAGCTATAAAAGTAACCACGGGCATTGGAGGGTCTTGTATGACATTGTAAGGAGGTTTAGACATCGCCCTAAAAATTATCAAAGCCATTGTGGGGTCCTAAGCAAAGTAAAGAGCTGACTAGATTTTATATTTTAAGAGAGAAAATGTGACCTGGGCTCGATGGCTCAGTCTGTAATCCCGCGCCTTGGGAGGCTGAGATGAGTCGATTGCCTGAACCCGCGGGTTCGAGACCTGCCTGGGCACATGGCGAGACCTCATCTCTACAATAAATAAAAAAAAATCAGCCAGGCGTGGTAGTGCGCGCTTGTAGTTCCTGCTACTTGGGAGGCTGAGGTGGAAGGATCGCTGGAGCCCAGCAGGTCGAGACTGCGGTGGCCGGGAGCAGCCACTGCACTCCAGTCTGGGCAACGGAGTGAGACTCCAACTCAAAAAAAAAAAAAAAAAAAAAAAAAAAGAGAGAAAATATGGAGAATTGAATAGAGTGACATTGAAGGCACATAGACCAGTAGGAGGATATTGCAGACTGTGAATGATGATGTTGCCTGGTTCATCTGCCAAAGGTTTCACATAATGCAGGACACAATTAAGTATGATGATTCCCTATGCTAGTAGAACTCTCTGGAATTAAGAAAGTTTGTGAAAGGACGTAAAAGAGAGAGATTATGGCTATTACCCAGATACTGAATGTATCCTAGTGCCCATGGTGAGATGAAAACAAAATAGTATTGCCTTGGCAGGTGGGTTTAGGACAGAGTTCTTTCAGGTTATGTTGATTTTAAAGAAGCCTTAGGTCTCAGAAGTGGAGACATCCAGCAGAGAATGGTTTGTATGTGGCAGGATATTTCATTTGTATTGTGTAATCACTTTACATTCCTCGTCATAAGAATCCCCCAATGCCTTTTGGGCAAATTGATTTCCTTGCTTCAGAAAAGATTTGTTTTAGAGTCTAAAGCAAAGCCAACAACATGAGGGGATTATACTAAGGACAAGATGAGGCTGACAGATGGAAGATAGGAAGAGTCAGTTGTTCCCAGCTCTTGGTGCAGGCTATCTTCTGGTATTACTCTGGGAACTGCCAGAACATCAGAGGAAAATGATAATATATGTTCCCTAGAAGGCTAGAATTAGTTAACAGTTCTGTCACATTCAGCAAAATTTGCATTGCTCAAGAGTGGTGGGCAAACCATTTAAACCTCCTGATTCAAAGAACTATTTGGGATTGGAAAACAGAGGTGTCAATGACTAACAGTAGAGGTCCTTTCTCTGTTTCCAAATAAATATCTCATATCCTTGTGAGTTCTCAGAAAGATGATCCCTGTTTCTAAACCGTTGTATAAGTGGTAAAACGCCCTGAGATTCATATGGTGTGAGCCTTGAGTCTGCTTTAAATTGCTTATTTAAAAAAGAAAAAGAAAACTAAAGTACTATGATCTTTATCACACTCCTAAATGTAGACTAAGATTTATACCCAGTATATATGAGTAGGAATGGCAGAGAAGGATTTGTATTAAAACATAGCACATACAGTTTGAGTAAAAATTCATAGAACTAGGCTGAGTGACTGAATTTTAGGAATTCAGATTTATCTTGTTTTGGTTTTATTTTGTTCAATTTTAGCATAATAAAAACGTTCCAAGCTCGAATTCTGAGACCAAGGTGTCTGCAGGATTGACTTCTTCTGAGGACTGTGAGGAAGAGCCTGCCATGATTTAATTTATGCATTTACTAATCTTTTCCCCCTCCCAACAGGCAATGGTGGTACCATCTCCCTTTGACCCTTAAAACTAGATGGCCAGGTTGTTCAAATTCCATCTCTTCTGTCAACTGTGTGATTTTAGTCAACTTGCTTAATATTGCGGCTTGGTTCCCTCATCTGCAAAATAAGAGTAACATCAATACCTATCACATAAACTTGTTGTGAGGATTAAATGAATCCAGGCATGAATAAACTAAGGCTTATATCTAGCACAGAAGACACCATAAGGATATTCACTGTCGCTAGGAAGAATGCTAAGGCCATTGCTGGGAACTTCTTTCAGTGGAAGACTACTTAGGTAATCTGTGTTGGGTGAAGAATAAAACTCTTCATGGAAGGAAAACCTAAGTGATGACAGTTTATCTAAATTACTTCTAGAGAAGATGAATTAGGGTTAAAGGAAGGCTTTAATTTTCTGAGTAAAATATGCACATTTCAGGACAAAACTGAGGCATACTGACCAACACAGAAGAGGCTGAAAGCTACTACCAGGGCAGTCCTTTCTGCCTTTTCTCACACAGTGGCACAATCTTTTCTCTAACTAAATTTTGAAAAAATTCTGATTATTTCTTTGAGAAATCGCTAACCTATTAATTTACCTAGCACCCACATTTCTCAACTTGATAGAACTTCCTCTTAACAGCACTCCTAGCCGTAAGTGATTCTTCTTTCCACAACTTTAGCATTTCTTACACCAAGTGTCTAAGGTTCACTGGGTTAAATAAACGATTTTGAGGTGGTCTGGGGTAACCTTGTTCCAATGACTAAAAAGGTTTAAAAAAACAAACCGCCAAAATAAATTTCAGACCACACCTCATCTATAAGTTGGGAATTTACTGTACAATGTAATGAGATCGATTCGTGTCTCAAGGTGAACTAAGCATTTTATCAAATTACGGAGGCATTTGAAAGTACTGAAATAAAAATCTCATGACTGACATACAATTTCCCCCCTCCCTCCCTCCTACCCTTCCTTTCTTCCTGTCCTCCTTCCCTCCCTTCCCTCCCTTCTTCCTCCTCCCTCCCTCTCTCCCTTTCTTCTCTCCTTTCTCTCTTCTTTCCTTTCCTCCTTTCCATTTTCCTTGTTTCTTTTCCTCTTTAACTTTGTCATTTTGCTTATTTCACTTATTTCTCTTTAAATCTAAACTGCTATCTTTTGAAAAATGACTTTGAAAGCAACCTCCGCAAAAAAGAGGTTGAACTTGTCAGATCCTAGTCCTCACTTTGACGTTTACAAAATGCATGACTTTGGGCAAGTTACACAATCTCTCAGGCTTCCTTTTCTTCATTTGTACAATGAAGTGCGTTGAACTAAGTAATCTTTAATGTCCTTTCTCTGCTTAAAACAAAATTTAAGTCTAAGTATAGCAACACTGATTTCTGAACCAGTGTCAATTAAATCATTCCATTTAAACTTTTAAAAATATTTGGTAAATCAGAGCATAAATTAACAATCCTATCAAATAAAATGTGTATTTATATTTTTAATAAAAATAAACATTTTGAAATTAAAATAATAAGTTGATTATTTAAAAATCAGAAAACATTAAAATATATACAAGAGAAAAATGATTATAGAAAAGTTATTTTAAGCCCATGAGCTTCACTGCTGTGAAATGTTTCTACCAAGGAAATTCCATCCTTGTATTTTATTTTTATTCAATTTTAAGACCTTGATAGCTGGAGCCAGAATGTAAATTATTAATATTAGAATTAATAGAGATCTGTTGCAAAGGAAGGACCAGAATAAAATGATTTATATTTAATTGTATTGATGCGAGTGTATTTGAATCTTTTTTTCTTTTTTAACTTTAGGCCTTTTATTTCTCTGTACTCACATTTACATCCTGCTCTGTGACACATTGATATTCGAGAGGCATTAAGCAGTAGCATATATCTCACACAAATAGATCTATGATTGTGGGGGCAACATTTAAATGCGTATAACTATTACCCCCAATAAGCGTGTATTACATCCTATTAGCCTTAGCAAGTATTCTAATCTAACAGTTCTGCACCATGTTCACATTAATATGCAAATGAATTAGAATACAAAATTAAATGAAAATGAAATTTAAAAGCTAATTGACATTTTTGTCACAAAAGCTCAGAGAAACACTATTTATGGTTTCATGGTAAAAGGCTAATGTGTCATCCCAGGAAGGAGGCCACATCAATCTCGCCTACAGTTATTTCCTGAAGTACAGTGCAAAGCACTGTTTGTGTATGCGAGTTGCCAGTCTCCCTCACGTAGGTGGGCCCATCTCTGTAAACCTGCACTAAATTGCTCCCATCCATTATACACAGTGGCTGCCTGGACGGCTGCCTGGCACTGACTTACACAGGCTATCTATTCCTGTCAGAAATATGATATGTCACTGACAAAAGCTTAATTACACCATTAATTAATAGGACAATTTTCAAAATGCCTTGAAATGCAGCTTGACACTCATTAGTGCCATTTATGAATAATTTCTCCGAGGGAATAGTACTCTGAAGAGCACTTTAAAATGAAATACAGTTTTAAATTCAAGTATTTATAAAACAAAATAAATATGTGGTTAGAGGCTGTTTCTTTCTCTTTTTCTCTCTCTAATATGACCTATCTCTTCAAAACTGGCAAAGGTAATTTTAAAAATATTGAAACTATTATTACAGTTTTGCCACAAAATGACCCATATCTTTTATTTTGTGCATACTTTAGACATTTAGGCACTTGTTTTCACTCTTTTGGAATTTTAATTACTTTTTAAAACACACCATGCTTTAAACTTTAAATAGCAATTATAACACATTAACCTCAAAATAGGTTTCTAAATATTTATTGGATTGAAAACTATCTTTTTGCCTTTCCATTTACCTGTATCCTAGCAATGTCGTGTGTGATGAGAAGGAAAATCAAACGTGTGAATTCAATGGAGGTCACAGTTTCACAAATTTATTCTTACTTATCCACTCTATTGATTCATTACATTTTTGTCATATGTCTTTCAGATCAGCAACCCACCAACGCAGGGCACTGTGCTGCAATCCATGATAAAAATGTATTAAGAAATTATTTAATATTACACCACCACCTCCCCTCCAAATCATTTTGACACTAAAATCAGCACGACTAAATTATTTAAAGCCACAGCATACTGTGCATGATTAATGCTCTTTTTGTTACCATTTGTTATTTGGCTACAGTGGTTTTATGATTACTGCACTATATATATGGCAGACAGGATAGGATTGCAAGGTTAAAGTCAAATCCGCTTCTCCTGAAGAAGGAAGGGAAATGTTACACATTTCAGATAAGGAACTGCAATAGGAAAACAGCAATGAGTGACAGAATGAGAATAAGACCTTCTTTGTCTAGATTTAGAAGGCATCAATATGTGTCTAGATGTCACTGTACTACAGGATGTTTCTTTTTATCTTGAGGTGGACCACAAGATAAGAAGTCAGGATCACAACCTGGTACCTATAAAGTTATATCAGGTCTTGAAGATTGTTCTTGGAAATGTTATCAAGTTATCTGGGAAGATGTTTCAAATAACCTCTGCCAATTTCCTTAGGAGATTCCTTTGTTTCTATAAATTTCCCGTCTTTACTATCATTCAAAGCCATTTATATTTTCCACATTTTCCCCAATATCTTAGTTCATTCCCTTAAAATTTTTTATCTGGCTTACAGCAACACAATTTTCTAATTTTCTTGATTATATTCGCTTCAATGTAAATTTTATATTATGATAATAGCCAGTTTTGTTTTCAAAAACATTAATTCATTGAAATAGTAATATGGGAAGATAATGAGACCATCTAAGTGATTTTGGAAATCACTGATTACTAAATCATCCTCTGCAACATTGGTAATGAATGATAACATTAATGACACTATAATGTCATAAATTTAAAAATTCCATTTACGTATTTAACCCAGTGGCTCATCTCTGTATTTCATGACAGACATGTGTTTTATGCTTTAGAAAATAGATTTGTTTATGAAGTTGTGATGCTTATAACATCCAAAAGACTGCTAGTTGATCACAGAATAGATTTCCAAATATTTATTATTTTATTCAACGCACTTTAGTATTTAATTTATGACTTACCACTACTTTACAGTTTCTTCTTGTTTAAATTATTTTTTCAATCTATATTGAGCAAATACTTACATATCGAACTTTATTCTCATGTAAATCTATGTATTTATGGTTTCATCTTCATGGAATGTTCTCCCCATAACTTGCCTGACTGCCTTCAGTTCTCAGGAAGCCTATCTTGACCACCAAGACTAGTGTACAATTTCCTTCTCTCTACCCAAGCAATAATTCTTTACTAATGTATTTTTTATCTTTAAATCCTGCTGGAAAGGTAGCCATTTGTGTCAGGGGTATAGCTTCAACATGATGTCCTTAGTATCCACTATGGTGATGGATATATTAGGTTCTGAATTTATTTATTTGAATAAAATACATAATAAATTATTTTGCAAATGATAAATAACATATGAAGATAGTGAAATTAAGGGAAAAGACTGAAAAAAATAAATTGTTTCTAATTTAGAGGACCTTGAGCTTTATCTCCATTCAACTATTAAATAACACAACCAACTGGGTTATCTTATGACTGTTACTTAGAATTTAGGACATGAAAGTTGAGGGAGAGTAAATGAGACAAAACAAGACAGAATAATTAGAATTTATAAACATAGGAAACCAATTTTTTAACTTCCATTTTTATGGCTTCTTTTTGTTTCCAAACTTGACATACGTTTTTTTTTTTTTTTTTTTCTTTTTTGAATTGGAGTCTCACTCTGTCACCCAGACTGGAGTGCAGTGGCCACTCCCGGCCACCGCAGCCTCGACCTGCTGGGCTCCAGCGATCCTTCCACCTCAGCCTTCCAAGTAGCTGGAACTACAGGCGTGCACTACCACGCCCGGCTGATTTTTTGATTTATTGTAAAGATGAGGTCTTGCTGCCCAGGCGGGTCTCAAACCCGCGGGCTCAGGCAATCCACTCACCTCGGCCTCCCAAAGGCGCGGGATTACAGACTGAGCCACCGAGCCCGGCTACATTTTCTTTTTAGGTGAATGCCTCATGTTTTTTTCTTTGTCCTTGTAAACTCAAGCATAAAGAACCAAAGAAAGCAAAATTGTGATGTATTAGAAGAAAAGGAGTTAAATCACATGTTCAGTGATATACTCACTCCCTTGACCAAGAGGATACTTCAGGGAAAAGAAAAGAAGAAAAGAGGACAATTTTAGTTTCCTTATAAACAGGGCACCCTGATAAATAGACAGATGATGATATGTTCCTTGGAGAAAGAGAAATTGTCTATGAAATGTCTTTGGCAAGATTTCTCTGTACAGATCACTTATCATAAATAGAACCAACATTTATAAAGCCGGTTTTCTGGAGAAAACCGGCTTTATAAGTTGTTTTATAAGTTTTATATGTTTTATAAGTTGTTTTTTTTTTAAAGATGAAAAATAAAACATAAATTTTGATAATAGAAATCTTCCCTGCCGTGTGAGACACCTCAAAGTTTCCATATAGGCACCTTGTCTATTTTGTGCCAGAGGAACATGTTCAAGGTTTTCTCCAACCTGAAAAAGTGTTCTTGATGTTCCTGACATTTGTCTGCTTCATCTGAGCCTTTTTGTTTGTCATCTTTATCCTTAAAACTAATATAAGATCTGTAATTCATCGGAGTCTGATTTGACTAGATGTTCTTGTGTGTGTGGTCAGTTAGCCAAATTGCTATGATTTCCTTATTTTTTCTAACTATTCTTTCTTTACTTGCCAATTGTGCTGTTCCTTTGCATTCTCTTATCCCCTCATGCACTAACCTGGTGTGGCTTCTCATCCTTTCTCTGCATTTTTTTCAAAATTGAAATAACTTTTATTAATTCAACTTGGCAATTCATGTTTTAAAAATAGATATTAAAGTCCCGAGCTCAAGAAGAACAATACTGATAGTAGAATCCAGGCCTGATCTAGTAAGAGTAGTTTTTTCTAGTGGATTTGTTGTTGGTTGGTTCTTTTTCACAATCTCAACTAAAATTGCTACTGACTTTTCTGCAATTCTTGATGTGTATATGGCATTATAACTTGCGACATCTAAACTGCAATTTGAATAGGGCCCATCTGCCTCTGCAGGTGACCATAACATTAGATTAACTCATCTCTTCACCAGCCAGCTTACTAATTACCCTTTCAAATTAAATAATGGCTAATCTTAGTCTGTAGTTTTAAATTCTAGAAAGTAGTACTAGCTATTAGAATTTTGGCATCAGTTGTATTAGAATCGATTATTTTAGTATATTTCAAGTCATATTCCATGGAAAAATTTCTACAGAAATCACATGTTGCATTCCATAGAGACCTCACAGACATTTTCCTTCATTCGCAGAAATATGATAAAATCATTACTAATTAAAATAAAAGAAACAGAAATACTTTTATTATCAGAAGGAATACTGGTACATAAGATAAACAGCTCAAAAATATCTAAGACCTGGAAGAGACTTGATACTACAATAAATGCTTTCTGGACATTGCTGTGTCTTAAGCACTGGGAATTAAAGAGGATTTTAAAAAGCCAGCACTTATTGTACATATATAAGCACCACACATTGAGATTAATTCTTAATGAACATTAGTTATTCATCCTGAAATGACACTTGAGATGATTGTTTGTATGCTTATTTTACAGATAAGGAATTTGAAACCTGGAGAGTTTAAATTCCTTCACTAAATCTTCACAGTTAGTAAATGATAGAGCTAGGATTCATATCCACAACTTTCTAAATCCAAAGCCCATCTATGTAACCACAAAATCAGTCAACTGCATGTTTGCAGTTGCAGTTGCAGTTGCAGTTGCAAATACATTGTGGATTTAAAATAACAACAATACTTTCTCATCAATAATTTCATTTTATATGTCATAAGTTACTTATCTGCATACAAGCTAACTGAAAGCTCTGTGGATAAGACTAGCAGCTGGGTCTCACACCAAAGCCTGTGTTCCTTCAATCATTCTTTTTTCCACTCAATGCAGAATCAGATAACTACAAAGTTAGGAAAGACTTGGAGGACCAACTTATGCAATGTCCTCCCCTGCTATATATCGGATATACATCATTCTCCAGAAACCCTCCGTCTGCCGTTTTTTCTTTCCAGGTACTCTGCATCTCCATTTTGCAAAACAATGACTTTTTTTCATCCTTTCTATATGTTGATGACAAAAAAAAGGACAAAAGTTAGCAACATTTTACAACTGCTACAAATGAAGTCATGCATTTTTTCAAGTGAGTAATTTATAAATTCAGTATATTTGACTAAAAGTACTTCTATGATTGACTGAAATTTACTACCCTCATTACACTGTCCACTGTCAACTATTATTCCCAGGTAATTTGATTCCTGTTTTGTTGTGTTCAATTTAGTTTTCTCTATTATATATTATCTTTCAACAAGTTATGGCTGCCTGCTTTTCAACTTTAGGAGAAGACAAAAGATTTAGCATTAGTATTATAGTTTGGAAGAATATAACTTTGTTATAGTGGTATAAATTTGTAAAATAAGGGAGACAGTAAACTCTGAGTTAGAGTTCGTCTTTCTCTGTTTCTCTTGCTCTTTTTTTTTTTCTTTCTCTCTTCCTCTCCCCACCCTCCAGCTGAGGTTTAATAGAAAAAGCCATTTAAAAAAATATTTAAAATATATAATATTAAAAATATATAAATATTCAAAAATTGGTTGTATAGATTTGAATTCACTGTATTAGTGTTCATATTCTGTTATAAATTGTGAAGTGATAAATAACTGATCAATATTGCCCTGTTACGCTTTGATCTTTAGCAGCAATTTGTCCATAGCAAATGCTCTCATTTCATTTCAATTAATTCTATACAACAGGGACCAATGCATTTTGACCTTAGTCTTCAGACAGGAATACATGAAGATTGATGATTTTTATAATATTTTCACTAAACACTTGCACATGCTATTCTTAACTACTAAAAAAAGAAAAGAAAAAATCAAGAATATATGATGCAAATATGATATTTTTTAAAGTTAATCCACTATCCAGTAGCATATAATTGATAATATGTCTAAAATCTAAGTTACACTGATAGTTCCATATCCCTTTTTAGTGGCATGTGTATATTAACATACTATGTAAACTTTCATATAAAATTTTACTGAATATTGAAGTAAATCACACAATTTGGGGACACATTTTTGAGCTTTTTTTTGATAAATGAAGCTTAATTGTAATTCATTACACTTAATGCGTTGCGTTTGGGAAGAGTATTGAAACTGCAAACAATTTTTGTTAAGGGTCATGTCACTAGAAAACCTGTGACTTTAATTAAGGTACTGGAGAGTGTGTTTTACTTCCAACCTAATTTGACTAAAATAAGCCTAAAATTAGAAAATCTTGTATATTAAATCCCAAAATAAAACTCACAGATTTTTTGTAAAAACATAATACATTTGAAGAATTTTAAGAAAACTCAAACTTTAAAATGAGACTTAATTCTCTCCCTGTTGAAAATAAGGGAAGAGATTATTCTCCACACATTTTTTAGAGTATTTTTTCCTTAGAAAACATGTAATTGTTAGTACTTTCTCCTTTTTTGAAATGTATATACGTTCTTTTGAAAACTAGGTTAGATTTCTGTTAGTTTTATGACCTAGGAATGGCTTTCTCAATGGCCTGGGATCCAACTCTTTGAAATATAAACATCTAGGGAGAGAGAAACTAGTTTCAGTCTCTCATTTTCTGGGACAGAATAGGAGCCTAACATCTGTGGGCACTTTGCTCCAAGTTGCAAAACCACCTTCTGTCATGAAGATTTGAGAAGTTTGTTTTTCCTCAGTATAAAGCCAATTAACTAACACAGATGGTCACCCCAATTAACAGGTGAATTTCGGATAAACTGTGTGTGACAAATACTGCTGTCAAGTTATTTTACATGAGGACTAGTCATTGATTATCTTGACAACATATATGCAATGGATTATTTAGAAGGATAAGATTACTTTGTCTCCGAAAGCTTTTAGGGTATTGCCAGTGATATGAATCACATTCAACTTTAATTTTTATTCAATAATAAAAGTGCTTTCATTTTCTATACTTTTGTGAAGTTGTTTCTTAGTTGAAAGATTTTTGTTTTAGTTTTTTTTGTTTTTTTTTCCCCAGGAAAAGGCAGCGTATGTGTGCACATACATACGTGTTTTGAAAAAATCAAGAACGAAAGTGAAGATGCACCTCCATTGCATCTGATATTCTGTTCTATTTAACTGCTACATACATGTAGAAACCATTGCCCATAATTAATTAGTTAATTGATAATATGCTCTTATGAAAGGGATGCATTATAAAAGAAAAATTCTATTTTTTTAAACATAGGATAATGTCTGCGCCAAATATTACCCAACATCACAGCTATTATTACCCATATTTTAAATGGTAACATTACTTACAAATAACTCTTTAAGAAGAAATCTACTGTCCAATGTATTGAAGGAATATAAATGAGGACTCTGCCAAAACAGAGATCCTGGAAAGTATGTAGCATTTATTATTTTTACAAAAAAAGTAGAATATATAGATGTCTGTAGGTAAAAATTCCAAAGATCAAAAAAGGCTGCTTCAGCTAGTTGGAAAAGCTAAGATGAGACATAAGTAGAAAGGCTATGTTATCATTCTGATCAAACACATTTGGAATAATTCTTAGTTTTGTATTTAGTGCATACTCCAGAGGTCATTTTTTTTTAACCAGAAAAATACATTCTGAAAGGACAATTTAAACAATTTTAATATATTATGATGTATTAAAATATCCTTCAACCATCTATGTAGACATCAAGAAAACAATTAGAAAATTCCAGTTTCAAATTGTATGTTTACCATACTTTTATCTCTTCTTTTTTCAGGAATTCTTTGAACAAAGGAGATAGGGCAGATATCTCACTTCTATTATAGTTTATAAGCTTTTTACATTCAACTTATAAGGTGTTTCATAATTATTTAAAAACATAATTTGTACATATATCTCAATTTATATATCATTTGGCCAAATCACTAAGTATTTCCCATGACTGTCTTCCTATTCTGTAAAAGAAGTTTTTTTTAAACTATTCAATAGTTTGAATATTTAAATATTCAATATGTGAAATTTTGTAGGAAAAAAACCCCAGATTCTATTGTTTGACTAGTAATATTTTTTTGAGAAATGACACATGATTGAAATGGAGTAACTAAAACCAACAGAAAAAAATGTCATGTGCAAACTGTATCTAAATCATTGTCTTTTATACTTTTATTTTATATCGATGTATTGCTTATCAAAATGTTGTATGTGTTCACTCTGTTCACTTGCTTCATTGATTAATATGGTTAAAAACTGAAAGTTTTTTTTTAAATTGTGAACATCAAGTTTTTAATTAGGATATTACATTTTTGGTAATAAAGCCACAATACAAGCTGATGTACTTTGAATGCACAATTAACATTAACTAAATGTGCACACATAAATCCTAAAATACAAGCGTAGTGCTTTTTTCTATAAAAAACAATATCTATTAGAACACTTGGAATTAAAAATATAAAAATGTATGTACCAAGACAAATAATTTTGAAAGTTGACATAGGTAAAGAAAGTAAAGTAGTACCAGAAATCAAGCTGGCTGGGCATGGTGGCTCACGCCTATAATCCCAGCACTTTGGGAGGCTAGGTGAGATGATTGCCTGAGCCCACTGGTTCAAGAACAGCCTGGGCAACTTGGCAAAACCTTATCTTTACAATAAATCCAAAAATTAGTGCACACCTATAGTTCCAGCTACTTAGAAGACTGAGGCAGAAAAATCACCTGAGCCCAGCAGGTCGAGGCTGTGGTGGCTGTGAGTGTGCTACTTCATTTCAGCCTGGGTGACAGAGTGAAACTCCAACTCAAAAAAAAAGAGAAAGAAAATGAAAATAAATCAAGTCATTTCAAAATAAAAATTCTGAGTCAGGAAACAAAAAACTTTTGGAATAACTGGATAGTGGATTATAGGATAACGCTCAAATCAGTGTATTGAAAGAATCTACCTTGTGGGTTCTTTGACTTTCTTTAATATTTAACTGGAAACTTAAAAATAAGCACAAGACAGTGGTTTTACTGATCATAGATGGGGGGTGTTACACTATCCAGACTGGTAACCTTAAAACTGGGAAGCTTATCTGACATATAATATTATAACACATGCCATAACGAAATGTATGTTTTTGACGTCATCCCTCTTCAAAAAAAAAAAAAAATAGTATGATTGGTCTAGAAAGGCCAATATACATTATGTTGACTCTCCCTAAATGATTTGTACATTATAAAACCTAAGGGAGCAGTCACTTTAATCTTTACTGATATCTGAGAGTTAATCAGTACCTTGTTAAATTGTGTTGTAGCATAATGGTAATTATAAAGTTTATAATTTAAAAATAGATAAATTCAAAGGAATTTGTTTATAAATGATAGACTATTATGTTATGCATTATGATCTTTCAACTTGCTTCTTTCTTTTTTAATTAATAAGCTTTATGTTTTTGAAGCAGCTTTAGGTTTACAAAATAATTGAGCAGAAAATATAGGGAGTTTTCATATATTCCCTTTCCCTAACAGACCGATGTCTTTTATCTTGCACGAATGTGGTACATTTATTATAAATGATGAATAAATATTAATCCATTATTATTAACTAAAGTCCATAGTCTACATGAGAGTTCACTCTTTTTCTTTTCTTTTTTTTTTTAGTTTTTTATTTTTATTTTACAGATGCAGGGTACAATTTACACTTAGGTATACAGTGGCCATCATACAGGTGAAGTTTGGGCCTCCCTTTGGTCCCCATTTTGCCTTGTTTGAGATTAGGTACCCTTATTGATGTTATGTGTCCCCTCCCTTCCTCCCCTGGCAGTTTCCTGTTACTGCCAATCCCTTTTTAATAATATATGTTTTATAAATGTTCAGAGTCCACTTATGAGTGAGAACATGTGGTATGCAGTTATTTCGATATTTTTTTATTTTGAAGATGTGGGGTACAATTCAGGATTAGGTATACAAGTGGTCATTGTACAGGTATATTCTGGGTTTCCCTTTGGTCTCCACTTTGCTTGGTTTGAGATCAGGTACCCTTATTGATGTTGTGCCTCACCCAACCCTGGCAGTATCCCACTACTGCCAATCCCTTTCTTATAATATTATGATAAATGTACAGCATCCTCTTAAGAGTGAGAACATGTGGTACTCAGTTCTTTGTTTCTGAAATAGGTCACTAAGTATTACAGACTCCATCTAAGTTGCTGCAAAGTTCACGTCTGTCTTTCTTTGAGGCAGTGTAATATTCCATCATGTTCTATATTTCTTTTTATCCAGTCCAGTTTCGATGGGCAGCATGGTTGTTCCATGTTTTTGTGAATAGTGCCGCAATAACCATGTGTGTGCAGGTATCTTTTTTGTAGAATGATTTGAGTTCCTCTGTGTATATTCCCATTAGAGGGATTGCTGGGTCATATGGAAGGTCACTTATTAGTTCTTTTAGAACCACACTATTTTCCATAGAAGTTGAACTAGTTTGCATTCCCACCAGCATTGCTCTCACCCTCGCCAGCATTTGTTGTTTGTTTTATTAATGATGACCATTCTTACTGGTGTTAGGTGGTATCTCAATGGGTTTTGATTTACATTTCTCTGATGATTAGTGAGGCTGAGCACTTTTTCTTGTGTCTGTTGGCTGCCCATATAGCAAAGTCTTGGGGTACAAAATAAATGTGTAAAAGACAGTCACATTGTTATACACCAACAATCAACAGGCAGAGAACCAAATTAGAAGCACAATCCCTTTCACAATAGCCACAAAAAAATGAAATACTTTAGCATCTTCCTAACCAGAGAAGTGAAAGACCTTTATAAAGAAAACTACAAAACACAGCTCAAATAAATCCAAGAAGACACAAACAAATGTAAAAATATTGCATGTTCATGGATAGGAAGAACCAACATTGTTAAAATGTCCATCCTACCAAATGCAATATATATATTCAACACAATACCCATTAAATTACCAGCAGCACTTTTCTCAGACCTTGAAATGACAATACAGAAATTCATATGGAAACATAAATGGCCATGAATAGCCAAAACAATTCTTAGTAAAAGAAACAAAGCAGGAAGTATCACACCTCCAGACTTTAAACTTTACTATATGGCTACAATAATCAAAACAATCTGGTATTGGGAAAAGAATAGGCATATGGAGCAATGGAACAGGATAGCGATTCCAGAAGAAAAACTTCAATTTCTCAACCAACTCATCTTCGCTAAAGTCTCCAACAACACCCACTGGGGAAAGGAGAACCTATTCAGTAAACAGTTCTGGGAAAACTGGCTGACCACACCTGCCTATCACTGTACACAAAAATCAACTCTAAATGGATCAAAGACCTAAACATAAAACCTCAAACTACAAGCATCTTAGAAAATGCAGAAGAAACTCTTACAGAAATTGAAATAGGCAACCAATTGCTGATGGTGTCCATACCATAAGACATAAGATAGACAAGTGGGACCTCATTAAAATGAAAAACTTCTACAAAGCATAAGAAACCATTAAGAGAGAGAGGAGACAGCCCCAGAATGGTAAAAAATATTTGCCAACGGTATATCTAATGAAGGCCTAACATCCAGGATCTGCAAGGAATTCAAACATGCCAAAAGGAAAAAAAGCAAACAGTCCCACTAAAAAGTGGGCAAGCGACATGAATAAACACTTCTCAAAAGAAGATATACAGGTATTCAGTTCTTTGTTTTTGTGATAGATCACTGAGTATTATATACTCTAAATCCATCCTATCAACTTGTTTCTTAACAAGTGAATTAAAAATAGGAAATTTTTAATTTTTTGTTTATATATTCCTATGGCATTTTAATTTAATGCAATGATTATGTATTACTTTTTGATTAGAAAAAAGAGAAATGTATAAAGAACTCTGCATTTTTAATTATTTTATATAGTATATATTAAAAAGCATGGAGTATTTAATTTGGTGGAAATTTAGAAGTCAATGGAATTACAAAGACTTTGTGGCAAGATCTTGTGTAAATATCTGCTTTAGATTTTAGCCATCTTAAAATCTATTTCACAATCAGAGGAGAGTAGGGCTTATTCTGGAGCCTTCTCAGTTTTAAGGTTATTTCAAGGAAGCAGTGTTATTACAGAAAAATCTGGGCCTAGTTAGGTTGTACTAATGCAAATAAGATTCATACCCAGAGGCAAATATTGAGAAAAAAAATTAATTAAAAAATAAAATTAAGAAAATAGACTGTCTCCAGATGTGATAGACAAATTATATTCTTGACCCAAGAAAGTTATAGAATACAGGCTACTTGCTGAAGGACAACTGTAGAAAGGATACATGGCAAAAACTATATATTATTTTTCTAAGGAAACAAACTATCCAGAGACCTAACAAAACTCAGCTGACCACAGGGGGCCATTCAGTCTGAGACAGATTCCTACTGCTAGAGAAGCAGAACTAAAGTCAGTCAAAGGCCAGAGATCCAATCAGAGAAATGTCAGTTTGAAAAATAGTGAGAAAAAGTAGCATGTGAGGTGTGAGTTTCAGAAACTCCTTGGCATTTGCCTGAATAAAAACTTAATGGCTTTAGTACAGTTGCCATTTTCTTTTTAGACAGATTTGGGGACCGGCAGATAGAAATGAAATAGGGAGGGATAACCAGAGGGGTCATCCTGTCCTTGGTAAAGAGAAGAAATGGCATCCTGAACAACTATCAAGGACCATATTTCCTTTATTTTATCAAAAGATGAGGCTGAATATATCAGGGAAGACATATTCAGGAAGAAAGTCCCAACTGAAACATTCTGGGTTTGTTTTTATGAATTATGAGGAAAAGCAAGATTATAGGATAAAAATAAAGAAGTTATTATAGGGGAAGATAAGTACTAAACAAAAGTGATGTCAACATTGAGGAGATGGGAAAATGAGGATTGGTAAGCAGGAAGCGTAATAGTACCCAGCAGTGTTGAATAAGTTATAAGTTTTTCTGTAATGTATATTGATTTCAAGAAATAAATTACAATAGGAGGGAGCAAGAAAGAGAGAGAAAAGCACAGATTTGAGTATTTACAATACGTAATCTGAAGTCTAACATGCAAAAAGAGGGAAGTAAGGAGAGCCTACAGCTTGAGAGTCAAGAGAAAGAGTTTATAGTGGAGTTCCATGGATTGGTTGTCCTGATTAGGCCAAAAGGCAAAACACTGGGGAGTATATGAAACACTTAACAAGTGCCATAGCTTATGTTATCTCCCCAATAATAATAGATAATTTCCAGCTCATGGTGAAAAATGTGGACCTCAACTGAGCACATATTTGATGGAACAACTGATTAAACCCCAAATAAAATGTTGCATTATTATTAGTCCTGCGAGTAAATCTGCTTGCAGCTAAATTTTATGCAGTGGTATCACAATCTTCATTAATACAATAATAAAAGTCAGGAACCTTTTTTTTTTTCTCAAAACAAAGCATTAGCTATGCTGTCAGCTATATGGATTTTAGACTATATAGATCTTTTAAAAATGTGAAACAGACTATATGCTATTTAGTTTCTTCCTAATGATGGCAAATTTGATTTCCCTGCTATCTGAGTACTTTCAAAAGTCTGCTGATACAGCTGATATCTGAGAGGCAGAGCATGAGGAATGGGTCTGCTCTTGATGGCTCAAAATTTTCCAAGATGCATGCTTGCATTAAGTTAGCTCACTGGAGAAATAACTGAACCAAACACTCATTCCCCACCCCCACTGCAGAGCTGCCTCTGCAGAACTAAGTGTTGGCATTTACGCTGTCTTCACTCAGAGGTGCTGTTAAAATAGTAAAAAAAAATGCATTTTATGATCAAGAATACAATTGATTTTGATATGCACTACACCTCTATGCAAAAGTCCTGTGACAAATTGCTCTAAGAAGCTTACCAATATAAGGCTTTATTTCTCTTCATGCAAGGGTCTAGTTCCTGCTACCAGACAATGAGAGCTCTCCCTCTTACACTTGGGGAAACTTGCGCTGGCTGCTCAGTTCCTGTTCTTTTGCCCTTGCTCTTGATCTCTGCCCTTCTTTCTTTTTTTGTGTTCTTCTTTTCTCTCTTTTGTTTTCTATATTTAGTGAAGCCTCCTCAAATTGATTTGGTAACCAAGGATCTATATCAAAGTAACATGGTAAAAGAAAGCAACAGATGATCAATCCCTTGATTCAAATAGGCATAGTCAAATGAACTCTTTGCTTATTTTTTTATTTTAAATGATAGTAGAATGTCTGAAACATTTTAAAGAGAACTTTAGTTATGTTGTTCTCCAAAAAGCATCAAAATATTAATTCATTAAACATCTTTTCTTTGGATTTTTTTTAAATTTAAGGTAGTGATTCTTGTTTCTGAAATAAAGAAAGGCAAGGGCTTACCTTCAAATAGTTTTTAGAATATCTATCCAAGGGCTTTTCATTTTCTTCTTGTAAATTTTCTGTGTAGAAATAAATATAGATGGTTCAAGTTGTTATGTATCCCAACCTGTAAGCATAATGGTTTCACAAGAACTTGAAAATTTAAGACACTCTAACAATTTTGATATGAATATCATATAAAGGTTCTATCTGAAAAAATGTTGTCTAGTTTATGCAGAATTTAAATAACCAGACAACAATGAGAAATAAGCCAAACAGTAAAATTTTTTCAAATGTATATTTACATATAGTCTAAAAAACAAGTCTAATTAAAAATAAAGTCTTCTCCAACCCTAAATTTTGTTATCCATAGGGAATCAATCACAGATATATTACTGAGTTTTCAGTTATTTGACGTTATGTTTCGAAAGTGCATGGTTTTGCTTCTCCTTTCTCTGTCATTCTCACCTCCTCTTCCTTCCAGTTCTTCTTATGAAATTATAGATATTATCTATTGTCTAGGTCTAATGCAGACATTTCTATAATATAAATTTGATACTTGATATCTTTTTCTCATACCAACCCCAAGTAATATTTTCCCTTTTGTTATATACTCCTAATATAATTAGGCTACAATTTGTATCTCGATCTCTATTTAGTTTTTATGTTCTTACAACCTGTAATTTTAATTCACAGCTCACCTAGATAGTGCATGAGGATTTTATTTCCATTTTGGTCCAATTTTAGATTGTTTTTCCTGGCTTAATTTGTATGTATATTTATGTACTAATATTGTTGCCCTAGGTATTATAATTCATTAAATGTAAAATTCTTTGGCAAGAAAAATCAGATGCCTCTTGAAATTGCCAAATTTAGTGGAAAATGTATCGGTTGCAGTTGGTTCTTAGTGGCATGCCCGCCTCTCCCCTCAGCCTTCTTCCACTCCTGCCTAGGGAGGCAGTTCCCCACCTGAGCTCTAGTCTGCTACCAGCAACTTTCCCTCAACATCATTCTGGAAACCTCCTTATCTGTGTCTGTCTTTATTCTGTGGATGTATTCATCATTATTTCTAATAACCTCTTCCATAATGCAAAACACAATTTCTAAGAATTTTCTAAGAAAGAATATAGGGGAAAATAATATAATCTGGTACTACACAATTAAAAATAACTTTTTTCTATCTTCACCCTAATATAATACTTTTCTTTTGTACAAAAATCATGTTTCCTTAGACTATTCAGAGATTTACCTTATTATCTTCCATTTCCTATTTTTGTTCTTCAGAAGTTCTATGACATTTTGATTCATGATGATTTTCCTTTTTTCTTTATGTCTACAAGCCCATGTAGGATATTTTATTATTCACTATTTTGAAATTTCTGATAAATCTGGAAACTAGGCATTTTAAGTTTTTATATTTTAAAATTATTCTGGGTGCTGATTGGGATTTATTAATCTGAAAAAAACTCACTAAAATATTTATTCTATTCAATGTTGTGCTTTCTTTTAACTTATTTGGATATTACACCCTTTGTACAATTAATATGTCTTACCTAGTCTCTCTTGTATATTTATCTCTGTGTTTTTTTTCTTCTGTTATTGGGCAGTATGATCAATTATATATTCTAATACTTGATGTTTAAAAGTTCTGCTATTATATTTTTGTTTCTAAGTTCTTTTTTTTCTCTTCCATATTTGAGATTTTTCTCAAGTATTTCAGATTGTTGACTCTTTGCTCAGATGTGAGAGTGAGGCACTAACATGTTGTTGAAGACTGTGTGCCTATGTGCTAGGAGGGAGGACTTATTTAATGTATGGTTCTCTCTCTAGTCTGATTGGACAGAATCCTGGTCATTTCATGGAAGACCCTCCAGTTCAGTCCTTGGAGGTGTTTGTTTGTTTGTTTGTTAGAAAGATAACTGTAAAACTCCACAAAGACGTTTTGCAATCTCCTGGCCAGAAGTTGTAAATCTGGCTATCAAGATTTGAGAGGCAAGTTGGGGAGTAAAGAACTGCTATATAACTTAGGGTATCCATTGTTCAAAATTTTTAAAAACAGCAAGAACAAATCATTAACTCAGAGTGGGACTTTTCTGAGTGTGGACCCTGTGTGACTAAGCATGTTGCTCACCTATGACGCCAGCTATGAAGAAATAAACTATGGGAGTAGACTTGTAACTGTTCAGTATACAGACTTTCATATGCAGTCATGTGGCACTTGGAAACTTTTTGGTCCCATAAGATTATAATACAACATGTGTAGAAACCTGATACATAGCACTTACTTGATACTGGCACTGCAAACTAAGTAGGGGAAATGATTAATGTTTAGTAGCAGCCCTGGAACATTTGGTTTTTTCATGTGGAAATATCTATCTATATATATTGTGTGTGTGTGTGTGTGTGTGTGTGTGTGTGTGTGTGTATATGTATATATATATATATATATATATATATATATATATATATAAAATCTAGTTTTGTGTAAGTACACTCTGTGATGTTGGCACAATGATGAAACTGCCTGAGGACACATTTCTCAGAACATTTTCCCATCTTCAAGCAGCACATGGTGCTAATCCCTGTGTTGATCAAGACCTGGGTCACAAGCACTTCTCTGTTCCATCTATCTAGAGACAGCTTTTCTCCTGTTCCCTACTGCAGCAATCCAACATTTTTGGCATCAGGAACCTGTTTCATGGAAGACAATTTTTTCCGTGGCAGGGGGAGGGGAGGATCATTAGGTGTTAGATTCTCATAAGGAGCAGGCAACCTAGATCCCTCCCCCTGCACAGTTCACAATAGGGTTCGTGCTCCTATGAGAATCTAATGCCAATGCTGATCTGACAAAAGACAGAGCTCCTGTCACCCGCAGTTCAACTCTTGCTGTGCAGCTGGTTAATAACTGGCCATGGTCAGGACTGTTTCAGGGCCAGGGGTTGGAGACTCCTGCCCTACTGGTGAGGGTCAGTGATAGTATTCTAGCTGTCCCAGGAAGGTAGTGGAGAAATGGTTCTGACATCTAGTAGTCCTTTTAAAGACTTTCAATAAGTTTTCCTGCTTTCAGTCTCAGGTAAATATCTTCAATTAACTGCATTTAATTTTAAATTAGAGACCATAAAAACTCAATTAAAATGTTTAGAAAATTAGTTTTTAACAATTGTTTTAATATTTCAATCACTTTTGGAGACTTTAACTTACAATGAATGCTCATTATTTGTAGTAGTTATGTTCTTTAAAGTTACTGTGAGTAGTGAATTAGAGAACAGTGAAGCATTGCTCCTAGAGGAAATACTGGCTATTCATATACATGTATATATTTTACATGCATTATTCTTGCAAATCCTATAAACAGCTCATCTTGGTAGATTCTATTTTCTTTATTTCACAAAAGAGAAAAGGTATATAAGTTTCTGTGAGACTTGCCAGTGGCCTCCCACTAACAGCTGCCAGAGTAGAGATTCAAACTCCCACCCACTGGCCCCAGAGTCAAAGCCTATTTCACTATGCTGCACTGTCCCCTACTGTCTCCATTTTCTGGTCATCTCTGTAGAAGAAATGAAACAAAAAGACAGACCTGTGTCTTTATCTAACTCAGTTAGGATTGTGTGTCAGGAGACTCAAAATTTTCCTTGCTCCCACATGAGTGAGAATATGTGGTGTTTGGTTTCCTGTTTCACACAAATATGGAGCTAATAGACACCAAGGACCCCAATAGGGGGGAGCTGGTTAAGGGTGTTTAGGGTTCAGAAATTACCTATGGGGTATAATGCTGACTATCTGGGGTATGGGCCACCCAATTCCAACCACTACACAATATGTCCATATAATGAACATGCATGTGTAACCTTGGATCTTTAAATAAATAAATAAATGCAATAATTAAATAACAATGTAATAATTAAATACAATATATTTATGTAGTATATAAATGGAATATATAAACAGCATAATAAATAATTTTTAGGTGGTATCTGAGTGTGATTTTGATTTGCATTTCTTTGATCACTAGTGAGGCTAAGCAATTTTTCATGTATCTGTTGGTTGCTCGTATGTCTTCTTTCGAGAAGTGTCTATTCATATCTTTGGCCACTTTTTAATAGGGCTTTTTTTTTTCTTTCAGCACATTTAAGTTCCTTGTAAATCCTGGATGTTAGGATTTTGTCAGATATACAGTTGGCAAATATTTTTTCCCATTTGGTGGGCTGTCTCCCCACTCTCTTGATGTTTTCTTTTTGGCTTTGCAAAAGCTTTTCCACTTGATGAGGTCCCACTTGTCTATCTTATCTCTTGTGACATGGACTTTTGGGATTCTGATTAGAAACTGGTTGCCTGTTTCGATTTCTGTAAGGTTGTCTCCTGTGTTTTCTAAGATTCTTATTGTTTGAGGTTTTACATTTAGATTTTTGATCCAGTTAGAGTTGATTTTTGTGTATGGCGATGGGTAGGTGTTCTGTTTCATTCTTCTACGTGTGATCAGTCAGTTTTCCCAGCACCATTTATTGAATAAGTTCTCTTCTCTCCAGTGGTTGCTGATGGAGGCTTTGCTGAAGATGAGTTGGTTGCAAAATTGAGGTTTTGCTTCCAGAACCTCTATTCTGTTCCACTGTTCTATATGCCTGTTCTTGTACTAAAAGATGGCCAGCATTAATAACTTAACAACAGATGCTGGAGAGGAAACAGAGAAAAGGGAATGCTTTTACATTGTTTTGGGGAATGTAAATTAGTAAAACCTGTGGAAAACAGTGTCGTGTTTTCTAAATGAACTAGAAATTAACCTTCCAAATGACCAAATAATTCTCCTTCTGGGAATATTTCCAGAGGAACTCAAATTATTCTACAAAAAAGATACCTGTGCATACATGTTTATTGCAGCAGTATTCACACTAGCAAAAATGTGGAAACAGCTGTGCTGCCTATCAAAAGTAGATTAAATAAAAAACTGTGGTACATATACATGATGAAACATACAGCCAAAAAGAAGGACAAAATGATGGACTTGACAGCAACTTGTATGGATTAAGAATCTATCACACTTAGTGATGTATCACAGAAACAAAGAACTGAGTACCACATGTTCTCACTCATAAGTGGTTCCTGAACATTTATCATAATACTACAAGAAAGGAATTGGCAGTAGTAGGACACTGCCAGAGAAGAGGAGTGCACACAACATCACTAAGGGTACCTGATCCTAAACCAGGTGAAGTGAAGACCAATGGGAGGCCCAGACTTCAGACTTCATCTGTACATACACCACTTATGTACCCTATCCTGACTTGTACCCCACATCTTTAAAATCAAATATAGCATATATATATATATATGTGTATATATATATATATATATATATTTTTTTTTTTTTTTTTTTTTTTTTAATGACACTGCCAATTAAATTTTTTTCCTACCACTCTGCAAGCCTGCAAATGACTGCAAAATTGTTGCCAGTATTGATTCTGGGATTACAAATACATTTTAACAAATAGGAAAATTTGCAAATATAGACTGTGTGAATAATGAAGATTGATTGTAGATTCTATTTTTTATTTTTTTTGAGCGGAGTCTCACTCTGTCGCCCAGACAGGAGTGCAGTGGCCGCTCCCAGCCACCACAGCCTCGACCTGCTGGGCTCCGGCGATCCTTCCGCCTCCGGCTTCCAAGTAGCTGGAACTACAGGCGCGCACTACCACGCCTGGCTAATTTTTGATTTATTGTAGAGATGAGGTCTCGCCAAGTTGCCCAGGCGGGTCTTGAACCTGCACGCTCACCTCAATCCACTCACCTCAGCCTCCCAAAGCGCGGGATTACAGGCTGAGCCACTGAGCTGGCTTTATTGTAGATTTTAATTCTCTAGAAAGATTATAACATGTAAAATGTTCGCATATTTATGTTACCTTGATGCTTTTATTGTTAATGTGTCTACTTTTGTTTTTGCAACAGAACATCAATTGACAAAGCATTAAACATGAATGCTTGGATTACAGAGTTTCAAACAAATGTCTTCATCTTAAAATTGTCAATAGTCTACATTAAAAAGTGGCATTTAAAATACTACTGGACTCCCTTAAATGCTGAAATAATGGTCTTAATATATGTAGGAGCAGGCCCAGCCTTAAAATTTGTTGGTCACTAAATAATTACATCTTAAAAGAATAGTGCTGACTTTAATGTAAGTTTAAAAATAGAAATATGCCGGGCTCGGTGGCTTAGCCTGTAATCCCGCGCCTTTGAGAGGCTGAGGTGAGTGGATTGCCTGAGCCCGCGGGTTCGAGACCCGCCTGGGCAACTTGGTGAGACCTCATCTCTACAATCAATCAAAAATGAGCCGGGCATGGTAGCGCACGCCTGTAGTTCCAGCTATTTGGAAGGCTGAGGCAGAAGGATTGCCGGAGTCCAGCAGGTCGTGGCTGCGGTGTCCGGGAGCGGCCACTGCACTCCAGTCTGGGCGACAGAGTGAGACTCCAACTCAAAAAGAAAAAAAAAAATAGAAATATGTACCTCAATTCTTTTTCAAATGAAAATGTTTATATTGGCATGTAAAGCATTTTTCAGCTAGAAAATGCAAATAAATACATTGCATTTTTCTCGTTTTCAAGATAATGTTCCAAGATTATTGCTGAAATTATATACAAAAGATGCTGGGCAAAATTTTATATTTTCTTTTAAAATTTTAATCTGGGATATTGGCTGAAGGTTATTTTCTCTATGAATAAATTTGAATAATTCAAAAATGTAGCCACACATACATCGGTGAGAACAATATAAACAATAGAGCCAATTAGTTAATAATAACAGATTTATGTGATTTGCTTTATTAAAACTTATAGCCACAAAATAAACTCATTATTTTCAAAAATCAACATATTATAATTTATTGGTTCTCTGCTGATTATTTGTTAATTGTTACATGTTGTAAGTGCCACAGAAGAGCAAGAAAATAAAAAGAAAAATAATTTCAAATCCTAAAACCTATATATGTACTTGCAAAATGTCTGATTGCAAATACCAACCAGTGAATTAAAAAAAGTTTTCTCCCTCACAAAAATTGTACAATTTTTAGCAAGCTTATGTCATCAACAATGGCATTTACATAATCATAATTACTATACATTTTTCCAGCATGTGTGTATTCTGATCTAATTTGTCACTTCAATTAGTAAGTTCCAAGATGAGAATTACTCTGGTAAAATACACATTTGTATGTTGTTATAATAATAATGAATATTGGAAATGTTCAGTTTATATTTTCAAGAGTCAGCATTTCTTAAATTCTCACAAACACTGACATTTAAATCAACCTATATGTTTTATAGCATATTAGAAGATAAATGATTCAACTAGTTTTTTATTAATTATTAGTGAAGTTGAATGCTTTCCCACTAGTTAACTGACTTGGTTTCGATTGTTTTATGCTCACATAAATATCTTTGTGAGTTCCCTTTGTGAGTACTTTATTCATGTTTCACTCTTACTGGTATATGCATTTTCACCTTTGCTTTCTTATATCTAGAATGTTAGTATCCTAGATTGCTATTTGCCTTTCAATTATTTCACAGTATATGTTTAATAAAAGGTGTATACTAATTGTATACTTTTTTTAAGATGCTGAAGTATTATGTAATGCATATTAAAGGTATCTCTGAAGTTACCTTGTATTACTTAAATTAAGATTTTAAGCCGGGCTCGGTTACTCAGTCTGTAATCCCACACCATTGGGAGGCTGAGGTGAGTGGATTGCCTGAGCCCACGGGTTCGAGACCTGCCTGGGCAGCGAGACCTCAGTTCTACAATAAATCAAAAAATCATCCAGGCGTGGTAGCGTGCACCTGTAATTCCAGCTACTCGGAAGGCTGAGGTGGAAGGATCGCCGGAACCCAGCAGGTCGAGGCTGCAGTGGCCGGCAGCAGCCACTGCACTCCAGTCTGGGCGACAGAGTGAGACTCCAACTCAAAAAAAAAAAAAAAAAAAAAAATTAAGATTTTAAACTCCTGAAATTAATGTATGCATATAATAGGCTTTGAAATATTGAAGTAAAATGGTTTTAAAATGCTCAATCGTTTTATATCAACTAATGGATAATATTCTAGAATACTACTTTGTTACATTACCATTTTTTTAACTTTACATTTTGTCACATTAAAAATGTTTCTAATATGTCAATTTGAGAAGCACCTTGAAATTTGCACAATGAAATTTAATCCTAATTTTTTTCTTTTTAAATTCAAAAGTGATGAAATTATATTACTTTCTAATAGGGAAAGGGTCCACTCATCTTTTCTAAAGTCATTTACTCTCTCCTAAGTTGTTTATATTTCCCTCTTACTTGCCTTATGAAGATGGTATATAGACTCCCAAATCTCACCAAAATTTTGGACATTTACTTTTTTCTCCCTGTGATGCCCCCATGCACATAATAAATGTGTCTACCTTTCCTCTGTTAATCTCCTGTTGTCAGTTTATCTTATAGACCCAGGTGTTGAACCTCAGGGGGTAAAGTCTTTCATTGTCCTAAATTTCTTCATATAAGAATATGTCATAATTATTTATTCCTTGGTATTGAATCATTAAGGTAACTTAAGTGTGTTCTATTATCAATTTCAACATATTAAGCATATATAATGTTTTGCTCGTTTCTGATTGTTTTATTGGTATTATTTTTTTAAATATAATGTTTTACCTAAAATGATAAGAGGACTATAATTTTCTTGACATATATTGCCAGATTAAATTCAATGTTCACATTTTTTTTTCAGCATGTTGTTTGCAAATGTGGTACTAAAATTATATATTTAAACAAGTCTTTGTGTATCCTAAATTTAAAAACTAATTTGATTTACCATCAGTTCTCATTGAACAAAAGTTCCTTCTAAATACAAAGACATCTGTGGCCTTCAAGTTACAGTTGTGATTCTCAGTCTCGGCATTTTACACAATTGTTGGGTCACATGCTCTTTCATGTAGGGGCTGTTCTGTTCATTGCTTGATGCTTAGTAGTATCCTTGGCCTATATCCACTGCATTTTAGTAGGATCTGACCACTCTTCAGTGGTAGCAACCTAAAGTATCTCCAGGCCTTGACAAATATTACCTGTGGAGAAATTGCCCCTTCATTTCTTACACTCACTAGATTATAGAGAAGAGTGCTCACAGACACATTGCATTCAGAAACTTATCAAAGAATAAATGAGTAAACAAACATTTGATGTCGGCAAAGCATATGTAGGATGGTGTTACATATGTGTGTGTGTGTATATATATATATATTAATATATATCTCACAGTGCATTTTATACTTGTGTCATTTGATAACTGCTATTTCATCAAAAATATTTACTTCATATTTTTTAAATGTACTCTTGAAAAGTTTACAAAAGGAAAATTCTAATCAACTGAAGAGTTATTTTATACTTATATGTTTTATACCATTATATTATAAAATCAACAGTACACATATTAAAACAAAATTAAGTGATTTAATATTTTAACTTAAAATGACCAACAGCAACTTGTATTTGGGGAAAGAGGAGTGTATCAAAATCACAATAGGATTTTATGAATGTTACATAATAACTCCTTTGGAGGTCAGTGATAATTTGCATAAGAAACAATAACTTCACTGGTTTCTAGAGAACTGAACATGTCTTTAACAGATTTTTTAATGGTTAATGGATATGCTATATGCTAATTTTCAAGGTAAACATATTGCCAAAATTTACTTATAAATTTTACTTATACAATTAAATTTAAGAATGCTTATATAATAATTCAATGTAAGATACTTTATACTGGTTTATGATATTTCTGCCTGCCTTTTTCCTGTTTCAGCATTTAACCAATTTCTTTAAAAAATATAGTAAATTATGTTTTACTGCATTAATTTAAGAAAATCAACATTATCAAAAGCGTAAGAGGAAATGTCATTTAGTAACTTTTTATTCAACTATGATTACATAGTCTACAGTTGTCCATTAGTAAGAAAAGCTGTGATGTTTGCAGTATGCTTCAAAATTAATACCTTTGTCAAATTTTACATTACAATCTCTAGGACTCTAAAAACCAGTTTAACATTTTCCCTCTCTGTTTTGGTTTCTTTAACTGAAATAGACCATAGAAATACAAACCATTCTCTAATTTTATAATTAAGTCATTTAAAGCTTTCACCATTTGAGTGACATGTACATTGTCACATAGTCAGATAGAAGCAGTAAAATGCACAAACTTTTAAAAAATTGAATATAATATTTAATTAAGTATCAAGTAACCAAATACAATATATTTTTTCTGAAAATTAAAGACACAAGTTTGTCTGCTTGAATACTAAACATGCACAGAAAAAAGTAAATTATTTTATACTGTGGGAACTTAAAAATCATTATGCTCTATAGTCGGAAGTCAGGATTATGAGTAACTTCTTATGCAATAAAGTGAGCATGACAGAAATTTTTAAATTCTTATCATACAAAATGTTTCAATAAAACAATATTTTTAAAGTTATTTTAATGTTTAATGTGTATTTTTCAGTTTCTTATGAGTATTTTGAGAGTATTATCTCAACTTACAGTTACAGAAAGCTCTCATTGTGGTGTAATATGCTTTTGTTTCTACATATTTTTTCTAAAATTTTCTATCAGTGAGAGCTTATCTTTTTTCCAGAATAGAGCTGCAAGATTACTAGTAAGTCAATAATCCTATCTGAATTAAATGTTTGATCCAATTTTATGAATATTTTCTTATACCTTTGTAATAATATGAAAGAGTATAAACTGTAGAATATTATCAACCATTTTATTTGTAGAGTATAAAATACTTCATTTTTTTAAGTCTTAGATACTGAAATCTTTTCCTCTGTAGTCATTGCTGAGGAAAAGTGATATCTGCATCCTAAATCTTACCATTTCTGCATACAAATTAAATTTATACATATAATTCATATACATCAGCTTTATTCTTGAGCCCATCATATTGTGTTTCAGTAAAAAATAGAATTATTCATTTTGAAGTATTTCTCAAAGCATAAAGACCAAGATAGAATGTCTTGGCATTTTCTTTCCAGTACTTTAGGATTTTTTTCTTTCACATACAGAATAAACTCTACTGTTTTTTCAAGTCAAGTCTTGCATTGCTGTTATTTCAGAAAAAGCTCGGCTGTTGTTTGTCCATTGGGATGACCCAGCATAGCACATTTTAAATAAATAAATAAATAAGTAAATAACAAAAAGCTGTAACATACTATCTTAAACACCGATAGACAAAAAAAGACAATTTTTCTATTGTTAGTTTATCTTTTATATGTATACGACTCAAAGCAAAGTGTTATCTTAAATACGCAATCATAGTTTCATAATATCTTTGACAATGCTTTCTCATCTTATCAAAAGAATTCTTCTTAGTTTAATATATTTGGTTTTGAAGTTAAAATATCTGCCATCTTCTGATGCTTACTTAGTTGCAAGAATATTGCCTTATTTCTCTCTCACAAGTACATACAAATTCATACTATAGTAACAAAATTTAGATATTGTATTAAAATTATAAAGCTAGCCACTTTAAAATTTTTTCTAAATTATTTCTGTGGTGATGCATTTATGGTAAAATACTACTTATAAAATATACTGAATACTATAAATGCTATCCTTAAATTATACTGATGTTAGAAGTTTAGCTACATAGCTCACCAAGGAAAGGGCAATAGATAGAAAAGGAGCTAATGTGTGCTGAATTCTTGTTTGGTAATATTCCCTTTACATATATTGCCATATCTAATCTTTTTTAAGAAAAATTATTATGTATGTTAATAGATCAGAAAAAACAGAAATACAGATAAGTTGACTAACATGCACAAATAAGCAGAGTTAACAAAATTCCGGTTTAGAATTCAAATTTTAAAATTCCAGTTTTGACTCTTATATGATTTTCAGTTAGAATGTCGAAGAATGGTGGTGAAGAATATAAAAGCTATGATCAGAAGTTAAAGATAAAAGATCAACTAAGAAGAATGCAAAGAGGGCATTTAAGAAGTTAAACAGCAAAAGTTAAATGTGATAAAATACTGTAACATGATGAAAGTTTTAAGAGAAATAATGCATTCTTCAGAGCTATAAAACTAAATTAATTTTAGAGCTAAAGGAAGTTGTTATGGTTTAAGTAGGAATGGAAGGCAGTTGGTAAAATTATTAAATTTTTCAGGGACCTTTGGTTACTAGGCTGTTCCTAACAACAACTGTTGAAGAAACAGTTGTCTTTGGAGGACACTAAACATGTTAGGATATAGACAACAACTAAAGTAATAGGACAAGTTATCAGTGGGCATGATTGACTAACCTGATTTGATATTGGGGGTCTACTAAATCTAGTATAACTGAACTCACCCCACCTTTGAAGAATGTCTATAAATTCACTTATTCAGAAAAAAAAATCAAGTTAATAGTACTGTAAGTCTTAGCTTTTGAATTCTAGTAAGAAGTAGATCACACACATCATTACTTTTTAATTAACAGAAGTAATTCAAAGTTTTATACACAGAGTATATGTAAAACAAGGAGCCATGTTATATCTAGAACTAATAGGTGCAAACTTTTTATCACCCTTAAGAGTGAAAAGTCAAAGACAGGGAAAGGATAATGTAAACTAATTGAAGAAAAGTCTGTGATAAGAGAAGTGTATAAAATTAAAAAACGAAAAAAACTCATTACTATGATCAAGTGGGCATTATTCCTGGGATGCAAGGGTTGGTTCAACATAAAGAAATCAATAAATATAATCCACCACATAAACAGAAATAATAATGAAACCACATGGTTATTTCAATAGATGAAGAAAAGCATTTGATAAAATCCAACCTCCCTTCCTGATAAAAACCCCCAACCATCTAGACATCAAAGAAACATACCTAAATATAATAAGAGCCATTTATGACAAACCCACAGCCAAAATCATACTGAATGACTGAAGTCAGAAACATTCTCCCTAAGAACTGGAGCAAGTCAAGAATGTCTACTATCATCACTCTTATTTAATATAGTACAGGAAGTCCTAGCTGGAGCAAATAAGCAAGAGAAATAAATAAAACATATTCAAATAGCTTAAGAGGAAATTGAATTACCTCTTTCCACAGACATAGGATTCAACCCAGCAATCTCACTACTGGATTTATACTCAAAGGAGCACCAATCATTCTGCAAAAAAGATCTTGCACTCTTATGTTTATCACAGCAATATTCACAATAGCAAAAACAAGGAACCAGCCTAGGTGTCCATCAATGGTAGAATGGATAAAGAAAATGTGGTACATATACACGATGGAATATTATGCAGCCATAGAAATAACAAGACATGTCATTTACAGAAAAATGGATGCAGCTGGAGGTCATTATCCTAAGTGGGTTAACACAGAAATAGAAAACTGAATGCTGCATATTCACAGTTATTAGTGGGAGCCAAACACTGGGTACACACAGGCATAAGATCGGGAGCAAAAGACATAGGGACCCTCTCAAGGGGTAAGGAGGGAAGGAGTAAAAGTTGACAAACCACCCGTTAGGTAATATGCTCATCACTTATGTGACAGGCTCAGTAGAAGCCCAAACCTCACCATCATGCTATATAGCCATGTACCAAACCTGCACATGTACTCCTTGAATTTAAGGTTAAAACATCAACAAAAATTAAAAATAAATACATAAAAATAAAATAGATTGGTAATTATGCCTAGATATTTAAAGAAGAAGAAGAAAAGAAAGCAGTGACCTTTCTTAAGTGATGGGGTCAACTAAAGGGACCATTTAGAGAGGCATATTATGTAGAATAAATACCCTAACTTTTCTCTGTCTTTCCAATCACCTTTAGTGCATCCCATTGTCAGAACCCAACTAGAAGTCTTAAGAAAAAGATATAACCTTATATAGGTAAAAAGCATGATCATGAGACAGAAAAGCTGTGGAAACACATGGACGGTAACTAGCATGGTAACTCTGCTGGTCATAGCCACGTCCATTCTAGATACTTTAAGATTCCCTGAGTCTCTAAGATTCTTCTCTGTCTTCCCTGAAAACATTTAACAATCTTCTCTCTTCAACTTTTCTTACACTTTATGTCCAGTACTCATTCTCAGCTGTTTACCTAATCTCATTGAGAAAAATAGGAACAATTAGAAGAGCACTTCCACCAGCTCCTGGTCTCATATATGCCAGTATCAGCATGTGTGTATATGTGCTCTGCCTTTCTTCCTATCACCACAGGTCCATTCATATAAGTATATAAAGTCAAACCATTCACTTCTACATTAGATTTCATATAGAGTATTCATGTCTGCTCAAGCATATTGCTAAAACTGTAGTCTTTCTTGCATCATGAATATTACCCTCTCTATTGAATCATTTTCATTGACATACAAAGATACAGTTAATTTTTTATTTAAAAACTCTACTAATTGTTAAGAGATAATTTCTTTATGGGCTTGTCACATACAAATGTGTAGATCTTGCAAAGTGAGGCAATAACTGTTTTAGATTATATTTTTAAGGATATTTGTATAGCAGTCAGCCTTAGAATATAGAGAATAGAGATAGTAATGTCTCCTACTGGAGCAAAGGGGAAACTTTCTTACATCCCATTATAAGATACTCAAGTTTCCTAAACTCTGGAATATTATTCTTTAACTCAACTCATGGCATGGTAGAGCTCAGAGAACAGACAGAAAAATGCAGAAACTCTGGCTACTGCTATTGCTGTGAAAAATAAACTTTCACCTCTGACCCAGTAGTCTTGAGACTCCTATCAGCATTCACGAAACTACACCAAGTTAAATTGCTAGATTGTAAGGAGAGTAAAATGTAGACCCTTTACATTTATTGACAAACTGCAGCAAAACTCCTTGAAAATAATGCTTATATTTATTATCACAAATTATACTTTTCTTATTCTGATTATAGCATACCACTGGAACAGCTTCTGTTTAAGTTTGACTTTAAAAATGCTTAACTCAACAGTCAATTCTTAGATCTAATTTTTCATTGCCTATAACCAACACATGACACTTTTGATCACTTATTCTTTCAGTTTGAAGCTCCTTTTTAACTTAGCTTCCAGAATATTACCATTATACTTTTAGTTCTCTCACACTGAATGTTTATTCTCAGTATCTCTTGCAACTTTCTCTTCATTTTTCCAGTCTGCTAAAACTCCATTTCTTAAGATTCATAAGGTTGGTCTTCAAACTTTGCTTTCTACCCGCAGTTCTTTGAATATCTCTTTTAGCATTATGGTTTTAATGGTGGCTGTCGACACTGACACTAGCACATTTATATGTACAATCCAGACCTCTCCCTTTAACTTCACACTTATATCCAACTGCTTGACACATTCACTTAGAAGTAAAATAGTCATAGCAAACTTAATGCGTCTAAAGCTGAACTACTTTTTCTCCAAAGAGCCTATCCCTTTCACAACCTTTAATTCTGTATAATGTCAACCCCCTCTTTTAAGTTGCTTAAGCCAAGAACTTCGAAATTTTCCTTAACTTCTCTTTCCCCTTGTCAGCAATTCAATCTTTCACAAAACTCTGTGTCTCTCCTTCAGTGTTTATTTATACCATAGACCCTCTAATTACCCTCCACTATTATACCTGGTCTAAACTTCAATAATCTCTTATCTGGATCATTCCAATAGCCTCATAAAAGATCTTGAAAGTTCTGCTACTCCCCATAGCTGTCACCAGAATTACCCTCCTATCCTGTAAAACGAAGATCTAGTTCTCCTGTACTCAAAACCTTCTGTTAGTGCCCCAATTTATGCAGACAAAAGGTATAATTATTTCAGTTATCTAGGTGACTCTTGAGCCTCTTATTTAATATCCCTTTCTTTTTAAATCGTTCTGCTCTATACACATCGGCCTCTTTGATGTTCCTTAACATTCTAGACATATTCCTTTCTCAAGGCCTTTAAACTTCCTCCAGATAGTCACATCTCTTCAGATCTTGACTCAAATATTACCTTCTTCCTGAAACTTGCAACTTCTCTGATCCATGGAACATTTTATACTCTTCTTTTTTACTCCTTAGGGTATTCAATAATTTCACATAATTTATATTTTTACATAAATATTGGCAGTTATAGGCTATCTGATAAAATTATTCAGTCTTTTCATTCTCTAATCTTAGTATTTAAAACAGTCTGTGACACAAATTTTCAAAAAGTTTAATAATTCCTTTTATAGCCTCATTATCCAAATCTCAATTAGTCATTACTTCCATATATTGTGTGTGTACGTGTTTCATTTTTTTCTTTGTTTCAAAATCTGAGACTGTCAAAACAATCATTCAATTATCTACCAAAGGGGAGAGAAAGTGTAGATGGAAGTGCCTTTGATACAAGGAAAAAGGAAGAAGACTTTGATCTCTAAATGGGGAAAAAAATCTGAAGTTTGTTATTATGGTTGAACTGTGCCTCCAGAAAGACACATTAGAGTTCTAATCCCCAGTATCTATGAATGCGACATTATTTGAAAATAGGATCTTGGCATATGCGATCAAATCAAGAGAAGATCATCAGGGAGAGTTCTAATGTAGGATAAATTCAATTTATCACTTATGACTGGTGTCTTTAGAAGCAGAGGACACAAGGCATAGTGAAAGAAGACCATGTGAAAATAAAGACAAAGGTTGGAATGATATATCAATAAGCCAAGAAATCCCAAGGATTCCTAGTCACCTACAGAAGCTAAGAATGGTATGGAACAGATTCCAAACATTCAGAAGGAACCAACAGTACTGGCAACATTATTTCAGACTTCTATCCTCCAGAACTATGAGAGAATAAATTTCTGTTATTTTAAGCCACATTACTTGTCGTATTTTCTTATGGCAGTCCCAGGAAACAAATAGAGTTGATATGTCCAGAAAGTAGTGGAAAGTTCACTATATGCCATTATCCCAGTTAGACACCAAGACCAAAGAGTAGCTCGGCAAATTGTTAAAAATTGCCTAGCATGTCCCACCTTCCACAGTGCTCCAGCAGGGGCTAATCCCCGAGGATTGAAGTACAATGTCTTATGGCAAATGGATGTGACTAATTTTTCCAACTTTGGAAAATTATCTTATCTACATGTAACTGTGGATACATTTTCTCATGTCATATTAGCTTCTGCCAGGACAGGAGAGGCTTATAAATATGTGATACAACATTTATTTTTTTGTTTTTCACAGTTGGGTATCCCAAATCAATTAAAAACTGACAATGCTCCTGCTTATACGTCTAAAGCTTTCAAACAGTTTTGTGTTCAATTTAACATTTCTCATTCTACAGGAATTCCTTATAATCCTCAGGGTCAAGCCATAGTCAAGAGAGCCCATCAAACCTTAAAAAATCAAATCATCAAATTACAAGAGGGAGAATTTAAATATAGTTCCCCTCATCACATTGTAAGCCATGCCTTATGTGTACTCAATCACCTTAATTTGGACTCTTTGGGTCATTCAGCTATGGCTAGACACTGGAACCTGGAAGAAAGTGTTAAGCCTATGGTCAAATGGAAAGATCTCCTTACAGGTCAATGGAGAGGGCTCAATGTATTATTGACTTGTGGGAGAGGGTATGCCTGTGTCTTTCCCCAGAATTCTTCATCGCCCATTTGGATACCGGATCGACTTATTCGACATGCCCAATCCAACGCCTTGGCCAACACAGAGAGATCCAAGGCAGAGAGATGTCAGACGGGAACCCAGTCCAAGTCAGTACAATTCAGAACCGGAAGAAGAGAGAATTCTGATCCCGAGAATGATGTGTCTCACTCTTCGTCGTAACCATCCACCACAGATTTGGATGCACCGTATTCTGCGACCTCCCTGTTCTCGCTCTTCTTCCAGTTCTAGGTCCTCCACCCAATTGGCTCAGTCAATCTTTAACAATTTTTCTTCATTTGTCAATCAAAAATCATTATTGTCTATATTAATCAATGTGGGAATTTGTGGAGGAATAATCTTGCTACTGCTATGTTTGCTTCCAGTCATCTTCAAATCATTGAAAAATAACATCTCTCAACTAAGCACGGAATTTCACAGCTTTGTATTAAAAAACAAAAAAAGGGGGAGATGTTGGGAGCCAGCCTTGGAGGCCCGCCTGATTGACAAAGTCCAGGTGCGCTGAGGAACCCCCGGCCGCAAAGCGAATCCAGGCAGCTGAGGCCCTTCTGTCTTCTGTCTTTGCTGTTGATACAGCTCCAAAGGAAGTGAAAAACTAGTCAAGTAAACTGTATTCCAGACACTAGCCACTACACCTAGGTAGTGATCTTATGACAAAGTTAGTCTTTTCATTCTATAATCTTAGCATTAATAATAATTAAGCCCTTAGCAACTAATAGAATTTATGTATCTCTGGCTACTTATGGGATACCTGCTTGTATCTTAAAGCTGAGACAATAAGTTTTTGGGTGAAACTCCAGTAAGCACATGATTGATTGAGGGGCCTTCTAAAGTTTGATTTTAAATGTGACCCAAGGACCTTGAAAACCTCTGGTTAGAAATTGAGTTTGAAATTCCCTTAGTAATGATGTAATTTTTTTTACAATCCTGTGGTTGAATACTCAAATTTGTTTGTTATTTAAGAATAAACATTTTAAAATAAGATATACCATATTACCATCAAGATTCATATGTGCTACAGATGAAAAATTATTCAAATTATTGGTAGAACATATAAACTCTGTTTTTTTCTCAGTTACCTAGATATTATGAGCAAACTTGCATATCTATATCACTTGGATTTTTCCTTATATAATCCTTCTTAAATTTTAGTAATGTTGAAAGAACATTGAATTTAGAGGATCAAATCCAACACTTGAGATCTCATTAGTTTACTTACTACTATGTAACCTATAATAACATGGAATTCTTTGAAATTTAGTTACTTCTATAAAAATATGAGCAATAGTACCTAACTTATTAGAAACTTTAGGTCAATAATATAAAAATCACTTCATTTTTTAAAAAGTGTTTTTATTGTCTAATCAAAAACAAGAGTCCCAGCCCAATAAACCTGCAAATTATCTCTTTCAAGACATTTTGGGGAATGCTTCTTCAAGAATTTAAGTGATGGTTTATTGAAGTATTTCAAATCACCAATTGCTATCTATGTCTGTAATTTTTTCATTAAGTAACTCCAATTAAAATAATGGCCAGAATTATGCGTTTATATGAAATTATACCCATGCCATTAGTTTTTGCTCTTTGTTTAAAGGGTCCCATGGAGTCTTAACCAAAAAAAAAAAAAAATTGCAAGTAATATTATGGTTCAAAGCGAATATATTGGCCAGGCATGGTGGCTCAAGCCTGTAGTTCTAGCACTTTGGGAGGCTGAGGTGAGAGGATTGCCTGAGCCTGCAGGTTCAAGACCAGCCTGGGCAAAACGGTGAGACCTCTTCTCTACAGTAAATCAATAAATTAGCCCGGTGTGGCAGCATGCGCGTGTAGTTCCAGCTACTTGGAAGACTGAGGTGGAAGACTCGCTGGAGCACAAGTTGACTCTGGGGTGGCCGTGAGATGCTGGGGTGGCAGTGAGCATGCCAAGGCACTCCATTCTGGCCAAGGAGTGAGACTCTGACTCAAAAAATAAAATAAAATAAAGCAAATATATTAAATTCAATTTGTATAGAATGAACACCACGCCAGTAAAACTTGACATAATTGATGAAATCTATTAAATTCTTCAAAATAATTTTTTTAAAATAATGGTGAATAGGTCACTTCTGAAGCACAGGAGAATGAAGAAGCAAAATATGTTAACGTTGACATTTTCTTAGGCACTACCCAAGGGAGAATGTGCCCTGGCTAGGGAGGACTCCTTAGATTCGCTGCTACATGACAGTGGTTCGAATTTTTTATTGTCTTAGACTGAATGCCACAAAAGCAGACCATGAGAGAGGGAGTCATGTGCAAATTACAAGAATCTGGTGAGAGATTAGACAAAACTTGTTAAAGATGGGAAAGGAGACAGGAGAGAGTGAAATGACAGCATAAGTCTGGTTTCAGTGTGATTTAAGCAGGAGAATATTACACTTTAGTGTTGCCTTGTGCTGAGTTAAGAAAACTGGCATTCACATTTTTAGGGACAAAAACAATCAAGCACTTCTAGCTCTCTACAGAGTGGGGGAGAAATGAGTGCTCCAGAGGTGAAGGAGCAGGTCTATGCAGTGAACCACAGACAATGATTCTTGGAAGAGAATGTTCTCCAGAGTTGGAAGGGGCTCACAGAAGCAACGGGAATCTGAGACTGTCTAGGTGAAGCTTCGATGGCGTCCCAACCTCCTTTCTAAAATTTTGGAGAAAATTTTATTTCTTTGGGATTCATAGCAGTTTCAGATCCATCTCAATGTGTTAACACATTTCTGTAGTGCTGATTGACTTCAATTTTGTATATATAATACAACTAAAAAGAGAAAATAAGTTGTTTATTTACAGTTTATTCAGCTGTCAAGTAAAATTTTAAATCAAAATAAAAAGATGGCTATAATTCTATCTCAAATTGTTTGACTGAATAATCATAAAAGAATGCAAAACTGAAAAAGTTTAGGCTTCTAAATCGCCATAATAATAATAATAATAATAATAAACTTCTCCTTATAGGAAAACACAGTATTTTATGAGCAATTAAACATTTTCAGTTAGATATCTTTGACTAGAAATGTAACACAATAGGAAGATTATTAGTTTTTGTTATATCAATGAGTAGCGCTGGGAATGTTTCAATGACCTTTTCCTGTCCTTTGTATTTTCACTGTAAAATGAGGATGATAAGTAGTTCCATATCTATTTCACATATCTGTACTGAATACATTCGTGTAGAAATAATACACTATTTTGAAGAGCTAAAAAGCATTATGAACTTCTGAAGATGCATTATTATTATAAAAATGTTTGACATAAACTTCTCTACATTAGGATGACAGGTTTATACGCCAGACTGAAATCAAGTGTCAGAAAAAGATATATTAATAAAATAGCAGGAAAGACTTTTAATTGTATGCGTGGATCATATCTGATTTATCAATTACCACATACCTCAAAATGATTAGGTAATTTCATAGGTTAAGATTAAAAATTCACTTTTTGCTCATAGTTGTCTCTGGTGCTCTACTTGGAGTAAACCTGAAGATTGGCGTCTATATTTACAACCTACATACTTTGATAAGCCCAATGTTTGCCTTTATAATGGTTAATATTCTGATAGCTGGAAATATTTCTGAACACTAAATATGTAGTAAGCAGCGAATTTCTTTCAAGGTAGTTTGGAAGAATTGCAGTTATAACACTGAAAGATTCATCATTTATGTTCTCTTTTCAGTGAGTAATACGGGAGTAAGTCCACAGACAGCTACACCCATAACCACAAGTTAAGCACTTCATCTTCCAATAATATATTATTTGAAGTGCTACATTTTTCAATTTCTTTCAGGAAAAACTAATAAAATTTCTATATTGGTCTTAAATTCAGCAGTTCCACTAAGTTGAATAATTTTATCTTCACTCTGCAGTTCTTTAGATACCTCAGGATATTTTTTGGTTTTATCTTTGTTGCCAGAAGTACTTACGGTTTAAACTAGGACCAGATATACTTTAACCAACTTGATTTTTATTAAACTGGTGCACAGGTTGCTACTTACACAGAGATTAACACACCAGTGAAAGTGCTCTCTGGGGATGGTGAGTCTACTGTGTTGAGAAGGTTAAATGCATTATCCATTTCAAATTCCAGAAGCTAGAAAACAACTTTAACATGTTCCACATCCTCTGCAACTACTATTGCAATATATACCACTGGATGTTCTATGCTTTTGTTTTATGCAATGATAAAAAATATAAAAATTAAAGCTTTAGCAGAATTCAATAATTTTAAGTGCTTATTATTTGCTTTTTAAAAATGTCTTTGAATTATATCACAGCTTAGTCTATTTATTCTTTCTTTTGAGGGAAAGAAAACATCAGTTATTTATTTCAATTTGTTTAATTTTAAATGCTTTACAGGAAAAAAAGACTCTTACATTATTAGAAGAGAGTAATTAAACAAAAAATGCTTTTCAGGATAAGGAAAGATTAGATAAAATTCATTAAGGAGAAGCACAGTTTTACTTATTCAATTGTCAGTATTATGGAGCTGAAAAAGAAAAAGAAAAAGAAAATTTACTGCTTTGCAATAAATGTAATGGGTAATAAAAAAGTATGTTTAAAATTTGGTATGCCATTTCTTATAGGAAAAAATAGTTATAATGCTTATTTATTATGTCATCTGATAGGACAAAAGTTGGAGTTCAATATGTTCTTATTCCAGGTGTGTATACAATTATTTTAATGATTAAAACTGGGAATATAAGGTTAATGGATGATTTTACATAATTTTAGACTTGTGGCATTGCATAGCAATATAAAAATATTGAATTTTCTCCTAATCAAACTTAATCTGTCAAGGTAAAATATTTGTTTGTATTTTTAATATTTGGATGCGATTTTTTTGTTCTAAAATATATTTTCACTGGCAGTGATTTTTCTTTACCATATCTAATCTACTTATCAAAATGCAATAAAACTTGAATTGTTTCTTGTCAATTTCATGGATTACACACAATTTCAATGCATATTATTTAGTTGTAAAAGTACCCTGAGAAGCCAAGCTCGGTGGCTCAACCTGTAATCCCACGCCTTTGGGAGGCTGAGGTGAGTGGATTGCCTGAGCCCACGGGTTCGAGACCTACCTGGACAGCGAGACCTCATCTCTACAATAAATCAAAAAATCAGCTGGGCGTGGTAGCGCATGCCTGTAATTCCGGCTACTTGGAAGGGTGAGGCAGAAGGATCGCCGGAGCCCAGCAGGTCGAGGCTACGCTGGCCAGGAGCGGCCACTGCACTCCAGTCTGGGCAATAGAGTGAGACTCCAACTCAAAAATAATAATAATAATAAAATTTTAAAAAATAAAGTACCCTGATAGCATGAGGACTATCATTTAAAGCATTGTGTTGAATACTGAAAATTTGCTAAGAGAGTAGATTTTAGGTACTCCTACCACACATGAGATGATGCTTTTTTTTTTTTTTTTTTTTTGAGTTGGAGTCTCACTCTGTCGCCGAGACTGGAGTGCAGAGACTGCACTCCAGTTTGTTTTTTTCTTTTCAGCACATTTGAGTTCCTTGTAGATCCAAGATGTTAAGCTTTTGTCAGACCTGGAGTTGGCAAATACTTTTTTGCAGTCTGTAGGCTGTCTCCCTGCTCTCTTGATGGTTTCTTTGGCTTTGCAGAAGCTTGTCAGTTTAATAAGGTCCCACTTGTCTATTTTCTCTCTTATGAGCTGTGGGCTTTGGGTTTTGTTCAGGAATTGGATGCCAGTTCCGATTTCCATGAGGGTATGTCCTTCGTTTTCCAAGGTTCTTATTGTTTGAGGTTTTACATTTAGGTCTCTGATCCATTTGGAGTTAATTTTTGTGTATGGTGATAGATAGGGGTCCTGTTTCAATCTTCTGCATGTGGTCAGCCAGTTTTCCCGGCACCATTTACTGAATAGGTTCTCCTCTCCCCAGTGGTAGGTGGTGGAGGCTTCGTTGAAGATGAGTTCGATGAGAAATTGAGGTTTTGCTTCTGGAATCTCAATTCTATTCCATTGACCTATATGCCTGTTCCTATACCAATACCAAGCTGTTTTGATGATTGTAGCTTTATAGTAAAGTTTAAAGTCTGGTAATGTGATACCACCTGCTTTGCTTTTTTTTTTTTTTTTTTTTTTCTGAGGATTGTTCTGGCTATTCTTGGACATTTGTATTTCCATATGAATTCCTGTGTTGTTGTTTCTAGGTCTGAGAAGAATGTTGCTGGTAATTTGATGGGTATTGCATTGAATTTGTAGATTGCCTTAGGTAAGATGGACATCTTCACAATTCTTCTAATCCATGAGCATGGTATATTTTTCCACTTGTTTGTGTCATCTTTGATTTCTTTGAGAAATGTTTTGTAGTTTTCATTGTAAAGGTCTTTCACGTCTCTGGTTAGGAAGATGCCAAGGTATTTCTTTTTTTGTGTGGCTATTGTGAATGGAATTGTGTTTTTTATTTGAGTTTCTGTTTGTTTATTATTGGTGTAAAGAAATGCAACTGTCTTTTGCACATTTATTTTGTATCCTGAGACTTTGCCAAAGGCCTTTATCAGTGTAAGGAGGTTTTTGACACATTCTCTTGGGTTTTCAAGGTACACAATCATATCATCTGCAAAGAGAGATAACTTGACTTCCTCTTTTCCTTTTGGATACCCCTGAGTGCCTTCTCTTCTCTGATTGCTCAGGCCAGGACTTCCAATACTATGTTGAACAGGAGGGGTGAGAGGGGCATTCTTGTCTTGTTCCAGTTTTCAGGGGAAATGGTTCTAATTTTTGTCTGCTTAGGAGTATGCTGGCTGTGGGTTTCTCATAGATGGCTTTTACTATTTTGAGGTATGTTCCCCGTATGTCTAGATGTTCGAGGGTTTTTATCAAAAAGGGGTGCTGGATTTTATCAAAAGCTTTTTCTACATCTAATGATATAATCATGTGGTTTTTGTTTTGACATCTGTTGGTGTATTTAATTACATTTATGGTTTTATGAATGTTGAACCAGTCTTGCATCCCAGGAATAAAGCCTACTTGGTCATGATGGATGATTTTTGAGATGTATTGTTGAAACCGGTTTGCTAGGATCTTGTTGAGAATTTTAGCATCCATGTTCATCAAAGATATTGGCCTGTAGTTCTCTTTCTTTATTGGATCTTCTCCTGGCTTGGGCATAAATGTGATGTTGGCTTCGTAAAATGATTTGGGGAGAGTTTCATCTATTTCAATCACCTGGAATACCTTCAGTAGGATTGGTATTAGCTCCTCCTTAAATGTCTGTAGAATTCTGCTGGAAAGCCATCTGGACCAGGGCTTTATTTTGTAGGTAGTTTTCTTATTATGTAGTCAATTTTCTTGATTGTTATTGGTCTATTTAGGATCTCAATTCCTTCTTTTTTTTTTTTTTTTGAGTTGGAGTCTCACTCTGTCGCCCAGACTGGAGTGCAGTGGCCGCTCCCGGCCACCGCAGCCTCGACCTGCTGGGCTCCGGCGATCCTTCCACCTCAGCCTTCCGAGTAGCCGGAATTACAGGCATGCACTACCACGCCCGGCTGATTTTTTTGATTTATTGTAGAGATGAGGTCTTGCTGCCCAGGCGGGTCTCGAACCCGCGGGCTCAGGCAATCCACTCACCTCAACCTCCCAAAGGGACGGGATTACAGGCTGAGCCACCAAGCCCGGCTCTCAATTTCTTCTTGTTCCTACCTAGGTAGGTTGTGTGATGTCAGAAAGTCCTCCATTTCCTTAAGGTATTCATGTTTGTTTCCATAAAAGTGTACATAGTAGTCTCCAATGATCTTTTGTATTTCTTTAGGGTCAGATGTGACTTCATCTTTTGTGTTTCTGATTGTGCTTATTTGGGTTTTTTTCTCATTTTTTCTTGGTCAGTCTAGCTAGGGGACCATCAATCTTGTTTATCTTTTTGAAGAACCAACTTTTTGTTTCATTGATTTTTTTGTATTATCTTTTTGTCTTCCATGTCCTGGGTTTGGGCTTTTATTTTGATGATCTGGATTCCTCTGCTGAAATTAGCGTTTTTGTGGTCTTGCTTTTCCAGCTTCCTTAGGTAGCTTGATAGGCTGTTAATTTCTGTTCCTTTCATTTTCTTCATGTGTGTTTGTAGCGATATAAATTCCCCTCTTACTACAGCTTTTAAGGCATCCCAGGGACTTTGGTAAGATGTTTCTTCATTTTCATTTGTTTCCAGGTATTTTTGATCTCTGTTTTGATTTCATCATTGACCCAGGAGTTGTTTAGCATCATGCTGTTTAGTGTCCATGTCTTTGTGGGTTTTGAGGGGACCTTGTGGATGTCAATGTTTATTTTTATTCCACTGTGGTCTGAGAAGGTGCATGGTAGAATTTCAGTCCTTTTAAATTTGCTTATGCTTGATTTATGGCCAATTTTGTGGTTGATCTTAGAATACGTTCCATGTGGTGATGAGTAGAATGTGTACTCTGTGGTCTTTGGGTGGAGTGTTTTGTAGGTATCAATTAAGTCCATTTGGTCCAGAGTCACATTGAGATTCCAGATCTCCTTGCTGATTTTTTGTCTTGATGATCTGTCTAGGGTTGTGAGTGGGGTATTAAAGTCTCCAGTTATGATGGTATTAGAGTCAATATCTTTCTTTAGTTTTCCTAGAAGTTGTTTTATGAAAGTTGGCTCATCTATGTTGGGTGCATATATGTTTAGGATAGATATTTCTTGTTGATGGAGTGAACCTTTTATCATTATGTAGTGGCCCTCTGTATCTTTTTTAATTTTTGATAGCTTAAATGGTATTTTGTCTGAAATTAGAATCGCGACTCCTCCTTTCTTTTGTGTTCCATTTGCCTGAAAATTTGTTTCCCATCCTCTTACTTTAAGTCTGTGTATGTCCTTTTTAGTGAGATGGGTCTCTTGAAGCCAGTGTATTGTTGCCTGGTGATATTTTATCCATTTTTCCATTCTATGTCTTTTTAGTGGTACGTTTAGTCCATTCACATTCAGGCTAATTATTGAAATGTGATAGTTCCTCCCTGTCATCGAGTTCTTATAGAGTTGTTGTTCTTCCACTTGGTTTTTTGGGGGTTTTTTGGTCTTTCTTTTGGTTTGGGGGTTTGGTTCATGTATATTTTATTCTTTTCCCTGTACTCTTGTGAAGAACGTTGTTCTTTTTTCCTTTTCTTCTGTGTTTAGTACTTTTGTAAGTGTTTCATGTAGAGGTGGTTTGGTGGCAGCATAAGTTCTTAGGGATTGGATTCTGGGAAAGATTTTAATTCTCCCTCGCTGATGAAGCTTAGCTTGACTGGGTGGTTTTTTTTGGTTGAAATTGTTTATCTTTTAGGACTTTGAAGATAGGGCTCCAAGCTCTCCTTGCCTGCAGGACTTCTGTAGATAAATCTGGTGCTATTGTGATTGGTCTTCCATGGTAGGTGATCTGGCCTTTTTCTCTCACTGTCTTTAGGATTTTTTTTCTTTTATTCCTATTTTGTTTAGGTAAGTTATTATGTGTCTAGGAGTTGGTCTTCTCATTTGTTGTCTTGCAGGGGTTCTCTGAATCTCTTGTGTTTGAATTTTTGCATCACTGATTAGATAAGGGAAGTTTTCTTGAATGATCTCCTGGAACGTTTGTTCCAGTGTGGTCTCTGTCTCTCTTTGTGCCTCAGGAAGGCCAGTTATTCTTAGGTTTGGTCTCTTGAAGTAATCGCTCATCTCTTGATGGTTTTGTTCTCTTTTTGAGCTTATTTTCTGTGTTTTTATGAGTTTGGGTTAGTTCTATATTTTGGTCCTGAGATTCTTTCTTCTGCTTGGGTAATTCTGCTTTCCATGCTTATCAGTTTGCTATTTATTTTGTTCACAGTATTCTTTATTATTGTTATCTCAGATATCAGCTCCTTCCTAGTTTCTTCTTGTGTCTCCTCAATTCTTTTTAATCTCTTCATTAATGTCTTGATATCTAGGTTTTTAGTTTGAGACCCTGCAATGAAGAGGGGGCTCTTCATTGTTTGCATTCCGAAGTCAGTTTTCTCAGTGTCTGCTCTCCCAGGGGTCTGGAAGAGACCCATACTCTTCTTTTGGTTTTTCTTCATTTGTGTAGCTTTTTCTCTCTCTCCCCCTTTCCCTCCCCTTCTTTAATTCTGTTTTTGAGGGAATGTGGGGTTGCTTTTATTTCTCTTCTGCAATATTCTGTTCTTCCTTATGAAGGTCTTCAGGCTTTGTTCACTTTTGAGGTTGGAGTGTAGGCTGCAATCTGTACTTTTTGCAATTTTGAGGTTTAATTGAGAAGGAGGCTGTCGTTCAGAATGTATATGCTGATTCTAGCATCCATGAACCAGTGTATGTGCACACTGGAACCTATTTCCCTCTGCCTTACAATCTGTCCATTCAACAGTATGTAGTCTTCATCCCTAGATTATGAAGGGGGGTATAAAAGAGGAAAATAATGGGTGAAGGGGGGTCAACAGGAAGTTAGAAAGAGAGAAGAGCGGGCGGGAAAACAGACATACATACCAACTATCAAGTGAGAAAGAGGCACAAGGCCGGAAAGAAGTGAAAAAAGACACGTAAGAAAGCTTCCCTAAAGAATACTGATAGCTACACAGAGACAGACCAATAAAATCAAGAAACAGTGTAAGTCAGAAGGTAAACAACAAACACGATCAAAACAAAACAGTTAAAATGATAAAATCCAAAGTCAAAATAAGTGATCAGACTAAAGTCACTTCAGCTCTGATCTTTGGCCTCTCCCCTTTGTTTTTCCTTGCAGGCAGCTAGATTTACTCACAGTTTGGGTTTGTTTGTTTTTTTTTTAAGTCAGCTGCCTGGGGGTTGCTTTTGTCTGATTCAGCGTAGGGGTGGGGCTTTGTCTCCTGTTTTGTGATGTTACCTTAGGAACTGAGGTAGGGTTTGTTGATAGGTGGGCGGGGCAATGGAAGTCTCTGCCTGGAGAATTGCCGAGGCAGTTTTTGCAGATCCGTTTCTCTCCACTTGTCTGGGTCCCCCAGCTTGGGGTCATGCACTGAGTGCCTCGGTGAGGGTGGGCCCAGAGCTCCAGATCTCCAAAGCTCCAAAGGGCAGGCGGTGAGTGGCGAGAGTGGCCCTGGGCCTCCCACAGGGTACTTCAGCCAGGAATGGGACTGGCGTCTCTGAGGGGTGAGAGCTCAGAGCCTCCCTGAGTGACAGGCGGCTTGGTGCTGGGTGCTGGGTGGGAGACAATGTAGCCAAGGAGGGAGCTGGGATCTGAGACTCCCACACACACAGTGGAACAGCAGCAGCAGGGGGCTGCAATATCCGGCCCTGCGTGGGACCAAAGGTCCCCGGGCCTCGGACCAGCGCGGCTGGTGGTGGGCTGGGGGATAGGGGAAGAAAAGTAAGTCTTTTTGGAAACTCACGTTTGGAGAATCTCACAAGTCCACCTATGTCGTCACCATCTTGTTCCAGTCCATCAATTCAAAACATTCATTTTCCTTTGAGATCTTCTTCCACTCCTCATTGCTGAAAAAGTTGAAACATTTTAAACTATTTTTTCTTTGTAATTAAAATATTACACTTGTTTATAGTCAACATTTATATTTCTATAATTTTCAGGGTATGTTCTAATTTTGCACATTCATGTCAACAAAAATAAATTCAGTAAAACAAATGTATGTATCTTTTAAAATAAATAGTGGCATAGATCCAGTTAACTGTGGTAACTAACGTTCTGGGAAATGAGTAAAATTTTGCTAAATATTTTATAGGTGAAAAATTTCAGATAAACTAATTTTTTCTGATAAAGGGAATAGAGAAATGATGTCTATACTTTCTTATCTTTTCACATATATTATTTATTTATTGTGTATCAATATTTTTAATGATTTAATTTTAAAAAATGCATTTAAATATAAAAATTTAAATTAACCACACTAATTTCCTAATAATACCTTTCAGGTTTTTGACAATGACCACTTATTCCTCACCTCATCCAGATCTTACTAATATCTATATTGTCAAAACTTATCACTCTGGAATTATTCTTGCCTCCACAGGTATATTTAAAAGACGTGCCTCTTCTAATTTTAAACTGTTACTCCACATGAACTTGCCTGATTATTTTGCTTAATTGTTGACTTCGTATGATATACCTTGCACTTTACATATTTTTGACATTTTAGCTGGACTTTGGAAAGAACTGAGTGCAGCAATGCTCTTCTTTGTAAGTAGTATTTTTGACATGATTCTGTCTACTCACCCACTGCTTCTAAAGGCTTTTTCTGGTTCTACTCTATGATTTCCTTGCCATGTTACAACTAACAGTCTTGTAACTTTCGGTGCTGCCACAGATTTCCACTTTTCACCCTGCAGTTGGTTCTATCCTTAATTGTCACTTTTTGGTATTATTGGAAGCCTATACTGACACTATGATTAACTTTACTGAACTATCAGGTTTACGTAAACTCTCTCATTTCCAGATCTTCATTTTACATCTGCAACATGTAATGAGTTAAATCATTAACAATTTAAAAATATTTGTTGAATTCTACTTCCAATCATGAATAGTGAAATGAATTACTATATACACCTTCCCACTTTAAATATACACAAGAGAAGAAAGACAGAATGTAGGATGTGCCTCTATTGAAAAAAGCACAGTGCATTGACCCTCAATAGAAGTGATTTCCATTGTTCCAGAATACTGCCTAGAGAGAGTATATAGAGCACAGCACATGAATGGGAGCCCGACAGAGCCCACAAGTTTTTCTGAGTTGAGGAGAGTTCAGAGTTCAAGGGAGTCAAGTAGGTTTGAATGTATAGCACATAATACAGAGGGAAAAACATCATTGTGAGGTAAGAATTGCAAAGAAAGAGAGGTACAGATCTGCACAGGACTCCTTTGATATTTAAATCCTGATTAACACATGTGAGAGGAAAGTACTTGAAGCCAAGGGGGAAATAAAAGCATTAAGAATGAAGAATCAGAATAATTATTAGGAAACACAGAAGTTTTTTTGGTTTGCTTTCTGCTGCTATAACAGAATAATGCCACAGACTGGGTAATTTATAAAGAAAATGTATTTGACTCAAGGGTCTAGAGGCCAGGAAGTTTTATACCAAGGGGCTGAATCTGGTGAGGGTCTACCTGCTGCATCATAACACGACAACAGGACAAGTGAACAAGAGACGGGGGGGGGAAGAGAGATGAGGCCCCCTATAAGGGAATTATTCCATTCATTAGGGCAGAGCACTCATGACTTAATCGCCTCTTAAAGGTCCTACCTCATCGAAATACTATTATAATGGCAATTAAATACCAAGATGAGTTTTGGAGGGGACAATAAAACCACAGCAGAAAGTGAGAAATAGTTTATTATGTTCCTACCAGACAGAGTGGAAAAACCTACTAGTACATGGGATGTCAAGTAGAATATTCAAAAGGATACTGCCTCCATGTTAAGTAAAATTTAGTATGACAATGAAAACTGCTCTGTATTGCATCAAACAAGTTAGATACAACTCTTTATAGGATAAAATTGATTTCATTTAATTTAACTGCCCCCTGCAATAGTGCTCAAGTATATTTGAGAAAATACAAAAATATTCAGAAACTAATGAGGTAAAATTTGGTCTAGCATCCAAAACGATATATATTATGAAGACAAGTAAGAAAATACACCCTATAATGATCATAAAAATGTGTCAATAGAAACAAACCCAGAAATGAGCAAAACAGTAGATTTAGTGAATAAGGACAGTAAGGGTTAATATAACTACATTTCATGTCTTCAAAAAATTAAACATACTTATTGACATGTTGAAGAGAGAAAAAAGGTATAATTAAAAGACAAAATAAAATTTGTTAAGGCTGGGTGTGAGAGCTCATGCCTGTAATCCTGACACTTTGTGAGGTTGAAAAAGGAGAATTGCTTGAGGCCAGAAGTTCAAGAATAGCCTAAGCAACATACCAAAAACCTGTCTCAACAAAAATGTTTTTTAAAAAGTATTAAAAAGAAATATACAATTTCTGATAGAAAGTGTGCATTTTATAAGATTAATATATGCTTAAGGGAATTAGACATTGCAAAAGTGAAGATCAATAAACTTGAAGATTTAGAAGGGATAAAAATGACTGAAAGTAAGAACAAAATATCAGTGAACCGTGGTCCAGTTTCACAATATGTGTAATTATTACCACTGAAATAGGAAAGGGGTCAAAATATTATAATAATAAAGGTAAATGTGTTTTCAAAGTAAGCAGACTTTTATGAAAATTTCACAAGCAAGAACACAGAAACAAAGCAATTAAAGTCCTAAAGTCCCTGATAAAGGGATAGAAAGTAAATTCAGAATTATATTCCTAGCAAAAACATATTTCCAAAATAAAGAATAAATAAAAAGTAAATATGTGAATAAATACAAGATACCTTGCTATTGTTTTTGTATCATGTTCAATGATAGTTGACTAAAAAAATTTACTGTTGGGCTTATGATATGGTAATAAGAATTATTAAATAGGTAGTGGATAGGATAGGCGAGGAAAAATGGGCATATTTGATTGTAAGGTGAAGTTGTACAGTATCACAAAATGAACTATTGTTAAGTGGCAGAAAATTTTTGTGACAAGTTAAAGATATAATCTATATACATAAAATAATCACTACAAATAGACAGAAGTGAATCCTAGATAAGTAATACATTAAGGGGGAAAAGCAATTAAAGAACAGATGGAATAAATATAAAGTAAACACAGGGATAATTAAATCCAGCTTTATCAATACAATTAAATTTAAATTTCTAAATTTTTTCACTGAAGGTCAGAGGTTGTCACATTGGATAAAAACATGAATATTCCATTATTTGGTGACTACAAGAAACTCACTTCGAACACAAAACCACAAATGTGTTAAAGGTAATAGCATGACAAAAATATGCAGTGTTAATTCTAAACAAATAACTCCTGAGTGACCAATAGACATTTGATTTAAAGAAAGTTTACAGAAAGAATATTTTCAGAGATAAGGAGTGTCATTTTGTTATAATAAAGGAGCTAATGAAACTTAAAATAAGTGGAAGACAGGAAATTATAAAGATGAACAAAGAAAAAAATGAACTTGAAAACAAATGTTATAACAAGTCAACGAAACCAAAATTGGTTGTTTGGTAAGATTAGTAAAATGTTTACACTTCTAGTAAGACTAGTTTTAAAAGATCATAAAAAAGATACTGAGCGTGGTAGCTTAGCCTTAATCCCAGGAATTTGAGAGACTGAGGCAAGAGAATTGCCTGAGCCCAGGGATTCAAGACCAGCCTGGGCAACTTGGTGAGACCTCGTCTCTACAATAAATCACAAAAACTAACAGGGCATGGTGGAGAATGTCTGTAGTTCCAGCTAATTGGAAGGCTGAGGTGGAAGGATCGCCTGAGCCTAAGTTGAGGCTGCAGTGGCAATGAGCATGCCACTGTACTCCAGCCAGGGTGACAAGAGTGAGATTCCAACTAAAAAATAAAATAAAATAAAAAATAAAAAAGAAACAGGATATTAATGATCAACAGCAGAAATGAAAAAGAATATATTACTATAGTTGCTAAAGTTATTAAACTCATAATAAGATAACAATAATTTAAACAAACTTGGTAAAATAAGTACATTTTTTAACACACAAGTTACTTAATTTCAATCAAGATGAAATACATAGCCTAAACACTTGTATATTCATTTAGGAAAATGAAATTATAACTACAAAAAATACTAAAACAAATAAAATATCAGGCTCGAATGTAATCACTAGTGAATTCTACCAAACATTTAAGGAAGATAAATGTTGATTTTTATATAAATGCTCACAAAAAAATCTTTCAGAAGAGCAAGCAGTTTCCATTTTCTTCTACTAAGCTAGCATTACTCAGATATCAAAATCAGGAAAAGACAATGAATAGATTTCAACGAGGCTCCCCAGTTTCCATTTCCAGGTGTTCACATCCATGTAAAATTTACTCCCCTTGGGTGTGACAATGACCAGTGACTTGCATCTAAACTATATAATAAAACAAAGATAATGTGTCTTACAACTACAAGAGAATGAATTTTGCTAGCAACCTAAGTGAACTTGGAAGTGAATTCTTCCCCATTTGAGCTTCCAAGTAAGAAGCCAATCTCATGGTTGACAATTATAGCACTGCAGAAGACCCAACTAAGCCATGCTCAACCTCCTGACCAACAGAAACTATGAATAAATACATGTTGTTTTAAGTTATTACATTTATGTTAATTTTTGTAGGCACATGGAAAACTAATAAGAAGACATTACAAAGAATAAAAAAACAACTATATGTCAATATCCTTCATTAAAATAGAAAATTTTCCACAGTAGCTTGTTAGGGAAGCCATAACAAAGTACCACTGCCTGGGTGGTATTAGCAAAACAAATTTATTTTCTCAGAGTTCTGAAGACTAGTGATCTGAGATCAAGGTGTTGCCAGGGTTTGTTTCTTTGGAAACCTTTCTCCTTAGTTTGTACTTGACTGTATTCTCCCTATATCTTCATATCATCTTTCTTCTTTGCATGTCTGTGTCCTAATCTCTTCTTATAAGAATACTAGACATAGTGGGGTAAGGCATACCCCCAACAGTCTCACTTGACCTTAAAGACTCCGTCTCCAAATACAGTCATATTCTGTGGTACTGAGGGGATAAAATTTCAATATATAAAAGTTTGAGGGAGAAGGGCACAATTCAGGTCATAACAAACACAATTTTCCTAAAAAAAATTTAACAAATCAAATTGAATAAGATAAAAATAATGATTCTTCCTAGCCAATAATTCTTCCTCCTACTTAATTAGGAAAAGTGGTAACATTTATAAATCAATGATAGTATTCATATTTAAAATAGAAATAAAAAAACATGATTATCTTAATAAACTCTAACATCCTGTCTTGTTAAAAACTCTCAGCAGACTAAGAATGGAAATAATTTTCCTCAAAATTGCCAAGTGCAAATGTAAAAATCTACAGCTAGCACTGTGTTTTTTGTTTGTTTGTTTGTTTGTTTGTTTGTTTGTTTGTTTTAGGCACCAAAATTTTTATTGACGCACCTTCCTGTTTTCTTTTAACATTATAAACCAAATTACTCTTTTTGACCCAGGGTTTTGAGAGGAACCATCATGTTCAAAGTGGTATCAGATCTATGCCTGCTTTTATATTTTTCTGACCCCTCTCAACCTCTGGCTGTCATTTCTCTTGTCCTTTCTCAGTTGTCCCTTAACAGTCTATTCCAACCCCTGTAAAATAGGGACTATAAGTACCAACCTCATTGTTACGGGTTTAAGAGAAGGCCCAGCACTAAGGCAGACTCTCAGGATCACTGAAGCTCCAAAAATTCCTCCTTGTCCTTCAATATAGCTCCTTACCATCTATTATGGGCTGAGGAACCACTGAATCTGTAAACCAAGCACATGGGTATAAGCCCATAGGCCAGGCAGATGCCTCAGTGGTACAGTACACAGGCTTTGTGAATGACCACCACCACCAAGTTCTGGCCTAAGGAAGAACTGACCCAGGGAGCAGTTCCAAGACCACTGAGCTCATGGTTCCCTTGTACCTCCATTGCAACCAGGATCTCTCAATTCCCCCTGCCATACTTGAAACAAGAGGAAGGACAGAGGCCAAAAACTGAGTTACCAGTCCCAGGGAGTCAATAGGGTACACTGACAAACCAATCATAAAGTTGGTGCCATTTGCTCGGCCGGGGGGGGGGATGAGGCCTGAACAAGGACAGCAGCTGTAATTTGAAGGACAGGCCTGTCTCTCAGTAGCAGTAGTGGTCAGACTCGAAGGGACCATCACGGGACATGCCCAGGTACTGGGCCTGTTTCTCAGTCAGCTTGGTCAGCTTCACGTTCAGCTTGCCCAGGCGAGCTTCAGCCATTGCCTCATGGAGCTTCTTGGGCAGGAAGTGAACCCCAACGGGGTACTTGTCTGGATGAGTCCACAGTTCAATCTGTGCCATCACCTGGTTCGTAAAGGAGTTACTCATCACGAAGTTGGGGTGGCCTATGGCACAACCCAGGTTGACCAGACGGCCCTCAGCCAGCAGGATGATGCGGCGCCCATTTTTCAGCTGGTAGCAGTCCACCTGGGGTTTGATGTTCACCTTCTCCACAGCATTCTCATTGAGCCACATGACATCAATCTCCACGTTGAAGGGTCTAATGTTACACACAATGGAGTCATCTTTCATCTGCTCAAAGTGCCGGCCAAGGATGATGCCAACATAGCCTGTGGTGGTAACAAAGATATTGCCCTCCTGACAGGCCTCATCCACAGTGGTCACCTCATAGCCCTCCGTAGCAGCCTACAGTGCATTGATGGGGTCGATCTCAGTGATGATGACGCGGGTTCTAAAACCCCACAGGGTCTGGGCACAGCCCTTGCCCACGTCGTCCTATCCCGCTACCACTGCCACCTTGCCTGCAATCATCACATCTGTGACCCACTTGATGCCATCTATGAGGGACTCCCGACAGCCATAGAGGTTGTCAAACTTGCTCTTGGGGATGGAGTCATTGACGTTGATAGCAGGTACCTTCAGGATCCCACTGGTCAACAACTTGTATAGGTTGTGGACACTAGTTGTGGTCTCCTCAGAGATACCTCCAATGCCCGACAGGATCTGTGGGTACATGGTGTGGATAAGGTTGGTGAGGTCACTACCATCATCCAGAATCATGTTGAGGGGCCCATCCTTGAAGTACAGTGTCTGTTCAATGCACCACAGGTACTCATCCGTTTCACCCTTCCATGCGTACATTGGGATACCAGCCTTGGCAATGGCAGCTGCTGCATGATCCTGGGTAGAGAAGATGTTGCAGCTCGACCACTGCACCTCAGCACTCAGGGCGAGGAGGGTCTCTATGCGGACAGCAGTCTCCACAGTCATGTGCAAGCAACCAGCAATGCGGGCACCCTCCAGTGGCTTGGAGGCATGCGCATCAGGCCCGGCATCTCATTCTCTGCGATGTCCAGGGCCTTGGGTCCCAGGCAGCCAGGCTGATATCAATGACTTTGTAGGGCAGTTTGTCGGACATGCCGGCTGTGTTTCCACTCGGGCTACTGGCCCATACACGGCAGGAGGTGGCACAAGCGGGCGGGCAGGGCCTACAGCTACCATTGTAGTTAATGATGAGAATATGAATGCATTACCACTAAAATTAAGAGCAAAGCAAGGATGTCTGAACTCACCACTTCTAGTCCATATAGCACTGGATACTCCATTAAGTGAAAAAGATAATTTATTAAATAAAAGTATCCACTTTGAAATGAGAGATAAATCTGTCTTTATGGAAAATGAAATAATTGTCTACACAGAGAATATAACAGTGAGTTGTATATCTAATACACTGGAAACAGACTATTTGAAACTGAAATGTAAAGTATCAAAGCAATATCATTTACAATAGCATGAATAAATGAGTTAGGGACAAATCAGATATAAGATATACCAGACTTGTAAATTGAAAACTACAAAACATTGCTGATGGAAAGTTAAGAAGGCATAAATAACAGAATGGTGTACAATGTTTACAAATTGGAAGGCTCAATATTGTTGATATGCCAGTTATCTCCAACTGTTCTATATATGGAACACATCCCAATCATAATCCAGCAGGCTTTTTGTTTAGAAATTGACAAATTGTTTCCAAAATTTATTTGGAAAGGACCTAGAATAGTTAAAATGACTTTGAAAAAGACTATAGTTGAAAGAGTTACACTATGCAATATTAGGATTTATTTTAGAGCTGAAAAACTGGGAAGGTATGATATTGGCATTAAAAAATACAAAGATATATTGGATAGAATACATAGTTTAGAAATAGGACCTTATATATGGCCAATTGATTTTTGTCAATGTGCCATGGCAATTCAACAGGAAAATGATATTCATTTAGCAAATGATACTGAAAAAATTGGCTCCTCATATATACAAATTAAGTAAATAATGAAACTTAACCCTTACAATATACAAAAATTAGCTCAAAATAGACCATTAAGCTAACTATCAGAGCCGCAATTCTACAATTGTTAGAAAAAAATCACAGGAGTATTTTCTTGTGAACTTCATTTTGACAGTAATTTCTACATTTTGATGCAAAAGCATAAACTAAAAATATAAAAATGTATTTGACTTTATAAAATTTAAACAGTTTGCTTTTCAGATGACATTGATATAAAAATAAAAATACTCAAACCACAGACTAGAGGAAAATATTTGCCAGGTTTCTATTCAGAAAGGAATTGCATCACGAATATTAAAGAACTCAATATAAAGAAAATTAACTATCCAATAAAAAAAGTAGGCAAAAATATTTGACCAGACATTTCATCACAGAAGACACAAAGATGGCAAATAAGCATGTGCAATAACATTTAATATCATTTAGGAAATGCAAATTAAACCATAATGAATTTTCAATACATCCTTACTAGAGTGGCTAAAACTAAAAAGACGGTTTCAAATGTTGCCAAGGATATGGAACAATTGAAATTCCCATACATTATTGGTTTAAATATAGTACTGCAACTTTGGAAAGCAGTTTAACATCTTTAAAATTATACATATACCAAACACATGACCCAGCCATTTCTCATTTAGTTATTTGCCAAAGAGAAATTAAAGGTATATGTTTGAGTAAGCAATTTTATTCAAATCTTTGTAGAAAATTTATTTGTAATTAACAGAAATTAGAAACAACCTAAAATCCTTCAATGAAAGACCAGATAAACTGTCTTATCAATTCAGTGAAATGTTTCTTAACAATAAAAAAGAATTATGTTGAACACACACATACATAATTAGACTGACGAAGATAAGTCACACAATAAAAATACTTAGTGTATGGTTTCATTCATATAAGTCCTGGATTCAACCTAATCTATGAAAAATGAAAGTTAGTGGGTATGTGGGAAAGAGGATGTTATAATAAGGGCTGAATTTAAAATGAACATGAGGAAAATCTTGGAGAGTGAAGAATGTATTTGTAGTCTTAATTATAGGTATATTTTCGTGGAAATAGACATATGCCAAAAATCATCAAATTATGCAAATTACATGCAAGTTATTTAATGTCAACTATAAGGGACTAAAATCATAGGTTATAGTAAGATCTGAGCAATGTTCTATGTACTGATAAATAACATTATAACTTAAGACATATTTGCTTCCAAATGATAAGGAGAGCATTATGAGAAACTATGCTTAGAGGACTGTCAGAGTTCAGAGAAACACCACCCAACCCAGCCTCAGGAAGGTGAGCAGCACTAAACCATGAAAAGATTGAAAGCCAAATCTTAACTATAAGTTTGTGTATTCTTTATATTCAAAATGACAAATCACCATTGTACTTACTTTACTAATAGTGTCCCATATTGACCTATTTTTATTGTGCCCTAACGTTAATAGCGGTAAATTTTTAAGATTATTTATGTAAATCAATATTTTTTCTTATTCATGTATAGGCAAATGGAACCCCAAAACTCTATCTGGCACATCAGAGAAAAATCAAAATAATATTGCTATCTGCAAAGTGCAAACTAAGTAGAAAAGCATTGTGTCAATATGAAATTTTTAAAAATAAGTGAATAAAATTTTCAGATTTCAATGTCTAAAATATCAAAATTCCCTAAAGATGGAATATAAAGTCTCAATAATTATTTTAAAGATGTCTAATCCTGTACATTATATCACAATTGCCTAAACCCACTTGTCATCATATTCTCACATGTAGTGATAAAACATAAAGATGATGATATTAAATAACAATTGAGAAAAACTTCCAAGGTCAGTGACCTTCCCTTCTTTTTCTTTTCTTTTCTTTTTTCTTTTCTTTTCTTTCTTTTTTTTTTTTTTTTAACAATTTTCAGGTACCATACATGGCAAAACTATTACAGGCAAGTTAAGCATTTGTATTTCTATTTTAACTTTACTGGATGTTATCAGAGGTTTGATGTATGCCAGTGATCCAACATAACATAATGCATTAAGCAAAGGAGTAACAAAACTCTGCCCATTATTTTGCTTTACCATCATAAATGTCAAAGCAATGAAAAGGTATTTCACACATATTCTATTTCATATGTCTCTCTCTCTCTCTCTTTTTAAATAATTTCCTGGAATATCACTACTAATGGCTTGCACTTATTCTCTGTAGGTAACAATCCACAGAAAGTATTTTCATGGAGATTTGTTTTTGGAATATGATTATAATGTGAATGGCAAAGTTTTTTTGCTTTTTTTCCTAAATATTCTTCATCTTTCTTCCCTTATTCTTGGAATTTTTTAGAAAACATGTAAGGATTTTACTAAAATTATTTTGGTAAACTACACATCAAGAATATGTTTGCATATACACAATGGAATATTATGCAGTCATAAAGAAGGTCAAACATATGGACTTTGCAGCAACTTGGATGATTTAGAGTTGATCATACTCAGTGATCTATCACAGAAACAAAGAACAGAGTATCATATGTGCTCACTCAAAGGTGGACCTTGAACAATTATCATAATACTATAAGAAATGGATTGGCAGTAGTGGGGAACTGCCAGGGGAGATGGGTGAGATTGGCATTTGAGGGAAACTGCTAGGGGAGGGAGGGGTATACCTCATCAACAAGGGTAACCACATAATGAACATTTGGATACCTAATCCTGAATTGTACCCCACATCTTTAAAATAAAGAAGTTAAAAATAAAAGAGAACAGAAAGAATATGCATGTATGTAAACAAAAATTTCCAAGTAATTTTTCAAAAGTTAAGAGTTGCTATTGTAAGTTTTGTGAATGTAGTTCATTTGAAAAACTTGTTTAATATTCCTGTGACTATACCATGGACTCTATTGATGCTCAATTCCAAAACTGGAAACATCCATAATTTGGGTGTGGAAACATTCATAGACTAGAGGGGGTGTCCAACAGTCCCAGAAGCACACATTTCACATGAAAAGTAGTGAGTTCTAGAAAGATATGTGAAGCCAGAGATTCCAGACAGAATGGCATTAATTCTGCCTTGAGTGGAGCAAATAAGTAGAAAAGTCTTTCCAAGAAAGTGACAGTTGAGCTAATACATCTTATTTTTTAGGCTACAATAAAAATAAAAATTATCAAGTTGATTTTGTTTTTCTTACATTTCTACAGATATTCAGAATGCAAAGAAAATTCTTTCATGAAGAAACACCTCTGCTTGCTGCCCCAGGATATTTTTCAAAATTATTCTCATTAGCATAAAAATATCAAACACATTTTATATTTCATGTAAAACATATTTAGAAATTGACACTGGCTTCCAATTTCTTATACCCTGCAATTAGATATCATTTGAAATTCTGAAATTTCCAGATTTTAGGATGGTAATATGCATATTTAGTAATGAACTATATATTTTCCATAAATGTACCATAATATGTGCAAGGCCTAGGGCAACACTTTCTATTTAAATACACTGATCTTTCTGTGGTAAAATGTATGAGTATTCAAAAATGAACATATAAATAAAAATATGAACACATCCACACCAGTTCATTCCATGTTTTGCTACCGATGTACATACCACAAGCTTGAGAAAAATGTTTCGGATATGTTCATATCTAGAAATTGAATATAAGGAATTATAAATCTGTAACTAAGTGATTAAAAGGTTTAAAATGAGTAGATTTTAAGTTAGCAGCAAGTGAATAAAATAAAAGCCCTGGTTTCCAAACCGGACAAGAGTGGTGAACAGTATTTTATATGAAAGAGTTTTCTCTGTTGTAGGAGCCCACCTCTGTCAATAGTACATAGGTTTCACTTATGTATAAAATCCTACTACAGTGTGACGAGGATCACTTAAGCTTGTCATCAGTTTAAGAAAATAAATAATTAGCCATGATCTTAGCTTTGATTTTTAGAACCGTTGTATTTACTATGAGGCTGAAAACCAGGAGTCATGACTAGGAACTCATGGTCTAAAGACATCAGAATGAAAAATTGGCTGTACTAATGAACTCAGCATTGTAACAGAGGATAACCAAATGTAGTCTCTGGATAAAAATAATGTAGTCATTAAGAAGAACCAACATTTGATTGATTTTCAGGAGGCAAAGGGGCTTGACTTTAAGTTTACTATCTAAAATCCAAACTCATGTGAAATCCAAAACAATACATGAAACGTGCCAGAGCATCAACTTTTCTTGAGTAGCTAAAGCTTTAAAATGCAGAAATTTCTGTTTAAATTTTAAAAAGTGATCACATTTATTCAGGTCTTAGTGTTACCAAGTTACATTTGTAAGAATGATTAACACTTAGTACCAAAAATGAGAGTTATCACACATGCATAGACAATATGGAAGATTTTACACAAAGCCCTGAAACACCAACACCAGAGTTGAAGAAAAAACAAGGAATTAACATACACAGAACTTCAATTTTATTTTATTAGCAATAATTCCAGAGACACATCACAGAATATCAAGGGAAATAGAAAGTTTAGTTTTCTGATTGGCTTTGATTTCGTTGAGAACATTTTGGGGTTAAAAAGATTTTCTAGAAGAAAATTTGTGGCACTTTCTAAAATCGATACAGAAGAAGCAGATGGGTATAAGTTTTAATCAAGGATTTCCCATTTTCTAGTTGTGTGTTCTTGATCAATTTATTTAATATCTTTGAATTCAATTTTCTCAGCCCAACCAATCAGAATTTCCATATGGTAAAATGAGTAAATCTATAATTCTCACATCAGATCTCTGTGAGAAATAAATTTAAATGCAAAACATGTGACACCGGTCTTGGTACATAGCAGACCCTCAATAAATAATACGTATATGTTAATTTTATCCATAATGAGTAATTATAACTACTAATTTCACATGGCAAATTTGGTTTACGTATTAAGTTCAATAGCTCTCATAATGTCAACAATATCATTTCAAAGCACTTGCTGACTTCTGTTCCAATTTTCCCCTGGGACGCAAGGGCATTACAGCATGACATCTAAAGAAGTAGCACCGATTTCACTTTTTTTTTTTCCTGGAGGTGATATCTACTATGTTTTTTCCTCTTACTTCTCTCACGGGCAAATTCTCCTAGAAATAGTAATTTTCAAGTTTTCTGATCATGACCTACTGTAAAAAGTTTATTTCACAGTGCAGCAGTGCACTTTCCCCGAAACAAGGTTGAATAAAAACCAAAATAGTTTTTGAAAATATGCACTTTCAAAACTATAATTCTATTCTATTTTACTTCATCTTAAGACAAACTTTCACTAATTCTTTTAGCTTCGGGAAGTTAAAAAAGTAATAGCTCTGAAAGACAAAGAGTTGATAAGTGTGGTCCATAAAAATATTCAAATAAATTACTACACTAGAGCTTAGAAGTATTACAAAATGTTTTTGTCAGTTTGTTTGGTTTTAAAATTAATCAAATGTTAAAATTAGTTAAATTTGCCACCGTGTTCTTCAATTTTATCCTTAAAATAAAATCTGTAACATTTTCTATTCAATAAAATGTATAAAATAGCCATCACACTGAGTGGATGCTTCTTGGGTACAAATTACAAGTAAAATGTTATAAACTAGAACTGTCATTCTGATTAAGCATGATATGGCCATATTGAGAACATTATTCTTTCCTATTTAGCACTATATTTACAAAGTAAAGGATTAGGAATCAGATTTTAATATAATATCAATAAATTCTTATATAAGAAATAGCAATTATCTATCTTAATTTATTATTCTTCATATTAAAATTAGAAAATTATTAGTGGGTTGGGGTATGTCAGTTGTGATTTTCCTTATTTTAGAACAAGACTGCTTTTTCTTATGTCTATCTGGTAGCGTACAGCTTCTGACATTTGTTGAAGATTTGCTATGTATAAAAATTACAAGCTTCATATAGCAGAATGCTTAATGCCTCTTCATTCTTTAACTGCCTAGTAATTTTTGTGATGTGTATCATGTGAGTTTTAAAATAACCAGTCATCTATAAAAAGAAAGTATGGAAAGAGTTATAGATTTTATATTTTAAGGCTACTTAAACAGAGATGTCAAAATACTGGTGAAAAAATTTTCAGTATTTACCAGAGTATATGTCAATAATTTGCTCAGGATCACAGGGTTGACCATTGAAAGATTTAGGCTCAATGACATCAACCATGTTGTTCTAGTTCCCAATTATAGAAACCAAAAACTTATTACTATAGAAACTGTATTATATAACTATATTATAAAACTCCATGAGTGTGTATAATAACTATCTCTCCAAAAGATAAAATAGAGTTTTAAATACATATACTAAAGCTGGAAGAAATAACTCCTTTTTCTCAATCTAATTTAATACTTATCAATTCCTTGTTCTATTTTGTAATTTTAGGTAGTATACATAATTTGTGTTTTAATCCCAACATTTATCAGACGTTGACATTAAGCAGGGGATGACAAAAACAGTGTCCATTTTTTGACAATTCTTTTCCTAAAATAAAGTGTGACCAGATACATTTTCATGTAATTTAGCTTAACTCTGGCTGTTGCTATTTCCTACAGGATTTACATAAAGTACAGTCTTGTGGAATTAACCTCAATAATCAAACTGGATGAAGTTATTTTTACTTGATTCATCTTCTTTAAAAAAAGAATCACAACATAGTTGAAATATTTTTATATCTCTTCAAATCTTTGAATATTAAGTGATCTAAAAATATGAGTTCAAACGTATGAGTTACTGAAAAGCAAAGTTACTGTGTAAGACACTGCAAAATCCTGTACTAATCACAATGATAAGAATGTGTTTTAGATGCATGTATGCTATATATACAATATAAACAGAAAATCACTTACCATCATTCTTAATTTAGATTTGCCTATTAATCCACAAGAATTAACCATCTCTGAAGACCTAAGACTTTCAATATTTAGGAAGTTTCTGCCTTAAATCATCTGCTTCAGTAATTTCATTATGTTAGGTGTCTCCACATATGCATAATTCACAAATAAATACTTCATGTAGAAAGTTATTTTGTCTTCAATATTCAGAAGATTAAGTAAAGATGGTTAGGGAGATGAAGATTATCTAAAAAAATTATAAAAGACTTTCCGTACTTCATTGTAATGTACTTTACAAATAATCTCAATTTATAAAATTGCTAAACTCAGCATTTGAAAAAGAATGAACTGAATCTAGCCAGAAAGAAACTGCAAAAACCAATCAACTGTGTGAACCAAATAAAACTTGTCTAAAACACCATGAACAATTTTTTTTTTTTTTTTTTGTCTGTTCTTACAGTAAAGTCTACCAGGGTATAGTGGGCACCTAGCCAGTAGCAGAGAGGCAGCAAAGGAAGAAAGAAGTAAAGGGGAGAAAAAGTAATTCACTAAAACTTATTTACTGGAAACCTTTGGCCAGTGGCCAACCAGTTGAAAGCAAAACAGAGAAGCAAATTATATCAACATAACTAACAACTGAAAAAAATAAGTATAAAAATGGTAATAGCCTTTTACAAAAGGTTATTAACAGTCCATAGCTTGGAATAAAACATAGGCAGTTTCCAGGTGAAGCACCAGATGTGTTCTAAATATTTTAGAACAATATTTAAAACCTGAAATACATTTTCCCATAAGCATTATATAATAAATGATGACTTGATTATCATGCCAAAAGCTAATTCTATTTCAGCCACAGTACATGCAATGTCTGTAACTGTCTGATGGCACAATGGCCTGTGTGAAATGACCTACCCAGGGAAAAGTATGTCCCCACTACCAACTTGAGAAGCCAATATCTTATTTCCTTAACCACAGGCTGCCAGGAGGATTCTTCTTCATAGAAAGCAATTTTCTGAGTAGAGTTTTCTAGAGAATATGAATTAAGAACTTTCTTAATTTTTTTTTCTTAAAGATGGGATTCTGGAATAGAGGAGAACTGAGCACTATTAGTGGTTGTCTTTGGGTAGCATGAGATCTTCATGAGGAGGGGCATGAGCATGAAATTCAGAAACAGCTTTAGAGAGGTATTCTTATCTCCTTGTGGGGAGGAGCGGATAGAATTGCTTTGATTTTCTGTTAGCCCCAAGAATCGACTGCCTGCTTCATTTTTCACATTTTCACTACTTTTTTAGGAAAAAAAAAAACATAAAAAAACCCACTACAGTATGCTTTTCTGCAAATTATTGTGGAAAATTATACTGCATTTATTTCTTTCTTCTGTCTCTGCCAAGTATATAAATATTTCCAGCCAGGTTCGGTGGCTCAGCCTGTAATCCCACGCCTTTGGGAGGCTAAGGTGAGTGGATTGCCTGAGCCCGTGGGTTCGAGACACGCCTGGGCAGTGAGACCTCATCTCTACAATAAATCCCCCAAAAAATCAGCCGGGCGTGGTAGCGCATGCCTGTAATTCCGGCTACTTGGAAGGCTGAGGCAGAAGGATCACCAGAGCCCAGCAGGTCGAGGCTGCGGTGGCCGGGAGCGGCCACTGCACTCCAGTCTGGGCGACGGAGTGACTCCAACTCAAAATAAATAAACAAATAAATAAATAAATAAATAAACAAACAAATAAATAAATATTCCCACTTACATCTATTAACTGTAGAAAAGTAGACAGTAATATTATTTTTTCCTGGAGACATCTTTAATTTTTTTAAATCAATTAAGAGTTTTGTATAAAGATTCTTATGAAGCATAGTGATTACAGGCGGGATTAATGTTGGATACATAAAATTGAAGGTATTATTTTAAATTTGTTTCATCACTTTTGAAAAATGGGGAGTAGAAAGAAGGTAAAAGATACTCTTGGCATATTAATAGCAGGACTAGAAATTGTTCCTGAGTAAGCAAAGTATATTTGTTTTACTCTTTCCCTTCTTCTTATGCTTCTCCTGGAAGCAAGAAGAGAATATAAAGAACAGGCCAAGAGGGGTGGCTCAGCCTGTAATCCCAGCACTCTGGGAAGCTGAGGCAAGAGGATTGCCTGAACTCAGGAGTTGGAGATCAGCCTGTGCAACTTGGTGAGATCTCTTCTCTACAATAAATAAAAAAAATAAGTGGGCATGGTAGCATGGCTTATAGTTCCAGCTATTTGGAAGGCTGAGTCAGAAGGATTGCCTGAGCCCAGCGGGTTGAGGCTGTGGTAGTCATGAGTGTGCCACTGCACTCCAGCCTGGGCGACAGAGTGAGACTCCAACTCAAAAAAAAAAAAAAAAGAATAGAAATACAAGGACAAATGAATTTGCTACATATAAAAGAACAAGAAAAGGGAAACTCAAAATGATTAAAGTATGGAGTCAAACAGAGAGCCTCTCTGTTGACTTCATCTTACAGCTGCTTAGCGTTTCACAATAGGTATTTCAAAACAAGTCCTCTATTATAAGTAAAAATGCACAAATTGGAGACACTGAAAGATGTAATTCTGTGTAACAGAGCTTCACAGAGATCTACATTTATTTTTAGGCTAGACTGATTAACTTGTGGACATCAATGGGTCTTTCTATATTTTATATATATAAAGTTTGGGGTCTTTTTACTTTATATCCTAAAATGATGAAGAAAAACACACATGTGACATTGAATGTATGCGAAACTCATAAACAAGTATAAATAATTTAGATGCATAAAACAATTACATTAAAAATAAGACCTCCAGGCCTGACACAGTGGCTCAGCCTATAATCCCAGCAATTTGGGAGGCCGAGGTCAGAAGATTGCCTGATCCTGGAGGTTCGAGACCAGCCTGGGCAACTTGGTGAGACCTTGTCTCTACAATCAATCAAAAAATAAACTGGGGGTGGTAACATGCGCCTGTAATTTCAGCTACTTGCAAGGCTGAGGTGGAAGGATCACCTAAGCTCAGCTGGTAGAGGATGCAATGACCATGAGTGCACCACTGCACTCCAGCCTGGATGACAGAGTGAGATTTCAACTCAAAAAAATAAAATAAATAAATTAAATAAAATACCTCCAGCTTGTCAATTGACTCATTGGATGTTTTGAAATCTAGATAAGTAAATGAGCTGAAGAGTGTAATTAAAAGAGGAAGTCTCAACTTCATCATAGAAGAAGATAATTTTTTGAGAAAATCTATTCAAGTGGCCAATAAGTTAAAGAAATATAAAATAGGTGTCCAATTGTTGTAAGGATGGAACCTGTAAAACAGCTTGCTTACACATTAAAAAATCACCACCCTCTTACTTCAAAAAAGAAAAAAAAACTATATGGCTCATTTCATTTTAAGACTACATAAGATTTGCAGCTTCACTGTGAAATGTGTTTCAATTGGAATACATTTAAATTGTACCTATAAACATCTGCATTTTATGGATATGTGGGTTCTTGTTTTAGCAGTGACTCCTAGAACTGAGAATCTGGGGTGAGGGGGCATCAAAAAAAAAAAAAAAAAAGGAGAAGCATGGCTGGCTTTTCAGCCTGTATCTGGAACTTTAAAAAAAGATAATTGGCATTAAATTTAGGGGAAAAATTACTGCAGAGTTTCCCCAGTCACAAAAAAAAATGTGTATAGGCCCTATAAACTCAGAGAGCATTATAAAAGTTTCATCCTAGGAACAAAGTCACAGCATCTTGACCTGAAAACCAAAGCACATGTGGATTCAGTGCTGGAAACAATATATGTGATAAATTTTAAAAACTAAGGCAGGAAACTGATTAATGACTTAAGAGAAAGATAATTTTGAAATAAACATCAAAAAATACTAAGACTCCAGTCCTAGAAATTACTCATACATGGATTTAATAACTAGTTTTTTACCCCTTCATCTTGAACAAGTTGCTTAATCTTGACTTAGTTTCCTTATTTTCAAAATGATAATTATTATACTATATACTATAAACAACAAATAATTGATGATAAGATAAACTAAGACAATGTATTCCAAGTGCTTACTTAGTGTGTGGTTAAAATATACTCAATAAATATTAGCTACTAAAAAAAGTCATATGTGATGGGTAGAACCATTCAGGCAGGTGAGCAGATTACTATGTAACATATTTATTTTGGAATAGTAGCATAATAGTTTTCATGTCTTATTAATATAAGAAAGAGGAATAGATTTGCCTCAATATGTTATAAAATAATAATAAAAGCTAGCATTTTTATAGTATATATGTTGTACCAGGCATGGTTCCAAGTATTTTATTTTATTTTTTATTTAATCATCAAAATAATTTTACAAAGTAGGTATAATTTGTCACTTTTTTCATAAGTACTTTTTTCATAAGTACATAAAGGTAGAGATGAGATTTGAAGAAAGGCAGCCTGAATTCAGAATCTATGCCCTCATGTATTAGCTGTATGTTTCTCATAAAAAAAGTAGAAAAGCATAATGCAAAATACTTTATTGTTTATTTTAATAGGCCAAGAACAATGCAATTATTTATTCTATGAAAGTTGAGAATTTAAGGTTTTATCACAACAAAAAAATTCTCCTTTCCAAATATCAATGACATCCCTCCCTTGAGAAATACTGAAATATAATTTTTTTCTTTTTTTGTACAAATTAGGAAAATAAGGGGGAAAAATGGTTAGAGGACTTGCTACTACACAGTTAGCTACTGTTAAAATTAGCGTTTTGATAATTCTTTTCTAATTTCCAACCCTGTTCTCTGTAATAAGAACCGTAAGATTTGTACACCATGAACCATGCACCCAATGCCTCACCATCTAATGGTATTTCAAGGCTCTAGTTGGATCAAAAGAAGAGGCTTATTTGTGCCTTTAATTTTATATAGTTTCATATTTTTATTGACCATGTAACAAACAAAATTTAAATTAAAAAAATTCATTAGACAAGTGAAGTTGTCATATTATTTTCTTTTCTTTTTAAATTTTTTTTTTCTAATTTTCATTTGAGAGAAGTTTTAAAAAAAATTTTAACTTTAAATATGTGGGGTACAATTCAGGGTTAGGTATACAAATGTTCTTTATGCAAGTACCCTTGTTGGTGAGATTACTCCTCCCTCCCCTGGCAGTTTCCCACTACTGTCAATTCCTTTTTTGGGCGTGTGTGTGTGTTGGGGGGGTAATGGAGTCTCACTCTGTCGCCCAGACTGGAGTGCAGTGGCATGCTCATGGCCACCACAGCCTCGACCTACTGGGCTCAGACGATCCTTCCACCTCAGTCTTCAAAGTAGCTGGAACTACAGGCGCGCACTACCATGCCGGGCTTATTTTTTAATTTATTGTAGAGATGAGCTCTCACCAGATTTCCCAGTCTGGTCTCGAACCCCTGAGCTCAGGAAATCCTCTTGCCTTGGCCTCCAAAAGTGCTGGGATTATAGTTGTTCAAAGTTCACTTATGAATGACAACATGTGATACTCGGTTCTTTATTTCTGTGATAGATCCCTCAGTATTACAGCCTTTAAATCCATCCAAGTTGCTGTGAAGTTCATAATTTTGTCCTTCTTTATGGCAGTGTAATATTCCATCATGCATATATACACCACATTTTTTTATCCAGTCCTCTTTTGATGGGCAGCATGGTTGGTTCCATGTTTTGCTATTGTAAATAATGCTACAATAAACATGCCTGTGCAAGTATCTTTTTCATAGAGTGATGTGTGTTCCTCTGCGTATATTCCCAGTAGGGGGATTGTGGGTTGTATGGGAGGTCGATTTTTAGATCTTTCAGGAATTGCCAAACTGCTTTCCACAGAGGCTGTATTAGTTTACACCCCTACACATTATTTTCAATTCAGCAGAGTATAGGAATGAACAGAAAATGAAATCAGAACATCATCATGTAACTAAAGCCAATTCACAGTTATTACTCGAATACAATAGTCATAGTTTTGAATAGCTTTTTTGCTGATAATTATTCACTGAAAACAAAAACCCTTATTAAATTTATGAATGTTATTTAGAAAAGCTTTTTATTGAAATGATGTAGATTCTGACTAATTGTTCTAATTTGGTCCTGTGTATTCAACTATAAGCATGGAGAAAGGCTTTCTTCTGCAGACTATAATAATTTTTTTATGCATATTAAGTTTAGTTGGTAATAAAATGTGTTTCTATAACTTTAAAATAACACTGGCATATGATAATTAACGAATATATTGAATAAATTATACAAGCTATTTGCTTTTCTGTAATAGCCACAAATAGTATGCTATTATTTAAATGCATTTATTCGTATATAATTTTAAAAGTTATCATTTCATTTCATTCTGGTCCTCATCGGGAAAATATAACCTTAAAAGGTAAATGGAAGCTTACCTGCAGATCTTCTAAAAAGTCAAATTAAAAGTAACCATTAAAAAATACCATTTTTTCCTAATTTCTTGGTGAAAGGTGAAATTCATTTATCCATCCTGTGTTGAATTGCTGGAAAAAAAGATTTAAAAAATCATCCAATCAGCCAGATTCGGTGGCTCAGCCTGTAATCCCAGAATTTTGGGAGACCGAGGGAAGTGGATTGCCTGAGCCTTCGGGTTCGAGACTCGCCCAGGCAACTGGGCAAGACCTCATCTCTACAATAAATAAAAAATTAGTCGGGCATGGTAGCCCGCGCCTGCAGTTCCGGCTACTTGGAAGGCTGAGGTGGATCAACGGAGTCCAGCAGGTCGACACTAGAGTGGCAGTGAGTGTGCCATAGCACCCCAACCTGGGTGATGGAGTGACACTCCAACTCAAAAAAAAGAAAAAAAAGAAGTACAAAAAAATCACCCAATCTACATGCTATCCACATTTCCTAATCTAATGTTTGACTTCCAAGTACTATGAAAAAGAGCTTCTGAGGTGCAACAGAATACATCTTATTTGGAACTAATTACAGATCATGAAGATATGCTAATATTAGTCAATAATCATATTTTAAAGTGTCAACCATAAATGCTCATTTTAACTGCTTTAATAGTTTATATAAAATGTAATAAATTCTCAGTCTTTGCAACTTACAGACACATTCCTATTTGCTTATACTATAAGAAAACATGTAATTGTCATTAAAGTATACCCCTTTTGAGGACTATTAAAACGAACATTGCTAGTTTGTTTACAACTTTATCAGGCACACACACACAGACACACACACACACACCAATTTAAAAACTTATGAAAGATGTTTTCTTATAATGTGTTGATGATTTCCTAGATTTCTAGGAACCTCAAACTCAAAGACCAAGAGAGACAGTAACCAAAGAGAACAGACTTGGCTTCTTTCTTACTTTTACTAATCTTCCCACTGCGAAAAAAAAGAAAAAAGAAAATCGTCCAGAGCATTGGTTTTTTTTTTTTTTTTTTTTTTTTTTGAGTTGGAGTCTCACTCTGTTGCCCAGACTGGAGTGCAGTCGCCGCTCCCGGCCACCGCAGCCTCTACCTGCTGGGCTCCGGCGATCCTTCCGCCTCAGTCTTCCAAGTAGCCGGAATTACAGGCATGCGCTACACGTCCGGCTGATTTTTTTTTTTTTTTGATTTATTGTAGAGATGAGGTCTTGCTGCCCAGGCGGGTCTCGAATCCGCGGGCTCAGGCAATCCACTCACCTCAGCCTCCCAAAGCTGCGGGATTACAGGCTGAGCCACCGAGCCCGCCGTCCAGAGCATTGTTAATGCACAATCCTTTATTCATAATGCTTCAGCATGAGAAAACTCCAAAGGTGTGTTTTAATTTGGAAAGAGATCACTTTATTCAGGGCTAGAACAAGAAATTTCAAGGTTAAACAAGTTTCAGAATTAGTGGGCCAAAAATTGTTCTCCAACAAGGGAGAAAATATTCTTGCAGTTTAACTTTTTTTTTTCATGTTTGTCTTCTATATTAAGCAATACATGACTCTACTTGTTCAATAACTTTTTTCTTTTTTTTTTTTTTTTTTTGATTTGGTGTCTCACTCTGTCACCCAGACTGGAGTGTAGTGGCCACTCCTGGCCACTGCAGCCTCGACCTGCTGGGTTCTGGCAATCCTTCCGCCTCAACCTTCCAAGTAGCTGGAACTAGAGGGGTGCGTTACCACACTCGGCTGGCTAAATGTTTATGTATTGTAGAGATGAGGTCTTGCCAAGTTGCCCAGCGGGTCTCGAACCCACGGGCTCAGGCAATCCACTCATCTCAGACTCCCAAAGTGCTGGGATTACAGGCTGAGCCACCGAGCCCAGCTGTTTAACAACTTTCTATCTCCTTTTAACTTGATCTTTGCATCAGAGATCCAGAAGACACTTTATTCTTAGTGAGACATAAGAGCTTTCTGATCTTTTTAACTTCTACCTTAATCTTTATTAGGTAAAAATTTAATCTGTTTTTGGAGAGAGAAGAATAATATTCCTTTTCTTCCTGTTACCACCATATTTTTCTCCATCTCAAATAACTTCTCTTTTGTGAAAAAGGGGTAGTAAGCACCAATTCAAACTCTTTGTATGTTATGAACGTATTGTAGTCTAGTAGTGAAGATTCAGAAGAAAGATAGTGATTCCGACAGTATGCTAATAATTTCTGTAACAAACTCTGCTTATTGTTGTTAATCCTTTCCAATGCTTTCAACTCAGTTCAAATATTACTTACTCAGATAATAGTATCCAGATCCATTTCCTATCCCTCATATAGATCATGTTATATTTCCTGATTTTTATATCTCCAGATTTATAGAATAACATGTAGTAAATATCTGTCTGGGGACGGGGAAACACCTCTTATCAACAGGGTGCCTGAATGAAACGTAATTGTACACCTAACTCTTAACTGTACCCCACAAAACCATAACGAAAAATATTGATTATGAAAAAAAAAGTTCTATGAAGCTTTCAAGAACTCATTTTACAAAATTAGTATGACATTGATAGCAAAAACAGATGAAGATTTAAAAAAAATGATCGTTTTTATAAATGCAGTTGGCAAAGTTCTAAATCCATTCTGGATTAAATGTATGGGTATACTAAGAATAGAAGGAAACTTCTCTAATATGACACAGATAATTTGCTTTTAGTCAGTAAGAATCTCTTTTAAAAGTCAATATTATCTGGGGAAAAAATTTGAAGGACTATTCTTTATTGAAAGTTAATAGACCTAAACACCAAATACAATGGGTGAACCTTTAGTAAATTCTTGGTTTAAAAAAAAAAAGTAAAACATATTTAGGAAAGAAAATATGTATCATAAAGAACAATAAAAAAAAGAAAATATATGTATACTTAATCCAATCTGAAAAACAGATAATATAGGCAAGAAAAAAATAAACAAGATCTCTAAAATGAGTGGAACAGTAACAAAATAGTTAATGGTTTTATCATTAGAGTCCAAAGAGAAGAGGCAAAATAAAGCAAGACAAAAGAGTTAAAAGAAATAATGGCTGAAAACTTCTCAAATTCATTGAACTACATAAACCCCAGATTTGAAAATCGATAATTGACTTGGATAGACATTTTATTAAGGAGTATGTACAGATGGCAAAAAGGAAGATAAAAAGATGCTCAACATCATTAGGTGTTATAAAAACACAATGAGATGCTACAATGTCGGGGTACCAGCCCCGACCAAAGAGGGGAAGGGTTAGGACCCGCTCCAGAGAATCCGGACGGCGAGAAGAGACCACTCGGAGGCAGTTTCTTCTGGGAACAGTCTGATCAGGACTGAAGCCAAATTTTATTCGGACTCCTTCCAACTTATATATCATTTTTCATACCCTCCAGCAGTATGATAATCACTTGCTGGGGGCATACAAACTCCATGATGTATATTGCGATTTACAAACTATGCATCACAAGACCATCACGAGACTTGCAAGCTCCAAGCAGGCGTGCCTTACAAATCTCACATCAAGGTCACAGGTGCACAAATACAGTTCGTTTAAAAGTGTCTTCCATAGTGTTCAACAAATCATTCATAGTATACTTTTTGTTCTAAACCCTGATTAATACAAAAACTTTCTTAGTTAACTCTAGGTTCAATCCAAGTTCACTGACTCCTAATATTTTTTAACGATTGATATTATCAACTTAACACTATACTATAATTTATAAGTTTACTTAAATGACTTAATTTTTTTTTTTTTTTTTTTTTTGAGTTGGAGTCTCACTCTGTCGCCCAGACTGGAGTGCAGTGGCCGCTCCCGGCCACCGCAGCCTCGACCTGCTGGGCTCCGGCGATCCTTCCACCTCAGCCTTCCGAGTAGCCGGAATTACAGGCATGCACTACCACGCCCGACTGATTTTTTGATTTATTGTAGAGATGAGGTCTCGCTGCCCAGGCGGGTCTCGAACCCGCGGGCTCAGGCAATCCACTCACCTCAGCCTCCCAAAGGCGCGGGATTACAGGCTGAGCCACCGAGCCCGGCTTTGACTTAATTTTTATTTATTCCATTAACCTATTACGATTCAACATAGTGGCCTGTAATTCTACAACAATTAATTCAAAACTTATTTCTTACCATGACTTATATGAGTTTCATGATCTAGTGTTTGGGCTTTAATACTATGCTATATCTCATTAAGCTAATACCTTATCATCAAATCTTATAATTATCATTGACGTATGATTTTAGAATCATAACACTATAATTCTCATTCTATTTTAATAAAACTACGACTTTAACCCAAAACGTAAATCTTTTTTCCTAGTATATTAATACATGGCTATGTGTAAAATTTCCTATTGTCATATAAGAAGCAAAAACTACAGCGTTGGGAAAGTTTCGGTATACTAATCAAAGGATCTTAAAATTGGCCTACAGGAACAGGAACTAAAGTCATAATCTGAGAAAGGAAACTTAAAAAGCTTAAACAAAACCTAAAAGTTTTCTACGAATGCTTATTACTGTTTAAATCTTTCCGATGGAAATTATATCGTCTTAAATGAATGTTTTATCCGAACAAGTCTATTCTAAAAATCAAATAGTGTCTGCCACACTCATGGATAATGGACTGCGCAGTTACTATGGGAATGGCCACGGGCTGAAGCAAACAGTTTCGGCATGTAACGAAACTAGAAAAACGTCCTGAAGAAAAACGCCCTGCCCGGCTAAAAGGCGGGGCAATAAAACTATTATGATAATTTAGTTTCTAATCTTAATCCTAGGAGGAACTGCCTTTGGGAACAAGAGCTGACTCACCAGTCTACCAGGAATAGAAGTTAAAAAATATCTAGAAAGAAGTAAGATTTAGAAAGGACAAGGTCATTCTGCTGTATAACCTTTCATCAGGCGTATAGAGATTTTACTTATAAGTTTTACTGCCATGTATGCACACTGGTCACTAATCACACGCCAATATTATAGGTATAACTGACATCCTGTGTCAGAGGCCATCTTCCAGATGGGCCTTTACAGGCCTCAGCCATGTAGCTATAGATGTTGGCTCCCAACGCTACAACATATCAATTGGCTAAAATTGATTTTAAAAATAGTGACACCACCAAATGCTAGAGAGAATATGCAGAAATTGGATCACTTATACGCTACTGTTGGGAATGTAAAATGGTACGGCAATCCTGGAAAATTGTTTTACCGTTTCCTATAAAATGTTACATAACTTATTGTGTAACCCAGCAATTTTATCACTTGGGCATTTATCCTATGTAAGTGCAAACATGTCACACCAAAACCTGCCCATTCCTGTTCATAGCAGCTCTGTTCACATTAGCACCAACAGAAACAGCAAAGATAACTATCAGTAGTAAATGGTTAAACAAACTGCAGTACATTCACAGGAATAAAGGAACAGGCAACTGATACGTGAGCAACTTGGATGAAACACCATAAAGTTGAGCTAAGTTTAAAAAAAAAAAAGCCAATCCAAAATGGAAACATACTATATGATTCTATTGATATAACACTTTTAAAGTTAGAAAATTATAGAAGTGGAAAACAGATTAGTAGATTCATGTTTGTATGGAGTTTAATGGTTAGGCCTGGGTGTACAATTGGGAGAGACATGTGCCAGTTATAAGACAACAAGAAGGATTCTTTCATGATGAAACTGTTTTGTAACTTGACTCTGGTGGTGGATATGCGAATGGAGACATGTGACAAAATTACATAGAGTTCAACACACACTCATAATCAAATGAGGACTAATAAACTGGAGAAATCTAAAAGAGGTCAATGGGTTTAATGTCACTATCCTGAGTTTAATATTATATTCTAGTTTTTCAAGATGTTACTGCTGGAGAAACTGGGTAACAAACACAGAAGCTCTCTGTTTTCTTTCTTACAATTGCATGTGTATCTGTATTGTTATTTTACACATATATTATTCAATTTTAGCGCTACAAAGCTGTGAAAATAGTATTTGATTGCTGAAATAATTATTTTTGTCAATAAATCAGTGTCTTAAAGCACATGACAATATCTTTTAAAAAGTCAACTGATTCTACAATCCTGAATAACATCTGTTAAAGGGTTGTCAAGTTCATGATGACATAATAACCTTTCTGTATTTGTAATGATGTGCTGATACAGTTTCTTTTGTTTTGATCTTGCTATTTGATTCCTTTGACTCCCTTGCTTTTCTTGTGTTGATTTATTTTTTTTCCTACATCCAAAATATGAGAGAGACCCATTAATCAAAATTAATATTCGAACACAATATTAATTGGAAAATAAATAGCTGCATTTGTATTTATTTTGCTATTACAATTTTCAATTTCCTCTGAAAGCCAAGGTAAAATAAGAGAGTTTCAGGTTATTTCATAGAAGAATGAAAGAGAATACACATACTTGTCTGGAATAGGCAAGGTTTTGGCAGTAGTGGATTTTTATCAGCCATTTATTTCAGAAATACTTATTTAAAGCATTTTAAGCAGTATAAGAGGCAAAATATTTGAGTGCAGGTTTGGAAATGCTTTTCAAATGAAAGTTTTTTTTCCAGCTGCCCTCTGAAAAAGATGAGGGCATATCATTAAATAATAATCCAGTAAAGTTATTGCTGTAGGTTCAGAAATGATAACAGTCAAAATATAATCTTTGGGGGTAAATAACCTTTTGTGTGATTAAAACTTAAGACATATGGAACTTATCAACTGTGTCAGTTATCAGACATTTCAAATAAGCTTTGGTCAAAGGCAGGATTTATGTAAGAGCATCGCTGAATTCATTGGAAGTTCACATTTAGCCCCATATTTTATGCTGTATTTGGAGGCACTCAAGGGCAGACTCCAAAAAACCCAGAATTTATTTATAAAAAATTGTGTATCAGCCGGGTGCAGTGGGTCAGGCCTATAATTCCAGCACTTTGGGAGGCCGAGGCAAGAGGATTGCCTGAGGACATAGGTTCAAGACCAGCCTGGGCAACTTGGGGAGACCTTGTCGCTACAATAATAAAAAATAGCCGGGCATGGTAACGCGTGCCTGGAGTTCCAGCTACATGGAAGGCTGAGGGCAGAAGAATAACCTGAGCCCAGCAGGTTGAGGCTGTGGTGGCTGGGTGCGTGCCACTGCTCTGCAGCCTGGACAACAGAGTGATACTACGACTCAAAAAAAAAAGTGTGTTTATTCTTACATATTTTAACTTCATCCTCCTTCAAAGTACTCTCCGTTAGATGCAATAAACCTATTGAGAAGCTTTTTCCACTGCTCAAAACAGTTTTTGAACTCATCAATTTGATCCCTTTTAGTGCTTGTGCTTTTTTGTTTCACAACTTTCACATCAGCAAAATGTTTATTTTTGAGGACTTTTTAAATGTGAGGAAACCAAAAAAAAAAAAAAAAAAGTCACTCAGTGAGATTGGGTGAATAGGAAAGTGGAATATGGGGGTCATGCCGTTTTTAAAAACTGCTGGACACTCAGCACGATGTGGGCCAATGTGTTATCATAGTGAAAGAACCACAACTTAGGTTGTTTCTTCCTCAAATCATAATGCAACCTTTTCAAAACTCAGATAAAAACTCTGGTTGACCGTTTGATCTGGAGGAACAAATTCCAAGTGTACAACAATGGGCCTGACTTCCAAAAGATAATTCCATTTTGGGGAGTAGGTCTCCCCTTGCTTACCATAAAAACACTAGACAAGTGGCAGAGTAGCCATTTTTAGTATGACTGTTGAGAGATGTACATTTGTCAACAGAAAAATGGGCTGCCATGATAGGTAGTGTAGCACTTAAAACTTTATTAAGGGTTTTACTCTTTATTTTTATATGAGATTAGATTAGAGAATATAATAATTTGGTTTAATAGAATAATTTGGGTTTTTTTGCCATTTAAATTATTTTTTATTTGCAGTTTTACATTATTTTTGTTTCTTTAGAGTTACCTAGCAGATATGCCTATTTTATGTTATTATTTTCTAGATTAAACTATTCTTTATTATATAACATTGTCATATAATTTTTTTTTATTCTGAAAAATCCCATGGAATAAGCAAGGACACATTTTTGTGGAATACATTGGTGAAATTCAGACTTAAGTGATTCATAAAGCTGCCCTGTGTTTATTCTAAGTACGTTTATATCATAAACATGAATAGTGTATTGGTTTCTGATAATTGCTATAAGAAATTACCACAAACTCAGCTGGGCACGGTGGCTCACACCTGCGATCCCAACACTTTGGGAAGCCGAGGCAAGAGGATCACTTGTGCCCAGGAACTCGAGACTAGCATGAGAAACATAGCCAAACTCTGTTTTATAGTTCTGGAGTTCAGAATGAGTAGTGGGTCACTGGGTTGAAATCAAGGCGATAGCGACACTCTCTGGAAAGAAAATAATATGCTGACAAAAAAATTGGGTAAATATAAACCAAACCATTTTTAAGTAAGAAGAATATGTACTTGGTTTTGTCTTATAATGCTTACTCTTTTTAGAATAATCTGTCAAAGGAAGTTTCTGGCATAGATGCTGTATTAATGCTCATAGAATATTTTATCTTGAGCAAAATAAGTTTAAAATAAAACAAAATAAATAGGGATACTATTAAGTTTATTTCAATAAGTATGTCTTGATTATTGTTACAAATGACTTTAAAGTAATTACATCTCAGTTTTGTATCAGCGGTCAATATCTTTCAGAATTATACCACGACTTCATTTTAATTTAAATTTTTGTTATGCATTATATTCTATTTTTTAATTGAGGCAAAATTTACATCACATAAAATTAAATTTTTAAATGTACAATTCAGTAGCATTTTAGTACATTCAAGAAGTTAAATATTAATATTAAATATTAAATATTTTAATAATATTAAAATATTATGACTCCAAAAGAAAATCCCATACTAATTAAGGAGTCACTCCCTGTTTTCCACTCTCCTCAACCCTGGCAATTATTCAACTGTCTCTGTGTGTCTCTTATGTATTTATATTTCCTGGACATTTCATATAAATGGGATCATACAATAGTTCATCTTTTGTGTTTTGCTTGTTCACTCAGCATTTTGTGTTTGAGATTCAACCACGCACTATGTTCTTCATTTTTTTATGGCTGAATAATATTCAAATGCATAGATATTTTACATTTGTTTATGCATTCATCAATTGATGGGCATTTGGGTAGTTTATTCCTCCTGGATATTGCAACAAATGCTGATATAAATATTTGTGTATAAGATATAGCATGAAGCTCTTATCACTGTGGTTTTGTTTACATGTCTCTAACGACTAATGATGTTGACCATTATTCATGTTTTTTGTCTATTTGTACCTTCTTTAGGAAACATCTCTTTGTGTCTTTTGTCCATTTTTAATTGAGATTTTTTCTTTTTGTTGAGTTGCAAGAGTTCTTTACATATACCGAATGCTATAGTCTGATCTGATATATGACTTGCAAATGTATTCTTTCATATCATGTGTTGTCTTTTCACTTTCTTGATAATGCCCTTTGATGTACAACTTAAAAAAAATCTTGATAAAATTCAGCTTATTTTTTTTGCTGTTACTTGCATTCTTGGTGTTATATCTAATAAACAATTACCAAGTTCAAGATCATGAAGATTTATTCCTTGACTTTATTCAGAATTTACTTTTATTTTGAATTAAATATTTTATCTATTTAATGTCATCTTTACATTTATAAATTTTTCAATTTTATGAAATTTAAATTTAACATATTATCATTTTTTTCTTGCTGAATTATCTAATATTTGTCATGCATTTGTTTAGCTTACATTGTACACAGCTTCTCTTTAAAAGAGAAGAGGGTACTGTTCACTATGAAGAAAAGATCACCTATTTGTGAACCTTCTAATTTTGACCCAAGGAATACTAGAGTTCTAGGCCTATTTTTGTGTTTTCATAACTCTTTCTTCCCTTCTCTAATTACTGTTTAATGCCAATTTGTTGTCTAGAATGTGCCTATGTCATTTTCTGTGGTTTATTTTGAGTGAATATTGAGCAAATATTTTTAATATTGAGTAAATATTTTGAGATAATTTTGAGTGAATATTTTCATATTTACTCTCCACCATTCTCCCCTCTGCTTTTGGAAGCTTAAGAATATGCCTGCTAATTACCTGAACTCAAGTTGGCCTGAATCAATTGTACGTCCAGGCGGGAGAAGTAGAGTTAAGATATTCTTTTCTACGTTTTCTTTTCTTTTTTCTTTTTTTTTTGGTTTGAGTTGGAGTATCACTCTGTCACCCAGGCTGGACTGCAGTGGCATGCTCATGGCCACCCCAGTGTCGACCTACTGGTCCCCAATGATCCTTCCACCTTAGCCTTCCAAGTAGCCGGAACTACAGGCACAGGCTACCACACCTTGCTAATTTTTTGCTTTATATTAGAGATGAGGTCTTGCCAATTATCCCAGGCTGTTCTCAAACCCATGGGCTCAGGCAATCCACTCACCTCAATCTCAAAATGTGCTGGCATTACAGGCTGAGCCACCAAGCCCGGCCTCTTCTTTTTCTTATTGCAAGCTGATGGGCTCACTGCATGTGTCTAAGCTTATTGTCAGGTGATGCCTTCCACACGTCTCTTTATATCTCTCTCTTGTTTTGATAATTGCACTCTCCTCTTGCCTCTCCAGAACCAGAAGTAATGGTGGCTCCCTGTTGTCTTCAGAGTTTGTCAAATGCCCAGTCTGAACTTCTTGTGGTGACACCATCTCCAGCACATGGACTGGCACAGTATCTGTGACAAATAGAAACATTTATGATTTAAAAAAAAAATCCTCTGCCCCCAAATTCCCACATCACTGTTAATAAAATAGTGATGTTAACATGACAACAATTTGCCATGTTACATGCTTTTAAATGTAAAGGAAATTAAAAGATGACATTCACTATGAATGCACTCTGAAGTGAATCTGCTTTAGCATTTTTTAAATATATGCTTTAGAAAGATTTGCATATAATCCGATCTTACATAGTTATTTCCAATGCCCTATGAAATGCAAACCATCTCAAAATCTCCAAATAGGGAAGTACTTGTTAGTTACTGTAACATAATAAAGAATATCTAAATAATATTTGCTCCTGGTTTCTAACTCAGAACTACTAAAACCCTTGTAACTTCCTGAGTGTTAGGGATGATAGGAGCATCTTTTGTTATAATATTTGGTGGTTTTGGTTCCCAATATAGCTTCTTAAGACCCTTGGAATTCCAACGATGATGTGCCTTTTTTATGCTGATGAAATGACTGATGCTGGAGTCCCCAGATAGTTTCATTGATGGGAGCTGATAACCCCAAAGACTGGAAGAAGACTAAGAGTTTGAACTTTCAGCCCAACCATATGAACCTGAAAATACGGAGAGGCTAGAGATAGACTTTATCATCAATAGCAATGATGTAATTAATCATGCCTAGGGAAAAAAGTCTCCATGAAAACCATAAACAAGATGAAAGTATATCAGGCTTGGTACATCCCAATTCCACAGAGACAGAAGCTTCTGCACTTGGGACCCTTCCATTCTCATACCTCGTCCTGTGGACTTCTTTATTTGTCTGTTTGTTATGGTCCCAGTAACGCTTGGCTGCTCCCCTTGATACCAATAAATCAAAGGGGCAGGGAACTGGTAAAAATTTTATTTCTGAGTTCGAATCCAGGGAGCAGAGCCAGACTCAAGATCTTTCAAAATGGTTCTGCTTACTCTCTAGGCTTCTACAGTTCACTTTTATAGTCCGGAGTTGTCAGTACCTATACATGAGCCACGTGGCCATTAGAGTATTGTATAGAACTTGAGTTTCGCCACATTTATTGATAGTGACATTTTTCTGACCAGACTTCCTGGTGCCAGGTATCAGAGATATCTCATAGCTTTTATCAGTATGACCCAGCAGAAGCATCAATCAAACTTGTTGTAAAGTAAAGGGTTTAAAACATCATGCATCATGCAAATGTTATACAAATCACAAAGATTACGATTACATTGATACAAAAGTTATGTAATTCACAAGGCTTAATGATTGCATTGATACTATATTATTCAAACTTATAACTACTCAGAAAAAGGGAGTAAAAGGAGATTTGCATCTTTTAGTTGATAGGGTTGATAGGGTGTAGACTACTGGGAAGTCAAGGATCCCTTGAAGCTCCTTACTGGAGTGCTTAGGATACAAGGAGAAACACACCTTTTATTAGCTCTCAGGAATATTGCTCAGGAATGTACAGGAGCACTTGTGCCCTGGCCATGCTCTTCTCTAGGGTCTGTGACAATATGGATAGACATTAGAGAGTCTCTATATCATGTTCATTTGTATTCATTATAATATTCTTTATAATAAATCAGTAAATGTAAGCAAAATATCTTTCTGGATTCTGTGCGCCATTATAGAAAACTGTGAAGCCTGAGAAGGGGGTTGTGGAAATCTTCAATGTGTAGCTGAGTTAGAAAGAAGTGTGTATAACCTGGTTACCCAGTCAGGTGCAGTGGCCCCCACCTGTAATCCAAGCATTTTGGGAGGCTGTAGAGTGACACTCACTCAATGACAACATGAGTACATTCTGAATAGGGCCCCAAGCATGATGTTGGAGTGGTCAACCTAGGATGGCCTTTTCCCCTCAGACTCCGACCAGGATATGCAGGTCATGGTGAGGCCATGGGCAAAGTGTTCTGCCTGTTGACCACATCTTGCAACTATGCACAGTGAATGTTCTGTGCACCCTTCCTGGAGGCAATCGGTCTCCTGGCCTGGTTCAGACCAGATCAAGCATGCCTAGATCAATGCCCATAACCTTTGGTTACCTTTAATTCATTATAATACCAAAAAAACCCATTTCTAGAGAGAATTCACAGCCATTTTGTGTACTTGAAATGTATGTATATGCACCTTCTTACACTATGCCTGTGAGCTAGAAATCCTACCTTTTTCACATTTAGTACCACATTCCACCCTATCTAAAATGTCATATAACTTATGAGCCTTTTACAATAGGGAGCTGTTTTATCTTGTCCAGTTGACTGCTAATGGATCATCTTCTCTGTAAGTAAATTCCCAAATAAAACCCATGTCTCGTCCGTAGTCTCTGGGTCATTTCTCGGGCTTTTTGGATGCAGTGACTTCTCTTTGGGGATCTTTGGGAGTTCAGCACAGACAGAGGCTGAGGTAGGAGGATTACTTGAGCCTAGGAGCTCAAGATCAGTGCAGGCAACATAGTGAGACCTCATCTCCCCCAAAATAAGAGAAGAATTAGCCAGGTGTGATGGCCTGCATCTGTAGTCCCAGCTACTAGGGAGCCTGAGGTGGAAGAATCACTTGGGCCCACAAAATCAAGGTTGTGGTGAGCCATGATCATGCCACTGCATTCCAGCCTGGGTGACAACGTGAGATCCTGACTCAAAAGAAGGAAACAAACAAAACCTAGGTACCCATGACTTGCAACTGATATCTGAAGTGAGAACAGTATTGTGGGACAGAGCCATTAACTTGTGGGATCTGATGGCAACTCCAGGTAGATAATGCCAGAATTAAATTACATTGCAAGATACCTTGCTGGTGTCCACAGAGAACTAGAAAATAGCTTGCTGTGTAAAATTCACATTTGACATCAGAAGGGTTATTATTAGAGTTATGTATGTATATCTACATGATAAAATACTGGATTAGTGTGCATCAGAATCTCAGAGCCAACACTCAATAGCCATATTTGTTTGAACAAACTATTTGGCAGTTCTGACATCTAAGGATAAAATGTTATACTTACCTTGTGAGGATTAAACTTTTTGCATGTTAGTCTTGCATAACTTTACACAAAGCCTGGCACATGAGAAACAATAATACATACTGGGTATCATTATTATTTATCACCTTCCATTAAAACTTAGCATTACCACATGGGTTTTACATCAGGGATTCATAGGGGAACACTTGTTAAACAACTTAGAGGCCTGTGATATGGTAACTGTTGTGTAGAGATCAAGGTGTAGTGTATTGTCCAATCTGTACAGAAAGTACTACTACCTATTCCTTTATAAACTTTTTTCTTAATGAAATACTCAGAATATGTTGTAAAGTAAATAAAAATAAAATATAGCACTTGTCTAATTGCATTTTATACTGTAGATTTCTCAATAAACGCTGAAGATTAAAATTGTATGCCAATGACAATAAAGAAATGTATAACATAATAAGTTCCTCAAGTCAGGAAAAAAGTCATTATTTTGACTTTTTATAGATATGGGTACTGTTTTGTTATAAGTGGATTCCAAATAAATAGATTAAAAAAAATTTTTAAGTAATAACAAAACATGGAAAATTAATATCAGCAACTGTCTAGGGAATTATTATGTAAGGACTTGTATGGATGCAAATAATTTCTACCAGTAAACAATTAAAAGGGTTTTAAATACTCATTATAACAGAAACTCTTAGAGCTGGTAAATGATCAGAGAATCTCAGTTCTGCAATAATGACATTTTGCTAGTTCTGAAGTCCCTCTTACTCTTGAATTTAAATCTGGTTATTTTGAATATTTCTTTCACTTGAACACTTTTGTAGCTATTTTGAAAAGAGACAACTGATCCCACTGTGCAATTTTACCAATTAAAACAACTGAAACTTTGAAGCTATTCAATCTAATCCATCTGAACAAATATCCTTTGCCAGCCTTTTTTTTTTGTGAACATAATAAATTAGTAGTAGAATCAGAACAATCCGAAGAAAAATAAAACTTACTGCCAATAAACATGTTCAGTTTCCCTTTTCAAAATTTTCTCTGCTGATTTTTCTGTTTTGAATTTTGAATCACCTTGTTGTTTTGCACTTGTTAATTAACCTACTTAAGTAATATGCATTTGGTGCCTACTAAATAGAGTTATCAGAATAAAAGGAGGAAACAGACCTAAATCCTTTTCTCAAGTAAATAACAATCTTCTAAGAGAAAACAAAATATATTAAAATTTGTGCTTTTAAACATGTATTATTATTGTCAGCCATGCTTTCTACCCTGAAATATATATATCTTGATATGAGTCCTTTGCTGAGAGGAGTGATGAATGTGGAGAAAAAACAAAAGATAACAAGAGGTTCAAATGGGAGCCTTTCATTACAGACATAGATTATAAAAGTAATCTCTTGTTGATAAAGATAGGAACCAAGAAAGCTCTAGATGCTTCATGGGGGAAATACCAATCCAGAGAGCTGTACTGGTGCCTCAGGAGGATAACTGGAAAAAAGGTATCTATAGGGATTTCATAGGATTCTTGTTTGTTTGTTTGTTTCAGTTTAGTTTGCTTTATTTTAGTATGCGATTTGGACCTTCTAAAAAACTATTTAGAAAAAACTTATTAAAAAACTTTAGCAAAACTTATATGCTTCCAAATTACTTATGAAGGATAATTTATTGTTTTTGCCTTAACTAGAACTTATATTTATTACAGTTTTAGAGACATAGAAGGGAAATACAAGACAGAGTGAAACCTAAATTTATTAGACTGAATCTCTGTTTGTTTCTAGCTTTATTCTACATAGCCCAAGGCAATTCTTCCTCTCAGCCAAAATATTGTTATGCTCCCTCACTTCTCAGAGACCAGGGCAGGGACCTTTGCCCCAAAGAGAAGAGGCTCTTCTTTCTTCTCTCTATACCCAGCCACAATAAACAATCTTAACATTAAATAATATATTACATTATTCTTAGGATTATTTATACAAAAATTATATTATTTTATTCTTGTGACATCTCATCCTCACCCATAGAATTAGCATATAGGTAGATGATTATAACAAAAACAATTAGTAATATATCAAACGTCGCTTTTTAAAAACATCTGATTATTTTAATCTAATCCATGATTACCTTGTTTCACAGAAACACAAAAATTTTGATTGAATGGCATTTTCTTTTTCTGAACATTGTAACAACAAAATAATAAAGAAAACAGAAAAATTCTCAAAATACATTGATCAATAAACTATTTGCTAAATTGTGGGTGTTCTTTAATATGTTGAAAAGAAGCAACACATTTTATTAAAACTGATGTTTTAGTTGAGGAAGGAAAGATAAATAAAATAAAATATATAACAAGGAAAATAATTGTCCTTTTAAGGAAAATAATTAGGCATGAAATACTACCTGACAAATGTTTTATTGACTTGTTTCAATACTAAAGGCCCAAATCCCAGACAAGCTTCATGATGTGCTAATAATTAACTAACAGTCAGGATTTCAAAGTCCTTCATTTCTAAGTCCTTCGTTCTTATACTTGAATTTGCACAAGAGTTTAGAGTTTCATTTGGGAGCTGATATTAACTTTTTACCTTGGCTTTTTCAACATTGAGAGAAACGCTGGGACAAATCTACTTATGATGAAACCCTAGAAAGATCAACAGCTGAGGCAGATGTGTTTGCATTGGGATAGGTCAGGCCACAGTATATATATATATATATATATATATCTGACTTAGTCAATCCTTTGTCTTGTAAAACACAAGCTCACCAGATGGACTGACTATGAGTTCCTTAAAGGATTAAAACTATGCTTTTCATAGTTATAATATGGGGACTAAAAACACTCAAAATTTAATATATCCTTTTTCTTTAGGCCTTTGGTGCCACCCAAGTGATCATTGTTTTTATATGTAAAGCAGCATAATGGAAGATGAGGATGTTTGTCACATAAGAAATGAGGGAGCCTGCTAGTCTCCAGTCAGAATGCCAATTCAGTCTGACTCCAGTCAGAATGGCAATTATCAACAACTCAAAAAATAACAGCTGCTGGAAAGGATGTGGCGAAAAGGGAATACTTCTACACTGTTGGTGGGAGTGTAAACTAGTGCAACCTCTGTGGAAAGCAGTGTGGCAATTCCTAAAAGCTCTAAATATCAACCTCCCATATGACCCCTCAATCCCCCTACTGGGAATATACCCTGAAGAACTCAGATCACTCTATAAAAAAGATACCTGCACATGTATGTTTATCGCAGCATTGTTCACAACAGGAAGAACCTGGAAGCAACTATGCTGCCCATCAAAAGAGGACTGGATTAAAAAAATGCGGTAAAAATACACGATGGAATACTACGCAGCCATAAAAAAGAACAAAATCATTAATTTCGCAGCAAAATCATGAATTTCCTGGATGGAATTAGAGTCTATAATACTGAGTGACCTCTCACAGAAACAAAGATCCGAGTATCACATGTTCTCACTCATATAATGGACCTTGACCATCCAATGTTATCCTATAAGAAAATGACTGACAGTAGTGGGAAACTATGGGGGGGGGGAGATGGGATTAATGGTAGCAAATATCTGTCTGGGGATGGGGAAACACCTCTTATCAACAGAGTGCCTGAATGAAACATATTTTTATACCTAACCCTTAACTGTACCCCACAATATCATAATAATAAAAAATATATATATATAAAGAAGTGGGGGAAAAGATGGGATCAAGGATGACAGCTGAAGATCACATTTGAAAAGATTGTAGTATCATTGAATTGTAAACATTACTAATTGTGGTCGAGAAAATTTAGAGTTCACTTTCTGAAATGTTTAGTTTAAAGTCCAAAATAAGATGTCAAATTATCAGTATGAGTCTGGAAGTCAAGGGAGAATTTTTTTGGAATTATAAATTTTATATATTTTTGTTTATCACTGTTATGTTAAACTCAGAATATAATTTGGTTCTCCGAAGGAGAAAATATATAGTGTGAAGAAGGGAACTTCTACAGAAACTTGAAAAATTTAATCATTTAATAGATGGAAAAAACAAACCTAAGCTTACAAAAGGAACTGAGTAAAAGGAAAAAAAAGTTTTGTGTCATAAAAAAACAAGATCATAGAATGTACAAAGTAGTGAAGTCATTAAAATTGCTGAGTACTGTATGCAATAAAATTAGGAGAGGTTTTCAAATTTTTATTAACTTAGGAAATTAGAGATTAATCATTATCTTGGTGGGAAAGAAAATTGCCAGATTCCAAGGGACAAAAACAAGTTTAGATTGATTTGGAGAGTATACTGGACAAGAATAAATGGATCTATATCATTAACCATTTTAGATATATGAATATTTCATCACTCCTCATAGTGGGGTGAAAGAAATAATATATCCAATGGAAAATGTGGAATCAAGGGAAAATTTTGTTTGTTTTTCCCTTTGTGTGTAATTTTTTTTCCTTTGAAGGACATACTTGAATGTATTTATTATCTAACAGAAAAATTCCAATTACTACCATTAGTTAAGATTGAAGAGAAAGAAGGAAAATATAGGGTGTGGGAATCCAAAGAAGATGGAGGAAAAGAAAAGTCCAGTGATAGGCAGGGAGCCTGTCTTTAAATTGGAGGAGGGGCACATTTCCTACTGTAACAGTAGGAAGGAGATTATAATACAGAAACCTACTATTGTCTGTCCATATTGCCAGGACCCCTAGAGAAGGGCATGGCAAGTATTTGAGTGATCCTGAACGTATCCACATTCCTGAGAGTTAATAAAAGGTGTGCTTCCCTTTATCTCCTAGGCACCCAAGTAAGTGACCTCAAAAGGTTTCTTAACTTCCCTGCATACTGTGCCCAATTAACTGAAAGATGTAAAATCCCATCTACTCCTTTTTCTCAGTAGTCACAGGTTTGAATAATATAGTATCAAGGCAATCATGGTGATTTGTATAACTTTTGTAACAATATAATCATAAGTCTTGTGATTTGCATAATTTTGCATATAGCAACATGTAACAATGTATGATGTCTTGGGCCCTATTAACTCCCTTTACTCTATGGCAGATTTGATTAATTCTTCTGCCTAGTGTTACTGATAAAAAGTTGTGAGATACACTCTGGTAACTGGCACCAGGAAATGTGGACCATAAAATGTTATTATTGGCAAAATGCAGCTGTAACTTAAATTCTATATAATGCTCTGTTAGTCACGTAGTCAATGTATAGGTACCAACAACCCTGAACTTATAAAAGTGGACTGTAAATCTTAAAGGGTGAGCAGAACCTTTTTAAAAAGACTCAAAACCTGACTCTGCTCCCTGAATTTGAATTCAGAAATAAACCTCTTTCTACCTGTTCCCTGTCCCTTTAATTCATTGGTATCAAGTGAAAGCAGCCAAACATTACTTGAACCATAACAATCAGAATGGGTTTAAGATTGTTGTCCACCAGAGATTCTATCCCACTGCCGTTAAACTGATTACGAGTGAGGTACTAATTGGTATTTACTAATACCAAAAACGGCTTCACTGTATCTGTCAGTGTAGGAGTCTTCAAGAATACTATTCCATTGTTCTTTTCCTTCCTTCCTAACTTCTTTTCTTCTTCTTCCTTCCACGTGAATTTCAAGCAAAATGAATGAATTATGACGAATTTTGACCATTTCTTTTTAAAGACATCCCTATCTTTCATCTGTATTTCCATGTTAAACACTGTATCATGGATTATTGTTTCTAACATCTTAATTCCGATTTTTACCTCTTTTCTTCCTGCACTTGACCTACATTGATACAAATGACTCACTATTCCTTACGCCAGAGTCAAGAACTCCAGTACATTTTCATTCAGTTTCCAAAACTACAGAGATATCTTCCTAAAATATGAATTTTACTACTTTCCTAATAGTTCCAAAAATGGTTAATTGAACAATGGTTAATAATGTACCTAATAGGATACGATGGTTATTATGGTATCTCAAAATGATCTAAAAATCTTAGAGCCATATATTTTGTGTTTTAATTTGAATCATTATGTACAAACTATGTGACATTGGACAATCTACTTACCTTATTTGTGCCTTAGTTTTCTCATCACAAAAATGGGAAAAATTGTGAGTAGCACTTACTTGACCAAGGTGGCTTTAAAGTTTCCTTCAGCTGGACTAAACATTAGATTTCTACATGACTAGAAACCTTTCTGTCTCTGATATTTTGACATATAAATATTCTCCTGTCCTCTTATCAGATTGGCAACTTTGAAATATTTTCCTGACCCTGAAATCATCCCTTTGAATTGTAATTATCAAAAAAAGGAAAGAAAGAAAAAAATATATAAATATAGGAAAAAATATATACTTCTACTGTATTCTAGTCTTTGTGGAAAGATAGGAATCTTACTTTCATTAATGGCAATTAGTAAACACAGATTATCCCTGAACATTGACCATGTTCTCCTCTGTCTTTCCCCAGTATGTTTTCTCTAGTTCACCAAAGCACTTATAAACTCTCCTGACTTTTGCTACAGTGGAGTTGAGTTCAATATATCTCTCCTATTACAATTGTCTTGAATAAAATTTACAATATCTGCTTAATCGCTTGAAGCACTTTTTAGCTAGCATAACTTAGAAAATTATTGTAAGGATTATATTAGTTAATCTATGTAAAATGTTTAAAATAATGCATTATGTGTAATACAATGTAAGATTTACCTACCGATATGCAATGCTAATCCTACTTATTAATTAACTTCCCCATCATTCTTTCTATAATCATATCTGACAATTTTATAGTTGAACAGGGTTTTTATGCCCCCCTTCTCAGAACAAACAAAACTAACACAGTTATTGCAATGGAGAAAGAGGGGGGAAAATCTCTTAAATTTGCCTCCCAGAAGATTCAGAGAATAAGGTTTTTAAAGGGAACCTGGTAGACAGATAGACAGACACATAAACGCTCCTGACTTTTGTTTCAGTGGAGTTAAGTTCAATATCTTTTTCCTATTACAGTTGTCTTGAATAAAATTTGCATTATTTGCTTAATTGTGTGAAGCACCTTTCATTTGACAAGTGTTAGAAAATTATTGTAAGGATTATATGAGTTAATCTATGTAAAACATTGCTGATTGGCTGATGATATCATGGGGGAAATGTTGAGAAAATCTTCCTAGCAGTCCTATGACCAGTAGAGGACTTCCTGGTGCTCTGGGCCTGAGTAAGAGGTCTGGTTGGCCAGAATACAAAATCTGGACAACATTCAAATACCATTCTTAGGTTTTACAACAATAGATAGTGTCTATAAAACAATTCCCCTGGGCATCAGGTACCAACCCCCTCCTCCTTCCAAGCAATTATGGAGGCTATGGAGGCAGTCAAAAAGGAAGGTGTAAGGGAGAGGTAGGGTCCTTGGAGGTTGAAGCTGTTTGTTTTTTGTTTTTTTGTTTTTTTGTTTTTTTCCTTTCAATAGCTTCTTGTGTCCACAAGCAGTTTTAGGTCCATTGTTTGAGAAATTATATGTTCATCAGCTTTGCACCTCCTCCAGGGGTCAGGACATGAAGGTAATTTATACAGGTTGTTTCAACACTATGTTAAACTAAAATCTTTATTGTTCTCTAACTATGACTAACTCACAGCTTTCTCTCTCTCTCTCTCTCTCTCTCTCTCTCTCTCTCTCTGTGTGTGTGTGTGTGTGTGTGTGTGTGTGTGTATAACAGATGCCTTCCATTCTTTTACTCTTACTGTAAGCCTACAATCTGTTAACACCAATCTGAGGTAGCCTTACTTGTCTTCTGAAAGAGAGTTAGTAATATGTGACTCCTTTGCTCACTCAAATCTCTCTCCTTTCACTGGGCAATAATTCCCTTGTAAGCAGTGTGCTTCAGACATAAAAGTAGTTGTTAAATTAATGAATTTTGGTTACTTGGAAATGATCATATTATTAAGTTTAAAGCAATGATTTGTTTCAACGAACATTGATATGTGCTACCCAGGTCTCCCATCAGTGTGCAATGTTATATTACTTTTGTTCATAAAAAAGATCCTTTTTTTTGCTTGTTTTATTCTTTGGTTTAACTGTTCTTTTACTACTGTTTCCTATTTACATTTTAGAAATAACAGTCCTGCCAATATTACAGTATTAGTCTGTACGAATTCTAATGCTGCAGAGCCATTTGAAGGACAACATTTTCTCTTGTGGCTAACAGTTTTGAAAGATTTAAGGGAAAAAAGAAACGACATTCAGAAAAACTCATTGCCTCAGGCAGCTTCTCTCTGTTTGAATTCCTGTCATTATTGAAAAGTATTAACTTTGCTCCTGTTAGTTTTATTGTGAGGAATTTGGCAGAAAGAAAAGAATGTGGATAGAGTGTTCAGAATCCACCTTATGAAATCATCGTTAAGAGAAGTATTCATAAATCCATAGGTGACATTCACTTATAAATTTGCTGAGATTATTTAGGTTTTAGGTAGCATATTTCTCTTCACTGACATATATATATATTTACAATGCAAGAGTTTCGTTTTGATCAGAGTGTTGGGAACAGTTACCAAGTAGTAAACTGTCAGTTATGGATTAGAAAATAATATTCTTTAGGGTAGTCTGGTGGTGAAACACAACATCATGTATTAGCATATGTGACAATAGTTGGTATATAATAGTCATATAATCTTTCACTCTGATAGTAAGAAAATAAATTAAGTCTATACTTGGCTGTCTCTGTTTCTTCATTTCCAGTTATCTTCTCAACTACTTGCAATATAGTGTCTTCCTCTTAAATTAATTTTCAAAGTAACACCAATGAGGACTAAATGTGACCTTTTATGCTCTTATCTAATTCCCAACTAAGAGGCTTATGGAGTCATGCCTGGTGAGGATTCACCACACGGGGTTTTGTTTCCTGTTACCCTGTATACAAAGGTCTGTTTTTCAGCCCGACTCTGGCATAGCATCATATAACAAATAAAGAAGGAAATCAAATTATTTTATGTCTCTGCAAAGCCACCTCTTGGGGACTCCCAGACTCTGGCAACCTTGTAAGATACTCACTTATCCTCTCTGAAAGTCTGCCACCTATAGGACTGCATCTTCATATCAACAACCTGGAGTTTTCCCACCTTCTAATCTCAACAAAATATCTCCTTTACTGATTTTCAAAATTCCTTAGATAGAAAATACAAATTACCAGTCCAGAATTCTTTGAATCCACCTATGACCTGCACAACCTCTAGCTTGGAAATGTCCTTCCTTCCTGGGCCAAGTCACATATGTTGACTTATGGTTTCTGTAAATTTTGCCTTCCTAAAATGTATATTATCAAGTCACCATTCAACCACAGTGAGCACATGTTCGCAGGACCTTCTAAGGGTGGGTTTTCCTGGGTCTATGTCCTCAACTTGCATTCAGAACAAACTATCAAAATATTTTACACAGTTTGGCATCTTTTCATCAACATCAATAACCACAAAATTAGTAACATCAATGGTATTTTCCTATTTCTCACATTGCTTTTTCATTAGTAATGTCACCTATGTCATATATGAAGTTTCATATAGATTTAGTTCTATTCTGCTCTATAGTCAATTATAGTTTTGTACAAGTATTAAACAGTTTTATTTACATTAAAAAAATTTGATGCATTACATGGTAAATCTTCATGTGATCTTCATCAAAGATATCTTAATGACCCTTCAAAATTTATATTCCTGAATAAATTTACCGAATTTCAGTAAAAATATAACAGTGCTAAAAAAAATAGTTATATTTTTATTGGAATTTCACCATCTATATTGAAAAACTTGTGAGGATTCATAACTCTGTGTTATTAAGTTTTTCTAAACAATGTTTTATATATTTTTCCATTTTGTTAGATTTTTAAATAATTTCCAGTAAATATACAGTTTTATTCACACCAATCTAAACAGTTATCCTCTATTTATTCTTACATGCTTCATATTTTTTCAACTATGTAAATACCATATTTTTAAAAATTATATTTAACATCTTTTGGAAGTGTATATAGGCATGAAACATAATTTTTATAGATTTATTTCACAATCCAAAAGCCTTACCAAACTCCTATAAAAATACTCATAACTTGTTCGTAAATTCTCCTGAAGGTAGAATACATTGTGGACAAACCATTTGAATTAAGGCAACGCCCTTTGTTTTCCAATCATCATATTTTTTCTTTTATCTATTCTCAATTTTAAAATTAAGATAAATAAAAATCATAAATGTCTGTGTACCTAATGCAATGCTATAAAATGCGTGGAACAAGTCTGAAGAATAAAAGGCAGAACTAGACAATTCCACAAAATTTAGGTTGGAATTTTGACACTACTCTCCCAGAAATTGATATAACACCTAGATAAACTGAGCAAAACTGAAAAAGCTAACTGAGGCAAGGTGGGCCAGTGTTGTGGGAATGTTGTAAAAAATTGCAAAGGAGAAGAAAGCAAAGCTTATCATCCACTTTCCACAGACAGAAAGGGCCAGACACTCATAGATGGGCGTGGCCTTGAAGGCTGAAAGCCTGGGTATATTTAAGGCCCTTTTGGGCTAAGGGAAAAGACCAGAGTTTGCATTCTTTGATGTAGATAACAGAAGTCACATAAATCTTGTTTCTAGACATCCCCAGACACCAGTATCTTGTGACTCCAGGTGATAGGCTGGAGGCTGGTAATGGAAGACTGATAATAATACATCATTGCCAGAAACATAGATGCCTAAAAGAAGAATTAGAACTAGACATGCTTAAGGGACTAGAAATAATTAACAAATCCTAACTCTGGGAGGCCAGTTTTACTTCTTGTTAATGATTAAAACGTTAAAGAATAGACTGGTCAGCAGAAAGGCTCAGCAAAACATGGCAGGGCTAGGACTGAGACAAAATGACTGCACACTGCTAGGATTATTTTACCAAGTTCTTCTATTCTAAGGTTATTGGGGTTCCTACCTTTCAAAAACCACTGAAGTCTTGAACAACACTATGATGGTTAGTTTTATACGCCAACTCGGCTGGGCCATGGTATCCAGATATTTGGTCAAGTATTTTACTGGAGGTGTTTGTGAGGGTGTTTTGGAAGAGATTAACATTTAAATCTCTAAGGCAGATTGTCTTTCATCCAACCAGTTTAAGAATCAAATAGAACAAATCACTTACCTCAACAGAGCAAGCAGGAATTCCACCAGCAGACCTGAGCTGCCATACAGGAATTTCCATGTTCTCCAGTCATACAAGGCAGAGATTAGACCTACTTGTCTCCACAATAGTGAGAGCTAGTTCCTTACAACAAATCTCCCTTTATATACCCACACAATCTATTGTTTCTGTGTCTTTGGAAAAACCTGACTAATAGTAACACTACAAATTCATATTTTAGGAGACAAACGGCGAATACAATTTGTTCAATGCATAGTATAGTCACCAAGATTGGTCATGTGCTGTACCAAAACAAAACCATATCAATAAAGTGCACATTTTAAATTTTTATAATCTTGTTTTGTAACAGTTTTAGGTTTAAAGAAAAGTTGTGTGGGTAGTACGGCTTCCACATACCCACATTTCTCTTCCACAATGTCTCCTATTATAAACATCTCGCTTTCGTGTGGCTCATTTAATGAACTTGATATATTATTCTTAACTAAAGTTCACTGTTTACATTAGAGTTCATTCTTTGCATTGTACATTTCTATTGCTTTGGACAATTGTGCAAACCATGTACTCACTATTTACAGTGTTATGCAGAATAGTTTTATTGCTCTAACTGTGTTCTGTGCTCCATCTATTTATTCCCCTCAACACATTTCCCAGAATCCCTGAAAAACACTATTCTTTTTAGTGTCTCTATAGTTTTACTGTTTTCTGTTTTACATTTATGTCTAAGGGCCATTTTAAGTTAATTTTTATGAAAGACATAAAGTCTTTGTTTATACTGTTTCCTTCCATATGGAGATTCCGTTGCTATACCCATCATATATTGAAAAGACTAGTTTTTTCCATTGACCTGTGTTTGCTTCTTTGCCAAAGATCAGTTGACTAGTTGACTATACTTGTGTGGGTGGATTACTGGGCTTTTTACTCTGTTCCATTCATCTATTTTTCTATGCTTTCTCCAATACCACTCTATCATTATCACTGTTTTTTATGGTAAATTAGGAAGTTGGATAATGTTAGTTCTACAAATTTATACTTCTCCGATATTACATCGGCTCTTCAATTTTTTTTTTCCATATAAACCTTAGAATCCACAAAATGACTAACTGGAAATTTGATTAGGATTGACATGAATTTATAAATTAAGTGGTAAGAATTGACATCCTAAAAACATTGGTTCAATCATCTGTTAACATGGAATATCTCTCCATATGTTCACATCTATGATTTTGTTCAATAGGTTTCGTGGTTTTCCTCATATAGTTCGTATACATACTTTTTATTTTTTCATTTTAATGTATTTCTGAAGTATTTTCACTCCTCCCCTCATTCTTCAATATTGTGCTCATAGATGACCTTATCTTGCCTTGACTTTAGTTAGTGATTGGAATGAGATGCTTATAACAATACATTATAAAAATTTGCTCTCATTATAACTTGCATAGAATTTTATAAACTTGTAATTTGAAAATGTTTTTATCTTTTATTTTGTAATTAAATTTCCATTTTGATTCTGTAAGATAGATTGCCAAAGTAAACATTTTGATTCCATTTTATGTAGCTACTATAGCTATATTTATATATAATACTTCTGTATTATAATTGTATCTATTGATATTTCTTTATAAATCTTCAAAAGATTATAAAGATTAAAAGATTACCAAAATTTAATCTGAAATTCTAAGTCTGAGGTTATGCAATAGAGACTAAATATTGGTATTTCTAGATGCAAAGACTTCATGAACTAAATTTTAGGAAACTCCATTACAATATTTCACGGTTAAAAAAATTAAAACCTTTAATGTTTGACATACATTTATATGTGGAGAAAAAACATTTGATATTATCTGTGCTTCCTTTAGTAGATAGTACAGCCCTTATAAATCTATGAAAACATTTTCTAAACATTTGAACTTAGCCGAGCTCGGTGGCTCAGCCTGTAATCCTGCGCCTTTGGGAGGCTGAGGTGAATGGATTGCCTGAGCCCGTGGGCTCGAGACCGCCTGGGCAGCGAGACCTCATCTCTACAATAAATCAAAAAATCAGCTGGGGGTGGTAGCGCATGCCTGTAATTCCAGCTACCCGGAAGGCTGAGGAGGAAGGATCGCTGTCGCCCAGCAGGACGAGGCTGCGGTGGCTGGGAGTGGCCACTGCACTCCAGTCTGGGCGACAGAGTGAGACTCCAACTCAAAAAACAAAACAAAACAAAACAAAAAATTTGAACTTAAACATCAAAAAAACTCCCATGTTTCATAAATCAACTTATCTTAAACAATTTGGTTATATTTAATCAAATATCAGTAGTTTTTTGAATGGTATTTCTTTTTAAACATTTTTTTTAAAATTTTAGAATTGTAGGGTAGATGTGAGGATTTACTACATAAGAAATTATGTTCAGTTGAGGTTTGGGTTTTTAGCAAGCCCTCTCTTCCCCAGTAGTGGACATGGTACCTAGTGGGTGGTTGTGTGCCCCTCATCCCAGCTCTCAGAATCACTGTATGAAATTCTTTTAACCACTTCAAAGAAATGTCAAAGAAAATATATTAACCTCTTAAATGTTTGTTACATCTCACTAGGGTATGGATTATTCTGGTTCATTCTACACTGTCTTATATTTATAAAAGCTATTTCTACAAACACTTTATGTTGTAACTATTTCAAAATATTAATACTAAATATTTGATTTCCTTGTTCAACATATTTATGAATAGTTTTGTTATGAATGTTTTGTGTTAAGCAGCAATGAAAGGTGAACAATACCAGAGACTAGATTTGCATATTTTAGGTTATTAAAATACTTGACACTTGGTGGAACAAGGGATATTTTTATACTATTAAATGTGACTCAAACAAAGCTAGTAGTAGCTCTCTATTTTAAACTAAGTTTGGCAAAGTAGCATTTTCCTCTAAATAACTTACTTTTTTCCTACATTTTATACACACACACACACACACACACATACATATATCTAGCCTTGAAATGACATTCTTCAGTGTTGTCCAGTATCATTTTAATACAGTGATGGGAATATATTAGGAACTTCTTTATCGAGAATTGTTACTACTAGTTGTATGTGGCTATTTTGTACTTCAAATGTGGTTAATATGAAAGAAAAATTGTATTTTTTTTTTTTGAGTCAGAGTTTCACTCTGTCACCCATGCTGGAGTGCAGTGACAGGTTCACAGTCACTGCAGCCTCAATCTGCTGGACTCAAGCAATCCTTCCAAGTAGCTAGAACTACAGAAACATGTCACCGTGCCTACCCAAATTTTTGGTTTATTGTAGAGACAAGGTCTCACCAGGTTTTCCAGGCTGGTCTCGAACCCCTGGATTCAGACAATCCTCTCGCCTCAGTCTTCCCAAGTGCTGGGATTACAGACTTGAGCCACCGCGTCTGGCAGGAACTGTATTTTTAAAAAGTTATTTAATTCCAGTTCATTTAAAAGGCCAGATTTGTCTAATGGATATCCTACTGACTAATGCAGTACTAGAACATACAAAATAATATTAATAAGAGTGATAAAACAATGTGTTTTACAAGCCTATACTTTGTAACTAATAATTGCTAGTAATATGTCATCCAAGCAATTCTAAAACATTGTGATCTAGAGGATTCCATTTATTCTTGAGACTCAGACTATCTTAAGGCTTTGTCACCTACATAATTTATTAACAAAGCACCTGACTCTCATGATGAAAATGCAAGTTGAAATAGTATTTTCGGGTATCCAAATATTGTGGCAAATAGCATGAACTTTGAAGTTTATAAATTAAACATATGTACCTATGTAAATCAAAATCTGTCTCTGTCACTGAATAACATTGGGTAAATTAGTGATTCTTTCAAAGTCTTAGTTTTTCACTGGTATAACTAATAATCGACTATCTTATAGTATTTTAAGAGACTTGAATGGTATGATACTTAGATTTTTCTAGCAAATTGCCCTAAATTATGTAATAATGTTATTGATTAAAAAATAAAACTACCACATCACTAGTACTTAAAGAGTGTTTAATATGAATGTCAGCTGCTGTTGTAAAACCTTTACAGATACTAACTCTTTTAATCTTCACAATATGTTTCTGAGTATATTTATTGACCTCACTTTATAGGTGAAGAAAATTGATGCACAGAAATGTTATTAACACATTTCTGTACATCACATTCCAATAAGAGTGTCACATTCCAATAAAAGTGGGAGTCAAACTTCAAAACAGGTATGCTGGCCTTAGATACTCTTCTGAAGAGTTTTGTTCAACTGCCTATTTAGGTTTTGACATTTGCATGTGCACAAAAACTATCACAACACTAATTGTTTTGGCATATTTCATATAACTCTTACATTTTATTTTAAAAGATTAGAAGTGGAGACCAACGGGAGGTCCAAACTTTACCTGTATGATAACCACTTGCATATTTAATCCTGAATTGTGTCTCGCATCTTTAAAATAAATAAATAAATAAGATTTATTTAACAATATTGCAATTTTATCTGGACTACAATTTTCTAAAGGAGATTGCTTCAATGTGTGCATTGAACTAGAGAGAGAGAGATATTAATTTATATAATTATTTAAGATTATAATTATAAATTGATTCTTCATGAGGAACAAAACAAAAATTAAGCTCACAATAAAAGAACTTAAACAAGATGTAAGTTTTATTCTTACTCACATAGCCATTGGGAGGCAGTCCAGAGCTGATATGAAAGCTATATGCTACAGGGTAGGCAGGAACCCAAGCTCATTTCCCTTTGTTATTCCATAGTCCTTAGGTCACAGCCTTTATTTTCATAAGCCAAGATAGCAGCAACCATTCCCAAATAGTGATAGAAGAAGTGAAAAGCAGCAAAAGTCCTCAAGGATAGTCCCTTTTAGAGATGTCCCTGTAAGTTACATAATACTGGCTTGAGTTATGTGACCACATCTAACTTGCAGTGAGGCTAGAAAAAATAATGTAATACTTATTCTGGTAGCCCATATGCCCAGCAAAATATAAAAGATGAGAGATGTGTATTGAAACGCAACTCTCAATTATACTTACAATCTGCATTCTTATGCTCCATGCATCCTACATGCTGATATAAAGATGAAGACACATTTAGTTATGTTATTTACACTATCTATAAAGGAAATATAGAACAGGGTAGAACAGGTGTTTTCAATAAACATAATTGCTCCAAACACACACACACACACACACACACACACACACACACACACACACACACACACATACACACACATACACACTCATATAAACACTATATATATAAACTAAATACACTATACATATCAAATGTCTAGCATATAATGTATATCTATATATTTAATAGATAGCCAGATAGATAGATAATGTCCCTCAGAAATCCTCATAGAGAGAATAATGTTTATATAATGAATAGGAATGCAAACGTATTATTGAATTTAACAATCTGCCTCTTATACCAGCACTCATGAAGGTCAATGTCATTATCACAAAGTACCTTCAGTGAAAGTAACTCTGAGGGAAATAATGGTATAATATGCCCAAAGGGGAAAATGTGATAAATTGTTTTCAACCAGTGAAGTCTTTAGGAGACCCACCTTCTTTAGGAAATTTATATAAATACAATTTATTAAATCTAAGAGTTCCAATTTATATTCCTTACTTACCAGCAGAAATGAAATCACTCTATGGTGACATGAAACCTTTTAAAGAAAGCTACATAGAAAGGCATGCCACAGTATTTAGCGAAACTAGCTTGTGTTAAGCATTCATGAGAGCAGAGTCCTACATATGTACAGTGGGCTTACATGTATAACAGATGTGCTTGGACCGGAATAGCTAGAGCCCCTGGGTTTGCTATTTCTATATACAGGCATCTTCTTCTATTAGCCAAATATTCTGCACATATTCTATATTCTGTGTGTTATGTTGTGAAAATATTTGGAAAACAATGTAGTATCCTCACTGAAAGATATTTTCTTAGGCATTTTTATTAGAATTGCCAGAAATAGCACATAAACATACAAGACAATTAAGTTTTAATTTTAGAAAAAGATCAAATGATTGTTTTGTATAAGTATAGCAAATCTCATGCAATACTTGAGGCATATCGACACAAGTGAATTTGTTTTTATTGGGCATCTTTTATCTGGCATCCCTAATTCTTACGATACTCATAGCCATTATTTCAGTCAGTCAATCTCAATTTCTGAAACTTTCCTGGAACACAAGTGGAAAAACAGGTGAGCCTCTACATTGGAATAGGATAGTGATGAGATGAAGTAAGGTATGTCAAACAGGACCCTGAATGCCTTCTTGGGTCACTAGCTTTGTAAGCAAGTGAAGGTCAAATTCAACATTATTTCAAAATACTGAATGCTCAAGACCCATGACTTAATTACTGGAAAACTATTATTCTCTATATTTCTCAGGCATTTAAGAAAACTGGCCGTCTTGGGTGGCTCAGCCTGTAATCGCAGAACTTTGGGAGGCCAAGGCGAGTGAATTGCCTGAGCCCATGGGTTCCAGCCAGTCTGGGGAAGTTGGCCAGACTTCATCTCTACAATAAATAAAAAATTAGTTGATCATGGTAGCACGCACCTGTAGTTCTGGCTACTGGGAAGACTGAGGCAGAAAGATTGCTGGAGCCTATCAGGTTGACTCTGGGGTGACCGTGAGTGTGCCACTGCACTCCAGCCTGGTCACCGGAGTGAGACTCCAGTTCAAAAAAAAGAAAGAGAAAAGTACCCTGTATTTTAGGTTGTGCTTGATCAGAACCGTAACTTAAAGTTCTTGTGCTCATTTTCCTCCTGACATATTGCTTCTGCCTCACTGTTGATAGCCTTCATGAACTACTTGAAGTTGGCCTTTGCTGGTAAACATTCCACTCTGACTTTTCTGGGGATAACCATCCTTTTTCATTTTATTTCCTTTATCCAGCATGACAGAGATGTTTTTCTCATTCTCCAAGAGTGCGGTTTTTCTTTAACCCCTTAACAACGAAAGAACATCATGGAGCATTTCCAGTGACAGTCAAAGCCTATATTACTTCAACTGAATTCTTCTACCTAGGGGACACACAAATCATGTCTTCCTTCATCTGCATCCAGCTCACTTTAGTGCATTTCAGACTCTTGTTCAGTAAAAAGTGGAAAAAAAAACACCAAAAACTTCCATACCTTACTTCAGTTGTCAGGGGTCTGTGTTTTTAGTTTGTGAAAATCTGTCTGAATTCTGAAAAAAAGTATTTAGGCACTATGTTGTTTAATCCATAATTTAAAATAAATATTTAGGCATAAAATTTGTTGAGGTAGAATTCTGTTCATAATTATTATAATTTTTATATTATTATTACTATTATTATCTTGAGTTGGCCTCTCACTCTTTGTTGCCCAGGCTGGAGTGCAGTGGCACGTTCACGGCCACCACAGCCTCGACCTGCTGGGCTTAGGTGATCTTTCCACCTCAGTCTTCCAAGTAACTGGAACTACAAAAGCACGTCACCATGCCTGGCTAGTTTTTGTGATTTACTGTAGACAGGAGGTCTCATCAAGTTGCCCAGGTTAGTCTCAAATCCCCAGACTCAGGCAATCTTCTCACCTCAGCCTCCCAAAGTGCTAGGATTATAGACTAAGTCACCATGACTGGCCAATTTTTATACTATTATGTGGAACATTTAACTCCTTTGGGAAAACATTTCATTAATAATAAATTTTTTAGTTTTATTTTTATATTAATAGAGGCCAATCAACTTTTTTTCTACAGCAAAGATAAAGATTATTTCAGAGATGGATTCTACTTTCATTTTTAGAATTTTTTTATGTTTAGAATTATGAAAACCAAAAGTTACATGTGAAAAGTTTTTCTCATTTCTTTTCTCATAAACTCTAAAAAATTCTACAGTTTACTCTTATCCCTAACAACCTTGCAATGCAAAAAAATGCAGTGGTATCATGTATGTAAAACATTCTGTTCGAATCTATTTCTAATATTTCATTTAAAATTTTTTCTATATTTTAAACTATTATTATAATTGTTAGTTAATGTATAATTTAACAATTCTGCAGGGGTTGCTAAGCTATCCAGTCTTCTGCTAATAAGTATCATTGTACAGAAATAATTTTTTGCATGAATGTTTTTTAATTTTTTGTATCTAAGAAAAAGACCCCTGTGCTGCTCTAAAAATTGGTTAAAGTGTTTTTTTCTTTTTTTTGAGTTGGAGTCTCACTCTGTCGCCCAGACTGGAGTGCAGTGGCCGCTCCCGGCCACCGCAGCCTCAACCTGCTGGGCTCCGACGATCCTTCTGCCTCAGCCTTCCAAGTAGCCGGAATTACAGAGATGTGCTACCACGCCCGGCTGATTTTTTGATTTATTGTAGAGATGAGGTCTTGCTGCCCAGGCGGGTCTCGAACCCGCGGGCTCAGGCAATCCACTCACCTCAGCCTCCCAAAGGTGCGGGATTACAGGCTGAGCCACCGAGCCCGGCGGTTAAAGTGTTTTAAGTGTAAGAAAGATCATTGTCCTATGAAAATATCCCTGGATTCTAAAACTCCCTTTACTAAAATAATGATTTAATGGTTCTCATAAAGTTTTAAAGCTGGGAAGTGAGAAATAAATTTTGCCAAAATAATACCGATTTTAAAAAAATGTCTTAGGAGAAATGACAAATGCTAGAACTACACTCAAAAAAGAATGCCTTTTGGAATCATGTAATAATAGCTGATGTATTAATGTCTTTATTTATTGATACATAAATTTTGAAATTTGTATTAAATTATTTAGTAACATTGTGCATTATTAAACATTAAATCTCCCAAGTGAGCCGGGCTCGGTGGCTCAGCCTATAATCCCACGCCTTTGGGAGGCTGAGGTGAGTGGATTGCCTGAGCCCGCGGGTTTGAGACCCGCCTGGGCAGGCGAGACCTCATCTCTACAATAAATCAAAAAGTTAGCTGGGCGTGGTAGCACACGCCTGTAGTTTCAGCTACTCGGAAGGCTGAGGTGGAAGGATCGCTGGAGCCCAGCAGGTCGAGGCTGTGGTGGCCGGGAGCGGCCACTGCACTCCAGTCTGGGTGACAGAGTGAGACTCCAACTCAAAAAAAAAAAAAAATCTCCCAAGGGATTGAGTATTTTGTTGTTTTTTTTTTTAACTAAATGCATATTGTTTCCTGTTTCAAACATATGAGTAGTTTTCTTATCTAACATCTCAAAAGGTTTAAGTTGTTTTCTAATTTCATGAATGTTTGGAGTAAATACAGTAAAAATGTTAATTAGTATTCATTTGTAAGTAGATAAAATAAATTTTAGATCATTTAACAAGAAAAACTCTAGAAACAAAGATTCTGCTGAAAATATATATGCAAATACATGTCAATACAAATTTTGATTTCATATAATTTGAAAATTTAGGAAGTTATAATGAAATGATAATATTAATGCAAATTTGGGACTATCTTAACTGTTACCATGAGCTCACTTTTATTCAGAAAATGGTATAATTCGATGCAAATTACTGTGTAATGTTGTATACAATTTAAATTTTCAATATTGTACACTGCAAAGTATTATTACTTTCTTTTATACCCTCCCAAAGGGCATATTCCTATTATTTCATACCTCTAGGCTTTAATTACAAAACACTATATCTAATAGGCAGTTTTCTTCTAAAGGGAGAATAATGTCTTGAGGGCAAGTTAGAACATACAGAGTTCTAGGTGTTACACAGCAAAAAAGAACAAGCTAGAAGGAGCCCAGCGAATGGAGCAGTTTTAACCTAGAGACACTAGAAGATTTCACTAACAAATATACTTTAATAAAAAATAATTTAAAACTAGGTAGGCAAAGAATATTCCAGGTAGATAGAAAAAAATATTTACAAAGCTTCTGATAGGAGAAATAAGGTTCTTATATTATTTTTTTTTTTTTTTTTTTTTTGAGTTGGAGTCTCACTCTGTTGCCCAGACTGGAGTGCAGTGGCCGCTCCCGGCCACCGCAGCCTCGACCTGCTGGGCTCCGGCGATCCTTCCGCCTCAGCCTTCCGAGTAGCCGGAATTACAGGCAAGCGCCACCACCCCGGCTGAGTTTTTGATTTATTGTAGAGATGAGGTCTCGCTGCCCAGGCGGGTCTCGAACCCATGGGCTCAGGCAATTCACTCACCTCAGCCTCCCAAAGGCGCGGGATTACAGGCTGAGCCACCGAGCCCGGCTCTTATATTATTATAATGCTAGGCATTATACTTAATTCCAATTATTGAAAATAATCCAGTTATTATTCTTTCTCTGCCAGGATATTGTCAATGTTTTTATCATTCAGCCTAAAAGAGAAAATATGAAAAGTTATATGTCTATATAGTCTACTGCTACACCTATACCTGCCATAACACACTATACTGAGTATCGGAAAAGGTGGTGACTAAGCCAGTCAGACTATGTGTGTCCCAGTGTGAGTGAGTGAGTGTACAGAAAATTTTGTGTATGTGCCAGTGAGTGAGTGGGTGTGTGAATGGCTGACTGAGTGAGGGGTTAGGAGCAAGCAGTCAGGGCTCTCCTGGTGAAGTGGCTTGTGCCGCATCTGCTCAGCTTGGACCCTAGTGATTCCCAGGAGGCAGAAGCCGAGCACCATTTTTAAAAAATCAACAAAAACCTTGCTGGGAAGAAGATGCTGGGAGAGACTGACTAAGTAGAGTCTCGTGAGCAAGTGGCCAGGGATCTCCTGATGAAACAGTTGGTGCTGCAGCTGCTCTGCTTGGTCCCTAGTGCTTCCCAGGTCATAGAGGATGAGTGCCATTTTTTTTTAACTGACAAAAGTCTTCCTGGGAAGAAGCAGTAGGGAGAGACTACTAGTTCCAGACTGTGTTTCACCACTGCAGTAGGAGAGACTGCCAGCTCCAGGCTCTGCCTCACCATTGCAGTGCCTGGCCAGACACTGGCAACAAGGACTGCACGGTAATCCTAGAGTCAGAGCCCCACTGCAGAAGATGAAAGAGGCACCCTGCCACCCTTGAAAATGGGGCAGGAAAGTTCTCTGGCTTTCTCACCACAGAGCAGCAGACCTGATCTCTGTGACCGCCAGATCAATTAGTCAAGGGTTGATTGTGACCCAGAGGGAATATTCTGAAAGCACAAACTCCAGAGGGATATGAGTCTCAGGTGCTCCACACCCTACCCTGATACAGCAGGACAAAGGGTATGGCTAGAAAAGGATGAGGAAGAACACCAAAGAGATCAGTGGTGAGTCTGTGACTGATCCAATCCCCCTCCTCCCAAGCAATCCTCTGAGCATCAGACCCACATGGCTGTGGCATGACTGAGAGGACAAACCCAGATGGAACCTGGACAGCTACAATAGGAGGACTTCACTCCAGGATAAGCCTGGCTGGAGCACTCCCTGTGAGCACCAGGGGAAGAGACAATCCCGTATCTCCCCACTGGAGGGGATCATAGGAAAATGACCCGGACCATTGGAGAGTGGGAGGGAAGGACTGCAGCACCACCCATCCCACTGCCCCTACTTCTTTCCTGGTTCGGACACTGGGGAGAAAGGGAAAGAGGTAGAAGCTCTGCAGGAGAGAGCAGAGAAGAAAATGAGAGGAATAATCACAGAATCTGCCAATCTGCCATAAGAGGGCAGTTTTAATATATATATATATATATATATATATATATATATATATATATGTATATAATTTTTTTTGCCAGTTTGTTAGTTTTTTTTATATTTTTCCTCTGTGTATGAATGAGTATGTGAGGGTTTGATTTGCATCCCTCATCCTTTTTTTTTTTCTTCTTTCTTCTTTTGTTTTTTGTTTTCTGTTTATGAATGTATGTGAATGATTGAGTGTTCCTTTTTCAGTTTTTTTTGTTGGTGGTTTGTTTTTGATCTTTTATTCTTCTTTCTTATTAGTTTAATGTGTGAATTAATATATGTGTGAGGGTTCCATCTGCATTCCTATTTTTTATCTTTTTCTCTGTTTTGTTTTCCCATTCTTTCTCTTTTTCTTCTCCATTCATTTTTTTTTTTTTTTTTTTGAGTTGGAGTCTCACTCTGTCGCCCAGACTGGAGTGCAGTGGCCGCTCCCGGCCACCGCAGCCTCGACCTGCTGGGCTCCAGCGATCCTTCCACCTCAGCCTTCCGAGTCGCTGGAATTACAGGCATGCACTACCATGCCCGGCTGATTTTTTGATTTATTGTAGAGATGAGGTCTCGCTGCCCAGGCAGGTCTCGAACCCACGGGCTCAGGCAATCCACTCACCTCGGTCTCCCAAAGGTGCGGGATTACAGGCTGAGCCACTGAGCCTGGCTTCCATTCATTTTTTGCAGGGCATGTGAGTGTGTGCATTTTATTTTCCTGGGGTTTTTTTTGTTATTTATTTTGTTTTGTTTAGTTGTTATTCCAGTTTGTGTTGTGGTGTGTGTTAAATTATGTTTTGCTTTGGTTTCTGCTTTCATTGTTCTGTTTTTATTTATTTATTTATTTATTTATTTAAGTTTTTGCTCATCTTATTCCATTCTACTTTTCTCTGTTCTATTCATTGCTGTTACTGTATCTTGGACTTTGGGACTACACACATGTACCCATTACATCATAATATAGAGTGGTGGTGGGGAGTGGGTCTCAGGGAACCTATGCTATATCAGGGAATATTGTGATTTGCAAGTAATTTCTGAATCCTAGCTCCCAATCCTCTATCTTATTTGACTCTCAAAACTACAAGAGATAGCAAAGCTTCCCACCCACAGTTCTGCTTCAAAATAGAAAAAATACAGTGCCCAGATCAGGGAAAAATAAAGGGCTGAGCAAACATCAGAAGTGAAAGTCTCTCCCACTGCCACTAAATGACAGAACTAAAAAGAAAAGAAAGAGATCTACCACAAATGAGGAAAAACCAACAGAAGACCACAGGCAATTTCAAGTGTAACAAGGAGAAAGCTCCTGAAAAATTAAACCTCTGAGCCTAAACAATGGCATTCATAACAACTGTCACAAGAATATGACAGAGTTTAGGGAATGGATAGAAAGAGTGAATAAGACTCAAGAAAGACATAATGCAACATTGAAAGAACTTGTAAAGAAATTTTGGGCATAAAAAATTTCATCCAGGAAATAAATAATAAGCTGACAAGCATGTAAAGCAGAATTAATCAAGCAGAAGAAAGAATATCAGAAAGAACAAAGCCTACAAGAGATGTGTGATTATATCTAGAGGCCGCACCTACACCTGATTGATATCCCAGAACAAGAAAGGGAAACAGAGAACACCTTGGACCAAGTATTCCAGGAGATTATCCAAGAAAACTTTTCCTATCTCACCAGAGATGTGACTAGCCAAACATAAGAGATATAGAGATTCCCCACAAGACATTAAATGAGAAGACTAACCCCTAGACACACAGCAGAGCACAGAAACAACAGAGAATTCTTTGCAACAGTAAACTTGAAAATAACACACATACATCAACCCCAAAGCTAAAAGAAAACAAGCAAACAAACAAAGAAAAAACTTTATAAGAACCTCATGACAGGGATAAACAATCGCATTTCAATAATCAGCCTAAATGTGAATAGACTAAATGCACCACTAAAAAGAACAGAATGGCAAACTGGATGAGAAGCCATGATTGAATTATTTGTTGCATCCATCAAACTCATCTCACCACAAGGGATGCACACAGACTCAAAATTATAGGATGGAAAATGAGTTTCCAGACAAATGGATCACAAAAGAAGCCAGGAGTTGTGATCTTAATATCAGACAAAACAACCTTTAAGCTATCAAAAATTTTTAAACATACAAAAGGATACTACATAATGTTAAAAGGTTCAACCTATTAACAAGAAATATCTATCCTAAACATATATGCACCCAACACTGGAGCACCAGTATTTATAAAGCAACTACTAAACAAACTAAAAAAATATATTGACTCTAACACTATTTTACCTGGGGACTTGAATGACCCATTAACAACCCTAGATAGATCATTGAGGTAAAACACAAGGAGATCCAGAACCTCAATGTGACACTCAACCAAATGGACTTAATAAATATCTATAGAATATTCCACCCAATAACCATAGAATATACATACTACTCACCATCATATGCAACACACTCCAAGATCAATCACATCCTCGGCCATAAATCAAGCATAAACAAATTCCATAATGTTGAAATATTACCATAAACCTTCTGAGACCACAGAGGAATAAAAATAAATATCAACACCAACAAAACTTTCCCCAAACCCACAAAGACATGAACACTAAACAGCATGGTGCTGAACGACTTACTGGGTCAACACCAAAATCAAAACAGAAGTTAAAAGATTGTCAGAAACAAGAGAAAATGAAAAAACATCTCACCAAAACCTGTGGGGGTACCATTAAAGCAGTTTTAAGAGGGGAATTTATATCTCTGCGAACACACATCAAGAAAATGGAAAGATTGCAAGTTGACAGCTTAAAAAACCACCTAAGGGAGCTGGTAAGACAAGACTACCAAACACTAACTTTAGCAGAAGAATTCAGACCACCAAAGTAAGAGTCCAAATATGAGACACAGAAGACATCAGCAAAACAATAAGCTAGTTCTTTGAAAAAATTAACAAGATTGATGGACTCCAAGCCAGAATAACCAAGAAAAAGAGAGAAAAAGCCCTGTGGGGGTCCTGTCCCTAGGAGATCGGGGGTCCCTTGGTAGGTGTGGCAGCACTGGCGATTTAAACTGGAGGGATAGATATAAAGAGAAAGAAAGGGGGAGAGAAAGAGACTGGACTCCTGTTTAAGTGACCAGAAGTCGTTTAATGGGTGTAATCACAGGACTTTTATCCCCAAACTCTGAAAAGTTATCATCACAGGAACTCTTGCTGTTATGGTTATATAAAAGGTAGCATGTGTCTTTCACATGACCAGGTCTAGGTGAGGACACCTCCCACTCTCAAGTAGATGTATTTTTTAAACATGAAGAAAAACATGAAGTTTTTATCCAGTTTTTATGTATCCTTAATTATTTATAGTTATATAACATTGTTTAATGTTTATACCCGAAACCAATATAATGATATATTACCTTTTACTATTTTATACTAATTTAAACTAGTTTTTATGAAACAGTTGTTGTTATGGTTACACTCTCCTAGCACCAGCTGGCTTAATATAAACTTCACTGGCCCCCTGAATCAAACTGAACTAACCACACTTCTATAATAAAATGATTGCTAAAATTTTCTTAATCTATATAAACTATATTCTAAAACCTATATCTATAAATTTCTAAAATCATATTAAGAGAACCTGTGACTTATACTAAGGCTCCTCAATGTGACTCAAAGTTAAACTTAAATTGTTTAAAAACAAAAAACATAAACCGTGAAAAATGAAAACAATAGACTCCCAAGTTAGCTGTGTTCGTTCTGGTTTCAGAGTCCTCTGTTAGAGTCAGCTGGTTACTTGTGCCAAATAAAAAAGGAGGGAGAGAATGGGGTCAACAGCTCCCAAACACATCCTAGTGGTCTCGGGGTCAATGGCCCTTCCTGATCTCTAACACTCAGTGGGCCTCCATGGCTGGCTCCCAAAAAAGCCCAAATAAATATAATCAGAAATACAAAAGATCAAATAACAACTGACCTCAAAGAAATACAGAAGATTATCAGAGATTGCTATGCACACCTGTATGGAAACAAACTTGATAACCTAAATGAAGTGGGAGGATTTTCTGACATCACACAATCTCCCAAGGTTGAAATAAGAAGATATTGAGACACTAAATACGTCAATAACAACTCAGGAAACTGACTCTATCATAAGAACTACCTGAAAAAAAAGCACCCTAGACCACTTTCCAGCAGAATTTTACAAAATGTACAAGGAAGAGCTGATACCAATCCTACTGAAAGTATTCCAGGCAATTGAGAAAGATAGAATTCTCCCCAAATCATTTTATGAATCTAACATCACACTGATACCCAAACTGGGTAAATATCCAGCAAAAATAAAGAATTACAGGCCAATATCCCTTATGGACATAGATTCAAAAATCCTCAACAAGATTCTAGCAAATCAGATCCAACAACACAACTCAAAATACATCCACCATGATGAAGTAGGCTTCACCCGTAGGAGGCAGGACTGGTTCAATGTCTGCAAGACCATAAATGTAACTAAATACATCAACAGATGTGACAACAAGAACCACATCATTATATTATTAGACAAAGAAAAAGTTTTTGATAAAATCCAGCATACCATCTTGATAAAACCCCTCAAGCACCTAGGTATAGAAGGAACATACCTCAAAATAGTAAGTGCCATTTACGATAAACCCACAGCTAACATACTGCTAAATGGACAGAAACTGGAAATATTTCCCCTTAAACTGGAACAAGACAAGGCTGTCCCCTTCACCCCTGTTGTTCAAGATTAAGTTGGAAGTCCTAGCTCGGGCAATTAGACAAGAAAAGAAAATCCAAGGTATCCAAATAGGAAAAGAGGAAGTCAAATTATCTCCCTTTGCTGATGATATAATCTTATAACTTGAATCTGTCAAAAACCTGCTTGCACTGATAAAGGACTTTGGCAAAGTCTCCAGGTACAAAATAAATGTGAGAAAGACAGTTGCATTCCTATACACCAACACAAGCAGGCAGAGACCCAAATTAAAAGTACAATCCCATTCACAATAGCCACACACACAAAAATGAAATACCTCGGCATCTTCCTAATCAGAGAAGTGAAAGACCTATACAATAAGAACTACAAAATACTGCTCAGAGAAATCCAAAAAGACACAAAAAAATAGAAAAATATTCCATGCTTATGGATAGGAAGAATCAACATTTTTAAGATGTCCATCCTACTAAAGGCAATCTACAGATTCAATGCATTTTTCATTAAATTACCAATGTCATCCTTCTCAGATCTGTAAACGACAATACGGAAATTCATATGGAAACATAAACAACCACAAATAGCCAAAACAATCTTCAGTAAGAGAAATAAAGTGGGAGGAATCACACTCTCAGACTTTAAACTTTATTATAAGGCTACAATAATAGAAATAGTCTGGTATTGATACAAAAACAGGTACATAGATCAATGCAGTAGGATAGAGATTCCAGAAGCAAAATCTCAATTTTTCAACCAACTCATCCTTGACAAAATCTCCAACAACCACCACTGGGGAGAGAAGAACCTAAATGGTGCTGGAAAAACTGACTGATCACATGCAGAAGATTGAAACAGGACCCCTACCTATCACCATACACAAAAATTAACTCTAAATGGATCAAAAATCTAAACATGAACCCTCAAACTATAAGACTCTTAGAAAATGCAGGAGACCCCCTTATGGAAGTTGGAACTGGCAACCAATTCCTGATCAAAACCCCAAGTGTCCATACCGCAAGAGATAAGATAGACAAGTGGGACCTCATCAAACTAGAAAGCTTCTGTAAAGCAGAAGAAACCATCAAGAGAGCGGGGAGACAGCCCACAGAATGGGAAAAAAATCTAGGATCTATAAATAACTCAATGTTCAGGAAGGAAAAAAAAAGCTTCATTCAAAAAGTAAGTAAAAGACATGACTAGACACTTCTCAAAAGAAGATATACATGCAGCCAACAGACATAGAAAACGTGCTCAGCCTCACTAATCATCAGAGAAATTAAAATCACATTGAGATACCACCTAAACCCAGTAAGAATGACCATTATTTATATAACAAACAACAACAGATGCTGGCAAGGATGCAGAGAAAAAGGTAAGCTTCTACACTGCTAGTGGGAATGCAAACTACTGCAACCTCTTTGGAAATCAGTTTGGCGATTTTTGAAAGAACCAGAAATTGAGCTTCCATATGACCCAGTAATACCCCTATTGGGAATATACCCAAAGGAACTCAAATAATTCTACCAAAAAGATGTCTGCACATGCATGTTTATTGCAGTACTATTCATATAGCAAAAACATTGAACCAACAATGCTGCCCATTGAAACTGAACTGGATAAAAAAAAAATATGGTACATATACACAATGGAGTATTATGCTGCCATAAAGAAGGACAAACATATGGACTTCACAGCAACTTGGTTGGATTTAGAGTCTGTCATATTCAGTGATCTATCACAGAAACAAAGAACAGAGAACCATATGTTCTCACTCAAAAGTAGACCTTGAAAAATTATCATAATACTATAAGAAAGGAATTGGCAGTTGAGGGAAATTGCCAGGGGATGGGTGGCACACCTCATCAACAAGGTTACCTGCATAATGAACATTTGCTTACCTAACCCTGAATTGTACCCCACATCTTTAAAATAAAAAAATTAAAAGTTAAAAAAAAACACACTATACTATCTTGTTAATGGAGAACTTGTATGCTTTATGGATGAGGCATTTGTTAATCTCAATTGAGCTATTTTCTTGATAAAATCTTTTTTTTTTTGGCAAATACCTTTAAATAATCTCTAAAGCATTTGTCTCAAGGTAGCTTATTTTATTTTACATAGATGATTTCTGAGATGTCTTGTGTTTCAACTATTCAGCTGGTGTTTTATTTTTAAAATTTATTTCAACATGAACATCACTTCTGTCAACACATTTATAAAATATTTTAAAACACTTGGATTTGGCCCATTTAGCTTTGTTTAGCTGTTTTTGTCTTCTTAATATGAATTAAATAAGCTTAAATTTATTTACATCTTCTAGCAAAAACAGAAGATTGCTCTTTCTATCACCTGCTTGCTGTTTGGTCAGATTAACTTATTGTCTCATATATTTGTTAGGGAAAAAAATGTGATTTCTGTTTGTTTGTTTTACCATAATTGTGACTAGATAACTTGATTATTTGGTGTTCGTGTAAGCTTTCTTTATGAACTCTTCTGAATTTTAGAAGGTGCTCTTCTTATGCATCAAGTTTAAGGAATCTTCTAGGTACAGTCTCCAACCTGGGTGCAAGATCCAACGCCCATCAAACTCAGCATTGAAGTCACCCTTATAATTCTGCTATTGTTCATGGGAGACAAAAGCAGGATATTTTACCAAGTAATCTGAAATTTTAATTTTTAATGAAGTCTCCACAAAAACAGAGGTTTTCTGTATCTTCTTCTCTGGATTTCAGACCAAACTAAATAATTTCAATTTTTACATTTCAATTATTTAGCTTGGCAACATTTTCTTCCCTTTTAAAGTCTTCCTCCTTTCATTAGTAGGTTTTTATCTTTTTTTCATGTGAGGTATTATATGGTTTTCTTATAGAAGCTTTGAAAACATTGGTAGAACTAAATCAAAAAATAATTTTTCAGAGAAGTCATAGAACTATACCTTGCTGAACATTAGAGATGATATCATTTTGATTAAAACTGTCAGCAGGTGGGTTTTGTGTCACCTGACCTTCTAGAGTGCCAAGGGTACTGGAGTCCCAATTTACCATCAGAAGAAGATTTGAGATGGGCAGGTGTGCTTGAGTCATGGGTAAAGGCGTGACTATGGCAGCAGTTACTGGGGATACTGAAGGACTGGCAGTATATTTTTCACTAGTTAGATTTAAATGACCATTTATAATTAGCTATATTCTCAATGTGAAGTGAAATAGTAAAGTTTTTTTTTCTTAAAGAATCATTGAAATTTGAATCCCAAAGCCATCTCCTATGACCTCCTTTCCTGTTGGACACAGGCTAGCCTCTTTGAATCTCTTGAAGAAAAAACAACCTTATCAAAGTGTAGGAAAAATCCTTACGATTCTGACTGGCTACCTGTTGCAAAGTTGTTCTGAGGGGCTGCTTGTCTTTTGGAATGTCATCTTATTTCTGCAGTGGAGCAAGGAGTTCAAATATCTGGTTGGTCTGCGGTGCCCCTTAGTGAACCCCCTTGCCATTTTGATGGCTACAGAGAAACATTTCTGTCCACATGTCTTCTATTGCATCTGCAGGGATCATGTGTGAGAAGGTTTTATGCTCAGGCACTGTGTCTGGAACAGGTGCTTCAAATTTTCACCCTTTTCTTTCTTCAAATGTATCTGAAGGTCAGTTCTTATGAATTAAGCTCTTTCTTCTTGGTATTACATTTTCGTGGTTCTGGTCAGTTTCTAGTGCTGGGATCACTATTTGGATGAGTTTCACACGCAGGACAGAGATGTTGTCATGCCTGTCACCTCTCTGCTCCTCCCATAAGCACCCACTTTACCCAATTGTCACCATCTAAATTCCCCACCTCACCTGCCAAAGCTCTGCCTCTGCAGCCACTGTCACGGCTGCAGGCAGTGTGCTGCTGGTCTGCTTAATTTGAGACAGAGAACAAGCAAACTAACCCCAAAACTTCAAGATAGTTTATTTTAAAGTACACAGATGTTAAAAGAGGCCCAAATATTTATGAAACACAATTGTTTTAACAGATAATTATTTTCATAAATAATTTTAAATCTTTCTTAATTAATAGATGCTAACACTTATGTTTCAATGAATCTGAAAAAATTATATATATAAACATATATAAAATATATAGAGATAGAGTCGGAGTCTCACTCTGTCACCCACTCACAGACACTCACGACCACTGCAGCCTCTACCTGCTGTACTTAGGCAATCTTTCCACCTCAACCATCCAAGTAGTTGAAACTACAGTCACCTTGCCTGGCTTATTTTGTGATTTATTATAGAGACAAGGTCTCACCAAGTTGCCCAGGCTTGTCTAGAACCCCCAAGCTCAGGCAATCCTCTCACCTTGGCCTGCCAAAGTGCTGGGATTATAGGCTTGAGTCACCATGCCTGAATTGAATATATTTTAAAGAAATGTTCTAGTTGGAACCTGGAAAAGGAAGCGATCTTTAAAGCTTTGAATCACCTAAGTCGCATATTAGAAACCATAATTTCATACATACCAAAAGCTAATAGTGAGGAAATATTCCTTATGTCATACACCCCACCTGAACCAATAAGCAGAAATTCACTTAAGTATTACTCTGTAGCATGTTCCTTTTCTTTAAGTGGATTTTTAAAAATAAGTGTAGGCTGGGAGCAGTAGCTCATTCCTATGATCCCAGCACTTTGGGAGGCTAAAGTGAGAGGACTGCCTGAGCCCACAGGTTTGAGACCAGCCTGGGCAACCTGGCCAAGACCTCATCTCTACAATAAATCAAAAAATTAGCCAGGCGTGGTGGCTCATGCCTGTAGTTCCAGCAATTTGGAAGGCTGAGGCTGAAGGATCGCCTGAGCCCAGCAGGTTGAGGGTGCAGTGGACATAAGCATGTTACTGCATTTCAGTCTGGGTGACAGAGTGAGACTCTGACTGAAAAATAAAATAAAATAAAATAAAATAAGTGTAGCAAATGCCCAGGAACTCTAATACACTGTTTGCTGGTCATACATCATTGCTATCATTGTCTTTGATTTTTCTGCTTTGATCGAGTGCCTACATTAGGCAATATGCCATTCTTGGAGTACTTCAGAGCTTGACTTCAATTCAGTTTCATTTTCTCTTAATTGCATAAACAAATTCTATGAGAGCATTTTCTCTCAATGCTACTACTCAGGATTACAACAACTATTAAATGATGGGGTATATTTTGCAAAAATCTGCACCTATCACACAGCAGCCTGCATGTTCTCTAGTCTTCTAGTTTCCCAGAATGTTTTAAAACTTGACTTAAATTATATTCCAATTCTGTGAGGTTTTTTTTTGTGGGGGGTTGATACCAGTCTATAAGATACCCTTCAGTTATGACATTTTAAAATATTTTCAGTAATTGTATTCATTTGGATAAATGTTAATCATTAGCCAAAGATACTCAAGACATATTGGCTTGTATAAAATGCATTTCTTGTATTTAATAATCTAGAGTAGAGGCCAGCAAAGTTTTTCTGTAAAAACCATATGGCCACTGTTATAGACATTCAGCTCGACTGTTGTAGCATGAAAGTAGCAGTAGACGATAAGTAAATGAATGAGCATGGCTGTGTTCCAAAAATACTTTATTTACAAAAACAGGTAGCAAGCAAGATTATGCTTGCAGGCTGTAGTTTACCGACCTGATGTAGAGGGAAGCAGGCCAGGGCTGACAGGGCAGCTCTGTCATGCTCAGCACAAGGCTATTGTGGTTCTTACAGACATCACCAAACCCAGCAAATCACTCAAGAATTTATCTGTAGTGAGGAAGGGAAAAAGAGAATGTCTAGGACAATAGTCGGTTAGGAGATGGCAGTGTTCTCCACTCACTTACTCCTGGCTCATATTTAGCCGGTAGTCCATTAGAATGAACTCTAACTGTGCACTCATGGGCGAGAGGAAAGACCGAGGACTCTAGGCTGGGCTCGGTGGCTCAGCCTGTAATCCCAGCACTTTGGGAGGCTAAGGTGAAATGGATAGCCTGAGTCCACGGGTTCGAGACTCGCCTGGGCAAATTGGTGAGACCTCATCTCTACAATAAATCAAAAATTAGTAGGGCGTGGTAGCACGCACCTGTAGTTCCAGCTACTTGGAAGGCTGAGACAGAAGGATCGCAGGAGACCAGCAGGTCAAGGCTGCAGTGGCCAGGAGCGTGGCACTCCAGTCTGGGCGACAGAATGACTCCAACTCTAAAAAAAAAAAGACCAAGGACTCTATAGCTAAAAAAGAATTGGAGAATGCATACTGGAAGGCCATTATCAGGTTTTGCTTCATTTTGCATTTTTCCCACCTTGAACACACTTACTCTTCTCTAAGGAGACAACCCAAAGTCTGGGATATCTGCACATGGCCAAGTTCTCTCCCTTGCACATGGATGTGTCTCTTTGAAGTCCGGTCACTGCAATTTAGTAAGTTATCTTGCTTCTCTTTTAACTCAAGATTTGGAAAAAAGTGTAAGAGCAGGACAACTGAAATGAATGCTCTCATTCACAAACTAGGAATATAGGAAACACATGCCAGTCAGATATTTACAGCAGTTATAAACTGTTGCTGGTTCTTACACATCTATAGCTATAATTATTTAAAAGTAATATATATCATCTTACTTGTTTAATAATATATGTTCCATGACCCTAACTTAAAAAAATACTTTCCTTACAATAAAACTTTAAGAAATGCAAATCTATAACCTTTGTAAAGTTGAATGCCAGCTAATTATTAAAAAATAAGAATGTAAAATGTAAGTGCAATATTAGTGCGCAGATTTGGGTGTTCTGCTAATGGATCATTGATGTTTGAAAGAAAAGCCACTATCATAAATTGTATTCTGTTAGTAGTATGCACTGTTAGACAATTATTCTTGAATCACTGCAGTTTGTAGTTTTTGATTAAAATCAATTTGGAAAATAATTCCCTCTGCTGAGTCAGTAGCAACTGAAATTGTTAATAAAATGTGTAGAGCAATATTTATATTCACAAAGGAATAATTAAGATTCCATATGTCTCACCATTACAAAAAAAATTATAAAAATATCTGGAGTCTGTCATATAAATTATTATAATGTATCATGGTTTTTGTTATGATTCTTAAATAAACACCTGGAAATCACTGTATTTTATACTTTTTTCAAAATATTTGTTGCTACCTTCAATCAAGACATCTTGAAGTATTGTGGCCCTGCAAATAATCTTTATAGAACTTAATTTAAAGTTTATTTGTTTATAAATTCTTCCATTAACACATTTTCATTTCTTTGTTCTAGGGTCTCTATAATTTATTGGGCTGCCACTTCTGTTTACTATTTCACATATACTTTCTTTCAATTTAGATAAATAGTTTTAAAAATTATTAAATGGTACTTGAAAGTAGAATAGCCCAACATAGATTTATTTTATAAGGTTTTGCTAGTAATATTTATAAAAACAGTTAATTTTAAATGACTGATAAAAACTTTTAAAATTAATTTGCATACTTGCCATTGGCTAAAATACTTCTTTTTTGTAAGTACATTTTGTTCTATTCGTCATCTCTTGCATCTTCTACAAAGTAGTTTAAATTAAGTATAATGATTTTAATAGCATTCCATCAAAATAACCATTTGTTCTTAAATGACGTTGGTGTCAAATACGGTAGAACACCAGCAAGATGTTCCATTTGGGGAAGATAAAGGAAATGAAATATTTACTCTTTTGATTTTTTTTTCCAACAATGTCACTGCTATCAACACATTTGAGATCATGTGTCATTCATAATAGCAAACTAAAACTATATACTCTATGTTTTTGTTGTCTGTCAAGTTGCTAATTGGAAAAAAAATTAGTATCACGCTTTATGGCTGTAATGTCTAGATCTGTCTATCACCTATTTATATTTAAATATATGTACTACCAGAATCATGAAATAGACACAAAGTAGTAAAAAATTGAAAACCAGTCACTATCCAACAATGATACTTTGTTCTGTAAAACTATTGAATTCTTAGTATCTGAAAATATATAAACAACAATTATTTTACAAAATTTACCTATATATCTTATTGCTTACTTTATTTCTGGCTCCAGAATCAATATGTCTAGTCATGCACTATTTTGTGTCACTCACAATATTTCAGAGTATTTGAGTGCAGTTTTGATTTGCTGACTAAAATAATACCCTGAGTTATACCGGTACCCATGTGTTCTTTAGTGTGTGTGTGTGTGTGTGTGTGTGGTGGAGAGGGGAGAGTGAGAGAGAGAGAGAGGGAGAGATGATTTGTCCTTCCATAACTAAATAAGAGTGGAATTGATGAACTAGTAGTTGAGTTGTTTCAAAGTGGTCCAACAGATATCATATAGTGCTGCTTTACTCTTTTGTGCATTTTGCTGTTTTTTTTTCCTGAGTTTTTTCCTTCTGTTTGAATCTTTATAGACATAATTTTAACCTGCAAAATTTCCAATTTTATTTATTGCCTTTTCAAGCTGTGATATCTACTATCTCATCACATGCTACTTAAACACTAACTAAATGCTACACATTTTAGGATTTTTATTATAGCAACACCAAACAACTATTAGTTGCACTGTGGGCTATGCTGCTGTAATAAAAAATAACTCAATCTAATTTTATCTTACACACTTCTCTTACTCATGACAGTAAAATTCACTTGTCTTACACATGACAGTCCAGGGTAAGAAGTCTAGGACTGATGGGGCAGCCATACTACCCCTACGACATGATTCCCAGGGTTGTTTCACTTGTTGCCATTTTCCTGACAGTACGCATGGAGAAATAAGTGCTCTAAAGGCAGATTACATTTTCAATGTAATTTGTAAGTATGTATTAATTCAATTTTTAGCCTTTTTTTGGTGGTCATTATCGCTTGGAAGTTTAAATGCAAAGAAAGGCATATATTTTCATTTTATAGTCAAGGAGTAAGCATTAGAAGACACTGTTTTTATTTTGTTCAGAAAGCCAGATCTTCACTCTACTTCATTTTTGTACTGCTTCTTAAGTTAAAAAGCTAAAATTCATCCTTCTGGCTTTCCCTGCATCTAGAACTCAGCAATGTGACTCACACTTTACAATCAGATGCATTTAAGATGACCGTGTAGAATGGTATAAGAAGCTGGGTTCAGGCACTTCTCTTTTGTGAGTGTGGTGAAGCATGACAGAGTCACTCTTCATTTGAGGCAGGAATGCCAGAGGTCATAGCAGAATTAACCCATGCACAGTATCAATGGTGCAAATGAACTTATTTGTTTTCTAGCACTATCAGCTGAGTATCTTCATGAATACTTTTATTTCCATAAATCACTGAGGAAAAATAATTAAAACAAAATGTCTACAAACCAGAAAACCTCTCTGTAAAAGTAGTGAAGAAAGAAAGAAGTTTTATGTTCAATAAGCTTAAACCAAGATGTGATGCACATGACAGGCAATCCACTAAGAGACTGAAAAAAAAAATAGAAGTCTCATCCTTATAATCACATTACATTCACGTTGTCGAGATAAACTATAACTAGTCCTCAAGTAAGAGGACTTGATAACACCATTTGTTTTACATAGCTCACCCTAGAGTAACGGGGTAATTGCAGTGCTCATCTATGTCAGCTAATTGGTTTTATACAGAGGAAAAAACTAACTTCTCATAACTTGATAACAGGAGGTGGTTTAGAAAGTTGTGGCAAGGCTCCCATTGAAGTTAGGCTCCCATCCTGCCAAAGAGACTAGGAGATAAGTGTGCTAACTTGACTGATGTTTGTATTTCAAAAAGCTGGTTTCTGAGCTCTTGTAGTTTTCAAATGGAATTATATACATTTCAAAGGGAGGAATACGTACTTAAAAGTTTTCTAGGGTAAATGTCTAAGAAAAACGGAGGAGGGGAGAAATCACTTCTGATGTTTTCATAAAGAAGTTAGCCTCTTATTTTAAATTTGTATTTGTCTTTACAATCTATAGTCTGTGGACTTAAATGTTTTGTCCTCCTAGAATTCTGTGAATTTCTTAATACATAATAACATACTTTTGGGCTTAAATCTGCATAAGTGAATTCTCTTACTGTCAAATAACTAACCTAACTGCCACTTATGCATCATGTTATTTAATCCTCATAGAAATGCTAATTAATCCTATCAAATTTCTAGGAATAATATTTAAAATCATAGATACCTAGATTGAATAGTTTATCAATTATAAATAAATACTAAGAAAATATTTGAACTGGAATGTGAAACCAGTTCCATTTGATTGTGGACTATTGCTCATAATCACTGCATTTTATCTTATGTGTTGTTCTCAAACTATTTGACTACAGACCACTTGGGCAACAAAATATACCATAGATGTCTCATCTTCTCAGGTCTCTTTCATTTAAAAATAACTTGTGCATAACATTACAATAATCTATAAGTCTGTGCTTCTAAAGCATATGTGCGTACATGGGGTGTGTGTGTGAGAGAGAGTATGGTGACCTGTTTATTGTTGTTTATCCTATGAAACATCTATTCCCATGTTATGTCAAGAGATTGATAACTTCATTAATTTTATTCAAGAAATTATCTGTCCTTGATTATATTTATTGTGAGACTGTAAACAAAGGAAATTTTTAAAATATGCAAAGTATCCTAGCAAAACAAGCAACGAACACAGCCTAATTTGGATCTACAGTGAAGTTTAGTGACCACACAGATTCTGCTAAGGGAGGGAGGAGCATACCTGCATGATCAATGTTGGTATACCTAACCCTGAAACATACCCCACATATTTATAATAAAAATAAAAATTAAAAAAAAAAACATTTACCAGTCCTCGTTGACTTGTAGGATACTAGTAATTGACTTTTGGATGAAATGTTATCAAATAGTGAAGTGAATATTCTTTATTAAAAGCTGAAAAATGACTTCCATTTGTAGACCATTTCTTAAAATATTAATAGAATATTTGTGGACAATCTAAAGACTGTACATTAAAGTTTGAAAATTGTTGCTTGAAAGATAGTACAGAGGAATTAACATTTGATGAGGAGTAGAAAAACCTAAATTCTGCAAGTAAGGACTCGAATTCTTTGACTTCAGTTTTATTATCATTTTCTTTTCATTTCTCTTCTTTTTTTTAATAGAAGGCAAGAGATGCTACAAAGGAATCTGAAAAATTAAAAAACCTGCACTGCCTCCTGGAGATATTTTCAAGCTATAAAACTTAAAAAAAAAACAAAACCCTATAAGACATTAACATGCTGTAGTGATTGCAGATTTTTTTCTAGAAGAGAAAGCTGTGATTACATACTGAAGCCCTTATATTTTCCATGTTAGGAAATTTTTTTTTTCATGTTAGGAAAACATATTTTTTCTAGAAGAGTTTATCTGTGGTAATTTACACATCAAAGTATGTGTGTTTAGACAATGATGTTCTGGTTTTAGTTAAACACTTTTTACAATATATGTATTAATGTTTTAAGTTTTTAAGAAATGATTGTTAATGTTTCATAGAAACATTATACTCTAAAAGAGTATATGCTCTAGAAGAAAGAAAACTATACCCTTAGTCAAAGGCTAAATATTGTCATCACAATAATTCTTGCATATTCAGAGACTGTTTCATCAGTTTTTTCTACAGTTACTAAGGTCACATTTGCATCAAGAGCTGTGAATACTAGGAACTTGCTATTTCTGATTAATATAATCAGGTTACTTTAATAGATAATACATATAAAAAATGCTGACCCTGTTATCCACATGCTGTTATAGACCTTAAATAAGATGATAGATTTCAAAGTATAATTTTAAAAATAAAATATCTAAAGAGAATATATTTATTTTGCTATTTAAATAATTATACCTTCTTAGATTATATACATTCTAATACCTTAGTCTTTAGTAACAATAACAAAAAAATCTGAGCAGAAGTGCTTATTGCAAATTGCAGAATTTTTGGTAGACGCTGAAAAAAGTAATTTTTCAAATGGAATTTTCTACAAAAATATTCTAAACCATTTTTAAATGCGATGATTGGCTTGATTCCTTTGGGTGAAAACCATGTATTAAAATGAAAACAATTCTAAGATGATGATGACTATTAACCATTAGTACTAAGGGACATATTAGGATAGATAAATGTATGTCTAAAACACACTCCTTAAATATTTTAAATTCTGTTTAGAAAAAAATCCAGAAAAATCCTAGGAGTGTGCACACAGAAAAATTATCAACGTTATTAGGAAATGAGCCAAGAAGTTTCAGAAATGAGTATGTGTAACTTGTATCATTAATATATTAGTAGATGAAATATTTCACTTGCAGTTTTTTACATGCCTGTTTAATTTCATATTCTTTATCTAGAAAATCAGTTTTCTTAGATATAACAAAGACTATCTAAACAATAACAAACTGAATTACAAAAATCATAAATGTATCTCAAATACTGAGAAAACGTTTGACAAAATCCAACACCTATTACTGATAAGAACCGCCAGAAAATACAGAATAGAAGTTCTTCAACCTCATAAGATGCATCGAAAAAAACTAAAACTAACATCATACTTAATGGAATACTCATTGTGTCATTTCATATTATTTTCACTGTGTTTTCTGGAATTATTATGCTATGGAACATTAATTTTCTTATATTCTATACCCACTTGATTTTAAAATTTGCTCTTACTAAAATATACTACTTCCTTTAAAACCCAGGCAAAAGAAGAAAAGACCCTTTTGTCCTACACTCAATGTTCCATTATTTTTTGAATCCTCACATTTATAAAAATAGTTTTCTGTTGTTTCAATGACATTTCATCAATAAATGTAATTTGCAAGTTTCAAATTTTATCCTTAATGTCTGGCAATTATTTTTGTGGAAGGGAGGTCTGAGAAAGCCTCTTGTTCCCTGTTTTTTGAAGTAATTTGCATTCTTTTTTACAATGATTATTGAAATTATTTTCATAATAAGATAAGATAATAATAAGATAACAATAAGATAAACTTACCTTGACCACTAATCCTAGAGATCTACTCTGTTTTCAATACTACCAGATACAATATTACATTCTATTTTTATCTATCTTTGTCTTTGTCAGATTCTGAAAGTTGCACACTCTGAACTGATATTGAAAAATGGTGATGAAGAGTAAAGAGGAATATGTTAATTTTTTAAAAAGACACATTTATTCAGTGTCATGATCAGACAATTACATTTAGCAATCAACGGCAAGGATGCTAACAAAAACCTACATGAAAATCCTGTTAGAATACTTTACACTTTTCACAGGACATAAGCTAAAATAACCTGTTATCCAGTTAGTCACAAATATAATCGTCAAGTGTTTTGTCCACACACATGAATATTGTCTAAAACATGTTTTCTTTGCAGTAGCTAGGCCTAACCTACCACTGTGCTTGGCTGAGTCCACAAATCTGTCTGTAATCTGTAGCTCTCTGTCACCTCCCTGGCTCTCCTCTCTGGCTAGCTTTGTTTACTGGCAGTAACTGAAACCTTCTGCCATAGCTACTGCTGCTCCTTGAACAATCATAGCCGCCTTACTTTTGTAGCCTGACAAAGTGTATTGGCCTTCGCCACCATAAGGGCCAGAGCGTTTGCTGCCAAAATTTCTTTCCTTTACGGGTCCAAAATTGGAAGATTTGTAATTGTAATTTCCAAGATCACTGTACCCTCCACCACCTACACAACTGCTTCTGCCATTGCAAATCCATTATAGGCACACCCACTGTCACTATATCCACCATCACTATGGCTGTCATCAAAGCCACTATAACCACTGAAGTTTTCTCCATCACCAAAATTGTTATCCCCACCAAAACCACCTCCACAACCATCACCAAAGTTCACAGAACCACTTTAACCTCTTTGACTAAATTAAGCTTTCTTTATTTCATAGTTGTGGCCATTCAAAGAATGGTATTTTTGAATGACAGTTTTATTCCTGAAGTTATGGTTGTCAAAATTTATAAGTCAAAGCTCTCTTCCTGTCATTGCTTCAGTCAGTCATGATTTTCATTGCTTTCATTTTCCCATACTGTTCAAAACAATCCCTTAGGTAATATCCTTCAGTGATTTCTTTAATGCCACCATAAAGATTATTGTCATAGTTAAGTGAGCACCTGGTCTTTGAGACTCCTCTCTTGAAACAGTTCTCTTTGGTTCCACAATACTTCCATTCATCTTGTGTGGTCTTGCATTCATGGTTTTATCTACTTTCTTCACAGAGACACACGTGAAAAGCCCAATGTCCTTAAAGAGTTTGATATTTGGATCCCTCAAACACATAGGAGCATCTCCCATTGCTCAGAATGACTCCTCAGACCCTTGGAGGTTGTTTCAAATCTCAACCCCTAATGAAAATCTTCTGCAACTATTTGGACTCTTTAGGAGACTCTGACTTAGTCATGACTGTAGTAGAAAGAGAGAGTTTAGCAATGCTTCCTTGATGGTTTCCAGAGGAAGAAAGTTGGTGAAAGTCCTGATTTTTTGGTCAGAACTTCTAGATCGTCATTTTATACACTATCAGTGTATGAGTTAGAAGCAGATATTAAGGGGATCTGTACCTATCATAGTTTCTGACTAAACATGCTACCATGTCATTTTAAAAAAAGACTAAACATGTTACCATGTCATGTTACCATGGTACCATGGTAAACATGTTACCATGTGATTTAAAAAATATATATATTGACAATAATTTTTTAAAATTCTAATACCACAGTTATAGGATAGTCTTCCTAGGACATGATTTTTTTTTTTAATTATCTTTATTTCTAAAAAAGAATGTCCTAGGAGGCTGCTAGAGATTTATCTTAAATCAAATATGTACAGTCTATTTATCTTGTTATAGTTGATGGATAAAAAGGGAATCTAAACCATAAAGACTGAACTAAATATTACAATATACATTTAAGGCTTCAACTTAAAACCTAAGTGTTAGTTAACATAGTAATGTGCAAATTGCAAAATGGGAAAGTAGTATTACCAAATTAAAGAGTATTTTAACAATTAGATATTTAATTAATGTAAAAATGTGTATTATGATTTTAGTAGAGAATTCTTAATTACAATAAACTATCAGTATCATTACTTTAAAATAATCTCATAAATATTAAATTATCCACATAATTAAACATAATTACTATTATTTCAATGGAACCAAAATTAGCATTTCTAAATTAAGTTTGTTGAAAATGCAAGGAGAATAGAATAATTTAGAAAGTTGCCCAGAGCGATTTTATCTCCAATCTGCAAATCTATAGCCAGAAGCCTCAGGTAATTGAAATTTCACCACCTAGAAAATTTTAAATTTCCTCCAAGACTTTGAGAGAACTAAAGTGAAGGTCAATAAACTGCTGACTCAGATGTAGGACGCACACTCATTTACTCAAACAAAAAATAAATAATGCAGTTCAAAATAAAAATTAAAAAGAGAAAAATTTAAAAAAAGAAACTGAAGGAAAGATGAGTAAGTGACTGGCTTTCATTCCATCCTCCTTCGTGAGGTGGCAGTGGGACTGTGAAGTATAAATTCCCACTAACCCTTTTTTATACAACAGGGCCAATCCTAAATTGTTTCAGTTATAAACAGTGGCTTTTTTCAGTGAAGTCTCAGAAAATCACCATTTTTCCCCCCAATAACTGAAAACATGGATCTGGAATTATAAAGTGATTTATTACCCACTATTAGCATATCAAATAACATAAATGATACTGACACAGATTGTATACATAACAGACAATTATTCTATACATTACATGAATAAGCACCTGCATTTTCCACACACTACATACAGCAACATTTCTACCACACAAAATTTGAAATTATACTTTCATTTATGTTAGCCAGTGAACAACTCGTAGAGAAAAAAATAATGGGATTTATACATCAATCTTTGGTATTTGGGTATTCTTCTGGGTTTCCTAGAGGAGAGAGCATCTGAGTGGAGTACTCTGTTGGCAGAGGTAAAATTGTATCTGCTGATGGGTAATGTAAACATACCGAGAGATAGGGAAATAATATACTAGAAAAAATAGAGAAAGCAAGTAAAGTAAACAGGAAGCATTCACTTAGAGTCAAGATACAAATTGTTTTCTATGGATTTTCAAATTTTAGTAAAAAATAAGATGAGGCTGAGCTAAATGTCATTGGGGGTTTTTAAGGTGGAAAACACTACACATATCACCTTCCTGGGGTATGTAGGCCCAAATAAAGTGCTTCAATAGGCAGTGTAGAGGAGTATAAATAAAGGAAAATAAATTGCTGGAGACATCCAGTAAGAATGAGGAGAAAAACAAATTATTGAGAAAAGGGAATTAAAAACAAGGCAATTTACGTATATGTTTTGAGTACTCATATTTATTTTAGCTGTTTTTATCTACTTCACACTATTTAAACCCTCTTCTAAGGGCTTCTTATTCTCTTATCTAGGACTATGTTTATGTTTCCCCCTATGATATTCATCAACTTTTTAATAGACTATAACTTAATTATTATTTTTATTATTTACTGCCTATCTATCATCACTGACATATAAGCATCAAGAAGCAGTATTGCTTTTTTCTTCACTGTTATATCCGCCATTCTGAAAAGGATAACTGTACCTAGAAGACAATCATAGTGAATACATAAACTCAAGTAGTCTTGATATTTTTTCAGATTTATTAGATTTGAAATGTTTTAAATTCATATAAAGTATTTATAGGTGCTTTATATGGTATAATTATGTTACAAACATTTTTAAGTACCTTACTTGACACTTTTATTTTTCAAACATGAATCTTTTTTCCATGTTGTACTCATTCTTTCACAATGTTAACATATTTTATTATGTTTATATCTTAATTATAAACAACTACTGAAATCAATAAATAACCTATGCTGGTTAGTCAGTCATTCAGCTAGAGTTTGGGGTGGACACACATCCTTATTGAACAAACACCATGGAAGGTGATATGTTAAAAACATATTGAGTTTAGTAAGCCTAAAATGAAATGAGGTGGGTAATACAATTACCAAAAGTCATCCACAGTTCAGCAAATGTGGAAGTTTGACTTTATGTTTTGTCATTATAACCTAAAGTATTATTTTCACAAAAACAGTCTCCCAAATTACTCTTAATCTGTTTATCTAGAGTCATTAGCCTTAAAAAAAATACAGTTAATAAGATTGTCAAACATTGGAAATAGCTTTAAGAGAGCCCTGAAAGTGAGAATAATCAATGCAATTACTTGCCCAATGAACTACAGAATACTTTGGTATTCTTTCCTTTTTAAATAATAAAAGAAAAGTTCCAGTTCCCAATATATTAGGGGAGAAATAAAACAGAGAATCATGTGGTGACTCATGGCTACTAGAAGAGACTCTAGCTAGAAAAAATAATGTAGAACAGAATTTTAAAAATGAGAATACACTGAATACTTTATTGATAATCTTCACATCATAAATTACTGTATCAATTTTCAATTTTTGGTACAAAGTGACTGATAGATGTTTGCTGAATAAATAAGTACATGAATAAATCAAAGGATCCAAAATATTATACTTGCTTTGAAATTAACTTCATCAGAATTGCATATTTTATATATTATTCATTAACAAAATTCTTGAATGTATAAAAGCATTGGTAATATATATTAATGCTTTATTATTGGTATTTCATACTTTTTAGATATGATTAAATTCAGATTTTAAACATGGTTTTGAAAAATTATTTTTCACTTGTTATTCTCTATATTATTCTTTATATTTCATGTTAATACTGTAGATAACCACTTTATACTAAAAATTTACTAATAATATTATAGAATGGTAGAAAATAAAATTTAAACAGTATTTTATATCAAATTTTCTGAGTGCTCAAAAAGAATCATAAGTTTTCAAGTTGGCACACTTAATTATACTTAGAAAAAATGCAAATTTTAAAATTTTACAACAAAATAGAGGGACCTTGATTTTACATTATAAGTTTTCATATCATCCAGATATTCCACAATTATAGAGTTGCTTTCTTAAATCTAATGAAAAGTATTTTATGTAAAAATACAGAGACATGAGTAGTTTAAATTTGATAATTCCAGAGGAAATGTTTTCTGTAATAAAAATATGATTCTCAATTAATTATTAGAAAGCAATGAAATATAAATCATTTTTTATCAACCCTGCAGAAAAGTCAATACATTTGGAAAGTTCACATAAGAGATAAAGTTCCCAGAATGTATTAGTTATTAATTGTTTTACATTTTGGACTATAAACTTGTATTAATAATAAAGATTAATCATGCATGTAGTAAAATATTAATTATAAACAGTAGGGATCATTTTATGATATAATCATGTTTAGATTACAATTTTCTGAATTGTAAAACAGAATGAAATTAAACTATGGTACAAAACAATATCATAAACAACATGAGTACTCTTTTAGAAGTAGACAATGTAAATTTAATCTGATTATTATCCACCCTGTGAAAAGTTATTAATTTTATAAAACTTTAAAAAAAGTATAAGTATTTCAGTTAGAGGAAGAGCCATTCATTCACTAAGTTATATTAGTGAGCCAGAAGATGTATGCAATAATTTCAAATATTACTCTGTTTTCTTTTAGGTACATATGGTTTACAGGACCATGCAGTTTTTGTATGCTTGTATATATTTTATGTACAAGTATACAGAAATTTGTATGGGTAAATATGCTTGCTTCAGAGGAAAAAAAACCAAAAATATAGATCTATTTCAGTACCATTGATCTAATTTTTTTTTAGTAATCTCATCTGACAACTAGTTTACTGTCTGGTGTTTCTATGCTTGTCTATGGGAAAAAATACTTATAAGGTGCACTTACAGTTCACTGTATGAGTGTTAAAATGTTTCTTGGGATGATTATGGAGGCAGACGTGATTGATGACCCAATCAGAGAACACTTAGAATCTTTTAAGGAGAGAAGCAATTTGAGATTGAAACAGTGTCTATCAGTTGAGTTGGATTATGAGCTTGATCTTTATCAGATTTGTGGAAGACTCCCAAAAGACAGAAGATCAATCACAGAAAATAATAATAATCATTCAAAATACTAAAATGCGATTTCATGAAATCTTTATACAATATTAGGCAAAAAAGTAAATCACTGGGTATTCGTCACAATGTATAATACAAAAAGAGAGATAAGCGGTTTGGGGGTTTGTTTTTAGTTCAAATATTAGCAGAAAATTTTACTTCAATAAACTGAGAATTAAAAGAACAAATAAATGTTGTTTATATAGCTGTAAGGCTCTCACATTTATCATGTATTAATAAAGTTTTCTACTTTGGTTTTAAGTAATATAACTAAAATTGGGATCTGCATTTTCTAAAATTTATGTGTTAATAAGATACATTTTCTAATATTTCTGATTCTTTTCATGTGTATTCTTAGAAATATGTGCTAATCAATTAAAGATACTAATGAAATAGTTACTTTAAGAATGATGTTTAATGTAGTCCAAAGTAAAATGCAGCACAGTTCTCAGTGCCATTTTTCATTACTTCACTGGTGTTACACCAAGTTTTTAATGTAGTTCACAGAGTACATCAAACAAACAAACCTATAAAAAAGAATCAATATTAGTCTGGAAATGGTAGCAAAATTAAAGATTATACCAAGAGGACCAAATATTTTTTGGTATGCCAATTGGTTAAAAACCTCTGTGAATTTGCAACATAATGACAAAAGTATTTTTTAAAGTTTATTTTACTTAAAATAAATGCTACGTGGCTATCATAATCAAAATGCAGAGCTTAAATAATATGAAATATTCTTTAAAACAGACTTTTCTGAAATGAATTGAATTAAGTGAGCAAATGCCTTTTTGCCTTTGTTAATCTTCGGTAAGTCTTTTCTTTCATATTACTAGATTTATAGACTCAAGCAAAATATTATCATCAAAATATTTTTCTTAACCAGGAGCTGGGGATTGCTACAGTGATATTTTTCCACAAGAAATAGAGATGTTGAATAATAAAATACCAATTATATGTCCAAATGTGCATTTTAAAATAAATGTACACAAGCCTAATTTCCTTTTTAAGAGAGACAATAATTGATGTTATGTCACTGAATATAAACAGTTCTATCTTTTAAAAAATACTAATTGATAATTCATATATTTGCATTACTTCATGTAAACTCTACCAAATTATTTTGGTGGTGAGAAGAATATCAGTAAAAGCAAGTAGAAAAGGACCAGATGCATAAAGGTGAAAAATAATGGGTCCCACAAAGTAAAAAGTAGGCTGCATAAAAGACTGTGATGGAATTATGATGATAATGAGGATGAGAATGGTAATTATCATTCATTTTACAGATTTAAATCATTCAGAAACATTAGGTGATTTAGCATATATTATACTTTTATAGTAAGAGAGACAGAGATTGAACCCTAGGCATTTGGTTACTATCCAATTAATATTGTATGATCCTGCCTCCTGTTTCTTATCTTAATGCACATTTTATAAGGACTACTATATTTAAATATTTGCACCTCACATTTTAGGAGATGCACAATAGAAAACAAACCGTATGATACAATTTTCCCTTCTAGAGATTTATTTTTGGGGGATAAAATGGTAATTTCATTCTCTCAGATGCTAAGTAGTGTTTTATATGTAGTGTGGAATGGTATGACATAACATACAATGCAATTATGATATCATATAAGTGTAACAATTTAGCCATTAATGCCTATTAAATTAATGATAATAAAAGCAAGGCGATATGAGAAAACAACTTGCTCATAACTAATAAGCATTGTATTTCCCTTGTGCCCCTTCATCAGTTAAAATGGTAGTAGCTTACAACTTTTCCCCTTTGCTTTGGGCTATTTGTAGGCACTTCTTTTGCAGTGATTAAAGTGCTGTTTTTTAGTGAATCCATTAAGAAGAAAGTGACTAATTATGAACATTAACAGTAAAGATTATGGGAAGGGCCATGTGTTTCATTGTGAAAGCAGAAAATTGCTGTGTTAAAGCTATAATCTGAAATAAATGAATGTAACATGTAATAGTTAACAGAAAAATATTCAGAGAAGAAATGTAGGCTATTATCTCTGAAAACAATAAAGAAATTAAGAAACAATGAAAGAGGAGTTTTTATTATGCTGTTCAGTCTTGAATCACTACTAGAGAACAGATACGAGATAGAATACCCACCTCTCATGTCACCTCCTGTGTGAATCTTAATACTTACTGTATAATCTTCTGTAATTATTGAAATGTCTTATAAAACTTTTCCACTATATTATCAATGAACATAGCCCCAGAATCTAGCACAATACTGGTATACACTAAGTATTCAGTAAATATTTGAAAATTAAAAAGTAAATATTTGCCATATTTTATGACATTTGAAATTATTAGGCAGAAATTGGGTGAACTCATTGAGTCCAAGGAAGAGCTGCATAAGAACATCTATGGAAGCCAAGTTGAAAATATGATACATGGAAGAAGGATAGAAGCATGAAAGCATGCTGGAATTTATTTTACTAATACAGTAAGAGAACGAGCAAATGGAAGCAGGGATAATAATTAGGGACCAGTTTCTGAATAATATTCTGAAGGCAGAGCCAACAAGATATACTGAAGAATGCAGTGCAAGCTGTTAGACAGAAAGAGACTCTCAAATGACTTCTGAGTGTTTGAACTGATCAACAGTAAGCATAGGTTAGCCATTATTTTAGTTCTTTCTCTGCTGTTTTAACAGAATACCACAAGTTGACTGATTTATAAAGAGCAGAAGCACATAATTCTGGAGGGTGGGGAGTTCAAGAGTGTGGTGCCAGCATTTGACAGGTTTTTACCCATGGTGGCAGGGTGAAAGGTAGAAGTGAGCAAATGAGGCCCTAGGCTGAACTTGTCTCAGAACAACCCTTACTCACAATAATTAACCTGACCTCAAGACAACACCACCCACAGAGCCTTCGTGATCCAGTCATCTCAGTATGAGGCCTCACACCTCAACACTGTTGAATTAGGCATTAAATTTCTAACATATGAACTTTGATATGATAAGCATGGTGCCCATAAACTTGCAAGAGTGCAAAGTGAACAATTTAAAAGATAGTGGTTGGCTGATGATGGATGATGGATAGAAGTCATAATGGGCATTTAATATAACAGCAATTTTAAATCTTAGATCCATGTTAGATCTTGAAAATGATTATCTTTTGTAAGAGATTTTCAAGCAATACTTTAACAATGAAGATAAAGATATAATTTTTGGTCTCCTGTAACTATATTTGTAATCATGACTCACTTTGCACATGTATTTGAAAAAGACAAGTCATAAAGAAGATGGAATTGTATATCTGGAACTCCATATTCCTGATATTTCATGTTAAACTTCTGCATCAACTAAGAGATGAATCAGAAATTTTAAAAAGGGACAATTTAGCGAGACAATAAAACAAAATACTTATTTAAAAATTTAAAAATCGCTAGTCTTTTTAGAAAAAATAAAAGTAAAATTTTCTATATCTTTATTCAGTTGAAATAAAAAAGATGACAAATATCATCTTCTGGAGAGCATTTCTTTTAAGCTAAAGGTCACAATTTATTCAATAGACAAGGGAATTTCTTCTTCCTCAAAATTCGATTTTTATGCTTAGAGACCATGAAAAGTTATGATTCATGTTGTTATGGTAGACTGGCTTGTGATATATCTGAATCACAACAATATATGGTAGAACTAATACAGAAAAGTAAGATAAAAATTTTAAAGCTGGATTGAAAACAGCTGTCATTTGAGAAAAACAAATCAAAGCTGTGGGGGAAAAAAATCACCTTTACATCATAAGCAAATATTAAAAGACAGCCTAATTAACCTTAGTTTTAAACTAGTATTTACTGCTTCTCAGAATTTATAGACAGAAAATACATTTTTAAAATTTGTCTTGAGTCATGGATTTTCAAGTTAATATTAATCAGCTTGACTTTTGATAACAATAACATTTATTTTATTTTGTTAAATAACTTCTATTACATTAGAAAATGTTCATATGGTGGGATTGAGGTATATTGGATTCAACTGCACAATGCTTTTAGTATTCCAGGATTTTTCCTTCTCTTTCCTTATCCATAACATTTGCTTCATCCTCAGATTTATAGGATACTGGCTTCAACAGTATCAGGTGCCACATTCAGACACTACAATATTCAGAGGAAAAAGAGAAGAGGGCTTTTCCCATTCCCTTCTCTTAGAAGTGCCGAAACTTTTCCCAACAATCTTTCCAGAAACCCTCTTCTGTGTGATTCTTTGACTACTCTGAGCCAAACACTAGCAAGGACAGTTTGAGTATCCTTAGACGAGTGGTTCTCCACTGGGGGTGATTTTGTCCTTGAGAAGACATTTGGCAGTTTCTGGAGATATTTTCTGGTTGTCACAATTATGACAACACTGCTTGCATCTAGTGGATAGAGGCCGAGATACTGCTAAACATCCTATAAAACACAGGTCAATCCTAGCCCACAGCACAGCACTAACCTGACCAAAAATATCAATAGTACTAAGGCTGAGAAACGCAATCAACCTAATCAAGACTACCTCTTAAGCTAGAGTAGACATCAGCTTCCAGTGAAGCACATGAATGAATGAGAAACTGATACATAAGAAAACCTTTCCCTTACCGGGAAGCGGGCATCAGGAAGTCAGCTAGACAATGCCACTACTTTCACTCACTAGTATTAACAGGAAAAATTTTACAGCCTTACATTTACCTTCCAATAGCAATACAACTTTCTACTTTTAGGGACCTGGTTAAAAATTTCATGATGGCTGACCTCATGATATTTTAGTTATGGCTAGGTCGTTGTGTGATAAACAGGCCATAACAATGATTTTAAACACATTGAAAAGACCATGAAACATGTAACATTTACTTCATAGCACCAATAAAGTATTGGCAATTGGTTTAAAAAAGACATTAGTAATTTTCTTTTTCATGTTTATAGCACAGAAATGCTTTAAAATGAAGCACTGTGTTTATGTGGGTGTATTTGAAATAAAAAGAACATTATTCTTGTACAAAAAGAACCTAAGATGTGAACTTCTTGAGAAAATAGATCATTTTTTATTTTTATACCACCTACTAGTCTTCATAGATTTTCTATTATTTTCATGTAAAGATATTAAATAATAATTTTTGATAAAGAAGTTTTAAAATATGATATATTAATTACCTTTTCTTTTCCTTTTTTTTTTTTTTTGATTTGGAGTATCACTCTGTCACCCAGGCTGGATCGCAGTGGCATGCTCAAGGCCACTGCAACTTTGACCTGCTGGGCTTAAGCGATCCTTCTGTCTCAGCCTTCCAAATAGTTGGAACTACAGGCGTGCACCACCACGATCAGTTAATTTTTTTATTTATTGTAGAGATGAGATCTTGCCAAATTGCCCAGGCTGGTCTTGAACCCATGGGTTTAGGCAATCCTCTCACCTCGGCCTCTAAAGTGCCGGGATTATAGGTGTGAGCCATCACGCCCGGCCCTATATTAATTTCCTTTTAAATCCTTCCAAATAGTAATATTGCAACATATCTAAGATACAGAATACATATTCTATTAGTATAGTTACTATATAAAGCTGTTTGTTATTTGATATAAAAGTGCATTTTCTGGGTTGAGACTTTTTGTTTAATTGTAGTTTTTATTAGAGTTAGTCTGGCATTATATAACTCCAATGTCAGGAGACCAGTTTTTATAAAACTCAAGAGAAAACCATGGCTCAGAGAGGATAAGTAATTTTCTCTAGATCCCACAGCTAGTGTAATCAAGACAGAACTATGATCTCAGAGCTACTTTCTCCTAACTTACTGCTTAGATTTGTTAGTTATCTGTGGGAAGAAAAATGTGGACTATAGGAAAATAAAAGATGGAGAGAAGAAATTTGCACATTTTATATTTCAGATTTCTTGAAGATAAATATGCACAGAGGAATGCTGTTAGTCTTTTAATGATGCCAGTGATAGTAGATTTTGCAGAACTAACAAAACAACTACAATAAATTACATGCAATATTTGCTACAAAGTAAGCAAGCAAATTTAGCAAGCATTTGTCCCCAGATTACTGTTAAAATACGAAATTATTATTTTTACATGACAGGTAAATAACCAGTATTCTTTAATTAGAATAGATTAAGAGAAGTGAAATGCTTTGAAAATAGCAATGGAATGGAATGGTGCCTTTCATCAAGAGCAGAATCATGTTAATGTCTTATGCTGTCTAGTTACCATGACAAATAGGTTGTGGTACATGCACACTTTAATTATTAACACTGAAATCTGCTGAAATTGAAGTATTGCTCTTAGTAAGAGCTATTACTGCTGAAATGACCCATTTAATAGTGACCATGGTATCAAAATATGGATTTAAATTGGTAATTAATAACAGCCTATTTCTGAAAATGTTAACACAGAAGTTTAATAAAAATGCTAAGTAGGTCTCAAATACCACAGACAGTATATTGACATATTAATATGCATTACTTATGTTACATTTTTTGTAGATTTAGGCATGAGAACAAAATGATATTTAAAAAAAAAACATTTCTTAACTAGCTTCCAAAGTCAGTAAACTTAGCAGATTAGTTTCCCTTTTTCAGTTTTAATATCTAAAATTTTTAGGCAAAAGTTTTCTTTTATTATAATCTATAGAAGTCTCATAAGTAGAAGTGAGAAAAATTTAAAATGAGACAATGTGACACTTGAGAAATTTTGAAGTAATTCCTGGTAGGTGTATTGCTAATTTTATGGTCACTTGGTCTAAGCCCACATAATGACTAGCTGCCCCACACTTATTCTATCATTTTTATGCCTCTTCAAAGAATGGAGTCTGTAAAGCCCCATAGGGTGGCTTATAACCAATTAATTTATGAAATAACATTATAAATGATATTTTAATAGAACTGAAAAACAAAATATGAGGGTGAGTGTCTAAGCTAATATGTAGAAGGGTGTAAGTGAAAGGCAAAAATCAGTTAAAGGTACTTTGAAGGTAAACACACACACACACACACACACACCTTTAAACATGCTTTTAAAATCATAACTTTTACAAGGAGGGACCCAAAAAAATCCAGAATTTATTTATAAAAATTGTGCATTTATTTTTACATTTTAAACTTCACTCATCTACAAAGTACTCTGTTAGATATAAACCACGTATTGAGATGGTTTTGGACTTGCCAATTTTTTGATGCCGTTTAGTGCTTCTGCCGTTTTTGCTTCACCTCTGCCACATAGACAAAATGTTTCCCTGTGAGGATGTTTTTCATCCAGGAAAACAAAAAATAAGTCATGTGGGGCAAGATTGGATGAATAGGGAAGGTGGGGCCGAGGGCTCATGCCATTTTTGGTCAAAAACTACTGAACACTCAGCATGATGTGGGCAAGCATGCTGTCATGGTTGAAGAACCAGTCACCTGTATGCCACAACTCGAGATGTTTCTTCTGCAAATCATGAAGCAACCTTCTCAAAACATCCAGATAAAAACTTTGGATGACCAGTTGATCTGGAAGAGAAATTCTGAGTGTACTACAAGGGGCCTGACCTACAAAAGAAAATTCTGTTTCTGGGGCATTCCCCTTTTATATTTGTGATTAATCTTTCAAATCTTTTTTTAAAAAATCTTCCAAATCTTTAATATGAACTGGATGCTGCAACAGTAACTCTCAGATTTATATTGTTTCTTCAGGGAGTTGGTACCTGAATCTTCAGTACACAATTTTTGAGTGATTTATTCAACAACCACCAGTGGCGTTTTGTTGTGTAGCCTGCACACTCCAGTTGTACTGCCTTATTGTGGTTAATAAGTCAGCCACATTTGACACTGGTAAAATTCTCAAGATGGGAGTCATTGAAGCCACAATGGCAACACAACATATGTGTATTATTGTGACATTTTCCAAATGATGGTGCTCCCTTCGCTATCTCAATTCTGTGGCCCAGGCCAGATCAACAAACTATTTTTTTTTTAATCTTTTTATTACAAGCATGAGCATCCATCTGGATATATCATTATTAGATTTCTGTAACTGTTGTCCTCATATAAAAAAGAATTAATACTACACATTTTTAAAATGTCTACATTAAAAATTATGTGCTTAATGATATATAAAATGAGGTTTAAATTTTAGAATATTCCTATTTGACCTACCTCTGTTTTTGAGTTATTTTTGATAGATTGGATAGAAAATGTTTGTCTTACTAATTAATATATTTAGCATAGTAACATCAAAATAGCTCAATGACTTTATGAATTAGTCATTTACTAAAGAAGCATGTGTTTAGTATCTTCAGATATAGTAGTAACAGTAAGTTCTATTTAGGAAAACAGGTGAAAGAAAAATAATGAGGATTAAAAAATATTTTATTTATTTATTTTTTATTACATTCTTTTTTTTTTTTTTTTTGAGTTGGAGTCTCACTCTGTCGCCCAGACTGGAGTGCCGTGGCTGCTCCCAACCACCGCGGTCTCGACCTGCTGGGCTCTGGGCATCCTTCCACCTCAGCCTTCCAAGCAGCTGGAACTACAGGTAGGCGCTACCACACCTGGCTAATATTTTTGATTTATTGTAGAGATGAGGTCTTGCCAAGTTGCCCAGATGGGTCTCGAACCCGTAAGTCAGGAAACCCACTTACCTCGGCCTCCCAAAGCACGGGATTACAGGCTGAGCCACTGAGCCCGGTCAAGAAATATTTTCTGAAATGATAATTTATATGAGGTATACAAAATAGTCAACACTTAAAAGAAGAAAGTAGAATGATTGTTTCCCAAGGCTTGGATGGAGTTAGGGGACAGGAAGTTTCCATTCAACTGTTACAGAGTTCAGGTTTTCTAGAGATCTGTACATCATCTTGCCTTTCGGGATATGGTATATATTGAACACTTAAAAATTTCTTAAGAAATCTGGGCATGGTAGCATGTGCCTGCAGTTCCAGCTACTTGAAAAGCTGAGGTGAAAGTATCTCCTGGGGTCAGCAGGTCAAGGCTGCGGTGGCCATGAGCATGCCACTGCATTCTAGCCTGGGCGACAGAGTGACACAACAACTCAAATAAAAAAAAAAAAAAAAGAAATTTCTGAAGAGCTAGTAGATCTCATGCTACATGCTCTTCCAATAATAATAATAACAATACTACGACTTGCATTTTCTAGCTTATTTTGTGGAAACATACTTTGGTTACCCAGATTTTATTTATGAAAATTATACTATGTATTTCTTTTATTAAAAGACAGATTGTGGTAGTTCACATAAAGATGTAAGATATTTTTATCATAAGGTAAGAAGAATTTAAAATTTTCAAGAGTAAGACTGAGGTAAACTTGAAACAAAATGAAAGGTAGCTCTGTATTTTTTTGAGTTGCACTTTTATAGCCATTTGTTTTCCTTGGTTGGATAGTCATGTGTTATATTTTATACAGTTTCTCTTGAAAGTCATCTGTCATTTTATTTATTTATTTATTTGATAAAACTATTTATGACAATTTTTCTGTATTTTTGGACATCTTTATGTGAAGCATCATCTTCCTTTGAACATCAAAATCTTCAAGTCTTGAAAAATCTGTCAAGAGTCTGCTCTAACAGATTTGTCAGTTTCAATTGCTTTGAATTATTTTTATTTGGACTTAAAGTAAGCAAACCCTTTTGATCTCTGCTCAACCACCAACAAAAATAATGGCAACATTTTTTTACCTACTTAATGTCTTATTTATAGTTTGTAAAAATCATTTGGTTGCTGGCTTATTTAACAAAACAGGAAATAAACAGATATTCTTCTGGTGTTCCAGTAAACCTTTGTCTAGTGGGGGAAATATTCTCTTACAATTGCTCGTTTGAGCCATTAGAAGTTATAATATTATATTAGCTAATATTATATTATTAGTCAATGTTATAAGGAAACCATAAAATAGTCATTATATCACTTCATCTGAATAGAGTAGTATCGTGTACCGCTAAGTTAAGAAAAGACTGAGTTTAAGGTTTTTCTTCAATCTATACTTCGGAGTCAGATATGGCAATTTCTTAAAGACAAGTTATTTTTTCTAATAAATTATATGTACTGCTTCCAATCTCCAAAAGATACCAACTTTTAATACCATAAAATAAGAAAACTAGATATTTAGCATAAAATATTACCTTCTAAATAATGCCCTTGAAATAAATTCTCATATTCTCAAGAAACACGATGAAGATTCATAAAAAAGATAATAAAATTTGACAATGACACTGAAATACATACTGGAAGATCTATGAGTAAACTAAAAACAGTCAACTGAATTGAACTGAAACACAGATTTGGTGACTCTGATATTACTGTCAGAAGTTGGAGCAAACAGTTCATCTGACTAAAATGATGGAAAAATGTCTGTTTTTTTACCATTGCTTCCTAGAAAAATAAAATTTAATGACCAGAAAACTGAATAGGCTTTATATTAGTGTCTTTTAAAAAAAAATGTGAGATAACATTATTTTACTTCTCTCATCTGAACACCACTATTTTTATCTTTAGCTGTAGAAAGCAACTTCCCTTCAATGCTTCTCACTCCAAGAAAAATAACTAGTTATAAGAAGTGGCATTCTGTTATGTGTCATGAGACAGAGTATTTAGAAATAAAGCAAAATTCAGGTGAATTTATTTACTCCACGTAGTTAGGTTCTATAAAATTGCTGTGAACACTGAATTAGGGAATATAGACGTTCCTTGACTTATGATGGGGTTATGTACAGATAAACCCATCATTAGTCAAAAATGCACTTAATATACTTAACCTGCCAAACAACACAGCTTAGCCTAGCCTACCTTAAACATTCTCAGAATACTTACATCCACTTGCAGTTGTACAATATCATCTAACACAAAGCCTATTTTATAATAGTGTTGAAATACCTCATGTAATTTATTGCACACTCTCCCAAAAGTGAAAACCAGAATGGTTTGTATGGGTATTCGAAGTATAATTTTTGTTGAATGCTTATGGCTTTCACACCACTGTAAAGTGGAAAAATTGTAAGTTCAACCATCATAAATCAGGGAGTGTCTGTACTAAATCATTCCTCCTAGGGGAATATACGGGGTTAAACTCTTAGAAGCATCTGTTTCAACATTTCCCGTCAACCAATCAACACATAACCTTGTTTTATGTGTGTTTCTGTTTAATGACACCTTACAATACATATTTTTGATTCATTGGTATTGAATGTATGGCCAACAGCACCGTAACTCATATTTGAAGGAAGCTTATCTAACATATTTTCTCCATAAGGCACACAGTTTTTTTGTGCTTAGGAACACAAAACAGCATTTGAACACTATGCTTGGGGGACAGTTAAACAACAAAATTACGAACAAAAAGCAAAAAAAAAAAAAATCAAAAAACATTTGTACTAAATAATCTAAAAATGACACTTATTTATAGTGTAAGAACTGAAATGAGAAGGCAGAGAATTGCCTTTTGTGACCACAGCTGGGAATGTGCAGGGCGGGGATTCAAATATTTTGTCACTCTTCAAGTTCGCAAATGGCTATGAAATCACAGTTAATTATTGATCTGGAGATTACAATAAATTTTAGTCAATAAGCAAATTCTCAAACATGGAATCCATGAACAAAGAAGATTTGCTGTGTTTAATGAATAGGATGAGATAATCTCTGGTTGTAATGTATAATTTTGTGTTTTGGATTTCTGTATCTCACATATCCTATCTGCTAAGACTACTGTAAAGCCTGGCAGAAAAAGTAGAAGATTCATTTTAATACCAGAAGAGTTTAGACAAGATAAATATCTATTAGAAAATGAGTTATGCTAAAACCTGTACAAATGTCCTAAAAGCTATTTGAATATGACAACAAATGAATATGGATTTAGCAAAAAATCATTAGCATGCTTTGTTCCTGAAACAAAGATTTTGGTAAATCTCAGCTAATGCCAAGGATGTAGTAAACAATAAGATATGTGAAAATGCTAAAAAATAAAATCCAACACAAGTCTTGAATACTTTTAAAAAGTGTAATATTTGAAAATTATTTACTATTGAACAAGAAGGGAATTTTAACAAAATATTTATTGTCCTAAATAAGCTACAAAAGCCATGGCATGTATGAATCAGAAATAAGATCCAGTAAAAGAGATCAGGCTAAAATAACAGAAAATAAATTGAAATAATGTAATTGACAGGGAGAATTAAAAAAAAAAAGTACTAGAATTAAATGATATATTAGGGCTATACAATTTACTTTGGAAGCAATAAAACAAACAAAAAATAACACTGAGTAACAGCCAAAGATGAATACCAAGTTAGATTTAAAGTCCCCAGATGCACAAGAAAAAATAATAAATAAATAAATAAATATACAGGAGAATAATAGCAGCTCTATTCATAATAACCCAAATATGGAAGCAACCCATGTTTCCACTGATAAATGAATAAATGAACAAAATGTGGCATATGCATATAAACGAGTATCATCCAGCCTTAAAAATAAAGAATATTCTGTCACCTGCTTTGTTATGAACCATGAGAACAATATGCTAAGTGAATTAATTCAGTATTAAAAGAACAAAAAAATGGTATGATTCCACTTGCAAGAGGTCCTTAAGGTGGTCAAATTCATAGATACAGGAAGTAAAGTTTTGGTTGCCAGGGACTGAGGTGGAGGAAGTGGGGGAGTTATTGTTTAGTGGGTAACAGAGATTCTGTTCTGTAAGATAAAAAGTGTTCTTCAACGAATGGTGATGATAGTTACACAGCAATGTGAAGATACTTAACACTACTGAATGTACACTTAGAAATGGATGTGTTTTACCACAATGAAAAATGTTTAAAAACATTTTAAAGTGTAATTTCAATAAGTCCTTGGATGGATAAAAGAAAAACAATAACATAAACCTCTTTCTGATAACTTTAACTTGGGTTCTTGCAACTAATGTTTTGTGTCTTTATTGAAATATATATCCATAGGAAAGATACAGTATTGCTTTGTGTATTTTTAAATGCTCATAAACCATTATATGCTACATATTTTTCTTCTTACTTTTTTCACACAATGTTATGTTTTGAGATCTATCCAGAGTTAAATACAAAAATTCCACTCATCCTTTTAAAAATATTTTAAAGCATTTCATTGTATGTACACATAAAATTTATAGATTTATATTTCCACACTGATGTACATTGAAGTTATAACAAATCATATTGCTGTAGACACACTCATTTATGCAACTTTGTGTTCACTTATGAAAATAATAATTAGTTTTAAAATATTCATGTTTTGTCATGGTTTTAGAATGACTGGAAAGGCATAGCTGGGTTAGACCATGGACACAGTTTCAGTAGATACTATCACATTACTTCCCCAAATTGATGCAACAATTGATATACTTGTTAGTAATACATAATGGTTTATCTTTTCCCACTTGCCTTTAAAATTTTACCTATGTCTTGGTGGCACACGCCTGTGGTTCCAGCTACTTTGAAGACTGGGGTGGAAGGATAACCTGAACCCAGCAGGTTGAGGCTGGCCATGAGTGTGCCACTGCATCCCAGCCTGGGCCACAGAGTGAAACTCTGACTCAATAGATTAATAAATAAATACGGCCGGTCTCGCTGGCTCAGCCTGTAATTCTGCGCTTTGGGAGGCCGAGATGAGTGGATTACCTGAGCCCGCAGGTTCGAGACCCACCTGGGCAACTTGGCGAGACCTCATCTCTACAATAAATCAAAAAATTAGTCGGGCGTGGTAGCGTGCACCTATAATTCTGGCTACTTGGAAGGCTGAAGCAGAAGGATCACCGGAACCCAGCAGGTCGAGGCTGCGGTGGCCGGGAGCCGTCATTGCACGCCAGTCTGGGCGACAGAGTGAGACTCCAATTCAGAAAATAAATAAATAAATAAATGCATACATACCTAAATACATAAATAAATAAATAAAAATAAAAATTTGCCTGTCTGGTAGGAGCTAAATGTCCCATTTTAATCAGCATTAGTAATTACTTAACCATTTAATTAGGTTAGTAATGAGCATGGGCACTACTTTGTATGCATATTAGATAATAGATATTAGGTTTCACATTTTATATTTTATCTCCCTCTTGATTATTTGCAGAAGTTTCTTATATTCCATATACTAAATTTTAGTTGGTTGTTTACATTGCAAATGTATTTTTAACTTATCTTTTTACGTTTTTTATAATACCTTTTGTTAACTTCTATTTTTTTCATTATGATATTGCTAATATTTCTTTCCCCTTTTGGTTTATATTCTTTGTTGCTGACTTAAAAAGCTTTGTGCAATATAGTCTTATCTTTCATATTGAATACTTTTTTTGTTGTGAAGTACACTCGGGTTTTACCTTTCTTACAGTAAACTAAATTAATCCAATAAATAATAATTTATCTATATTTTATATGATTACAAAGATACATACCATGTTTCTATTTATGCATGGATATGCTTTTGGACTCTTTATTTTGTTTCTTCTGTTGTTATGTTCTAGAATGAAAAACAACTGCCATGGGTGTAATATTTTAGAATTTTGTAAGATGAATGCCCCATTTGCTTTCACTTTCCAATTATTTATCTATCTGTGTTTCATCATTTTCATATGAACTTTAGTGTTATGATCAATTCTGCAAAAATATTCAATAATATATTGTAAAAAACTCATTGTAGAATTTTAGAAGATTGCAGAATATTAGAAACTGAGCATCTGTAAAGTGTTAAATATTCTAAAGTATTTTACCAGTCTGTATTCTCACCAATTGTTCCACATTCTAGATACATTTGACATTTTCATTCTTTCATTTTAGACATTTCGATACGTGTCTACTGGTTTCTTGCTTTAGTTTAATTAGCATTTTTCTAAATATTCTGTAAATCTAAAAAGTTTTTTCCATTTCTCACGCTCTCTCTGGTCCCCTGCAGGCTATCATTACAACAATAAGCTCCACATAGTTACAGCCTGGCAGTGCCTACTTCAACTGCATTGCAATTTCTTACTTGCTGCATGAGAATTTCTTGCTGCTACTGTGTGGGTCACTTGCAGGTAGGTGTTCAAACATGTTTGCTCACATACACTTACAAAGAGATAACACCTCCATGACAACTCTTGAGCAATAGGTGAAAAGATTCATGTGCCATGTGTATCTCAAACAGAAAATTCAGAGGCACTTTCTACCTGATTCCTCATATGGTCCCTAATAGAATTGAACATCAAATTTTCACAACAGTAATCAGAACAAATAAGTAATCTTGGATTGACATTCCTTCTTTTTCTGTTCAGGTGAACCCAATTTGTACCACTATCTAAGGACATCCTTGTTAAGGGAAGTGAAGCTAAGATATGACTTAATTTTTCACTTAATATTCATTAATTTCAGCCAGGTTCGGTGGCTCAGCCTGTAATCCTGTGCCTTGGGAGGCTGAGGTAAGTGGATTGCCTGAGCCCAAGGGTTTAAGACCCGCCTGGGCAACTTGGTGAGACCTCATCTCTACAATAAATCAAAAAATTAGCCTGGCATGGTAGCGCGCGCCTGTAGTTCCAGCTACTTGGAAGGCTGAGGTGGAAGGATCGCCGGAGGCCCAGCAGGTTGAGGCTGCAGTGGCCGGGAGCGGCCACTGCACTCCAGGCTGGGCGACAGAGTGAGACTCCAACTCAAAAAAAAAAAAAAATTAATTTCATAAAGTTATCTGTCATTTTCTCCTCAATTACCATCTCTGTTCTCTCCTATTGTCTCTATTCTCTCTGTCTGGATTCCATGTCATAAATGGTAGTCCATTTCACACTTCTTTCTATGTGGATTTGTGTCTTACTTTGTCTCTCTGTGCTTCCCTTTTTTTCTGAACTACATTGCAGTTCACTAATTATTTCATAAGCTACTGTGCTGCTTAATCCATCTAATAGCTTGATATCAATTTCTTTGTCTAGAATTTTCTTATGACGATTTTTATAGTTTGTTTCCTGCAAAAAAATCTCAATCCTATCATATGTTTTCTTGAGCATATAAGCATAATTATTTTACTTCCATTTCTATGAGTATTTAGAGTATTTCTATCATCCGTTGTTTCTTTTTTTATCATGTAATCTTCTCATATGCCAAGTTATTTTAAATTAAGTTCAAATAATTGATATAAGAAAATTTAAATATGATTTAAGATATATTATGATATTATTGCCCTTCAAATATATTTTACTAGTACCCCCCAGTTTGTCAAAACTGAACTCTGATTTTTGACCCATATGCTTAGTGAATCTATAGAAATTTCTGCTTAGCATCTCTGTTTAAAACCACTATATAAAAAGATCAGTATGGATTTTTTTTTTCTTGAGTTGGAGTCTCATTCCGTTGCCCAGACTGGAGTGCAGTGGCACGCTCACCGCCATTCCAGCATCAACTTGCTGGGCTCAGGTGATCCTTCCACCTCAGCCTTTCAAGTAACTGGAACTACAGGCATGCACTACCACGCTCAGCTAATTTTTGACTTATTGTAGAGATGAGGTCTCACCAAGGTGCCCGGGTGAGTCTCGAACCCGCGGGCTCAGGCAATCCACTCGCTTTGGCCTCCCAGTGTGCTGGGATTACAAGCTAAGACACCGAACTTGGCCAAGGATTAAAAAAAACAAAAACAAAAAACTCTCCAAATAACAGATTTAAACATTGGGTTTTTTTGTTTTTTTTTTTTTTTAGGTTTTACCCCAAATTCCTCCACTCTCTTCTATGTCTTCAATGACTTTAAATATCTATTTCCACATTTTTACTAGCTTTTCTCAGTGGAAAACATGATTCAAATTACCTAGTTAGCCATCAATGACTATCAGGAGTTTTGAATTAAGGAGAAACTTAATTTTACAAATCTTAGCAGTATGGTTCTAGCTGCTACATTAGGAGTAGATTTGATGGGGGGCAAGAACAGAAAAACATAGAAATCTAGGAAACTTTTGCAATGATACAGAATGTTTCCTGCACAAAGAATAAAGTGGAGGCAATTAAAAAGTTGCTGAATCCCAGATATATTTGATTTTATAGTAAAAATGATTGCTTACGAGTTTGGGCATAAGTTATGAGAGGAAGAAACAATTACATTGATAACTTTTGACCAGAGGAACTGGAATAAAAATGGAGCAACACTTAGGAAGAACAGTCATGGAGAAGGAAGACCTGTTAACTCTGGTTTTAGACATGTGGAGATTGAGATGTCTATTAAGAACATCTAAAATGAGATGTAAACTAGACAGTTGAATAAGAAACTGCAGGTTAGAGATGTCCTTAGCATCTGTTTAAAATAATGAATATAATCTAGGGAACTATCAGTGGACGATGGTACTTCATTGGAGAACTCCATGTAATAATTTAAAAAGTGTACTTGTCTGGGTTTTCCAGAAAAAAACATAATCAATAGAATATAAGTATGTGGCTAGGTACTTAGATAGATACTCTAAGTAATTATCTCAGAATTTCTAAGACCTACAATTATCTCAGAATTTCTAAGACCTACAATTGACAAACTGGACACTCAGTAGTGACCAGTAGAGATGTAGCTCCAGTACGAATTCAAAGGTCTGAAAGCCAGAGAGCCAACGGTGTAAGTTGCATCCTGAATCTGTTAGAAGACTAATGTTCCAGCTCCAAGGCAGTCAAACAGAGTAAATTCTTCCTTACTCTTCCATTTTGTTCCATTCTTTCCTTCAACTAAATTCTCTTGAGAATCCAGATTGGATGGAGTCCACCCACATTGAGGAGGGCAATCTGCTTTACTCCAACTACCTATTCAAATACTAAGCTGATCCAGAAACAGCCTAACATATTTGAACAAATTTGAGAGAACCCATGACCCAGTCAAGTTGACACATAAAATTAACCATCACATGGAGTGAAGATGAGTTTTTTTAAATGTTCATGAATTAAGTTCTTCAGTTGCCACCATTAACAGTTCAAGCAAATTAAAAATAATTTTAAAAGGATATTTAAAATTAATGAGGCAGAAGAATAGCCAGGAGGATATGGTGTCCCGAAAGCTTAATTAAAAAAAAAAAATCAAAGAGAATATGATCAAGTGTATCAAGTGCTACTGACAATTTGAGATAAAGAGCAAATATTAGCCACTGCATTTCTCAATATGAATGTGCTTATTAATTTTAACATTTGTTTTGATGTAAGAGTTGTGCATAATGAACACTTGTATACCTAACCCTGGATTGTACCCCACATCTTTAAAATAAAATAAAGCAATTTTAAAAAGAATGTACTGTGTTGATTTTGTTTTTCTTTAAAGATGGTATAAACAGTAGCAGAATTCAAGGAATTACTTCTATAACTCAGGGACATAGAAAACAAAGTCATCAACTATGAGGAGAGTAGAGGGGGTGTTAAAAAGAGGGAGCAGAAGGTATGGGGGAATGGTATAGGAAAAGAAGACAGTACCACATGCAGAAGCAATGTCATTGGATTATCTGGTAGCATTAAGGGCGTATCTGAGAATAAGGTTCATGAAATTAAAACAAGGCAAGTCAGCAGAATAGCCTGTTTTACTGTGTTCAGACATGTGAATGCAGACATGGAATAGGCTGAGAGGTGACTTTAACCAGCATTACTGTTGGTCAATATTAATCAAGAACAAAATGGTTGAAAGAATATGTATATGAGTGTTATTTAAAAAGGATAAAACAATTTAAGCTGAATAAGAAGAAATATGAGAAAGTATTATTGCTAAGAGCACATTTTAATGTATAATGTGAACATATGATTGCATCTGCATAACTATATATGCAGATTAATCCTGTGTTTTGTTGCTCATTGAAAAATTGCTTCCTTTGTTGATCTTTAAAAACAATATAAGTAATGTTTTTAAAATCAGTATTTTGTTGTTTTTACATTCTTATTCATTTCTGCAGTTCAATTTTCTGAAACAGGTTAGCGAGCATTGAGTTCAAGAAAGAAGAAAAGAGAAACAATAAGAGAAAACGAGAAGAAAAGTGTTGTTTTTTATTTTCTACAAAATTGTGAGTAAGAAAATAGATACATTTCTAGAATGTGACATTAAGATATTGTGGTTATGTTTTATACAATCAGTCCAGGGAGCTTTGGAAGAGCTTTACACTGGATTTTGTAACTCTCAGAGATTATAATAAGCTTTCTATAAATATTTTGGTATTTGCCAACCTAGCTTAATTGTACTAAAGTTTCTTCAGGCAAGAGATGTAATTTTTTTTTTCCCTTTTAACACTCTCCAAGCTGTATTTTTGTCAATTTGCTTTAGTTCACATTAATTATCTGACTAACAGGAGTGTGTCACTTTGTAGTCAGCTGTCACTATAGTGTTGATCAATAAAGCCCCCTTCAAGTCTCCAGCAAGTCTTTAAATCTGTCAGAGTCTTTAAAGTCAATAATTACTTATATTTGCAAAACATGTAAGTCAACAATTTAACAAGAAAACAAATAGTATAGGGCGATGTCTAAGTAGTTAGGATATTCAGGAAATTAACTTTCATACTGTTATAGAAAAATTTATTCAGTTTGAAGTTTTTGTTTAACCTAGATAATATGTGTTTTACACAAAGCACAAACATTAGACCATCATTCCAATTCTACTATCGATGGCAAGACATCAAAGCTATCATTAGAGTTTCTGTAGCTGAGATCAGAAAAATAAGCCACCAGCTTACAATTGTGCATGTCCCTAAATTTGTCTTACAGAATATGAAGTGGGAGATTGAGTGTTGGTCCTAAGTAAACCACTGATGTTTTCCCCACAATTAGTAACCATTTACAAACCAATTTGGGGGATTTTTTAAACTCTTCACAATCAGTTACAATTTTCTTTAAGATTTTTGTTTTGTTTTGTTTTGAGTTGGAGTCTCAGTCATGTCACTCAGACTGGTGTGCAGTGGCACTCTCACAGCCACCGCAGCCTTGACCTGCTGGGCTTAGGTGATTCTTCCACCTCAGCCTTCCAAGTAACTGAAACTGCAAATGCACACCACCACACCCGGCTAGTTTTTCTTGTGTGTGATTTATTGCGGAGACGAGGTCTCACCAAGTTGCCCAGGCTGATCTCAAACCACCAGACTCAGGAAGTCCTCTCACCTCAGGCTCCCAAAGTGCTGGGATTACAGGCTGAGTCATCACGACCAGTCGTGATTTTTTAAGAGTGCTATGTTTACATAGAAAAGATAACATTATACTGAAAACAAGTTATGTTCACTATCAATAACTCCAAAAATAAGATTTTTTTTCACAAAAAAAGACATAGATACTCAAATAGGTCAGTTAGACACATTCATGGTATTAGAGCAAGTAATGTATTTTTTAATTTTTTAATGGAGAAAAATTGTTTTTATATTTTAATTATACATATACATATGACTTAGATAGTGTTCAAGACACTGCCCAGAAATTTAGATTAAGCTTTGTATAAGACAGGAGTGACTCAATTTCAACTTAAATTAAATGAATATAAATAAAACACTTGACATAAAATTTATATGCTTATATTTATCACATTGCTATTTCTGTCAAGAATCTTCAAATTGCACAGAAGTGGGAATGAATTAAGTATATTTGTCCTTCTCTCATGCTTAATTAGCTGCGTAGACTTAAGGGTCTTTATTAATTCCCTAGTGAAAACTACATAATGTTAATATTTGGCACATATTGAATGTTATCTGTAATTTGTTGTGTACATTAATATTGAAATTAATCCTTTTGCAAAATATATGGAGATTTTATATCACAGCAAAGGTTTCAATTCACAGGTACTTCTTTGATTATTATTATTTTTTTGAGTGGAACAAGTTAAACTTATCTTTAAATATCTCTCAACTGGGTTAGCTATTTCGAGTGTAAAAAATATCCACATTTATCTATCTATGTTCATATTTAAGGATTGAGAAGATATTTGCAATATTATGGATGAAGTACCTAAAAATATCGGAGAAAATGCTTGTTTTGTCAAAAGTTGCATAGACATATTATAAAGTGGAACAAATTTATGTTTGATTAACACTAATACCTTTATACATGCCAATAAAAGGAACTTAATTTATATTTCTTGAGTAATCTGAGACATCGACATCATCGTGATCATAATCATCAACAACCTATACATTTATTGAGCACTTACTTAGATCAATTATATTTCCTAGTTTGCCCAAATGGTCCCAGTATGTATCTACTGCCCAAGGATAATTAGAAAAATCATCCATATCCCACATTTGCTGATAAATTATGTTCTCACTCTGATTATGAAATAATAATTTTATTATATTTCAAATATATTGAACATCAATTCCTAAAACAATAACTTTGTACATAAAGAGACTAGTTTATTAACTACTATGGATTAATCCTGTCAGTTTCTGACAGAAAACTGGGAATACAGCCAGGTACCTGGGTCCACCCACTAGTGCCATGCACAGGATAATTTAACTCTTCTCAACAGAGAAAATTTGACTATTTTGATTCAAGGTACTTCTTTTTTTTTTTTGCATGTACTTTGTACTGAGTGATAATTTCCCCTCTGTAAATGAAGATGTATAAAGATAATTTTAGTAATATTTGTTGGAAAATATTTTTAGAAAAAATAGCAAAGGAAAAGCATTGGGACAAATGCTGTTGTGTTTTAGCAAGGGAAGACATATGGTTTGGACTGAGGGGATAAGAGTGCTCCATGAGGAAGTAGAAAAAGAAGCAATACTTGTAAAGCTTCAATAGTAACTTGTCTTTTCGTGAAAGATAATTCAAAATAAACTTTAATATAGAAATAGTAGTTGCTCACAATATGCCTCCATTCTACTTCTTAATTTATTTTAGAATTTCATTATTCAGTCAACAACTATCGTGTGACCATGTACACACGATATTGGAAATTAGATATGATCTCCCCATTCGAATATATTACTTCTTAGCAGATTTTATATTATTTTATGTCCATCATGATTTATCTTCAATTTTAATGCTGTACCTTTAGCAGCAAAGTATTTCACATAAGTAGCAAAGCCTATGTTGATTGCAAGAAGCACAATATATGTGTGCATGTACATGTATTAAACATACACATTTGCGTGTGAATATGTGTATATAAATATATGCATGTTTGTGTGTATGCAAATACATGTTTGTGTGTGCTTGTGTATATATATTTTTGTACACATAATCCCATGTACATATATGTGCACACGCTGTTTGGGCTGTTAAAACTGACAAACTACAAGTCTTACTATTTTATGAAATTTTGCCACTTTATTGTAGTACTTTAGAGCTCTTTTTCCCTAAAAGTCTTAGCATATTTCCTTGCCTGTAATATGTATCCACATATTTATTGTGTGAATGAATGAGGGGTTGGGGTTTTTTAAATTCAGAGTTTTTATTTTAAAAATTTATATATTTGTCCTTCAAATTGCTCTGCTAACGATGAGTTTTGAAAATATTTTTTTCTAAATTTGATCAAGATATAACATTCATCTGAATTTTACGTAGTTGTATATTGCATAATATGCATATAAAATACCTCTCTTCTCTTTTTCTATATACATGCATACAGACATACATACAAATAAATAATTTTAGATGTTAGACACGGTAATCTTTTCCCTAGTTTTAAAGAAGAGCTTCTATTGCATTATCTCTGTTAACATGCTGTGATTACTATTAATTTCCTCTACCTTCTCCATTATCATTGTTATAGCTTTCATTATTTTATCCCATTAGTCTTTCCTGGATGTCAATATATTCAATATAATTGTGAACTTTTCAAGCTTGACCTTCTTGATTTATTTCTGGAGGCTATGAAGAGATCTTCCCACCTGCATCCTTCTAAAATATAAAATAATTGAATTGAAAGCACACTGATAGAAAAACAGTTAACCTTTTGCTTTGGAAAAAGCTACTGAATTTATGGGAGAGGCATTTTTTAGTATGTTTCTATAAATTTACTAAGAATATATCTAAACATCTTAAAACATAGATCATTTCAAAACTGAAATTAAGAGTATTTTAAAAACTGACCGGACACTACTCATTTTAATTATTCCTAAGACTTCATGATCCAACTATTAATTGATAAGATTCACTACTTCTATTAAAACAAACATATGATTAGAAATTAGTTTATTATACTCAGATTATTTTCCAGTATAAAGGCACTCTAAATAGTATTTCATTAGTCATATAAAATCTTGAAGACATTTATTCTGGAGTTATCTTCTAATGAAATAAACTTAAAACTTAAGTGGAATCTCAAATTCATAGTAAGATGGCATAATTATATTTGACAAATATTTTTATTTATGTAATGACACTAGGTGCAAAATATTTAATTATTATCAAGTAATCAGATCTTAATTTTATTAAATTTTAAGTTCATTCTACGTGCAGGTAAATTTATACCTTGGTATTCTATAAATTGTTTAATTGAAACTTTCTGAGGATTTCCCCTTATTTCTGTACAGTATATGTAAAAATTTGTTTATGTCTTCATCTTTTATTTTTTTATTTTTTTATTTTAAAGATGTGGGGTACAATTCAGGGTTAGGTAAACAGATGTTCATTATGCAGTTACCCTTGTTTATGAGATGTGTCCCCACTTTCCCTGGCAGTTTCCCACTACTGCCAATCCATTTCTTATTGTATTGTGATCATTGTTCAAGGTTCACTTATGAGTGAGAACATGTGATACTCATTTCTTTGTTTCTGCAATAGATCACTCAGTATTACAGACTCTAAGTCCTTCCAAGTTGCTGCACAGTTCATAATTTTGTTCTTCTTTATGACTGTGTAATATTCCATCATGTATATGTACCACATTTATTTATTCAATCCTCTTTCATGGGCAGCATGGTTGGTTCCGTGCTTTTGCTATCATGAATAATACTACAATCGACATGCATATGCAGGTATCTTTTTCTTAGAGTGATTGGAGTTCTTCCAGGTATACTCCTAGTAGGGGGATTTCTAGGTCTGTGGAAGATCTATTTTTAGATCTTTAGAAACCTTCCTTGAATGACCTTTATGCACTCATTTATTTTGTATCTTATCTTTGTCAATCCCCTTCCTTATCTAAATTTCCAAAGCTCAACCTTCTCTTGAAAAATCAAAGTTTACTGGCTGTCCAAATAGAAGAGAATTTTAAAAATTATTTGGTAGCAATCCTCATTCAAATGATGAATAATACCACAGATAGGGTCCCACTAGGTCTTTCTGACCAATGAGATATGAACTGAAGTTATCTATGGCATGTTTATGGCTGGACTACAAATAACTTCCCTCACTGATTCTCGTTCTTTTTCCCAGGGTAACCTTAGTAAATATGTATTGAAAATGATGATGTTACACAATGGAAGTATCCAACTGACAGAAGAATTTAGAGTACCTTGCTAACAATGTTAAACAAAGGCATGGGAGCGCAATGAGATTAAACGTTAAGCTTACTATTTAGAACTCTAAATCACAATAAAAGAATGTGTGTCCCTCTCAAAAGATTATTTTTCCTCCTGGAGAGACTTCATAAAACTGGGTGTGCAAGTAGAGTCAGTTTCCTCTCTGCTGTCTGTAGAATATCTCATCTATTTTCTCTTTAAAACTAGAAGTTTGTATCTAATGGGTATGGCGGCAGCCCCAAATCAGATCAGGTGCTTGCACAATGTTTACCAAGCCCAAACACCGTGGGCCAAGTGTCACTCTCCCAGTCAGAAGACAGTTATCAGCAAGGGAAGGGTAGCAGGGCACACATTCTGCATTTACCCCACATAATGTTATTCAACAATATTTATCAGACACTGTTACAAATGGTCGCTCCTTCAGTGCAGACATCATTAATCCCCAGTTCACTCTCACAAACATGTCTCCAAGATTTTAGGACTTGTTTAATTCTTATTCATTCTACTATTACTACAATATTTTGCACGTTTGCAATTTGCAAAATATTCGCATAACTGTTTTTTCCAAAAACCCAATTGCTTAATTTTTGACTTGTTACAGTCTTTCAATGATATAGTAGTATTACACCATCTTATTTCAACCACTTACTACCATATAAATATTTTCCAAACAAAATTATTTAGTAATTTAGTAAGGACACGCAACCTAAACTCTACCCTTTTACATTTTTGTACAATGTACAATACAGTATTGTTATCTCTAGCCATAGTGTCATACAACAGATCTCTAGAACTTATTCATCTAGAATAATTGAACTTTTATACCCATTGACTAGCAAATCTCTGTGTCATTTTTCTTCCTGTCCCTCTGGCAGTCACCATTGTATTATTTGCTTCTGAGAATTTATTTAATTTAGATACTTCGTATAATTAGAATCATATAGTATTTGACCTTTTGTGACAGATTTCTTTCAGCATATGTCTTCAAAATTCATCCATGTTGTTTCATATTGAAAGCTTTACTTCTTTTTATTTTTATTTTTATTTTTTTGAGTCGGAATCTCACTCTGTCGCCCAGACTGGAGTGCAGTGGCCGCTCCCGGCCACCGCAGCCTCGACCTGCTGGGCTCCGCGATCCTTCCGCCTCAGCCTTCCAAGTAGCTGGAATTACGGGCATGCGCTACCACGCACGGCTGATTTTTTGATTTATTGTAGAGATGAGGTCTCGCTGCCCAGGCGGGTCTGGAACCCGCGGGCTCAGGCAATCCACTCACCTCAGCCTCCCAAAGGCGCGGGATTACAGGCTGAGCCACCGAGCCCGGCGCTTTACTTCTTTTTAAAGGCTGCATAATATTCTATTGTATATATTACAGCATTATTTTGTGTGCATTCATCTGTCAATACAACTTAGGTTGTTTTCACAGCTTAACTATTATTAATAGTGCTGCAATAAACATGGGAGTGCTGACTGGGCTCAGTGGCTCAGTTTGTAATCCCAGCATTTTGGGAGGCCGAGGCGAGTGGATTATCTGGGTGCACAGGTTCGAGACCACCCGGGAAACTAGCCCGGGAAACTTCATCTCTACAATAAATAAAAAATTAGCCGGGCGTGGTAGCGTGCACATGCAGTTCTGGTTACTTGGAAGGCTGAGGTGGAAGGATCGCCGGAGTCCAGTGGGTCAAAGCTGGGGTGGCTGTGAGCGTTCCACAGCGCTCCAGCCTGGGTGACGGAGTGCGACTCCAACTCAAAAAAAAAAAAAAAAAAAAATTATACACACACACACACACATTTATATGAGAGTGTTAATATTTTTCTCAGATTCTGATTTCAATTATCTTACGGTAGTTTCATTTTTAATTTTTTGAGAAACATCCCATACTGTTTTTCATAGCAGCAGTACCATTTTACATTCTATCAGGGTAAAAGTGTTCCAATTTCTTCACATCTTATCCAACATTTCTTATTTTTTGTTGTGATTTTGATTTGCATTTACCTGATTATTAAGTGATTTTTAAGCATCTTTTTTATGTTTGTTGACTATTTGTATGTCTTTGAAGAAATGTCTAGTCAAGTCCTTTGCCCATGTTAATAGGGTTGTCTTTTTTTTTCTATTGAGTTGTATGAATTGCTCATATATTTTGAATATTAATCTTCATCAGATTTTCAAGCATTTTATCTAGTATTGTGATTTTATCTAGTATATGTGATTTTCAAGCATTTTATCTAGTATTGTGAGTCACCTTTTTACTTTATTGATTGTTTCCTTTGCCGTGCAGAAGGTTTTTAGCTGAATGTAGTACCATTTCTTTTTTCTTGTGCTTTTTGTGTCATATGTATGAAATCATTACCAAGATCACCACTATGAAGATTTTTACCTATGTTTTCTTTAAGGAGTTTTATAATTTTAGGTCTTATGTCTAAGCATTAATCCAATTTGAGTTGATATTGTGTATGGTGAAAGATAAGGGTTTACTGTTGTTCTCTTGCATGTGAATATCCAGTTTTTCAAGGACCATTTATCAAAAAGACTATCTTTTTCCCATTGTGTATTCTTGGCACTCTTATCAAAGATCAGTTGACAAATAAATGTAAAATAGATGTGGATTTATTTATAGACTATCTATTTTGTTCTATTGGGGTTTTTTGGTGTGTCTTTATGTTAGTGCCATGCTGCTTTAATTACTACAGCTTTGTAATTTATTTTGAAGTCATTAAGTGTGATGCCTCAGTTTTTTGTTGTTGTTTTGTTTTCTACATCATTTTGACTGTTCCAGATCTTTTGTAGCTCCATATAAAGTTTAGAAAATGCTTTCATTATTTTCATACAAATACTATTGGGATTTGATAAGGATTGTATTGAATCAATAGATTTCATTGAGCGCTATGGACATTTCAATGATATTAAGTCTTTAATCCGTGAACATGGATGTTTTCCATTCATTAATTTCTTCTTTAGTTACTTTCATCAAAGTTTTATAGTTTTCAGTATACAAGTCTTTCACATTCTTAATTAAGTTTATTTCAAAGTAGTTCATTCTTTATGATGCTATTGTAAATGAGACAGTTTTCCTAATGGCCTTTTAAACAATTGGTTATTAGTGCATAGAAACATGACCGGATTTCGTTATGTTGATGTTGTCTCCTGCAACTTTACTGAATACATCTACTAGTTTTAACAGTTTGGGGCATCTTTGAGAGAGAGAGAGAGAGAGAGAGAGAGAGAGAGAGAGAGAGAGAGAGAGGTGTGTGTGTGTGTGTGTGTGTGTGTGTGGTCTTTAGAAATCTCTAAACACAAAACCACATCACCTAGAAGAGGAAATAATTTTACATTTTTCCCCCAATCTTAATTATTTTACTTTTTTTTTTTTTTTTTTTACTTATTTGTCTAGGTCTTCCATTACATTTAAGGAAAGTAATAGGTAAGGGTGAGCATCTTTTTCTTTTTCTTGGTTATGGTGAAAAATCTTTCAGTGTTTTGTTGCTGAGTATAATGTTAGCTGTGGGTTTTTCTTATATGACCTTTAGTATGTTCAAGAAATTTAACACTATTCCTAGTTTGTTGAGAGAATTTGTTAGGAGAGTGAACTAAATTTTGTCAAATGCTTCTTCTGGATTTATTGATATGATTACTAAATTTTATCTCTCTTTGTTAATGTGAAGTATCATACTAATTGATTTTATTTGTTGAATCATCCTTGCATCCCAGGCATAAACCCTGCTTGGTCACAGAGTATGACCCTTTTAATATACTATGGAATTCAGTTTATTAATATCTTGTTGCTGAATTTTGCATCTGTGTTGATTAGAAACATTGTCTTTTACTTCTGTTTTTTTATGATGTCTTTGGTATTGATATTAGGGAAATGCTGGTCTTATAAAATACATTTGGAAGTGTTACTTCCTTTATATTTGTGGGGAGGGATTTTTGAAAACTGGCTTTATTTATTCTTTATATGTTTTGCAGAGTTGTCTGGTTAAGGCATTTGGTCCGCTGCTTTGTTGTTGTTGTTGAGAGGTTTGTGATTACTGATTAAATCTCCTAACTAATTATAGGTGTGTTTAAACTTTTGTTTCTTCAAACTTCAGTCTCAGTAGATTGCATGCTTCTAAAAATTTATTCATTTCTGGGTTATACACATTGTTAAGGATGTTCATAGTATTGTTATGATTTCTGTGGCAACAGTTGTAATGTTTGTTCTTTCATTCTGATTGCATTAATTTGACTATTTTTCATACTTAGTATAGCTAACAATTTGTCGGTATTATTTATCCTTTTAAAAAAACTTAGTTTTGTTAATACTTTTTGTTGTTTTTCTAGTTTTTATTTTATTTATTTCTACTTTGATCTTCATTATTTTTCTTTTGTTAACTTTGAGATAAATTTGTTCTTTTTCTATGCCTTGAGCAAGTGCAAAATTATGGTTTTTTTTAAGATTTCCCTTTTTAAATTTTTAATGTAGGCATTTGATCATTGTAAGCATTCCTTCTAAAACTGCTTTTGCTGCATCACATAAGTTTTGGTAGGTTGTGCTTCAATTTTCATTTATCTTAAGGTATTATTTGATTTTTCTTTTGATTTTTTCCTTTATCCATTGATTGAAAGTGTGTTAATTTTACATATTTGTGAATTTTTCAATTTTCTTCCTATTGTTCATTAAACTCCCCAATAAATAGATGTAAGCCATAGATATTATTATTTTGCTGAAAAAATATATTTGAATGGGATGATATGACAAGATTTTGGAGTTCTTGGAATAAGTACTAAGATAGTAATTTGATTTAGTTCTACATTATAGGGAAACAGAATGTTTTAATACCAGTGGCATTTAATTTAGTCAATGAATATTTTACTTAAAAGATAAATACATGCTTCCCAGAATTCAGTTTATTAATCAGGTAAACACCATTAACCAGTAAATAATATCAAATTCTGATATCCATAAAAAAAACTTAGATGTGGGACTTGACTCAGAAAGGTAAATGTGATTTAAATGTATATTTCAATAACGTAACTGGCTAATAATTGATGAACACAAAGTCAGACATAAAAATGGTTTTCACAACAGGAATTCAAAAAGATAAGATAGGTCACTATTGGAGATAAATCACTGAACAGTAGTGGGGAAACTCCATATACTAATAGTTTCAAATATTTCAAGGAATTCATTAGGAAATCCATAAGATTTAGAGTTAAAGGAAAATCTCAAAACATTCAGAATTTGCACTTTTTTAGTTTTTGTTTTATTGCATCCATTACTAATGAAAGTAATAGTGAAATTGTTATTCATTTCATTTATCTACTTGTCAATATTTATTTAAACAATGACCATTTTAATAATAGGTTGACAAAATATGATATGTGTATTATTATAATTACATAATTTTTAGTTATATGATGCATTATTCCATATCCATTTCAAAGTTTCTTTGTTAATTACAGCAATTTAACTTTATAAAATACTAATAATGCTATTAGACAATTTAGAAACTTCCATTTTCATGGAACTTGTCAATAGGAAACATTTACAATTCTAAAAGGACTTACAATCTGGCTTGAAAAAATAAGCATATGTAAGCATACATGATGATATGATATAATTTTCTATGTAAAATTAAAATGAAGAATACAGACAATAGTGCAATAAGAATTCAGAGGAAGGAGTGAATAGAAAGAACAGATGATAAGGGAAGAGTTTGAAGGGTGGGGTGGTCAAAGTGATGTGGGGTATTAAACACTGATTTGATTTCTCAAAGTGATGCCTTTATTGAAGCAAATGACACACTTATTAATGACATAGGCTTCCATTATCTGATTAAACGCTTGACTTTACTGACCTGTTACTTTACCTTTGAGACTTCATTTCCTACCTGGCTAGCACAATTCTCACCCTGTGAAAAGGAAGGTCAATGCTAATCAGAATACTTTTCACAAGGTTATATAAAATGCTAGCTAATCCTGAAAAACTGCTTTTTTAAAATAAATAGAGACATGTTTTTCTCTTGCTTTTACTTCTTAAAGAAAGCAGTGGTAGGCTTTTTTTTTTTTTTAAGCTGGATGAAACAAGTAAAATGCATGAGTGCTTATTTTATTTTAGGTTTGGATTAGATCAGAAAAGCAGATAGGGCATTCAGAATGCCCTTTTTCACCTTGCAAAGAATCTGACTCATAGGCAATTTATAGCAACACACACAGTTTTAAAAGTTGCTGCAGTAATAGTCAGCAGTCAAACTACTATAATTTAAATGGACTGAGATGCCCCAGAGAACACATTTTACATGAAACCTAAAATTTATTGAAAAACAACGTGTTAGGTTTTTCATTTGTTATATTTTTATTCCTGAAGAAATCAGTGGCAATAACACTTGTTATGATGGCATCCTGCTTGATGCTTTTGCCATGCAAGTTAAGCATTCAGTTTTAACAACCAAAGATCAGGTCAGAATTATACTCTTTTTTTGCCATCTGACTATAGTATAATTTATCTTTAAGAATATTTCCAAGTATTTCAATATTTCACATCCATGATAAAACATGTGTTTTTTCTTGTTCTTATGGAAATTTTCAGACACATCTAATATAGACTTCAAAAGTTATATCATTATTTAAAAATATTATTTTACATTAAAAATAAGTCTGCGATTTAATAGTGATAAGTATGACCAGTGCACCTGGTAAGCAATGCAAAATGACAAAAATATAAGAAGAGGGCCATCAGGATTTTTGTTTTTGATTCCCTTGCTATGAATTAGCAGATAAACTTCTTAAAAATCACATTTATTAAAATAACACTTTTTATTATGCTATTTTTGAACTTATCATGAAAAGATATTATGGTACAAAATGAAGATAACCAAAAATTGTAGAACCTTAACTTAGCTTAAAACATGTTTAATGTGCCTGTTTTGTGGTTACTGCCATAATTGGAGTTCCTGTATGTGGTGAACATTCTGTCTGGTTTGCCTGCCAGACCCCTAATTTAAACCATAGTCCCAGCATCATTATGGATATTACCCATTTCACTCTATGCAGGAGATTTGGATGATAAATTATATAGTCACATTTTTATGGAGTATATATTAAAAAGCATTCTATCCTTTCTTTGGCTTGTGACTTTATCACTAGTTCCTGTGAACATTTTCTGTCATGTTTGAGGAATAGCACTGCCATTTTAAAAGTTTCAACAAAAATAGCAGTTATAGAAAATTAAGATTTTTTTAAGGAAGTGCAACTTTACAATCACCAATTTTTTTTCAAAAAAATGTAATTGCATTTTAATTTTTTTCTCTTAATATAAAGGTAAACATGGACATTTTATAACCTTGACAAACTTAAAATGCAAGAAAATATAACCAGAAATTATTGATAATATTACTCAGAGACAAAATTTTGTAATGCAATTATAAGATTTTCTTTACTTTTTCTCTGAATAGTGTTTTTGTCTTAGCATGCTTATTTAATTATACATACAATGCTCTCCTAACTTTGGTTTTATTTCCGAGATTACAAATAAACATTGCATTATTAAGATTACTAGTAATAGTTGCAAATAACCCTTTGAGTAAATGCAATAATATTAATTTATTATTTTGTCCTTGGACACTTTGCTTACAAACTTTAGATACTAAGATAAATATTGCTACCCATGTGTTTATTTATAACAATTTGTTTTTTTAATGATTTTATTATCCTAAATTCCAAGTTATAATTGTTATAGCCGAACCATAAGAAAGGAGAATCGCCAGCACACTGGGTTCCAGTTTTGAGTCCTTTAATAGCATGTGGTCAAGAGTATGCTCAAGCCATGAATGCTCTCGACACTGAGTGGGATTAGCAAGAAGCTTATAAAGGCAAAATCCGTAAGTGGGCTACATAGCAGGGAGTGAGGGTACAAGGACCTAAAAAGAAAAGGATAAATCTCTTGAATTTCAGTTAACAAGGCACACAATTACACAGAACTTGTGGCTAGGGAGTTTTCAAATTTGTTCAGGGGAACAAGGCTGTGGGTCTGTGGTCATGGGTACATTACAACAATCACATGTACACACTGGGGTGGGTCATTTTCAGGTCAGGCAGACAGCTAAGATGGAGGATTTTAACAAAATGGAGTTACTTATGTCAAGCAAGTTCTTGCAATTATTTTATATATTTCATTAACTATTTCATTTCCCCTTTTAGTTGTACATGAGTCAACTCATTGACTCATTGGTCAAGGGTATGGAATTATAATAAGTTTTTACATGCATAAGTTTTACAGAATTGATTATTTGATCAAATTAATAAGGCAATTAAATATACAAGTTTCTACAAGCATCCCAAGGAGAAGGAGGATAAATGGGCCAGCCAGACTGGTGATGAAAGTTGTTAACCAGGGGTTCCAGTTAAACAAGGATTGGAACCAAGATTTTTTTCTCTTGACTCAGGTGTGATGAATTCTGGCTGGTATCCCATTGACCCTGTAGCGAAAGCATACTGACTGTTGGTGAAAATGTTTACCCACTTTCCTGTTTCCCAGAGTAGAGCCTGAGTTTAAGCAATCAACGCAGCTTTTTGAGCTGAGGTATCTTGAAGCCATGCCTATGACCAGATTACGTCATGAGCCATGGTTACAGCTGCAGAAGCCTTGCAGACTCCTTGTATTAGCAGGATACTACCATCCGTGAACAAGTCAGCATCAGCTTGGCTTAAGGAAGTGTCCCAAAGTTCAGGTCGGCTAGCCTGGGAGATGTCCAACATGTCTTCATAGTCATGAACTGGCATTTCTGGATATTATCAGGCAGCAGGGTGGCCAGATTGGCATTGAGTAAGAGAGAAAGTTAGTCTATGTTGGTCAAGTAAGAGGCTTTGGTACTGGGTGATGTGAGTGTTTGACATTCAGCAATCAGAGGCTCCTCGGAGCAGAGTTTCAACAGCATTGGGAACAGTTAAAGCAAGGTTCTGGCCGAAAGTTAATTTATCTGCTTTCTTAACTAGTATGGCTGTGGCTGCAATGACCTGGAGACAAGAAGGCCAGTCAGAAGACACTGGGTTCAGTCTTTTTGACAATTAAGCCACCAGTCTTCTTCCTAGAGCCGGGGCTTAGGTTAGAGCCATTTTTAAATGCTGGAACGCTTGTTTCTTAGTAGCAGCCCATTTTAGGGGCTAATTTCCTGCAGTGGCTGTGTACAAGTGCTTGGCAATTTCAGCAAATCCTGGGATCCAAATTGGCAATACCCTGCCACCCCCAGGAATTCCCCTACTTGTTTCTTTGTGGTTGGCATGGGAATTTGAAAAATGGCTTCTTTCCAGGCCAAGGTCAGGGCTTGTTTACCCTTTTATAGCTGGTATCCCAGGTAGGAAACTTCAGTTGAGCAGAGCTGTGCCTTTTTCCCTGACACATGGTAGCCCAAGTCTTGAAAGAACTGTAACAGAGCCTTAGTACCTTTTAAACAAGTATCCAAATCTGTAGCCGCAAGCAAGAGATTATCTACATACTGGAGTAAAGTACACTCAGGGTGTAAGGCACAGAACCCTGACTAATCCTGCTGCCAAGCTTCCTCAAAAAGGGTTGGGGAGTTTTTGAAACCCCGTGGTAACCAGGTCCAATTTAGCTGGCCAGTGTCCCCCAAGCCAGGATCTGTTTATTCAAAAGCAAAAATAGGTTGGCATGACCGGAGGGTCACCAGTAGAGACAGGACTAGAAGTAACTTTGGGTCCTCTGTCTTTGGGTGATGAGGGCAATTTTTTTTCCCCAGTCATCCAGCTTTTTACAATATACACATTGATTCTTGGCAAGTTGGATGCATCCAGTTTCCTTTTGTCCTTTATTTTATTAGTTTCTCTTTTTGTTTTACATGATGGCCTCAAGCCAGGTTGGGAGGCCTGGATGGCAGCAACCAGTACTTTTGTTTGCTGTTTTGTTACTCTGTCCATTTTCTTGCCTTCCTGTTTCTGTTTCTCAGCATTTTGGTTATTAAAAACCTTCTGAGCTACCTCAAACAGTTGAGAAATGTTTATTCCTGTGAAACCTTCAAGCCTCTGTAACTTTCTCTAGATGTCAGGAGCCGCCTGAACTACAAAAGTCAAATTGATAGCCCAAGCATTCTTGGGTGCCAAGAGGTTAAACGGGGTATAGGTACAGAATGTCTCCTGTAGACATTCAAGAAATGCCCCTAGTGACTCCTCAGGACCCTGAATAATCTCGGTAGTTTTAGAAAGATTAGTAGGTTTTTTTGGGCTGCTTCCTTCAAACCAGCTAATAGAGTCCAGTGATACATTTTTAATGTTCTAAACCCTGCCAAAGCGTTAGGGTCCCAATCCAGGCAAACGGAGGGAATGGCCTCCTCTAACATTTCTTGATGTTTTTTCTTTGTTCCAGCTGCTGAGGCCAGGACAGACTTTTGAGCCTCAGTTCTAATGCATTCTAACTTTTCAGAAGTATATAGGGTTAAAAGGAGCTACTGGCAATCATACCAGGTGGGACAATGAGTGTGCATGATTGGTTTTACCAGGGAGGTTAAAACCTATGTTTGGATTTTGGCAAGATTTTATTCTCTTGAGAAACAGGTAAAACAAGTTTTCCTTGAAGAGTTAGTCAGGGACCTTTGTATGTAGCACCCTGTTGTTTTCAAGTTAGAGGCTCTGTCTCCATATATTGTGATTTACAGGAAGGGTCCTGTGTTTTAAGAGAACATATTTGTAACCATGGAGAGGGGTTTTGGACTAAATTTAACCATTGGTTGATATAGGGAAACTGATCCAGGTGACCAGGCCGGGAGTCCCTGTGATGACCTTTCAAACAGACTTAGTAACATAAACATTCAAAAATCCTGTAGAGGGTTAACCAACATTAAATGCCGTCCAATCTATTTTATAGAGTCTGGAGCCTGCCTTTTCAAAGGTAGACACTGTAGTCTTCAGCAAATACAACAGAGGTATTTTTCAATATACAGTCCAGAGGACTTACAGGTTGTGAATTCTATGAACCTATAACAAAAAAACAAGCAAACAGCAAGCATATAGTTAAAATACGCATTTAAAACATAATGATAGATGGGGCACATCAGGACCAAGTCAGAAGAGTTACAGATACCTGGAACAACCTTAGGGCAGAAAACCAGAGGACTCTATTCAGTCAATGTCTTGGCCTAATTAATAGTGTCCAAAGGGTAAAATCATCAGACCATGACTCACTTAAACAGAATTGTGGCCACAAACAGAACAAAACAGATTCTTACCAGTAAACAGAACAAATTCTTACCTCCTAGGAGAACGCAGATAAACTCAGGAATTTTTGAGATAGGAGGAAATCAGCGGTGGCTCCTTCTCCCTCTGAGCCAGATGAGAGGTTGTGGGGCATTGGAATGACTCAGGGGGCACCTCCCCAGTAACTTCTCCATCAAACCAGGGAGAGCTGGAGCAAGGCCAACTCCCGAGTTTGGCGACAATCTCACTGGGGCCTTCAAATGTTATAGCCAAACCATGAAAAAGAAGAATTACACCAGGTTTGAATTTTGAGTCCTTTAATAACATATGGTCAAGAGTAGGCTCATGCCAAGAAAGCTCTCAACACTGAATGGGATCAGCAAGAAGCTTATAAAGGCAAAATCCGCAAGTGGGCTACATAGCAGGGGGTAAGGGTACAAGGAACTAAAAACAAAAGGAACAATCTCTTGGATTTCAGTTAACAAGGCACACAATTACACAGAACTTGTGGCTAGGGAGTTTTCAAACAGTTAGCAAGAATGGTCAGTGGGAACAGCTCAGGGGAACAAGGCTGTGGGTCTGTGGTCATGGGAACATTACAACAATCACACGTACTGGGTGGGTCATTTACAGGTCAGGCAGACAACTAAGACGGAGGATTTTAACAAAATGGAGTTACTTATGTCAAGCAAGTTCTTGCAATTATTTTATATATTTCATTAGCTATTTTGTAATTTTTGAAGAAAAAAATACACAAAATTCTGAATTTTTCATAAAAAATAAATAGTTGAACAACTTTATAATACCATCATACTTTCTGAACTTCCCCTGGCACTGTATCATGACAGACACAAAATGGTTAAGCATATATTCTAATTTGCTTCTATTTGCCCTTCTTTAATTATGGACAGAATATAAACATGTTTCCACTTTTGTTGTTTTGTCTTGTCTTTTCTTTTGTAGATCATAATTTTTGTTAACATGTATTTTACAAAAAGATAAGCAAAGTACACACTATATAACTAAACAAAGCAATGGCTTAGATTCTTAAACAAGATATTCAAATTTTACTATATGTATCATTTTCCATGAACAATGAATGCTTATTTTCCAGGCTATCAAGTAGCCATTGAATAAGTTGGTATACTTAAGTGAAATATGATAAAAAAAGAACTTTCAAAATTGAAACACATAATATTTATATTAACAGACATCTCTTCATGGTTATAATTATGACTTTAGGAGTTATACCAGTCTAGCATTGATCAGCTCATTTAAAGAATAGTCCCAAAATTGTGCCTGAATCTTTCTAGGAGATTCCAAAATACAATCAGGGCAGAGAATCTGTTATGTAGACTAATAGATATTCCCTTGGTTAACTTTGCATCTTGTTGTTATAATTGTGTTATTGACAACCATTTGATATATTGAGTAAAGCAATAATGTAAGTGATATAATAAATACTGTTGAATTTATAGTGAACATATTTCCGTTGGGATTATAGATCTTAATCTATCAGCATGATTGAATGAAAGATGCAATGTTTTTGCACAAGCAGATAAAAGATAAAGTTTCAAAACCATGGAATAACCTAAAATTGGGTTTACAAGTGCAATATTGCATTCTTAATTCCATGTTGTCTATTATTACAAATAATTATCAAATAGTGGAAAATATCTATAAAATACTTTTACATAATTTTGTAAAGAAAGCACCATGGCCCAACAAGATAGCCAACTATGTAGTCAGCAAATTTTGTGGATTGTTTTCATTTTTTAATCTATCTTAACACAATTTGTCAGAATACTAAAGAGATGTGTTTCAAAGTTGAATAAATTAAAATGAAAATAGGGAATATTATACTATTACCAAGAAGTTTTTAAGAGCAGACACATGGTTAATACTAGATCTTATTGCTGGACAGAAAGCAAATAAACCTAAGAGAAGTGTCAGATGTTATATAGCATTCATTATGTAAAGTGTTTGAGAATTTTCTACCACACATTCACACTAGTAAATATATTACTTATAGTTGTTTAACACCCCTTTTACAGTGTAGTGGACTTACATAATCTACATATTACAGAGGTAGTCTAATGATTTTTTTCATCTTTATTATTCACATTCATGTTGTGAATAATAGATTTTTTTTGAATTAACAACATTCTGCAAACCACAAGCATACTTTAAAAGATGCGTTGAGAGTCAAAAGTTTGCTTTGAATAGTAAGGCTATTGCTGCTTAAATAAAATGATTTGTATCTGAAGGTCAATCCAACCATTTATTCTGACAACACTTTTGGTATTCAGTTACATGTCTTCTCATCTTGATTCAGTGTTGAGGAAAATAGTGAACTTTGAGAATAAAATCAAATTATATCCACTTTTCAAATACTCTATAAAAATAAACAAACTACAAAACAGACATTTTTACTCAATTACATTGTCTCTGTTTTCGTTAACATTTGCTCTTATAATGGAACACAGACTTATTTTTTGAAACCATAATCTGGTGAAGTTGGCAAGTAAATTACCCAAGTATGGTATGCCACTGATCTTGTTGTCCTCATAGGTGTTGCATAATATTTTGAACTTACTAAGGTTGAAGTCTCAGTTTTGTCCTATTTTTCTGTACAATGAACAGGCTCAGTACTTTGATTTAGTCAAAAAACCAAGATTAGCTACTCATGGAGGCTCACATCTGTAAAACCAGCACCTGGGAGGCCTAGGTAAGAGGATGTTTTGAGTCCAGCAGTTCAAGATCAACTTGGGCAACATATGGAAACTTCCGCTCAGAAAAAAAACCCCAAAACCCCAGAAAATTAGCCAGGCAGGGTGGCATGCACTTGTAGTTCCAGCTACTTGGGAGATTGAGGAGGACTCTCTGGGCCCAGGAAGTCAAGGGTTTGAGGATGCTGTGAACCATGATCATTCCACTGCACTTTACTATGGGCAATAGAATGAGACCTTGACTAAAAAAAAAAAAAAAAAAAACAGAGAGAAACCAAATACACTTATGGGAATTGAATGAAGTAAGGACTACAGGGCCTAGAACACTGATGGATAAAATCTGAACTCCATTATATATTTTTTTAATAAGACCAATATTTGTATCTGAGACCAGAAAGCTTGCATCAGTACACCCATGACTTTCTCTTCTGATATGTAACCAGTGGGAAATAATAAAAGAAAATATGCAGCAATAAGTATATATCACCCACAATCGGATTAATGAATGTTAAATGTTAAAATTATTTTATATAAATGTAAATGCTGTAGTATCATATCTCAAATTTTGTGTTCCTTAGTATTTTTTTCATGACACTCATAACAAGCATTATGTATCTTACCTTAGTGCTTTCATAATAACTTTCGATGGGGATATGTTGTAGTTTAGTATGTCACCTCTGTAAAGTGATTTATTATCTCCAATATTTACCTATTACAAATAAGTCTTCAGTAGAAAACTTGTCTGTGTTTTACTTTATATATCTTATGAGTATCCAAAAAAATAGAACTTTTAGCACCAAAACCAACTTTTTGAGCAAAACTATTTAAGAATACCCATCGCCATTAAAAAACTTGGTAGTTGAAAATTTGTATTTTATTTTTATTGTCATTTGTATAATAGTGAGGTTCAAAATCTTAATACGTTAATTAGCTTTTTGATTTTTTGAGAATATTTACTAAAATTAGAAAATAGTGATTTTTCTTATTTGAATGACAAAAACAGATTATGTACATACTTTTTCTTATCAAAAAGTGTTTATGTCATGTTATCCAATTATGAAAACAGAGCATGTTAAATATTTACATATATATTGATAGATTAAATATTTGAAAAATCCAAAAGAAAAAGAAGAGGACAAGAAAGATTTAAGGAAGGGGAAGGAGAAGAGAGCAAGAACAACAATTCAATGTAGCCTAATTCCTAGACATAGCCATTGATCTTGCACCAGTTGTTTATAATTTGTCAGTCACATACACATACACACCTACATAAAAAAATCAGCACTTTGTTTAAAACTACTGAGTCTATTCTTTTATAAGCTTTATAGGATCAGAAAAAGTACCTCTTTTGTAGATTTTGACTATAAAATAATGATTTTTATGTAAATGCTTACTATTCTTCAAGGCCCAAAGGAAGCAGTTCATAAGATATTTCCTGGGTTATTGCAATGATTGTTTTGCCACATGCCAAGCTGTCATTTTAAAAAATCCTTTTTTGTTAGACATTTAGTTTGGACTTTTGAGGGCATTATTTTGTCTGTGTTTCAACTCTTGCTCCTCTTCTGAAGAGAAAGAAAGTTTTGCTTAGTTGCTCATATCTAATTCTGTTGGTTATGCTATTTAGTTGGGAGGATTTTTTTTAAGTGACTGCTGCAGGTGCCTATTGCAACCTGAAGTACCCTATGACAGAGCATATGAGATAAGAGGGAATAAGTCAAAAACAGAATCACAGAGTTTAAAAGAACAACAGAGCCTGTGTGTGGTGGCTCACGCTTATAATCCCAGCACTTTGGGAAGCAGAATTGAGTGGAATACCTGAGCCCACTGGGTTGAGAACAGCCTGGGCAACTTAGCAAGACCTCAGCTCTACAATAAATGCAAAATTAGCCAGGTGTGATGGCACATACCTGTAGTTCCAGCTACTTGGAATGCTGAGGTGGAAGGATCACCAGAGCCCAGCAGGTCGAGGCTGTGGGGGCCATGAACGTGCCACTGCCCTCCAGCATGGGTGACAGACTGAGACTCCAATTAAAAAAAAAGTACAACAGAAGGTTGAATACCTAATGGAGGTTTTGGAAAAGTCTACATTGGTTTTAAAGTACATATATACTTATTTAAAATGCTGCAAACAACTTACATAATTGACTGCCATTATATGGTATATTACTTAACCAGGGCTTCCTTCTCACTGTGTCCTCACATGATCATGTGCTCATGACCCTGGTATCTCTTTTTCTTCTATAAGGACAGCACTTCTATTGAATTGAGGCTAACTCTATAAACTCATTTAACCTTATTACCTCCTTAAAGGCTTTATCTACAAATACAGTTATATTGAGGTTTAGGGCTTCAGCATGTGAATCTGGAGTAGGAGGTTAAATTCAGTTTACAATATTTGGAGAACTGTTGCTCTCCAAAATCTGTGTCCTTCTTGCTTTCAAAATATACTCACCCGATCTACAAATATCCAAGAGTCTTAACCCATTCCAGCATCATCTAACTCCAAGTCCAAAGTCTAATCTAAATGTCATCTAAATCAGGTATGGTTGAGACTTAAGGTATAATTCATTCTGATTCAAAATTCTTTTTCAGTTGTAAACTTGTGAAATCTGGCAGGTTACATATTTTCAACAGAAAATGATGAAATGGGAATAGGATAAACATTCTCATTCAGAAGGCAGAAATCTATAAGAGAAAGGGGTAACAGGTCTCATTCAAGCCCAAAACTTAGTAACATAAATTTTGTTAGATCTTAAGCCTTAAGAATCATAGTCTTAGGCCCACTGGAGTGACAGCCCCATGCTCTCAGCCCTGCACAGTGTGATGACCTTATCTTCTGAAACTGAGAAGACAGCTTTGCCACCTGAGCCTGTGTGCTGTGAGCACATGTGGGTAGTGGGAGATCTGTCAATCTTTAAAATGCCCTTGAAGTCATTCTTTACTTCTACTAAAGGATAAGGTATGTTTACAGCCAGATAGCTCTATTGTCCTGTCCTACAGAATCCCAGAAATGTAAAAGACCTTACTCATTTCATCCCATCTCTGTACCTTTAACTCTAGCAGGTAGAGTCTCTGCTGGTATAATCACATTTATATTTCTGGCTTCTGCTGAAATGATTGATTACACTCATGGTGTAATCACAATTGATTACACTCTTTACAGATGCAATTCTTCAGTCTTCACACTGGTATTCTCTCCACAATATACTTTCCCATTTTATGTGAAAGAAATAGGCTAAGCATTTTCAGAACCTTATGTTTTGCTTCCTTCTTGTTGAATATTTCTTTTTCTTTTTCTTTTTTTTTTTTTTGAGTTGGAGTCTCACTCTATTGCCCAGATTGGAATGCAGTGGCCGCTCCCAGCCACCGCAGCCTCGACCTGCTGGGCTCCGGCGATCCTTCCGCCTCAGCCTTCCAAGTAGCTGGAGCTACAGGCGCACACTATCACGCCCGACTGATTTTTGATTTATTGTAGAGATGAGGTCTCGTCAAGTTGCCCAAGTGGGTCTCGAACCCGCGGGCTCAGGCAATCCACTCACCTCAGCCTCCCAAAGCGCGGGATTACAAACTGAGCCACCAAGCCCGGTTGAATATTTCTTTTTCAATTCATCACTCTCCTCCCACAATTTACTTTAAGCAGTACTGAGAACCCAGGCTGCACCATCAACACTTTGCCTGGAATTCTCATCTGCTAAGTTCTTCCTTCCACAAAACACTAGAACAAAGCTCAACTCAACTAGGTTCTTTGTAACATCATAACAAAGATTGATTTTCCTCTAATTTCCAATCACGTTTCTCAACTCCATCCAAGACCTCCCCAGAATCACTTTTAACACTCTATTCCTACCAACAGTTTTTTCAAGGCCATCAAGGCTTTTTCTAATACTTACCTTAAAACTGTGTCAGCCTCTGCCTATTCCCCAATTCCAAACTCCCTTCCACATTTTTAGGTGTTTGTGACAGCAGCTCTTCACTCTCGATGCTAACATCTATATTGGTCTAATAGAACTGCCATAATAAAATGCTACAAACTCAATGTCTTAAATAGTATGAGTTTTTTCCCCAGAGTTTTGAAGGCTAGAAGACCAAAATCAAGGTGCCAACAGGGCTGGTAGGTGGTGAGGTCTCTCCTTTTGGCTTGCAGAAGGCTCCTTTCTCACTTTGTCCTCAACATGGCCATTCCTTTGTGTAAGTACTTCCTGAATTCTCTTGTCCTGTTCGTAAGGACACCAACCCTACTAAATTAGAGCCTTACTCTAAGGCCCTATCCTTAAATACAATAATATCGGCAATTAGAACTATAGCATTGTGATTTAGGGAAAAACACAATTAAGTCCATAGCATTCATTATTCAATTTTGGAGTCATTTCTGCATTTCCCTTGACATTACTATGTTGATACTGACCAGAAGTGGAAAAAAAATGTGATTTATAATGTGAGGGAGAGAATGATGATGCTATTACATCAAATTTTGAGCCTAACATGTTGCATTGTTTAATTACTTACTAAATAAATAATTAACAAAGTTAAATAACTATTGTATGAACTCTTAGTTTTTGGGACTTATTATTCCACAAAGTTAACATTAAACTCTGGTGTCATGTTAACCCTTGGAGGGAAATAGAAGAAGTCACTCTGGGTTAATATGTACAGATTCTACATTGTTGAGGGAATTAAGCCTCATCAGGACTGTATGAGTAATCTATACTAAGCATTTTTGTGAAAGTTATCATGAATTTTCAGGCTAGAGGTAAATATTGAAGTACTGGGCACCCAACCATTAAGCAATTTGAGTTTTTCACTTACAAGAGAAAAAGAATGTGTAGATCAAAGTGGAGTGGTTTAAGACTCTTGGCCAGTTACATTGTCTGGAGTCTAATTCACTAGTAGCTGTGTTGCTACAATAGGAAATAAATTTTAAAATGACTTGGAACCACCAGTTATGAACTTTTGCTTTCACAGATCTTGCCCTTTTTTTTTTTTGAGTTGGAGTCTCACTCTGTCACTCAGCCTGGAGTGCAGTGGCACACCCATGCCTACCCCAGCATAGACCTGCTGGGCTCCAGTGATCCTTCCACCTCAGCCTTCCAAGTAGCAGGAACTACAGGCACACACTACCACATCTGGCTATGTTATTTATCTGTTTGTCTGTCTATCTATCTATCTATCTATCTATCTATCTATCTATCTATCTATCTACTGTAGAGATGAGGTCTCGCCAAGTTGCACAGGATGTTTTTTTTTTTTTGAGTTGGAGTCTCACTCTGTCACCCAGACTGGAGTGCGGTGGCCACTCCAGGCCACCGCAGCCTCGACCTGCTGGGTTCCGGTGATCCTTCCACCTCAGCCTTCCAAGTAGCTGGAACTACAGGTGCGTGCTACCACGCCCGCCTAATTTTTTGATTTATTGTAGAGATGAGGTCTCACCTGCCCAGGCGGGTCTCGAACCCGTGGGCTCAGGCAATCCACTCACCTCAGCCTCCCAAAGCGCAGGATTACAGGCTGAGCCACTGAGCCTGGCTCACAGGCTGTTCTTGAACCCGTGGGCTCAGGCAATCCCTTCACCTCGGCCTCCAAAAGTGCTGGGATCACAGGCTTGAGTCACACAGCCTGGCCATTTTCACAGATCTTAAAAAGCATGTGGAGAGCATTTACCAAGGATAGAAGAGAGCTTTGAGACATGTCTATTTGTTGGTCATAAATCTTCTTCTATTAAATTATATCTAATATGTAATATATTACAATTTTCTTTAAATAAAATTACACTGAATCACTATCATTCCAAATTGGCAAAAAATTCATCTGTAGTCATGACTGAGGGTCTCAAAGTCAAGCAAAAGAAGCTGGGGATCTTAAATACATTAGAACACTTAGGGAGATCCCTCTGAACTTTACTCCATAATTTTCACTGGTAATATTTTCATTGATCCTTGAATAAAGGGATTCTTCCTCTTATATCATGCCTGGGATAGGCATCTTTCTAGACTCTTGGATCTGTGGCCAACCATTCCTCTCTGAGGTCCTACAAGTAGCCCTTGGTCCTCACTCTAGCATACAAAAAAAAAAAAAGACTTTAATCTCTCAAAATCAAATGTTACAAAAGATATTTGTTATGTCTAATTTTTTCTTTGTTCTCTGCAGCACAATCTCTTCAAAACCAGGAAGTGTAAAAAGCAAGAAAAAATTTCAAAATAGATTGTTGGATAATTAAGGTAAAAAAAAAATGAAGGTAAAACAAAGCAAGAAGAAGTGAAGATTACTATTTCCACTCATTGGTATGCCATAGTTTGGACATGCTACCAAAAATACTTTAGAGGTGACAGGCTTGAAAGATTGAGAACTGATGAAGGGTGGGTAAATATTTGGATGCTAGAAAATTAGGAATTGTTCACTGAATCATAACAGCAATTACTTATATTGTAACTCTGGCAAATTTGACAGCTTTAGAAACACCACAGAGCAAGTTGAATATTTGTTCCTATATACAAGTCTAGTTCAAAAACCATTTTTCTCTAAAAGTGGATGCTAGCTTTGCAAATATTTTCAGGTTAGAGGGCATATTGTGGCAGTCCACAAATTCTGATGGATTACATTTTTGGTAATCATACTGCAAGCAAGTCAATAAGGTTAGTAGAAAATAGTAGCTGAGAAAGGAAGAAAATACTTAAAAATTCTCAGAAATTGTGTTTGCCAATTGAATAGTCAAGCTAATCTTGTAGTTTGTGAAATGGTATTTTCCAAGAGTGTTATGACTCAGAGAAAGGGAAAGCTCACATGCAAGAGAAAGAAAGAGACATAGAGAATAAATAATATAATCGGGACCAAATCTGGCACTGGAGATCGGGGAATCAGAAATCATGCAAGGATGTCTTAATCTGACTCAGTTTGAATCCTCATTAGGCAGTTTGTTGTATACAAGTTAAAGAACTACACTTTACACAATTTTGGTATAAGTAAATTATAACACTGCTTCACATGACAGTGCTGCTTCATATGCTTCTCACATACACACTAGAAATTGATGTAAGTGGACTGAATAATTAGCAATTAGTCTTCTCTATGACTTCTCCAAATTTCCCAATACCAAAGTTCCTAAGGGGAAAAATTGGAGAACAATCAGAACAAGGCAGGTGACACTGTGCTCAGAGTCATCACAAAAAGAAAATGAAAAGTAGGCTTAACCCAATTGGAAAATAAAATAAAGTTATTGCTTTGTGAGTTTGAAGAGGCACCAATGTCCCAAAAGCAAATGTTGCAATCTTCTTTTTGGATCTATGCCAGTGGTGTCATATTAGGAGAATGTTACAGGGAAATACACTATAAATATTTGAGATCCATTCCTTTCCTTAACTTCTAAAGAGGAAAAACCATTTTTCTCAAAACCACTAAGCTAAGTAAACCACTTAGTCTTCAGTCAATAGGCCAATGGTAGAAATGATCTTATGCTAATATATGAGAAAGGATGAGAGATCAAAAATGGTGAAAAAAAAACAAACAAACCTGTGAAAGTGGAATGCATAGAGGAAGAGAGAAGAGAAGGAAATCAAGTGAGAAAACAACTGCTAGAAAAATAGTGCAACGATGGAGAGACATATGGGTTAAACAAATTAAAAACTTTGTCTTATTTCTTTCACTGTGATGCTGCCATGTCCATATCCTAATCAGAAACATACATTCAACTATTTGCATTATTTTCCAGAGGCTTTACGTGGAATGTATGCTTCTCTAAATGCCACAAAATGCTGCAGCAGGCCTTGAGATGGCTCCCGTGCATTTAGATCATGGATGTATAAAATGAACAGCATATGAGCTGATGGCAGACAGAAGAGAGAATGAGAAGAAAGTAGCTAAAAGGTGGCAACTGAGCATGAAGAGTGGCTGAGTCGTTTTTCGTAGATAGCAAGTTAACCTTTTGGTAGAGCTTGCTGTACTTGGGTAGCTTTATGTGTGGAGGCCTTGTAACTCTTCTCTCTCCCCATGGCTCTAGGTTGTACAGCACCTTCTGGTCTCTTAAGGCTACTATGTTTGTTTTTCTTTTCTATATTTACTTAATGGGATACAATGCTGTAATACACAAGGTTTTCCAAAACTGTAGAATACATTAGAGAAGATTTGGTCAAAATTAACCTTTATTATCATGGGCATTAATCATTCTTTTTAACTTTGTTCATTGCACTGAATTGCAATGTTTCTTTAAGAAAGCACTAGCTAGGTTGGTATAAATATTCCATTCTGCTTATCTAAGGGCTATTCACATTGGATAGACCTATAGAGATAAACTATACAGTGAAGGCATGAATCCTCAGTTTCAGATAAAGCATATTCTGGATGGTGGTATTATACCCTTCAGTTTTTCTTGTAAGAAAAAGAAAAAAATCTATAAAATTCCTGCATGATCTAAACTTTATTTTCAGAACTCATTTAGAATAACAGTTTTATTTTCAAAGAAAGATAATATTTAATTTTAAAATAATTTATTCTTATTAATATTTTATTTGCAAATAATTTAAATGTTATTGAAATATGAGTAATATAACTGTAATATTTTAGATAAGAACTGATTTTTGATATTTCATTTTTTAAAAAATATTAATGTATGAATGAAAAACAATACTTAAATGACTTATATATGTCTATTTGACTAACAAGCAACCCCCTATTAATAAATGGCTAGACGTCTCTGAGCCAATCTCAAGTGAATTGATAACCAATTAAAATAAATATTAAAGCTAACATCAAACCGTCAAGTTCAAAAAAGTGTTTCAGAGAACTTATGACTCACCTATTTTTCTTCATGTGCTTATATGTGCAACTCAGCTATTTTCTCCCTATACTTTCATCTCTTTACTTTTGTTACATTTTCTCCTACTGGATTCATCCTCAGCTGAGTATTTCATCAACCCTCAAACTGTGCTTCCACGAAATCCCTAACCTTTATCCTTAATCTCTTCATAGAACCCATTGCTTCTGCGTTAATGAAAATGTGAATACTATTAAATTGTATTAATTGTATTAATTACTTAATATAATTAATTGTATTAAATTGTATTAATACTATTAAAAGAGAATATCTGCTCCTATTGCAGCCTTCCAGAACTGAAGACACTGATTCTTATGCTCCATATACCATCTAGCTGGCTGCAGTGGTTATTATATTTAAGCATATATATATGTATATATATATATATATATATATATACACACACACACACACACATATCTGCACCACACACACACACTTAAATGTGTTCATGGACAAGATGCAAAAGGACAATTGGACAGTTATACAGAGAGAGTTGAATTGAAGAGAAAGAGAGGGAGGGAGAGAATGATTTGTTTTACATAATTTTCAAATAATTCCGATGACCTGGAAAGAAACCTCAATGCACCAGTGCTGAAAAAGAAATAGACTGATGAGTTAGAAATTGAGAATCAAGAGATGAAAAAAAATAAAAAACTTTGCTGCGGATTTAAGTCCAACAGTTCTGTGCCAGGGAAAAACAAAACACCTTTGGGCAGAGTAGTATATATAGAATGACATTTGGTGACAGTTTCCTTCACCAACTTATACTTAGACTTTAATTCTATAGAAATTATGTGATTAAAATTAATTATCCTGTGTTAAAAAAATTATATGTGTGGTGCAGATGATTGAAACAGGATCCCTACCTATCACCATAAACAAAAATTAACTCTAAATGGATCAAAGACCTAAATGTAAAACCTCAAACTATAAGAATCTTAGAAAATACAGGAGGCACCCTTATGGAAATTGGAACTGGCAACCAATTCTTGATCAAAACCCCAAGCGCCCATTCCACAAGAGATGAGATAGAAAAGTGGGACCTTATCAACCTGATAAGCTTCTGTAAAGCAAAAGAATTCATCAAGAGAGTGGGGAGACAGTCCACAGATTAAGGAAAAAAAAAATTTGCCAATTGTATATGTGTCAAAGGCCTAGCATCTAGAATCTACAAGGAACTCAAATGTGCCGAAAGAAAAAAAAAAAGCCCCATTAAAAAGTGGTCAAAAGACATGAATAGACACTTCTCAAAAGAAATATACAGGCAGCCAACAGACACATGGAAAAGCCCTCAGCCTCACTAATAAACCTCTTTGAAAGACAAGGTGGCGATTTCTGAAGAACTAGAAACTGACCTTCCATATGACCCAGCAATCCCCTTACTGGGAATATACCTGGAGAAACTCAAATCATTCTACAAAAAAAAAAAAAGATACCTGCACATGCATGTTTGTTGCAGTTCTATTAATAATGGCAAAAATATGGAATGAACCATGCTGCCCATCGAAGCTGGACTGGAAAAAAAAAATGTGTTACATATACACAATGGAATATTATGCAGCCATAAAGAAGGACAAACTTATGAACTTTGCAGCAATGTGGATGGATTTAAAGTCTATTGTACTCAGTGATCTATCACAGAAACAAAGAACAGAGTACCATATGTTCTCACTCATAAGTGGACCTTGAACAATTATCATAATACTATAAGAAAGGAATTGGCAGTAGTGGGAAACTGCCAGGGAAGGGAGGGTGGGATTGGCAGTTGAGGGAAACTGCCCCTGGGGGTAGGGGCAACTATGGGAAGGCACACCTTATATATACCTAACATATGCATTCCTAACCCTGAATTGTACCCCACATCTTTAAAACAAAAATGTAAAAGTTAAAACAACTTGCAAATATATAAAAAATTATATATGTGGAAGGGAAAAGTTTTATGTTGCATGGAGAATAAGCTAAGGGAAGATAAGAAAACAAGAAGAGATATTGATTTCTTATAAGTTAACGGGTTTTGTTTCATTAATTAATGGAAAATCTTATAATATGTCATAGGATATCTAAGTGAACATTATTACACATGAGATACATGGGACATAAAGTTTTTAACTACTTTTGCTAAATGTTAATAAAATAAATCTAATACAAATCACAGAGTTTGCCCTTGTTTAATTACATTTTTTTCTTTATGTGTGGAATGATACAAGTCTAAGTAGAAGTCTACACACATCTTTTATAAATCCTCATTTGGATTCCCTATAAGCAACTGAGTGCATATGTAAAATAAATGCTTCCTTCTCAGTTCTAATAGCTGTCAATTTATGGCTTGCTATTAAAACAAGATACTTTTAGAAGCACTTCCTTTAGAGTTGCCAAGATTATATTTATCTCTTTTCTATAAAATACCAATATTGGAAGCTGACACACAGAAACAAAGTACACTGAAATAAAAGTGAAGCAAACATATTAAAGAGAAATTAACTTTAAGAAGCTCTGACAGATGCAAAGTGCTTCACACACATTGCTCTGTGATGTTTAACATATGTTGCCAATTAAAAATTGCTTAAGAAATATTTAACAAGGCAAATCTATCACATTCAGAGTCTAAGAAATAGTTTCTGCATATATATGTCTTATTTTACTTTGCATATTTATGTTAAAAGTAAAATTATTTGCTCAAATCATGCCTTATCTTTTTTGAAAAATGCATTTTTCTGATATTTGTTTCTCATAAATGGTAAATAAATTTCCATTGTTAACATTTCATGACTGGCTGTACATAAAAATATTTGAAATAAAAATAAATATATTTATTTCCATTTTATTTGGAAGTTTCATTAATGCTACACAGCTAACTATATTTTAGAGCCTAATTATTTCCAGAGAGTGGAGACTATGCATCTTTGAAAAGTAGTGTTGAAATAAACACAGATAGATATGTGCTCTTTGTATTTTCTATTGCAAGAATAGGTGCTAAATAATTGCTGACATAGAAAGAATTAATGTCAATTTAGTTGTAGAGCCTTAGAGAAATATGTCAACTGTAACCCACAAAGATTGCGAAACAAATCATCCCACAGCATAATCATTGTCAGGTTTTTGGCAAAACTACTTGTTAAGTAATAATCTCCAGCAGTGTCAGTGGTGGCATGGTCCTAGATTGAAGTTCTGTTAACCATGTTAGTTACATGAGACCTCAGACGATTTCAGTACAATAATGCAGTTTATTGTGAGACCCAATAAATAAAGCTGTGATTTGACATAAAGAGACATACAAACAAGCAAAGAAATTAATTATGAGGCAAAATAAGGTAGAATTGTACCTTAAGTTTCTTAACTTTTTAAGGAGCAAATTGCTGGTGCTGAAAAACCATTACCAAATGGGATATTGGATCAGTAAATACTTTGACACTCACAGACTTGTTTAGTGATGAATGGACTTATTTCCTCATTCATTCATTCATTCATAAATTCATCCCATAGATGTGTTGACTTTCCACAGATGTACAAGAGCTTATACTGAATATTGTGGATACTCTAGGAAATGCCTTTGCCAATATATTTGTCAATCGGCAGGCTCATCATTTATATCCTATATTAAAAATAAGTCTATGTATTTAATATCATGACATAACTAAGGATATTTCCCCAGGGGGAAAAAAACTGCAGTTTTTATGAAGCAGCCTAGTTGTTCTATCTGCTTATAAATAGGAACTGGTATTGACATTTTATGATAAGGAAGTCACATAGGAGTATCGATTAGTGTCAGTGAACAGACGCTCAAAACAAATATAGATCACTGGTGCTCCCTCTAGAAATATCGTACTTTTTAGAGCTGTTTATATTGTCAGCCTAAAAGAATGGAAGGGAGACACACACACACACACACACACACACACACACACACACACACACACGTGCGCGCGCGCGCGCACACGGGGGAGACAGGGAGAGAGGGAGGAAGAAAGGAAGTTATTTTGATATTTCTAATACAAATAAATCATTTTGACTATTTTGTCACTTTTACTACATATTTAAAATGCCACTTTTGATAACCTGGTTAAGTAAGTTTCATATTTATTGCAAATACCATTTTTCTTCTCCAAGTTCTAATTAATATGTTCCTGAATTTCTAGGTAAAACTTGTGTTGGTTGACTACTAATATTTTAATTATAACCTAGCTTTTCTTATAACACATATACCTGAGCTGATCCTAATCTCTTTCTTTCCTCATTTAATTTGTAAATTGAAAATTTCTTTTATATTTTAAAGATGTGGGGTACAATTCAAGAGTAGGTATACAAGTGACCATGGTACAGGTAAAGTTTGGGTCAGTCTTTGGTCCCCACTTCATCTGGTTTTTCAAAGGGACAATTTGACTAAGAAAATCATTGTTAAAAATGTTTATAGGCTGGGCTAGGTGGCTCATCCCTGTAATGCCAGCACTTTGGGAGGCCTAGGTGAGTGGATTGCCTGAGCCTACGGGTTCTAAATCAGCCCAGGCAACTTGGCTAGACCTCTCTCTATAATAAATCAAAAATTAGCTGAGTGTGGTAGTGCGTGCCTGTAGTTCTGGCTACTTGGAAGGCTGAGGTGGAAGGATAGCCGGAGCCCAGCAGGTTGACGCTGGGGTGGCCACAGCACTCCAGCCTGGGCGACAGAGTGAGACTCCAACTAAAAAAAAAAGTTTATAGATTTATATATTCATAACTTCCTTTCTATGTTGCTTTCTTATCTTTACTATAGAATTTATTTTTGAAAAATGAACATATGGCTTTGGAAAAATAAGATCCTGTTTATCTAGTGGTCAGAATACACAGAATACACATTTATAAGGATTTTCTCCTTTCACCTTGTTATTAAAATAGTTTTTGTTTTCAGATCAAATACAATTTCTATTTTTATGCATATGTTCATTTGTATTCTTATTTTAGTGAAATTGCCAAGAAGTCTATAAATATTATTTATGGCTATTATCCATCCTCTTCTTTGAAATTATGATATAGATGACTTTATAGTAAAAGGAAATTGAAGTTGCCATAAAAGTGCATGGATAGTCATCAAATTAATTTAATTTCAGTAGATACAAAAAAAGAATTTGATGACTGGTCACATGAATCATTTACAATGTATGTATATATTTGTGTGTGTGTGTGTGTGTGTGTGTGTTTCCTGATTCCTATAGAAATTATTTGCTAAGTGTTTTTCTCTCCAGTTTCATTATGAGCTCATTTCTGTACCCAAATCTAGCAGCAGAAAATGTCTTCAGAAACAAAACTGCCAGTGCAATGCTTTGAACTTTCATTACTTCATTGAAAAATCTAAATCCCATTTTTTCACCTGCCAGTCTAGATGTCGCAAAGAAAGTGAGTTTACAGCTGCAGAGAAGTGGTTGAGCAGGCAATGACAACTGAGGTTGAAGTAAATAGATTTCCCATACAAGATCTGGAGCTGTCAACGCTGTCAGTCTACATTCTCACGATAAGCACACCATTTTAAACCTTTGGCAAGATTTTTCCTAGCCTTCTCCTGAATTTATTTAATCTCATAGTGACTCATATATCTCACTCTGGTGGTAGCAATGTGCAGTAAGTTAAACAAATGTTTCTACTTAAAAAATATTGGAGATATTGCTGTCTTACCTTTCATAAAAATGCAAGTGATCCTCCACTCCAAGGGATAATACATGGCGACACCCCCGGGGTCCAATACTTATCCCTTTTTGATGTTAACTGCAATGTTTTAAATACAGAAATGCATACGATGTATGCACTTCAATGCTGCCAATACATGGAAGAATTTTTGTGTAATATTTTATTTGTGTTAATTCTGCTCATGACAGTGAAATCCATTTTAAGGATACCCTCAGTTTATTCTTTCTAGTTCTAGTGACCTCAGCATACCCTTACCTCTTTAAAGATACAGTCCATTGATCCCCAAAACTGTGTACTATTCCTCCTTCCTATGAGGTCCTTGTTTTCTTTCTTATCAAGTGACGTAGTGTGTTAACATAATCATTTCATTGGTGGCATCCAAAATTCTTTAGTTACTCTCATTTTATTATACTCCCAACTCCCTACATTCCACCAGTATCTGAATATAGTTAAATAGAAACACATTTCACAGTTTTGACTATTAACTTTAAGTGCTCCATTTGTTCTTCTTGTCAATCATAACTTATTTTCCACTGAATTTGCTTTTCAATTCTTGGACCTTCACCTTTCTCTTCAAACACAAACATTACTTCAAATACAAACATTTCAAAAATCACTCCTAGTTGTTGACTTAAGTGTTTAGTTCACTGAAAAAGAAAGAAAGAAAGAAAGAGAGAGAGAGAGAGAGAAGGAAAGAAAGAAAGAAATAACAGTTTCTCTCTCTCTCTCTCTCTCTCTCTCTCTCTCTCTCTCTCTCATTCACTCACTCTTTCTCTGTCTGGCTGCCTCTCTTCGTAAATCTATCCACAGTTCTGCAATAGATAGTAGCCATCTGTAACACAGCAACTCCAAATCAGAGAGGGTTTGCGCCTAATGATCTTTACATACTCCAACCAAGTCACCTGGAAGTCCAGCAGGAAAGATATTGGTTTATCAGACCTTACGGGAGGCAGTGATGATGGCCAGCTGGTGAAGAAAGAATCTGCCCAGGAAGCACCGATAGTGCTTTAGCCAAATGGTTTTAGCCAATTGGCTTTAGCCAATTGGTAAAGAAAGAATCCACACTGTCAGACAGTACAACAGGCAGTTTTATAGTCAAGCAAGTTAATTTCTTTTTTTTTTTTTTTTAGTTGGAGTCTCACTCTGTCACCAAGGCTAGAATACAGTGACATGCTCATGGCCACTGCAGCCTCAATCTGCTGGACTCAGGTGATCCTTCTGCCTCAGTCTTCCAAGTAGCTGGAACTACAGATACACACCACCATGCCTGGCTAATTTTTTTTATTTATTGTAGAGACAAGATCTCACCAAGTTGCCCAGGCTGGACTTGAACCCCTGGACTCAGGCAATCCTCTCACCTTGGCCTCCCAAAGTTCTGGGATTACAGCCTTGAGTCACCACGCCCAACCACAAGTTTATTCTTAAACTTGCAATATGGTGGCTAAAATCACAGTGAAGAAGGGTGCCACCCACAGCATTCTCAACGCTGCTCAATTACCTGCATCCTGTGACTCATTACTGGGAAGATGCATATCCTGCAGAGACGAGACTTGACCAGGAGTTGCTCCCTGTGGGAAGAAGAGAAAGAAGCCAGATATAAGGGGAAGACGTTAATGTCTGGACAATTACCTCATATCTCCCAATGTGTCTACTCTCTGATTACCATGCCCAAACTGTCTTTGACATGTATAAATAATCTGGCCACATTCATTGTCACCATTGTTGCACCAAGCCGCCATCATTTATTTGTGGAATGGTGGAGTGGCTGTTGTGAAGTACCTTGATAGGAATGGGTTCAAAAATGAACTGGAGAGAAATAAATATAAAGTAGTCAGTGAGAGCACTCTTCTCTTTAGCTTTTCAATGGAGAAAATTAGAGAAGAAAGTAGGATTGAGACAGATTTATTTTTAAAGATGAGAGAAATTAAACATAAATAAATGTCCATGTTTCTTTTGTTGTAGAGTGATTTTATATCCCTCTGAGTATATTCCCAGAAAAAGGATTGATAGATCATGTGGAAGCTCAATTTTCAGTTCTTTGATAAATCGCCAGTCTGCTTTCTACAAAGGTTGAAGTACCTACTAGCTTACATTTCCACCAACAGTGCAAAAGTGTTACCCTTTCTGCACACAGGTGCCAGCACATGTTGGTTTTTTACTTATTAATGATAGTCATTTTTACTGATGTTAGGTGGTATCTCATAGTTTTGACTTGTTTTTCTCTGATAATTAGTGAGGCTGTGTAGTTTTTCATGTGTCTGCTGACTGCTTGTACATTCTTCCTTTGAGGCGTATCCGATCCTGGTTTTTGTCACTTTTTAACGGGTCTATTTGTGTTGGTTTTGTTTTGTTTTGTTTGTGTTTTTCTTTCAATTTGTTTGAGTTTCTTGTAGATTCTGGATGTTAGGTCTTTTTCTCATGCATAGCTTGCAAATATTTTTTCTAATTCCATGGGTTGTCTCTCTACTCTCTTGATGGCTTCTTGTCCATAAGTTCATTGTCTACTCCAGTGTCCAAGAGGGTGTTCCCTATGTTTTATTCTAAGATTTGTGTGTGTGTGTGTGTGTGTGTGTGTGTGTGTGTGTATGTCATTTTAGAGTTGTGGTGTTCAAGTGAGGATTTGCAACATAAGTAAGCTGCGTGCAGGTGAAGTTTGGGCTTCTAGCTGACCCTCTCTCCCTGGTAGTGGTCCAAGTATCCATCGTGTTGTCATGTGCCTCCCTCCCTCTTTTCTTTCTCTCTCCCTTAGTTGTGCCCAGAGATTGCCAATCCCACCCTTATGCTAATGTGAGTAGATTTTTATCATTTAAGGTTTTATATTAAGTTCTTTATCCATTTTGAGTTAATTTTTGTATATAGGAATAGGTAGGGTTCAAGTTTCATTATTCTGCATGTGACTAGCCAGTTTTTTCGACATTATTTGCTAAATATGGTTTCCTTTTTCAAGGTTTGTTATTGATGACTTTTTTGAAGGTGAGTTGATTGAGGGACCATGGTTTTGTTTCTGGACTCACTGTCCTATTCCATACATCTGTGTGTCTATTTCTTTACTAATACCATGCTGTCTTGTTTACTGTAGCCTTGTAATAGAGTTTGAAGTCTGTAAGAGTATGCCTCCAACTTTGTTCTCTTTGTTGAGGATTGCTTTAGCTATCTGGGCTCTTTACTGCTTCCATATGAAATTCTGTATTGCCTTTTATAGATCTGTGAAAAACAATAGTGGCAATGTGATAAGGATTGCATTGAATCTCTAGATTGCCTTGGGTAGGATGGAAATCTTGATAATATAAATTCTTCCAATCCATGAACATAGAATGCTTGTCCATTTGTTTGTATCATTCTTGAGTTCTTTGAGCAATGTTTTGGAGTTCTCATTGTAAGGGACTTTCATTTTTTGGTTATCTGGATGCCAAGGGAGTTTTTGTTTGTTTGTTTTTTGCTGCTGCAGCACTTTTCAAAATGGCAAACACATGGAGCCAACCCACATGCCCATCGAATGTAGACTGGATGAAGGAAACATGGTATACAAACACAACTGAATATTATGCAGCCATACAGAAGAACAAAATAATGGCCTTTGCAGCAACATGGATGCAACTGGAAACCATCATATCTGGTGAACTATCACAGAAACAAAGAACTGAATATGTTCTCACATGTTCTCAATCATAAGTGAGCTGTGATTGCTGGACACATGAGCACAAGGATGGGATCAGCAGGCACTGATCATTGCTAGGGGAAAGAGGAATGAAGAAGGGAGAGGGGCACGTGGCATCATCATACTGGGTAACTTCTCCACTATCGAGGGAAAGCGGGTTAGCTAAAAGTCCAAACTTCATCTGCATGTAACTTACTTATGTAGTAAATCCTCACTTGTACCCCACATCTCTAAAATTTTTTTTAAATGTTAAAATATGATGGAAATGAACTCATGTTGGTATAATAAAGACAATTTTCCATGAAAGAGGAAGACTAATGATGAAAAAAAGAGACAATTTTCTTTTTTAATATTTGAGTATATTAAAAGTAAGACTGATGGAAGTTCAGATTTTGCTAGTTTGGAACTTTACAGAATAGCAGAAAAGAAGGCCAATGTATGATCACAGATGCAGATAAATAAATCTATAGTGATAAAGGATGCATCCAAGTTCCCCTCAAAAGACATCAATGTTCAAATGTGATAGTGAATGAAGTAATTAGGGTGAATAATGATGATGAAGGAATTGGGGGTTTGATGAAAGAAGAGGTATTGTGAAAGAGTTTTCAAAAAAAGGCAGGAAAACAATAGAGAAGAAAAATATGAATTTCAAGCACATCAAGAACCTACCAGAGGTTTAACTTATTATTCACACATGGAATGTTTACTTCAAAATGTAAGGTGCAGTGCATCACTGAACTCAAAACTGATCCCTCTTAGGATAGAAGACAAGCAGTTACCTGATGTGTCTTGCATGATGCAGCCTCTGGACAGTCATTTTATGTCACCACTGCCCACTCTGCACCTTATTTTATCTGCCCTTTCCATAATGGTCTCCTTTTAATTTACAAGCCATGTCAGAGTGGCTTCCATTTCTGAGACTGTGCCTTGTTTCCTCTGCCTAAAAATATTTTACCTCTGATAAGGGCGTGGCTTGCTCCTTCAATTTTTTCAAGTTTACATCACTGTCACCTGATGAGAAAGGTCTTGCTGTTCTTACACACTCACATGTGACACAGCTCCCCATCTGCCCTCATCATTTTATAGTCTATTTATCTTACTTGACTTTTCATCATGGCACTTATCGATGGCTGATTTATGAATTGTCTAGCTTTCACCTTTAGACCATAAGCTTCATATGAAAAGAAGCTTTGCTTATGTCATTGTGTAAATGCCCAAATTAATGCCTGTAATTCAATTAACATTTTTTGAAACAAATTGTCATAAAAATAAGTATATGTATATAAATATCATAAATTTTGTATTAATTTTTTAAAAAACTGTTTTTACTTTGAATATCTAGAGTTCACATCAAGAGTTATTAAAAAGAAAATAATTAGTTATCTAGTAAAAAAATGAGGATGCATAAACTGAATACTGGTCTTTTCTGATAAAATTAACAACTGCTAAAAATACACTGTTGAGAATTCTCATCAATTTCAGTTTGGTTGATTTCAATTTTTTGACAATTTTTTGACAATATCTGTCAACCCAGGATTGATTCAATTGATGTTGTGGGTTAGGTGGGTGGTTCCTGTCTGACACGGTATTTTATCAAATATCTTTTTGTTTTCATAGTTGTCTACATATATATATTTAATAAAGAAAAATAAGTTATAATAATATATTTATATTTTGCAAGGATGTTCAGACCCTCTTAACAAATTTAAGATGCATTTAAATTTTATGTTATTTAAATAGTTTTAAATTTTAGTCTCAGCAGCATGTTATTTTTTTTTTTTTTAATATATGAAAAAAATACAGAGCCAGGCTCGGTGGCTCAGCCTGTAATCCCGCGCCTTTGGGAGGCTGAGGTGAGTGGATTGCCTGAGACCGCGGGTTCGAGACCCACCTGGGCAGCGAGACCTCATCTCTACAATCAATCAAAAAATTATTAGCCGGGCGTGGTAGCGCATGCCTGTAATTCCGGCTACTTGGAAGGCTGAGGCGGAAGGATCGCCGGAGCCCAGCAGGTCGAGGCTGTGGTGGCCGGGAGCGGCCACTGCACTCCAGTCTGGGCGACCGAGCGAGACTCCAACTAAAAAAAAAAAATACAGGGTGCCAAAAAATTTATACACATTTTAAGCATGATATTCATTCAAAAGATGGCATTAATCAAATGAATGCTAGCGTGACCATGTGAAGTCAGGTCTGTAAAGAAAATGAAGGACCCACAGCTGAGTAAATGTCATACTACATATTGCTACCATAATTCAATTCAATTTCAAAAATTACTACATAAATAACATCTCTTAAAAGATGTATACTTTATTGGCAGCCCTGAATTCATAAAATTAAGGTAAAAAGTATATTGAATCCTAATGTACACAACTCAGCATTAATAATTATTGACTTTCTGCTAATATTTTATTTATCCACTCTACTTTTTTTCTCCCCAAACTACTTTAAAGCTGATCCAGTTATTCTGCCATTTCATCTTCAAATAGTTAATATATATTTCTAAAAAAAGAAAGGGTTGTGTTTTTAAATATAGCATCATGTTGCTGTAGAACAGTTAATAACCAGCCTCTGTTCTAATATATCTATTTTAAAAATTATCTTTCACTTTTATTATAAGTGGATACATTTTCTAGGCCATTCTAGTGGAGAAAACTAGTATATGCCACATATTTGTTTGTTTCTAAGAGAAAAAATAATAAGATCATACAAAATTTTCAAACTCTATTAATAATTATAGGATTTTTACATAACTTTACATATTTTATATTTGTGTCTATTTTTTCTTCCATTACACATGGTGGCTATTTAAAATATTTACATAATTACTTATCTGATTCATCTTAAAATTCACCTACAATAGTTTTACAACTATTGTAAACTAAAATTACAATTAAAATAATGCAACTAAAATGGATGCGTGAATGAAGTTTAAGATTTCTTAAACTTAAGAAATCGTTGTCTTTAGAATAAATCTCATTATGAACATTTAACAAACACTTGGTATTAAAGTCAGTTAAAAAATTAATTTTCTATGTGATTATGCTACGACTTGAAACAGAACTAAGATTGTTTTCATTTTGATCTTCTTTTGAGAGAATTGTTTCTTCTTCATAGCATAATTATGACTTTCAATTATGAATATCATTTACATATTACTAAAGTTACAAACTGCATCATAGAAATCTCACTTCTATTCCTAACCCTTCTAATCTGCACTCTCCTTTCTATACATTACAATTTTTTTGTTGATGTTTTATTCCCTTCTACTGCTTCTTTTTTATTGTTTTTAAGTAAAAGCACATTATGTGTGATATTCTCATCCTATATAGAAACTATAAATAGATTGTTTGATCATCTATATAATACATAATGTATATTTTTTAATTATACAAATTATTATTATAGTTTCCAAAAAAAGTGTGTGTATATGTATGTGTGTGTGCATTTGTCTCCTTCCTAAATATAAAATACTGTGAATCTGCCCCCTACATTAAAAATAGATTTTTTATATTATTTCATATAAATATTTAGTGATTGCTATGACCTGAATGTTTTGTGTCCCCTCAAATTTATACATTGAAACCTAATTCCCAATGTGATAGTGTTAGTAGGAGGGGTCTTTGAAAAGGGATTAGATTTTTTTTTTTTTTTTTTTTGAGATGGAGTCTCACTCTGTCACACAGACTGGAGTGCGGTGGCCACTCCCAGCCACCGCAGCCTCGACCTGCTGGGCTCTGGCAATCCTTCCGCCTCAGCCTTCCAAGTAGCTGGAACTACAGGCGCGCACTACCACGCCCGGCTAATTTTTTGATTTATTGTAGAGATGAGGTCTCGCTGCCCAGGCGGGTCTCGAACCCGCGGGCTCAGGCAATCCACTCACCTCAGCCTCCCAAAGGCGCGGGATTACAGGCTGAGCCACCGAGCCCGGCTAAAGGGATTAGATTTTAAGGTAGAGTCTCCAGGAATGGGATTAGTTCCCTTCCAACAAATAAGTATGCAAAGAGAAGTTTCTGTCTATGAATCAGAGCAGGGTCTTCTCTAGACAAAGAGTCTGCTGGTGCTTTTATCTCAGACATCCCAACCTTCAGCACTGTGAGAAATAAATTTCTGTTGTTTATAAACTACCCAGTCTCCAAAGAGACTCTGACTGTAATATACCTCATTAGTTTTGGCATATAAATGTACACCTTACTTTATGGTGAAGGCAGAGTTTATTCAACTAATTATATATTAATAAATATTTTGATTGTTTTCTGTTTTTTTGATATATTAAATAATACCAAATTAATCTTGTTCATGAATTATTTCATATTTTTGTTTTTATGTATTTAGTATTTAGAATAGTTTCTTGATTTAAAGAATAAATACCTATGGAATTATGATAAATATTACCAAAATCCTCCCTATTTTGATTACATCATTTTGCCTTCCTACAGCAAAGGATATCTATTTCACTAATACTTCACTAACAGAGTCTGTTGTCAAACTTTAAAAAAATTTTGTCGTTCTGATATGCTAAAAATATGTCTCGGTGTAATTTCAATTTGCATTGTTTTATATTTTAATAGCCATTGCACTTTGATATCTGAAATTTGTTCTTGTATTTTGTCACCTTTCTATTTGATTGCTAGTGCTTTTATTCTCTATTATTAGTGATCCATTAGATTGTGAAGTCAGTAGAAACATTTTTACAGCTTGTAATTTCTTTTTGACTTTGCTATGATGTTTTCCTTCATATAATTTTCTTTATTAGCATTTATTAAACTAGTTTTCTAATTAAATCTAGGTTTTGTTTCAGTTTGAAAATGTCCATAGTCTCCCAGTACAAATGAATTCAAACATGTTTTCACCATTATTTATATTTGTAATTTTTTTTTTTTTTTTTTTTGAGTTGGAGTCTCACTCTGTCGCCCAGACTGGAGTGCAGTGGCTGCTCCCGGCCACCGCAGCCTCGACCTGCTGGGCTCTGGCGATCCTTCTGCCTCAGCCTTCCAAGTAGCTGGAACTACAGGCGCGCGCTACCACGCCCGACTGATTTTTGATTTATTGTAGAGATGAGGTCTCGCCAAGTTGCCCAGTCGGGTCTCGAACCCGCGGGCTCAGGCAATCCACTCACCTCAGCCTCCCAAGGCACGGGATTACAGGCTGAGCCACTGAGCCCGGCTATATTTGTAATTTTTATAGTTCATTTGGAATCTTTTCTTTTCTTGTCAGAGTAGATCAAATATTATTATTTAAAAATATACTCTGATAGCTGGATAAGTAGAGAACAATTGTCTCAATACCAATTATTTAAAAGGCTGTTATTTTCCAAACAGATCTGATATACGACCATTTGTATATTCCCTTATGTTTACTCCATATTCTGAAGTTTCTGTTTTTATAAATGTATTGATCTTTACAGATGTTTCTGTACCACTAATTGCTCTGATTATTAAATTTGTATTAATATCTTAATAATTGATAATGCTTAGCTAATTCTGTAATATTTTTATTTTTCAGAATTATCCTGGCTATTTTTTATTGTTTATTTTTCCTCATGATCTTTATAATTATATTGTGTACATGTTGGGGAAAAAAAGCTAATCATCTATTATTGGCATCATGTTACACGTATAAATTAAACAAGGGCAAAGTAAATATTATTAATGTTTGTTAGCCTATGAAATAATGTAGCCTGTCTTTCCATTTGTTTATGGTTTCGGTTGTGCCAAGGTTTATAATTTTCCTTATACAGATTCTGTTCATATTATGTAAGGTGTATGGCCAAATATTTTAGATTCTGCACATGTTATGTTAAGTTTAGGACAAGATATTTTATTTTTCTTTACACTCTATACATCTGGTATCATTTTCTTATATTCTAACATATTTATGTATATATGTGTATACATATACACATATAATCAATTTGCGAACTGTTTCCACGTAAGTTTTATATGTTCCTATCTAATAAGTTATTTGCTTTTGTGAAATAATCTTTCAGTAGATTCCATTAAGGTTTCCAGATATACTAACATCCTATATGACAAGAGAGATAGATCTCTCACCTATCTTTCTAGTTCTTTTTTTTTTTTTTTTTTTTTGAGTTGGAGTCTCACTCTGTCGCCCAGACTGGAGTGCAGTGGCCGCTCCCGGCCACCGCAGCCTCGACCTCCTGGGCTCCAGCGATCCTTCCACCTCCGCCTTCCGAGTACCCGGAATTACAGGCGCGCGCTACCACGCCCGGCTGATTTTTTTTTGATTTATTGTAGAGATGAGGTCTCGCTGCCCAGGCGGGTCTCGAACCCGCGGGCTCAGGCAATCCACTCACCTCAGACTCCCAAAGGTGCGGGATTACAGGCTGAGCCACCGAGCCGGCTCTTTCTAGTTCTTATACATATAGTTTGTTAGTCTTGTCTAATTACTTTATCTAGTACACCCAATACTTGCAAAAAAGTGACAGGATTAATGGCACCCTAAAGTTTTTTTCTGATTTCATCAGAATAAGTATGATGTAGGTATTTACTTATACATTGTGCATATTTGTATCTATGTATCTATCTATCATCTATCTACTTATTCACTATCATGCTAAGGAATATATCTTATTTTTAGATGTTTCATTATAAATACTTGTTTTTATCGTAATTTTTTGGCATCTGAGAAGATACTCCAGAATATTTTATTATTAAATATACTATGTGCTCATGTGTAACAAACTGTATGAATTGTTTCCATCTATTAAAACTTCCTTGAAGTCTTGTTACAATCTTTTTATAATAGAGTTAGAAATTTCTCCAGAATTGCTATAAATTTACCAAGAATCCAGACTATTCGTGCACTGCTGTGCTTCTACCACTCAGAATACTGTAGGGCACATAACAGGTTCTCATTAAGTGTTAGTCAAATAGCTGACTATCATAAAACAGTTTCCTTTGTTTTATTTTGATGCGTAATACCTGTCAGGTCTCTAATAATAGCTATAGTTTGTTGAAAACAACTTAGTTTAGATTAACCTACGTAATTTAAAATAAAATAAACCTTTTTAGTTTAAAATAAAAATACTTAGGCAATACATATATTTAAATAATGTTTGATTCAGAAAAAACTGTCAAAAACTTTTCTTCATATACTAATGTCAATGTTTTCTTTCCACTTTTTACCTACTGATAATGTTGCAGTCTGGAATGCAGACGTATCTCTCCCTTCTTTCCTATATATTCTCCATTTCTTTCTCTCCTTTATTCATTAAATCTCTCTTTCCGTAAAGATGCCTATAGATTTTAAATTTTAAACTTTCTTCTTCTTTACAAGCTTGCTTTTTTGTGTGTGTGCAAGAATAAATATTGAATTTTATCAAATGTTTTCAAGCATCTGCTGGGAAGCCTATATTCTTTGTTTCTTTTGCTACATTAATAATATTTATTTTATTACAAACTTTTCAAGTATTAAATATTCCTTATTTAGTGTTGGTGGAGTTCTGGGGCAGGCATAGGCACTGGATTATGGTGATATTTTTATATCTTATAGAATTATAGTGTTTAGCATTTTTTCAAGATTTTAATATCAACATTAATAAAGTTAATCTACTCCTTTTTTAACCTTTATTTTCTGTGTTGTTCTAATGATGAGACTATATTACAATATATTTGTTTTAGAATAATTTGAGTGAATTCAATAACAAAATTCAAATTGGTGAAATTTTTAGCATTATTTTTGTTTGCTTCTTTTGTGACATTTGTGTATTTAGTTTTCACTATGTGGACATATGTATTATTTTACTACAAGGGGTACTATAAAATGATCAATACTGTAGAACAAGTTTTCAGATTGAAATTGAGTTTGAGCTACTTTATTTAGAACACAGAGAAAAGGAACTGTCAGAAAAGGAGCTATTTGATTTAAGATTTGTATTTAAAAAGATGGAATGATTGAGAAACCGAAATTAACCCAATGTAACTATAGTTCTAAAAGAGAACAAATGTAGAAAACAATACATCTGGGCCAGACTGTGGATGGTCTTATAAGCTACAGTGAGTTTAGAAATGAATTCTTTCTCCCTTGGATTAAAATTAATCTCTTTCCATATCTGAAATCTCAACTGGAATTTGAACTTCGTTTTCTTTAGTACAAGAAACATCATAATCCTCTACCTATATAGTGAACATAGTATTTCCAGATCAGTGTGAATTACCATTTTGGACATTACAATATCTCCTGTGGTATTCTACTTTCAGGTAAGTATTGAATAAATTAAGCACTATATTTGGAAATTCCCATAAGGTGATTGCTATTTAATTATCCAGTTTCATCTGCATATTTTAACCTTATGTGATTTGCTAGTACCCGATTCCTTTACCCCAACATACTTTGCACTTCCTTTGATCTACTCTGTCTGAGAAGTAAAGGCTGTGCTTCCTTGGCGAATTCTTTCCAAATGTTCAATCCTTTAGATGATTTCATAACATTGAAAACAGTTCATGGATATCTTAATCTGGGCTAAGTTTATCTATCTAAGTTTGGGCCACTATTAAAAAAAGCACCTTAGACTTGGAAATTTATAAATGACAGAAACTTAACACAGTTCTGGAGACTGAGAAGACCAGGATCAAGTTATCAGCAGATTCAGTGTCTAGCAAAGGCTCATTTTCTTGTTCATAGATGGCACTTTTTGCTATATCCTTACACGGCACAGGAGGAGAATGTGTGTCCTCATACGGCAGAACTGGGGAACAACTCTCTCACATCTTTTTTATAAGGTCACTAATCTCATTAAATTCCATTGTTCCTGTTGTGTCAATAACAGGTGAGTGAACTTTGATACCTCTGGAGACAAATATACCAAAGTAGGGAAACTTGACTTGTGCTGATACGTCTACTACTCTGACACAATGTATCAAAAACAAAACTATGTACTTAACATTCCAATACACATCATCTATCTATCTGTCTGTCTGTCTGTCTGTCTCTCTTTCTAATCATCATCTTGTTATACAAATAAAAGGATTTCTCTTCGTTTTGACAAAATTTACCACCAGATTTGGTGCGCCAAGGGTAGTTCAGAAAGATGGAACTATGACACAGTCCTCAATCCACAGCCCTCCCAGGCCACTTCTTGCCCATTTTCAGGACTTATTGTTCAGTGAATGTGTCATGCCTGCTGACATGCTTATGCTTTCTTCTTGGTGTTTTCATCCTGACATGTGTTATCACTTGACAAACTCTTGCCAGTCATCAAAATTAGTTCAAATGCAACCATGTGAACCTTTCTTGTGTCACATACAGATATTGTCATTCCCTCCTCTATTTTCCATTTACATAGTTTTATTTAAATGTTTATATTTTTACCTCTCCTATATGAATGTGACACTCTCTCGAGGACTGGAATGACAAGATTCATTTTTATTTTTCTTAATTAGAAATGATGACAGAATTATACACATACAGATGTAATGAGAAATATAATACTATGGAGTTAAAAAAAGAATTATACCTTAGGTTCCACATATGTAGCACAATATTGTATTACTATATCCATGGCACACTTTGCTCTGTTGTTCTCCTAATTCTGTAGTTCCTAAACTTTTATACATATTAGAATTACTTGCACACTTTTTAAACATGGATATTTCTGGCCTCTACCTTGAGAAATTCATTTGTACATTTTAAACAGACAACATGTCTTATTGTGATGCAGATAATCCACAGTTAACACTTCAAAAAACAATCTGTGTCCTACAGGAAACATTTTAATATATTCAGAACTTCACTGAAGCATAAAGAAAACAAGCTATGCATGTTAAACCAAGATAAGGTCACATTAATTGAGACTACATTTTTTAATAAAGTTTTTGTGGCAATGCCCTTCTACCACTAGGTGTCATTGTTAATAAAATCTCATTCATTTTGTGATATGTGACATTTGATGGTTTTCTTCTCTTCATATACAGACTTCAAATTCTTGAAAGTGGATAATTAATTCTATACTTCTGGATAGAACAGACAGAAATCTTTTCACATACAAGCATACTTTCTTGTAGTCTTTTATTTTTCCAATAAGCTTTAAATTCCTTTGTTCCTGTTTGTGTCAATAAAAGGCGAGTGAGCTGTGATACCTCTGAAACCAAATATGCCAAAGTAGGGAACTGTGACTTGTGCTGATGCATCTACCTCTCTGACACATCAAGTTGAAAGCCTTTCTGCCTGTCTATCGATCTACACATTTAGACGGGTTTGACAAGCATGCTATTTTAGCAAGAAACAATACAAAGGGGAGAAAAAAATATATCCTTCATTGTATTTAAGCCTCAGGCTGCTCGGGGCTTCACCCTGGGGGAATTGGATTCTTCTTCATAGGATGCAATTGTTGTCTGGGCTGAAATTTCCAATAGGCCTGGAATTACTTTCAATGACATTGAGTTAGACATGACCTCAAGGTAGAATTTTATATTAAGTGGATAACTGATGGTTGTTATTACAGGAAAAAGACACACAAGCTCTAGAAATAGCAAATAAAATGAGTTGAATAAAGAAATTTGACTGTTATCTGGCATTCAGAATAAGAGGGTATTCTATATGCAAGGACCTTCAATTTGGCTCTCTTTGCAGTTAGCATTTGTTTAGGAATTTATTTGTTAAATACTTGGCCCTTCGTTTTGATTAGCATACTTCTGAATTTTTCTTATAACACTGCTTTCAAAACTGATTGCAAAACTAAAGTTTTATATGGTCCAGGCAGATAATACAGCCTTCTCTTTATCCAAGCTTTGATTATACATCAATTCATTTATTTACAAATATTTACTACTCCACAGACATTTTATAGAATCAGAAGTATGTAGAGTATAATACCTACTTGGTTTTTGTTATTAATATGCCCTATAAAATATTAAATTAAATTTAAACATTTTTTAGGAGTCATGGTTAACTTTCTGCATTGTCTTATGTAGTAAGAGAAGTTTCGGGAAAAATAATTATAAAATGTCTGAATAATTGATAAAAGATAATGAGTTTTAACTTTGTAGATATGAATGTCTAATTAAATAAAATATTTGGATATTTTAATTTCACAATAATTAAGGTTTAGTCAGCTAATAATTATTCTCTATATCTGATATCTTCAGTCATTAAAGAAAATGTCTTACTATTTATGTCGAAAATACCATTTCAAAAAATTGAATAATTCCAAGTTTTGTTTAATTAACAATTCATTAAAAGTAGTATACAGTAAGTTCTCACTTAACATCACCTATAGGTTCATGAAAACAGGGACTTTAAACAAAATGACATATAATGAAGCCAATTTTACCACAGACTGATTGATATAAATAAGAGTTAATTTGCTACGACATATTTACTGTCATAGAAAAATCAATGAACTTCTAAACAAAGACTGAAAGCATTTCTAGTATTAAACATTAAAATAAATGTGAGTTATGCATTCATTTAAGAAAAATTAGTAAAAATCCTCATCTCTACAATAAATCAAAAAAATTAGCTGGGCGTAGCACACGCCTGTAGTTCCAGCTACTTGGAAGGCTGAGGCGGAAGGATCGCCAGAGCCCAGCAGGTCGAGGCTGCGGTGGCCGGGAGCAGCCACTGCACTCCAGTCTGTGTGACAGAGTGAGACTCCAACTCAAACCCCCCCCAAAACAGCAAAAAACAAATAAGAAGATTATTTACTTAATTTTTGGTGGATCAATGAGTGATGATGGTTGTAGTAGCAGTAATGAAAATCAAAGAGTAAGTGTTTGCAAAGCTGCAATGGTGAGGAGCACCTTTCTTGCCACACAATTAAAAGTCAAATAACAAACATGGCAGCTTGCTGAGTGCTCCCATCAGCATTGTTCACAATCGTGCATTTGTTTGATTACTGTAGACTGTACAAATTTTCATTTTACAATAATTTGCATTCATTAATTTATTTTTCAACCCACTTTCCCATTTAAGAAAGATTAATAATAAAAAGCAAGATTGCTATTTCCCCACCTAGTTTAGTTCAGGGTCGCAGATGGCTGGAGTTTTTTCCAGCAGTGGTAGGAATCCACCCAGAACTGGACATCATTCTCTCTCAGGGCACACTCACAAACACACACACACACTCACTCCTGCTGAGGCAGTGTAGAATGTGCCAATTCATTGCACTTGTACATTTTGGAATATAGGAGGAAACTGGAGTACTCAAAGAAAACCCAAACAGGCATGGGGAGAACATGCAAACTTCACACAGACAATGGCCTTGGCCAGGAACTGATATTTTTTCTCATCAACTGTATGACAAAACAACATGGAACAAAACAATAATATGGTTCCTAAAGTGATAAATATTTCAGAAATATTTCTGCTTTGAAGTTTTATAGAATTAACCCATTTTTCCCATTTCATATTTAGAATCCAAATTCAAATTAATGAGCTTTATTTTATTTTATTTTTTATTGTAGAGACAAGGTCTTGCCATGTTGCTCAGGCTGGTCTAGAACTCCTGGGCTCAGGTAATCCTTTTGCCTTGGCCTCCCAAAGTGCTGGGATTACAGGCGTGAGCCACCATGCCCAGCCTAATGAGGAATATTGTAAAAACAAAAACACGGCTGAATTCATTTAAAGAAATAAATGGTTAATGCATTTTAACATGCTTTGATTCTTTACACATTTCTTCAGGATATGAATCAGTAATTTAGTTATCTTAAGTGTACTGTCATTTTTATACTTTTGGAGAAAAACAGCACGTTTCATTATCATGAATCAATTATTCTTAAACAGTCACATGCATAATGTGTTTTAAATTGAACTGTGTTTACATATATTAAACATCTCAAGCATAATTGACACAATTATACTAAACAAAGAGGACTCAGTTATATTTCTGGCTTCTCATAATTAATTACCGTTTGTTTTGATTTACACAGGATTGGATAATTGAAAGAACCCACAAATATTAACAATATATGTTTGAATAAACATATAATAGATGTAAAAGATAAGACATAAGAGGAGGAAAAGTGCAAACACTTGAAGACCTACAAAGACTTGCAAGCACAGGCATCATTGTCCTTTATTAGTCATACTATACACACTTCAATTTTGGATTATGAAGCATCAATATATTTGTTTCAAGAAGCTCAGGCTTGAGTTTGCTGAGGAGTATTTTATATCCCCCATTGGTCAAGAAGATAAGCTGAGCTCTGTGACTGATTGAACCAGGTGCAAATCATCAATCTAAACTCTAGGGGAGTTTCAAACTTTAAACAGTATTTTAAGTCACTAGCTAGCACATCTCATCCTTATCTTGCTCAGAGGTCAGTATCAGACCTCCAGGCATGCTCAGAGATAAGCGTACCTTTGTCCCAGTTCCACCTTTAAGATAACTCTATTTTTACACACTACTTAAGATCGGCTGGCCATTTAAGACCTCAATAGCTGAGTATCCTTGGTATTTTTAATATCTTAATGAAAAATGAGTCAAGTTTTTCAACCTACAGTTAAAAGAATAAGCTTGTGTTAGCACCTAGCAATTTTTGCTTCTGATCTGTGACTTCCTCAGCTAAGTAAAATGACCTTCCCTTTCTAGTTAGATATAATCAGAAGTGTTCTTCCTTGTTCTCTAAGCTGAGTTCTTTGAAATCTACCTATACAAAGTCAGGAAAAGGACAAAAAACTTTCAAAAAGCAACCATTCCAACTTTATTCCTATCCACATTCATTTGTTATTAACACAAATAGAGTCTCTCCTTCTCCTTCCGTCTCACATGCCATATCCATTTCTTGTCTCTAAAATGCCTAGAGGCTGAGTAAAGTAAGTGCTGCATATATTTTTAAATAATATGAAATGAAAACTTGGGCAAAAAAATAAATTGTTCTCCTCAAAATATGTTGCTTTCCTTTTAATCTTTTTGATAGTATTCAAAGTATTTTGTTCCTAGTCTTGCTCGGTTAGTAAGCATTACAATAGTTTTCTCTATAGACATTTTTTCCTCCAACTGTCAAAATACATATATATCAGATTTCAGTTGGGCAATTGCTAACATTTAAGTCTAAGTCCCTACTGACTTTAAATTAAGCTGCCCAAAACAAACATAAATTTATATGCTAGAGAATATATGTATAAGTGATGAGCGAAAGATGCTTCTTTCCTCATTCCGTAACACCTTCTACCCCTTTTCCCATATTTATTTGCTCAAGATATGAGGTGTGAAAGTTTAGGAAACTAAAGTGATTCATTGTAACCACCATCACAGTAAATATTATCTTCATTATTGAAAGATCAACATATTAGCATGTGTCATTATTAGGGTAATACTACCATAAATATGATCATGGTAGATAATGATAATAAGTTAAATGTTAATTTGATAATCTTGTATGTTTGACTGAAATCTTTCAAAATTAAAACATCTGAAAATAAAACATGAATGTTATTTTAAATAATGTTAGATTGGCTTGAATTTATAGTCACATAAGTGACTTAAGACAACAAATTGAGACTAATTTAATCTTACAGAGGTTTGTGTATAAAACAGTATACAAACTTTTACAAATTTTATACAAAATGTATACATTCTATGTAAAAAATTATATAAATATAACCATAGGTTTTATCTTATTTTTCAAGCTTATTTTTGGATTCTGGTGTCTGCCTTTTTTTGAATCATATTTATGTCATTCAGAAAATATGATTGACAACACAACAGCATACATATATACATGTCATGTGCCACATAAGTGCATTTTAGTGAACGATGGACTTCATATAAGATGGTGGTCCCAAGCCGGGCTCGGTGGCTCAGCCTGTAATCCCGTGCCTTTGGGAGGCTGAGGTGAGTGGATTGCCTGAGCCCGCGGGTTCCAGACCCGCCTGGGCAGTGAGACCTCATCTCTACAATAAATAAAAAAATCAGCTGGGCGTGGTAGCGCATGCCTGTAATTCCAGCTACTCGGAAGGCTGAGGCGGAAGGATCGCCGGAGCCCAGCAGGTCGAGGCTGCAGTGGCCGGGAGCGGCCACTGCACTCCAGTCTGGGCGACAGAGTGAGACTCCAACTCAAAAAAAAAAAAAAAAAAAAAAGATGGTGGTCCCATAAGATTATGATGGAACTGAAAATTTTCTGATGCCTAGTGTTGTATAAAACAATGCATACATTTGTGGTGATGTTGGTGTAAACAAACTTACTGCACTGCCAGTGGTATAAAAGCATGGCACATACAATTATGTATAATACACAATACTTGATAATGATAGTAAATGACTGCATCATTTGTTTATATACTTACTATACTATACTTCTTATCATAATTTTAGAGTGTATTCTACTTATTAAAACAACAACAAGCCAGGCTCGGTGGCTCAGCCTGTAATCTCGCACCTTTGGGAGGCTGAGGTGGATTGCCTGAGCCCGCGGGTTCGAGACCCGCCTGGGCAGTGAGACCTCATCTCTACAATACATCAAAAAATCAGCCGGGCGTAGTAGCGCGCGCCTGTAATTCTGGCTAATCAGAAGGCTGAGGCAGAAGGATCGCCGGAGCCCAGCAGGTCGAGGCTGCGGTGGCCGGGAGCAGCCACTGCACTCCAGTCTGGGCAACAGAGTGAGACTCTAACTCAAACAAACAAACAAACAAACAAAAAAACAACAACAATCAACAGTTAACTGTGAAACAGCCTCAGTTAGGTCCCTCAGAAGATATTCCAGAAGAAGTCATTGTTATCATTGTTTACAATTTCGTGTGTGTTATTGCATCTGAAGACCTTTCAGTGGGAAAAGATGTAAATGTGGAAGACAGTGATTTTAATGATCCAGACTGTGTGTAGCCCTTAGTAAATATGTGTACTTGTATATTCAACTTTAACCAAAAAAGTTTACAAAGTTTAAAAAATTAAAAAAGTCTATAGAATAAAGACATAAATAAAAATATTTTGGTACAACTATGCCATGTGGGTTTTTAGTTCTCTTGTTACACAATAGTGAAAAATGTAAAAAAATATCAAAAGTCGATAAAGTAAAAACACGGTAGATTTTCTTCTTTGAAAAACTTGCCCATGGCAGGTCTTCCTGCCATGAAGCTTCCTTTTTCTCTTCTTTCTCTAATAAAGTTTGTTTGAAAACAAAACAAAAAAAAAAGTAAAAACACTTCAGTATGCTAAGGTAAATTTATTATTAAAGAAATAAATACTTTTAAAAATACATCTACTCTAGCCTGTTGGCAATATTTATAAGATCTACAGTAAAGTACTGTAATACCCCAGGCCTTTACATTCACTCACCACTCACTCACCGACTCAGTCAACTTGCAACTTCCAGTCTTACAAGCTCCATTCATACTAAGTGCCCTAGGCAAGTGTACCATTTTCTACTTTATGCCATGTTTTTACTGTACCTTTTCTATGTTTCCATAGTTAGAAACACAAATATTTACTATTGTGTGACAGTGGCCTAAAGTATTCAGTACAGTAGCATGTGGTTCAGGTTTGTAGTCTAGGAACAATAGGCTACATTATGTAGCCTAGGTGTGTAGTAGGCTATACCATCCAAATGTGTGTAGGATGTTTATACATGGTAAATCATTTAAAGATACATTTCTCAGAATGCATCTTCACTGTTAAATAACACAACTATGCATATGAGGGGCCACATCCAAAAACCCATAATTATTTTCTGGAGGAGGGGTCCCTTGCAGTACAGTCTTCGCCCGATAAGTAGGTGTTGTAGGAACCCATCTACATCAGTGTATCAACTAGTATTGTGAGAGGCTGCATTTGGCTTCAGTGAATTTTTATTTGGGGATTGATCCTATCAACACGTTTGCCCATTTCATGATGGGTGATTTACCAGCACACCTGCCTACCCTGCACTCGGTGCTCAGCAGTTTTTGACCCAAAATGACATGACCCCCATGCCCTATCCCTCCTATTCAACCAATCTTGCCCCCAGCAACTTTTTTCTTGTTTCCCCAGATGAAGAATGTCCTCAAAGGGAAATGTTTTGCTGATATGGAATAGGTGAGACAGAAAATGGCAGAAGCACTGAAAGGCATCAAAATTGATGAGTTCAAAAACTGTTTTGAGCAGTGAAAAAACTGTCTTCATAGTGTATTGCCTCAAACAGAGAGTACTTTGAAGATGACTGATGTTTAAACACGTAAGAATAAATACACAAGTTTTAGAAATAAATTCAGTTTTGGGGGTTCCCCATCGTATAATGAAAGATGTATGTATATTTGTGAATAAATGTATGATTTTGTTAGAATTTCTTGATTAGATTTGATGTGCTTTTACATGGTCTTTTAATAATATTGCCAAAGGATATCAAGGATACTGAGACAGCTAAAATATAAACAATCAAAACTTTAAAAATTAACAAGTGTAAAATAATGCAGCATTTGTAATAAGCAATCCAGATGATTAGATATATGATTGTCAGTATTATCCTAATAGTAATGAATACCTGTGTGTCAAAGTTTCAATATTAAAGATTAATTTACTGTAATACTAGTAACAATAAATCATTTCAGTTTACCTAAACTGTCCTACCCTGTGCTATGCCCTGAACAAATAAGCATGGGGAAAAAGGTAAATAGTATTGCAGGTGGAAGAAAGAAGCAACTCTAAAGCCCAGGTTTTCACTATAGAAATGAAGTTTTGCTAAAATACGTGGAATAAACTTGAATATTTATATTATATATATATTTAAGATGATCTAAAGAAGAAAGTATAAGACAAATTGTACAATATCTTGCAGATCACAAGAATTTGAAAAGTATTTCAAGTGTGATGAGGAGACCACTTATCAAGGAATAGCAAGATGAAAATTATTCTTTTGGGCTCTGGCTGTAAATAGAAAGTAAGCACAGATACAGGAATACAGAAAGGAGGCTATCACAACAGTCTAGGCAACATGCAATGTGACTTGAAGTAGTTTAGTTGCATTGGGAAATACTGGATTCATATGTATTTAGAAGATAGAGATGAGTGGATTTCATAATTTTCAGTAGAAAATGAGACCAGACATGGTGGCTTGCACTTATAATTCCAGCACTTTGGGCGGCTGAGGATTGCCTGAGTTCGAGACCAGTGTGGGCAACCTGACAAGACCTCATCTCTACAATAAACCAAAAAATTAGCCAGGTGTGGTAGTTCACGCCGGTAGTCCCAGTTACTTGGAAGGAGGCGGAAGGATCACTTGAGCCCAGCAAGTTCAGGTTGAGGTGGCCTTGAGCATGCCACTGCACTCCAACCTGGGCGACAAGAGTGAGACTCCAACACACACACACAAATAAAACGAGGAGGAAATGAGAAAAGAAACAATGGAGAATGAAAAGAATTAAACCAATATAATTGTTATTGAAAAGAAAAATTTTCTACTACTCAGTATCTATTCTAACTTTTAGAACAAATACAAGTCATTACAAATTTCCTAAACATTACTGTGACATCTGTATTGGGACCTCTTTAAAATATAAGTTATCAGAGTGCACTTTCAAATAACCCTTTTGAAGTTTACTATCTTACAGTTTTACTGTCCACCTTCCTTCTCCTGCTGAGTTTCATGAAATTTCATCTTCATCATCTGAATGGTCTGAAACTGATCCTTTTCTGATCTCAAGACAAGTTTTTGATTGTCCCAAATTTTGATGTGCTAAGAAATCAAAGTGGGTCAGTTACTGGTCTGGCTTGTTTAAAGTATTTTTTCTTTTTCCTTCTTACATACTGGCATTCATAAGAATTACAAAATCTTGTAATAAATTTTTTTTCTACAATACAGTTTGGGAAATCAAGTGAGTTTAGCATGAGTGGAAACTCACAACCAAGGAAATGTACAAAGAAGTTAAATAAAATGAGGACTAAACAGGTCCATTATGTCATCAATATAATAATGATCTTAAGACGAGCAAGTTAATGTAATTATGATGGTAGAAAAGATAATAGAAGGGGTGGTGAGAAGGCAGGCATGGCATATGTAGGTGAGACTTTTATTTATTTAAAATACATTTAAAATAAAACTGAATATATTTAAAGTTGACACAATATGATTTTATAAAGCCACACAAAATAAAATTACTACAGTCAAACTTATCAACATATTAATCTCCTCACATTGTCACCAAGTTTTTGTTTGTTGCTTTTGAACTTAGAATACCTGAAATCTACTCTCTTAGTAAATTTCCATTAAACAATGCAATATTAGCCGGGCTCGGTGGCTCAGCCTGTAATTCCACGCCTTTGGGAGGCTGAGGTGAGTGGATTGCCTGAGCCCGCGGGTTCGAGACCCGCCTGGGCAGCGAGACCTCATCTCTACAATAAATCAAAAAAAATCAGCCGGGCGTGGTAGCGCATGCCTGCAATTCCGGCTACTTGGAAGGCTGAGGCGGAAGGATTGCCGGAGCCCAGCAGGCGAGGCTGCAGTGGCCGGAAGCGGCCACTGCACTCCAGTCTGGGTGACAGAGTGAGACTCCAACTCAAAAACAAACAAACAAAAAAAACAATACAATATTAACTATGGTCATTATGATGTATTGTAGATAAGCCTTTTCCATTTTGCCTGGAAAAAAGATTTTACAAAACAAAGCATTAGATAAGGTAAGATGAAAGAACAAGGGGGAATATTATTTAGAACAGATTTTAGGGGGTTGTGTTATACAGTCCAATAGTGTGGTTTGGTCAGATAAGTCTGTTAAAATTCAGGAAAACAAGGTTCACATTATCAGAAAGCTATGAATTCTTTCTTGGCAGAAGTTCACTTCTGTGTCTCTTTTCTCAAGATCACTAATTACCTAGTGAATCTGAGCCAAACTTTTTTCCTTGAAATATGGTCTTATTTGTTGTGATCATTAAAGTTGGAATATGATCACTACTATTTGTAAATTTCTTATAAAAAAACAATACAAGATTTCTTATCAGAAAGCAATGTAATTATAAAATCTATTTATGTACTGACTTTAACAATGTTTTAAATCATTCATACATTGTATATTCTTATTATTCTATATAAATGAAAAGTAACTTGGAATTTTTTAGTATTATTTGGAGAATATTGAATACATTTAGACTTAAAACTTGTGTTTTTTTCTAAAACATACTCTCTGGAATTGTCAAATTGATTTATGACCTTCAATATAACAAAAAAAAACTATAAAATTAATTTAAGATGCATGGTATTAATTTTGACCACACTTATTTTCAGGAATGTAACTTTTAATGTTGATAGAGTAAATTAAGTGAAACTTCTTCAAAGAAGACTTTAATATACCATGAGTTTTACTACATAAGAATTTAATTAACAACCACATAATAAATTTGTGGTATTAATTATATTTTTATCCACTTATGGTATAATTATATGAAAACTTACTTCATTTTATATTAAAAGCAGTTTTTTTATTTACAGAAAATTTATAGTCAATTCATTTTTAATATTAATAACTTTTATATTATCATTAATAGCAAGAGTTAAAATAAAAAGTAAGTATATTTAAAAGAAATAAAATTAGATCTATTGTTCATATCACATACAAAATTAACCTATTAATTATGTTTTTAAATGTAAACATGAGCCGGGCTCGGTGGCTCAGCCTGTAATCCCATGCCTTTGGGAGGCTGAGGTGAGTGGATTGCCTGAGCCCCCGGGTTGAGACCCGCCTGGGTAGCGAGATCTCATCTCTACAATAAATCAAAAAATCAGCCGGGCGTGGTAGTGCGTGCCTGTAATTCCAGCTACTCGGAAGGCTGAGGCGGAAGGATCGCCGGAGCCCAGCAGGTCGAGTCTGCGGTGGCCGGGAGCGGCCACTGCACTCCAGTGTGGGCGATGGAGTGAGACTCCAACTCAAAAAAAAAAAAAAAATGTAAACATGATACCAAGAAGCTAACATGGATGAATTTATAAAATGAAGATAGAAAAATATTTTGATATGTGTTTTCGTTTCTTATTTATTTGACAGAATTATAGCATTTATTGTGTACAGCCCGATGTTTTGAAATATGTATGTATTTTTAAATGGCTAAATTGAGTTTATTAACATATGCGTTACTTCGTATACTCATTTTTGTATGTGGGGTGTGGACCTCTGTAAGTAATTTAAATAATACCTTTTAAAAAAATTTTAGCCACTATGTTTTACAACAGATCTCTTGAACTTCTTTCTCCAACTGAAATTTTGTATCCTTTGGCCAATCTCTTTCCACCTTTGCCATTTACTTTACCAGCTCTGGTTAAATACCACTCCACTCTCTACTTCTACAAGATCAACTGTTTTAGCTCTCACATATGAATGAGATCATTCAGTATTTGTCTTTCTGTGCTTGACTTATTTTATTTAACATAATGTTCTCCTGGTTCTTCCATGTTGTCACACATGTCAGGATTTCTTTCTTTTTTAAAGCAGAATAGTATTCCATTGTGTGTATACACCAAATTTTCGTTATTAATTCATCTGAAATGTAAATTCAAGGGAAATAAAATAGAAAAGATTAAATATAATTGATGGAATTGAATTGATAGAAATAAAATAAAATTTTACACGACAAAAATAACCATAAAATAGAAATTAACTGAAAATCTAGGAGAAAATATATGCAATATATAAAAGGTGACTATCAGTATTATTTAAAAATTTTTATACTTGAAGAGTCAAAAAGTGGCATCAAAATGGGCACATGTGAACAAACAATTTGCAAACCATTGACACAATTTTAAAAACAAGAAACACTTAAAACCTCATTCAGACAATGAACAATGTAGACAACATTGAGATGTGTTTTCTCACCAATCAAAATGGCACGAAGTAAAAAGAAATGTTTTGTTGTACCAGAAAGTCAATGCTTCATAACTTCTGCATATTCTTTGTCTTCCTTATTGCCAATACATTTTATGTATGTATGTATTTATTTAAAAATTTGATTACCCTAATAGGTCTTAATTTTGGCTGAATTAAGTTTTTTCGCTGGGTGCATTGGCTCATGACTATAACCCCAGCACTTCTTTTTTAGTCAGGGTCTCTCTCTGTCACCCAGGCTAGAATGCAGCTGCACAATCTTGACTCACTGTAGCTTTTAACTTCTGGAGACTCAGCCCATCCTTCTGACAGACTCTCAAGTAGCTAGGATTATAAGCATGTGCCACTGAGAGAGGAGATAGAAGCTGGTTAGGCTGACAGAGAGGAAGGGTCTAAGATTTAACACCTGTGGGAATGTCCCCCCCGCCACCCCCATTATAATTGTTGACTGGAAATGTGAGTAGTGTGGTTAAGAACATCCTTTCAACCCAGGACATATGCTAAAAGGGATTTTTTTGCTGTTTAAAAGTAGGCACAGTAGCTTAACTAGGTGTCCTAGCTTGACCTTGGCTTATTATAATATCATTAACACAGCATTTGCATTGCGGTTTTACCCCCCCCCCCATGGGCTTTTCTGTGGTACTTATGGGTAATATTCAAGCTGGAGTAACTTTTTTCAAAGACCCACATGTGTAAGGGGTGGATGAGATGTAAATGAGAGAAACACCCTCAGAAAAGATAAGATAAAAACCATAAAAAAAACCCTCCTAACAGCAGATAACCCACTGGGGGTGGGACCCTCTGGTTTTCTAGAGAGCTTTGTTGTTTAATAAACTTCTTTCACTCATCCTTTTGGTGTCTGCCTTCCTTAATCTTCTTGGTCGAGGGACAAGAACCTGAGGTTGCTGGTTTAAGCTGACAGTGGAGTTCAAAACTCCTGCAACACCAACACACATGGCTAATGCTTTGATTTTTTTTTTTTTTTTTGTAGATACAAGTCTCACTGTGTTGCCCAAACTGGTCTCAGACACCTGGGCTCCAGCAATCCTTCCACCTTGACCTCCCAAAGTGCTGGGATTACAGTATACAGTTATATAGTATATAACCATACTTTAAAGAAAAGATATAATCACCCAGGCAAGCTGGGGAATTAACTCAAGTATCTGCACCCAGGGAAAAAACTTAATTCAGTCAAAATTAAGACCTAATTGTGGAAATCAAATCATCTTGGGTAACTGATAATATTGGATCCATGTACTTCCTACATTTAAGGGATTATCTTATCTTTACAACTTTTTAAAATTAAAAGTATCATCAAATACTTTTGAATACATTAGTAATAAATTTTAAAAAGAAAAAAGACAACATGTTCTGTTTGTTAGCAAAGAAATTACCTCTCATACATTGCTGATGGGAATGCAAACTTGTACAACTATATGAAAGGTAAATTGACAATATCTAACACACACATACACATTTACCTTTAGATAAGGCATCCCCCCTTTAGTATCTTACCCAGAAAATAAGTATGCAACAATATGAAAAGTATATTAGCACATCCATACTTGTGACATTATTTCAAATTAGAAAATGTAGTAAATGACTGGAAAAAACCAAACATATGAAAGTTGCAAAATATATTATGGTATTAAAATATTAAAATGGTATACTGTGAGCCATAATGCAAAATAACTTTGAATTAAAATGCAATAATTTTCAAAATATATTAGGTGGTGCAAAAAGCAAAATACAAGACAACATCTATATTTTACTAGTTTTTATGTATGAAATAGGGGGAAAAATAAGAATATACATATTTTCTTATTTTTGTATAACAAAACACACACACATGCAGTTATGAAGAGTAAAACCGGAACTGATGAGATTGATCACCTACAGTGGGAGGTTGAAATGTGTGAAGAGAATGAATGAGGCGTAAAACAAATGGGGTAGAGAGTGTAAGGGGATAATATTTCTCTGTGTATAGCATTACTATTACTTTACCTTTTATATTATATTTCACATAATAAGAAATCAATAAATAGTATTATCAAACATGGTAGAAAGTGGAATACAGAGACAAACATACCTAATTATACTTTAAAGAAAAGATATAACCAACCAGACAAATTGGGGAATTAACTCAAGTATCTGTTGAACCCAGTAATATGACTATATAATTTCAAGTTAAAGGCAAAATAGAACTGTGCACAAATATCAAACCATAGTTAGCAATTTATTCTTATCAAAGATATTGACTAGCAGTTGTATAACTTTGTGTATTGTAGCACTAATAAATAAGTTAATATATTAATACCATTTATAACCAAGTTCATTACTGTTGGATAATGACATTATCCAACAGCAAATCTGGAAAGAGGAAAGTCTAGGAACATCCCTCTGCTGTTGGATTGGAAATGGAGTTGTCTGAGAAGTCATTGGGACAAAGCTACCACCTGTGGGATTATGATTAAATGCCTCTAAGTTAGAATCCCACCCAGGAGGAAAAATACAGGGTACTACTCCTGCCTGACTGCTTTAAGCTGGGTCATTAGCCTTCTTCCAGCTTTAGACTCAAGCAGAAACATCAGTTCTGCTTGAGTCTTAAGCCTGCTGGCTTTGAGACTGGAACTTACACCATTGATTCTCCTGTTTTTTAAGTTTTCAAACAAGAACTGGGACTACAATTACATACTGGCTCTCCTGGGTCTACAGCTTGCTGACTACAGATTTTGAAACTTTTCAACCTCCATAACCATGTGACTCAATTCTGTACAGTAAGTCCCCTACATATGAACCTTCAAGTTGTAAAATTTCAAAAATAGACATGTACATGCATGCAAGTTAGTTCACATGTCTGACATAAGTTGTTATGTGTGTGCATACTCTACAAGTGGTTGTGCTTTTGTGTACTTTATTGTATATTACAGTGTAAAGTATAGTAGTACAGTATCTTTATTTCTAGTCCAGAATGTCTGGAATCAAGCATAAAAGCAGTGATAAGGTAGCTGGCAGTGCTAAAAAACGCCAAGCGATAATCATGGAAGAAAAAGTGAAAATAATTGAGAGGGTGGAACCAGGCAAAAAGATGGTAGACATTGCTCGTTCTTATAACATGAATTGTTCAACCATCAGCACATTTTTAAAGTACGAGGACAAGATCATGGAACATGTGAAATTTGTTGTGCTGATGATATCGTAAAAAATATCGAAGAAGCATGACAAAGTAATGAAGGAGATGGAAAAACTTTTCAGTGTGTGGATGCAGAATCAGCATTGGCATAGAGTCCCACTCTGCTTAATGCTGATTTAAGAGAAAACTAAAACCTTTATGAAGACCTGCGGAAGAACCATACCAAAGAATCAGAGGTTGCATCTTTTAATGCCTACCATTACTGGTTTAATCAGTTCAAGGCCAGAGCCAACTTTTACAACATGAAAGTAAGTGGTGAGGCAGTGAGTAAAGATAAGGTAACTGCCCAGGAATTTCCTGAAATGCTTTGAGAAATTATTGATGAAATCACGTGTTTAGCCAAGCAGGTTTTTAATGTGGATGAGACAGGACTGTACTGGAAGAGGACAGCAGACTCAAGTTATGTCAGTAAGAAGGAATAGCTGATGTCAGGCTATAAAGCAGCAAGGGCCCAGATAACTCTGTTGTTTGGTGGCAATGCTTCCAGCAATATGAAGCTGAAGACTCTCTTAGTTTATCATTCAGAAAGCTAAAGAGCCCATAACAACATAGTCAAGGGCTCCCTTCTTGTCATGTGGAAAAGTTAATCCAAAGTCAGGGTTACACAGGCCATTTTCCAGGAATTGTTTTTCCACCACTTGATCCTAGAGGTAGAGAAATATTGCTTGGAGAAGGACATCACATTAAACATTTTTTTTGCAGCTCAACAATGGTTTAGGACACCTCCTTATTCATGGGCAACTTTCATCCCAATGTCAAAGTAGTTCATCTGCCACCAAAAACTACGTCATTTATCCAACCTATAGGCTGGGGGGTTATAGTGACTTTTAAGAAATATTCCTTACATCACATTTTTTGTCAGATGGTAATGGCAAATGATGAATCAGGAACAACCTTGCAACAATTCTGGAAGTACTATAACATCTACAAGGCATTACAATGTATATAAACACATTGAATTCACTCGGCGTGAAGTTACAGCTGTTACCATGAATGGGATTTAGAAGCACATTGGCGTGTGTTGGTTCATGAATTTTGTACATTTGAGCAGGAGAATGAAGAATCCAAAGACGTCTTCAGCAAGTTAGTGACCCTCAGTGAGAAACTGGTGCTAGACCTGCAAGAGAATGACATTGCTGAACTCCTTGCTATGGCACACAAAGCATTTACTAATGAAGACCTGTTGGAATTGGAAGCCCAGAAAAAGGATGAAGAATGACAAGAGGAAGAAAAAGTAATAGAAGAATTAAAGACATTCATAATGCAGGAAATGGCAAGGGGTCTTTATCTGAGGAGCCACTGTTTTTGAGACACAGGATCTGAATGTAGAACTGTACAGGAAGTTTGCAGCAGCAGTTCAGAATGTGATCTAGTGGTACCATGTCATCTCTGATGAGGATGAAAGAACTACCTCCCAGACATCACTGAATTATTTTTTTCAAGAGGGTAAATGGAATTGAATCCAGCAAGGGACAAGGACCTGTGCGATCATTGTCAGACATGAGTGAAATTGCAGCTTGCTCTTCATTTTCATTTTCTGATGATTCTTCAGCCATGCCATCTCCCACCTCTTCTCCTTCCTCTAGCCAGTAACTCTTCTTGCCTGTTCATTCAATGCCAGTCCCGTATGTCAGCTGTTGTAATGCACTGTACTACTGTACTTTTCAAGGTATTATACTAAAAAATTAAAAATATTTTCTTTATTTTTTGTGTTTGTTTTTATGTATTAGTATGAAAAGTATTATAAATCTATTACAGTGAAGTACTATATAGGTGATTGTGTTAATTAGGTGTCTAGGATAACTTTGTTGAATTTGCAAACAAATTGGACTTAGGAACATGCTCTAGGAATGGAAGTCTTTTGTATGTAAGGGACTTACTGTATACCAAATTTTATATGCATATATTATATATATGCATGCACATACACATATATTCTATGGTTCTATTCCTTGGCAGCACCTTGATTAAATAGATTTTCAATTTCCCTAAGCCTTTGAATCCTTTTCTTTAATTTATATAAAAACAGGCTCAACATTTTCAGTTAACTCAGTGACGGTTGCATTTTGGTCCATGTCTCAGTCAGCCAGCCAAGTATTAGAGCCCTTTCTAACTCACGAGCTACAATATTAAATTCAGATCTCTGCTTATTGAGTCCATATCAATATAAACACTTGGCTCTAGCTAAGAAGATAGAGTCAGAAAGAATTTTAGATAGATAGCATGTGTGTTTTTATATACATAAGGCTATTTAGATATGAATTTTAGCTCTGTCCACTTATAGAGAGTCTAGAACCAATGATACTCAAGAGCAATGAGAAAATCTAGAGCAAAATCTTAATTTCTAAAATGCAATTCTTCATGAAAAAAATGAGGGTTCCTTGGAGAATTGGCTGGTAGAGTTAAGGCTAGGCCTGGAAATACAGGTTAGACCTGGAAAAACATGCCATGAGAGAAAGTTAGCATGTACTCAAAGAATGAAGGGATAAGGCCGTGTGTAAAGGACACGTTAATGTGTCGGAAGTGAGCTAAAGTAGCCCTTACTGTCCAAATGACACTAACGGATTGTAACTCATAGTATTAAGTAAGAATATATAAATTCACCCAAATATAGATAAACACATACACAAATAAACACAATGAGAGGAAGAGAAAATTCCTTCTTAACAGTAGAATAGCAAATAATAAATACAGAATGAATGATGGTATTAGAAAATCATAATTTTGTATTTACCACAAAAATTGTTCTTTTTTTTAGACAAGCATCCTTAGTGGATGATAAAAATCACAGGTATTCATCTAAAGAGAAGTTACATTTTTATATAATTTCATAATGTATCCTCATAAGGTATTTCATCACTGTATGAGGCAAAAATACTAACTTTACAGAGAAGAAAACTCACAGACATCATCAAAATGGTATGATTGATGTTAACATGGCAAGTAAAGAAGAAATATTTATTAAGGGACTCCTGATATAATACATGTCAAGTACTAGTGTCTTTTTTCTTATGTATTCCTGCCAAATCTACATAAAGTTTATCTGATCATGAGGGAACATTTGAAAATGCCCAAATAAATGTTCAGAATCATTCAAAAATGGCAAGGTAATAAAAAAATAAAGAAAAATGTTTCAGACACTAAAATACATATGACAATTAGATGCAACTTGTGTGATCTCACCTTTCAATATTTTATTCTATGCTCTGTCAATTTTGTGAAATATCTATGAGTTATTCTTTAACGTGACCTTTTGTTTCCATCATCACTTCCTCTGAGACATTGTCACAGTTTTTGTCACAAACACTTTTCTCATTTATGTAAATAAGTTTACCTTCATTTAATTCCTGAAGTACATACCTAGTGTCTCTTAAATAGCAATTGCATCATTATTCCCATAATTAGCTATTTCTCCTATAAGAACATTTAAATTTCACTTGCAATGTTGTTAGTTTTTAATTCTTTGTTGCATTTTTTTTATCTTTGTGAGCCAAGAGTTCAGTTTTCGTTTTTATAAAATGATACATGAATTTATTACCAGGAGACAGAGATAAGTAGCTAAGCTACATGCCTTGCAGTCTGTAAATGAACCTAACAACACATGCAGAATGGCCAGTCACCGACAGTATGTGAAAAAAGAGGTGTAGTTCGTAACCGATTATGATGTTCATCTGTGTCTTTCTTTTTTTTTTTTTTGAGTTGGAGGCCCACTCTGTCGCCCAGACTGGAGTGCAGTGGCCGCTCCCAGCCACCGCAGCCTCGACCTGCTGGGCTCCGGGGATCCTTCTGCCTCAGCCTTCCAAGTAGCTGGAACTACAGGCGCGCGCTACCACGTCCGGCTAATTTTTGATTTATTGTAGAGATGAGGTCTCACCAAGTTGCCCAGTCGGGTCTCGAACCCTTGGGCTCAGGCAATCCACTCACCTCAGCCTCCCAAGGCGCGGGATTACAGGCTGAGCCACCGAGCCCGGCTTCTTCTTTTTTTTCTCTTTTTAATGTAGAGAGTTGTGGACTGAAGAACTATCAGAAAAATTTGTACTTTACGCTTTACCCATAGTAAAATATATCAACTGAACTTTGAACTGCTTGTTGGGGAACTTGCTGTTTAAACCATGAAAACTAAAATTTGAGAATAACAGAATCTTGCAAAATGACTACTACCTGTATTTAAAAGAACCAAATTTTTGAATTATCCCTCCAATTGACTGCTGCCCCCAAAAGATACCTTTTTTAAATTGTGGAATGTCTCCTTTGTATGAGTTTTGTGGGAAATGGATCCCTGTGTCCTCCTGTAGAAAGTAAAGGCGGCTAGTAGGAAGTATTTCACCTGATATGTTGGCAACTGAGTCATATATAAGTGAACCAGGATTGGTCACACAGATTTTTGTTTTTTTTTTGAGTTGGAGTCTCACTCTGTCCATCAGACTGAAGTGCAGTGGCACGCTCCCAAGTCATCGCAGCCTCGACTTGCTGGGCTCTGGTGATACTCCTCAGCCTTACAAGTAGCCAGAACCACAAGTACGCACTACCGTGCCCAGCTAATTTTTGACTTGTAGAGACAAGGTCTCGCCAAGTTGCCCGGGCGGGTCTTGAACCCGCGGGCTCAGGCAATCCACTCGCTTTGGCCTCCTAAAGTGCGGGGTTACAGGCTGAGCCACCAAGCCTGAACCACACAGATGTTCTTAAGCAAGATTTGTAAGTAGAGGAAATGACTCAAAGATTCAAACCAATTGGAGATCATGCAAAGTGGTCGTCCAGTTGAAGACTAGCAGCAACAGAGACTGTGTAGGGACTGTGAAGATTTGAAGGCAGTGACACTGTTAGCAGGAACCCAGTGGTATTGTTTCAGCAGGGCCTCGCAGGCCAGATCCACAACTGACTGTGTTCTCCATTGTCCTTTCTGCTGCACACATCTTTCTAAGGCTGATTCTTCTGTTTTTTCTTTATTCTGTGAGCTTTTTCAGATTCTTCCAATTCTATTTTCTCCTTAACAATTCCAGAATTATTATCAATAACTGCCAGAAGCCTGCATGTATGCAGTCTCCCCTGCCTTAGCCTAGTTTTCCTTCTTAATTCCTCATTTGCAATCCAGGCATTATGAACAATCTATATATTGTGTTGTTTGCAAACCAGGGCCTTTGTATGCATTGAATCTTTCTATCTAAATTTTTTTTTTCTTCTTTCTCTCCCTCCTTTTCTATTTTTTAACTTTTCACTTAAATGTTCACTGTTTTTTCTATAAAGAAAATTCAAATAACAAAATCATTTCTTAAAACCTGTTCCTGCAAAATGACATTTTCACTTTAAAAATATTTTCTATTTTTGTTCTAGTATCCACCTTAAAATGAATCGATGTAATTACTATCAGCATTAATTTATATGCTAAAGAGGCCAAGAATGCTTGGTAAATAGAAAGCATTGTAAATAATGGTAAATGACACTTGTCATTATAATTAAACATTCACACAGTATTAATAACTGATGCTTCACATTGAGGGAGTTTTCTTGTTCTGTAGTAGTACTTTCCCACACCAATTAAAAGACCCGTTTCTAAAGGCCCTATTCCCCATATAGTTTTCCTGATTCCCCTAATTATTTTTTATTCCATCTTTCCCACTGCCAGTCACTATCTAAAATATCTTTTAACAGTAAATACAAAGGCTTCCGACTCCATGTAACTTCCCCAGAAGTATGGTGTAGGTGAATGTACTTAATACAGTAAGACTTAAAATTCTGAGCAACAAGTTTACATTACTTCCTAGTGGTTTTCATGTTGTGAAAGGACTACTGGCTTAATTTACTGGGAGACATGACCTAAGGGGTAAAACCCTTATCAACAATTCAAGGACTCTAATATGGTTGTTGAGAGAAGATAATGAGTGGTGGAAAAACACCCCTAGCAAAATAAATTAAACCTCAGGACTGATCCTAGTTTGGGATTTTGCCTAAGGCCAGCTTTGTTGAAATCTGCTCCCTATAAATTAGGAAATAGGTCCCTGTTTTATCCCTTACCTTGGGAACCACTGGCAATGCCAAGGCAAATATTAACAGTTCAGTTAACCTATGGATGCTTTCTTGGGGTTATTTTTATTATTTTTCTGGGAAAAAAAAAGACTGAAATGCAAAGATAAACCTGAAAGCTGAAGAGCAACTTCTGGCTTTGTTTTCATTTTGACCTCTATTTTGCGTTTAGTTTTGTATTACAGGAGTTTGAAGTTAATCTTTAATTCTGAAATATAAAATAATGGTAGATTTTCTTTCAGTTCACAACTCTCTCCTACAGTTTTGTTGAATAGTGTATTTTCAATTACACCAACGAAAAAAATGATAGCAATGACAAAATTAATGACAAAGTTCATGACAAATTGTGGAGATGCTTACAGAAAACTCTACTGAAATAGGTGTACTTAAGGTCCTATACTGTTTATAAATATGGAAATGTGTGTCGATTCAAATGATCTTTTCAACTGAAAATATCTCAGTTTTGTCTCTCCCTAATTCTAAACCTAAATTGGAAACATAATATTCTATTTACTTTGCCTTATAACACGAAATACTCTTATATTTCATTGGGTTACATAATCAGAAAATGTTACAGTTATACTGACTGGCTAAGCCCTGTAAGTGAGGTTTGAAACTTTCTATTTCCAGTTCACCTAGAAAATTTTGTGAAAACATGACCTCATTTCTCAGAGAACTGCATGTACCCACAGAACATTCTATGTTGCAAACATTCCCTTGGGGTGATCCATTCTCCATGGTATCGAGAGGTCTAACAACTATGAATAAAAATATATAATTAATTATTACTAGCCATTCATTCTTTGACAGAATTAAATAATATCTCCTCAAAAGTTTATTGTCAATAGGTCCTCTGCTCTATTTTCCTGACTAATATCTAATTTTTAGTTAAATATCTTTATGCTATAGAAAATAGAAGTTAATTGTCTTATGTTATATAAGCAAAAAAATTGACAATTAAGAAATAATTAGAAATTTATTCAATGATATGTTAGTAACAAATCATAAAATAAATGATTTGCACTAGTGAAGCTATGTATGATGTATATACATTTTTATAATAATATTAACATAGACATGATTTCTCTTACTCCACTCTTTCAAATTAAAATACATAATGTAGAATTCATCTTATAATTAAGCTTCCTTTTTATTTCTGAAAATAACACCTAGAACACAAATGGTATGATATAGATATATAAAGATTTTTACTTTATTCTCTTTCATTAAAATTATTCAGTGTAGTTGATTATAATTTGTAATTTCTCACATTGCTGTCAAGTCTTATATAAAATATGTGAAACTTCAAATTAACACAAATCTAATAACTTTTATATTTACAATAAAATTGGCATGGTTTAATGCTTAGAAAAAGATACTGTACTAAATAGTATTACACACTGGACTAGAAGAGTTTAGTACCAAACTTTTCATGGCATATTATATAATTCATAGATTTCTTAATGTACTATACTAAAATTTCTCAATATTTTCAAATAAGACTCTCATTCTTACTATGTTCCTATGTGTTTGAAAATGTATACTTAATATACATTTGACTGACAAAATAGCAAACAAATATCATTCAACATTACTTAAAATACATGGATTTTTTACATAATACCAGATTTATGAATTAATTAGAAACAGTTTCAATTTGAGATGCCATGCCATTTAATAAACATTAAAGAAAACTTAAGAACTTACATTGTTATAGAATTTTAATATTTTTTTCCATTTAAATACAAAACAAAGCATATAATATTATGAGTAAAATTCCAAAAAGCAACAGATTTGCATTTTGAAAAGGAGTTATTTGCAAGACTTTAATTCTTCAGTTTTTCTGATCACAAATTTCACACAAAATATATTTTATGGCAGATTCGAGCAAGAAGTTCACTTTAATATAAGCAATATAAAACACACTAAATTTCAATTGTAGTAAATCATTGAAGGTGATTTTTCATACACTTTAAGACAATATCTATTCATAACACAATATTTTTTTTAATTGCAATTATTAAAATGCTAACCAGTTAAGATTTAAATTAATTGTAAAATTTTGGAAAATGCCAAGTTTCTTATATTTATAGATAAGTTGGGGAAATAATTTTATACTCCAAGTAATGAATTATGTATATTAGTGCTAATGAGGATTACTGGTTACTAAATCAGATTGTGCTAAATTGGAAGGACTAGCTCATTTATTAAAAGCATAAGAAATGCTGGATACTTTCAAATACTACGTTTTAAATAATATAGACGCTGAAGAAATAAATGAGAACATCCCAGCTGCTGAAACTCAGATCAGATGAGCACAAGTTGAAGCTAAATATCTCATGAGACATCAAAGGCAAGTAAAACATTGATTAGGAAGCTGAGGTTTTAATTACAATATGATGACAGAAGATAATTTCTCTCTTACCAAAAGAGAAAGCTAACTGCACAAAATAGGCCTGAAAATATCTGTCAAATCTATAAAACAGGGATTATAAATGTTCTCCCATCCTTGAGAATCTGCAAATAATCTTTTTGTTGAATGAAAGCCGGTGGTGAGTAGGGTGGAAGGACTTTTACCCTCCAAAAATTTCAATAAAATACAGAGCTCAATCACAACTTGTATGTTAGGCTCAAAATATCACTAAATGCCTAGTTTGGTAATTCCAACCTAAGACATTAATCTTAAAATTACATCAAGACTAGATATCTCATGTTTAGAATAAGACAAGACATTATAATACAGACAGATCTTCCAATAAAATAGCCCAACTGAAAATGAGTCAAGACCAAAACTGCTAAAATTAAAAAAACAAAAAAACCTCAGGAGTTGAATCAGGTGACATACAAGTTGGATCTTATTCTTACCAAACACAAGTGACAAAAGAAATTTTAAATAGTTTCTAAAATAAGAATGTTTAACATGTAAACAAGACAAATAAAGTAATAAAAACCTAAGGCAAATATATGTCTGTATGAGAAAAGAATTGGCATATTGTAATACAAAAATTACATTAATTGAATATTTTCATAGACATAGCTATTGTATAAATATATCTAAAAAGATAATTTGTGCTTTAGAAGATAGATCAGAGGGAGAAGAAGTATTTCAAAGATAAAAGTTATGAAAGATAATTTAGTAAAATGGAAGATAAAATGAGATTAAATATCTAGTAGAAATATTTTAAAAATACATTGAGAATGAAGAAAAACAATTGAAAATTTTAATAGTAAACAATTTTGTGTCATCTGTCTGAAAGAGTTTTTAGTCTAAGGGATTAAAATGCATAATAATAATTATGCCTAATAAAGCCTTCACTCATAAGAGTTAAAATGTAGATTAATCTACTCCCAACAAATCAAATCTTAAAAGCTATTAAATAACAAAATAAAGCAGAACAGATTATTCATTGCTATGGTCTGAATATTTCCTTCAAAACTTATGAGTTGGAAACTTAATCCTTAATGCAACGGTGTTGGGAGGAGAGACCTTTTTCAGATGTGTTTAGATCAAAAAAGTTTTGCCCTCATGAATGTATTAATGTCATTTTAAAAGTGCCCAGAGGGTGGGCTGGGGAAGTTGATCACTTTTTGCCTTTCCCCTTCTGCCATGTGAGGACATAGCTCTCCTCACCTCCTGAGACTGCATCATTCACAGTGACATCTTCCCTCACAAACCATCAAATGCCAAAACCTTGCATTTTCAGCCTCCAGAACTGTGAGAAATAAATATCTGATCTTATTAAATTACTCAGTTTGTGGTATTCTTGCTATAGCAGCAGAAAATAGACTAAAACATTTATGAAAGACTGACTTCTCAGCAGCAACATTTATTTTCTTTAGTCAAGAGGAAAATATCTCCAAATTACTATTATTCAATTAGCATTAATAAATGAGGGCAAAATAATATTCTCAGGCATACACATTTGAATTAAATGTGGCATGACCCATGGCAGACCCATGACATTGGTGAAAATAAATTATAAATATTTTATGGCTATTGACTAAAGTCATATATCAATGATTAATCAGAAAGGCTTAAAATATCAACAATAACATGGAATATGATATGAAACATTGTGGAGGTTCCTAAAGAAGTGAAAATAGGACTATCATATAAGCCAGTAATCTCTCTTATAGGTATAAAAACCTAAAAAGATAAAATCACCACTTTGCAAAGACATTTGCACTAGCATTTTCATTGCACATTATTTCCAAAAGCCAAAATATGGAAATAACTTAAATGTCCATCGACAGATGAATGGATAAAGAAAAGTATATATAACAAATATTATACATACATAATATATATAAATCTATGTAGATCCTGCCATTTGTCACAACATAGATGGACCTGGAAACATTATGCTAAGTGAAATTAATCAGATGCAGAAAGAAAAATATTGAATGATCTCATTTATATGTGGAGCATATATATATTTTTTTTATTTTATTTTTTGAGCTGGAGTCTCACTCTGTCACCCAGGCTGGAGTGCAGTGGCATGCTCACAGCCACTGCAGCCTCCACCTGCTCTGCTCAGAAAATCCTTCTGTCTCAGTCCTCCAAGTAGCTGGAACTACAGGCACTCGTTACCTTGCGCGGCTTATTTTTTTGGTCTATTGTGGTGACAAGGTCTCACCAAGTTGCCCAGACTGGTCTCAAACCTCTGAGCTCAGGCAGTCCTCTCGTCTCAGCCTTCCAAAGTGCTGGGATTACAGGCTCGAGCCACTGTGCCCAGCCCACATATTTTTAAAAGAGCTCAAGTACACAGAAATAAAGAATGAAATAGTAGTGATTAAAACCATGAGGTAAGAGAAAATGGGGAGATGTAGGTCAAACAATACAAGTACTAGCACATATATAGGATGAGCAAATCTAGAAGTCTAATTTACAACATGAGGACTAAAGTTAATGAAAGTACATTGTATTAGGAATTTATATTAAATAAGTAGATTTTTGCTACTCATCACAAAAAGTAACCAGAAGATGATAGGCATATTAATCTACTTAACCTTAGTAATTATTTCACTATATAGTTTTATATATATATATATATATACATATGTATATATATGTGTGTCCCATAATGTCATAAATTTAAATTTAAATTTATGTTTAAATGTCATAAATTTAAATTTAAAATATACACACACATTTATTCAATAAAATTATGGATTATGAGTGAATAGAGATTAAAGTTAGTTAAATATATCACTTACAAACATAAAATGATTGAACTTTTTAATAATGTTTACAATGGATGTGAAACATTAAAAAAAGTAGAATGTTAATTTCAAAACCAGTAGAGAGAAAATATAGAAGAAAAAAGAACTAAAGCTCAAAAAATGTAATAGAAGGAAAGAAGAAAGAAAAAAAGTGAAGCAAAATTAATGACAAAATATTTAAATCATATACATACTCATGTAAAATTATATCAATAATCACAATATGAAATTTCCTATTCCAAGAAGAAGATTTTGCTTAAATTTTTATATAAAATGTTTCAAGGAAAATGTAGTTGATGTATTTAAGTATGTGCCTAAAAATATGAGAAAATGTGAGTTAAAATAATTGGAAAAGAGAAAATAATTTTGTGTGGAAGAATAAAACAGAAGAAAGTTTTTGAAAGGCCTTTAAACAAGAATTCTTAAAATTTGGGTTCATTTTCTTTACAAGGACTCCATGAATCCCTTAACATTAAATGTTAGTGTAAAAATTATATGCATATTCATAAGTACATTTGCTTCTTTATGTTTTAAATATGAATCCAGAGCTTTTGTCATATTGTTCTAAGAATTGTAATTTAACATAAGAAAATGATGATTGTTATACATGCACTATTTGAAAAACCCGTGGTTAATCTGAGACAACATTTAACTAAAGGTGATGGGGCCAAGTCATTTTCTAAAACAAAGTTTTATCTACCAGTGCTTATCAAATATTAAAGGTTTAGAAAACTCGTGTTTAATTTATTTCTGTTATTATTATTTAGGTTGCTTGCAGAAGAAATTTTAAGTCTACTGCTTTACAGACACAGAGTCTTGCCTTGTAACAATTTGGTATCATTAATTGGTCAGAAGATGTGGCAAAATAGTTTCACACTAATTTTTATAACAGTCTAAAAGCATTAAAAAGAAAAAAAAAGGAAAAGAAAACTGCCAGAATGAAAGAATTCTGATCTTAGAATTAGCCTCTCTTCTGCTGTTAGCTGAGCTATTGAGGGAGTATATAAAAAAGGAACATCTATAAATCTATCATCACTGTTCACTTTGTTGTTTATTTAACTAGTCAATAAACCTTTTTTGAGACACTCTTACCTTCCAGGCACACTCTGTGAGGTGCCAAGGATAGACATTAGTAAACAAAACCAGAAAGCAGAAAGCCTCCCTGTTTCTATTTGAATACAATGAGAAAGACAGTTATTAGTTTTGTATGTGAAAATTGGACATATATATGTGTGTGTGTGAATTAAATAATTAAACAAATATATATATTTGTTTAATTATTTAATTCATGGTTATGCATGGCTAAGATGTTATTTTTACTTGAAGTTGTAAGTTTCAAAATTTTTCCTCCCTGTGCTGATATAACTTTGCCTATCCTCACAGTTTTCTACGTTAATTATGAACAAATCTTGTGGTTTTTGTTGATGTTATTGTTGTTTTCTTTTCTTTTTCTTTTTCTTTCTCCAGAACAGGATGTGGAATTGAATTGGAGAATTCAAGGGAGCAAATGGAATATGAGATTTTCTTTGTCTCAGAGACTAACAATAATAAATGTTACTGGCATTTGTTAATCACTTAGCATTTGTCAGGCACAAAGCTAAATGCCACACATACATCATGAGAAAGACACAGGTTAATAACCACCTAGTGTCTCATAGAAAGGAAGAAGACATTTGGGATATGAACTTTGGAAATTAACTCCAGGGCCTCTGTTCTTCAAAACGCCACAAGACTGACAGAGGCAGATTAACCAACAAACAGCCGTATCCCAAACAGCAAGATTTTAAAAAATTTATAATTTGTCAATATCAATAAATACTTCAGTAAAATTAAGATAGAAGTCTAAAACACTTTAAAATAAAGTTAAATGTATAAAAAATAGATGTTTATTATTATTATGTTTATTATTGTACTTGTCAGAAATATTTTACCAAAAGATTATAAAAGTGAAACATAATTTATCTGCATTTTTCAAATTGATACAAATTTTTAAAATATCTTAGCAAGCACTTGTAAAAAATTTTGTAAATCAGCACCAGTCTAAAGACCTTTCTTTGAATTGTACTGCACTATCGCTATCCCATGTTGTAGATATTTGTGTGTGATATATAAATTTTCCCATTGTAGATTAGCTGAGATTTTTTTAAAAAATGTAAATTTGTATGAATCTTAGGATAAAATAAATTTGTTTAAGAAATTTTACTAATTGCAGGCATTTTCTGAATCTTTTTTTAATCTCACTTAACTCTAAATAATTTGGAAAAAGTCAATTAACAATAAGCCAGGACCAATAAAGAAAAGGGTTATTTTTAGCATTGTTTTTGCCAACCCCTAAAAAAAGTTATACTTGAAACAAAGTTATAAGGGTGAAGAAAATTACTCTATTAATTAGAAAGTAAATGAATATCCCAAATAGCCAAGTTCAAAAAAACTACTACTATCATCATTACTTTCTGGAGACAAGTGTGTTTAGTTTCAACAAGCATGAACAACCTCTAAAAGTACATTTAAGATACATTATGAAATAGTCTTTGTAACCTATGGGTTTCAGAATGTCAACTCCAATCATCTTATGGGTGGTCTTCCTCACCAAAGAGCTGTAGTGACATTAAGATATTATTTTTTACCATCAATCGCCAAACATAATTTATCAAAAGTCTACTTTGTTTCTGTCTGGGTATTAGTATTTTCAAAATTGTATTTAAATCTTGTGGAAAGTATGCCCAAAAAGGTTAGTATGGAACACGTTTCTAATTATAACATAGGAGTATAATAATATGAATGCAACAGGACAATTGTTTAAAAAGCAAGCCTTTTTCTAGATTGTCATATTATGTAACAGCTTCATAAAAGAGAAAATTTACAGGTGATCCTTGAAAAAATAATTTTGATTGTATCAATTCATAATTTGTGGAGAGAAACACACTCAAGATGGCATAGTTTATTTTAACACTGATGAAATAATAGGTAATTTTCATTTAAAAATAAGTTAATTAGCCAGACTCGGTGGCTCAGCCTGTAATCCCGGGCCTTGGGAGGCTGAGGTGAGTGGATTGCCTGAGCCTGAGGGTTTGAGACCCGCCTGGGCAACTTGGTGAGACCTCCCCTCTACAATAAATCAAAAATATTAGCTGGGTGTGGTAGCGTGCACCTGTAGTTCCAGCTACTTGGAAGGCTGAGGCAGAAGGATCGCCGGAGCCCAGCAGGTCGAGGCTGCAGTGGCTGGGAGCAGACTCAAAAAAAAATAAAATAAAAAATAAAAAAATAAAAATAAGTTAATTTATATAAGACAAGTTTTAAAAGAAAATTCGGTAAATGAAACAAAAGACTGTTAGATTACATAAGAAAAAGCAATGTGGAATAAAACTTTCAAAATTTTTTCAAAATTATTATGTTAACATTTTATGCAACTTATATTTTATCTAAGTATACTTTAACCCCATGTGACACACAGCAAATGTTGAGAATACTTCTAATAGTGCTTTGAGAGTAATAACATAATGCAATTGAGCAATATAAGATTGTGATGATATTTTAAAAATAATTAATTGAACGTATTTTTTCAGCAGTTTAAGTTGCACAGAAAAATTGAGCAAAAGTAGTTTCCGTATATATGTATCATTTCTATATCCCTTTCTCTAGATTCCCCTAATACAAGCATACTGCATTAGAATGATAGATGAACCAGTATTGATGTTATTAACTAAAAGCCCTAGTTTATATCAGGGTTCATTCCTTATGTTGTACTGTCCTGTGGGGTTTCACAAATATGTAACATTATGTATCCATCATTATAGTATCATACAAAATAGTTTCATTGCCCCCAAATTTTCTATAACCCCATGCTCATTTGTCCCTGCCTTTCTCATATATCTTTCCACAACTTTGGCAACCACTGACTTTTCTACTGTTTCTGTAGTTTTGCCTTTCCCTGAATTTCATATAGCTGGAATTGACCAACACAGACTTAAAATTTGCCTATGTTAACTAAGCTTTAGACAGGCTTCTTCCTGACTGTAAACCCTGACTTTATTTTTCTTAGCACTTTCATTTTAGAGAATGTGTAATTATAAATTCTTTCTCTGCCCTTTTGAAATAGATGTAAATTTTCTTTCATCCTCCGTTTTATAATGCAGGAAATATCTTTATTAAGGACCCAGAGACCATCTCTTTGAAATGTGCACGTTAATTTATTTATTAAGGACCCGAGACTGAAAGAGAGAATAGCACCTCTATCCTCCAGTCTCTTTGGGAGGATGGAAGCCTACCTTCCATGGTTCCTGTTAGCAGACACAAATGGGTATCATCACAGAGAAAAATCTTTGCAAACTCAAGAATCACTCAATGTGCTCAGCAAAACTCTTTGATCAAGCTTCCAGTACTGACTTCCAGTACTTTTTCACTAGATCATTTCTGTGTTTAAGAATCCTCCAAACTTTTGTTTCTGCAGAGTTGATTTTAGTATCTCTTTGATATTGTAATAGCGGTATTTTTTGCCTTTTTATCTCTGTTCCTTGCAATTTTTACATTAACAGAATCTCATAGTATGTAGCCTTTCAGACTTGCTTCTTTTACTTAGCAGTATACATTTATGGTTCCTTCATGTCTTTTCATGATTCAATAACTTTTTTTTTTTCATAGAATAGTATTCCCTTATATGACTGTATCATGGTTTTTTCATCTTTCACCTATTGAAAAACATCTTAGTTGCTTACAGTTTATACTAATAAAATTGGTATAAACACTCATGTGTAGGAAGCAGTTAGGCACTTTTTTTCCCCAGGTTGAACAGACTTTGGTTAAACTCAAGTCAATTAGGTTCTGAGAAAACAATTTCCTTTGAGGGAGAACTTTATTGAGGAGAACCAAGTATTCAGGGTTTATCACAAAATGGCTGCTTCTTCACTCCCCCTGTTGGAAGTACAAAGAGATTTTCCCCTGATTTTCACTTTAAGAACTTAGTGGGGCTCCTGCTGGTAAAACTCAAAAACGTGCGGAAGTTCCTCTAATGTTGAGTCCCCCAGGAGCTTTTCTTTCTCAAACTAGGTCATACATGTTTCCAGCAATTATTCAATTACCCTTCAAATGTGTCTACCAGTTGCCTGTTCCAACAGCAACCCCAGGTCTTGGTGAGCTGTGGCTCTCTATATTCGTTGGTCTGTGTAGTTATAATAGCAGCAGTTTTTCCTGTGGCCTCAATTCTCTGATAGAGCTAAGAGTTGATTATCAGTTTATTTGGCTTTTTTGTTGAAGTGGAGATGGAGCTAATGATTTCCAGGTTTGGTGCATGTCTGACGAGAAACAGGTTGTTAAGTGATAACTAAATATACTGTAAAATTACTTTAAAAATCATCCTGTATCTTTTACACAAACAAGTGAATGAAATCAGTTCACAGTACAAAACTGTTATATCAAACGTTTACCCAAGTTTTTCCTAAGAATATAAGAGTCAACTACAAGGAACATCTCCAAGTTGTACATAATGCTTCCATGTAAATCAGGTCACTTTTTTATTTATCAAAAAGGAACACGTTATAAGACCTTCAGATCTCTTGTCACACATGTTTTTTGACTCTAAAATCAAGGAGAATAATCTAGACTATGACTAGTGTCAAAGATCTATTAGTTTCTGCTAGTGATAGTCCTATATGCTGTCATTTTAGAGTACAGTTTATCTATAAATTTGTATTTTTTTACTTACTAAAAAAACTGTTTTAAGAATGACTACAGTTATTTTTTCCCCTAATTTTCAGATCTAACTTTTTTTAATTCTCCTATGAGAGAGTTCAGTCAGGATTTTTACTGTTTTCAGAACAAGTTAAATATAGATAAATTCAAAAGCTAACAACAAAAAAGGAAAACATTTAGAAGAAAAATAGATATTTAACCTCATATCTAAAAAACAATACATAAAGTACTGAGGTTATGTATGAAAGAAAGAAAGAAAGGAAGAAAAAAAGAAAGGAAGGAAGAAAAGAAAGACAAAAACATAATACACCACCATAGATTATTTAACTGCAATATTTTTGAATTCCCAATTTTTCTTTCTTTGGAGTAATGATGCAAATATATCCATAACATGAATAGCTCTTACTTTCACCTATAATATGAGTCACAAACCTTCATGTAGAGTTTGTTTACCTCAGGAGAACAATGGCAAAGGATACTACCCACACAGACACACATTACCCCTCCACAATTATAGGATTAGTTTGTTTTCAAATATATTTTGTCTCTATTTGCTTCTCTTTTTTTAAAAGATTTTTTGTGTTTTATGTTCGGACTTTGGATGCTGGGAAGATGGAGGCAACAATATTCTTTAGATCATTTCAGAAATTGTTAATAAACTTTGTGCTAATAATACCTAAAATTAAACCCTATTGTTGTGGACTGGCAGCTTTTGAATCCTCTTACACATCAAATAATACAAACTACATCATACATCTCAGTTTCACATACAAATAATGCAATAGAAACCTTAATACTTGCAATATACATATTGGAGAAACATAATTTTTCAGATTATAAATCATCTAACAATTTTTTTGTTCTAATATTTGAATACATTGGCAGTTCGCCAATAACTGGTGTGCAAACACACTATATTAGAAATTGGTTTTATTTCCTCTGGCAAATATCATTTAGGGTTTTAGAAAAATCCAACACCTTAAAGGACTAATCCTTTTTCTGCTTTAATCTGTTTTCTCTCAATTTAAATATTAATATTACTTCTGCTGAGAAAAGACTCGTTAACTACCCACCGATTCTCATATTTTTTAAGAAAAGGCAGTCATGATTTAGGGAAAGGAATAGTGAAGGTGCATTGTAAATTGAGATTCAATGTTAAATGGTGTGTAGTATAAGATATTTCAAAAACAGCTAATAAACTCTCACTAAGACTGACTCCATTTTATAACAAAGGAGATTTCTAACTTGGTCTGCTTACCTATGGCATCAAAATCTTGACTGCAAATCATTATTTGAGCTCTCTGGATTTATATGTCCTTCCTTTACAATGCTTGAAGGGTTTTTTAATTTGTTAATTTGACAATACAATGACAAACCAAATGAAACAAGTGAAAGAATGTATAAACATATTTATATGTGTTAACCAGAATGTTGAAATAAATGATGTAAAATGTGCTAATAGGGTATCTAAATAGCAGCACTTAGTTATATTAAATAGAACAACTATATATACAATAAATTAAAATTTTTAAAGTATAGTACTCATATTTACTTCTAGCATCTCTTTTAAGATATATTAATTAGCTTCTTCTGCAGCAATTGAAAAGCCACTAAATCTATTCCTTGAGGTTTGTCAAGTGAATTTAACTCTGGCTCGTTGGACTTGATTGAGGACTTTTTGGCCATATTCGACTGGACCTGACTCAGTTCTACACATCTTCCCATGCTATCACCCTAGCAGAAGGTCAACACTTAAGAAGGGATCTGGGTAGCAGTGCCAAATCAAACCATGAAATGACATTTATAACTGTAGCTTAAATATGTCATATGTCACATCCGTTTGCAGGCCATTAGCTAAAGCAAATTACATGACTAGACCAGAATTAGTGGGTTGGGGAAATGCAGACAGGTATGGCAATGATAAGTGGGGAATGAATAAATGTGAACAAGTGCAAACAAGAATTAGTGTAGTCTCATAGCCTGGTATAAGAGACAATGTGTTTCTACCTAAGACTTGGTATCTATATTATGTTTTTTCAATTTCAGGTTATTCTAGTTTATGTGAAATGGGTTTTTGTCTGCTACTGTGTTATCATGTGTGTGTGTGTGTGTGTGTGTGTGTGTGTGTGTGTGTGTGTGTGTGTGTATGTGTGTGTGTAATTCAAACAGTGGAGTTCTCAGTCTCTCAACTGTAGGTCTAAGAGTTCTTTGCTTGTATCTGTAAAACACTTTCAGTTCTGTGCCTAATGTGTTCAGGCACTCACATGTGCTTATGTGCACACACATACACAGAATCTTGAACAATAAGATAGTTTTATCTTTATCAAAATGCTTCGTAAAAATCTTTTTTGTTTTTGAATCAGAAAATGACTTTTCTAATTCTCTCAATGCTAGTATGCTGATACTCTACTCTCTGAGTCTTCCACAGCACTAACAGAAGTTGTATAACCTGAAGTTCATTTTTCTGTAGGATAAAAAGCCGTTTTCTACTATAAATATGACAATAAAAATTTCCTCCACTTTACAGGGGTCCTTGACTTTATTATGTTATTGGTGATACTTCCTTTGATTTGTTTTTCTGATTATCCCTTTAAAATCATCGTTATTTGTACCAAAAAGCTATCAATTGTATCTAGACAGAACATTACAGAACCAGAGAGCTAGCCTGTTAGTTAAATAACAGCCAGAAAAGATTAGTGGCTGAAAAAGCAACCACTGGAGACATCCACAACACTTGGGTAGCATGAATTGCTAAAAGACAGAACATTGTGCAGCCAGGTAGAATGGGGGCTTAACCTATTATAACGTGCACATTAAGGTTAATGTGACCTCATTACGTTACTTTGGCTCTGTATCCTAAGTATGTCACACACTGCAGAGTTTCAGTTATACCAGATACGCAAGGTAAAGGCCAGCATGCTGGTGTTAAAAGACCAAGTCCTCATTATTTTTGCCGAGCAATTGCTTATAAAATGTCTAGAGAAGACATTTAAAAATTACTAGGACATTATATTTGTTGGTTTCCTGGGGTCAGTCATCAACCTTATCCTAGGCAAGCTGCATTTTAAGCACATTATTTTTACAATTTCATTGTGTGAACTTATCTAGAAAATTAAAACTCCTTTTAGCATTACTATTCCATACACATAACATTTTATATTTACTCCTTCCTGAATCTTTAGATTATTTTGCTTTGTAAGTGGTCTAGTATAACTATCTATCTATTGATATAGTATGCATTCACACATACGCATATTTGTATATGTAAATGTATGTATAACATGAATTTCCATTAATAAGCACACTATAACATCAGACTAATTTACGTCATGTTGCATATTAATTCAGTCAGACTTTACCAGTTAAATAATCTTCAGGATAGTGAAATAATTGTTGAAAGGCAGAAAGTTATAGACTTTCAAGGATGAACTGCATTCAATTTTACCAGATAAATTAGATACAGAATATATATATATATATTTTTTTGAGTTGGAGTCTCACTCTGTTACCCGGGAGCGGCCACTGCAGCCTCAACCTGCTGGGCTCCGGCGATACTTCCGCCTCAGCCTTCCAAGTGGCCAGAATTACAGGCAAGCACTACCACGCCCGGCTGATTTTTTGATTTATTGTAGAGATGAGGTCTTGCTGCCCAGGCGGGTCTCGAACCCGCGGGCTCAGCCAATCCACTCACCTCAGCCTCCCAAAGGCACGGGATTACAGGCTGAGCCACCGAGCCCGGCTGATACAGAATTTTTTAACGCACAGGCATATGTCTATGCACCCTTGCAGATTCCATAGCAGCAGACATAGGTGCTGACTGACCATTTGCAAATTAACGATCCTTTCTTCATTTTTAACAAAATATTTTATTCAACTATTAATAAATAAGTATGATACTAATAGAAGTCTTGAGTCTTTTTGTTTCTATGTGGTAATTTATTCAAATATCCAGAAAGAAAGAGAACCAGAGTGCAAAAAGTGATCCTATCACATTACATCTTTTAACAAAAATACAACTGCATTGAGGTAAAATTAATGTTCAATATATGCTACACATGTAAAGTGTACAATTTGATAAATGTTAACATATGCATACATTTGTGAAATCATAATCCCAATAAAAAGGCTAAAAACCCAGCACTTCCAAAGGTTTCCTTGTATTGTTTTGTAATCTCTCACTCCCATTCCTCTCTGTCACCAAGCTGCAGTCCACAAGCAAATGTTGATCTGATTTCTGTCACAATAATTTGGATTTTCTAGAAATTTATATGAGTGGAATCATCTATTGATGGCTTATTTCATTCAGCATAATTATTAAGCATTTACCATGTTGTTACTGTGTCTACACTCATTCATTTTCATTGCTGAGTTGTACTCCCTTGAATGGTTTTATAACAATTTATTCTCTTGTTATTAGACCTTTGTATTGATTCCAGTCTTTGGCTAGCACAAATAAAGTGGCTATAAACAGTCACACACAAGTCTTAAGTTAAATGTTCTCATTTCTATTGGGTAAAGACCCAGTATTACAGTGGCTAAATCATAGTGTAATTATGTATTTCACTTTTTAAGAAACTGTTGAGCTGTTTTCAAAAGTAATTGTAGCATTTAGCATTCCCACCAGAAGTGTTGCTCATATCCTTGTGATACTTGCTATGGTCAGTCACTTAAGTTTAACCATTCTAGCATGAACACAGTGTTTCTCAGTGTGGTTTTATTATATACTTCCCAAATATATAATGATGTTGAGTGCATTGTCATATGCTTATTTGTCATCCATCTAGCTTCTTTGCTGAATTGTCTATTCAAAGACTGCTCATTTAAGAAAAAAAAAATGTTTTCTTGTTATTGAGTTTTGAAAGCTCTTTATGAAAGCAAGTCTGTTCTTTTTTCCCCCCACTCTGTGGGTTGATTCTCCCTTTCTTTGACAATTTATTTTAAAGAGCAGACATTTTTCATTCTGATAAAATTTAATTTATAAATTTTATTTAATGAATTGTGCCTTTGGTGTTACAATTAAGATATCTTTGTCAAATTTCGGTCATTAATATTTTCCTATGTATCTTCCAGAAAGGTATAGTGCATATAAAATTAAAATTTATTATGATTAGGTATATAATACATAGCAAATTATCTATATATAAAGTGAGAAGTAAGGGAAAGGTTAATCATCATTTAAAAAAATATGGCTCTCCACTTGTTTTAGCACCAGTTAATAGTCTTAGAATCTTTTTCAAAGTCAACTGAACATATATCTGTGGGTCTGCATCTGAATTTACAATTGTCTTTTATACCTGGTGTTATTAATTTCTGTCTCCTCTTTTTATCTTAATCATTCTGGTTGGAATTTTATGGATTTAATTAATCTTCACAAATAACCTAATTTTAGTTTTATTTCTTTTCCTTATTGCTTTTTTTTTCTTGTTTTGTATTTCATTCCTTTTGTTCTTATTTCACATCTCCTATTTACATTTTGGTTTACTTTATTTTGTTTGGGTTTCTTAAGCAATTTGAGAAACTTTATGTCTATTAGTGTTTAGTGCTATAAATAACCCAATAAGCACTGCTTTAACTGCATTCCCCCAATTATGTAGTATTTTATCTTGATTCAAAAATAATTACGCCAAATAATTTTAACGCTTTCGAGTTAATTTTGACTCACAAATCATTTAAATGTATGTTTTCAAAAAATAGGGATTTCTCATACATTTGCTATTGTTTTAAATTTAATTTTACAGTGATCACAGAGCATCATATGATTTGAATTTTTTAAAAATTTATCAAAGCTTGCTGTATTATAGATATTATGGTATGTTGGTAAGCACCCTGCCTGTGCCTGAAAATAATAGGCATCTGCTATTTTTGAGTGGAATCCCATAGACTGATAATTTGATCCAGCTTTTGGACAGTTATGATCTACATTCATACACAGTTTCTGTATATTGCTCTGTAAATCATGGATAGGAGGTACTGAATCTGATTATAATTATAGATTTATCTGTTTTTCTTTTGCATTTCTATCAGTTTTTGGATTTACATGTTATGTCCTCGAGAAAATGACAACTGTACTGTATTCTTATAAAATTATATTGAATTCCTTGGAATAATATTTGCTATGGACTCTGCTATCTCTGATGCAAATATAGTACCACCAGATTTATTTTTATTAATGTTATATTTTTTCAAGCTTCTATCTTATTACTTTATTTTTTATATTTAAAGTGAATTTCTTTTAGATAACATAGAATGGGTCATAATTTATTTTTTCCAGTCTGTTAATCTCTATCTTATAGCTGGGAAGTTTAATCTACATTAAATTAAATTATTATTATTATTTGGCTTTTCAACCTTTTTTGTATTGAGTATTTGTGATGGCACTAATATATCTTTTGTTAGCTTATCAGGTAACACTTAGCTTGTTTTTTCAATTTCTTTGTGGATTTTGGAAATTGGATTATGATATAGCTGGCAGTAGTTATCTTCATGGTTCTTATGGGCGAGTTTAATTGAACTTCCTATATCAGTTAGTTTATAGTCATCATCAATTTTGAAAATTTTCCTGTTTTTTTCACAATTTTTCTTTTTTCCCTTCTCTCTTTTAGGAAATCCAGTAACATATAGATTAGGCCTCTTGAAATTGTCTTCTTAGCTGACTGATACTTCAGTTTTCTTTCTCTCTCTCTCTTCTTTTTTTTTTAAATTGATATTTTGCATGTTTTCTTTTGAACAATAATTTTAATTTAATGTCTTCAAATTCACTAACATTTTCCCTTTGTTGTCTAATCTGCTGTTAATTTCATGCCGTTTATCATTGTTCAGTATATTCTTTCTTGTTCTGTTTCATATTGCACCCATGTTAACTTTATGTCCCTACAGGCTTGTAATGTGTCTATGGAAAACATAAAGTGCACACATATATGCCACAAATAAGAAAATAAACACCAGTAGTATTAATGTAAATTATAGCATCTAAACATTTGATGACAATCACTTCATAAAAGAAATATTCAAGGAGTGGTCTTTGTTGCTTGACTAGGTAGAAATATTTTTCTGTTTTGTTCTGTGACTAAATTATGGAAGAAAGGAGCATAATATTTTATTGGCTTAGAACTTTTAAAGATTACCAAAAAAGACCTTTAATATGTCCAGATTTTAAAAATTAGGCATTATATTTTTTTCTTGGTTTTGTATGTTGAAATATTTCAGAATAAATATTCTTCTTGAAACTTCGTATCTTTTATCTTTTATACCTTTATACCTTATAAAGGTATAAAAATTAATTCATTTATCTTAAGGCCTGACAAGATTAAAGATGTCACATTTATCTATGGTTTTATGCATAATTTACAATAGTAGCTTCTGCAATTTTTACTGTAAAATACTTGAGCAAGAAAAATATTTATTTGGGAAATAAACCTCACTACATGTTTTTAGAAACATTCTACTTCAGAATATTTTGAAATACACACCAAATATATTTTCTAAAAATGTTTATTTTTTAATTTTTAAAATTAATTCTTAGCATAATAAAATCTCACACAGGTTTTAAAAACTTGGAAAATTTACATTTTTAATAGGGTATATTGGTTCTGACTGTGACTTTTGCTTTGTGCTGCTAACTCTGGTAATTTTGAATTTGTTCTTTTTTAATCTAGACCCGACAAAGGAGGTAACAATGCCCAAAACACATATAAAATGAGAGGTGAGATTAGAAACACCACAAATAAAAGAGGATTACTAAAAGATGAAGATATCAAAACTTTTTAAAGTGTGGAGCGTTCTTAATTATCTTGAAAATAGGAGAAGACAATTACAATTTTTAAAAAAATTCCTGAGAGTTCCTAACTAGAAGACTATACTCAAGTGAGAACAAAACCAGATTCAAAAATGTGTTAGTAAGGTCAAACTGGGCATTTTACTTAAATAAACCTGTGATGTTAGTATTCATGTTGTCTAATAGAAGGATTCTAGAATACAGTTTGCATAAGGATCAAATAATTTCTAATTAATGTAAAAAATTATTTCACAGCAAAAGAAAGTAAAATGAAACAATGTCAAACACAAAAGTATATCCCAAAAGATAAAATTGATTCCAATAAATAAAAACTGAATACATTGAAATTATATGATTCAGTGTATAGCTATTCATATTTATCATAATTATGGACAAATAATATGGTATCAAATATTTTAAAGGGTCAAGAACCTTTTGAAATTATAAGGGAAGTTTTAAACAAATTGTATTATTGGAAATAAAATAGCGTTAACTAGGTAAAAAGATATATATATAGAGAGAGATATAGATAGATGATAGATATGTAGATGCAGATAATCATAATTAAAAACTTTAATTAATGGTTTAATTAAAATTGAATTAAAGATAAAGAGATAATTGGTGAAATTGAAGATTATTCTGCACAACAGTGTCCATAATGAAGAATATAAAGTCAGTTACAGTAACAGTTGTCAGATATGTGGGTGAAAAAGAAACTGACTTAAGTACTTTTGGAAAACAGTGTTTTGAGTAGAATTTTAAATCTAAAGCCAAAAATAATTGTATATGGACATGATAGTCTATTAAAAATTAGTATATTTTTACCTATGGTTATGAATTAGCAATTCTGAAACTATGAAGATGTATTATGGGATTGAACAAATATGCAAATGATTGTAGATAATGATAGCCAAGGCTTTCAATGTCAAAGAAATAACTGGAAATAACAATAGAAAGGGAAAAGCTAGAATAAATCTTGTGTTGATGAATTAGAGTTGGAGATACACCAAACGTATTTATATAAATATATACATATATTCTATAATATTGTCTCTATTTCTGTCTCTCATCTATCTACCTATCTACTACCTGCCTACCTTGACTATATATGAGTTCACTCCTGTACCCCTAATTTTAATCCAGTGTCTTAGGGTTTTTGTTTATTTATATGTAGCATTCTCCTTGTTTTTGCTAGATCTCTTTGTGTACATATTTGTATAGCCTTTCTCTGTTCCTGAGAACTCTGATTTCCATTATTCCTAATGTATTTATTTACCTATTTGCTAAATAATCCTCTACATCTCTTCCTTGACTTCTGGCTCCAGCATTGATGCCTTAATACTAATGTGGCCTCTTCTATAGCAACATCATCTCCACAGGCCCATTTATGTCTCCATCTCTAAGAGAAAGAGAAAAAAGCAAGTTCTGTGAAAGAAAAGCAAGAGATGGAGGGGAGGGAGAAGGAGGAGGAAAGCGTATCTAGATTTTAATAAACCTATAATTTTTTTTTTTTTTATGAGTTGGAGTCTCACTCTGTCGCCCAGACTGGAGTGCAGTGGCCGCTCCCGGCCACGGCAGCCTCGCCTGCTGGGCTCCAGCGATCCTTCCACCTCAGCCTTCCGAGTAGCCGGAATTACAGGCATGTGATACCATGCCTGGCTGATTTTTTGATGTATTGTAGAGATGAGGTCTCGCTGCCCAGGCGGGTCTCAAACCCGCGGGCTCAGGCAATCCACTCACCTCAGCCTCCCAAAGGCGCGGGATTACAGGCTGAGCCACTGAGCCCGGCTAAACCTATAATTATTTTAATCACCTTATGTTTCTATGTTGTACAATCTGTTTTGGCCACACATTGATGTGGCTGGTGGAAATTTAAATTTTATGATAATTGAAGGGTTTACCTCATTCTTTATAACAAGTAGAGTGCACCAAGGGATCTTACATGTTTGAAAAAACTTAGATTTTCTTTATTTTTAGTCTCTGTTGGTCAAGACAGAATAGTTCCTGCCTTTTTGGTTCTTTGAAGGGAGGCAGTTCTGATTTTTCTCTTTCCAAGTTTTAACACAGGGGTCATGATTTAAGCTGATAACCTACATTTCAAATGTCTTAAAGTGTTTAAATGCCATGGAAGCTCCATGCAATCAATACATTTAAGTTCTGTTGAAAGAACCTACTACTTACTATTCCCCTCTGAAAGCTCTCAAAAACTCTCTTCCATGCATTGCCATATTCACTCTTATTTATTATTATCTCCTGTCATTGGGAATTATCTCTCCCAGAATCTGGAAACTTCTAATTTAAGAAGGAGTAGCACATTAGTGATTCTTAAGAGTAAAGATTTAGAAGGGACTGGCCGCTCACTTGAAGTTAGAAATCATTAAATATCCCCAAACAAATTTACCATTTATAGAATAATAAAAATTAATAGCTAAAAGTGTTTGTTTTTACATTTCTTTTTGTAATGAAGTTGCTATTTGTGGCAGTCCTGGTGTTTATAGGGAGTTCTCTGTATTTGCAGAAGAATCCAGTTCACTATATAAGCATCAGATAATTTTGCGTAGCAAGAAGGTATAATGAATGCTATTTATTTAAAGACTCCTGGAATTAATCTGACAACATGGTAGAGGTATAGAAAGTGGGAGCAGTAGATAGAGATTAAAGCATAGTTAATTGTGTTAAATTGTGTTAAAAATGTCAATAGTGGCATGTTAGTAATTTTACCTGGGATTCACTCCTACTTTTTTTTTATTTTTTAACATATGTTTCTTGGAGTCTACAAAACTATTTCTTAAATTTTATCCATTGTACATTTTTAGTTTAATTCTAGGCTTTTTAAAAAATTTCAAAAATAGTTTTCTTGGAAAAAATTATAAATTAATATAAAATTTTCAAAAGATTACTGGCCTCAATGTTTTTAAAAATGGCTTGATATTTCATTTGCAGACTACTTAGAATGCTGAAGACAATTTAATAATAAAACACTGTCATTTACATAAATTCTCAATAGTAGGAAAAAAGAAGAAAGTATTTTTAAATCATTGAAAGCCCCAGTGTACATTTTTATAACTAGTTTGTATATATTAAATTATTTTATTTTATAATTATTAATATATTTTTAAATGCTGTAGTTATAAGTGACGAATACTCATAATTTGACTTCTTATGGAATTGATTTTCTAGCACATTTGAAAATGTAAACTTGGTTTCATATTGACCTTTGAAATAAGGTACACTTTTCTCACTTGTAGTATAAGCAATCAGTGAGATGGTAAGGACATGGAACTAAAATAGCTTTTTAAATATACTGTTTCTTGTTACTTATAAGTGTGACACTCTATTTTCATACATGCATCAAAGTGAACATATATAATGTGAAGTCATATATAAAGTAGTTTTCTACTTTATTTTAAATTAATAATCAGTATTTATGATAATATCCATATATATGCTAATTCTGTTTAATTAAATATTATGTCTGGGATGATGACTTTATTCTAATTTTTCTTTGCGGTTCAATTTATAGTGAATTGTCTATAATAAATTAACATATTTAAGACCTGATTCTTATAGCCACTACAACTCATATACACTAAATATATTTTATAGTACCTCTGCTTTCAGATCACTAAAATGTCACCTCTTAACTATACTGTTTAACATTTCCTGGATAATGAAGAGACTCATAATAGGTCACACATCACTGAAGAAAGAAGGGACAGTTTTAGATGTTTCCTTGTCTTCCTATGATTAGTCTAAATTTCTGTTTTCTAGCCAAATTGCAAAAAGTTTTGAATATTAGCAATACTACCAATAATTTATAACTAAAATCCATGTTTTTTTATGCTATGAGCAAGTAGATTTTTATATTTTACCTCTACTTTATGAGCTTTTTCAAAAGCATTATTACATTGCCCAAACAATACTCCTAAATTTTATCAAGCATTACAAAAATTTACCTATGAGCCGGGCTCGGTGGCTCAGCCTGTAATCCCGCGCCTTTGGGAGGCTGAGGTGAGTGGATTGCCTGAGCCCGCGGGTTCGAGACCTGCCTGGGCAGCGATACCTCATCTCTACAATAAATAAAAAAAATCACCCGAGCGTGATAGCGCGCGCCTGTAATTCCGGCTACTGGGAAGGCTGAGGCGGAAGGATCGCCGGAGTCCAGCAGGTCGAGGCTGCGGTGGCCGGGAGCGGCCACTGCACTCCAGTCTGGGCGACCGAGTGAGACTCCAACTCAAAAAAAAAAAAAAAAATTACCTATGGCCAACAGTACTATATTGTATATTTCAAACTGTGTTAAGAGGGTACATTTTATCTTAAATGTTCTCACCACAATAAAATAAATTATTTATGTCAGTGACTGAATTTCAGAAATATGGTGAAATATTATCACAACAAAATATATTTTCTTAAAAGTGAAATGTCATATACTGTATTATATTTTTGAAGAGTCAAAAAGAAGTATGGCATTAAAGTCGCTTCTCAAAAGTTCAGAAAAAGCAAAATATAATTGTGAAAAGAGAGCTAGCTAAAGTTTCATTAATACAATGTATAACAGAATTAACTGCAAATTTGAGGGTTTTTTTTTTAAACATAGTGTACATTACTAATACTGACCATTTATTTGGAATGTATGTTTCAGGTCAGGCACAGAAAAATTAGCTTTATATCTGTTAATTCTCTTCAGTCTTTGGTTGACTTGCTATAACCTTGAAACTTTTGAAGATTACAGGACAATTATTTATGAATGACCAGCAATGAGAGTTTAGAATGACCAGCAGTGAGAGTTTCTTTATGATTAGATCCAGATTACACATCTTTGGAAGGAATATCACAGAAGTGTTGCTGTGTTCTTAATTCATCTTATCAAGTGCTATGTGATTCTGATTTATCCTGTCATGGACAATTTCTGATTAAGGTGATGTCTGTCAAGAATCCCAATTATAGATTATGGAGTTACCCTGTTTCCATTTGTATATAAGACTATTTAGTGAAGAAGTACTTTGAAACTATGCAAATATCCATTTCATTATCAACGTTTCAATTTACTTATTTATATTCTTAATGCTTTCTAGCTTTCTCGTTGTACTATTGATAATAGTCTTTTCATTAACATGGTGATGCTTGTACTAGCTTTGGCTTGTGGGAATATCTCCAAACTTACTGTTGTAGCCCTTTACCATGTCTCTATCACTTTTCAAGTATTTCTTCACTTTCTGGTATACAGCAGGTATTTCAAGTTCGTGTTATTTTCCTGACACTGAACTTGAATTAGTCATTTAGCCCTGTTTTATTTTATTATTTTTGAAGGAAGATGGTACTTAACAACTAAGTTGTAGACTGTATGTGTGATATGGCAGTTTGAAGGCTCTCTAACATTGGACAGGGAATATGTACAGAACTGTATGAATTCCAGCTATTATTTTTTGAATTCCAACTATTATTTCTAATTTAAACCAAATATAAAGTTTTTTTCTTCCCATATCTGTAACTCCCTTATCTGACAGTGAGAAAATTTGCTCTCATAATCCTTAATATATTTTCTTGCTTGACTAATACTCCATTATTTGTTTCCAAGGATAATCAAGTAGCATAAATTAGGTGGCTTAACCAGGAGCAATTGATTTTCTCACAGTTCTGGGAATTAGAAGTCTGAGCTCAAGGTATCAGACTTCAGCAGGGTTGGTTTCATATGAGGGCTCTGGGGAAAATATGTGCTTCTGAATTCTCTCCTGGGTTTTTATGTGGTTGCCTCTCCCTGAGTTTCATGTTGTCCTCTCTCTTCGCATGTCTATGCTCAAATTTCCTTTCCTTGTATTAGATTAGGGCCCATCCTGATAGCTTTATTTTAACTCTTACTCGTGAAAAAATTATACCTCCAAATACTGTCACATTCTATGGTACTAGGAATTAGAAATTTAGCATATACACTGGGGAGGGTACAATTCAACTCAAAATATTCCCTGTGTGCAACCAAGCTCTCATTGCTTTCTCCATCTTCTTTTCTATTTGAACTCACATCCTACGCTGGACTTCTTCCCCTGGTGAACACCTTCTTCACCCTGAGTGCGTTCTGAAATTCTGCAGAGACCAGGGTCTCCCATGTGTAAACTCTTCAAACTACCCACCTTTAAATCTCTGTGATATGCAGTACTTTGCTGTGGATCTCTTTCTCATCTCCCTCCACCAATATAGTAACACTCCATATCCTTCTAGGTGTTGATGCCCTGTGCCAGGGAATTCTTAATTTAAGGGAGCTTTCTTATCATCAAAGAAATCCAAATGCTGGTCAACAATACCCTTTTGGATGTTTGAACTGTTAAAATAATCGAAATATTTTTGAACTCTTATCATTAGGAAGTATCTAAAGTACAGCCTCCAAAAAAGGCAGCCTCTCAGTCCCAAGTCAGATGTGTTAATGAAAAAAAAAAAAAACAGTATAACAACACTTCCTAGATTTCCAAACAGAGTACCAAATAAATTGGCTGCCCAGAAAAATATTATCTACTGCCAGGTCGAGTGTTCTTGGTATGTTTCTCCCTCAGGAAATCACATGAGCTAAGGTAGATGTTATTTCACATATCTGCGCTAAAACAACCTTGACTGGATAATTTCACTTTTTTATCCTTCTCTTTTCCAAATAAGACATTTTATTGTAATTGCCAGGTTGTCTGTTGCAAGTGGATAAATGTTCTGCTGGATATGGGTCACTACACTATACATCATGGATCCTTGATGTGGAGTTAGAAGCAATAACTGGATGTTAAAGTTTTGGATTATAAAGTTTTGCTTTATATCCTTTTTGTGGGGAGAAGTACATCTTTCACAGAAGTAATCAATTCTAAGAACTCGTGTACAGAAATGCCAAAATGGGACTGAATTGCTAAGGGATTTGTCATATCACACAGTGGATGAGAAGGTACAGAAACCAAATGAACTTGAACAACCAGTGAAAATAATAAGCCATCAGATAAATCAACCATGAAATCTACCTTGCCTCCCGGTTTCTGATTATATGATTATATTATATTTTTGTTTACTTATTATTTAACACATTTCACTTTGAGGTTTATATTAACTGATGCAGGGCATCTTGGCAATATTGTAATATTCAATAAAATATAGCCACATGTGAACACAACTCATACATATAATCGAGCTTGTCAGCACCTTTTAGTATCTCACTCTACAGACAATATTTTTAAAACATTGTAGTGAAATATAGCACACATATGGAAATATGTGCAAAACTTAACAGTAATGTTTACTAGCAATTCATATCTTTTGACACACTATGGTTCAGCTTTGTTCCTTTTGGATATTATCTATAAAAGCAGAATGTGTATTCTTTGGTGTCTATATATATACATATGTTTTGTTTTGTTTTGCCTCACAAAGTGGTTGCAATATCCAAGGGCTCCATGTATAGTTAATTTATGTTTATTGTATAAATTAATCACAATTATATTTCTTATCATGTAACAGACATTTTGGGTTGTGCACAGTTTTAGGCTTTAACAGATAACACTGCTTTGTATATTCTGTCCATATCTGCTGATATAAACATGCCATGTTCTATTGGGGAAACACAGGAGGAGAAATAACTGGGTGAAAATGTATGTATATTTCCAAATTGGTCTATAAGGTCTGTTGAATCTTTCTTTTTTTTTGTCCTTCTGAGCAAAGAATCCCTGCTGGGGATTCTCAGAAACCCAGAATCATAGTGAAATGCTCCTTATGATCTCTCTTTGGAACTATTACTACATAAATTGTAAGAAGGTATGCATAACCAGATTGTAAGTTGCCCAGGCAAGAACTTCTGAAGATAGTGAGGTATAAACATAGAAGAGCCTTGATAATTGGCCATTTTCCAATTTTCTTTTCTTTCTTTTCTTTTCTTTTTTTTTGAGTTGGAGTCTCACTCTATCGCCCAGACTGGAGTGCAGTGGCATGCTCACAGCCACCTACAGCCTCCACCTGCTGGGCTCTGGCGATCCTTCTGCACTAGTCTTCCAAGTAGCCTGGCTAATTTTTTATTTATTGTAGAGACAAGGTCTTGCCAAGTTGCCCGGGTAGGTCTTGAACACATGGGCTCAGGCAAAACACTTGCCTCAGTCTCCCAAAGTGCTGGTATTACAGGTTAAGCCACTGAGCCCGACCAAGGATTAAAATTTTCTAATTTTTACTTTAGGAAGTTTAAACTTCCTCTCACAAGTCACACAGATTATTTCTGGCAAATTTTAATTTAAAGAGTTAGACTTTTGATTCCTTGTTTCATTACCATGGCCTTTGATAGCTACCACTGAGCCCATGGTATGTTCATGATCTTGCAGAATACAACAGGATTTTAAATTACTTCAATTCACATATCCTTTTTAATGAATTTGTTCAACATTTAGAATATATCTTTTACTAAAATAGCGACTGGGATCTGTATTTAAAGGAACAAAGGGCAATCTAGAAAAACAAATGAAAGGATAAAAATTAGTACAGCACAATACCACTGGTTAACATGTCTTAAGTTCTAAATTCATAAAGAAATATAAAATATTCTTTTTCTCCTCATAAATCTTTGAAATTGTGGATATAATATGTAAATAGAAACTGTATATTTAATACTTGTAACTCTGATTCATTTATCTCTTTTGAACAGAGACCTGTTTGAACAGAACATTTCCATCAGTTCAATATTATCTTAAATAGCATACCATAAAATTAAAATTTTTAGTACAAATGAACTTCCCCAAGTTTATTTAGCCTTTTAAGGAAAAATTCATCTCTGGCATAAATATGGTGTCAACATTCAACATGAGATATTAATGTAATTGAATTGCCCTGTACTAATCTTGCAAGTTTTGATTTATTTCCGTATTTTTTACCCTAAAGTGAAAGAGAAGCTGTAACTAAAGTTAATTAGGTACTATTATATGGTGTATATGTTTTGAATACTTGGGTACTTTTTAACTAAATTCTCCTTAGTACCTCGGAGCATCAAAATTTCACATGAAATTTATTTTAAAGATGGAGAACATCTCTATGCTATTATAAGTTAGAATTTTCTGAAATGTAACTATATTTAGAGTAATGATGAACAATAAAATAAAATAAATATTTTGGTATAGAGAAAAAATTCATTAATTTTTTACTAAATGAATAAACTAGAACTCTAAAAACTTTGTTTCTAACTTCTTTTATCTAACTATTATGAAACTGTGGATACTTAATGTAAATATTATAAAATATTTTTGTGTCTCAATGTTTCTACTTCCAAAATGAAGTTTATGTCCCTAAATACAAAATAGCAGTAATTGTCTTGAAAATCTACCAGTAGAACCAGAGAGATTTTGGACATTTCTGTCAGTTCAAGATCACTTTGATCATTAACTCATTCATTCAAGAATATGAATTAAGCATTTAGTTAATATAATTTATCAATTCATTTACATGTTCTATTTGGAAAGTTCAGACAGGTCTTTTACAAAGGTTTTAAGGCATTTTCTAAGACAATAGTCCAAAGAAAGGACATTATAAGCAGAGAGAAAAATATGGGTAGTGGGGAAGAAAAGTAGCTTCTGTTGTTGTTTCACAGTATATTTTGGAAAAAAAAATACTGACTAAATAACCAATTTTAAAAAATGGATTTGATTATTACTCACTGATATTTATGTTTATTCTTCCAGTATATTCTTCTTTTCAGTTAAATTAAAATAATAATAATTATACTTCACTGTATTTTTGTCATGTATTATATAGAAACTGTCAAATCTGTCATGTTTTCAAAATCAGGCATTGTGTTGTACATGAGAATTGCAAAAATTTTTATGATCTTTAACAAATCTCATATTTCTGAATTATTCTTCTATGAGCATAACTTTATCTACAAATCTGATATAATCAAGGGAGTTCAATGAAAACCTCCATTTTTTTTTTTTTTTCCATTAACAAAATCCACATGAGTTAGTGTTTTCAAAGTTATGCCAACACATACATTTTGTGGGAGAATGAATCTTTGGTGTTGAAAACCAGTGGATTCTGCACGACACAAAATAGTACTTACAGAAGTTCTTTAAAAAGATGTGGTGCATTTTCTCTGCAGTGGAATAAAGTAGACTTGGAAAATCATGTGAATCTTGACCCACTCAGTGAGGAAAACAGAAACAGCCACTATTGCAGATTCTGAAACAAAGTGAGTTTCCATTAGTAAAACACAGTATCTAAAAAAAAATAAAATAAAATAGCAAGATGGAGGGGCAATCTTCATCTCAGATTCATTCACTGAGTAAAAACACCTACTGAGCATCTGATTTGGCAGGAACACTTCCAGTTGTGGGAAGTAAAATCATAAGCCAGATAGATCATGGCAATAGGCTGTACAGGAGCAGTTACAATGAACATGAGACAGAAACCCTAACACTGCTTTCAATTTGAGAAAGGGAATCCAGAACCTGCAAATGGGAAAGAGAGTAAGATTCCACTCCAAGAACTCAGGTTTGCTTGTTAGTTCATTTATTTATTTGTTTACTTATAGTACTCACCACTTTCAGTTTAAGAAAGAACAACTTAAACGAAAAGCTGACACAATCATTCATGAGGTTATCTTATGACACTGCATATCCTGTATATTCTTAGATGGTTAATAAGTTCTTTCCCTTTTAAGTCAGACAAAACAGAATGACAGTATGAGTCCAGGAGTGCAGTCTCCACAGATGTTTCTATTCAGAATAAGCTCTTGCCTCTTAAGATCATTCGGTGTTGTTTTTCACAGTCTTAATTTCCTTATTGTACATTGTATTTCAAATCCAATTATCAGAATATAGGCACACTCAGGCTGTTCTTATGCTATCTTCAAAGAAGCTCAGTAATTCGGTTTATTCTGAAGGGAAAGAAAATCTTCTCTACAAAAAGATTGTATGCAATGAGGACTGTCTTTTCACATTTTATGGTGATTTCTGAAGTAGTTTCTAAATTGTTACTTAATATAGCACGAGTGGTCTGTGATTTTGTGTTTCGTGGGAATCCCCTGTGTTCCCTGGGAATCCTCTCGTGTTCCCTCTCTTCTTCTCTTTTCTGTATATTTATTTTACCATTTTTATATTTAGTTTCTTAATACATTCACGATGACAGTCAGGGTTCAGCACTCTATTATGAAATTTCGCTCTCTCTTCACTAATTTCAATGTCACCTCTTTTTGTACTTGTTTCTAATCCCTTCATTCTGCAGGAGTGAGCTATTTCAAAACTCTCCTTCAGTACTTTATACCATGTCTTAGAATTTTCTTGGCCATTTGTCCTGGATCTCGATTTTAGAATCATTTTATTAATTTGAAAATCCACACACAGAAAAAAAAACCCGTTTGCAATATTTCCATATTAATGCCCTCTATTAGTTATCAAAGGGGAGGCAGTTTTAACAAAAGTTAATTTTGTTAGCCTAGTAGAAACATAAATTTGGATTCAAATACTGCTATGCTACTCACTACCTCTGCACTTTTTGACAAGTCATTTAACTTCTTGGCAGATTATTATATGTATGAAGAAAAAAGTGATAATTATACCACAAGTTATAAGAATTAAGCATATGAAGAAAGGTGCATAGTGAAAATCATTAAATATTAAGTAGCAGTAACATTATTGAATATTAGTAAATGTGATAAGTTATTAAAGACACATTTGCTCACATGTTCTATTTTTCAGACACTGATTAGTACATGTTTTTAAGAAAAAAAGGGATTTACTGTATACTATTTATTTCATTATGTATTTATGGAGTTAACAGAAAGAAATAAAAATGAATGTAATGAGATAGATAGTGAGATAGTGCAATATGTATGTGGGGCAGGATGGAAAAAGATGTGTTAACACAAAGAACATTCTAGAAGGGAGAATAGTGTAAAAAAATCTCAGAGCCAAGAGAACTTGCTATATTACTAAAAACATGCTGATAATGAAATATTTTAAAATTGTAATTTATATAATATATTCTAAAATGCACTTTTCTCTAAAGAACAAAAATAACTTCATCAGTATCACTTTTTTAGACATTTTTCTTTTTGTGCCCCCCTCTTTTTATTTTAAAATTGTGGGGTATGATTCAGGGTTAGGAACACAAATATTCACTGAGCAGGTACCCTTGTTGATGAGGTGTGTTCCCCTTCCCCACGGAAATAGCGACTACTGTCAATTCCAACTCCCTGCCCCCCACCTCCCTGCAGTTTCCTGCTACTGTCAATTCTTTTCTTATAGTATTATGGTAGTTGTTCAAGGTCCACTTATGAGTGAGAACATGTGATACTCAGTTCTTTGTTTCTGTAAGAGATCACGCAGTATTATAAACTCTAATTCCATCCAGGTTGCTGTGAAGTTCATGATTTTGTTCTTTATGATTGAGTAATATTCCATTGTGTATATCAACCACATTTTTTTAATCCAGTCCTCTTTTGATGGGCAGCATGGTTGGTTCCATGTTCTTGCTATTGTGAACAATGCTGTGATAAACATACGTGTGCAGGTATCTTTTTTATAGAGTAATTTGAGTTCTTCAGGGTATATTCCCAGTAGGGGGATTGTGGGGTCATATGGAAAGTCGATTTTTAGAACTTTTAGGAATCGCCACACTGTTTTCCACAGAGGTTGTGCTAGTTTGCACTCCCACCAACAGTGTAGAAAGTGTTCCCTTTTTGCCATATACTCTCCAGCATCTGTTATTTTTTGAGTTATTGATGATGGCCACTCTGATTGGAGTTAGGTGGTATCTCAGTGTAGTTTTAATTTACATCTCCTTGATGACTAGAGAGGCTGAACAGTTTTTCATGTATAAATTGGCTGCTGGTATGTCTTCTTTTGAGAAGTGTCTATTCATATCTCTTGCCCGCTTTGTAATGGGGCTGTTTGTTTTTTTTCTTTTCAGGACGTTTGAGTTCCTTGTAGATCCTAGATGTTAGGCCTTTGTCAGACATGGAGTTGGCAAATATTTTTCCTAGTCTGTGGGCTGTCTCCCTGCTCTCTTGATGGTTTCTTTGGCTTTGTAGAAGCTTGTTAGTTTAATGAGATCCCACTTGTCTATCTTATCTCGTATGGTCTAGGAACTTTGGATTTTGATCAGAAATTGGTTGCCAGTTCAAACTTCCATAAGAGTATCTCCTGCATTTTCTAAGGTTCTTACAGTTTGAGGTTTTACATTTAGGTCTGTGATCCATTTAGAGTTAATTTCTGTGTATGGGGATAGGTAGGGGTCCCTTTTAATCTTCTGCATGTGACAGTCAGTTTTCCCAGCACCATTTATTGAATAGGTTCTCCTCTCCCTAGTAGTGGGTGGTGGAGGCTTTGTTGAAGATGAGTTGGTTGAGAAATTGAGGTTTTCCTTCTGGAACCTCAACTCTATTTGATTGGTCAATATGCCTGTTCTTGTATCAATACCAGGCTGTTTTTATTACTGTAGCTTTATAATAAAGTTTAAAGTCTGGGAGTGCGATACCTCCTGCTTTGTTTTTTTGTTGAGGATTGTTTTGGCTATTCTTGGTCATTTATGTTTCCATATTAATCCTGTATTGCTTTTTCTAGGGCTCAGAAAAATTTTGCTGGTAATTTGATGGGTATTGCATTAAATCTGTAGATTGTCTCATGTAAAATGGACATCTGAACAATGTTGATTCTTCCAGTCCATGAGCATGGAATATTTTCCCATTGTTTGTGTCACCTTTGATTTCTTTGAGCAGTGTTTTGTAGTTTTCATTATAAAGGTCTTTTGCATCTCTGGTTAGGAAGATGCCAAGGTATTTCATTTTTTTGTGCCTATTGTGAATGGAATTGTGCTTTTTATTTGGGTTTCTTTTTGTTTATTATTGGTGTATAGAAAAGCAATTGTCTTTTGCACATTTATTTTATACTCTGAGATTTTTCCAAGGTCTGTTATCAGTGCAAAGAGGTTTTTGGCAGATTCTCTTGGGTTTTCAAGGTATACAATCATGTGGTCTGCAAAGAGAGCTAACTTGACTTCCTCTTTTCCTATTTGGATACACTTGATCACCTTCTCTTCTCTGATTGCTCTAGTTAGTACTTCCAAAACTATGTTGTACAGGAGAGATGAGAGTGGGCATCCTTTTCTTGTTCCAGTTTTCAGGGGAAATGATTCCAATTTTTGTTTGTTTAGGAGTATGCTGGCTGTGGGTTTCTCATTTGGCTCTTACTATTTTGAGGTATGTTTCACCTATGCCTAGATGTTTGAAGGTTTTTATCAAGAAGGGGTGCTGGATTTTATCAAAATCTTTTTCTGCATCTAATGATATAATCATGTGGTTTTTGTTTTTATGTCTGTTGATGTATTTAATTATGGATGTTGAACCAGTCTTGCATCCTGGGGATGAAGCCTATTTGGTCGTGATGGATGATTTTTGAGATTTGTTGTTGAATCTGGTTTGCTAGGATCTTGTTGAGAATTTTAGCACCTATGTTCATCAAAGATATTGGCCTGTATTCTCTTTCTTTGTTGGACTTTACCAGACTTGGGTATCAATATGATTTAGCTTCATAAAATGATTTGGAGAGAGTTTCATTTTTCTCAATTGCCTGGAATACTTTCAATAGGATTGGTATCAGTTCCTCCTTGTATGTTTTGTAGAATTCTGCTGGAAAGCCATCTGGTCCAGTGCTTTTTTTGTAGGTAGTTTTCTTATGACATAGTCAATTTCCTTGATTGTTATTGGTCTATTTCTTGTTAGTGGTTATTCTTGTTATTCTTGTCTATTGTTATTGTTCTATTTAGGGTCTCAATTTCTTCTTGTTTCAACCTAGGGAAGCTGTGTGATGTCAGAAAGTCCTCCATTTCCTTTAGGTTTTCAAGTTTGTTTCCATACAATTGTACACAGTAGTCTGATAATCTTTTGTATTTCTTCAGGGTTTATTGTGACTTCATTTTTTGTGTTTCTCATTGAGTTTATTTGGGTTTTTTCTCTCTTTTTCTTGGTCAGTCTGACTAGGGAACCATCAATCTTCTTTATCCTTTCAAAGAACCAGCTTTTTGTTTCATTGATTTTTTTGTATTTTCTTTTTGTCTTCTATGTTCTGGATTTGGGCTTTTATTTCAGTGATTGGGATTCTTGTGCTGAAGTTAGGGTTTTGGTGGTCTTGCTTTTCCATCTTCCTTAGGTGACTTGTTAGGCTGTTATCTTGTGATCTTTCCATTTTCTTCATGTGCGTTTGTAAAGATATGAATTCTTCTCTTATCACTGTTTTCACAACATCCCAGAGGTTTTGGTAAGATGTTTCTTCATTTTCATTTGTTTCCAGGTACCTTTAATATCTGTTTTGATTTCATTGTTGACCCAGGAGTTGCTTAGCGTCGTACTGTTTAGTGTCCATGTCTTTCTGGATTTTAGGGGAACTTTGTTGGTGTTGATATTTATTTTTATTCCACTGTGGTCTGAGAAGGTGCATGATAAAACTTCAGTCTTATTAAATTTGATTATGTTTGATTTATGGCCAATGATGTGGTTGATCTTGGAGTACGTTCCATGTGGTGATGAGCAGAATGTATATTCTGTGTCATTGGGTGAAGTGTTCTGTAGGTGTCAATTAAGTCCATTTGTTCAAGAGTCTTATTGAGGTTTCAGATCTCATTGCTGATTTTTTGTCTTGATGATCTGTCTAGGGTTGTCAGTAGAGTATTAAAGTCCCCAGCTATGATAGTGTTAGAGTCAATCTATTTTTTAAGTTTCCATACAAGCTGCTTTATGAACATTGGTGCTCCTCTGTTGGGTACATATATATTTAGGATGGATATTTCTTGTTGATGGATTGAACCTTTTATCATTATGTAGTGGCCTTCTGTATCTTTTTTAATTTTTGATAGCTTAAAGGGCATTTTGTCTGAGATTAAGATCAAGAGGCCTCCTTTCTTTTGTGTTCTGTTCACCTGAAAATTTGTTTCCCATCCTCTTACTTTGAGTCTGTTAGTATCCTTTCTAGTGAGGTGAGTCTCTTGAAGGCAATAAATTGTTGCTTGGTGATATTTTATCCATTTTGCCATTCTATGTCTTTTCAGTGGTGCATTTAGTCCATTCACATTCAAGCTAATTATTGAAATGTGAGAGTTGATCCTATCATAATGTTCTTAGAGAGTCGTTGTTCTTCCTGTTTGTGTGTTGTCTTTCTTTTGGTTTTGGAGTTGGTTCATGTGTGTTTTTAATCTTTTGCCTGTACTCTTGTGAAGAACATTGTTGCTCTTTTTTCCTTTTCTTCTGTGTTCAATACTTTCTTAAGTGTTTCTTGTAGAGGCGGTCTGGTGGTAGCGTAGGTCCTTAGGGATTGGATATCTGGGAAAGATTTCAATTCTCCCTCACTGATGATGCTTAGCTTGGCTGGGTAGGTTATTCTTGGTTGAAATTGTTTATCTTTTAGAACTTTGAAGATAGGGCTCCAAGCTCTCCTAGCCTGGAGGGCTTCTGTAGATAAATCTGCTGCTATTCTAATTGGTCTTCCCTGATAGGTAGTCTGACCTTTATCTCATGCTGCCTTTAGGATTTTTTCTTTTATACCTACTTTGTTCAGGTGAATTATTATGTGTCTAGGTGTTGGTCTTTTCATTTGTTGTCTTGCAGGGGTTCTCTGAATCTCTTGTGTTTGGTCGCATCACTAATGAGATGAGGGAAGTGTTCTTGAATAATCTCATGAAATGTTTGTTGCAGTGTGGCCTCTGTCTCTCGTTATGCCAATTACTCTTAGGCTCGGCCTCTTGAAGTAATTGCTCATCTCTTGAAGGTTTTGTTTTGTCTTTTTAATCTTCTTTTATATGTTTTTGACAGTTTGGGTTAGTTCTATATTTTGGTCCTCAAGTTCTGAGATTATTTCTTCTGCTTGGCTAATTGTGCTTTCCACGTTTATCAGTTTGTTATTTATTTCATTTACAGTATTCTTTACTGCTGTTATCTCAGTTATCAACTCCTTCCTATTTTCCTCCTGTCTCTCCTCAATTCTTTTTAATCTCTCTATTAATGTCTTGATATCTGGGTTTGTAGTTTGAGACCAGTCATTCTGGGGGTTCTTCATTGTTTGCATTCTGAAATCTGTTTTTGCAGTGTCTTACCTCCCAGGGGGTATGTGAGAGACCCATATTCTTCTTTTGGTTTTTCTTCATTTGTGTAGATTCCCCCACACACTTTTCTTCTTCCTTTTCTTTAATTCTGTTTTTCAGTGATGATGTGGTCTCTTTTACTTCTTTTTGCTCAGTCTCCTATTTTTCCATATTTGGATCCTCTGGCTTTGTTCACTTCTGAAGCTGGACTGTGGGTTGGGGGCTGTACTTTTTGCAGTTTTGAGATTTAGTTGAGAGGGGAGCTGTGATTCAAAATCTATATACAGATCCCAGTATCCACCGGCAGGTGTATGGGCCCCCAGAAATCCACTTCCCACTGCCTTACACTCTGTCCATGCAGTGGAGGTTTAGGTTTGCTCCCTGGAACAAAATGAGGTAAAAGAAAAGGAAAACAATGGAAGAAGGAAGGGAGGTCAAGAGGAAGGTGGAGTGAGGGAAGAGTAAGTGGGAAAACAGACAGACATACAAGCTAACAAATGAAAAGAGATACAAAGTCAAAAAAGAGAAAATCAAAAACAAAAACAAAGCCCTAGAGCATACAGGTAATCACACAAACACACGGTCTAATAAAATCCTACCTATTGATATAGACTTCCCCTAAACAAGCAGGGGGTCTAAAGAATAGAAGGAAGAAAGAAAAAAAAATCAGTAAAATAACAAAAGCAAAGCAAGTATGAAAACGTTATCAAAACCTGAATAAAAAAAACCCTAAAATTAAAGCAAATGAAAGTGAGCAAAACAATCAAAAAATAAAAACAAGGCATCAGACTGGTTCTGAGGTCCTTCCTGTATGTTTAGAGTCCTTTCAGCTCTGATCTTTAGCCCCTCCCCTCTGCTCTCTTCACAGGAAGAAAGGATTACTCATAGCTTGGGTCAGTTGCTGCAGGTCTACTTTGGGAGGGGGTGAGTCAAATCTGGGTTCACTCAACTTGCTGCCTGACAGATCTGCCATATAGATCTGAGTTGTCTGTGTCTGATTCAGCCTGGGGGAGGGGCTTCTGTCTCTCTGGGTTTGACGTAGATCACCTTGGGCAACAAGTTGGAGAAATGGCTGTGGTGGGAGGCTCCTCACTGGGCATGGACTCCTCTCCAGCTTCCCACTGATCAGATCTGGGACTCCAGCTGATCTGTCATGACAGGTGCTGGTGTGGGTCAGGCACCAGGCACCAGGCGATGGGAATCAGCTGGATTCAGTAGGCTTTTCTAAGCGGTCTGGCAAGCAGCAGACAATCCTGCATGCAATCTTGCTGACCTTGCTCCAATCTCAGGGCAGTGGGGACTTGCAGTCAACCACAGAGGGGAGACCCGGTGGATGCACCTAGGTATCCCCATCAGATGGACTTTCATGCTCCCACCAGCATCAGCCCACCCACTCAGAGAGTCTTTATGAATACTTGCCTCCATGGAGACTCTTATAATCTGTCCTGTCAGTCGACATCTTAAGCTCCATCTCCCATTTTTCTTTACTATATAAATCTATTTATATATTCTGTTTTTAATCTACGTTATAACTAACTTGTTCTGAAACATATGCTTTGAACATTGTCTTTAATTATAAAGTCCAGTATGCAAAAAGCAATGGTGGAGGACTGAGATAATATTTATCTTCACCATTTATATCTTATTTAAATGTGTAACAGTGCTTCATAGTATAGGTTTTGTAGTGAGATTATCTGAATTCAAATCCTGGTTCTGTCATGTAGCAATTTTGCCTGTAGTGGCGAGTTCTAAAATTTCAGTATGCTCTAGTTTAATAATAATAACAGTAATAATAAAAAGAAAATAATATCCAGTTTATAGGATGGTTGTGAAAATTTAGTGTTTTTTAATTTATGTTAATTATGTGGGGTACAATTTAGGGTTAGGTATACAAATGTTCATTAGGCAGGTATTCTTGGTGATAAGGTGTGCCCCTCCCTCCGCTGGCAGTTTCCCTCTACTGTCAATCCCACCCTCCCATGTCTGGTAGTTTCCAACTACTGCCAATACCTTTCTTACAGTATTACAATAATTGTTCAAGGTTCGCTTATCAGTGAGAACATATGGTACTCTGTTCCTTGTTTCTGTGATAGATCATTGAGTATAATCGACTCTAAATCCATCCAAGTTGCTGAGAAGTCCACATGTTTGTCCTTATTTGGCTGTGTAGTATTTCATTGTGTATATAGACCACATTTTATTTATCCAGTCCAGCTTCAATGGGCAGCATGGTTGGTTCCATGTTTTTGCTATTCTTAATAGAGTTGCAGAAAACATGAGTGTGCAAGTATCTTTTTTGTAGAAAGATTTTAGCTTCTCTAGGTATACTCCCAATAGGGGGATTGCTGGGTCATGTGGAAGGTCAATTTCTATTTCTTTCAGAAATCGCCACATTGTCTTCCAAAGAGGCTGCACTTGTTTGCATTCCCACCAACAGTGTAGAAGCATTCCTTTTTCTCTGCATCCTCCCCAGGATCTGTTGTTATTTGTTTTATTAATGACAGCCATTCTTACTGGGGTTAGGGGGTATCTCAATGTGGTTTTGATTTGCATTTCTCTGATGATTAGTGAGGCTGAACACTTTTTCATGTGTCTGTTGACTGCATGTATATCTTCTTTTGAGAAGTGTCTAGTCATGTCTTTTAACTACTTTTGAATTAGGTTTTTTTTTTTTCCTTTCTGCACATTGAATTCCTTATAGATCCTAGATGTTAGGACTTTGTCAGATATACAGTTGGCAAATATTTTTTTCCCATTCTGTGGGCTGTCTAGTTTGATGAGGTCCCAGTTGTCTATCTTAATTTTTATGCTATGGGCACTTAGGGTTTTGATCAGGAATTGATTGCCAGTTCCTATTTCCATAAGGGTGTCTCCTGCATTTTCTAAGATTCTTATAGTTTGAGGCTTTATGTTTAGGTTTTAGAGATAATTTTTGTGTATGGCGATAGGTAGGGGTCCTGTTTCAATCTTCTGTGTGTGAACAGCCCATTTTCCTGCACCATTTTTTGAATAGGTTCTCCTCTCCCCAGTGATTGTTATTTGTTGGAGGCTTTGCCAAAGATGAGTGTTGAGAAATTGAGACTTTGCTTCTGGAATCTCTATACTGTTCCATTGGTCTATATGTCTGTTCTTGCATCAATATCAGACTGTTTTGATTATTGTAGCCTTATAGTAAAGTTTGAAGTCTGGAAGTGTGATACCTTCTACTTTGTTTCTTTTGCGGGGGATTGTTTTGGCTATTTGTGGTCATTTATGTTTTCATATGAATTTCTGTGTTGTCATTTCCAGGTCTGAGAAGAATGATGTTGGTAATTTAATAGGTATTGCACTGAATCTGTAGATTTCCTTGGTAGAATGGACATCTTAACAATGTTGATTCTTCCTATCCATGAACATGGAATATTTTTCCATTTGTTTGTGTCGTCTTGGATTTCTTTGAGCAGTGTTTTATAGTTCTCATTGTAAAAGTCTTTCATTTCTCTGGTTAGGAAGATGCTGAAGTTTTGTTTTGTGTGTGTGTGGCTATTGTAAATGGGATTGTGCTTCTTATTTGGTTCTCCACCTGTTGTTGTTGGTGTATAAGAATGCAACTGTCTTTTGCACATTTATGTTGTACACTGAGTCTTTGCCAAAGTCCTTTGTCAGTGCAAGCAGGTTTTGACAGATTTTCGAAGTATAGGATCATATTGTCAATAAAGAGGGATAACTTAATTTCCTCTTTTCCTATTTAGATACCCCTGATTTCCTTCTTTTGTCTAATTGCCCTAGCTAGGACTTCCAACACTATGTTGAACAAGAGTGTGAGGGTGGAAAGCCTTGTCTTCCCCCTTCAGGGGAAATGTTTTTAGTTTATGTCCAATTTTAGTGTTTTTATGTGTTTAAACAGTTACTTGCACTTAACAAATATTAAAAATGTTAGTTGTTATTTTCTTATTGTCACTTGTAACAATATATTTTCTGATCATTTTGAAAATAAAGCAAAATATTGATTTTCCTGATACCAATAAACTTGAACTCTTAAATATCCAGAAGTTGTGAAGCAGAATTTTTTTTATAGCACGCAAATGATGCCATTGATATTAAATGTTATCAAGATATTATTAAAAATAAATTTTAACATCTAAATTATAGTATCGGATTAATACATTTTTATCACCTACATTCATTGTTTTAATTAGTTAAAATGCTAAATGTTTGCTATGTGATATATCTTTGATGACTTTAGATTCTAAATTTGAAGTGAAGAAAATAGTCATACACTTTTCAGAATTATGATTATTCTTTAATTAAAAGCTTTAAGAAATAAGAGAAAATTTCCAGTCTTTGCCATACAAGTGCAGACAATAGTATATCTGAGAAAAGATAAGTAATTTTCAAGATTCCACAGCCAAAATTTAACAGTATGAATTTATATAATGGATGTAAGTTAACCTTTATTGCTGATATTGCTGATTGATATTTCATTTTTAGAAATTATTCAGAAACAATTGATGCATTTAAGGATAGAAAGCATATTACAATTGATCCTCACATTTTACAAATTTGACAGTCATGCAATTTAAACATTCTGGATGAAGTGTTCCTAAATATGAGGTTCTCTGGTTGAATTCCTTTCTTCTATTATTTTATCAATGAATATCGAGACATTGCATAATGGGATACTGACTGCTCACTATCAGCTTATTTTACATAGTTTTCATATCTCTCTGTACAGCATGGTTATTAAATTGTTTTTAATTTTATTGAATTGTTTTTAATTTTATTGAATGCCCATTTAATTAAATTTTAGATTTAATGCCTTCTAATTCAAACTTTTAAAATTGTTGCTTTTAGTAGAAAGAAGTATAGATTTTATAAATTTATATATCCTTAGACAAGATGAATTCTAAATTTTGAGGTCAATCAGATGCTAAGGCAGAATAAAATAAGGCAACTATGAGTTTAACTGAAGAAAATAACAAATGAAAGTATAGCTGTCATGTTTAGAAAACATATTGTTGCAGAGTATGTTTTAAAAATGAGGTAATATATTGAAAGTCTCTTGGAATAGAAGGCTTGCTCTCCAAATGTCACATTTTGGTTCAACTTTCACACATTCAATGCTTATGAACATTTTCTGAAGTACATTACACACAACAGTAGGAAAGTACATTTTAACATATCTAAGAGATACTTTCTAAAGGTCATGAAAATTGAATGAAAAATATTTTGTGTCTACTGGAAATAAAGAAGAAACTGACAGGGCCAGCACATGTTCTTTTTCATATTTCATTTTGCCTTCACATAGTCAAGAAAAGGTGTCGATTAGCAGAATATATAACTGAGCCTTGTGATGTTGGATGATTAATCTGATAGTGAAAGCTGAAATAAGTAGTTTTAAAGCTGTCTCAGCCTGAATGCATCAAATGCTTCAATAATTCTATTTAATTTGCCACAAATGTTTAGTCTGTTCCTTCTCTTTCTAAACTTCTTTTTCCTCCTGCAGTTATTTTCCTGCCAATAACAGAGAACAGGCATATTCCTAATAAACTGTGATTATTGAAAATAATTTTATAAACTACCTTCTCTCACACCATGTATGTTCTCTTTAACCAAATCTCCCTTGTTCCTTCATCCTTTTATTGATTGTTTGATTGATTTACTGATTATTTTTCAGTTGTCTTACTCAGTCACTCAGCCTGGAATACAGTGGCACATTATGGGCTACTGCAGCCCTGACCTCCTGTGCTCAGGTAATCTTTCCACATCAGCCACCTGAGTAGTTGGAACTACAAGCATGTGCCAGTAAGCCTGGCTAATTTTTTTTGGGGGGGGTCTTTGTAGAGATGAGGTCTTGCTATGTTACCTAGGCTGGTCTCAAATTCTGGTGCCCAAGCAATCTTACCTCAGCCTCCCAAAGTGCTGGGATTATAAGCATAAGCCTCTACACCTGATCTCACCCTACTTTTATACTCAAAAATTTATTGTTTTTTATATGTTTTAATAATTAAATACACTTATAAAGAAATTTAAATGCATGTTTTTCTAAAAAAAAAATAATATTTTATGCTATTGGTAAGTATTTTAATATACTCATAAAAATTCAATCAGTATAGTGGGTGTTTTTATTAAATACATTTAACCTATGGAAAGCATGTTAACAATTCTTTTTACTCTCTCTAGTTTATCCATATAATCAATAAATATCATTGCTATTATTGTTTAATAATGCATAATAATACAAAAGAAAACAAATTAGTCTTTTGTTTTCAGACTTCAATACTATAATATCATTCTGAGACTTTTTAAAATGTAAATGTGTTTTTGATTTTGTTCATTTTGTATTACATAAATAAAATATACCTATATAATTGTATCTTTAATTTATTCATTAATCTAAGTTACCTTATTAATTTTTATTATAACATATAAAATGGTATTTCTTCTTTCTCTTTCATTGTCTTATTAACTTTTGCTTTTTAAAATTTTTATCTTTAGAGTTTAGAATATGCACCATTAACTAATCATGGTTTAACTTAATATAATTTTTCACATATACTGTGCAATTATTTATGTTCATTTCTCTACTCCCAGCATTTGTTAAATTGCAAATTGTACTTCTGCATATATTACAAATGCCACAATAGATTGTTTTTAAATAGTCAACCACTTGAAGAGATTAAAATAGTAAAAAATGTATTTTATATTTACCCACATATTTAACATTTCTAGATTTTGTTTGTGTATACCTATCTGGTATCATCTCTCTAAAGCTGAAGGACTTCTTCTAATGTATATTGTTGTTCTGGTCTGCTAATTTTTTTGTTCAACAAAAAGCTTTTTTTTTCCCCCTCTCTTCATTCTTTTTTTTTTTATTAATCAATATTTTTATTATGGTTTTGTGGGGTACAGTTAAGGGTTAGGTGTACAATTATGTTTCATTCAGGCACCCTGTTGATAAGAGGTGTTTTCCCATCCCCAGACAGATATTTGCTACTGTTAATCCATCCCCCTCCCCCCCTATAGTTTCCTAGTACTGTCAGTCATTTTCTTATACTATTACATTGGATGTTCAAGGTCCATTATATGAGTGAGAACATGTGATACTCGGATCTTTGTTTCTGTGAGAGGTCACTCAGTATCATAGACTCTAGTTCCATCCAGGTTGCTGCAAAATTCATGATTTTGTTCTTTTTTATGACTGCGTAGTATTCCATCGTGTATATGTACCACATTTTTTTAATCCAGTCCTCTTTTGATGGGCAGCATGGTTGTTTCCAGGTTTTTGCTATTGTGAACAACGCTGCGATAAACATATGTGTGAAGGTATCTTTTTTATAGAGTGATTTGTGTTCTTCAGGGTATATTCCCAGTAGGGGTATTGCGGGATCATATGGAAGGTCGATTTTTAGAGCTTTTAGGAATTGCCACACTGCTTTCCACAGAGGTTGCACTAGTTTACACTCCCAGCAACAGTGTAGAAGTGTTCCCTTTTTACCACACCCTCTCCAGCAGCTGTTATTTTTTGAGTTGTTGATAATTGCTGTTCTGACTGGAGTTAGGTGGTATCTCAGTGTGGTTTTGATTTGTATCTCCCTGATGATTAGTGAAGTTGAGCATTTCTTCATGTGTTTGTTGGCTGCTCAGATGTCTTCTTTTGTGAAGTGTCTGTTCATATCTTTTGCCCATTTTATAATGGGGTTGTTTGTTTTCTTCTTTTCAGTATGTTTCATTTCCTTGTAGATACAGGATGTTAACCCTTTGTCAGACCTAGAGTTGGCAAATGCTTTTTCCCAGTCTGTAGGCTGTCTCCCTGCTCTCTTGATGGTTTCTTTGGCTTTACAGAAGCTTGTCAGTTTAATAAGGTCCCACTTGTCTATCTTCTCTCTTATGACCTGTGGGTTTCGCATTTTGTGCAGGAATTGGATGCCAGTTCCGATTTCCATGAGGATATTTCCTTCCTTTTCTAAGGTTCTTATGGTTTGAGGTTTTACATTTAGGTCTCTGGAGTTAACCCTTGTGCATTTGTGGTCTTGCTTTTCCAGCTTCTTTAGGTGACTTGTTAGGTTGTGAATTTCTGTTCCTTCCATTATCTTCATGTGTATTTGTAGGGATATAAATTCCCCTCTTACTACAGCTTTCAGGGCATCCCAGAGATTTTGGTGAGATGTTTCTTCATTTTCATTTGTTTCCAGGTATCTTTTGATCCCTGTTTTGATTTCATCGTTGAACCAGGAGTTGTTTAGCATCATGCTGTTTAGTGTCCATGTCTTTGTGGGTTTGGGGGGGACTTTGTTGGTGTCGTTTATTTTAATTCCACTGTGGTCCGAGAAGGTGCTTGGTAGAATTTCGGTCCTTTTATGTTTGCTTGTGCTTGATTTATGGCCAAGTATGAGGTCGATCTTAGAATATGCTCCATGTGGTGATGAGTACAATGTGTATTCTGTGGTCTTTGGATGCAGTGTTCTGTAGGTATCAATTAAGTCCATTTGGTCCAAAGTCACATTGAGGTTCCAGATCTCCTTGCTGATTTTTTGTCCTGATGATCTGTCTAGGGTTGTGAGTGGGGTATTAAAGTCCCCAGTTATGATAGTGTCAGAGTCGATATCTTTCTTTAGTTTTCCAAGAAGTTGCTTTATGAAAGTTGGCGAACCTATGTTGGGTGCATATATGTGCAGGATAGATAGTTCTTGTTGATGGATTGAGCCTTTTATCATTATGTAGTGGCCTTCTGTATCTTTTTTGATTTTTAATAGCTTGAAGGGTATTTTGTCTGAAATTAAGATCGCTACTCCTCCTTTCTTTTGTATTCTGTTCACCTTAAAGTTGATCCCTGTCATAAGGTTCTTACAGAGTTGTTCCTGTTTGTTTGTTGTCTTTCTTTGGGTTTTGGAGTTGGTTCATGTGTGTTTTTAATCTTTTGCCTGTACTCTTGTGAAGAATGCTGTTGTTCTTTTTTCTTTTTCTTCTGTGTTCAGTACTTTCTTAAATGTTTCTTGTAGAGGTGGTGTGGTGGCAGTGTAGGTTCTTAGGGATTGGATATCTGGAAAAGATTTCAATTCTCCCTCACTAATGAAGCTTAGTTTGGCTGGGTAGGTTATTCTTGGTTGAAATTGTTTCTCTTTTTAGAACTTTGAAGATAGGGCTCCAGGCTCTCCTGGCCTGAAGGGTTTCTGTGGATAAATCTGCTGCTATTCTAATTGGTTTTCCCTGGTAGGTAGTTTGGCCTTTTTCTCTTGCTGCCTTTAGGATTTTTCCTTTTATAGCTACTTTGTTTAGGCAAATTATTATGTATCTGGGAGTTCGTCTTCTCATTTGTTGTCTTGCAGGGGTTCTCTGAATCTCCTGTGTTTGAATTTTTTCATCCTTAATGAGATGAGGGAAGTTTTCTTGAATGATTTCATGTAATGTTTGTTCCAGTGTGGCTTCTGTTTCTCTCTCTGCCTCAGGAAGTCCAATTACTCTTAGGTTTGGTCTCTCTAAGTGATCATTCATCTCTTGCAGGTTTTGTTCTGTTTTTTGAGCTTCTTTTCTATGCTTTTGACAGTTTGGGTTAGTTCTGTGTTTTGGTCTTCGAGCTCTGAGATTCTTTCTTCTGCTTGGCTGATTCTGCTTTCCATGCTTATTAGTCTGTTGTTCATTTCCATCACAGTATTCTTTACTGCTGTCATTTCTGACATCAGCTCCTTCCTATTTTCCTCTTGTCTCTCTTCAATTTTTTAAATTCTCTCCATTATTGTCTTGATGTCTCAGTTTGTTGCATGTAACCAGTCATTCTGGGGGCTCTTCATTGTTTGTGTTCCAGAATCTGTTTTCTCAGTGTCTGATTTCCCAGGGGTCTGTATGAGACCTATATTCTTCTTTTGGTTTTTCTTCATTTGTGTGTTTTTTTCCCCCTCCCTACTCTTTCCTTCCCTCCACATCACCGTCTTCTTTAATTCTGTTATTCAGGAGTAAAGATATTGGTTTTACTTCTGTTTGTTCAATCTCCTATTCTTTATGTATGTCCTCTTACTTTGTTAAATTCTGAAGTTGTACTGTAGGTTGGAGGTGGTCCTTTTTGCAGTTTTGAGATTTACTTAAGGGGAGAGCTGTGATTCAAAATCTGTCTGCAGGGCCTGGTATTCGTTGACAGGTGTGTGGATAATGTGAAACCCACTTCCCACTGCCCTGGAATCTGTCCATGTAGTGGGGCTGTAGGTTTACTCCCTGAAATAAAATGTGGTTAGCAGAGGGGAGAGAATGGAGCAGATAGTGGGTTGAAGAGGGGAGTGGAGAGATAGAGGAATAAGGGGGGAAAAAACGAGTGTGCCAACAAATAGAGAGAGAGGCCTCTATTATACTGAAAACAGATAAAAACAATAGACCACAGCTACAGATGAACCAACTCTCATACAAAAAATAAAAATAAAAATAAAATATATAGTGATGCTAACATACAAGCTAACCAACCACCTTGTTAGGTGCTGTTCCTCTATACAAAGATATGGTTTACAGAGAGAATAAAAGAGAAGAAAAGGAAAAGAAAAAAAGAGAACAATACAGTAGGAATAGAATTAAGTCATTAAACTAATAGAATCAATGAAGCACACTCTGAGACATTTGTTTAAGTCCAATGTCCTTTCAGGTCTGATTTCTACTTTTCTTTTCAAGCTGGTAAATTAGTTTGCAGTTAGGGTCAGTTGCCCCTGATCTGCTGTGAAGGACAGTTCAGATTACCCTCCGTTCAGCACTCTGTTCTATGTCTTTATCAAACTTGTTTCTCCCATTTGATGTTGTTACCTTGAATCGCCATCAGGTGGTGCTATCTCAGCTGCTCGCCCCAGAGGGGGTGGGGCCAGACAGGAATAAGATGGCTGCCTGCCTCAGGGCAGGCAACAGGAGCCTTATGGCGGGCAGGCAGGACAGTCTCGGTCGCAGGAGAGGTGGCAGCGGTCCAAGCAGATCTTCCCTGAAGGGGTTTGATGTGGATCACCTCAGGCCTGGTTGGTGTGATGTCCTACGGCCGTCACGGAGGCTGTGGTGGTGGTGGCAGCTGTGGTGGTGGGGGGGCTGTGGCGGCAGTGGCGACAGGACCGTTTGCGCCGCAGTGACTGTCCAGTCCATTGCGATGTCCCAGCGGTGGCAACGGCCAAGCTCCATATGAAGAGCAGGCTGCGATGTTGGGGTCCACAGCCCCCCGGGGCAAGAGTCAGAGACCCACTGCAGATCTCCTTTGCAGAGGGCTTCAGAGACGGGGTTGCCCCGTTGCCATCTTGCCGCTTCCAGCTGGACATGTCTCCTCTCTTCATTCTTGAACTTTAGTTTATTTATTTGCAGTATATACTTCTAGGTTGGCAAGAATTTTGCCATCAATCATATGTTTGCTGTACATCTAAGGACTCTATTTCTAAAATTTTATTTCTTGTCACTGATTTTCAAAAATTTGATTTTAATGTTTTTTTGTGTATTATTTTAATCTCTGCTCTGGATTCATTAATTATTTTTGGATTAGAAATTTTACAGATTTTATAGTTTATAAAGTTTTCAGCAATCAATTTTCCAATACATTTTCTCCCTTTTTCTAAGACAGAGATGACACATATTTTATGATGGTAGAGATAATATGACAGAAAAATAGTTTACTGCTTCTCTGTTCATTTTTTTATTTTTAAGAAGATTTATTAAGGTATATTTAATAGACAATCAACTATACATATTTAAGGTATGGAACTTTTTATGTTTTAACATATATAGAACCATAAAATCATCACTAGTAATTTTTTGCTAATACTTTTTTATTTTATTTTATTTATTTTTTTTTTGAGTTGGAGTCTCACTCTGTCACCCAGACTGGAGTGCAGTGGCTGCTCCCAGCCACCGCAGCCTCCACCTGCTTGGCTCCGGTGATTCTTCCACCTCAGCCTTCTGACTAGCCAGAATTACAGGTGTGCGCTACCACGCCCAGCTGATTTTTTTATTTATTGTAGAGAAGAGGTCTCGCTGCCCTGGCGCATCTTGAACCCGCAGGCTCAGGCAATCCACTCACCTCAGCCTCCCAAAGGCACGGGATTACACGCTGAGCCACTGAGCCTGGCTGCTAATACTTTTTTGAGGATTTTTTTTATTCCTGTTTATGAAATATAACTGGTCTCAAGATGTCTTTTCTTGTAATTTTTACTTTTTTATTTGGTGTCTGGTTAATATTATACTCATAAAATTAATTATGAAGTGTTAATTCTTCATTTATTTCTGAGCTATCTTATCAATTAAGAAAAATTGTTTCTTAAAGGTTTCCTTGAATTTACTATAGAGATTTGACCTAGAGTTTCTTTAATAAATGCTTTTAAACTATCAATTCAATAAGATTAATTAATTAATTTTGAGGAAATTTTTGTAGTGGCTTTTGAGTTTTCTATGTAGACAATGAAGTTGTATTAAAGTACAGATAGTTTTCCTTGCCATTTAAATATGAAAATATTTCCATCTCTTTCATATTGAACCACCTTGGACATTCAGTATGATGAGGTGTAGGAGTGGTAAGATGAACATACATTTCTGTCCTTCAAACTTAAGACATTTAATCTCTCTACATGGTGTTACCTGTAGGTCTATTGTTTAACAGATAAAACATTTCTTCTTTATTCTACTTTTTTTTGAGAGTTTTTGCATGGATAGTTATTGAACTTGTTGAATTTTATTTGATATCTATTAAGATCAATATGGTTATGTAATTTAATCTGACAGAATGTTGGACTGCATACTTTGATTTACAAATGTTAGACCAGATTTGTACAGTAAGTCTCCTATATATAAACGAGTTCTATTCCAAAAAGAGAGCACCTTTCTAGCTCCAATTTGTTTGTAAGTCCAACAAAGTTAGCTTAGGCACCCAACTAACACAACTGGCTACATCGTACTGTCCTATGATAGGATTATAATACTTTTCACACAGATAATACATAAAAACAAACAGAGACACAAAAAAGAAAACACTTTTAACTTTACAATATCTTGAAAAGCACAGTGGTACAGTACCACTGTAAGCAACAGCTGGCATACAGGCGCCAGTGCTGAGTGAACAGGTAAGAAGAGTTACTGACTGAGCAGGGAGAGGAGGTGGGAGATTGCAGAGCTGAAGGTTCATCAGGAACAGTAAGCGGAGAGCCAGCTGCAACTTCACTCATTCCTGACATTGATGACACAGGTGTTAGTTCCTTGCTGGATTTAATTCTACCTACCCTCTTGACAAAATGGTTCAGTGATGTCTGTGTAGTTGCTCTTTTTTCTCATCGTAGATGACATGGTAGCACTGGATTGCATTCTGAACTGCTGTTGCAATCTTTATGTACTGTTCTACATTTGGGTACAATGCTTCAAAGACTAACAGTGCCTCCTCCAATAAAGAAAACCTCATTGCCATTTTCTACATTGTGAATTTCTTTGTTTCTTCAGTTACTTCTTCCTCTTGACTCTCTTTATCCTTTCACTCGGCCTCCAACTCTACCAGATCTTCATTAGTGAGCTCCTTATGTCTACAGTAAGGAGTTTAATGAACTGCTTCTCTTGGAATTCTAGCTCCACCTTCTCACTGAGGATTACAAAGTTGTTGAAGACCTCTTTGGAATCTTCATTCACCTTCTCAAATCTATGAAAATCATGAACAATCTGCATGCAAAGTTTCTTCAATGTGACAATGTATGGCAGTCACGTGAACTAACTGACACGACTGGACATGCAAACTCATGTTTGCATCTTTGAAAGTTCACAACTTGAAGATTCATATCTACAGGACTGACTGCATTTCTGGAATAAATTCTACTGGTTTTGACATATTATCTTTATATTGCAAGATTTGATTTGTTAATATTTTTCTAAAAATTTTATGTTGATATTAATAAGAAATATTGTTCTGTAGTTTTATTTTTCTTTAATGCCTTTATTTTGGTAGCAAAGTGATGTTAGTTTCATAAAATTAGTTAGAAACTATTTTCTCATTTTCTGTTTTCTGGAAAGAGTTTTAGTAGATTTTACATTACTGATAATATTTTTTTCCTTGTATGTTTGGTCAAATTTCCCAGGTAAATTTGTCTTTATTGAAAAGTATTTATGAAGGGGTTCCCCAAAAAACTAAAAATTATTTATAAAACATGTGTTTCTATTCTTACGTGTTTAAACTTCAGTCACCTTCAAAGTACTCTCTATCTGATGCAATACACCTACTGAGATGCTTTTTCCACTGCTTAAAACAGTTTTAGAAATAATCAGCTTTTATGTCTTTTAGTGCTTCTATTTTTTTTTTGTTTGTTTGTTCCCCTCTTTGACATTGGCAAACAGTTCCCTTGGAGGACTTTTCTCATCCAGCGACAAGACAGTCTCTCAGGGTAAGATCTGGTGAATAAGGAGGGTGGGTCTTGGGAGTCATGCTGTTTTGGGTCAAAAATTCATCCATCATGAAATTGGCAAATGCATTGAAAGAATCTCCAGAAAAAAAAAATCATTTGAGCCAAACATACCCACTCACAACTGTTTGTCACAACTCGGGATGTTTCTCCTGCAAATTGTTGTGCAGCCTTCTCAAAACTTCTGCATAAAACCCTTGGTTAACCATTTGATCTGGAGGAACGTCTAAATGTACTACGATGGCCCACCCTCCAAAAGATAATTCTGTTTTTTTAGGCTCTTCTTCATAGTTAATAATTATATTTATTTATTAGAGAAAAAAATAGTGTAGCAATTTCTTAAGTAAGTTTAGGTGATTTGTATTCATGAAACTTGTACATTTCATTGATGACATCCACTTTTTTGAGTTTCTAGTTTATGAAATAATCAATATCAAATTTATGGCCATGGTTATTTATGGTGCTATTACTCAATGTCTGTGAGATTAGCAGTTACTTTGTTTTAAGTTGTAAAATAAACATCACATCAAATTTTCCATCTTAAACATAGTAAGCATACAATCCAGTGGTATTAAGCACATTCACTTTGTTGTGCAACCATCACTACCATCCATTTCTAAAACTTTGTTGACCTTGCAAAACTAGAATTTTGCACCCATTAAACAACAACTACTCGTTTACCTCTTCTCCCAAGACCCTGGGAGTCCCCATTCATCTTCTGTCACTGTAAAGTTACTCTTCTAGGTGACTTGCATAAGTGGAATCAAGTAATACTTGCTCTTCTGAGTTAACTTATTTCACTTAGCATGTTTGCAGAATTTAACCATGTTGTAGCAGCCCCATCATTAGGTCATTTCTTTTTAAGTCTGAATAATAATTGATTGTGTATATATACCACATTTTGCTCATTTATGTATCCATCAATGGATACTTGAATTGTTTCTAATATTTGACTTTGGTGAATATGCTATTGTGGACACGGGCATACAAATAACTGTTTCAGTTTCTACTTTGAATAGTTTGAATCATATATCCTGATGTGAAATATCTGGATCATAGGATAATTTCATTTTTTAATTTTTTTGAGAAATCACCACATTGTTTTCCATAGCAGATATACCATTTTACATTTTCACTAATGCACATGGGTTTCAATTTCTCCACATATTCACCGACAATTATTATGCTTTATTTCCTTAATAACTAATGATGTTTGGCATTGTTTAATGTAATTATTGGCCATTTATTGGCCATGCATATATCTTCATATGTATATTTATATCATATATATTTTCTCTTCAAGTCCTTTGCCCATTTTATAAAATCAAATTTTGTTGTTACTACTTAGTTATAGCAGCTCTTCATAGATTTTTGGGGGGCATTAATATATTATTAGATATTTGATTTGTAAATATTTTTTATTACATGGGTTGAATTTTCACTCTATTGATTGCATCTTTTGCTGTGCAGAAATGTTAAAATTGATGTAGTGCAATTTGCCTAAAGTTTTTCTTCTGTTGCTTGTGCTTTTGGTGTTGTATAAAATAAATAATTGCAAATCCAGTGTCATCTTATTTTCTTTTGGGTATTATAGTTTATCTCTCATATTTAGTTCTTTTGTCCATTTGAGTTAATTTTTGCATATGGTGTAAGGTAAAGGTCTAACTTTATTCTTTTACATGAGGACAGTCCGTTTTCTCAATACTATGTGTTGAAAGACTATCTTTTTTTCCACTGAATGGTCCTAGTATCATTGTTAAAAATCATTTGACAATATTTGCAAGGTTTTATTTCTGGGATCTATATTCTATTTTGTTGATTCATATATCTGTCTAAATCAAGTTTATTAATAACATTATTCATGCAATCAGTATCCTTAGAGAATTTTGATCTGCTTGATCTACCAGTTATTGAGATAGGTGTGTTAAATTATATGACAATAATTCATTTGTCTTTTTTTAAGTTCTATCATTTTTTGCCATATGTATTTTGATGCTTTGTTGTCACATGTATGCATGTTTATGATTGCTATGTTTTCTTGGAGGATTGATTACTTTATTGTCATGTTATGTACCTCATTACTCTGAATATCTTTCTTGTTCTGAAGTCACTTTGTCAAAAGTAATATTGTTATCCTGTTTTTCTTTTGAATAGAAGAAGAATGTATGCATAGTACCATCTCTTGACCTTTAACATATCTGAACATTTATATTTAAAACATATTTCTTGTAAATAGCATATAGTTGAGTCATTTGGTCTTTTTAACTTTCTAATACAATTTGACTATATCTATCTTTATATTGTTAAGTTTATTCCATTTACACTTAAGACATTATAGATATGGTTGAAGTAAAATATATTATAATTGTAACAATTTTCTATTCATAGCATTTGTTATTTTCAGTGACCCTTTCTCTGGGTACTCTGATTTTAATTAAGCATTTTATTTCATTCTACTTTATCTATTCTTTGACATCTTGTTGATATATTTTTAAAAACTTAGTGTATATATCAATATATCATTTAAAATTTTATAAATTTTAGTGTTTGTGCTAGGATTTAAATAATCTATTTCCACCTTCAAATAACATTACACTATTTCATTTGTAGAACAGGTACTTTATAAGAGCTGCCACCCTTTTGTCTCTTGTGCATTCTATAAGAATTAAAGACTCTTTTGATGGTGGCATCTATCTCAATGACAATGAGATAGATGAAAAATTGAAGTCTTTGTTATTACGGTTTTAAAATAAAAAGGCTGCCACATAAGGTCACACAAAGATTTGTAAATGTAGACAATGTAACAACAAACTTGACGTGCAGGGGGAAAGTAATATTTATAATAAATTGCACAGAGAAAGTGAGATTTCACCAGGTCATAAATGACTGGCTCATTTGAACAAATATATAGGCTTCAGGACATAGGAGACTGTTCCTAATGGTTTAGTTCTGGTTCCCAGAGAGTAAAATTATAGTAAGAGGAATAGTTGTATTATGTGCATATGCCCCAGAGAGTAAAATATATTTGGAGTAGGAACTCAGCAAACTGACCAAGAAGGAGAATTGAGAATTTTCATCTGTAACTTTAAAATTGAGCCAAGGCACCACTTGTAAAATATGACACCACAATTGACACCTTGATGTCTTGACATCAGTCTTGAAGCTTAATTATTTTGAATATCTGATTGGTGAAAACAGTAGAGAAGATTTCTGGAAAGCTGGACATGAGTTGCCCTAAACAGCACCCCCCTCAAAAAAAAAGAAAGAAAAGAAAAGAAAAAAATACTACATTAAAAAGAAAGTTCAGTTGATTAAAGGTTTGGGGGATTATATCTGGATTCTTTATTCTGTTCAATTGGTTTATGTACCTGCTCTGTACCAGTAACATGAGGTTTTGGCTTGTAGAATTTGAAGTCAGGTAACATGATGCATCCAGTTTTATTCTTTTTGCTTAGGATTGCTTTGGCTATACTGGCTTTTTTTTTTTTTTTTCTTCCTTTTTCTCATTCTGTAAATAATGATGTTGATAGTTTGATAGGAATTGCATTGACTCTGTAGATTACTTTCTGTAATGTCATTTTAATAATGTTGATTCTTCCAATCCACGAGCATGGAATGTTTCTCCATTTGTTTGTGTCCTCTACAATTTATTTCAGCAGAGTTTTGAAGTTCACCTTGTAGAGATCTCTCAACAAGCAGATAAAAACATACACTGAGGAAATGACACTCTATTCAACAAATGGCACTGAGAAAATTGAATAGCTACATGCAGAAAAATGAAGCTTCAAACCATATACAAAAATTAACTCAAGATGGATGAAAGACTGAAATGTTAGACTGGAAACCAAAAAAATTATATATATATATATATTCTAGAAGAAAGCCTAAGAAAAACACTTCTGGACATCAGCCTAAGCAAATAATTTATGGTTAAAATCCCTAAATCAAATGCAACTCAAATAAAAATAAATAAGTGGGACTAAATTAACTTTAAAAGCTTCTGCACAGAAAGTAATAATAGTATTAATAATAACAGAGCAAAAAGGATGGGAGAAGATATTTGCAAACTATACATCTGACAATGGACTAATATCCAGAAGCTACAAAGAATTCAAACAAATCACCAGGATAAAAGCAAATAATTCCATTAAAAAGTGGGCAGACAACATGAACAGATATCTCTCAAAAGAAGATTTACAAATGACCAACAAACATGAAAAGATGGTCAGTATAGGTCATAATCAGGGAAATGACAATAAAAACTGCAATGAGATACCAGTTAAACAAGTGAGAACAGCCATTATTAACAACAACAAAAAAATAGATGTTGGCATGAATGCAAAGAAAAAGGAATAATTAAACATCATTTGTGGGATCACAAACTAATACAACCTCTATGGAAATTGATATTCAGATTTCTCAAGGAGCTAAAAGATCTACCATTTGACCTAGCCTTCCCTACTAGGTATCTACCCAAAGGAACAAAGGTTGTTATATAAAAAATACACTTGCTTCCTCCACCCACCATGTTCAGTGCAGCAAAATCACAATTGCAAAGATGTGGAATCAATCTAAATGCCCATCAACTGATCAGTGGATAATGAAAATGTATTATATGTACATTATGGAATACTTTTCAGACATCAAAAATCATGAAATAATGTCTTTTGCAGCAACTTAAATAGAATTGGAGAACATTATCCCAAGTGAACTAACTCAGAAACAGAAAACCAAACACCACATGTTCTCACTTATAAGTGGGAGCTAAACTAAGGATCTGCAAAGACATAGAGAATGTTATAACGGACTCTGGAAACTCAGAAAGGTGGGGGTGGAAGGGGAGGAGGGACAATGTTCACAAGTGGAGGTGGTGGGCATTTGTGAAGATGAGACCAAAAACTATTTGTACCCCGTAAAGCTATTGAAATAAAGAGAAAAAAAGAGAAATGAAAATATTGTAAATCAGAAATACAAGTTTAATATAAAGAAAGGAAGAGTGTCAGAGAAGGAATAAGTGAAAGTAAAATAAAATATTTTCTTTTTCTTATTAAGAAAATTAAAAGGCTAGGCGCAGTGCCTCACACCTAGAATCCCAGCACTTTGGGAGGCTGAGGTGAGAGGATTGCCTGAGTCCATGGGTTCGAGACCAGCCTGGGCAACTAGGTGAGACCTCATCTCTACCATATCAAAAAAGTAGCTGGGCATGGTGGCACATACCTGTAGTTCCAGCCACTTGGAACACTGAGGCAGAAGGATCGCCTGAGCCCAAGCAGGTTGAGTCTGTGGTGGCTGTGAGCAGTGTGCCAGGGCACTCCAGCTTGGGCGATGGAGTGAGACTTCAAAAAAAAAAAAAAAAGAAAGAAAGAAAGAAAGAAAGAAAGAAAGAAAGAAAGAAAGAAAGAAAGAAAGAAAGAAAGAAAGAAAGAAAGAAGAGAAATAAAATAAAAAGAAATAGACCGAGTAAAGCATGGATAATCCCTGAAAGTCAGCTGTTAACCAAGATCTCATTTGTTTGGTGTTAAGTAGAAAAATAAATCAATCATGACAAGGGCCTGTAGTAATATTTTGGTTGAATTACAGAATATGTTAAAGATATGGGTTATGTTATTTATGACAATGACTTCATGCCTCACACTTTTTGTTACAGTGACCACTTGACTAGTGTTGTTAATCCACATATAATTATTAATAATATTGCAAACACTTTGTTTAGCTAATAAAAAATTTATACATAATTTACTTTTTAAAACTATTTTCCCCATATTTCCCAGGCCTTATTTAAGAAGGCCTATTATATGTTGTTCTTGAGATACTAGAGCTTGAGACTTGATAGATTAGTGTCCAGATATTTATTTTCATGTGTATGTCAATAGATTTGAGGGTACAAATTGTTTTTGGTTGCATGGATACATTGTATAGTGGTGAAGAAGTCTGGGCTTTAAACATATCCCTCTTGGGCACTAGTGCCCATTGCTAAATCCAGTAGATGATTCTTCATCCCGACCCTCTTCCTAACCTCCCGCTTTGGAGTCACCAGAGTTCATTATATCATTCTATATCCATTTGCATGCCCTCCGTTTAGTTCCCATTTATAAGTGACAACATCTGGTATTTTGTTTTCCATTTCTGCATTGTTTCACTTAGAATTATGTTCTCCATTCCATCTAAGTTGCTGCAAAAGATATTATTTCATTATTTGAATGGCTGAATAGTATTCTGTGGTATTTATACACCATATTTTCATTATTCACTAATTAGTTAATGGGCATTTAAGTTCATTCCACGTCTTTGCAATTGTGTGTTGTGCTGTGGGATACATAAGAGTGTAGGTGTTAGTTTTGTATAATAACATCTTTTCCTTTAAATAGATAGTGAGTGGTAGAATTGTTGAATTGAATGGTTAATTTATTCTCAGTTCTTTGAGAACGCCTCACACCAATTTCTATAAAGGTTGTACTAATTTGCATTCCACCATCTGTGTATTAGAGTTCTATCTTCACTGCATCCATGCCAACATCTATTGCTTTTTGATTTTTTTTTTCTTTCTTTTTGAGTAGGAGCCTCACTCCATCGCCCAGACTGGAGTGCAGTGGCACGGTCCCGTCCACCGCAGTCTCGACCTGGTGGACTCCAGCAAACTTTCTGCCTAAGTCTTCCAGTAGCTGGAACTACAGGCGCGCGCTACCACGCCCATCTAATTTTTTTGATTTATTGTAGAGATGAGGTCTCGCCAAGTTGCCCAGGCGGGTCTCAAACCCACAGTTTCAGGCAATCCACTCACCTCAGCCTCCCAAAGCGTGGGATTAAGGGCTGAGCCACCGAGCCCGGCTACTTTTTGATTTTTTAATAATTGCCATTCTGACTGGTGTACAGTGGAATCCTAGTTTGGTTTTATTTGCATTTCCCTGATAATTAGTGATGTTGAACATTTTTTCATGTTTCTTGGCCTTTTGTATATCTTCTTTTGAAAGATGTCTGAGGTTTTACGTTTTGGTCTTTGATACATTTAGAGTTGATTTTTTTGTATGGTGATAAGTAGGGAGTCCTGTTTCAATATTCCGCATGTGGTCAGTCAGTTTTTCAGCACCACTTACTGAATAAGTTTTCCTCTCCAGTGATTGTTAGTGGAGGCTTTGTTGAAGATGAGTTGGTTGAGAAGTTGAGGTTTTGCTTTCAGAATCTCTTTTCTGTACCATTGGTCTATAGGCCTATTCTTGTACAAATACCAAGCTGTTTTGATTATTGCAGCCTTATAATAAAGTTTAAAGTCTGGAAGTGTGATACCTCCCGCTTTGTTTCTTTTGCTGAGGTTGATTTTGTCTATTTGTGGTTGTTTATGTTCCCATATGATTTTCTGTATAATTGTTTCCAGATCTGAGAAGAATGATACTGATAATTTAATGGGTATTGCATTAAATCTGTAGATTGCCTTGGGTAGGATGAATATCTTAACAATGTTGATTCTTCCAATGGAATATTTTTCCATTTGTTTGTGTCATTTTTGATTTCTTTGAGCAGTGTTTTGTAGTTTTGTTGTAAAAGTCTTTCACTTCTCTGATTAGGAAGAGGTTTTTCTTTTTTTTTTTTTTTGTTGCGATTGCGAATTGACCCATGTTCTTTAGAACTGGCAACCATCCTGATCAAAATCCCAAGTGCCCATGACACAAGACAAATGGGACCTCATCAAACTGAAATCTTCTGCAAAGCAAAATAAACCATCAAGAGAGTGGAGAGACAATCCACACAATAGGAAAAAATATTTGCCTACTATATGTATCTAACAAAGGTCTAATATCTAGGATCTACAAGGAACTCAAATGTGCTGAAAAGAAAAAAAGAAACAGCCCTACAAAAGTGGGCAAAAGTTATGAATAGACACTTCTCAAAAGAAGACATGCAATCAACAGATACATGAAAAAATGCTCAGCTTCACTAATTATCAAACAAATGCAAATTAAAATCACATTGAGATAACAGCGAACTGCAGTCAGGTGATCATCATCAATAACTGAAAAAAAAAAAAAGATGCTGGAGAGGATGCAGAGAAAAGGAAACACTTCTACACTGTTGATGGGATTTTAAACTAGTACAGCATCTGTGGAAAACAGTGTGGCAATTTCTAAAAGACCTACAAATCAAACTTCCGTACTCAGCAATTCCCATTCTGGGAATATTATTTTCATTTGATCTGTAGTTTTTCGTTTGTTTTTTAGTTTTAGTTTAGTTTAGTACCGGAAGAACTCAAATCACTCTATGAAAGAGATACTCTACGAAACAATATGTACACGCATATTTATTGCAGCATTATTCACAATAGTAAAAGCATAGAACCAATCATGATATACAGCAAAAGTGGACTGGATAAAAAAAATGTGGCACATAGACACAATGAAATATTACTCAGTCATAATGAAGGACAAAATTTTGAACTTTACAGTATCTTGGATGGTCTTAGAGTCTATAATACTCAGTGATCTAACACAGAAACAAAGAAGTGAGTATCACATGTTCTCACTCATAAGCGGATCCTGAACAATTATCATAATACTATAAGAAAGAGAGGCAGTAGTGGGAATCTTCCAGGGGAGGGAGGGGGGAACACTTTGTCAATAAGCTTACCTGATCTCAAACCAGGTGAAGTTTGAGATCTCAAACCAGGAAAACCAAAGTGAGGCCCAAATTTTACCTGTAAAATGACCACTTGTATATCTAACCCTGAATTGTACCCCACATCTTTAAAATAAAATTTAAAAGTCTGTTCACATTGTTTTCCCACTTTTTAAGTTGGCTTGCTTGTTTTTTTCTTGCTGATTTGTTTGAGCTCCTTGTAGATTCTGGTTGTTAGTCCTTTGTCAGATACTTAGTTTGTGAATATGCTGTGTATTTACTCTGTTTATTATTATTATTGCTGTGCAGAAACTTTTCAGTTTAAGTCTCACTTATTTTTGTTTCAGTTGCATTTGTTTTTAGGGTCTTGGTCTTAAAATCTTTGCTTAGACTAATGTTCAGAAGAGTTTTGCCTTATTTTCCTTACAGGAATTTTTATGGTTTCAGGGCTCACCTTTGAATCTATAATTCATTTTTAGATGATTTTTCTGTACGGTGAGAGATAGGGATTCAGTTTCATTCTTCTACATGTGACTATCCAATTTTCCCAGCACTATCTTTTGAAGAGGGTGTCATTTTCTAGAGAATACTTTTGTCCGCTTTGTCAAAAATCAGTTGGTTGAAGTTATTTGGGTTTATTTCTGGATTCTCTATTCTGCTCCATTGCTCCATGTGTCTGCTCTTGTACCAAATGCCATGCTATTTTAGTTACTACAGTCTTGTAGAATAAATTGAAGTCAGCTAATGTATTGCATCCAGCTTTGTCATTTTTGCTTAAAATTGCTTTGGCTATTCTGACTCTTTTTTGGTTCCATATGAATTTTAAGATTTTTTTCCTAATTCTGTGAAAAATGTTTGAGGCATTGTGTTGAATCTGTAGATTACCTTTGGTAGTATGGTCATTTTAGCAATGCTGATTATTCCAGTACATAAGCCCATGCATATGGAAAGTATTTTTATATGTTTGTGTCCTATGATTTCTTCTGTTAGTGTTTTTTAGTTTTTCCTTGTAGAGGTCTTTCATGTTCTTGGTTAAATATATTCCTGGGTATTTTTTCTTTTGGGAGTTATTTTTAAATGAAGCCGAGTTATTTGATTCTTAGTTTGGTTGTTATTGATGTGTGGTGGTCTTACTGATGGATGTGTTGATTTTGTTACCCAAGACTTTATTGAATTAATTTTTTAAAGTCCAGCAATCTTTTGGAAGAATTTTTAGAATTTCCTAGGTATAAGATCATTTCCACAACAAACAAAGATAGTTTGATTTCTACTCTTCCAATTTGGATACTTTTTATTTCTTTTATTTGCCTGATTTCTCTGGCTAGGACTTGTAGTACGATGTTGAATAGAAGTGGTGGAAGTGGACATCTTTGTTTTGTTCTAGTTCTGAGAGGAAATGTTTTCAACTTTTCCTTATTCACTGATGTTATTTCTGTGGTTGTTGTATATATCTTTTATTATTTTGACATGTGGTCCTTTTATGCCTATTTTTTGAGCGTTTTTATCATGAAGAGATGCTGGGCTTTATCGATACTTTTTGTCTATTGGAATGATCATATAATTTTTGTTAATAATTCCATTTATGTGGTGGATCGTGTTTAATTACTTGCATATGTTGAACCATTCTTGCATTCCTGGGATAAATCCACTTGATCATGGTGGATTGTTTGTTGGTTGTGCTGTTGGATTCAATTTGGAATGTCTTGTTGAGGATTTGTATATAATTTTCATCATTTTCATTTGATGTATAATTTTTTGTTTGGTTTTTAGTTTTTAGTTTATTTTAGTTTTTGTTTGTTTGTTTGTTTGTTATTTCAGGGTGATAATAGCTTCCCAGAATGAGTTAGGGAGAATTTTCTCATTCGCAATCTTATCGAATAGTTTCGGTAGATTTGGTACCGGTTCTTACTGGAAAGTTTCGTAGAATTCAACTCTGAGTCTATCAGGTTCTTGGGGTTTTTTTTTTTTTATTGTTGTTGGAAGACTTTTAACAACTGATTGAATTTCGCTACTTTTTATTGTTCTGTTCAGGGTTTCTGTTTCTTCCTTATTTAAGGTTGGGAGGTTGTATGTTTCCAAGAATTTATACATTTTCTCTAGATCTTTCTAGTTTGTTTGCTTAGAAGTAATGGTAATCTTGAATAGTTTTTTGTATCCTGTGGCATTAGTTAAAAGGTTTTCATGTTCATTTATTTGAGCTAATTTTAATCTTATCTCTTCTTAATTAATGTAGCCAATGGTATGTCAATTTTGTTTATCTATCAAAGGGTCAACTTTTTGTTTCAATTATCCTTTTGTTGTTTGAATTTCTTTTTTTTTATTACTATTATAAAGGTGTGGGGGTACAATTCAGGGTTAGGTATACAAACGTTGATAATGCAGGTATCCTTGTTAATGAGGTATGCCCCTCCCTCCCCTAGCATTACCCTCAAATGCCAATCTCACCCCTCTTCGCTGATAATTTCCCACTACTGCCAATCTCTTTCTTACAGTATTAAAATTGTTCAAGGTCCACTTATGAGTGAGAATATATGGTACTCTGTTCTTTGTTTCTGTGATAGATCACTGAGTATGACCGACTCTAAATCAATCCAAGTTGCTGCAAAGTTCATATGTTTGTCCTTCTTTATGGCTACATAATATTCTATGTGTATATGTACCACATTTTAAAAATCCAGTTCAGCTTCAATGGGCAACATGGTTGGTTCCATGTTTTTGCTATTATGAATAGAGCTACAACAAACATATGGGTGCAGGTATCTTTTTTGTAGAATGATTTGAGTTCCTCCAAGTATATTCCCAATAGAGGAATTGCTGAGTCATATGAAGGTCAATTTCTAGTTTTTTCAGAAATTGCCACACTGTCTTCCAAAGAGGTTGCACTGGTTTGCATTCCCTCCAGCAGTGTAGAATCATTCCTTTTTCTCTGCACCCTCACCAGCATTTGTTGTTGTTTGTTTTATTAATGATGGCCATTTTTACTGGTGTTAGGTGGTATCTCAATGTGGTTTTGATGACGTTTTTCTGATGATGAATGAGGCTGAGCATTTTTTCATGTGTCTGTCGACTGCCTGTATATCTTCTTTTGAGAAGTAGAGAAGTGTCTATTCATGTCTTTTGCCCACTGTTTAATAGGCTGCTTGTTTTTTTTTTTTTTTTTTTTCTTTCGGCTTATTTGAGTTCCGTGTAGATCCTAGATGTTAGGCCATAGTCAGATATAGAGTTGGCAAATATATATTTATTTTTACCATTCAGTGAGCTGTCTCCCTGATCTCTTGATGGTTTCTTTTGCTTTGCAGAAGTTCATTAGTTTCATGAGGTCCCACTTATTTATCTTATTTCTTAAGGTATGGGCATTTATGGTTCTGAATAAGAATTGGTTGCCAGTTCCAAATTCCATAAGGGTGTCTCCTGCATTTTCTAAGATTACTATAGTTTGAGCTTTTACATTTAGGTCTTAGATCCATTTGGAGTTAATTTTTGTGTATGGTGATAGGTAGGGGTCCTGTTTCAATCTTTTGCATGCGATCAGTTTTCCCAACATCACTTACTGAATAGGTTCTCCTCTCCCCAGTGGTTGTTGTTGGAGGCTTTAAAGATGAGTTGGTTGAGAAATTGAGGCTTTGCTTCCAGAATCTCTATCCTGTTCCATTGGTCTATGTGCCTATTCTTGTACCAGTACCAGGCTGTTTTGATTACTATAGTCTTATAGCAAAATTTGAAGTCTGAAAGTATGATAACTCCTGCTTTGTTTCTTTTGTTAAGTATTATTTTGACTTCGTGGTTGTTTATGTCTCCATATGAATTTCTGTACTGTCATTTCCAGGTCTGAGAAGAATGATGTTGGTAACTTAATGGGTATTGCATTGAATTTGTAGATTGTCTTTGGTAGCATGGACATTTTAGCAATGTTGATTCTTCCTATCCATGTGCATGAAATATTTTCCATTTGTTTGTGTCTTCTTGGATTTCTTTGAGCAGTGTTTTGTTTTTCTCATTGCAAAGGTCTTTCACTTTTCTGGTTAGGAAGATGCCGAGGTATTTCATTTTTTTTTTGTTTGCTATTGTGTATTGGATTGTGCTTTTAGTTTAGGTCTCTGCCTGTTTGTTGTTGGCGTATAGGAATGCAACTGTCTTTTGCACATTATTTTGTACCCTGAGACTTTGCCAAAGTCCTTCATCAGTGTAAGAAGGTTTTTGACAGATTCTCTTGGATTTTCAAGGTATAGGATATATCATCAGCAAAGAGGGACAACTTGACTTCCTCTTTTCCTTTTTGGACACCCCTGATTTCCTTCTCTTGTTTAATTGCCTGAGCTAGGATTTCTAACACAACATTGAACAAGAAGAGTGAGAGTGGGCAGCCTTATCATGTTTGAGTTTTCAGGGGAAATGCTTCCAGTTCTGACCATTTAGCAATATGTTAACTGTGGGTTTATTGAAGATGGCACTTACTATTTTGAAGTATGTTCCTTCTATACCTAGGTATTTAAGGGTTTTTATCAAAAGCTTTTTCTGCATCTAATGAGATAATCATGTGGTTCTTGTTTTTACATCTGTTGATGTATTTAATTACATTTATGGTCTTATGAATGTTGAACCAGCCCTGGATCCTGGGGATGAAGCCTACTTGGTCATGGTCGATGATTTCTGAGATGTGTTTTTGGATCTAATTTGCTGGAATCTTACTGAGGATTTTTGCATCTATGTTCATAAGGGATATTGGCCTGTGGTTCTCTTTTTTTGTTGTTGTAGGATCTTTACCTGGTTTGGATATCAGTGTGGTATTAGTATTGTAAAATGATTTGGGGAGACTTCCAACTTTCTCAATTGCCTGGAATACTTTCAATAGGATTGGTAGCAGCTCCTCCTTGTACATTTTGTAGAATTCTACTGGAAAGCCATCCAGTCCAGGTTTTTGGTTTTTTTTGTAGTTTTCATATGACAGAGTCAAGTTTCTGGGTTGTTATTGGTCTATTTAGAGTCTCTGTGTCTTCTTGCTTCAACCCGGGGAGGTTGTGTGATGTCAGAAAAACCTCCATTTCATTTAGGTTATCAAGTTTGAGTCCATATAGGTGTACATAGTAATCTCTGATAATCTGTATTTCTTCAGAGTCAGTTGTGATTTGATCTTTTGTATTTCTGATTGTGTTTATTTGGGCTTTTTCTCCCTTTTTCCTGGTCATTCTGGCTAGGAGCCCATCAATCTTGTTAATTCTGTCAAAGAACCAGCTTTTAGTTTTGTTGATGTTTTCTGATATTTTTGTCTTCTATTTCCCATATTTGGGCTCTTATTTTGGTGATTTGGATACTTCTGCTAAAGTTGAGGTTTTGATGGTCTTTTCTTTCCAGCTCCCTTAGGTGATTTGCTAGACTCTCCATTTGTGATATTTCCATTTTCTTGATGTGTGCTCATAGAGATATAAATTCCCCTCTTAGAAATGTTTTCATGGCATTCCAGAGGTTTTGGTAAGATGCTTCTTCATTTTCATTTGTTTCCAGGGATCTTTTAATTTCAGCTTTGATTTCAATATTGACCCAGTAGTTGTTTGACATCATGCTGTTTAGTGTCCATGTCTTTTTGGGCTTTGAGGAAATGTTGGTGTTGATATTTATCTTTATTCCACTGTAGTCTGAGAATGTACATGGCAAGATTTCAACCTTGTGGAATTTGTTTATGCTTTATTTATGACCAAGGATGTGATCGATCTTGGAGTACATTCCACGTGGTGATGAGTAGAATTCTGTGGTTTTTGGGTGGAATAATCTGTAGGTATATATTAAGTCCATTTGGTCATCAAGTTTAGGTTCTGGATCTCCTTGTTGATTTTTTGCCTCAATGATCTATCTAGGGCTGTTAGTGGGGTATTCAAGTCCCCTGCTAAAATTGTGTTAGAGTCAATATCTTTTTTTAGTTTACTTAGTAGTTGCTTTATAAATGCTGGTGCTCCTGTCTTGGGTGCATATATGTTTAGGATGGATATTTCTTGTTGCTGCAATGATCCTTTTATCATTATGTAGTGTTCTTTTGCATCTTTTAAAATTTTTGATAGCTTAAAGGTTGATTTATCTGATATTAAGATCACAACTCCTGCCGTCTTTTGTGATTCATTTGCCTGGAAACTCATTTTTCAACTTTTAACTATGCGTCTTTGCGTCTCTTATAGTGAGATGGGTTTCCTGGATGAAGCAAATAACTGGGTCATGGCTTCTTATCCAGTTTGCCTTCCTGTGTCTTTTCAGTGGTGCATTTAGTCCATTCACATTCAGGCTTATTGAAATGTGATTTTTATCACTGTCATGAGGTTCTTATGAAGTGTTTTCTTTGCTTGACTTTGGAGTTAATGTATGAGTGTGTTTTCAAATTTCTTGTTGCACTGTATTCTCTATTGATTCTGTGCTCTGCTGTTCTCTTGGAAGTGTGTGGTCATTCATTTTTTTTTCTATCTTCTGTGCTTAATACCTTTTGAAGTGTCTCCTATAGAATGTGTGTAGAAGCTGCATAATCTCTTAGGGATTGGATGTCTGGGAAGGATTTTAGTTCTCCATCACTGTTGAAGTTGAACTTGTCTGGATAGGAAATTCTTGGTTGAAATTGTTTATCTTTGAGGACTTTGAATGTTGGACTCCAGTCCCTTCTTGCTTGTAGTGTTTCTGTTGATAGGGTTGCTGCTATTCTGATTGGTTTTCCTTGGTAGGTAGTCTGACTTTTCTCTCTTTCTGCCTTTAGGATTTTTTTAATGCCTACTTTTTGTAGACAAATTACTATGTGTCTAGGGGTTGATCTTCTCATTTGATGTCTTGTGGGGGTTCTCTGTATCTCTTGTGCCTGGCTGGTCACATCTCTGGTGAGATAGGGAAAGTTTTCTTGGATTACCTTCTGGAATACTTGCTCCAAGTTATTTTCCATTTCCTTTCATTTGGACTCCTGATATAATTGCACATCTCTTGTAGGCTTTATTCTCTCTTTATGAGTCTTCTTTCTATGTTTTTTACATTTCAAGTTAATTCCTTGTTCTGGACTTCAAGTTCTGAGATTCTTTCTTCAGCAAGATTAATTCTGCTTTCCATGCTTGTCATCTTGCTATTTATTTTTTGGATGAAATTTTTTATTGCCAAAATCTCTGTTACAAGTTCTTTCAGTGTTGCAACATGTCTTTCTTTAATCTTATTCACTCTTTCCACCCATTCCCTAACACTCTGTAGTATTCTGATGTCAGTCATTGGTGACTTCCATTGTTTGGGCTCCAAGGTCTGATTTTTCAGGAGTTTTGTCTGTGGTACACTTGAAATTTCCTGAGGTCTTCCTTTAGTTTTTCCTCATTTGTGACAGATATCTTATTTTTCTCTTAGTTCTGTTATTCAGCATCAGTGAGAGAAGCTCTCTCTTCTCATGTTTGCTCAGTCCTCTCTTCTTCCCTGATCCAGGCTCTGGTTTCGTTCTATTTTGAAATAGAATGGTGGATGGGATGCTTTGCTGTCTCTCGCAGTTTTTGAAATTCAAAGAAAGTAGGTGATTGGGCACTAGGATTCAGATACTACTTGCAAATTACAATGTTCATTTATTTTGGTATGTGTTCCCTGAGACCCCTTCACCACCACTCTATATGAACATATACACACAAACACACACACACACACACACACACACACACACACACACACACACACACTGGAATAACAACAAAGTGAAACAAAACTAACAACAACAACAAAAACACCAAGAAAACTAAACACATACACACATGCCTAGAACAAAGTGAATACAAAGAAAAACAGAAAGACCAGGGGGCGGGGGAAAGGAATTCAGGTTGAAACCTCACATATATATTGGCACACACCTTAAACTATAAAAAATTAAAACAAATCCCAAGCCGGGCTCGGTGGCTCAGCCTGTAATCCCACGCCTTTGGGAGGCTGAGGTGAGTGGATTGCCTGAGCCCACGGGTTTGAGACCCGCCTGGGCAGCGAGACCTCATCTCTACAATAAATCAAAAATTAGCCGGGCGTGGTAGCACATGCCTGTAATTCCAGCTACTTGGAAGGCTGAGGCGGAAGGATCGCCGGAGCCCAGCAGGTCGAGGTTGCGGTGGCCGGGAGCGGCCACTGCCCTCCAGTCTGGGTGACAGAGTGAGACTCCAACTCCAAGAAAAAAAAAAAAAAATCCCAGAAGAACAAAAGAGCAAAAACAAACCAACAACAACAACAACAAAATTGAAAGATGGACACTCAATTATTCACATGCACACATAAACTGAAAACAACAAAGAAAAGAAGAAAGAATCAGAAAAGGAAAAGAAAAAAATCTGAGGGGCATGCAGATCAAATCCTCACATACACATTCATGCACAATGAAAAAATATTTTAAAAAATAGATGAACCAACAGTCATAAAAATTTTAAAAATTAAAAACAAAATGAAAATTGAAACAAAATCCTGTCCTCTTGTAGTAGGCTGTGTGATTGTTCCTCTAATCAGGTCTCTTCTGAAGAACCACCTCTTTCACTCTCTCTTCAGTGTCTGAAGCAGGGGAGGAGGAAGGGCAGTGGAGGTGGGTGGAGCTGCAGTCCTCTCCTCCCACTCTGGCATGGTCAGGGAGATCTCCTCTCCTAGGGAGGTGCAGGATTGTTTCTTCCCCAGGTATGTATTCAGAGGGGGTGCCCTAGTCAGGCCTATCCTGGAATGGAGTTTTCGTATTGCAAGTGACATCTGGACTTCCCCTGGATTTGTCTTTCTCAGTCGTGGCCCAGCTATGTGGGTCTGATGTTCAGAGGATTAGTGGGGAAAAGGGGGTTTGGGTCAGCCCCTGACTTACCACTGATCCCTTTGGAGTTTTTCTTCATCCTTTTCTGGCCACATTCTTTGTCCCACAGCTGGATCAGGGTAGGGGGTGGGGCACCTGGAACTCAGCACTTGTCAGGTACCTCCAAAGTTTGTGCTTTCAGGATATTCCCTCTGGGTCATGATCAATCCCTGAGTAGTTGATCCTCCAGTCACAGAGGACAGATCTGCTGCTCCGTGATGAGCAAGTTGGAGCACTTTCCTGGCCCATCTTCAAGATGGTGGTGGGGTGCCTCTCTTGTCCTTTTCCATGGGACTTCGTCTTTGGACTCCCTCCACAACCCCTGATGCCAGTGTCTGCCAGGCACTGAAGTGGTGAGGCAAAGCCAGGAGCTGGCAGTTTTTCTCCTGCTGTAATGGTGAGGGAGAGCCCAGAGAGATATTTTCTCCCCGCTACTTTTGTCCATTTTAAAAAAATAATGGTGCTCAGCTTCTGCAACCTTGGGAAGAGCCAGGGACTAAGCAGAGAAGCTGCAGCATCAGTTGTTGCACCAGGGATCTGACTACTTGTTCACAAGCCCCCACTTAGACAGTCTCTCCCAGCATTTTCTTTCCAGGGAAGCTTTGTTGATTTAAAAAAAAAAAAAAAGGAATCCTGTGTCCTGGGAATCGCTAGGGTCCAAGCACAGCAGCTTTGGTACCAGCCGCTATACCAGGAGAGCCCTGGCTGCTAGCTCCCTAGCCCACACCCACTTGCTGACCAGCACGTACACAAAATTTTCCATACACTCACTCACTCACACGGGGACTTGCGTAGTCTGCCTGGCTCAGCTGCCATCCTCCTTCTTCAAACAAAACTCAGAACTCAGCTGCCATCTTTGACAGTTTCCATTGTCATGGCCAAGAAAAAAACTTTCTTTTGGTCTTCTGAAAGATCACTGAAAATCTCATGACAAAGGCAGACTAATGGGAGAAAAGGAATACAAATTTATTAACATACTGGAGTCCAACAAAATATAAGAATTCAAAGAAATAGCAAAACAGTGGATACTTTTATACTATCTTGAGGTTACAATAAGTATGGGGGCCTGGAAAATGGTGAAACAAGTTATTGTGAAAAAATAGGTTATAGAAGAAGAGAAAAGGAGGCTTTCCTAGTAAAAGTGGTACTATTATGCAGATGAAACCTCACAGATAGCTGCCCTCAGGGAGAATTCCTGTAAATGTTACTTTCAGATTTGTTTGTTTGTTTGTTTATATTTATTTATTTATTTAGAGTTGGGGTCTATGTCACTCAGGCTGGAGTGTAGTGGCCAGTGCCAGCCACTGCAGCCTCGACCTGCTGGGCTCTGGTGATCCTTCCACCACAGCCTTCCAAGTAGCTGGAACTACAGGCGTGCTACCACGCTCAGTTAATTTTTTGATTTATTGTAGAGATAAGATCTTGCCAAGTTGCCCAGGCAGGTCTCAAACCCGGGGGCTCAGGCAATCCACTCACCTCGGCCTCCCAAAGCACTGGGATTATAGGCTGAGCCACCGAGCCCGGTTTACTTTCAGATTTTTTAAGGAGTTAGATTCTCAGTTAATCTTTCCTAGATCTGGGCAAGAGACAGCCTTAGAGAAAATTTGGCTGCATCATCACAGATTTTTCTGTATAAATGCAAATCCTCCCCGCAAAAAATAGCTTTGTAGAGCTAATTCTGTTTGCAGGCCTTCTGAAGAGCCACCTCAAAATATGTCAAAAAGTTTATTTTGTGGTGAAATACTATGATTTTTTTCAATTTCATGAGTTATCAATGACAGATTTGACAAAAGAGTATACATTTATTGACAGCTGATTTTTTGATTACAGAGTATACATTTATCGACAGCCCATTAAAGCTCTTTCCAATATTTAAGCTTAGCTTTGTCCCAAACCCTCAGGGAAAGGCCTCCTGGTTACCCAAAAGTTTTATGGGGCTTGACTGCCCATAGCAGTGGCACTGAGGAAGACTGCACAAAGGAAATTTGGCTCTATTTGTCAGTCTGACCGTTGAAGAGAGATTTTGATATATTAGTCTCGGTGTGAGCAGAGACATGTGAGTGGCCCCATTTTATGGGGAGTGACTCACCAGCTAGTGCTAAATAAATCATCCCCATAGTTCTTTCCCCTGGGGAAAAAAAAAATGTTCTTTTTTTTTTTTTACAGGACTAAAGAGTAAGACCATTAGCTGCTGCTCAGGAATCTGAAAAAGGTGCACAGACTCTCTGTCTCAGGTATGCCCTGTGGCTTAGCTGAGCTGCAAGTTGCATCCCGTACAGAGGAGATGCCTGTGGAATTTAGCTACCTTCCAGTGAACTCCAGCCATGTGTATGGCATTGCTATCAGTAAAGTATACTGACTCCCTTTCGTCCTCAGATTGTCGACACAGGGGCTCCTCACTTTGCAGTAAGGTTGAGGATGAGGACAGCCACATCCTCTTGTAATTTGGAGAGACCTTTGTTGTTCAGCTTAGACCTATTGTGAAGGTACATTACCATTTTTAACATGAAGATTTTGTGGGCATGCTGAACCACTAGGGTGATGAGTGCTTAATCCATTATATACTGGACACTGAAGTATGCAGAGAGACAGTGCCCAGTACTCGGGAATAGGTTGCTCCAGGAGTGTGTGCCACACGGCTGCATCATTCAGCCACTGGGTTCAAAAATCCCAGATGCAGCTACTTGAAACCATGCTATATTCAAAGGCTCCAATAAGCATAGTCCTTGGTGACCAGAGTCTCCACTTAAAAGAGGGGTCCCAGCAGTACTTAAGGGAAGTGCCTGTGGGGCAACTAACTGACCAAACTCCAGGGCACTTAATAATAAATAATTTATAGGACTTTGCTAGATGGGCCTGAATATAATGGACAAATAAGGATTGTGTTTCCTCTAAAATTCCATGAGGCCCAGTAGATGTTGGGCCTATTTTAAGAGAGTTGGGACCCTTAGAAGCCATAGTTGAAGTGTTACCCACTGTGGGAAAATCCTCCTTCTGCTGACAAAATAATGTCTCGAAGTTTAGCAGAATTGCTCCCCTTTGTATCTTATGCAGGAATGTAATACAGATTGGGGTTCTGCTACTGTACCCAATTGGACCAGGAAGGCCTTTACTTATTGGAATTTTACAAGATTTCAAAAAGCTTATTTTGAAGCCCTAGCTTCTTGCCTAATCATTTGATCAGTAATTTTAATCCAGTCAGATATTCTGATATATTAAAAAGGGTTTTGCTCTATGCGATAGCCAGACTGTTTTCCATTACATTTCACTGGGAAGTACACTTTCAAGGATCAAAATTGAAACAATAGGTTGTTAAACAATACCCCTTCGTGTTAGTGAGTCTTGAACCCTGTTTTTCCTCTAATCTTGTGTGACAGTCTTGTTATTTTTATTATACTCTGGTCGTTTAGAATTTAAAACTTTATAGATAACTTCAAAGAACTTAAAAAACAAAACTTCAAACTCCCTGAGAACTTCAAAACTACACTTTCATTTATATGACTCACATTTTTATTTGAACAACCCACTGAAAGTGGAAGCAGTTTCTTTAAAACCACTCACTCTGCGATGCAAACAAACTTCTTCCTTTCATCTGTTTACGTTGGACTTTATATGGCACTGTTCTCTCGATGTCAGCATTCCTAGACTTAGGATTTCAAAAGAAGAAAAAGTAGACTGATAGAGAGATAGAGAGAGAGCTAGCTAGATAAATCTTTTCTCTCTTTCTTTTTTGTTTTTTATAACTTTGCAATATTTCCCAATTCCATCTGTTCCTATTTATTTCTACAACCACTATATATATTTGAGGCCATATTTCAAGTAACATGATATTTAAATAGACCTTTCATCTGGTTTTCTGGGGTCACTCTCTTTCCCCTTCTAATTCAAAGTATAAGGCGTTCACTTTATTCTTCCAGGAATACTCCTCTAATCAGGTCATTCCCATGATGAAAGTTGTCAATGGCCCTGTCTTTTTTCAAGAATAATGTCCACACTACTTAAATAATAATTCAATGCCTGCATAACCCCAATTTATCTTTCCCATTGTATTTCTCATAATTCTTCATAATATTTATTGCTAAAAATGCTGAACTAACAGATATTTTAAAATGATTTAAGACATTCATATAACTAGGTATTTTATTGTACTACCTTTAAAATATGTCTTCATATCTAATCCTGACTGCTCCTTCAGAGTCTCAAAACACCCAACTTTCCCATCATTTTTTCCCCTTCAAAGCAGTATTTTGCATCTATAGCATTTTTCTGCAAATATCTTCTAAAGTCTCTTCTCATTCCATTATATAGCTGTTTATTTATGTATTTTATCTCCTCGATTAGTTTGTATATTCCTTATAGGACAATCTTCACGTTTGATTAATGCTTGTTTGCTCATATCATTCAACACAGTGCTTTAAATCTTGCTGGTACACAAAAACAATTTGTTGAATGAATGTATTGGTTTTCTATCGTTAAGTAACAAATCACCACAAACTTGGCAGCTTAAAACAATACTATTTGTTATCTCACAGCTCTGTAAGTCAGAAATCCAAGTGGGCTTGATTGGGTCTCATTTTAGGATTTTACAGGGCTGAAATCAAGGTGTTGACTGAACAGGGATCTTTTGTAAAGTCTCTAGGAAAGACTATCTTCTAGGATCATTTAGATGATTGACAGATTTCATTTTTGTGAGGCTGTATGCCCAAAGTCCTTGTTTGCACTTAGTTTCGAGAGGCTGTCTACATTTTTTGCCACATGATCTTCACTATGGTCAAGTCAGCCCAAGCATGTCAATCCTCATTATTTGAATCTCTCTTTATTCCTTTGCAGGAAAAATTCTGCTAAAGGATTCACCTGATTGAGTCAGGCCCACCAAGTTAATCCATTTAACTTAATTTCAATTAATTTGAGACTTCAACTGTTTCTACAAAATTCTTTATTACAATACCTAGATTAGTATTTGAGTGAAGAGTTGGGGAACTGGAATGTTCATACAGATATTCATAGATGTACATCTTCAATAGATAATCATTTAAAAATCCTCATCATTATGTATCACATTCAAAAACTTTAGTCATTGACTACAAAGATTCTTCTGCATTGAATTTTAGGAAATTTTTAAGCAGCGTGTATGCAATTTTAAATAGATTTGTATAAGTATGCGTTTGATATGTATAGTCTTTGTTTTATTAGCATTCCATTGTATTTTGTGAGTTCCAATTTTTTTTATGCACCAAGAATTTTACAAGTCTTATATTTGACTCATTAAATACTATAAATGACTACAAGGAATACATTTTTACCTTCTTGGAAAATTCATTTATGGGAAATGTTTTTATTGACAAGTATATGATGTTTTTGTTTTCTATGAAGTAGCAGAGATGAAATATAATCATAAATAAAATAATCTGAATTTTACTAAGTGCTTTTTTTTTTTTTTTTAAATTGGAGTCCCACTCTGCTACCCAGTCTGGATTGCAGTGGCATGCTCACAGTCACCCCAGCGTCAACCTGCTGGGCTCCAGCGATCCTTCCACCTCAACTTCCAAGTAGCTGGAACTACAAATGCATGCTACCATGCCTGGCTAATTTTTGATTTTTTGTAGAGAGAGATCTCGCCAAGTTGCCCAGGCTAGTCTCAAACCTGTGGACTCAGGCAATCCACTGCCTTGGCCTCCCAAAGTGCTGGGATTACAGGCTGAGCCACTGAGCACGGCTTACTAAGTGCTTTTATATGCAATATTTTTTGAACAAAAGATACAGTAAATTTTATTTTATTTTATTTTATTTTTGAGTTGGAGTCTCACTCTGTCACCCAGACTGGAGTGCAGTGGCTGCTCCCGGCCACCGCAACCTCGACCTGCTGGTCTCTGGGGATCCTTCCGCCTCAGCCTCCCAAGTACCTGGAACTACAGGTGCATGCTACCACGCCCAGCTAGTTTTTTATTTATTGTAGAGATGAGGTCTCGGCAAGTTGCCCAGACGGGTCTCAAACCCGTGGACTCAGGCAATCCACTCACCTCAGCCTCCCAAGGTGTGGGATTACAAGCTGAGCCACCGAGCTCGGCAATTTCATTATTTTTATTCTATAGAGTAATACATACTTAATAATTCAAGGCTATGTCATGGGTAAATACCACAGTCAGGACTTGGAAACTGGTTTTTATGTTACATTCGGTGCTCTGCTGACTGAATAACAACTATTAAGTACCACTTTTTATACATACGTACTTATATAACAAAAATAATTATATTTCTTTGTAGACCATGCTCCCAAGGCATGAGCTTTCAGTCAAATTCTCAGTGGAACAGCAGCTAATTTAGTATAATTTTTTCAATTTCTTCCAGTTAAAATTACTTTAAAGATATGAAATATATTTGGCTATGTGTTATATATTAAATTTTATATTTGTAGAGCAAAAAAAAAAAATCTTGACCAAAGTAAAGGTAGATTATGTTGAATAGATGAAACAAAATTGCATTTTAATTAGGTAAGAATATCTGTGGAATATCCTTGGCTTTAAAAAAATACATTTTTAGGCATATATATATGCAAGAAACATTAAAAATGCAACTTTATATTCATCAGAATGGCTGAAATGTTTCTGCAAATTTTTAGTATTTGAATGATTTATATTTTGATCTTCATTAGCACTCTTGACTCTATAGCAGTTGGCAATTCAAAAGCAAGAAAAGACCAAATGTAATGTCAACTAATTTCTTACTTTTTCCAAAATTTCAAGATAATTAATTTTTTTATAATTTTACACACAATGGATTAAAATTTTCTATATTTTAAAGAAATTTTAGTTTTTCAACTGTATTTGAGTTTTATGTATTAGTCATTGTTTCCTTTTAGTTTTCCTAGGCAACCACAACGCTAACTGGGTACGTCCTCAGAATACATCTCTACAGTGACATTAGTGGCTACAGATTTTTTTTAATAAAGTACAGACACTTCTACACAATATTACAATAAACATAATGGCCCTTTGAATTATGGTATAACCTATCTCCTGAGGTTTTATTCTAGTCAGTAATGACATAAGATATCTCCTATCCACTGTACACTGCTATTTCACCTCATGAATCATATAGAATTTTTAAAAAGCAAAAATGGAAAAATTCCAAAAAATTTCTGGTTATAAAATACCACAAAATGTTCACACAAGAGCTATTATTTGAAAAGAAAAAGGGTCAACTTTTTAAGCAGTTATCTGCTTTTGAGTTTCATACAGATTAAGGTATAAAATAAGTGTTTTAAGTTAGAGTTATGATAAACACAATGCATTCTTGTTGACGTTAAATCCTGAAGGTGACATTTAAACAACTAGTTTTATATTTAATGTATGTGATAGGTCAATAAGTAAAAAAATTCTCTCTCTTCTTCAGGTAAAAAACATTTACTTGCTCATATTTATTAGTTTATAGCTCATTATTAGCAATGGTTTTTGCAAGATCCTGCTTTTGTTTTATTATTTATTTATATGTTATTTCTTCCATATTCCTCTTTCATATGCTTCACCTCAGTAGCAAACTTTATCTTGGAAACATATGTATTTCTGCTCATTTGTATAAATGCTTTGTCTACATACATTTTCATAAGAAAAGTGTGTGCACATATAAAAATTTATGTTTTTTACAGTGATGTGCCAGTAAATATTTAATAACTGGCTCTTTAGGGGAAAAAACCTTGATTTGTAGTATTTACTGGTTTCGATTGAATAGATATACCTATCATAACCAAATTCAAGCTAAACATGATGTTACTGAAAGTATAGTTAGTGATGTGCAATAGCAAGTTGGCATGTAGTATGTTTGCCATGCAGATGAAATAGATATAAATAACCTCAAAGGTTTAAATAAAAGTAAAATAATTAGGTAATAATGATATTTTAATATTTACTAACTTTTTTTTTCTTTTTAATTTCTTATTTTGAAGATGCAGGGTACAATTTAGGGTTAGGTATACAAATGTTCATTATGCAGGTACTCTTGTTGATGAGGTGTGCACCCTCTCCCCTAGTAGTTTCCCACTACTGCCAATCCCTTTCTTATAGTATTATGATAGTTGTTCAAGGTCCGCTAATGATTGAGAACATGTGATACTCTGTTCTTTGTTTCTGTGACAGATCTCTCAGTATTATAGACTCTAAGTTCATTAAATTGCTGTGAAATTCATAATTTTGTCCTTTAGGGTTGCATAATATTCCACTGTGTATATGTACCACATTTTTTTTTATCCAGTCCTCTTTCGATGGGCAGCACGGTTGGGTCCATGTTTTTTCTATTGTGAATAATGCTGCAATAAACATGCATGTGCAGGTATCTTTTTCATAGAGTGATTTGAGTTCCTCCAGGTATATTCCCAGTAGTGGGATTGCAACGTCGTATGGGAAGTTGAATATTAGATCTTTTAGGAATCACCACACTGTTTTCCACACAGCTTGTACTAATTTACACTCTCACCAACAATGTAGAAGTGTTCCCTTCCCCCCCCAAGTTAGGTGGTATCTCAGTGTGGTTTTAATTTGCATTTCTTTGAAAACTAGTGAGGTTGAGCATTTTTTCATGTATCTGTTGGATGCTTATATGTCTTCTTTTGAGAAGTGTCTATTCATATCTTTTGCCAACTTTGTAATTGGGCTGTTAGGTTTTATCTTTGCAGCATGATTAAGTTCCTTGTAGATTCTCAATGTTGGGCCTTTGTCAGATAAACAGTTGGCAAATATTTCCCAGACTGTGGGCTGCATCCTTACTCTCTTGATGGTTTCTTTGGCTTTGCAGAAGTTTTTCAGTTTGATGAAGTCCAACTTGTCTATCTTATCTCTTATGGCATGGGCACCTGGGGTTTTGATCAGGAATTGGTTGCCAGTTCCAATTTTCATAAGAGTGTCTCCTGTGTTTTCTAAGGTTCTTACAGTTTGAGGATTTAGGTTTAGGTCTTTGATTCATTTAGAGTTGATTTTTGTGCATGGTGATAGGGAAGGGTCTTAATCTGCACATGGTCAGCCAGATTTCTCAGCACCATTTACTGAATAGGTTCTCCCTCTCCCCAGTGGTTAATGGTGGAGGCTTTGTTGAAGATGAGTTGGTTGAGAAATTGAGGTTTTGCTTCTGGAATCTCTATTTTGTTCCATTGGCCTATATGCCTGTTTTTGTAACAATACCAGACTGTTTTCATTACTGTTGCTTTATAATAAAGTTTATAGTCTAGGAGTGTGATATCTCCTGCTTTTTTTTTTTTCCTGAGGATTGTTTAGCTATTTGTGGTCATATGTATTTCCATATGAATTCCTGTATTGTTGTTTCCAGGTCTGAGAAAAATGCTGCTGGTAATTTAATAGGTGTTTTGTTAAATCTGTTGATTGCCTTTAGTAGGATGGACATCTGAACAATGTTGATTCTTCTAATCCATGAGCATGGAATATTTTTCCATTTGTGTCATCTTTGATTTCTTTGAACAGTGTTTTGTAGTTTTCGTTGTAAAGGTCTTTCACTTCTCTGGTTAGGAAGATCCCAAAATATATCTTTTTTTGTGTGTGGCTATTATCAGTGGAATTGAGCTTTTTCTTTGGGTTTCTGCTTGTTTATTGTTGGTATTTAGAAATGCGACTGTCTTTTGTACATTTATCTTATACCCTGAGACTTTGCCAAAATCCTTTATCAGTGCAAGGAGATTTTTGACAGATTTTTCTCGGGTTTTCAAGGAATAGAATCATGTTGTATGCAAAGAGGATGATAACTTCATCTTTTCCTATTTAGATACTCCTGGTTTCCTTCTCTTGTCTGATTGCTCTATCTAGGACTTCCAATACTATGTTGAATAGGAGAGGGGAGAGTGGGCATCCTTATCTTGTTCCAGTTTCCAGGAAAAATGGTTATTAACTTTTTTATAGTTTATTTAATTGTACATTTATCTAGCTTCCTTTAAAGTTACAACTCTAACATATGTTTTGTAAAATTTATAGAAATATTACATGCAGTTCATAGGGAATTGTATGAACTGGCTCCCTACATACCACTGATTCTATCACTAGAAAATTTTCTAGAAGGGTAAATTGAAGCTCAGTTCACTTTTTGTATTCTAGCTTATAAACTAAAGCAAATACTCAGTTCACTTTTTGTATTCTAACTTATAAACTAAAGCAAATACTCAACAGTTCCTGAGCTAAAGGAATTTATGAGATTTCGTAAGATTCATGAAATTAAAATTCATTATTGGTTGAAACACAAAATGACAAAATATTTTACCTTAAACATCAATCATGATTTTTAATTTTTGTCAATTGTTTTGTTAGTTTTTCTATATTTTTATTATGATCACCAATATCAATACCCTCATTCTAGAGTGTATGAAATTTAAATAAATTGACAAATTTAATATATAGTCAAACTATATGGTGACAGCAGTTGCTCTTTATGAAAGACAGAATACAATTTATTTATTTATTTATTTATTTATTTATTGAGTTGGAGTCTCACTCTGTCACCCGGACTGAAGTGCAGTGGCCACTCCCGGCCACTGCAGCCTCGACCCACTGGGCTTCGGTGATTCTTCCGCCTCAGACTTTCATGGCCAGAATTACAGGCGTGCGCTACCACGCCCAGCTGATTTTTTTGATTTATTGTAGAGATGAGGTCTCACCAAGTTGCCCAGGCGGGTCTCGAACCTGCGGGCTCAGGCAATCCACTCACCTCAGCCTCCCAAGGTGCGGGATTACAGCCTGAGCCACCGAACCAGGCTGAATACAATTTAAATACATAGAGAAGTAGATTTTTCTTGAGGATAGAAAGGCAACAAAAGATAAATACATCAAGTATTTTTACATTATAGATTAAATACGATTCTTATTAACATTTTAGATATTGTTTTCTATTTCTTTTTATAGCTGATAGTGCTCTTTGAAACTGACAGATTTTATGCTTTGAGATTTTTATCCTATTTATGAGACTGTAAATAAGGTAAAACTTTAAGAAAGGCAATTTCTTATTGTATTATTTTGTTTTCTGCTACTACAACAAAATACCAAAGACTGGATAATATATAAATAAAAGAGATTTATTCTGGCTCACAGTTCTGAAAGCTGGAAAGTCTAAGCACAGCTCTGACATCTGGTAAGGGCTTTCTTGTTGTGTTATTTCATGGCAGAAGTGCAAATGAGCACACTAGGCCAAAAGAAAACAAGGGCAAAACTTGTCCTTTTATCAGGAATCCACTTCTATGATAAGTAATTCACTCCCACCGTAATGGCAATAACCTTTTCATGATCTCTAAGCCCTCATGACCTAATCACGTCTTAAAGGCATCACTACTTAAACTGTTACAATGGCATTAAGTTTTCAACAAATGAGCTTTTGGAGAACGCATTCCAACCATAGCAATAACATATGTTAAAATCTTACAAATGTTTATAAACTTTGACCCAGTTATTCTATTTTCACAACTTTTTTGGTGAAACCAAAATATATCCTAGACATGCATATAGATATAATTTTTGCTGTATTTTTTTATTTATGAGGACACAATGAGAAAAATGGCAAGCAAATTGGGAGTAGGATAAAAAGTCCTTGTTTATTACAGAGAGTTACTATTTATTTTTTATTTATTTACTTATTTATTTTAAAGATGCAGGGTACAATTCAGGATTAGGTATACAAGTGGTCATCATAAAAGAGTTACTATTTAAACTTTAAATTATTATGCACCCATTCACATAATTTTTGTGTTATGTGTACTAGAATATGAGACTCTAATTGTATGCTACCAACATGCCACTCTCTTAGTAATAGCAAGCTAGAATTATTTTTTATTTTTTAACTTAATTATATATCTATAACTACATAACAAGGAAGCCACTAAACTTTTCCTTGTAATCATCTTTAACTTCACTATTATGAGTGATTTCTTTTTTGATTTTCCACATAACTGCATTTGTTAATGCTTCTACAGTTATACTGACAAGACATATATAAAGAGAAAAAAATATTGTATTTAACAATTTATAGAACTAAGTGAGTGTAAGTATATTAATCATAAAAGGCATGAAATTCCATGGAGCACACTTCAAACTCTGGATTTGAGAAATTTCTCTGTAGTAGAAAGAGGTGTGCACATGCCAGACACTACTTTCATTTAATTACTTGTTCTTCAATTATAAGTCACCTAAATTTCAGTGACTCACTTTATTATCTTTAGAGTCAGTTTTTCTGAACTTTGTAGATAATTGTGCAACATAAAAGAAATTGTGTAAATATATAATGTTCTATGTAACAATTTAAGATTATATATGTATAAACATTAATATATACTTAACGTATATTTAATGTGTGTGCACACAATACATTTGTGTTTGAATATCTGTAATGAGACATATTAATTGTGTGACCTACTAAGCTCCATACTCTCCTAAGGGAGCTGCCTAGCGTTTTCATAAGGGAGTCCTTTGTGGCCATGTTTTATTGCATGTTTGTGTTCATTTTGGCCACTGCTGTAAGACTTGGCATCAGAAATATGTATTGAATCAGTAACTTCTCTGTAAGAGAATTATAAACTTTGAAATGACACAAGAATAAGGCACTTGTCTAGAATTATAGTGGAAAAAAAAGCATAGGGAAAAACCATATAAGTCATATGGCCACTAAGCATGGAAAGTCAAATATAGAATAAAACTGAATATCTAAGCAAGCAGAGCCTCTGAGATAAGAAGCAATAAACCAAGAGAAGAATTATCTGGTATGGGTAAGACGAACAGGAGAAATGACCTGCAGAAATAAACTGAAGATTCCCACTAACTGTCACTATAATGCAGACAGATTGACTAAGGACCATAACAATTTCTTGCATTCAGAACACAGCGCAAGTGACACCAAGATAAGTCTCAGTTGTTCCAGGGTTATGAGGATGGGATGGGATTGGCATAATAGTTTCATTCATTAGTTCATTTATATTATTATAAAATCATTTTCATCATAATGATCATTATTGTTCTACCATTTTGTTCTGACACTATTTATGTTGTTTTCCAAAGCCATGAAGTCTTGTCTTACTGTCACTGTTGCTGTACACTGTAGCAACACTCAATCACCTACAGCCTGACTGATATGGCCTCCAAAGGTGAAACATTAGGAACAAGTAAAATGCACTTGAAGTTTTGAGTGAATTCAGCACCTGCTCTATTCATATTCAGAGGTGGCTGTTTGCTAGGAGCACAAAAAGTAAAACCTGACCTTGAAATTTCCAAAGAGCCATTTAATTACTACCTTTGAGCATGTCTATATGCAATTATTTCTCACTAAATGCCTTTCTCATCTATTCAAGCAGGAAAATATTCTAGCAAGGGAATCTCTAAATCTGCACTTCAAATGGTGCTATCAAAATTTGTCAAGAGATTAATGTTCTAACCCATCTTTACTTAAATCTTATTATTTGGACATTATACTTACATAAATAAATGATGTAGAAATTTGTGGCTTGATAGGCTGAAGATGTCATGTCTTAGAGTTTGTGGGCTTTATATAATCTGATAGCAAGTGAAAGTCCCACTTTCAATCTATCAAATAAAATAGATTATATAACTGGATGATAGAGATTAACAAAACCATGGCTACTATCACCTTTTAAAATCTTGTTTGAGATAGTCAATTCAATATTTGATACTCATTGCCTTATTTTATGTTGGAAATAAAAATAGTGACTTTTTACTGTAATCATTCACTCAATATGAATACTAAAGAATGGGAAAATAAATCAAATAGAAAGATTATAAAAATAAAAAAGAATGATCCTAAAAATAAGGCATTAATAGATTTATTTAGCATTTATTTGATTAGCCCTACACCTGTTAAAATAAATGTATTTGATTAATAATGTAATTATTGGAAACATTAAAAAAATTTACATGGCAAATTTTTATTTTGTGAAAAATGTTAAATCCAAAATAAAAGTAACATTTAAAAAATCTATAGAAATAAAATAGTTATAATTTTTTTAGTTATAAAATATTATGCATAGATCCACATTGTAATAATGTAAGTTCTGGAAGGCACCATATAAATGGATTAGAATTAGTATTTAATTTAAAAATTACAATTACATAAAATTAACATGGTTTACTATGTCAGTTTAAGTTATGAACACAACTATCACTCCTATAAATAATTATTTTTTCAAAGCTCTAGGAAAAAACCCTCTATGCTTCTATGTGAAAATGTATTTTTAAAATGAGTTAAAATTGGTATAGTGTCAACAATCAATATCAGAAGGCTGTAGTATGTTACTTGACAAAAATCAAGCACAGATTTATGGAAATAGTGTGAGTCTAAACTGTATGTCTAGATATTATTACCCAGATGTGAAGGACACAAACTAATTAACTAAAATGAAATATGTGTGATTCCTTTCCTAACAGAGTATGGAAATTAAGCTCTGAGTTCACGAGTCATTGCTGGAGTCTTCAGGAAGGACTCAATGTGTTAAGTTGGGAATCATAGTACTGAAAGTGAACTGCCGGGCACCTGGTCATCTGTGACCGGAGTCCTAAACTAGGAAATATTAAAAGTGATAATGTATAGATAGCCATAGTATAGCGTTATTAAAAGCAAAAAGCATACTACATTGTTTTCAAGCGTTTTTAAATTTTTTTTGTTTTTATGTTAATTTGGAATCTTAAACCTCAGTATTAAATAATAAAGAAATAGATCATTATATTTCTAATTAATGTGATTTTATTCTGTTTAAAAGAATAGCATGACTATAGCATGTTCATTATTTATTGGTATATACCTAAAGTTTATGAAACTTCAATTTCGTCTGACATTAAATGTTACTTAAAAAGTCAATACAAGCTGGGCTCGGTGGCTCAGCCTGTAATCCCGCGCCTTTGGGAGGCTGAGGTGAGTGGATTGCCTGAGCCCGCGGGTCCGAGACCCGCCTGGGCAGCGAGACCTCATCTCTACAAAAAAAATTTTTTTAAAAATCAGCCGGGCGTGGTAGCGCATGCCTGTAATTCCGGCTACTCGGAAGGCTGAGGCGGAAGGATCGCCGGAGCCCAGCAGGTCGAGGCTGCGGTGGCCGGGAGCGGCCACTGCACTCCAGTGTGGGCGACAGAGTGAGACTCCAACTCAAAAAAAAAAAAAAAAAGTCAATACAGCTGTAATGGTTCATTTCATATATCAACTTGAGTGAGCTGAGAGATGCCCAGATAGCTAGCAAAATAATATTTTTGTGTGTATCTAGGAAGATGCTTCTGGAAGAAATTAACAATTGCATACACTAAATAAAGAAGATCACACTCACAAATGTTGGCTAATGTTATTCAACCCACTGTTGGTCTGAATAGAACAAAGAGGCAAGAAATGGCAAATTTGGGTTCTAAGGCATTTGAACTTAGACTAGAACTACACTACAAAATTTCTTGGGCTTCAGATCTTGTTACTTAGCCACCATAATTGCATGAACCAATCCCTCAAAATAAATCCTCCCCCCTCCCCTGATCTCTATCTCTGCAAAAATAGGTTTAGGAGTATTGAAATCAATCTGTCCTACTGATTTTGTTTCTCTGAATAGCCTGTACTAATACAAGAACTTTGGAATATTAAAAGAATTTTGAATACAGTTAACAAATAGTGCTATATAGCATTAAAACCTTTTGTGCTTATTTAATAAATAATTACTATAATAATATGCTTTTCACTGTTTTATAAATGCATCACACTATTCTGAAAATCCCATTACAATGAATTCAAAGGAAGTCAGATCTCCTTTGTTATATTGGTATCTGTTCCACCAAAAACTGTTTATGTAAATGGGACATCTACTCAGTTTTAAAAAAAGTATTTTCTGGATACAAACATGTGAATAGTAAAATTATTTACTGTAATGAGATCTGTCCTAAATCTTGGTTTGTTCATTCGTCTTACTTAACTCAGTGATTTATTCATGTAAGTAAATAAAAGTGTTTTTGTTTTGTTGCTGAACATGTGTAAACCCCAAGTTTGTTTATTAATAAGTAGGATATATGCAATGAGATGTAAGTGATGAAGAACTACCTAGTGTACTAAGTCCCAGAGTTTGAACCAGTTGTTTGCCATTGACGTATAATAACTGGTGGTTAGGTAAAGGAGGGAAATTCACACCATTTGTCCTTAATAAGAATTGTGGTGCTAGCCCTATGTGCAATGTCTTGGCCTAATAAGTAGAACTGAAAAAGTGATTCCGAGAAATCCTTTGACACTCCTAAGCCTATTTTTGAAGTATCTCATTATAATTTTGTCTAAATAGTGTTTATATCTCCAAAATGAAAACAGAAAACATAACTCCAGATTTATCCTGCAAAAGGGGACCACACTTCTGTACCTTGATTCTTCCCAAGGTGTATTTAGCCTCAGTTCCAGTTACAAAAGAGTAGATTTCAGCCGACTTTCAGAAAATGTAGAAGTTTAACGAATTCAGCACTTGCTAGGCTATTTTCATTGTAGATTAGAAAATTGAAGTAAACACAATAAAGTATTCTGGGAAACATATATTCACAGAGTGAGTCAAAAAGTGAGTGCTAAGTGACAACAGTAACAACACAGAATAATTTATATTCTCCATTGCATCTTTGAACAAAATTGAACAAAGGATGCTTGGAAGAAAAAGATTTCATCATAGTTGTACATACTTAATCAGTGAGAATGTAGCCATCACACATCTTTTGAGGAAACTACTCATGGGTTTAAGGCCACTACCTAATTCCAGAAACCAGAATTTCTAAAAATGAATTCATGAAATATAACCAACAAAATTAGGCTTGCAATCTATGCAATATATGAGAAACCAACCAAAAATTTTACATAAGGTTTTGAAACTCAGTATTATTATAAAATTACATAAGGAATTAAAGTAAATTTTGGGGGGCATTGACAAAATAATGAAAAAAAATTTTCTAATAAATATTTTTTTATTTTAAAATTGTGGGGTACAGTTAAGGATTAGGTATACGAATACGCGTTGTGTAGGTACCCTTGTTGATGAGGTGTGCCCCCCATCCCCAGACAGATATTGACTAATGTTAATCCCACCTCTCTTCCTCTCCCTGCCACTCCCCATAGTTTCCCGCCACTGTCAATCCTTTTCTTACAGTATTACTATAGTTGCTTAAGGTTCACTTATGAGTGAGAACATGTGCTACTCAGCTCTTTGTTTCTGTGAGAGATCACTCGGTATTATAAACTCTAATTCCATGCAGGTTGCTGCAAAATTCATGATTTTGTTCTTTTTATGACTGCATAATATTCCATCATGTATATGTACCACATTTTTTAAATCCAGTTCTCTTTTGATGGACAGCATGGTTGGTTCCATGATCTTCCTACTGTGAACAGTGCTGCAATAAACATACATGTGCAGGTATCTTTTTTATAGAGTGATTTGAGTTCTTTAGAGTATATTCTCAGTAGGGAGATTGCAGAGTCATATGGAAGGTCGATTTTTAGAGCTTTTAGGAATCGCCACACTGATTTCCACAGAGGCTGCACTAGTTTACACTCCCACCAACAGTGTAGAAGTGTTCCCTTTTCACCACATCCTCTCCAGCATCTGTTATTTTTTTAGTTATTCATAATGGCCATTCTGACTGGAGTTAGGTGGTATCTCAATGTAGTTTTAATTTGCATTTCCGTGATGACTAGACAGGGTCAACGTTTCTTCATGTGTCTGTTGGCTACTCATATGTCTTCTTTTGAGAAGTATCTGTTCATGTCTTTTGCCCACTTTGTAATGGGGTTGTTTGTTTTTTCTTTTTAGCATGTTTGAGTTCTTTGTAGATTCTAGATGTTAGGCCTTTGTCAGACATGGAGTTGGCAAATACTTTTTCCCAGTCTGTGGGCTGTCTCCCTGCTCTTTTGATGGTTTCTTTGGCTTTGCAGAAGCTTGTCAGTTTAATGAGGTCCCACTTGTCTATCTTATCTCTTATGGGCCATGCATTTTGGGTTTTACTCAGGAATTGGATGCCAATTCCAACTTCCATAAGGGTGTGTCCTGCGTTTTCTAAAGTTCTTATGGTTTGAGGTTTTACATTTAGGTCTCTGATCCATTTAGAGTTAATTTTTGTGTATGGGGATAGATAGGGGTCTTGTTCGAATCTTCCATATGTGGTAAGTCAGTTTTCCCAGCACAATTTACTGAATGGATTGTCCTCTCCCCCCATGTGACTGAAACTTATTGTTGCATTTTTTTCATGACACTGAGACTACTGTGCATCAATACAAATAAATCCGGAAGTTAAATTGTCGAATAAGCATAAAGGCAAAATCTTAAAAGAAATTCCAATGCAACTCTTTTATTTAACAAATAAGGAAACCAAGATAGGTAAGTAATATGGACTGAGAACTACAAATTCAAGTTTATTGTCTCAAAATATTTTAACTCAACTGAAAGGCAAATGGCTAAAAGCATGAACTCAGGACCTGAATTTGATTTCTGTATTTGATTTCTGGTTCTGCTACTGTGACTACTTTGCTGCTGTGGTAGTTATTTAATATGCCTTGGCCACCATTGCCTCATTTCTAAAATTATTACTTACTTCATTAGCTTAATTTGCAAAGTACTTTGAATATTGCCTAGACATAGTATTATATACAGTGCTTGCTAAATGAATCTTGCTATAAGCATGTTGATATATGCATTTGTTTAATGTGTAGTCTGGCAAATATATGCATCACAATACATTAATAATTTCTACTTTTGCTATATAGGTGCCTGTTGAATGATAAATTGATAGATGAATAAAGTCTATTATATAATAAACACTAACAAAATCTGATTAAAATAAATCACTGCTAGTAATTGATATTGAGCCTTTGATTTCTGGATGAAATTGGAAAGAAAAACAACACAGACAAAAGTAAATCCTTCAGGGAATAACAACACATAAAATTCATGTTTTAATTATTGAATAACTTGAAAAAATATGCAAAAGTAAGCCTAACTCAATAAGTAATTATTTTAATATATAAAAACATCTAAACATAAGTTTATGCAAATATCAAGAAAGAAGAAGAAACAGTAGGCACAGTTTCTTTAGAATAATAATAACATAAGAGAGCTCTCCACTAAAATGTGTAAAGGTCTTTCATTCTCATTCAAACACAATGCAAATAATTTTTTTTTTTTTTTTGAGTCGGAGTCTCACTCTGTCGCCCAGACTGGAGTGCAGTGGCTGCTCCCGGCCACCACAGCCTCGTCTGCCGGGCTCCGGCGATCCTTCCGCCTCAACCTTCCCAGCAGCCGGAATTACAGGCATGCGCTACCACGCCCGGCTGATTTTTTGATTTATTGTGAGATGAGGTCTCGCTTCCCAGGTGTGTCTCGAACCCGCGAGCTCAGGCAATCCACTTACCTCAGCCTCCCAAAGGCGCGGGATTACAGGCTGAGCCACCGAACCCGGCTGCAAATAATTTTTAATAGCATGAGTAGCAACAAATATTTATCATTTCCTATGATATTTATTTAGAATAAAACATTTAAAAGCTAAATTCTAATTAAAATAGATTTCTAGTACAACTATGAATACTAAAAAATAAAATAAAACACTAAATTTGTTCGAAAAATAAATTTTAAATAGATCCATGAGTGTAACTGAAATAATTTCAGATGCATAAAAAATTAATGTACTATAACTTATTAAATGTTCTGTAGAATCATTTTATTTATAAATGAAATGTCTATATTAGCGGAAAGGGAGCTCTGAGCCTATGATTTTATTCTTTCTATCAAATTCTCAAAAATGATCAAAATTTAATATTAGTGATACAAATCACAGTAAGATTCCACTCACAAAACAGAATTTTCAAACACATTTTGCAATGCAAAGTTCAGGCAAGCACAGGTTTATTGAAGCACTATAAACCCATGACTACACATAAGGAAGTAGGCCAATACATAATTGATTTAAAGGTATGGAAGCTAATCCATACCAGAGTAGAGAGAAAGAGATAGAAGATAATGCTGGAGAACAATGGTGTGTGTGATCCTTCATACCATTGATCTTACACAGTTTTGCCTAGAAGTCTAAAGAATGCAAAAATTTTTTTGCTATTTTTGTGTCAGGTACATACTCGTCCAGATCCACCTCATTCACTGCAGGGCTCCAAGATATAACATGGTTAAGTTTATATTATAATTTAACTATTTCCATATTTAGAAACAATTATTTTCAATATATTACATCTGTTGAGGAGATTGAAACTTAAAAAATATCCTTCACACTTTACTCTATATAAATGGTTATGGTTTGTTTTTTTAAAAAAGAATGTATTATAGATCCCACAGCTTGCATTTACAAACCAACTGTCTTTGATGTTTAGGAGTAGTGAGTTCCTGGGCAAGTTACCTAAGTTCTCTGTGCCTCAGTATTTTAATCTATAAAATGAGAATAAAAATAATGTCAAATTCACAGAGTATTTGTGAGAAATATGTAAATTAATATATGTAAGATGCTTCAGTAATAAGTGATGTATAATGAAGCCAGGTATTGTGCTACCTCCTGGGACATAATGAGATTGCTGGTTACCTCCTAAGTCGTTATTCTCCCTTTCCAACTCAGCTATCTGATATCAGCGGGATCGATTTACTACAAGTATAGGGACAAAACTTGATTGTAAGCCAAATGATTGGAAGAAAACTCAGTCCTATGACTACAGCAGTTATCAGTTTATTCGTGGTCCAGTTTGGGTCAATGGGGTGTGATATGTGATTACTAGTGGCTTTTGAGATGAAGCTTATCACCTCTTTTTCCAATAAGCTGTAAGTTACCAAGCCTATGGACCAATTACAAACACCAGATTTCTAGCAACATTGAAGGAGTTAGCTTTCAAATAATCATGATACTCTCACTATGAAATTACAGGAGAAAGATGGGGAGAAATGCCACCATTTGTTAATATTGATAGCATACTTTAAACTTTTAAGTAATATAAATAAATTTTTTTAAGGTAATGGTATTTTTTTGTCAATTGCAATAACAAAAATCTAAATATGTATAAATTGTGTGCTAAACTCAATCTTTGTTCTCAAGTCTTAGAATCTAGTAAATGGAACATATATGTGCGATCATAAAAAAAGTAATAAGTAGTATTTGTTGAGCACTGACTCTATGCTAGGTCCTGTCATCATCACATTACATACACTGTTGTTTTTAATCCCTACAATTGTGTAACATAAATGGTATTAATATACCCATTTTATGAATGAGGAAACAGACATGATAAAACTTAGATAATTTCCCAACAATCACACACCTACAGGCAGAACTAAAATTTGAACCCAGCCAATTTAATTTTAAATTTTTTGTTTTTAAACTCTAAGTTATGATTAATCTTCATCAAGGATAAATTAGTATCTCTAATAAAAGCTAAAAAGAAGAGTTATAGTTCTATGGGACCTTATTTTGGGGTTATATGTGATAAGGAAATCAGAGGGGTTTTTTCCCCCCTTTCTTCTCCCCACTCCCCTCTACCCCAGCTTGGATATATACTATTGTAATTATAAAACTATTTCTCTGTTTTCTATATCTTTTTTCCTGATCAAATTCTGAGTCCAATTTGTTTTACTGTGTTAAAAACATTTAACATGTGCCCTATCCTCTTAAATTTGTAAGTGCATGCTACAATATTATTAATTATAAGCATATTGTTGTACAGCAGACTTTCTAGAATGTTTTAATTTTACATAACTGAAGCTCTGTTCTCATTAGCCAGCAGCTTTCCATTTTTCTACCCAACCACATTCCCTGAGAGCCACCATTCTACTTTCTGTTTCTATGAGTTATACTCATACAATGAAGAACTATTTGATCATAGAAGAAAATCCTTTAATATGCAACAACAGAGATGAACTTTGAGAACATTATGGTAAGTAAAATAAATCACTGGCAGAGCAAATATTGCATGTTTTCATTTGTATAAAATATCAAAAGTAGCCAGACTCATAGAAACAGGCTTTTATTTTAAAAGTTTGAAGCTTTAGCTGAAATCAGAACAATAAACTGAGGATAATCTAGAAGAAAAGTTTTAAGATAGCTTTACTTGTGAAGTTCTTAGAAGGTCTTATAGTAGAAAGGCTAAAATAAGGATTATTTTGACTGTGGCATAGTTGTAAGGGACAAACTCAGTGGAAGATGATGTGGGAGAACAGGAAGAAAATAAGCTATAAAGGGTAATCTATGACTTACTAAGGAAATATGCATTTAGTTTTGAAATTAAGAAGTTCTTTTAAGAAAATTAAGCTTAAAAAAAAATACCAGGAAGCTCCACAGAAACAAAGAGCCGAATACCACATGTTCTCATTCTTAAATGGGACCCAAACATTAGTCACATTAGGAAAAGGGAGAGTTCAGCAGTCTCTTGACACTGCTAAAGGTGGGGGTGAGGGGCATGCAACAACACAAAGGATACCTGGCCCAAAACAAAGGGACATGCGGACCAGCTGGAGGCCCAAACTTCACCTGCATGAAACTTACTTGTATAGCTAATCCTAGTTTGTACCCCGCATCTCTATTATAAAATAAAATAAAATAAAATTATCACTTATGTTTCGGGGTATTTCCTTGACTTTATTTCCTGACTAATCTTTAAGAATTAATTTGAGGGAGGGCAAATATAATGAATACATGCTAATTGAATGTACCATTCTTTGATATATTTTGATAGCAAACTGCAATATAGTCTCAATTCTAATTGAGAATAATAACTGTTAAAGTGTTCAATATCTCGTTTCTCAAATTATCTTTTTTCTTCTAATTTAGTTATTTAATTGTTATTGTTGGGCTTCTTTTTGGTTATTTCAATCCTTACCTTTTTTCCCCTTAAGTACCAATTAAAAGTGGATATTTATTTATAAAGAAATTGATTGCTACATTGAGATACCACTTAATTCCAGTCATAATGGCCATTATTAATAACTCAAGAAACAACAGATGCTGTAGAGGATGCAGAGAAAAGGGAATGCTTCTACACTGTTAGGAATGTAAATTAATACAACCTCTGTGGAAAACAATGTAATGATTTCTAAAAGATCTAAAAATTGACCTTCCATATGACCCAGAAATACAATTCTCTTCTGGGAATATACCTGGAGGAACTCAAATAATTCTACAAAAAAACATACCTGCATACACATGTTTATTGCAGCACTATTCACAAGAGCAAAAACATGGAACCAATTGTGCTGCCCATCAAAACTAGACCGGATTTTTTAAAATGTGGTACATATACCTGATAGTACATTATGCAGTCATAAAGGACAAAATTATGGACTTCACAGCAACTTGAACTGATTTAGATTTATCATACTCAGTGTTCTATTACAGAAACAAAGAACTGAGTACTGTTCTTCAGCAGATTTTGAACATTTATCATAAAACTATAAGAAAGGGATTGGCAGTAGCAGGACACTACCAAGGGAGGGGAGCAGGGGCATAAAACATCAGTAATGGTACCTGATCTCAAACCAGGTGAAGTGGGCACCAAAGGGAGGCCCAAACTTCACCTGTACAATGACCACTTATCTACCTAATCCTGAGTTGGACTCCACATCTTTTAAATTAAAAAAAAATGATTGCTATCATGGCTTAATTTCTTGATTGAATAGGTCTTTTAGTCTTGAATTTCTGTAACTATCTTTCCTCTGAATAATAGATTTGAGTGAAGTGCTGAATAAACACTTACCAGTGGAATAGATAGGTTTTATTTTAGACTATTTGGAAACAGAATTGTATATCATCTACCCCACTAGTCTTGTATTTCTCTGAAGTCACAAGACAGATCAGCAAGATTATCAAAGGTTTCTGTCCATGATTTGAGGGTTAAGAGTACAATCCAGGTTGAAGGACATGCAAGTATTTAGTACTTTTTTTTTTTGAAATCATATTTCGGATAACTGCCTCCCTCAGATTCAGAACAAGAATGATGAAGTTATAGTGTTGGAAAGCCATTGAAATTTTTAAAATTCCTGATGATTTCAAGATTAAAGTGGTAAGAGACACTCTGATCAAGAAAGTCAAATATTCGAGGAAAGAAATAATGTAGCCCAAATTAAGTACTTACCCTAGAGGAAAGACACAATAATGTAGTTCAAAGGTAAGGTAAGAGCAACTAGTTATTTCATGAATAGAGTTGAACTATAGTATCCAGCTCTAAAAGAAAGAATTCTGAAAAATTATTTTGAGAAAAAATACAATAAATGTAGTTTCTTTTATATTGTAATCAGTTATGTCATATGACACTCAAATGCCAAAATCCATAATATGCAAAATTGAACTTACTAAAAAGAAAGATGGATGTGAAGTGCTGATTGTGCTTTTTAATTTAATGGCAAGAGGTTCAAAATTTGCTCTCTAAGTTGTACTTTGCTACCATGAAAGCAAAAGAGTGGCACCAACAATAAGCAGGGCACACCGAAAGTCAAGAGGTATATTGTTTTATTCTGTGTTCCAATTTAGAAAATACACACACACACACACACACACACACACACACACACACACACACACATATAAATGTGTGTGTCTATATATATGTGTGTGTGTGTGTGTGTGTGTGTGTGTGTGTGTGTGCGTGTGTGTGTGTGCTTCAGTAAGACTGTGTTTGAATGTAGTGAAAAAAGTGGGAATAATTAAAATAGAAGCAGTAGATTTATTCTAAATTATAGATAGAGGGATTCAATTAACAAAGGAGTTGCGCCTTTTCAGTGAGTGCATGGAAAATATATTAGAGAGGAAAGGAAATATGAGAGGTTTACCAGGTGTTTTCAAATTCATCTGTAAAAATGTCATTAGATTTTACCTTATGACTAAGTATATTAAGTGTTCTATAAGATACATTTTATTTTATTCATTTCTATCTATGAAAATAATGTGTGTTATCTTAATATAAATTGTATTTGTAGGAATGATTATATTAATGTAAATTTTATATGTAATTATAATTATTATAAAAATATAGCATATGTGATAATAAAAATTCTCTATTTAAAAGCACATCTGAATAAACAATGCACTCCATCTTTTGACCAAGCAAAGAGAGTTTGCTTTGCTTGATACAATGAACCAGCCTTTTTTTCCTTTTCTTCTTTTTTTTTGTTCCCAGAAATTCAAAGTATTGAACTGCAGCAGTTGGCTTATAGAAGCTCAGGTCAGAGGAAAGTGGATTGTTCTGGATTGCTGATGTTTCAAAAGTTTTATTCAGTCTCTGAGAGATAAGGAAATGATCTCAAATAAAACTTTTCACAACCTTATTGTATTTTCTTTATCTTCTAAGTAGAGCCCCTTGTCAGCCTTTGATCCTGCTCCACTAAAGTTTCCAGTAATTCAGCTGTCCTGGAATGATACCTTTTACAGCATTTCTGTAATTGCTAACCAGCTGGTAGAACTTCGAGAGACCAACAAAAATATCTTTAAAGATTATTTTAGAAATGATTAACTGCTAAATTACACTCGTTTGCCTCACCACTTGAAGTATCCTACACATAAAATATGCTCAGGATTACCTAATTAAAATAGAGAAGAAAAAATACTCCTTGCTATTTACCTTTAAGCAAAAGCATATTTTTATAATAACCCTGCAGCTGTATTTTTCTCTAGTGCCTTTGCCTAACAAAATGCATGCCATATTCAATAATCCTTTCACCTGTAGGTCTATTGGGCACAGCTAATAATAACTAGACCTTTGCTATTTGTAGAGAAATCAGTCCAGTGAAAATGGGGTCAGAAAAATCTCTTTTTCAGTGGATGCACCACTTTCTATAGAAAATGATACCAGTTTTGTGTTTTAATTCTATTTGATTTTTTTTGATAAAAAATAGACATAATACTTATTTTACTATTTTATGGTTGTATTATGTAAAATTATATGTTTAAGATGTGTGTGTATAAATATATATTACACACAGACTTGTGGTAGGTGTATTATCAATCATTATGTAAAAGAGCTTTTATTTTAAGTCAATCTTTCTGTTTTCTCATTGGAAGACTTAACTGGAGTTGATGGTAGTTAAGGATACAATATGATTTTGACAAGGGAGCACATGGGGGACAATTTATTAAAATTTGCTTCTCTGGGCCAGGCACAGCAGCTCAAGCCTGTAATTCCAGGACTTTGGGAAGCTGAGGAGAGGGGATTGTCTGAGCCCACTGGTTCAAGAACAGCCTGGGCAACTTGGCGAGGCCTCATCTCTAAAATAAAAAAATAAAAAATGTGCCAGGCATGGTAGCACATGCCTGTAGTTCTGGCTACTTGAAAGGCTGAGGTGGAAGGATTGCCTGAGCCCAGCAGGTTGATGCAGGGGTGGCAGTGAGCATGCCCTGCATTTCAGCCTGGGCGAGGAAGTAAGACTCCAACTCAAAAAAAAAAAAAAAAATGTTTCTCTGGTGATATTACTCTGCAAGTTTTTCTGAAGGTATGTTAAGCTTTTTAATCTATTTTTAAACATTTTAAAATGCAGTACATTGTGGGAATTTTAGGGCATGATAGCAAATTAGACCAGAATTGAAGGGAACAATCAAGTCTAGTTCAACTTCTCAAGCAGGAGACAGTAGTCATTTTTCCACTTCTCAGTTTTTCACTGAGGGTTTTGTTGATTTGTCTAGCAGAAAGAACTCAATAAACTACATTTAAATCTATAAATGATATATTTTAAAATATTTACAAGATGATAGTTTAGATTTTTATAGGGCCTTCCTTCTAATAAAGTCACTAATCCAGATTTTCCATAAATATTTGTTTACATAGATTATTATGTGTAACCCAATCAACTAATTCTGAGATTTATTTGACATAACCTTATCTACAAAAATAAATAATTTAAAATTTTTCTACTGTGCATTATATTTAATCGTGATTGCAGCAAAGTATCTTTGTGTAAACATCTTAATATAGAAGCATAGGCACTTTGAGAATTAAATAGTATTGCCAAAAGTATGTGACTTTTTAAATCTATTGTAAGGAATTTAGTTTCATTGAGTGGTTTTCTGTGAGCATATTCAAATGCCTGTTTGAAGCATTAATCTTCTGATGTTTTATGCTTACATATGTAATATATAAACATACATTTTATACAAACATAATTTTAGTTAAATTATGTTCTTAGGGATTCAAATAAGTCTTGGAATTGTCAATTGACAATTCGAACGAAGAGTTGGGCAAATTTATGAAAATTTTGATCAATGTGAGTAAAAAATGTATGCTTCTTAGCATATTATTTTTGTTTTTTTAAACTTTTTTTTTGAGTGGGAGTCTCACTCTGCCACCCAGACTGGAGTGCAGTGGCCGCTGTCAGCCACTGCAGCCTCAACCTGCTGGGCTCCAGCGATCCTTCTGCCTCAGCCTTCCAAGTGGCTGGAACTACAGGTGCTCGCTACCATGGCCAGCTAATTTTTTATTTATTGTAGAGATGAGGTCTTGCCAAGTTGCCCAGGTGGGTCTCGAACCCTCGGGCTCAGGCAATCCACTCACCTTGTCCTCCTAAAGTGCTGTGATTATAGGCTGAGCTACCGAGCCCAGCCTAAACTTATTTTTAAGTAGATTTGTTAGATAATTTCTCAATTATTTTCTTTGTGTATTTTTAAGATTATTGAAATTTTAGCTTTGAGAATGAGTCTTACCATAAATAGGACTGGACAGAACCAACCTGTATTTCAATGAAAATAGAAATTAATTTTTAGCACACATTTCATTTTGTTATCTAGATTACCATCTTTCATAACCTTGACCAAATCTTTGTGAATAGTAGTCAAGAGTACATGTGTAGAAGTTAAATAGTTACAGATTTTAATGAAAGATCATACAGAAAAAAATCTCACTGCAGTGCCTCCAACATAGTGAAAAAAGGATGATGATTATTTTCAGTTTGATGACGAATAAAATATGCTAAATATGTCGCAATCTTTATCATTGTGCTTAAGAAATTAAGTCTAATATATGAACCAAGACCAGTGACAGAATATGTTCTCAAGAACAAAATCATAGAATTAGCAGCAAATTGGATGGAGTTGGAGACCATCCTACTCAGTATCTAACACAGAAACAAAGGACTTAATACCACGTGTTCTCACTCATAAGAGGGACCTGAACATTAATCACATTAGCACAAGGGAGAGATCGGCAGTTGCTGGACACTACCAGGGGAGGTGGGGGTCACATAACTACATGCATTTTGAAGAAAAATGTGTATGCAATTATTTAAATGAATGCAGCACACATGTTAAAATTCACCTTACATTTCTTATTAAAAGCAAATTAAGAAATTTTTGTATTTTGAGGAAAACTATCTAAACATTTCTTGAAAATACATCACACTTATTTGAAACTATTGAACATTTTCTTATTGAATTAAGGTAAACTAATACATTAATTCTTACAACTTATTTAACAGAAAGAAAGAATTATAAGGTTTGAAAAGAAACTAAACTATCATTACTAATTGGTGTCATAATTGAGCACATACAGCATTCAAAAGAACTTCCAAATATTTTCATCTGCAATAAATAGGTGAATTTAAGAAGGCAGTTGAGCCCTGGTGCAGCAAGCGGTGGGCTAGAGGTGGGGTAGGGGTCGCGGGGCAGAACCGGGTGACACTCGTCCTGCATTTGCAGGGTTTTGGTTTCAATCACAACTTTCCTTAAAGGGGAAAGATACCAACTGGCCCCATGAGCCACCGTGCTCCTTTAAAGAAGCAGAGCCGGAAAAAAAGGGCAAGATGGCGACGGGGCAATCCGGTCTCTGAAGCCCTCTGCAAAGGAGATCTGCAGTGGGTCTCTGACTCTTACCCCAGGGGGTTGGGGACCCCAACATCACAACCTGCTCTTCATACAGAGCTCGGTCGTTGCCAACACTGGGACATCGCAAGAGACTGGACAGTTACTGGTGCAAACAGTGCCACTGCCACTGCTGCCGCAGCCCCTCCCCCCACCGCCGCTGCCATCACCGCGGCTGCCGCGGCCTCTGTGACAGGTAGCACATCACACCACCCGGGCCGAGGCATTCCACACCAAATCCCTTCAGGGAAGATCTGCTTGGATCGCTGCCACCTCTCCTGCATCCAAGACTGTCCTGCCCGCCCAGCGTAAGCCTCCTGTTGCCTGCTCAGAGGCAGGCAGCCATCTTGTTCCTGTCCGGCCCCACCCCCTCTGGGGCAAGCGGCTGAGATAGCACCACCTGCTGGCGATTCAAGGTAACAACACCGAAACGGGAGAAACAAGCTTGATAAAGACATAGACCAAAGTGCTGAGTGGAGGTTAATCTTAACTGTCCTTCACAGCAGATCAGGGGAACTGACCCTAACCACAAACTAACTTACCAGCTTGAAAAGAAAACTAGAAATCAGATCTGAAAGGACATTGGACTTAAACGAAATGTCTCAGAGTGTGCTTCATTGATTCTGTTAGTTTAATGACTTAATTCTATTCCTACTGTATTGTTTCCTTTTTTCTTTTTTCCTTTTCATCTCTTTTCTTCTCTCTGTAAACCATATCTTTGTATAGAGGAACAGCACACTAACAAGGTGGTTGGTTAGCTTGTATGTTAGCATCACTATATGTTTTATTTTTATTTTTTATTTTTTGGTATGAGAGTTGGTTCATCTATAGCTGTGGTCTGTTGTTTTTATCTGTTTCAGTATAGGTCTCTCTCTCTCTATTTGTTGGCACACTCGTATGTTTCCCCCCTTACTCCTCTATCTCTCCACTCCCCTCTTCAACCCACTATCTGCTCCATTCTCTCCCCTCTGCTAACCACATTTTATTTCAGGGAGTAAACCTACAGCCCCACTGCATGGACAGATTCCAGGGCAGTGGGAAGTGGGTTCCACATTATCCACACACCTGTCAGCGAATACCAGGACCTGCAGACAGATTTTGAATCACAGCTCTCCCCTTAAGTAAATCTCAAAACTGCAAAGAGGACCACCACCAAACTGCAGTGCAACTTCAGAATTGAACAAAGTAAGAGGACATACATAAAGAATAGGGGATTGAACAAACAGAAGTAAAACCAATCCCTTTACCCCTGAATAACAGAATTAAAGAAGACGGTGACGTGGAGGGAAGGAAAGAGTAGGGAGGGGGAAAAAATGCACAAATGAAGAAAAACCAAAAGAAGAATATAGGTCTCACACAGACCCCTGGGAAATCAGACACTGAGAAAACAGATTCTGGAACACAAACAATGAAGAGTCCCCAGAATGACTGGTTACATGCAACAAACGCAGACATCAAGACATTAATGGAGAGAATTAAAAAAATTCAGGAGAGACAAGAGGAAAATAGGAAGGAGCTGATGTCAGAAATGACAGCAGTAAAGAATACTGTGATGGAAATGAACAACAGACATGTTCATTCACCATGGAAAGCAGAATCAGCCAAGCAGAAGAAAGAAACTCAGAGCTCGAAGACCAAAACACAGAACTAACCCAAACTGTCAAAAACATAGAAAAGAAGCTCAAAAAGACAGAACAAAACCCGCAAGAGATGAACGATCACTTCAAGAGATCAAACCTAAGAGTAATTGGGCTTCCTGAGGCAGAAAAAGAAACAGAAGCCACACTGGAACAAACATTTCATGAAATCATTCAAGAAAACTTCCCTCATCTCATTAAAGATGAAAAAAATTCAAACACAAGAGATTCAGAGAACCCCTGCAAGACAACAAATGAGAAGACCAACTCCCAGACACATAATAATTAGGCTAAACAAAATAGCTATGAAAGGAAAAATACTAAAGGCAGAAAGAGAAAAAGGCCAGACTACCTATCAGGGAAAACCAATTAGAATAGCGCAGATTTACCGACAGAAACCCTTCAGGCCAGGAGAGCCTGGAGCCCTATCTTCAAAGTTCTAAAAGAGAAACAATTTCAACCAAGAATTACCTACCTAGCCAAACTAAGCTTCATTAATGAGGGATAATTGAAATCTTTTCCATACACCCAATCCCTAAGAACCTACGCTGCCACCAGACCACCTCTACAAGAAACACTTAAGAAGGTACTGAACAGCAGGGCTCGGTGGCTCAGCCTGTAATCCCACGCCTTTGGGAGGCTGAGGTGAGTGCATTGCCTGAGCCCGTGGGTTCGAGACCCACCTGGGTAGTGAGACCTCATCTCTACAATAAATCAAAAAATCAGCCGGGCGTGGTAGTGCAAACCAGTAATTCCGGCTACTCGGAAGGCTGAGACAGAAGGATCACTGGAGACCAGCAGGTCGAGGGTGCAGTGGCCGGGAGCAGCCACTGCACTCCAGTCAGGGCGACAGAGTGAGACTCCAACTCAAAAAAAAAAAAAAAAGAAAGAAAGAAAGAAAGTACTGAACACAGAAAAAAAGAACAACAGCATACTTCACAAGAGTACAGGCAAAAGATTAAAAACACACATGAACCAACTCCAAAACCCAAAGTAAGACAACAAATAAACAGGAACAACTCTGTAAGAACCTTATGACAGGGATCAACTTTTGCATTTCAATTATTAGCCTAAATGTGAACGGACCAAATGCACCACTGAAAAGACATAGATTGGCAAAATGGATAAAATATCATCAGGTAACAATCTATTGCCTTCAAGAGACCCATCTGCTAGAAAGGACATACACAGACTCAAAGTAAGAGGATGGGAAAGAAACTTTCAGGCGAATGGAATACAAAAGAAAGGAGGAGTAGTGATCTTAATTTCAGACAAAATACCCTTCAAGCTATTAAAAATCTAAAAAGATACAGAAGGCCACTACATAATGATAAAAACCTCAATCCATCAACAAGAAATATCTACCCTAAACATATATGCACCCAACATAGGTGCGCCAACTTTCATAAAGCAACTTCTTGGAAAACTAAAGAAAGATATCGACTCTAACATTATATAACTGAGGACTTTAATACACCACTCACAACCCTAGACAGATTATCAGGACAATAATCAGAAAGGAGATCCAGAACCTCAATGCGACTTTGGACCAAATGGACTTAGTTGATACCTACAGAACACTCCATCCAAAGACCACAGAATACACATTCTACTCATCACCACATGGAACATATTCTAAGATCAACTGCATACGCTGCCATAAATCAAGCATAAGCAAATATAAAAAGACCGAAATTCTACCAAACACCTTCTCGGACCACAGTGGAATAAAAATAAACATTGACACCAACAAAGTTCCCCCAAAACCCACAAAGACATGGAAACTAAACAGCATGATGCTAAACAACTCCTGGGTCAATGATGAAATCAAAACAGGGATCAAAAGATACCTGGAAACAAATGAAAATGAAGAAAAATCTTACCAAAATCTCTGGGATGCCTTGAAAGCTGTAGTAAGAGGCGAATTTATATCCCTACAAACACACATGAAGAAAATGGAAGGAACAGAAATTCACAACCTAACAAGCCACCTAAAGAAGCTGGAAAAGCATGACCACAAAAACCCTAATTTCAGCAGAAGAATCCAGATCACAAAAATAAAAGCCCAAATCCAGGACATAGAAGACAAAAAGATAATACAAAAAAAATCAATGAAACAAAAAGCTGGTTCTTCAAAAGGATAAACAAGATTGATGGTCTCCTAGCTAGACTGATCAGAAAAAATGAGAAAAAAAACAAATAAGCACAATCAGAAACACAAAAGATGAAGTCACATCTGACCCTGAAGAAATACAAAAGATCATTAGAGACTACTACATACACTTGTATGGAAACAAACTTGAAAACATTAAGGAAATGGAGGACTTTCTGACATCACACAACCTAGGTTGGAACAAGAAGAAATCAAGACCCAAATAGACCAATAACAATCAAGGAAATCGACTACGTAATAAGAAAACTTCCTACAAAAAAAAGCCCTGGTCCACATGGCTTTCCAGCAGAATTCTACAAGACATTCAAGGAGGAGCTGATACCAATCATACAAAATCATTTTACGAAGCCAACATCACATTGATACCCAAGCCAGGTAAAGATCCAGCAAAGAAAGAGAACTACAGGCCAATATCATTGATGAACATAGATGCTAAAATTCTCAACAAGATCCTAGCAAACCAGATTCAGCAATACATCTCAAAAATCATCCACCATGACCAAGTAGGCTTCATTCCTGGGATGCAAGGCTGGTTCAACATTCGTAAAACCATAAATGTAATTAAATCATCAACAGATGTCAAAACAAAACCACATGATCATATCTTTAGATGCAGAAAAAGCTTTTGATAGAATCCAGCACCCCTTCTTGATAAAAACCCTTGGGCATCTAGGCATACAGGGAACATACCTCAAAATAATAAAAGCCATCTACGAGAAACCCACAGCCAGCATACTCCTAAATGGACAAAAATTGGAACCAATTCCCCTGAAAACTGGAACTAGACAGGGATGCCCACTCTCACCCCTCCTGTTCAACATAGTATTGGAAGTCCTGGCTCGAGCAATCAGAGAAGAGGAGGCAATCAGGGGTATTCAAATAGGAAAAGAGGAAGTCAAGTTATCTCTCTATTCAGATGATATGATTGTGTACCTTGAAAACCCAAGAGAATCTGTCAAAGATCTCCTTACGTTGATAAAGGCCTTTGGCAAGTCTCAGGATACAAAATAAATGTACAAAAGACAATCGCATTTCTCTACACTAATAATAAACAAACAGAAACCCAAATAAAAATCACAATTCCATTCACAATAGCCACACAAAAAAAGGAAATACCTTGGCATCTTCCTCACCAGAGACGTGAAAGACCTTTACAATGAAAATTACAAAACACTGCTCAAAGAAATCAAAGCTGACACAAACAAGTGGAAAAATATCCCATGCTCATGGATCGGAAGAATCAACATTGTGAAGATGTCCATCTTACCTAAGGCAATCTACAAATTCAATGCAATACCCATTAAATTACCAAAAACATTCTTCTCAGACCTAGAAAAAACAACACAGGAATTCATATGGAAACACAAATGTCCAAGAATAGCCAGAACAATCCTCAGCAAAAAAAAAAAAAAAAAAAAAAACAAAGCAGGTGGTATCACAATACCAGACTTCAAACTTTACTATAAAGCTACAATCATCAAAACAGCTTGGTATTGGTACAGGAACAGGCATATAGATCAATGGAACAGAATTGAGATTCCAGAAGCAAAACCTCAATTTCTCAACCAACTCATCTTCGACAAAGCCCCCACCACCTACCACTGGGGAGAGAGAACCTATTCAGTAAATGGTGCTGGGAAAACTGGCTGACCACATGCAGAAGATTGAAACAGGACCCCTATCTATCCCCATGCACAAAGGTTAACTCCAAATGGATCAGAGACCTAAATGTAAAACCTCAAACCATAAGAACCTTAGAAAAGGAAGGAAATACTCTCATGGAAATCGGACCTGGCATCCAATTCCTGTACAAAACTCGAAACTCACAGGTCATAAGAGAGAAGATAGACAAACGGAACCTTATTAAACTGACAACCTTCTGCAAAGCCAAAGAAACCATCAAGAGAGCAGGGAGACAGCCTACAGACTGGGAAAAAGTATTTGCCAACTCTAGGTCTGACAAAGGCTTAACATCCTAGATCTACAAGGAACTGAAACGTACTAAAAAGAAGAAAACAAACAATCCCATTATAAAATGGGCAAAAGATATGAACAGACACTTCACAAAAGAAGACATCCGAGCAGCCAACAAACACATGAAGAAATGTTCAACCTCACTAATCATCAGGGAGATGCAAATCAAAACCACACTGAAATACCACCTAACTCCAGTCAGAATGGCAATTTTAAACAACTCAAAAAATAACAGCTGCTGGAGAGGGTGTGGTGAAAAGGGAACACTTCTACACTATTGGTGGGAGTGTAAACTAGTGCAACCTCTGTGGAAAGCAGTGTGGCGATTCCTAAAAGCTCTAAAAATTTACCTTCCATATGACCCTGCAATCCCCCTACTGGGAATATACCCTGAAGAACACAAATCATTCTATAAAAAAGATACCTGCACATGTATGTTTATCGCAGCATTGTTCACAACAGCAGGAACCTGGAAACAACCATGCTGCCCATCAAAAGAGGACTGGATTTTAAAAATGGTGGTACATATACACGATGGAATACTACGCAGTCATAAAAAAAGAACAAAATCATGAATTTCGCAGCAACCTGGATGGAACTAGAGTCTATAATACTGAGTGACCTCTCACAGAAACAAAGATCAGAATATCACATGTTCTCACTCATATAATGGACCTTGAACATCCAACGTAATACTACAAGAAAATGACTGACGTTACTGGGAAACTATGGGGGGAGAGGGGGATGGGATTAACAGTTGCAAATATCTGTCGGGGGATGGGAAAACACCTCTTATCAACAGGGTGCCTGAATGAAACGTAATTGTACACCTAACCCTTAACTGTACCCCACAAAACCATAATAAAAAATATTGATTAATAAAAAAAGAAGGCAGTTGAATATTTAGTTCATATATAGTTATTAACTTTATTTTTTAATTAAACATCTTATAATCAAGATTTTATATTAAGATATAATGCCATTTACAGTAGAATAAAAACTTAAAACCTAGAAATAAACATAATAAAGAATGTTAAAGAATATAGTAAAACCTACTAAATATTGCTGTGGAAAATAAATGGAAAAGTGAAAGAAAGAAAAACAATATCATGTTTTACTTTGTAAGATTCAATATTGTCAAAACATCAATTTTTCTTAAAGTTAATCTGTATATTCAATGTAATCTCAGTAAAGTTTTGACAGATAATTTGTATGGGTATGTGTAAATTGCCAACTTCATTTGAAAATGCATACAAAAAGACAAAGGACCTAGAATGTCAATACTATCTTAAAGTACAAATTTCATAGACTAACACTTTGAAAGTATAAGAGTTTCAATAAACAATCAATAATTTAGATAGTATATTTTTTGTTTATAAAAATTCAAAACTATGGTAATGAAGCAGAATAGAAAGTAAAAACACAGGCCTACACATTTATGGTCACATAATGTTTTCCAAAGCTCTTACTGCTAATCACTAAGAAGTGGATGCTTGTTTCAATTAACTTCGATTGAGCATACCTACATAGAAAAATAAAATAACCTGACATATACTTCACATCCTAGAAAGTGTATTATTCTGTTTAGATTACAGTTTTAAATTTTAAATATAAATCAGCCTCCAGAAAAGCTGAGAAAATGTCTTCATAACTTTGAGTAAAAACAGATTTTTTAAGTAAACCATTAAAGTATTCATTACAAAATAACAGAGCATTTGAATTTGTTAAAATTAAGAGCTTTTGTACATCAAAAACATAGCATTAAGAGACTGAAAAGTCAGACCACAGATTATACATAATACATAAAATAACTAACAAAAATATATTCTCATAACCAGTATTTAAAGTCTTTTCTACAGAGATGGGAAATGACAAACAATTCAATTTTTGGATGATCAACAACTTGACCAGGTATTTTATAGCAGATGCTATACCTATCTCCAATAAGCAAGACACAATTATTCCGCAAGGAAATGCAAATTCAGACAACAGGATGCTACTTCACATATATTCAAAGACTAAACTTAGAATTTTTGTCAATTCAAACATCATAAAAATGAGGAGCAACTGGAACTGTCAATCAATACTAGTGAGAGCGTAAAGTTGCACAGATACTTTGACAGTCTTTGTCAATATCTACTAAAGTAAAACAAAGGCCAATCATATTATCAATCAGTTATATTTATTGGTGGATGACCCCCAAAATAAGTATATGTGGCAATAAAAAGAAATGCACAAAAACATTTAGGAGTTTTGTCATTGCCCCAAACCATCGCAATATAAATATCTACCAACAAGACAATTAAATATATTTTGTTCTATTTGTTTAGTAAAATACTACATCACAAGATAAATGTAAATTACTGATAAATACAAAGTCTTACCTAATTTCAGGATAAGAATCCAACTTCAAAAGAGGACATATTCCACGACTCTATTTAGATACAACTTTAGGACAGATAAAATTTGTCAAAGATGAAATATAAAATAGTGATTATATTGAGGAGGGCAGATATTAGTGGGACCAGGGCACAAATTAACACTCTCAGCTATCTCTAAATATTTCCTAATATAGATTTATGTCATTTTTCCAAGGTTCTTGACTATTTATCACAAAAAGATTATTTATGACTTTTAGCACTTAATGTACATCAGTAAGAAAGTTAAACACAAAGCAGAAAAGAAATATAAAAAATGACTATCATCTTGCAAGAAAAACAATGTGCAACCTTACTTACAAGATTATCATTTGGTTTAAGCTTTAATTATTATTAAGAATGAATTATGTGTCACTGCTCTAAGAATTTTCTTCACAATTATTTTAGATAACGTAATGACTATGTACAATGGGGATGGCCTTTTTGCAATGAATCTTCTAGAAGTTCTTTGAGATTCTTGTATCTAAATGTCTAAGTCCATAACAAGACCAGAAATGTTTTTCTTAATTATTCCCTCAAATGGGTTTTCCAAACCTGTTACTTTTTCTGTTTCTGCAGGAACACCAATTATTCTTAGGTTTGAATGTTTTACATAATTCCACATTTTTTGAAGACTTTGTTCAGGTGCCCCCACCAAAAAAAAGAAAAAAAGTCTCAGAATATGTTTAACCAAGGAGGTGAAAGATGTCTTCAAGGACAACTACAAGACACTGATGAGGAAAATGCTAGAGGACACAAATGGAATATTAATTCATGTACATGAATTGAGGAATCAACATTGTCAAAATAACCACACAATTCAAAGGAATCTACAGATTCAATAAAATCCCTATTAAATTACCAATGTTATTTTTCGCATAATTAGAAAAAAATTCTAAAATTTATATGAAAACAAAAAAGGGGACTGTATAGCTAAAGCAATTCTAAGAAAAAAGAACAAAGCTGGAGACATCACATCATCTGACTTCAACTTATACTACAAAGCTGAAGTAACCAAAACAACGTAGTCCTGGGACAAAAGTAGATACATAGACCACTGGAAGAGATTAGAAAATTTAAAAGTAAACCTAAATACCTAAAACCAATTGATCTCTGACAAAACAAAAACATATATACACCAGGGGAAAAACACCCTATTCAATAAATAAAGCTGGGAAAATGTAATAGCCACACATAGAAGAAGGACACTGGATTCCTATATCTTACCATATACAAAAATCTACACAGGGTAGATTAAAGACATAAATATCAAACCTGAAGCCATAAAAATCCTGGGGAAAAAATCTAAGAAAAATGCTTCTGGATATTAGTCTAGACAAAGAATTTATATCTAAGACCCTTAAAGCAAAGACAATAGAAACAAAAATAAATGAGACAAGCTAAAAAGCTTCTGCACAGCAAAATAATCAACAAAATAGATAGGAACTCTACAGAATGGAAGACAATCTTTCAAACTATGCATCTGACAAATAACTTATCTTTAGAATCTGCAAGAAACTCAAATTAATCAACAAGAATAAAAAAAACATAATTAAAAAGAGGGCATATTCCTTGGAAAACTGAGGCAGAAGGATCACCTGAGCCCAGCAGGTCAAGGCTGCAGTGGCCATGAGTATGCCACTGTACTCCAGTCTGGGTGACAAGAGTGAGACTCCAACTAAAAAACAAACAAACAAACAAACAAAAAAAACATTGGCACATGACATGAACAGACATCTCTTTAAAAAAATAAGATACAAATGGTGAACAAACATATGAAAAAAGTTCATTAGCACTTATCATCATAGAAGTGCAATTAAAACCATAAGGAGATATCACTTTAACCTAGTCAAAATGACTATTAAAAAAAAAACAACAACAACAATGGACATTGGTCCTGAAGTGGTGAAAAAGGAACACTTTTATATTGTTGGTGGGAGCGTAAATTTTTACAACCTCTATGGAAGTCAGTATGGAAGTTTCACAAAGAACTAAAAGTAGACCTTCCATTGAATCCAGCAATTCTACTACTTGGTATCTAACTAAAGGAAAATAGGTCATTATACAAAGAAGACATGTGAATTTTTATGTTTATCACAGCACAAATCACAATTTCAAAGATATGGATCAACCTAAATGCCCATCAAATGATTAGTAGATAAGATAAAAAATATAATATAGTATAAATTTTATATATATAATGAAATACTATTCAGACATTAAAAATAACAAAATAATGTATTTTGCAGCAACATGAAAGGAATTGGGTTGGAGACCATTGTCCTAAGTGCAATAACGCAGAAATGAAAAACTAAATATCACGTTTTCACTTAACAGTGGGAGGTAAGCTAGGGGTTTGCAAAAGCATATAAAATGATAAAATGGGCACTGTGGTCTCAGAAGAGAAGTGAAAGAGTGTTGAGAAATGAAAAATTATCTATTGGTTACAATGTGCACTAGTGGGGTGATTGGGTACACTTAAAGCACAGACTTCTTCATCATTACACAATACACTCATGTATCCCAAACTACTTGCACCCAATTGAAATACATAAAATAAAATATAAAATGGAAAAAGATAATAATAATTGATAAACTAAAATTGGATTTTGTTGTGGTATCATGACTTTTGTTATTGGTCTCATCTTCTGGTAAGCAGTCCTGCTTCCTGGCCCTTTCCTTCTAGTAAAGACATATCTGTATTTGGCAGGAGAAAGTCTTTGTAAACTTCAAAGATAAAGAGACAGTAATGTAAAACCAGCTACGTCTAATCATGGTGTAGCTGATTATGTGGATTTTGACCTAGCATTCAATACAAGCTATAGCCAAAATTAATTCTAAATAATAATTGAGATAGGATTAAAATAGCTGACATGAGGCAACTAGAGTGAGATTCTCCTACAGAGTAAACAAGAATAGAGAGTTTCCTCAGCACTCAGAGAAGAACAGATCCAGCAGAAATTCCACAAGTTTTCAAAAGAGTTATAATAACAACTTAGTGCAAAGAAGAAGAAAAAACAACCACTGACCTGGGCTGTAACTGGCCAGACTCTTTCCCAAGTCACCACAGTTTGCCACAGCCTCCAGACACAATGGGGAATACGAGTGATGGGAATTTGGAAGTTCTTTGCCCTTATTGTAAACTTTCAGGGTGATCATGTGGAACCTCAGCTCCTTATAGGAAATTGCTGCCCCCACAGCCATGATTTGAAGTGAAATGGTGCAGGAAAAGAGCTTTGATTGATGCCAGCCACAATTTCTCAGGCTGCTCAACCCTTGCAGGATGGAGCAGCTGCTTTCCAGCCAGCTTGGAAAGGAATGGTCCCCAAGGACAAACTCCACAGCTGTAGACAGTCTCTGGCTGGATGGGTTGCCTGAAAACACCTGAGGTCCTGGGGCCGGGATTGCAATTTGACTGAGGCCAAGAGAGGAGCCAGGTGGGATGCATTGAAATAGCAACCTGTCACTTTCCTACTCTTGTTGCTCTTCACAGCATTACCCTGAGACTCCCTTCAAATCTCTATTGGGGCAGCTAAGTGTGCACACCTCCAAGGTACTTCATCTTCTTTCCCCTGCAATCCCTAGAGGGGTAAAAACAGAAAGAAATCTTGGGAAACCCCCAGAACCCTGCCCATAATCCCTACAGCCATCATTGTAGTTGGCTTTCTCCTACAAGTGCCACCTCCTGGCTACAGGTCAACCATACAGCCAGCCACATTGACTACAATACCTCAGATTTGGAGAAGACCAGATCCCAAGCACCAGCTAACACACTTTCTAAGCCACATCCTCCACTTAGGATGACATGAGCCAGTGCAGAAATACAGCACAGATCTGCCTATCTGGCAATTGAGGAACTAAACACACTAAGACTATATCTAACCAAGGAAACCCCAAAGTGCTTTTATGTCAGCCACTTGCCAACTTCAAATAAGAAGAAATTGTGTACTCAAATAAGAAGGAACCAAAAAAATAATTTCGACAATATGAAAAAGCTGAGTTCTCCAGCTTTCCAGGTCTTCCCCCAGAAGACCACATCATCTCTTTAGAAATGAATCCTAAACAAAATGAAATTGTTGAAATTCCAGATATAGAATTCAAAAGATTGCTGATAAAATTGGTCAGTGAACTTCATGAAAAATTTGAAAACCAACAAAAATTATAAATAAATAAAACTATTCATGACATGGATGAAAAATTCTCTAAAGATATAGATATCTTTAAAAAAGATTAATTTCTGCCAGGCTTGGTGGCTCAGCCTGTAATCCCGTGCCTTTGGGAGGCTGAGGTGCGTGGATTGCCTGAGCCCGCGGGTTTGAGACCTGCCTGGGCAGCGAGACCTCATCTCTACAATAAATCAAAAAATCAGCCGGGCGTGGTAGCGCATGCCTGTAATTCCGGCTACTTGGAAGGCCGAGGCAGAAGGATCGCAGTAGCCCAGCAGGTCGAGGCTGCGGTGGCCGGAAGTGGCCACTGCACTCCAGTCTGGGTGATAGAGTGGGACTCCAACTCAAAAAAAAAAAAAATGAAATTCTGGGAAAAAAGAAGCATTTAGGGAAGTACAAAATGCAGTGGAAAGTTTTAACAGTAGACTAGAACAAGTAGAAGAAAGGATTTCAGAACTCGAAGACAAGGTTTTTGAATTAACCCAATCAGATGACAATAAAGAAAAAGGAATCAAGTGAACTGAACATAGTCTTCAAGAAATATTGGATTATGTAAAACATCCAAACCTAAGAATCATAGATATTCCTGAGGAGGAAGAGAAAGCAACAGGTTTGGAAAACCTATTTGAGAGAATAATGGAGAAAAACTTCCCTGGTCTTGCCAGTGATCTAAACATCCAGATACAAGAAGTTCAAATAACTCCTAGAAGATTCATTGCAGAAAGTTCATCCCCAAAGCATAGCATTATTCAGCTATGCAAAGTTAAAGTGAAGAAAAGAATTTTAAGAGAAGTGAGACAAAAGCATCAAATAACTTAAAAAGTTAACCTATCATACTAATAGCAGACATCACAGAAGAAACTCTATAAGCCAGAAGGCGGTGGGGTCTCATTTTCAATCCCCTCAAGCATAATAACTGCCAGTAAAGGATTTTGTATCACACATAACTAAGTTTTATAAAAAAGGAAAAATGAATTCCTTACCAGACAAGCAGACACGGAGGGAACTTGTCACTACGAGATTGGCTCTACAAGAAATGGTCAAAGGAATCCTAAATACTGGTACAAAAGGTAAAATACATCAGTAAAAAAAATGCTGGAAGCCGGGCTTGGTGGCTCAGTCTGTAATCCCATGCCTTTGGGAGGCTGAGGTGAGTGGATTGCCTGAGCCCGCGGGTTCAAGACCCGCCTGGGCAGCGAGACCTCATCTCTACAATAAATCAAAAAATCAGCCTGGCATGGTAGTGGGCGCCTGTAATTCCGGCTACTCGGAAGGCTGAGGCGAAGGATCGCCGGAGCCCAGCAGGTGGAGGCTGCGGTGGCCAGAAGCGGCCACTGCACTCCAGTCTGGACGACAGAGTGAGACTCCACCTCAAAAAAATAAAAAAATAAAAAAATAAAAAATAAAAAAAAATGCTGGAAATAATAAGTTTATAGGATTTGTAGAATACTAACAAAATAAAGAAAATAAATAAAGCAACCAGTATTATGTACCTTGGATATCATTGCTAACTCTAAACATAAATGACCTCAATGCCCTACTGAAAAAATATAGACTGCAAGAATAGATTAAAAAACACAAGCCAAATATCTTCTGTCTTTAAGAGACCCACTTAACTAAAAATAAGTCTTATACACTCAAAGTAAAAAGGTGGGAAAAAATATTTCACTTAAGAGGAAACCAAAAATAAGCCTTTCTCATAGCAGATAAAACAGACTTTAAATTAACAACAGTAAAAAAAAAGACAAATATGGCAATTATACAATGATAATGAGATCGATTCAATGAGAAGACAATTTTACATAAAAATGCACCTAACACCAGAGCCCTCAGTTTTATAAAACAAATTCTACTAGACCTATTTAAAAAAAAAAAATAGACAGCAATACAACAATAGTGGGGTACTTCAACTCTCCACAGATAGCAATAGACAGAAAGTCAGCAAACAGGCATTGTAGAAAATGGAACTAGCAGACATCTACAGAACATTCTATCCTCAAACTACAGAATATGCAGTTTTCTCATTAGCACATGGAATGTTCTCCAAGATAAACCAAATGATAGGACGCAAATAAAGTCTCAATAATTTTTTTTGAAAATTGAACTCATATCAAGCACCATCTCATACCACAGTGGAATAACACTAGAAATTAACTTTAAGAATAGCTCACAAAACCAAAGATTTAGAAGTTAAACAATTTGCATCTGAATGATCCTTAGATCAACAATAAAATAAAGATGGAAAATTAAAAATTCATTGAAACAAATGAAAACAATAAAACAAGTTATAAAACAACCAGGATAAAGCCAAAGTTGTGCTCAGAGACAAATTTATAGCATATAAAACCTACATTGTTAAGACTAAAAGATCATGTATCAATAACCTGAGATCATACCTCAAGGAACTAGAAAAACACAACAAACTTAAAGCTAAGAGAAAAAAAGGAAATAACCAAGATCAAAGCAGAATTAAATGAAATTGAAATAAAAAAATACAAAGACTCATCTAACAGTATTCATAATACCTCTAAGCAAACAAACTAGACAATCTAGAGAAAATGGTTGAATTCTTGGAAACATACAACCCTCCAACCTTGAATCAAGAAGAAATAGAAACCCTAAATATATCCAAAAAATGTAGTGAGACTGAAACAGTAATTAGTTTAACAACAACAACAACAGAAAGGTCCAAACCCTGATGGACTCACAACTGAATTCTACCAAACCTTCAAAGAAGAAATGGTACCAATTTTACTGAAGCTATTCCACAAGATTGAAGAGAAGGGAGTACTCCCTAACTCATTTTAGAAGGACAGTATCACTCTGATACCAAAGCAGGAAAAGAAACAAAGATAAAAGAAAACTATAGTCCAATATCCCTTATGAACATAGATGCAAAAGCACTCAATGGAATATTAGCAAATCAAATTCAACAGCACATAAAAAAAAAAAAAATATGCCACAACCAAATAGGTTTTATCTCAGGGATGCAAGGGTGGTTCAACATATGCAAGCCAATAAATGCGACCCATGAATACACATAATTAAAAACAAAAATTGGGCAACCCCCTTGGGTCCCCTCCCACCATGGGAGCTTTTCTGTCCTCTCAATAAGTCCTGCTTAAAAATAAATAAATAAATAAATAAATAAATAAATAAATAAATAAATAATATGATCATTTCAATAGACTCAGAAAAAGCATCTGATAAAATCCAGCATTCCTGCGTAATAAAAAACGTCCTCAGCAAAATAGGCATAGAGAGAACATTCATCAAAATAATAAAAGCTATGTATGACAAACCCACAGTCAATGTCATCCTGAACAGAGAAAAGTTGTATGCATTACCCCTCAGAACTGGAATGAGGTAAGAATGTCCAGTTTCACCACTATTATACAACATAGTACTGAAAGTCCTAGCAAGAGCAAGCAGGCAAGAAAATAAAATAAATGTATCCAAATAGGAAAAGAAAAAATCAAACTGTCTCTGTATGTTGACAGTAAGATCTTTTACCTAGAGACCCCTAAATATTTCTCCAAAAGACTCCTAGAAGTGATAAATGAAGTTGGTTAAGTTTCTGGATACAAAATCAGCACACACAAATTAGTAGCACTGCTATATACCAATAGTGACCAAGCTAAGAATCAAATCAAGATTTTAATTTTATTTACAATAGAAGACAAAAAGCTAAAATACTTAGAAATACATTTAACCCAGGAGATGAAAACTGTCTTTAAGGAGAACTGCAAAACTTTGATGAAAGAAATTATAAAGGACACAAATGAAGAAGCATACCATGATTATGGATTGGAAGAATCAACATTATTAAAATGACCATATGAGCTAAAATAATGTACAGATTTAATACAATCCCTATCTAACTTCTAATGTCATTTTTTCATATATTTAGAAAAAAACTATCCTAAAAATCATATGGAACTAGTGAGACAGGAAATAGCTAGAGAAGAGCTAGGCAAACAGACAGGCAGGCAGGTCCTCTGGTAACAATTTAGCAAACTCCTGGCAGGCCTCTCAGGCTCAACATTGGTAAACAAGCTCCCTTCATGCCTCTCAAGCTAGAGCTTAAATACACACTGTTGGGATTGAAAAGCAACCAATCAGCTCACCATTAGGCCCCTACCTCCTGCCGATTGGTCCTTAATACTAACCAATCAGAATAGCTAAGTGCAGCCCAATCAACTCACAGCTAGTGCTAGTCAATTAGCTTGGACTTAGGGCTATATAAGCTCCAGTTTTCAACTCCAGATTGGCAACCCCTTTTGGTCCCCTCCCATTGTGGGAGCTTTTCTGTCTGCTCAATAAATCCTGCTTTCTCACTCTCCAACTGTCCGTGTCCCTCATTCTTCCTGGGCATGAGAGAGAGCCCCATCCTGAAGAGCTGCAGAAGATTATTGGAGCTGAAGATCCGTGCATTCCAGAGACTGGATTCCCAGCCTATGGAGCTTGCTGAACCAGGAAAGCTGCTGGAAGAAGGCGAGACTCCAAAGCTGAGACTCCAAAGCTGAGACAACCTGGGGGTTAGGGTCACCAGCCCACTGAACCAATAACACTCTCAGGGCTAGGCTTGCTAGCCCACCAAACCAGCCACACTCTCATAGCTTGGCATACCAGCCCGTCAGAGCCAACACTCCAGGGGCTAGGCTTGCCAGCCCACTGAACCAGCAACTCCCAGAGCTTGGCTTGCTAGCCCATTAGAGCTGACACTTCTGGGACTAGGCTTACCAGCACCTCGGATGGCCCTCTTTGGAGGTTGGCTGGCCAACCCATTGACCTGATGCTCTCAAAGCCCAGGTTGACCTGAAAACTCTGAATCACCAATACAAAGCCAGAATAGCCAAAACAATCTTAAGAAAAAAAGAACAAAGCTGGAGACATCATATTACCTGATTTCAAATTATACTACAAGACAGTAGGAACCATAACAGTATGGTACTGGTAAAAGAGCAGCCATGTGTATCAGTGCAACAGAATAGAGAACCCAGGAAAAAATTCCAAATACCCATAATCAAGGTTGATAAAGAAGTCAAAAACATACACAGGGGAAAGGACATTCTATTCAACAAATGGTGCTGGGAACATTGGACAGCCACATGCAGAAAAATAAAACTTGATAACTATCTCTCCCCACATACAAAAATTAACTCAAGGTGTATTAAAGACTTAAACGTCAGACCTGAAAACATAAAAATTCTAGAAGAAAATCTAGGAAAAACTTTTCTGGACATTGACTTAGACAAATTATTTATGACGAAAACCCCCAAAACAAATGCAACTAAAACCAAAATAAGTGAAACTTAATCAAACTTAAATGCTCCTGCACAGCAAATGAAATAACCAACAGAGCAAAGAGGCAACCTACAGAATGGTAGAAGATATTCACAAACTAAATACCTGACAAAGAACTAATTTCTAGAATCTACAAAGTAATCAGATCAGTAAGATAAAAAGCAAATAATCCTATTCAAAAGCGGTAAATGACATAAAAATACATCTCTCAAAAGATGATAAACAAATGACCAACAATCATATGAAAAAAAATGTTCATCATCACTAATCATCAAGAAAATGCAAATTAAAACCTCAATGAGATACTACCTTACACCTATCAGAATGGTCATTATTAAAATATCAAAGAGCAATAGATGCTGACACAGATGTAGAGAAAAGGGGACACTGATACACTGCTAGTGGGAGTGTAAATTAGTACCACCTCTATGGAAAGTAGATCTACCAATCGATCCAGTAATCCCATTACTAGGTATCTACCTTGTGGAACAGAAACTGTTATATAACAAAGACACCTGTTTATGTCCATCACAGCACAATTCACAACTGCAAAGATGTGAAATCAATCTAAATGCCCATCAAAGAATCAGTGGAAAATGAAAATGTGGTATATAAACACCATGGAATACTACACAGCAATTAAAAAAAAAAAGAAATCATGGCCTTTGCAGCAACACAGATGGAGCTGGAGATCATCATCCTGAGTAAATCAACACAGAAACAGAAAACTGAACATCCCATGTTCTCACTCATATATGGAGCTAAATGGTCACAAAGATGAAAATAGTAGACAATGAAGACACCATAAAAGGAAAAGGTGGGAGGGCAGTTAATGTTTAGAAACTACCTAGAGGGCACAATATTCACTATCCATGGAATGTGCCAACTAAGACCCAATCCACACCCCCTACAAAGTATTTCCATGTAACAAATATGCATATATCCTTTCAAAATCCAAAATAACATTTTAAAAAATGATAATTTATAAACAAAACAATATTTGATATTTTTCTTTATTTTCATTATTACCTTTAAGCCGAGATGGATTTAATTTTCAAAATAAATTTAGTTTTCATGTGAAGTAGGACCACCAATGTCTTATGGTTTTAATTTTAACTATTGCTGCCAAGTGTAGATGGACAAAGTAAAACTGTCATACAAGTTTTAGTAATTGAATTATAGGCCAAGAGAGATCTGAAAGAAATAACTTTTCTAGAGATATCTTCCTAAATCAGCTCCTGTTTATCTCTGGATATATTAATTTTATAAATGTCAAATGCATGAAGGTAATAAAAATGTGCCACAATTACTCTGCCTCCAGGACTAAAGAATACTCAGGATATCAGCAAGGCCCTAGAGTGGTTAGTTGTATGTTTTGGTGTCATGTGCCTGAGGGCTAGATCCAAATGGTAAGACTAATCAAAATGAAATAAATCAACACACACAAAAAACAACAAAAATAAAACAACAGTTAGAGAATGTTAACAAGAAACCTTATTTCTCATTTCTCAAACAATAAATCAGAAATCAGCCGGGCATGGTAGCGCATGCCTGTAATTCCGGCTACTCGGAAGCCTGAGGCAGAAGGATCGCCGGAGCCCAGTGGGTCAAGGCTGCGGTGGCCGGGAGCAGCCACTGCATTCCAGTCTGGGCGACCGAGTGAGACTACAACTCGAAAAATAAATAAATAAATAAATAATTAGAACAGAACTCCTGGCCTTTCTAAACCTCCTAACTCACTCTTCCACAGCAGAGGAAAGAGAATTTTATAACTTTGAAGGCAATTTTCAAATGGTTTTCAGTTATACTTGCTACAAGGAACATCGCATGTTTTCATTTTCCACTGATTGAAATTTATTTTTCAAAATTCAAGGTCATTTGCCAAATTCAATCTATTTTTTAATCATTTTGGTCAACAATAAGATGACATTTTAATTTTCTGATTTTTTTGTCTAGTTGATTCACAACACAATGGATATGAGATATATATTCTTGTACTTATTTCTGTAAAACATAACAGATAATATAACTAGAAATGTGGATATGGAAATCTGGAATAAAGAAAAGAGAATTGAAATGAAGATGTACATTTTTCAGTAATGACACAATTGAAGTAGTAGACAGAATACACTAAGAACAATATTCAGTGTGAGAAAAGAGACCGTAGATGATTTCAACTTTTAAATCCCATAAGAAAATGAGTTCAATAAAGGGATAGAGGAAAAGTTCTTACACAGTAGGTGGAAATCCGAATTACTGTTCAGTCTCAGAATTGAAGGAATGTAATGTTATCGAGTAGAGAAAAATTACTATTGTGTTAATTCTGCTGAGAGCTTAAGCAACACGACAGAAAAATGTCTGCTACGTGTAAAAATGTGGACTTTACTGGTTCATAAAAGAGTGCTCAATTGGGAGAATGTTGTTGCTAGTCACTGATGAGTAGATTTGTTTGAGAAGTTAGTGGAGTTAGGAGATAGAAATAGCTGCTAAGCTGGTATGGACAACTCTCTTTTTTTTCTTTTTTGAAAGTATAAACATTATCAAGCCTTTATTTACTTATTTTTGTAGATTCAGGGGTTACATGTGCATGTTTGTTACATATGCATATTGCACAATGTTAGGGATTGGACTTCAGGTGTGTTTGTTACCAAAATATGGGACGTTTTACCCAATAGGTAATTTTAAATACTGACTCCCCTCTACCCTTCTTCCTTTTGGAGTCCCCATTCTCTATTATTTCTATAATTATGTCTATGTGTACCTCTTGTTTAGCTTTCAATTGTGAGAACACGTGATATTTGATTTTCTGATTTGGAGTTAATTCATTTAGAATAATGGCCTCAAGTTCCATTCATGTTGCTGTAAATGACATGATTTTATTGTTATTTGTCTTCATAGTATTCCATTATGTCTATATACCACTTTTTTTTTTGCAATTATCCACTGACAGATACTTAGTTTGGTTCTATGATTTTGTCATTGTGAATAGTGCTGTAATGAACATGTAAATGTAAGTGCAGGTGTCATTTTTCTATAATGATTTATATATTATAATATGTATATAATATAATGTATATTATATTATATTGCTGGATTAAATGGTAGTTTTATTTGTAGTTTTTTTTAAAGATACATTCATACTGTTTTCTATAGAGGTAGAACTATTTTACCTTACTACCAAAAGTGTATAATAATTTCCTTTTCTGCATATTCACAACAACATTTGTTTTGTTTTATTTTGCTTTTTAAATCTTTTTAATAATAGCCATTCTGACTGGCATAAGATGACACTTCAATATGGATTTAATTTGCATTTCTCTTGTGATTACTGATATTGATAATTTTTTCATGTGCTTCTTGCTGCTTGTATTTCTTTTTCTTTTTTGATAAATGTCTGTTCATGTCTTTTGCTCAGTTTTTAATAGTATGTCTGATTTTTTTCTTGTTGAGTAGTGTGAGTTCTTTGTAGATTCTGAATATTAATTTTTTTCTGAAGTATAATTTTAAAATTCCTTATCCCATTTTATAGGTTTTCTGTTTACTCTGTTGATTATTCCTTTTGCTATGCAGAAACATTTTAATATAATTGTCTCATTTATTTATTTTTGTTTTGGTTTCATTTGCTTTTGGGAGTCTTAGACATAAATTGTTTGCCAAGGTCACTGGCCAGATAATTTTTTTGAGATTTTCTTCTATGAGTTTTGTAGTTTCATGCCTTAAACTCAAGTATTTAATCCATATTGGGTTAACTTTTTGTATATGATGAAAGACACAGAGCCAGTTTTATTCTCCTACATAAAGCTATTCAATTTTCCAAGTTCCACTTGTTGAGTAGGGTATCCTTTCCCCATTGTTTATTTGTGTGACTTTGTCAAAGATCAGTAGGTTGTAGGTATGTAGTCTTATTTAGGGATTCTCTATTCTGTTTCTTTGATCTATGTGTCTATTTAATACCAATGCCATGATGTTTTAGTAATATAGCCACGTAGTATAATTTGAAGTCAGGAATTGTGATATGTCTGGATTTGTTCTTTTTGTTTAGAATTGCTTTCACTATTCTGGCTTTTTTAGGTTTCTATATGAAGTTTAGGATTTATTTTTTCTGATTCTGTAAAAAATGCCATTGATAATTTTTAAGGAATTTTGTTAAATCTGTAGTTTGCTTTGGGCAAAGTGTTCATCTTGTCAATACTGATTTTTCAATTTTATAAGCATGAGACATTTTTTTTTGTTTGTATCATTTACTATTTCCTTCAACAATGTTTTGTAATTTTGCTATAAACCCAGTGTCACCCTGATACAGAAATCAGGCAAGCCGGGCTCGGTGGCTCAGCCTGCAATCCCGCGCCTTCGGGAGGCTGAGGTGAGTGGATTGCCTGAGCCCGCGGGTTCGAGACCCGCCCGGGCAGCGAGACCTCATCTCACAATAAATCAAAAAATCAGCCGGCGTGGTACATGCCTGTAATTCCGGCTACTCGGAAGGCTGAGGCGGAAGGATCGCCGAGCCCAGCAGGTCGAGGCTACGGTGGCCGAAGCGGCCACTGCACTCCAGTTGGCGACAGAGTGAGACTCTCACTCAAAAAAAAAAAAAAAAAAAAAAAAATCAGGCAAGACAGAACAAAAAGAAGCATTCAAACAAAAATAAGTAAAAACAATAAACTACAGGTCAATATTCCTGTTAAACTTAGATGCAAAAATGCTCAAGAAAAACACTAGGAAACTAAATCCAACAGCACATTAGAATGATAATTTGGTGGTAAGATGGTGATGGTACCATTCAGAGTGTGAGACTTTCTTCATAGGTGGGTGCATAAAGACTAATCTATATTCATCTGAGTGTGCAAGTAGGTGAGTGAATGTCAAACTGAAGGGAGACAAAGGATTAAGTATCCAAGGCCCCTCTGCAGAACCAGTTGCAATTAGCCATTGCTCTGAATTCAGCACCCCCCGGGCACAGAAGGATCTGCTATTTCCAGGGCACCTCTTGGGAATAGACAGCAGAGATCCATAGTTTCTTGACATCTGGAACCTGGCTCATACCACCACCTGCAACAATGGCCAGGCACTGGCAGTGGGAACTGCAGAGAAGATATGGGAAGGAGATCTGAAACTGAGCCCTGCGGGAGGATAAGATACTGGTGGATGCCATTTTGGTGCCATTTTCTTTGTCCTGAGGCTGGAGAGGACCTCCGCTAATTTCCTTGATTCTGGGCAGCCTGCATCCAGCAATCTCCACATCCTCTGGGATCATCATGATTTGCCCAGAGAAGATTCTCTGAGTACACCATGCCAGAGAGACAGAAGTCCCACTCTCCTACACTGAAGCAAGCATGGACATGTGTAGTTAGAGTGAGAGACCTACAAGTGGCAGAGTTGGGGTAAATCCTGGAGTAACTCCTCTTCTCCTAACAATCTGTGGGGTGTCTGACCCATGTTGAGAGCAGTCTGATTGACCTGTGAGCTGATAGCTGAGGGGAGGGACTGGAGACTGGAGCCCCTTCCCTACCACCACCAAAAGCAGAGGTACCAGTGATGTGCCAGTTAAAAAAATAAAAAGGAAAAGAAACTGAACTTCCAGAAAATGCCACAAGAAGGAGATTTTTCTTCTTTTTTTTAAAGGAGAGCACATCTTTGATTTTGCTATTGTTTATTTGTTTTAGTTTTGTTGTTTTATTTAACTATTTAAAAAATCTCTTCACTTGTGTACCTGTCTGTTTTCCTTCTTCTCCTTCTTTATTCTCATCTCCCTTTTTTCTTCCTTCTTCCTTTCCCCACTCTTTTCCTTTTTCTTATCTCATTATGGTTTCAAGAGGCATACATACATCCCCACTACATGGACAGATTGCAAGGTGGTGGGAAGTGAGTTCCAGGGGCCTATGCACCAATCAGTGGACACTGTGACCTGCAAATCACAGTATCTGAACTTCTGAACCACAGCTCCCCCCATTATATTTTAACCAAATCTCAACACTGCAAAAAGGCAGCACAAGTCTCCACACCCAGTCCAGCTTCAAAATTAAACAAATGCAGAGGATATATAAAAGGAAGAATAGGGGATTGAGCAAACAGAAGTTAAAGTTGTCACCTCCACCACTGAATAATGGAATTGTGTGTGAGGAGGGGTGGAATGGAGGGCAAAAAACCATCACAAATGAAGAAGAAACAGAGGAAGAACACAGGTCATATCCAGACTTCTGGGAAGACAGCAACTGAGAATTCAGACTTCAGAACTCAAACAATGTAGACTCCCCAGAATGACTGATCTCTGTCCACAAACCCAGATATCAAGATATTAGTAGAGAGAATGAATAGAAATGAGAAGAGACAAGAGAAAAGAATGGAGGAGTTGATAGCTAAGATGACGGCAATAAAGAATACAAAAAATAAAATAAATAACAAACTGACAAGTGTGAAAAGCGGAATTAAACAAGTAGAAGAAATAATCTCAGAACTTGAGGACCAAAATATGGAACTAATCCAAACTGCTAAAAACATAAAAAGCTTAAAAAGATGGTGAAAAAAGCCTCCAAGAGATGTCAATGATATGAAGAGGCAGAACTTATGCCGGATTGGCATTCCTGAAGAAGATAGAGGGACAGAGACCACCCTGGAATAAACATTCCATGAAATTACCCAAGCATATTTTCCTCATTTCATCAGAGACAAGACCATTCAAACTCAAGAAATTCAGAGAACCCCTGCAGGGTTTCAAATGAGAATACCAACTCTTAGACACATCGTAATTCACTTACATAAAATAGGTATAGAAGAAAAAAAATCCTAAAGGCAATGAGAGTGAAAAGTCAGAATACCTACCAGGGATGGCCAATTAGAATAACAGCAGACATCTCTACATAAGCACTACAGACTAGAAGAGACTGGAGTCCAATCTTCAGAAATCCTCAAAGATAAACAAGTCCAATCAAGAATTTCCTACTCAGCTAAGGTAAGCTTTATCACTGGAGGAAAATTAAATAATTCCCGGATATTCAATCCCTAAGAGTTTGTGCTGCTTCCAGACCAGCTCTACAAGAGATGCTTAAGAAGGAATTCATAGAAGAAAAAAAGAAAAGATTAACCACATTCCTCCCAAGAATCCAGGAAAACAAAGAATCAACACAGCATGTATTGTTACTGCAAAATTGAAAATACACATATATACCAACTCCAAAATCAAAATAAAACCAGGTAAACAAACAGACAAAAACAACAAATAACTCTATATGAGCTTCATAACAGGGATAAATTCTCACATCTCAATAAACAGCGTGAATGTGAATGGACTAAATGCACCACTGAAAAGACATAGAATGACAAATTGTATTAAAAGAAACAACTCTGCAATTTATTGTCTCCAGGAAACACATCTCACAATAAAGGGTACTCAGACTTAAAGTTAGAGGATGGAAAACAAATTTTCAGGCAAACAAGTCACAAAAGAAGGCAGAAGTCACAATCTTAATATCAGACAAAGCAACTTTTAAGCTATCAAGTATTTAAAAAGATGCCAGGAACACTACATAATGGTAAAGGGTTCAATCCATCAACAAGAAATATCCATCCTGAACATGTATGCACCCTGTACAGAAGCTTTTACAAAGCAGGTACTAAGTAAACTAAAAAAAGAGATTGACTATCACTATCATAGCTGGGAACCTAAATACTCCACTAACAACACTAGATAGATCATTGAGGCAAAAAAAAAAAAAAAAAATGAAGAAGAAAATTCAGAACCTCAACTCAATGCTTGACTAAATGAACTTAATAGATACCTATAGAGTACTCTAGTCAGCAACCATAGAATATGCATTCTACTTGTCACCAAAAGGAACATACTCCAAGATTGACCACATAAATGACCATAAATCAAGCACAAACAAATTTCACAAGATTGAAATATTGCCATGCATCTTCTTCTCACCACAGTGGAATAAAAATAAATATAACCACCAACAAAATTCCCCCAAAACCCACAAAGGCATAGACACAAAACAGCATGATGCTGAACAACTCCTGGGTCAACAAAGTAACCACAGCAGAAATTAAAAGATTCTGGAAACAAATTAAAATGTAGACATATCAGACCAAAACCTCAAGGATGCCATGAAAACAGTTTTAAGAGGGAAATTTATATTTCTACAAACAAGCATCAAGATAATGGAGCTATCACAAGTTAACAGCCTAACAAATAGCCTTAGAAAGGTGGAAAGGCAAGACCACCAAAACCTTAACTTCAGCAGAAGAATCCAGATCACCAAGGTAAAAGTTCAAATACAGGCCATAGAAGACAAAAATATCATAGAAGAAATCAATGAAACAAAAACTGGTTCTTTGAAAGGATAAAAAAGATTTATGGACCCCAGCCATAATGACCAAGAAAAAGAATGAAAAAACTCAAATAAACACAATCAGAAACACAAAAGATCAAGTCACAACTGATCTCAAAGAAATACAAAAGTTTATCAAAGATTACAATGCACACCTGTATTGAAACAGACTCAATAACCTAAATGAAATGGAGGACTTGCTGCATCACATCACCTTCCAAGGTTGAAACATGAAGAAATTGAGACCCTTAATAGACCAATAACAACCCAGGAAATGGACTTTGTCATAAGAAAACTGCCTACAAATAAAAACCCTGAACCAGATGAAATTACAACAGAATTCTATAAAACATTCAAGAAGCAGCTAATTCCAATCCTATTTAAAAGTATTCTAGGCAATTGAGAAAGAATTTGGAACTCTACCCAAATTTGGGAACTCTACCCAAATTATCTTATGAGCTAGTATGACACTGGGTAAACATCCAAACAGTGTAAAGATCCAACACAGAAAAAGAACTACAGGCCAATATCCCTGATGAACATAGATGCAAAGACTCTAACAAACAGGATCCAACAACACATCTCTAAAATAATCTACCATGACTAATTAGGCTTCATTCTTGGAATCCAGGGCTGTTTCAACATTCACAAGATCATAAATATAATTAAATACATCAATAGATATAAAAACAAGAAGTGCATGATTCTCTTATTAGATGTAGAAAAAGCTTTGGATAGAATCCAGCATTCCTTCTTGATAAAAACTCTTGAACACCTAGTCATAGAGGGAATATACTTCAAAATAGTATGTGCCATCTATGATGAACCCACAAATAACATATTGTTAAACAGAAAAAAAAATGGAAACATTTTCCCTGAAAATTGGAATGAGAGAAGGCTGTCCACTCCCACCCCTCCTGTTCAAAATAGTGTTGGAAGTCCTTGCTAGAGCAATTAGATGATAGAAGGAAATCAAATAGGAAAAGAAGAAGTCAAGTTATCCCTCTTTGTTGTTGATCCTATACTCAAAAATCTAAGAGAATCTGTCAAAAACCTCCTTGCACTGAAAGAGTACTTTGGCAAAGTCTCAGGGTACAAAATAAATGTGCAAAAGCAGTTGCATTCTTATACACAAACAAAAAGCAGTCAAAGAACCAAATAAAAAGCACAGTCTCATTCACAATAGCCACACACACAAAATTGAAATACCTCAGTATCTTTCTTACCAGAGAAGTAAAGATCTTTACAACAAAAACTACAAAACACTGCTCAAAGGGGCCAAAGATGACACAAATAAATGAAAAAGTATTTCATGTTCATGGATTGGAAGAATCAACATTGTTAAGATGTCCAGTCTACCAAAGGTAATCTACAGATTCAATGCAATATCCATTAAATTACCAACATCATTCTTCTCAGACCTGGAAAAAACAATGCAGAAATTCACATGGAAACAAATGACCACAAATAGCAAAAACAATCCTTAGCAAAGAAACGGTGTGGGCGGTATCACACTTCCAGACTTTAAATTTTATTATAAGATTGAAATAATCAAAACAACTTGGTATTTGTATAAGAATAGACATATATACCAATGGAACAAGATAGAATGTCTGGAAACAAGACCTCAATTTCTCAACAAGCTCATCTTCAAAAAAGGTTCCATCAATAATCACTGGATGAGGAGAACCTATTCAGTAAATGGTGCTGGGAAAACTGACTGACCATATACAGAAGTATGAAACTGCCCTACCACCAATATTACCATACCTATTACCATACACAAAATTCAACCACAGATGAATCAAAGACCTAAATGTAAAACCTCAAATATTAAAAATCTTAGAAAATGCAGAAGACACCCTTATAGAAATCAGAATAGGCAACCAAATTCCTAATCAAAACACCAAGAGCACATTACATAAGAGATAAGATAGACAAGTGGGACCTCATCAAACTGAAAAGCTTCTGCAAAGCAAAAATGCATCAAACAAACAAACAACAACAACAACAACAACAACACCCCCCCAAAAAAGAAAAAAGAGCAGGAGACAGCCCACAGAGTGGGAAAAAAATATTTGCTAATTTGCTAACTGCATATCTGAAAAGTCTTAACATCCAGGATCTATAAGAAGCTCAGGCATGCCGGAAAAAACAAAAACAAAAACAACAACAAAAAAACAGCTTCATTAAAAAGTGGGCAAAAGACATGAATAGGCCTTCTCAAAAGAATACATTTGAGAAGCCAACATACATGAAAAAATGCTTAGCCTTCACTAATCATCAGAGAAATGCAAATCAAAACCACATTGAGATACCACCTAGCTGGCCATCATTAATAAAACAAAAAACATCATTAATAAAATGACCATCATTAATAAAACAAAAAACAACAGATACTGGCGAGGATGTGGAGAAAAGGGAGCACTTCTACACTATTGGTGGTAGGGCAAGCTTGTTCAGCCTCTATGGAAAACAGTGTAGTGATTCCTAAAAGAGCTAGAAGTTGACCTTCCAAATGACCCAGCAATTCCCCCTTCTGGGAATTGACCCACAGGAACTTACATCACTCTACAAAAAAGATATCTGTACAAGCATGTTTATTGCAGCATTACCTACAATAGCAAAAATTTGGAACCAATCCTGGTGCCCATCAAAATTGGACTGGTTAAAAAAATGTGGTACATTTGCATGATGAAACATTACATAGCCATAAAGAAGGACACAATTACGGACTTTGCAGCAACTTGGATGGATTTAGAGTTTATAATACTTAGTGATTTATCAGAGAAATAAAGAACTGAGTGTCACATGTTCTCTCTCATCAGTGAACCCTGAACATTTACCATAATACTATAAGAGAGGGATTGGCGATAGTGGGAAACCGCCAGGGGAGGGAAGAGGGCACACTTCATCAATAGGTGTATCTGATCTCAAACCAGGCGAAGTAGGGACCAAAGGAAGGCCCAAACTTTACCTGTACAGTGACCACTTGTATACCTAATCCTGAATTATACCCCACATCTTTAAAATAAAAATTTTTAAAATAGATAATTCATCAAGTGGGCTTCATTCCAGGGATGCAAAGATGACTCAAAATGTACAAATCAAAAACAGCATTTACCACATATAAATAACTAATAACAAAAACTATGTGATCATATGAGTACATGCATTTGATATATTCCAACATCTCTTTATGGTAAGAACCCTCAAAAAACTAGTTACCACAGGACCATACCTCAAAATAATAAAGATTATTACCAACTCACAACCAACAGATACTGAATAGGCAAAAGTTGGAAGCATTTTTCCTTACAACTGGAATAAGACTAGAATGTTCATTTTCACCACCCAGGTAGAGCAATCAGGCAAAAGAAAGAAATAAATGACACCAGATTGGAAAAGAGAAAGTCATATCTCTGTTCACTGATGCCATGATTGTAAACCTAGAAAACCCTAAAGACTCCTTCAAAAAACTTCTAGACATGATAGACAATCTCAGAAAAGTTTTAGAATAAAAAAATCAGTGTTCAAAAATAAGTAGCATTTTATGTACCAATAACTTTCAAGCTAAGAACCAAATTAAGAATTCAATCTCATTTATAATAACCACAGAAAAGTTAAATAACTAGGAATACATTTAATCAAGTAGGCTAAAATTCGCTACAAAGAAAAGAACAAATCTCTTTACAAGTTTGATTATATAGGGATTAAAGAGACAGACACCATATCAATCATGTCGTGACAAGTGATTATATTTTTTTTCTTTAGTGGGAAGACATGAACATGTTTAATAACCAATGAAAAGAATTAAATAGAAAAAATAGTTTAATATATAAGATTATCAAAAAGATATTTTAAGCAGTAAGCATACATTTGTCCTGAAATTTTTCAGTATCTTCAAGTAAGTTTCATCAACAAATATCACAGAAAATCAATGGTCTTACTAGATATATTTAAACTTTTAATTTTTAATCCAAGATTTTTTCATTGCTCCATTAATTATTAAAATATTTTACAGCCAGGCTCGGTGGCTCAGCCTGTAATCCCGCGCCTTTGGGAGGTTGAGGTGAGTGGATTGCCTGAGCCCGCGGGTTCGAGACCCGCCTGGGCAGCGAGACCTCATCTCTACAATAAATCAAAAAAAATCAGCCGGGCATGGTAGCTCATGCCTGTAATTCCGGCTACTCGGAAGGCTGAGGCGGAAGGATCGCCAGAGCCCAGCAGGCGAGACTGCGGTGGCTGGGAGCAGCCACTGCACTCCAGTCTGGGCGACAGAGTGAGACTCCAACTCAAAAAATATATATATATATATTTACATATTTTAGATGTTTTGGGATAAATATTCAGATTTATTTTTCCTTGGGTCTGATAAAATTAAACATTGTCAATATTTTCAGCATGGGTGTTAGACTCATGAAGACCTACATTTGATTCTGTACAGTACTTACTAGCCATGTAACCTTGAGGTCTTCATTGATCTGTGTCTAATACCAATGAGAGCAAACACTTTGCCATGAGGGCATTTACTAACTAATTACTTACTCATAATTTTTGTCAAGTCATACATTGTTGTTTTTGTTGTTTTCTTTTTATCTCTTTTATTTTAAAAAATTGACTGTTATTTTTGTCATATTGCTCCAGATACTTTTGTCTTTTATTTTACATGTTTGACAAACATATGCTTAACTTTTTTCCCAAATCTTAACTCCCTCCTTCAGTTTTACAAAATCAACACAAATGTGAGTTGAGTTTCTATTACCCTTCCATTTTGAAGAAAATTAAAACACACAAAAATGTAAATTATATAAATAATTTTAAATAATACTTAAAATATTTGTAACTGGCATTCTGCCACTTATGTATGTACTTTGTGTATATGTGGGTTGGAGAGGCAGTGACTCAATGATAGCTTATAGCTCAATGATAGAGAGCAGTTAAAATTCAGAGTGCTTGGATTGAACTTCAACTCCAATTCTTACTAGCTCTGTGACGTTACACAAATTTTTGTTAAATTTTCTCTGTTGAAGTTTTCTCATCTTTAAAGTGAAGTTAAAACTGTTTCCAACTCATAAGATTATCAGTGTTATGTAAGTTAATATTTGCAAAGCACTTAGGACAGTGCCTAACAAGCATTAGGCACTATTTAAGTAATTGTGCAGTAAATGTGTAAATATATGTGTTGCTACATGTAGTTTCTAATTTTGATCCTTACCACTATGTTCACATTTAATCTTCTCCACCTCCCTTTTTTTAAAAGTCAGGGTCTCACTGTGTTGTCCAGGCTGGAGCACAGTGGTACGCTCATAGCTACTGCAACCTCGACCTGCTGGGCTCAGACAATCCTTCCATCTCAGCCTTCCAAGTAGTTGGAACTACAGGCACATGCCATCATGCCTGAATAATTTTTTTATTTATTGTAGAGATGAGGTCTCACCAAGTTGCCCAGTCTGATCTTGAATCTCTGGCTCAGGTAATCCTCTCGCCTCTACCTTTTTTTCCCCTTTTGATGGTCATTCAAATAATTTCTAATTACATTGTTCAACAAGCAAAGTCATTACAATTCTTTCTGTGTTTATACATGTACTAGATTTTTAAATTTAGAATTAATACAATAAATTAGAATTGATAAAGCAATTAGATCAAGATATTTACAGGTTTAATAAAGATTTGGCCTCAAGAGTAATTGCTTTCATATATAAACGTTTTGCAATGTGATCTCATCTCATGACATACAAATATTTGATATTATCAAACTTTAAATTTTTACCATTCTGTGTCAACCTATTGCAAATATATTTTTATCATAATCTACATTCTCTTTGTTACTGAGATAGAGCATTTATTCACATAATGAATATCAATTTAGTCTGAATCATACACCAGACATTGTTTAGGCACTGTGCATAAAAAAGTATTAACAGAACTTTTATCAAACATTAGGGTTCTCTTTTAACCTTTGTTGATAATGTTAAGGAGTTAAAACTAGCGATTGGTTATTTTATGTATATAAGAGTAAACTTTTCTATATTTATTGTCTATTATCATTTTCTAACTAATTGTATACTTTACCTCTTTCCCCTATGAGTAGTTCTTTTTTTTTCCTTCCTTGTTGATCTGCAGAATTTTGTTTTGACTTTTAAATTTGGAAACTTTGTGCTAATTTTCAATACTCATTTTGAAAAAAAAATTATGGTCTTGATGTTTTATTCATTTTCAGTTATATTTTAGGTTTGTTTAGGAAACTTAAAAAAATTTTTATTTCAAAATAATTATACAAGTAATTGTAAAAACTAATGAGTATTCCATGTATGCTTCACCCAGTTTATTTCAATACTATCATTTTGCATAGCTATGATTAAGGAAATTGATATTGATGCATTTCACCAATCTTATGTCACAAATGTGTGCATTTAGTTCTATACATTTTTTTACATGTAAATTTATGATATTACTAACATAGCAAAAATACAGAGTAAGGCCATCACAGGGAACATTTTATAAATATGTTCATCTTCCCCTCTCCTCACTTTCCTAATTTGTGTCAATAACGAATCTGCTTTCTATCTCTACAGTTTTATCATTTCAAAAATGTTATATGAATAGAATCATAAGTTATGTGAAGTTTTGAGTTTGCTTTTATATCAGCATTCTGCTTTATTGATTTTTTTAGTTTGAAATTCTATTAATTTTTGGTATCTTATTATTATTGTCTTCTTTCTGCTTATCTTTGAATATTTCTTTTATTGCTTACTGAAGTTGGAAGTTGGATTACTTCTTTGAAAATGTTCTTCTCTTCTTACATAATTTAATGTTAAAATATTTCTCTCAGCACTACTTTAGTTACATCACATAGATTTTTGATATGCTAACTTTTATTTTTGTTCAGCTCTATTTCCCTGAAACTTTATATTTGATTCAAGCATTATTTAAAAGTGTATTGTTTAAGTGCCAAATTAGAGATTTTGCTGTAGTCTTTCTGTCATTGGTTTCTAGTTTGATTCCACTGTGGACAAAAAGTATACTATATATTCATCTATTTCTTTTAAATTTGTTGAGTCTTATATTATTTCCAAGGATATGAAGTATCTTGATAAATACTTTAATAAGTGTATTCTCTTGCTGGGTAGAGTGCCTTTTATATGACAATTAAATACTGTTGGTTGATAATATTGTTTAAATATCCTATATTTATGCTAATTTTTTTGTCTTATAAGACAAAGTTTTGTTTTATAGTCAGTTGCTCAGAGAAGAGTATAGATGTCAGCAACTATAATTGTGATTTGTCTATATTTTCTTTTAACATTATCAGTCTTTATGTCATGTGCTTGGGGCTCTGTTGTTTGCTATTTAGGATTTTAGAACAAATTTATTATCATTATGTATTCATGGTGAATTGATACATTTATTTTTTATTTTTTTAATTTTTTTTTGAGTTGGAGTCTCACTCTGTCACCCAGACTGGAGGATACATTTACTATTAGGTAATATCTGTCTTAGTAAGTATAGTAATTTTCTATTATCTGAATTGTACATTAACTGACATTTTTAGAGCTACCTCTGTTTTTCCTTTGAAATTAATGCTGTTACAAGTTATTTTAATTTTTTTAATGTTCAAACTATGTATGCTGCTGAGTTTAAAGTGATATTCATATAATAAAAAAAACTGGAAGCTTTTTGTTTGCTTGCTTTTAAACACATTTTGCCAATACCCGTGTTTTAGTGGTTGCATTTAGCATAGTTGTTAATATGTTAGAACTTAAGCCTGCCGTTTTACCATTTTTCTTTTTTGTTACCATTTCTCTTTTCTTGCCTCTCTATGCCTTACTTGAATCCATAATAGTTTATGGAAAACTTTTTAGAATTTACTATTGATGGACTATTAGTGGTTTTTAAGTGTATTTGTACAGTTTTCTTAGTGATACACCTAGATATTATAATAAATATGCAACTTACTACAATCTACCTATATTGATGTTTTACCACTTTGAATAAAATATAAAACTGTAATCAATTTAAGTCCCTTTATTTCCTAAGTTTTTCAATCTCATTATGTTGCATAAGGTGTTGCAACATTTATTGCTTCAATTGTTACATTTTATTTAAAAACTTATGAGGACAAGTATAGTCAACTTTATTTACTTATATTTTTGCATTTTTAAAATTTGCTTTTAATTTCTTCTGGGTGTTTCAAGATATCTTTTTAAATCACATGATTTCTAGTTTTTAATCCATTCTTCAAGAATACATTTAACCAGTCTATTGGTGATAAATTGATGATAATGATGATTTTTTAAAATTTCAGAGTACTTTATGTTCCATTCACTATTAAAGGATAGTTTTGTTAACTATAAAATTTGTGGTTGACAGTTCTTCAATTTCAGTACTTGAAAAATGTTTGATTTCTTTTTGGCTCCATTGATATAAGAAATATGCTATACTCAAAATCGACAATGTGTTATTTATCTCAGCTATGTTCAAGATGTTTTCTTAATGTTAATTTTTAGAAGTTTTTTAAAAATAATGTCATAATATGAATTTCTTGAATTTATCTTATTTTGAATGTCTGTTAGCACTTTTGGTCAGCAGGTTTAGAATTTCTCCTCAGTATGAGAACTTTTCAGTCATTATTGGTTTTGTTTTGATTACTCTTTTAGTTCTATTATATTTTCAAATTCTAAACATTGGACTTTATTATTCTTAATGTAGAATATTTTGTTATTATTCTATAGGTTTCAGAGGGTCTCTTTATTTAGTTATTTTTTATTTATTTATTTATTTTTTGAGTTGGAGTCTCACTCTGCCGCCCAGACTGGAGTGCAGTGGCCGCTCCCAGCCACCGCAGCCTCGACCTGCTGGGCTCTGCTCCGGCGATCCTTCCGCCTCCGCCTTCCGAGTAGCCGGAATTACAGGCATGCAGCTGATTTTTTGGTTTATTGTAGAGATGAGGTCTGGCTGCCCCGGCGGGTCTCAAACCTGCGGGCTCAGGCAATCCACTCACCTCAGCCTCCCAAAGGCGCGGGATTACAGGCTGAGCCACCGAGCCCGGCTTATTTAGTTATTAAATTACTTTTTCTCTGTTGTCTAGTTTGTATAAATTCTACTGCTCCTTCCATAAGTTAATTCCGTCCTTGTCATTGGCACACAACTATCGAGTTCACTCAGTGAGCTTATATATTCCTTATGTGATTTTTATATTTATATTTTTTATATTTATGCTGTTGTGGTGAAATACTTTTTGTTGAACGTTCTTGCAATCTGATATTTCTGAATGAGAGAGAGTTCTCTTGGTTGCATCTGGGCTGTTGAGATTTTGGTTAATTCCCCCTTGCTGTTACTACTTGGCTTGCCAGGATACCTTTTTTATGTGATGAAGAAATGAGACTACCCAAATTTCATTTTATTAATAAGGTAGAAGCCTGGACCTTCTGCTTTTGGATAAGAGTTTGTAAGAGAGTCTACGTAAATGTTGTTTCCTCAGCTTTAGAATCCCTAACTAATGGGATTCTTTCTTTTATACTTTTTCAGAATACTTCTTTAGCTTCCTCTTGCTTTATATATTTGATAATGATATTTGAGGATTGAGAGGTGATAGATGGCAGGGAGAGACACATCTATGTCATCTTTTTTAGATGGGTTTTTCTGATATCTTCAAACCCTCTACTTTACTTACATATTATACTTGAAGTATTTTCCATAATTTTGAATGTGCAATATATTTAGAAATTTAATATTCCAAAGTAAGTGAATAATTCCATTTACATTCCAGTTATCTTGCTATTGTAAGTCCTAAGTAATATTCCTCACCATTAAGCTAGCAGAAGTGATCTCTTATGCTGTATTAATGTAACCCATATCTAACATGTTGCTCATTTAAGAATCTAGTTTCTCAGATTGTTTGTTTCATATATCTTGTCTTCCAAGGATGTATTTGACTAAATTATGCTCTAATGTATGGCATTTAATTACTTCATATCAAATACTCCCCTTGTTTTTTTTTTTTTTTTTTTTTTGAGTTGGAGTCTCACTCTGTCGCCCAGACTGGAGTGCAGTGGCCGCTCCCCGGGCCCCCGCAGCTCGACCTGCTGGCTCCGGCGATCCTTCCGCCTCAGCCTTCCAAGTAGCTGGAATTACAGGCATGCGCTACCACGCCCGGCTGATTTTTTGATTTATTGTAGAGATGAGGTCTGGCTGCCCAGGCGGGTCTCGAACCCGCGGGCTCAGGCAATCCACTCACCTCAGCCTCCCAAAGGCGCGGGATTACAGGCTGAGCCACCGAGCCCGGCTACTCCCCTTGTTTTTATATCTGTACTCCAAAATTTTATTGATAATGTATAGTTTGTAAGTGCCCTCTACAATGGTTAGACATTTAATATTCTGGGTAATAACATTGTCCTCTATACAACTTATGAATCAATTTGATGATCTATTTATGTCCAGATTTATTACCTAACAGATGTCTGTGTAGTTAGAGACTCACATGAATCCTGTATCCTGTTACTTGTAACATCTTTCAGTTAATCAACTATAGCTGAGACTGAAAGACTTAGAATTTAAAAAAATTATTGAAATCACGAAGAATGGGTAAACAACGATTGTGATTTTTGCATTATATTTATGATTCTAAAAAAATTACATATAAGCAAGGATAAACTAAGGTAAAACTATGACATTTTAAATTATGCTTTAAAATTTGAGACTTAAAATAATTAAACACTTATTTTGTGCCTAACATCTAATTCTTGCTCTGCATGTATTTTTATTATCTATAAAAATTGAACAAAATTACAGTAAGAGTCTTCAAACATTGAGTACTCACATCAATTGTTGTTTAGATCAATTATTCCATAACAGTCGTTGTTATAATAAATCAATATGCTAATTTGTAAATTATAAAGGCAATAATTACTGAAAAAATAGAAACAGTGTATATTCATAAGTTAGTTGCAGAGAATAACATAATGGTGATCACCAAAATGATTTCAAGTATAAAAGTTCATGACTTTATACAAGAATGGGTACAAAAGTAATATATGTGATGTTTGATTATTTAAAAAAACTTGCTCTGGTAATTTCTAATGGTTGATGATAGGTAAATACTCTATATTTAATAGAAATATAATCTATATGGTAACATCAAAAATATCAATATTATTTTTTATTAAATATAAAAAATTCAATTTATCTTTATTTTATAGTTTTTATATTTAGATATCAGTATGAAACTATCTGAAAGGAATATAGGTTTTTCAAAAGCTTTTTAGGGTTAATAAGCAAAACAGTTTGAAAACCACCAATGGGAATATTGTATACTAAAAGAGATTAGTGGTGGGAGGAATTGATGTTATTAATGAAAATATACTTTAGTTAACATTGATCCAAAGGGAAAAGAAGAACAATTAAGTAATATGTGAAAGGAGATTTATGCAAGAAAGGTAAATATTAAAAATTGTGAAGATGGGAAAAAATGTATTTTGGGAAAACATTCAGTAGATTTTATTTCACTAGATTTTGTTTAATTTATAGGTGTTGAGGGATAATATGAAGTTATATATGAACAATTCACATATTATGGAGGCTATGTAGAAATGAAAACACCAGATAATAGATTTTAAATATTATAATTAAGAATTAGAAAATAATTTATATTTTATCAAGAAGAATATGATAATATGATTTAATCTTGCTTTAAAAATAATAATCCAGAACATAAAAAAGCAAGCAAAAATAGAAAGTCTCAGACCTGCCTTCCTCCTATGGAATTACCTTTACAACAGCAAAAGATGAAACAATTTTCTTTGCAAAAAATGCAAACGTAAGTTCAAAGAATACTATACTCCTGGTAAATATGAAACCAGCTATATTAACACTGGTTGGGAGTAAAATTTGTGGCATCTTCTCATCATGACTTCTCCCTTCAGCAAAGCGACATGTAATGAAGGGGAAACTCTTAGCAACTGGCTTCTCTCTGGGAAGGAAAAGAGGAAGACTTGATTGTATATCTAATGTCCTGATTTTTCAAGGTGCTGCCCAAGGGACTAGCTTCTGTTTCTCTTCTCTGACTGTGCTGGCATGAAGCAGCATGATTTCGATGCCTGGGGGCTGCTGAGAAGAAAAAGGAGTTGGGAGTGTGTTGATGCTTTAGAAGGCCAGCAGACAGATACCAGAGGCAACAAGATACTGTGAGCTTTTGAGAAAAAGAAACAGCAAATCCCTTAACTAGGAATCTACATGTACAAATTCACCCATAGAGAAGATAAAGAGGCTCCCAGAATATCTAGCCGGGATGCTTGGTGAAGGTCTTCCCCTGTACAAAAACAAACCATAAAGTCTAGGAGAAAGATACAAATAATATATTAAAAAGACCCAAATCAGCGGGGCTCCGTGGCTCAGCCTGTAATCCCGCGCCTTTGGGAGGCTGAGGTGAGTGGATTGCCTGAGCCCGCGGGTTCGAGACCCGCCTGGGCAGGGAGACCTCATCTCTACAATAAATCAAAAAATCAGCCGGAAGCGGCCACTGCACTCTAGTCTGGGTGACCGAGTGAGACTCCAACTCAAAAAAAAAAAAAAAGACCCAAATCAAAGGTATAATATAAATTTCCAGAACCTACCATTAAAGAAAGTGGGGTAAATGGATAACCTGAGGATTAATTGTCATAAATATTCCCAATACATTTAAGAAAACAATGCATGAACAAAATGAAAATTTCATGAAATAGAGAACATATTCAAAAGAAGCAAACATATTTTAGAGCTGAAGAATACAGTGACTGGGGTCTGATAAATTTACTAGAGGAGTTCAACAGCAGAATTGATCAAGTGGAAGAAAAAAATTTATGAAATTGAAGGCAAGTTATTTGAAATTACCTAGTCAGAGAAGAAACAACAAGAAAGAAAACAAAAGAATGAGGAATGCTTAAGAGCTGTATGGGATATTTGTCAAACTGGCAGACACATTATGGATATCTTGAAAGGAGAAAAAAGACAGAAAGCTTATTTTTAAAAATAACAGTTAAAACTCCTCAAATGTAGGGAAGAAAATGGACACCCCAAATCCAGAAACCTAATGGATTCCAACTAGGAAGAACAAAAAGAAAGTCCAAACATGTAATCAAATTGTCAAATGTCAAAGAGAGAATTTGAAAGCGGCAAGAAGAAAACGATTTATTATGTGTAAGAGAACCCCTATACGTCTCCAAATTTTCAGCTGAAATTTTGGAGACCAGAAGTAAGTGGTAGTATATATTTAAAAAGCTGAAATAAAAACACTGCTAAAAAAGATTACAACATCCAGCCAAATTATTATTATTATTTTTTGAGTTGGAGTCTCACTGTTGCCCAGACTGGAGTGCAGTGGCTGCTCCCAGCCACCGCAGCCTCTACCTGCTGTGCTCCGGAGATCCTTCCACCTCAGCCTTCCAAGTAGCTGGAACTGCAGGCGCGCTACCATGCCTGGCTAGTTTTTTTTTATTTTGTTGTAGAGATGAAATCTCGCCTGCTCAGGTGGGTCTCGAACCCGCGGGCTCAGGCAATCCACTCACCTCAGCCTCCCAAAGGCGCGGGATTACAGGCTGAGGCACCGAGCCAGGCTCAAATTATTCTTTAAAAATAAATAAAACAAGAATACTTTTAGAAACAACAGCTGAGGAAGCTTATCACTGGTGCTGTCTTACCGAGAATGGTAAAGAGAGTTCTAGAACTTAAAAAGACACTAACAGCAGCACAAAAGTATATAAAAGTTCAAAATCTAACCTAAAGATAAAAACACAGACACATAGAGAATATTGTAACACTTAATAGTGGTGTGTAAATCATTTTCAACTCTGGCATACAAGTTAACAGTATAAAAATAAGTATTTATGAAAATATGTTGATGAATACATATGTAATTTGTGACATCAACAACAAAGTATGGGGAAAGAGAAGTAAAATATAAACTTTTGCATGCAATTAAATTTGTCATCAGCTTAAAATAGATTGTTGTAACAATAAGATGTTTTACACAAGCCTCATCACAAGCACAAAACAAATACTTATAGCAGATACACAAAGGAAAATTAAAAAAAATCAAAGCATATTATTACAAAAAAAAACCCAAATAAAAATTACAAGAGGAAGAGAAAATCAAAAGAACTATAAGACAGACAATAAATTAACAAATTAGCAAGAGTGTTCTGCTTTACTAATAGTAATTTTAAATGTAAATGAATTATACTTCTCAATCATAAGACATAGTGACTGAATGGTGAGATAATAAGATTAAACTCTTTGCTGTCTACAGAGATTGTACTTAGATTTTAGGACACAAATATACCACAAGCAAAATAGTAGAAGAAAAACAATAGATTTTTAAGTAAAAAAAAAAATCACAAGGGAGAAACATGTAATCAAATTGTAAATCAAATTCAATAGAACAATGTAACAAAAGTAAATATATATGTATCAAATGTCAGGGCACCTAAATATATAAAGTAGAGACAGAACTGAAAGGAAAAGTAGACGGCAACAAAATGTACGAGATTTTAATACCACACTTCCAATAATGAATAGAGCAGCCAGACAGGAAATCCATTAAAAAAAAAAGAACTTTTAAGAACACTATAGATAATATGGACTTAATAGATGTATAGAGAGCATTACACCAAACATCAACATATTCTTCCCAAGCACATATGAGACATTCTTCAGAATAAATTATGTTAGGTGACATATTAAAAAGTCTTATCCAATTTAAGAAGATTGATATCATACCCAGTATCTTTTTTACTATTGAGATGAAACTAGAAATTAATAGCATAATGTAATTGGGATATTAACCAATATGGAAATCAAGCAATCTATTATTGGACAACTTGAGTCAAAGAAAAAATTGAAAGATAAATTAGAAAAATATCTCAAAATAAATGAAAATGAAAACACAAGATATCAAAACTTATGGGATGCAACAAAAGCAGTACTAATAGAAAAGGCTATGCAAAAAAAAAAAAAAAAATGCCTACATTAAAAAAAGAAGAAAGATCTCAAATATATTTGAGACTGTACTTCTGAAGGAACCAGAAAGTAAACTAACTAAGAAAAAAGTTAACAGATGGAAAGACATAATAAAAATTAGAGGAAAAAAAAACCTAGAGAATAGAACAACAATTTAAAAATCATTATAATTAAGACTCATTTAAAAAAAATTAAGAACAAAACTTAGGTAGTTTTTTTTTTTTTTTTTTTAGAAAAAGAAAAAATATCTAAATAAATTAAATCACAAATAAAAGAGAAGATGTTAAAACAATTAAGAGACTGGAGAGACAATCTAAAGAATAAAATAAAATGTTTGCAAACCATACATCTGACAATGGCTTTTTATCCAAGATGAAAAGGAACTTCCACTACCCAATAGCAAATACAACAAATAATTTAAAAATGGGCAAAGGACTTGAATAGACATTTTTTTCTAATACAAACATGCAAATGACCAGTAAGTTAAAAGAGGTTTAACATCTCTATTCATCAGAAAATGCACCTCCAAAAATGTTAAGAATGTCATTTTATAAATATAAAGAGAATAATACATTGTGGAGAGGATGTGGAGAAATTGGCATTCATGCACCTTGTTGGGTGCAAAATGATGTAGTTACTATAGGAAATCACGTGGAGGCGTTTCAGAAAATAAAAAAATACAACTACCTTATGATCCAGCAACACCACTTCTGAGTATATTCAAAATACTTAATATCACATATGATTTATAATCATTGATACATTATTTTGCTTAGAGTTTATTCACATCTTTGCAGATGTTAAATATTCATAAAAAGTGTGCCATAAAATATTATTCAGCAATAAAAATTATGAAGCACTGATAACATGCTAAAATGTGGATGAACCTTGAAGCATACTAAATGAAGTAAGTCAGTTCTAATTACATGATTGCATGATTCCATGTGTATGTAATGTCCATCATAAACAAGTCTATAAAGACAGAAAGTAGATTAGGGATTGGTAAGGCAAGGGAAGTAGGGCATAGGGAGTAATGGCTAAGTGGTAAGGGTGTCTTTTGGGGGTTACAAAAGTGTCCTAAAATTGTGATCCTGGGCACACAGCTTTGTGGTTTACTAAAAGCTATTGAATTGTATACTTTAGGTTGATTGAGTGATGTTTGAATTATATGTCAAGAAAGCTGATTAAAACTTCTAAAAAAAGAAATCACATAAAACTTTGTCTTTTAGGATTTGTAAATTTCATAGCATTTTACTGTAGCATTTATAAAACCTGTGATTAAAAGCTTTCAAATTACATGTTCTGACCCAACAGCAATTTGCATGTTTCCTTTTAGTGTTTCTTTAAAAAATCATGGAAGTTAAAATGATATATACTTATCTGGCTTCCACACTAGGACAACTTTTTTTTTTTTTTAAATTTACGAAGAGTATTCAAAGAACAAAACAAGAAAATCATTGTGCTTGCATAAGTATTCACAAATCTATTTATTGATTAATTATATAATGTATACATTATGCTCAGTTACACTTACAATAATAACACTTATTTTATTTTATTTATTTATTTATTTATTTTTTTTTTGAGTTGGAGTCTCACTCTGTCGCCCGGACTGGAGTGCAGTGGCCACTCCCGATCACCGCAGCCTCGACCTGCTGGGCTTCGGCGATCTTTCTACCTCAGCCTTCCAAGTAGCTGGAACTACAGGCGCACACTACCTTGCCCGGTTAATTTTTTTATTTGTTGTAGAGATGAGGTCTCGCTGCCCAGGCGGGTCTCGAACCCGCGGGCTCAGGCAATCCACTCACCTCAGCCTCCCAAAGGCGCAGGATTACAGGCTGAGCCACCAAGCCTGGCTAATAACATTTATTTATTAAGAGAAGGGAAAGGCTTAGTACAAAAATGTCATATCTATTAATTTCTACATTTATGATTTAGGCACTTTTTGCGTGTTATCTTTCACAATAATAAATATTTCAAAAAGATAAAAATTAAGTAAATAATGCAAGAATGCAGGAGTTGAAGTCTTTTTTATTTACCATTTATTATTAGAAATAATAACATTTAACCAAAGGCGCTGCACTTAGAATGATTCCACAGTTCTAACAATGGCCTGAAGTATTCAGCATTACTCAGTGGCATGAGGATTTTATTTTGATATGTTAATATCATATGGCTTATCTTTTAAAGAAATGTATGCTCTCCACATTCTTATTGCTACTTCTTTTTTACATCTCTGAAAGGAGTAAACTTCTTGTCATTTATAAATTAGACAACATGGGATATTTATAGGTAAAGTTTTGGTCTTGTTACCAAGAAATATTTGGGTTTGTTGATTATGAAGTTAAAGCCTTCCAAGAAGTGAACATTAAAGTACTAAATCTCTTCGCCTGCTTCTTGCTGGGATTCAGGTGATGGGTCAATAGTAATTTTAATGTCTAGATTATCATATACATCTTTAAATAAGTCGAGGTCCCACATTAATCCCTTCTGTTGTAGTCATTTTCTTCAAGTTATTATTAACTAGTTGGGTTAGATAGGTATACACAGAAAATCTCAATTTCTGGGAGGAAGCAAGCAAGTGTAGAAAAGTTAAGGTAATATAACATAATAAACATAGTGTCAAAATGTGTAAACATACACCATCAAAAGTCCTAAAATTTCAAGTCAAGTTTTAATTTACTTTTACATTTATTAGACATTAATTTTCTAATTTTTTATGAGACATGAAACAGTAAGTTATAATCAGATAACAACTTGTTCAATAGCCAAATGACTTTTGGAAAATCAGATAATTATTTCTACTTTTTAAATACAATTCTCTAATAACACTATATATCGCTTATTTATTGAATACTATACATGTTAGTTTTAAAATTATATATTTAAAGGAATTTGAGAGAAAAGTGACCGGATTTTATATAATGTTTAGGGAAATTAAACACAAACTTTTAAAAAATGATGAAACAATAATTCTATCTTTTTGCAAAAGTTCTATGCATTTTCTAGTTCATCCCATTTTAACAGTTTTGGAAAATAGTATTTCCCTTCTAAACAGATAAATTCATATCAATAGTGGTAGCTAGGTTAAAGAACTTTGTGTGTAATAGATAGTGTATGTTTAGTAATATTGTAAGGAAGCAGACATTGGTTAATTTAGGTGGTGTACAATTTTCAGTGTCTTCCAAATGCTGACAAAAGCAAACAGCTTGCCTCTGACCTTCTTTACTCATGCAGCACAATTAGTTGCATTTGTGCATCATGGCATATTGCATTCTCTTCATTTGTCTAAATAAGAATTTGCCTTATAGATCGTTTGACTTTGAAAATGTTTTTGACATGTGTATACTGAAAATTCAGTGTCAATCTTGTACCTTATATTCAATCTTGGGACATAATTAGTACCACAATGAAAAAATTGAAGGCTCTGGATTCTTTACAGAGTTAAATTATTTGCAGCACCATATTCAAAACAGTTTTTGGTTTTACGCTTTTTATATTATTATAGGTGCGTGTGTGGCAGACAGAGAGCACGCACAGGGAAACAGAAAGAAAGATGCAAAGAAACTAAAATGCAGAGAGACAAAGTGAACAAGAAGCAGAAAGAGGATTAGAGAGAGGGAGAGACGATAAAGAAAGGAAGAGAAGTGCTTCACAGGAAAAAAGACAGAAATAATTTGCCTTTCAAATTAGATTTAAATAATTTTTCTGGTGAATGCACTCCTGAATAATGTCAAAACATGTTCCTAACTCTACTACTGTATTTATACAAATGTGGTGATCTGGTAGAAATTAGAAATTAGAAATCTGGTAGAAATTAGACAATGCATATTTAAAATTCAAATATGTAAATTTTCATCATGGGTATTAGTCCTCTGAGAACAATAAATGATAAGATCTGTATCTAAGTCAATAAAGATAAGTTAAAAATTGATAGAATTCAGTGACTAAAATGTCAGCTAATTTGGTTTAAAAAAAATACAAATTTTCCAATAATCTATTGAAGGAATTATTAGAGAAGAATGCTTAAAATAAATTACTTAATTCCAAAAAATATTTTGAAGAAAAATGCAGATTTTAGAGAAAAGTCTTTAAAGGTTTTTACACTGGCATAGAAACTTCAGGCTTTCACACTTTCAATATTCTCTGGATTTAATTTTCTCCAAAAGCTAGGTTGCCAAAATCCCCAAATATTCATTGATTTTAAAGAAGAGTGAGATAAAAATATAGAATTACATATACTTGCAGAAATTACAGAACTTACACATATTTTATCCAAATATAGTGTTTTAAATGTTTTGCTAAACCAATTTAACTGTGAGAGGAAATTTGAATTTAGTTTCTTATCTTGTAGTGAATGGGATTTCACATCAATAGTGAATGAGATTTCACATTGAAGTTCAATGGTACAAAAAGTTTCAGACTTTATCTACATATGGAAAATATGGCTCAAATTGGTGTGAAATTCAATTTCCTTAAGATGTTTGGGTCTTAATTGTCTAAGAACACTGTGTTGCTTTTGGTAAAAAGTGTATTTTTTAGCTCTATATTAATCATATTTGTCAGCAATTTACATTTAAAAAATAATTATATCATCTCCAAACACCATTGAACAGATAGCCAGCAATGTGGACAAAGCATTTAACATGTCTTGTCATTAGATACTCTCAACTATTACATGTAAGGGAGCTGAAGTGTTGAACAATTAAGTAAGTTTATGGGAATCCCACTGTTGGCAAATATGAAATCTTAAACAGTTTTCTCTGAACTGGAAGATCATACTTTTAATCATTCTGTTATTTAACAATCAATAAACTCCAAATATTGTTGAGTACACAAGTATAAAATCATTTATTCGGATAGTTCAAATAAATAAAAAGTATTGTTTTGATTGACATTTTGTTTCGAGTAGGTGCTTTGCATAAAAATTGTACATCCCTTTTTATCACAGATGAAATTTTAGAAGCTATGTAGATAAAGTATTTTAAAGAGAATATTGTTAAAAATATTTTAAGATCTGGCAGTAGTCTTTTTGCCTACATATTTTCAAATTGTATACATTTTATTTCCAAATGCCATATAATAACTTTATTTAAGAGCAGAATAAGAAGCTTGGGACTTTGTATCTCCTGACCATAAACAAATGAAGAAGAAGAAAATTAATTTCATGGCATAAAGCCAAAAGTCTGGCATTTCAACAAATAACAACTGCTAATTTGTTTGTGCTGGGTTTTATGCACAAAAGCATATCATTCATGCTTTAAATGATAATGGACTGCTTAGACTTAGAGTTCTCTAAAGAGTAAGATGAACATATTTCCCCCAACAATAGCTCAGTGGATAGAAAAGTTACATTAATTTCAATTATCAATTGTGAGCCGCTAATTTACTAAGAATGCCTCTTTTCTTTCTATTTCCTTGACTTATATAAGGAAAGAAAAGTCGTCTATGTAAGGAAGGAATAAGAACCAGTGGGAGTAGTTGGAGCTTTATCCAAGAATAGCAGAGACTGGGAAGACTTTCAGGGCCCTGATCAAGTGGGAGTTTTACAAAACTTCCTGGCACCTGGAGATTTTACAAGGCAGGGAAAATGAGAATAGGAATTTTGTTGCAAGTTTCATAGTGATAAGAATGCACACCTGTACAATGGAATTGTGGGATAGGAGACAGACTGTTGAAATACAAATTATTCTTCAGTTATTTGATAGTTGGAGCAACTCTGTTTGCTTCTTTTCTTGCCATCTATTTTTTTCCCTCTCTTTCCCTCTCTCCTTTGCCTTTTGCTCTCTCTGTCAGCATTGTCTTTAAAGAGGAATTTGTACAAAAATTCTTATTGGTCATGTTATATCTTTGATAAATTTCTGTGTATTGAAGGATTCGTTTAGAGAATAAAGGAAGAAAGTTTTATACTAATTAGATACCACAAGAGGATGTCAGACTTGTCTCCATTTGAGCAAAAGTTTGTCAAAAATATATTTTTAACATAGTGGACATCAAGTTTAATTTTTTCCTTTAGCTTCCAAAGTAAAATAGACATTCAGTTAAACAGTGATGATATTTAAAGCATAACAATAAATTTAGTTCTAGACATATTTAAATATCAAAATCATGATGTGGACTACATTAATAAAATACCAATATGAGTAATTCTTATATAATAGTTTTTATAGATGCATGTTTCATAATGTTTTTGTTATTTTATAACTTTTATACTAAAAAAATTATGAGAAATACTTATGAAAGTGATTGTAAACTTTTATCTATTACTCATTCCCAGAAAATAAGACCTTCATCCGGTGATTTCTCCCATGAGATATACATTTGGTTTCATTTATATGAAATAGTTTTCTCACTAAAACTTTTGAATAAATATAAAGTATGTTCTATATTTCTAACATTAACAAATAAAATATTTAATTTTAATAAAAATTTTAAAATAAATATATCAGCAAGAATAACTAGTATAATACAGTTACATAGACTAAAATTTATTATTATTTATTTGTAATGTAATGCAGAAAAAATGTCATTGCTTTCAAAAAAACTTGTATTTGAGAGATATATAGTAGCCTTATTTTGTCTAAGTCTGAAATCTATGACATTTCTAGAAAAAGGATGTTAATATCCTTCTGTAAAAGGGAGACATATAGAAATGTTTCAGTTTTTTCTGACAATCTAGTCTTTCATTCATAATGAATTACTTTTTTTAATTAGTTCTCATTATTTTCTAGTTTCTTTAAATGTTTTCCATTATTGGGAAAAACAATATTTAAAGTTTGCCTAAGCTGAAAAATTAGAAGAAACAGTTTTTTATATCACCATGCTAATAGAATATCGGAGAAGAAGTAACAAAAAAATCCTCAAAATGTGTAATTTTGCACATAATTTTCTCATTGCTGTGATATAATTTAATTATTTTTACATTTTATTTGCTCATGTATATTACATATTATTGAAATATTTAATACTCCTGGAAAACTTTATAAAATGCCACTTTCAGCATTCTGAAGTTAATATAAATTATTATAAGAAGTGATTGAAAGTAGACAGAGAATAATTATAAAATCAAGCATTATATATGGCAGCCATGGATGGTATTTGACCTTTATATTTTACCTGACAAAAGTTATAATATTTATTCATAATATATCATAATCCCATATATATTCATGGGTAGCTAAATCAATATGTGTATTGATACAGTTTGTTTAAAAAAAACCTTTTTGTATTAAAAATAAAATTAACATAATTAAAATCACAATTATAAGCTATTTCGATTTTAGATTTTCTGTAATATAACTTCTTGCATATGATAGACAATGAACAAATTTTTCTATTTTTGCAAGGTGATATAAATATTTTTATGAGCATTTATAAATTTTTCGTTGTTATATAACAATGAAAGTTAAAATACATGAAATGATATAACATTTCTAGCCACAAAAGCATTGTTAGAGAAACTTTCTGTCATTCCATGTTGAAGAGATAGTGGTTCATAATTTGTTTGGCCAACTCCAAATTGCCTGCACAACATTTATAATTAAATATTTATGGTGATATCTGTCTGATGAAAAGTCTTGATATTTGACATATTAACAGAATAAAATGAATTATTAGAATGCTTTTTCTTTATTTCATATTCTTGATTTCTAATTAAGCTAAAAGCTGAACACTAGAGAAGAGATAGTATCCAAGAAAACAAGCAAGCAGGACTTATTAATAATATAAAAACATTTTAAAAATGCTTACTGGAACTGTGATATTTCAGATAATAAGAATTCTTATTATTGTTTAAGTTATTATTTGGGACATCATTTTGAGTATTTGTTAGACAGCTAAGTTATTTATTTTCTTTTCAAATAAATATTTTAATTGGGAATAATTTTACATTTACAAAAAATTTGCAAAGATTTTAAAATGAGTTTCTGTATATTCTTTACCCAAGTTCTTATAATATTATCTTACATAACCTGGACATAATTACCAAAACTAAGAAAACTATTTTGCTACATTAGTATTAACTATACTTCAGTCTTTAATCATATTTCACCTGGTTTTTCATTATAGTCCTTTTCTGTTCCAGGACCCCATTTGGGGCCTCTAAATTACATTGAGACATCAGTTATCTTTATCCCCACTGTTTTATAGCAGATTATCTGTCTTTTCTTGTTTCTCATGACTTTAATAGTTTCTAGATCTGGTCCAGTTTTGTAGCATGTTTTTAATATGGGTTTTGTGATATCTGCATGAAATCACTGGTGATGTTAACCTTGATTACTTGATTTAGGTAGCATTTGGCAGCTTCATTTCATTTGTTAAGTACACATATTGGCATGAACTTATGCTTGTTTAAATTTATATTATAATCCAGTACTATGTTATTTATTTGTTTAAATTATTTTTTGTTTGCACATTGCTGTTCTTGGAGTGTGGCAAAGGAATGCCCCATTTTGTTATTATTTTTTTGAACAATTTCTTATTTTTGGCATGACAGATATTCCAGGTTTGTCCTATATTTTACTAACCAATCCTAGAACCTGCCATATTTTTCGATGGCCAACCTATTATTATTTTAGCTAATTCATATTGAGCATGCATTTTGGAAAAAACAAATGTAAAATATGACAAAATCTCTGGAGACTGAAAAGCCTATAATGAAATGTATTTAATATTTATTGACTTCAATTCTATTACCTCTAAATTACTCAAAATGTTTTCATAAATTTAGGTTAGAGATTACATAAATCGTATTAGATTTTTTTATGACCAAAGCCAATAGGGCTTCCCACAGTGACTTCCTGCCTGTAGAGCTGTCTGATGATCTTCTAACTTGGTTTCATCTATTTCAAGATCATGTATACTTTGATTATATCATGTCATTTATATTACTTTATCTTTGTTTTAAGATATTAGATATTCAGCATATCTTTAATGTGATATTACTTGATTTTATGTTACCAAAAAGTGTTTCAGTGTTTCTGTTTGTTTGGAAGACTTATTCATTAATTATAAATTTACTTTTATGCTTAGTTTGATCATATAATTTAAAAATTATATTATGTGTATTATGCCACTGTATTATTTTAGCTAATTTTTAACTTTTTAAGTTACTTTAATTTATTTTATTATCTTTTTTCTTTTACTTTTTTTCTCAAATCATGTTCTAGGAAACATAATTTCCTTAAAATACTAATTAATTTCAGCAGGAAAACAGTATCTATTTGATACAAAATACACTGAGATAAATATAATAGATCTCTTTATTGCAAAAACTTATCAGTGTTTATTAAGTGTGGTAAGCGTAACAATAGTCTCCCACACATGTCCATATCCTAATTACCAGAACCTGAAAATATGTTATCATACATAGCACAGGGACTGTGCTGGTGTTGTTAAATTAATGCTTTTGAGATTAGGATATTATTTGTAGTGTCCCGGTAAATCCAGTGTAATCACAAGGGTTATTATATGAAAGAAGCAGGAAGGTCAGAGTCAGAGAATTAGATATCAAAATTTCCGAGCTTGAGATGACATAAGCTCATGAGCCAAGGAATGTGGGCAGCCTTTAAAGACAGAAAAAAGGAAACAAATTTTATATCAGTTTCCAAAAAAAAAACCATAATAGTGGCAACATCTTAATTTTAGCCCAGTGAACTCATTTTGGACTTCTTATTTCCAGAACTGTGAGATAATTAATTCATGATGTTTTAAAAACACAATTCAATTTTTTGAAAATATATTTAAAAAAATAACCGATGGTAGGTTTATTCAGCAGAGGTCCATTTTCAAGAAACTAAAGGTGAATGTGGAAGCAGAAATGTTCCTGCCTCATTTCATTTCTCCCTCATCTGTTTTCAAGAGAGAGTAAAAGCGTCCTGAACTCCGAAACCTACCCCGAAATACAACAAAACAAAACAGCACCAACAAAACCCACTGAGGTTCAAAAAAAGAAACAGGAAGGTCAGAGTCAGAGAATTAGATATCAAAATGGAAAGAGGTTGAGATAACATGGGCTCACCAACCAAAAAATGTGGGCAGTCTTTAAAAAAAAGACAAGGAAATAAATTTTATCTCAGAGGCTCCAAAAGAAGTATCTTAACTGTTCATTAAAAGAGAGAGAGAGAGAGAGAGAGAGAGGAGTCAGAGGAAGTGAGTCTGTGGGCTATGAGGTGGAGCTTCCAGTCTGGAAAGATGTTCCCCCTTTTAAATCACTTCCCCAAATGAGAAGCCAGGGACTAAAGCATTTAACAACTCTCCACAAACCATTTTATTAAAACAAAACAGTGGAAAAAATTCCTTCCTCTGAAAAAACTCCACATATACATTTTTTTTTTCCTTAAAAAAAAATGAAAGCATTGACTGGGTTTGGACTCTAGCAATCCCGGGATGTTGAAGCTGAGCACCATTAAAAAAAATTAAAAATCAACAAAACCCATCCTGGGAAGAAAATGCTGGAAGAGACTGACTAAGAGGGAGCTCATGAGCAAGTAGCCAAGGCCAGGGTGCAACAAGTAGTGCTGCAGTTTCTTTGCTTATCGCTGGCTCTTCCCAGGTTGCAGAAGCTGAGTGCCATTTTTATTTATTTATTTATTTTTAATGGATACAAATATTCCTATGAAGAAGCTGCGGGGAGAGATTATTACCCCAAGCTCTGCCTCACCACTGCAGCAGGAGAGACTGCGGCTCCTGGCATTGCCTCACCACTTCAGTGCCTGACTGGGCACTAGAAGAAGGGGCTGCAGAGGGAGCCCAGAGGCAGAGTCCCACTGAAGAGGTCAAGAGGGAGCGTCCTGCCACTATCTTGAAGGTGGGGCAGGAGAGAGCTCACCCAACTTGCTCACCATGGAGCAATGGACCAGGTCTCCGTTACTGGTGGATCAACTACTCTGGGATTTATCATGACCCAGAGGGAAGATTCTGAAAACACAGACTTCAGAAGGACCTGACATGTGCAGAGTCCCAGGAGCCCTACCTCCTACCCTGATCCAGCTACAGGACAAAGAGTGTGATCAGAAAAGGATGAGAAAGAACTCCAAAGAGATCAGTGGTGAGTCCAGGGCTGACCCAAACCCCCTCTTCCCCAGCAATCCTCTGAATGTCAGGCCCACACAGCTGGGCTACGACAGACAGAGACAAACCCAGGTGGAGCCTGGATGTCAGTCGCAATAGGAAGACTCCATCCCAGGATAGGCCTGCCTGGAGCACCCACAGTGAATGCATACTTGGGGAAAAGACAATCTTGCACCTCCCCACTGGAGAAGATCTTCCTGACCATATGAGAATGGGAGGGGAGGACTGCAGCCCCCACCTCCACTGCCACCCTGCTTCTCTGCTCTGGATCTGGGTAAAGAGTGAAAGAGGTAGAAGCTCTGCAGGAGAGACCCGATTAGAGGAACAATGACAGAGTCTGCCACAAGAGGGCAGATTTTTTTTTCTAATTTTTAATTTTTTTTAATTAAAAAATTTTGCTTGCCTGTTTGTTAGATCATTCATTTTAAAAATATTTTTCATTTGTGCAGGAAAGTGTATGTGAGGGTTTAATATATATCCCCCAATTTTTTTCTTTTCTTTTTTGTTTATATCTTCTTTTGTTTGTTGTTTTCGGTTTATGTGTGCATGTGAATGACTGAGTGTTTATCTTTCAATTTTGTTGTTGTTGGTTTGTTTTTGTTCCTTTGTTCTTCTGGTTTAATTTTAATTTTTGTTTTTTATAGCTTAAGGTGTGTGTCAATATATGTGTGAGGGTGAAATCTGGATTCCTTTTTTCTTCCCCCATTCTTTCTGTTTTTATTCTCCATTCACTTTAGGCTAGGTGTGTGTGTGTGTGTGTGTGTGTGTGTGTGTGTGTGTGTGTGTGTTTCAGTTTTCTTGGTTTTTCATTGCTGTTGCTTGTTTTGTTTTACTTTCTTGTTATTCCAGTTTGTTTTGGGTTGTGTGTGTGTGTGTGTGTGTGTGTGTGTGTGTGTGTGTGTTCAATTGTCTTTTGCATTGGTTTCTGCTGTGCATAACCATATAGAGTAGTGATGGGAACTGGGTTTCAAGGAACACATACCACAATCAGTGAATATTGGAAGTAGTTTCTGAATCCTAGCGCCCCATCCCTTACCTCATTTAACTTTCAAAAACTACAAGAGAAAGAAAAGCATCCTACTCACAGTCCTATTTCAAAATAGAACAAATCCAGAGCCCAGATTGGGGAAGAATAGAAGGCTGAGCAAACATCAGAAGGGAAAGCCTCTTCCACTACACTGAATAACAGAACTAAAGAGAAACACAAGAGATCTGTCACAAATGAGGAAAAATCAAAGGAAGACCACAGGCAATTTCAAGTGTAACAAAAAGAAAACCGGAAAATCAGACCTTGGAGCCCTAACAATGGAAGTCACCAAAAACTGGTCCCAGAATACGACAGGGATTAAGGAATGGAAGGAAAGAGTGAATAAGCCTCAAGGAAGACAAGATGCAACACTGAAAGAGATTTTGGACATAAAAATTTTATCAAGGAAATAAATAACAAGATGACAAGCATGGAAAGTAGAATTAACCTAGTCAAAGAAAAAATCTCAGAACTTATAAAACAGAACATGGAATTAACCTGATCTGAAAAAAACCATAGAAAGAAGACTCAGAAAACAAGAACAAAGCCTACAAGAGACATGCGATTATAACAAGAGACCAACCTACACCCAATTGGTATCCCAGAAGAAGAAAGGGAAATGGAAAACAACTTAGAGCAAGTATTCCAGGAGGTAATATAAGAAAACTTTCCCATCTAACTAGAGATGTGACCAGACAAGCACAAGAGATACAGAGAACTCCCACAAAACATCAAATGAGAAGACCAATCCCTAGACACATAGGAATTCCCCTACAAAAGAAAAAACCCTAAAGGGCAGTATGAGAGAAAGTTCAGACTACCTCCCAGGAAAAACTAATCAGAATAGCAGCAGGCCTATTGACAGAAACACTACAAACAAGATGGGACTGGAGTCCAATATTCAAAGTTCTCAAAGATAAGCAATTTCAACCAAGAATTTCCTACCCAGCCAAACTCAGCTTCATCAGTGATAGAGAATTAAAATCCTTCCCAGACCTCCAATCCCTAAGAGAGTATGCAGCTTCCAGACCAACTCTAAAGGAGATATATAAAAAGGTATTAAGCACAGAAGAAAGAAATAAAAGAATGATCACATACTTCCCAAGTGAACAGCAGAGCACAGAATCAACAAATAATATAACACAATATGAAACTTGAAAATACACACATACATCAACCCCAAAATCAAAAGAAAACAGACAAACAAAGAAAAAACTTTATAAGAACCTCATGACAGGGTTAAACAATCACATTTCACTAGACAGCCTGAATGTGAATGGACGAAATGCACCAGTGAAAAGACACAGAATGGCAAACTGTGACCCAATTATTTGCTGCATCCAGGAAACTCATCTCACCACAAGGGATGCACACAGACTAAAAGTTAGAGGATGGAAAATGAATTTCCAGGCAAATGGATGGCAAAAGAAGGCAGGAGTTGCAATCTTAATATCAGACAAAACAACTGTTAAGCTATCAAAAATTTAAAAGATGCAAAAGAAAACTACATAATGATAAAAGGTTTAATTCATCAACAAGAATTTCCTTTCTAAACATATATGCACCCAACACAGGAACATCAGCATTTATAAAACAACTACTAAGTAAACTAAAAAAAAAAAAAAAATTATTTTTATAAAACACTTTTATAACAGAGGTCTTGAATGCCACACTAATATCCCTAGATAAGTCATTAAGGCAAAAAATCAACAAAGAGATTCAAAACCTAAACTTGACACTCAACATAGTACACTTAATGGATACCTACAAATTATTCCACCCAACGACCACAGAATATACATTCTACTCATCACCACAAGGAATATACTCCAAGATCAATCACATCCTTAGTCACAAATCAAGCATAAAAAAATTCCATAAGGTTGAAATCCTGCCATGCACACTCTCAGACCATAGTGGAATAAATATAAATATCAACACTAACAAAATTTCCCCATAGCCCAAAAGACAAGGACACTAAACAGCATGATGCTGAACAACGACTGGGTCAACACTGAAATCAAAGCAGAAATTAAAAAATCTTGGAAACAAATGAAAATGGGAAACATCTTACCAAAACCTCTGGGATGCCATGAAATCAGTTCTAAGAGGGGAATTTATGAGCACACTTCAAGAAAATGGAAAGATCACAAGTGGAGAGCCTAACAAATCACCTAAGGGAGCTGGAAAAAGAAGATCACCAAAGTCCCAAGTTTAGCAGAAAAATCCAAATCACCAAATGAAGAGCCCAAATAAGGGACATAGAAGACAAAAATATCATAGAAACATCAACAAAACAAAAAGCTGGTTCTTTGAAAGAATTAACTAGACTGATGGGCCACCTAGACAGAATGATCAAGAAAAAGAGAGAAAAAGCCCAAATAAACACAATCAGAAATAATGATCAAGAAAAAGAGAGAAAAAGCCCAAATAAACACAATCAGAAATACAAAAGATCAAATGACAACTGATCCCAAAGAAATATAACAGATTATCAGAGATTACTATGTACAACTATATGGAAACAAACTTGATAACCTAAATGAAATGGAGGAATTTCTGACATCACACAACCTCCCCAGGTTGAAACAAGAGGACACTGAGACACTAAATAGACCAATAACAAGCCAAGAAATTTACTCTGTCATACAAAACTACGGAAAAAAAAAATCCCTGAGTAGGATAACTTTCCAGCAGAATTCAGCAAAATATTCAAGGAAGAGTTGATACCAACCTTACTGAAAGTATTCTAGGCAACTGTGAAAGATGGAATTCTCCCCAAATCATTTTAAGAAGCTGACATCACACTAATACCCAAACTGGGTAGAGATCCAACCAAAAAAAGAGAACTAGAGGACAATATCCCTTGTGAACATAGATGCAAAAATTCTCAACAAGATTCTAGCAAATGAGATCCAAAAACACATCTAAAAAATCATTACCATGACCAAGTAGGTTTCATTCCCAGGATGCAGGGCTGATTCAACATTCACAAGACCATAAATGTAATTAAATACATCAACAGATGCAAAAATAAGAACCACATGATTATATCTTTAGATGCCCAAAAAGTTTTTGATAAAAACCAGCATCCCTTCTTGATAAAAACACTCTAACATCTAGGTATAGAAGGGATATACCTCAAAATATTAAGAGCCATTTATGATAAACCCACAGCTAACATATTGCTAAATGGACAGAAAATGGAAACCTTTCCCCTAAAGACTGGAACATGACAAGGCTACCCACTCTCACCCCTCTTGTTCAATTTTGTATTGGAAGTCAAAGCTAGGGTAATTAGACAATGGAAGGAAATCAGGGGTATCCAAATAGGAAAAAAGGAAGTCAAGTTATACCTTTATGCTGTTGACATGATTCTATACCTAGAAACTCCAAGAGAATCTGTCAAAAACTTGCTTGCACTGATAAAGGACTTTGGCAAAATCTCAGGGTACAAAACAAATGTGCAAAAGACAGTTGCATTCCTATACCCCAACAACAAGCAGGCAGAGACCCAAATTAAAAGCTCAATCCCATTCACAGTAGACACACACACACACACACGCGCGCGAGCGCGCGCTTCAGCATCTTCCTAACCAGAGAAGTAAAAGACCTTTACAATGAGAACTACAAAACACTGGTCAAAGAAATCCAAGAAGATACAAACAAATGGAAAATTTTACCATGCTCATGGATAAGAATCAGCATTGTTAAGATGTCCATCCTACCAAAGGCAATCTACAGATTCAACAAAATACCCATGAAATTACAACATCATTCTTCTCAGACCTGGAAATGACAATACAGAAATTCATATGGAAACATAAATGACCAGGAATAGCCCAAACAATCATGAGCAAAAGAAACAAAGCGGGAGGTATTACCCTTCCAGGCTTCAAACTTTATTATATGGCTACAGTAATCAAAGCAGCCTGGTATTGGTACAAGAACAGGCATGCAGCTCAATAGAACAGGATAGAGATTTCGGAAGTAAAGTCTCAAATTCTCAACCAACTCATCTTTGACAAAGCCTCCAACGATAATCACTGAGGAGAAGAGAACTTATTCAGTAAAAGGTACTGGGAAAACTGGTTGATCACATGCACAAGATTGAAACAGGACCTTTACCTACCACCATATACAAAAATTAACTCTAAATGTAGCAAAGACCTAAATGTAAAACCTCAAACTATAAGAATCTTAGAAAATGCAGGAGACACCCTTATGGAAATTGGAACTGGCAACCAATTCCTGTTCAGAACTCTAAGTGCCCATACGTAAGAAATAAGATAAACAAGTGGGACCTCATCAAACTGATGAGTCTCTACAAAATAAATCATCAAGAGAGCAGGAAGACAGCTCACTGGATGGGAAAAAATATTTGCCAACTCTATACCTGACAAAGGCCTAACATCCAGGATCTACATGGAATTCAAACATGCCAACAGGAAAAAAAATAGCTCCATTAAAAGGTAGGCAAAATACATGAATAGACACTTCTCAAAAGAGGTAGCCAACAGATACATGAAAAAGTGCTCAGCCGCATTAATCATTAGAGAAATACAAATCAAAACCATATTGAGTTACCACCTAACCCCAGTAAGAATGGCCATCATTAATAAAACAAAGAACAACAGATGCCAGTGAGAATGTGGAGAAAAAGGAATGCTCCTACACTGCTGGTGGGTATGCAAACTAGTGCAACCTCTTTGGAAGACAGTGTGACAATTTCTGAAAGAACTAGAAATTGACCTTCCATAAGACACAGCAATTCCCCTATTGGGAATATACCCAGAGGAACTCAAATCATTCTACTAAAAAGATACCTGCACACATATGTCTGTTGCAACTCTATTCACAATATTAAAACATGGAACCAACCATGCTCCCCATAGAAGCTGGACTGGATAAAAAATGAAAATGTGGTACATATATACAATGGAATGTTATACAGCCATAAAGAAGGACAAACATATGGTCTTCATGGCAACTTGGATGGATTAGAGTCTATCATACCTAGTGATCTATCACAGAAACAAAGAACAGAGTACGATACGTTCTCACTCATAAGTGGACCTTGAACAATTTTCATAATACTATAAGAAAGGGATTGGCAGTGGTGGGACACTTGCAGGGGGAGGGCGGGTGGGATTGTCAGTTGAAGGAAACTGCTTGGAAAGTAGGAACATACCTCATTAATAAGGGTTTTTGAATAATCAACGTTTGCGTACCTAACCCTAAATTGCACCCCACATCTTTAAAAATAAATACATAAATATATAAAAAAGAATAAAGAAAAAAATTTGAAGAATAAAAAATGAAGGCACAAGCATTACGATTGATCTAGAACAAACAAGATATTGTGAAATTCATTTCACTCTTTCCTTCCCTTTTATTGTGGTATTTTGTAGGACAATGGTAGCTTGGACAACAGTAGTGCCAATGAATGGAGACAAGTGGATGAATTCCAAAGTTATATAGATGATGCTCTGAATTTGGTGACAGTTTTATTATGGGAGGGTATAATATCAATAATGACTCTCATTATTGCTTTTGTTAATAGGAAGAATGTTGGTGCCAATTAGGAAAAAAAGCAAACTATTTCATTATGCTACTTCATTGACTTCTTGTTAGTGGAAACACTGCTAAGACCATTTCTTCTTGGACAGTTTTCTTTCCCTGTAAAATTAGAAGAGGACCACATTTTTAAGGATTAGAAAACTATGGTATAGTATTTGGACTTTTCAATTTGAGGTAAACTTATCAACTCAAGTGGAATTATCAAGGACATACATGTATATACAAACTTGAAGCTTATTGAAGAGATTCTGAATGTCTAGACCAGAGATGATATATTTTTGAATAATTTCTTTGGAATCTGATTTATAATATCCTGAGAGAAAACACAGAGTTAAAAAAGGAAAAATAAAGAATTATTATTTCCTACTAGAAATGTTGGTATCATTATTCAATCTTTTCCTGGAATTAGAAAACAATTTGCTCTTTGGTACTGGGTATATATCTGTTACAAATGCATAGGTATGAAGAAACTTGAAGAAACTTTATTGTAGATGTTACAAAGACTTACACAGAAGTATTAATTAGCATCTATATAGCATTTTTTTTTTCATTTTCATTGAAATTTCAGAGTGTCTCACAGTAAGAAATATGGCTTGAGAAATTAGGGAAAGGCTTGGTTTCTCACAGTGAAACTCACAGTGAAACTCACAGTGAAACACAGTTTCAGGTCTGCCCAAGAAACAATGACTTTATCAGGATTACTAGTCACAAACAAGTGAAGATACTATGCATTCAAATTGCAGACTTAATATTATTTTTCATTAGTGGCCATCAGCAACAGATTGTTACTGTTTTGCAACATTTTCTTGACTTCAGTAAAGAATTCAACTTTTAGTTATATGTGGTATCTAAGAAAATCTATTCTTTTTTGTTCATTAGTTATATCATGTTTAATTTTTTAGAAGTCCAGAGAGATTCCAGGGTTTAAAAAATTATTATATTCCTGTAGACTGCCATAAGCAGGAGTTAGAATCCCAGCTGCTCAGAGGAAGAAGGACCTTTTGTTTCACAAACTTTCAGTCACTCTCTAGCCGAGTCCCACAACTCTGTATGCCTCTGTCAAGACATCCCACCCTTTTCTCCCTGCAGTGCTCAAATACTTTCTGCTCATATCTGCCATGATTAACAAGAGGCCAATGTAGTTATTCCCTTCATCATGGCTCATGCCAGTTTACTATAAACTTTACTAGAAAATCTTAGCAGTTTATGTGTCCTTGACCAAGTTTGGTCACCTCTGAGTCCATATCCTCACTTTAAAATACTCCCCATATGATATTAGAAGGATTAGAGCAATCAGTGCAAGCTGTCTATTCATAAATGACTTTTTAAATAGTAGAATACTGTTAAAATTATTCTATAATATTGACATGACTGAATTTTTCTTTTTGTGTGTGGTGTGTATGTATGACTGTTGATTAAATCCTATCTAGTGCCAGATTAGCTGATTCGCCACGTACCAACTGTGTGACCTAAGCCCTCTCTGCCTTAAATCCCTTTGCAAAATGAAGATTAAAAGGTGTTTCTGTCAAATGATTATTGGGAAAAATTAAATTGTTACTTTTATATGTGATTGCATCAATCAGGAAAAAGGTTTGTACATTCAAATAAGATAAAAAAGTGAATATGATAAAGGAGTTATTTAAATATATGAGAAGGAAGAAGGAAATTGACAAGAGATATCTCAGTATATCACATGGGATGTCTCAAGACCTAGAAGTAGCAGTGATGTTGCCACTTCAAATATGAAACGTCTACAGGAAGTTAAAGTTACTAAAACCTTTACCGAGAAAGTTGCACGAACAAGGCAGTCTTGAAGGATCTGGGAATTGGAGAATCCACCTAGTTCAAAGTGACCATGCTGGAATGGAGCTGTTAGAATACTCTGTCTATACTCTCTTCACTCTCTTTTAGATGGTGTCATGCCTTCTCATTGGCTGGATTCAATTGGAAATCAGGTGTAACAAAGCCCACACAGGTTTAGTCCAAGAAGCTCAGGTTTCCAAAGTGAATAATATTTTGGAGAATTGATCTGAAAAAGTTAAGTGATAACTTTACATAAAAGCACTGAGAATCATATATGGGGGTGTGTGTGTGTGTGTGTGTGTGTGTGTGTGTGTGTGTGTGTACATACAAACATATATATAACGCATACACTAAGCAATATGTAATAGCTAGTGTTTGCAACTGTGTACACTAAAATTATAGACTTTTGTGACTGCTTTGCTATTCTTCTTATGTTTAAAAGTACAGAAACTTTCAGGGTGAATATGATAATAGATAGTGTGGATTGCAACCAAAATTATTTTTCTCTAGACCCTATTCATTTAAAACTAATCAGTAATAAAAATGATGCAAGATTTTATTGGTGAGAAAGTCTGTACAGTTCCAATTCACAGAAAATGAAAATCTATTGAATTTCCACTTTTCCCTTCACAGGTTATTAGTTAAACTATTTAGCATTATTATGTGTATAGAGAAATAAACAAAATAAAAATCAAATAATCTATGGACACTTTTCTCAACTATTATTATCTTATGACAGCATTTTAATTTAGAGGCATTTCTTAGCTTTTAATTCAATATTTCAAATAATGGAAAAGGAATATGTGATTAGTCCTGAAAGTGGATACATTTCTAGGAATTGTTCAAAATGATAATTTTAATTATTTTATTCAGAATATGATAACTATGTTTTTATAACTGATTAAGAAGAATAACTTGGATTCATATCTTAATATCAAGATTAGTAGTTTGGTGTAATTAGAATTAGATTATTTCTAATCTTCACCATTAGTAGGCAAAAAATATAATAGCATAGATAGTTAGCTATATTTGGTTCTTAAGCCAAACATCAAGCACTAACCTAAAAATTGTCATTAAGACAAGTTTTAGTTTATAATTATGGAGCTTTCTTCTTTTTTACCTTTGCTTTATTCAAGTGCATGGAAATGCATTCTCTGTAATTGTATGTAGATATTATATGATTCTCTTGCATAGGTTTGAGAGACTTCAACCACGGAAAGCATAGAGAAATGAGACATGAACTTATAGTACCGAGTATTGAGATGTCCCCACCTTTAGAGTGAGGTAATAAAGGAGGAACAAGCAAAATGTATTGTGATGGTTGCACGATTTAAATATGAAAAGTAAAACAACAAAACACAAGGAAAGAATATCCTTAGATTGCCAGGAAATCAAGGTGTTTTGTAAAGGATGGTATGACAAAATATATTTGAAAATACTGATAGTGTGTGTGTAAGAGATGACAGAGAAGGTTCGCCACATTTTAAAACATGGAGATTGTAAGCAGCATTGATAAAAAGAATTTCAGAAGATTGGAGGGTACAAAGCCAGTTTATGTTATTTCATAAAGTGATTTGGATTTTGGCAAAAATAGTCCTGTAAAATGTTTTGCAATAGACTATCAAAAAAAAACGTGCTATGCAGAGATGTGGAGTGAAGATTTAAGAGACTGTTTGCTTTGCTTATTTTTGCTTTTTAATGAATGGGAGATACTGCTTAAATCATTATACTGATGGGAATGACACAAGAGAAAAAAACATGCTATAAAGCACAGAAAAAGTAACAGAGCAAAGTCATTCTAAAGGCAGAGAGGGTAAATTCCTAAGTACAAGTGTAGTTACCAGCCTTTGTCAGAGAAAAATAGATTTTCTCTTGGAATGGGAAAAGGAAAGATAAAAGAAAAGTCAGTGGGCCCTTAAGCTTATTGAGAACAAGATCAGAATGCTCTGTTCATACTAATTTTCATAAAATATCTTGTTAGATGTTAAAAACATCTCAGAGCCGGGCTCGGTGGCTCAGCCTGTAATCCCGCGCCTTTGGGAGGCTGAGGTGAGTGGATTGCCTGAGCCCGCGGGTTCGAGACCTGCCCGGGCAGGCGAGACCTCATCTCTACAATAAATCAAAAAATCAGCCGGTAGCACATGTGGTAGCTCATGCCTATAATTCTGGCTACTTGGAAGACTGAGGCGGAAGGATCGCCGGAGCCCAGCAGGTCAAGGCTGCGGTGGCTGGGAGCGGCCACTGCACTCCAGTCTGGGCGACAGAGTGAGACTCCAACTCAAAAAAAAAGAAAAAAAAATCTCAGAAGTTAAATTTAGAGGTTTAAGGAAGCTGGGGTAGTATACAATTTTCTTACTTAGATATGAAAAAAGAGAGTCTACTTTTAAATAATTGAGAACAAATTCCAATTAATGTTCCAATATCATATATTTATACAAAAATTAGTTTGCTTTATTTGGGTATTTTCAATAATTTAACATTAATTGTTTGGTGAAAAGCCCAAGAAGATAATGACAGGGATAATTTGTTAATGCCTTCAATTAAAATTACAGAGAAAAAAGATACAAAAAGTGTAGAATAGTTAAAAAGCAGTGGCTAAAGTGATGGGCCCATGGTTGTTGCACTGCACTAGAAGTGTGTCTACAGGTAGAATGAGATATGATGGATCAGTAGAGAAATTGATATTGTTGAAAAAGTGCACCATGTGATGACTGAAGCAAGTAAAGTAGAAAAATATTAATCTGTTGTCAAAACTGTATATTCTAAATTTAACATTTTAGAGATGTTCAAGTTACTGATGAAGACAAGGGTCAGGCTATGCTCATGAGACTTGTGACTCATCGATTTCAAAAAGCAGTGGTTTCTACAAAACAAATTCAAAGATCTGATGTGTTGTTATATCAGAGGGTCTCCAACATCCATTCCTATGAAATGATTCTATTGTGATTCTGGTAAATTGGAGAAGAAATATATGTTAAGGTCATCAACTATTTGTAACCTACACTCCAAGAAGCTATGGTTGCTTTACCAGTTTGTCTATTCCTTCTTTGATAGAATGGTTCACTATTCCAAATCATTCATCAGCTCCCTTTGCCACATGACTTTGCAGTTAGTAGAATTAGGTTTGTCTTTGTAGTTGATCACTAGACTTGTTTTGGATAGCATAACAGTAATAGATGATGAATAGGCAGAGCTTTTGCATGTGCATACATACTTTGGCTTGACTTCGTTCGTATTCTTATAATTTGTTATGAAAAGTACATGCTCAGACAGTTACTTATCCAAGGAGAGTAAGAAAACACCCGGTTTCAAGTCCATCCAGTCAAGTTTAGCAGGGGCAGAGATCCTATTTACAAATACTTGAATGAGAAAAACAGTGACTTTTTAATAAGCTAGTTAGATTTCTGTTATGCAGCAAAATGCAGCACACTCTTCCTTGGGATTAAGATGCGTGTAGTAGAAGCCAGTAATAGTAATGTGTTGCTTCTAAATAATTTTTCACACCCATATTTTCTGTGTCACAATTGAATCCACATCACTGCGAACTCATATTTTTTCCTCTAATGAGGAAGAATGAATCTTAGAATTCAGCAAAAATGTTATACCTGGAGGAGACCTTAACATTTATCTAAACTTGAATATTCTATCACAGAGTAGCCCAGAGTCATACAGCTTTATGCTAGAAATCAGTAAAAGGAAAGGAGTTTATTCCTTTATTGTAAAAGATTTCATTTTTCTTTGTTCAAAATTGCAGTTCTTTTCAAGGCAAAAATTCACCCTTTTCATTTCAGTGTATTTATGAAAATAAGTTATAATTCATATAACCTTTTTCAAATAATTTGTTTCTCAAATAAAAACATCAATGAAAGATTTCAAACAAAATAATATCCTTTGTGTACTTCAAAGGCCAGGTAAAAATAGTATTACTAGCAACAATAGTGAATTGATATGGACAAATTATCATTGAATGAAGTGTATAAAGTAGACAGGATGCTTTTGCAGACTTAATTGCAACTTAATTGCAGGAAAATGTGATAGCTGAAAGGGTGAGAGTTTTGAGGCATAGATGAGAAAAGAAGGGCACCAAATAATGCAGCTACTTGCCCAAGGCATCTTATCTAGTAAGTGGTGAAGACTAAATTAAAACCATCACACAAACTCACCCTAGAGTTCTGCTCCTATGTGCTTTTTTGTTGAAGGTTATTTTCTTTCAAAGCATGAATATAATTTGTAACACACTCTAAAATTTATGAGAGAGCACAGTAAGTCCTCATTTAATGTTAGCTATGGGTTCTTGAAAATAGCGACATTAAAATACTAAGAAACCAATTTTATCATAGAATGATACTAATAAGAATTAGCTTCTTGTCACAAAGCATCACCACACTTCTAAATAAGGACCAAAACACTAAGATAATTACTTGCTCAGTTATTGCCGTTCAGAGTCAAAGGTGGCCTTAGCCTAACTCAGAAGCTCAGTGTAAGGGGGGAACCAGTCCTGGACAGGAAACACACACACACACACACACACACACACACACACACACACAATCACACATACATTCACTCTGATTGGCACCATTTAGACAGATCAGTTTTCCTGAATAGTATAGCTCTGACAAGTGGGAGGAAATCAGAGAACCTGGAGAAAGCCCATGAAGACATGGGGAGAACATGCAAACTCCACACAGACAGTGGCCCCAGTTGGGAATGGATTTATTTCTCCTCATCACTGTTATAAGGAAACATTTAAGAAAAATCCTTACTCAAGGACCTTATTTGAGTACACTCAACTTTTAAGCTTATAAAATGTTCTAGTAGTGAGGACAGTCTAAAATAACCAGAGACGTGTAGCCCTTATTGTCCTGCCCAAGTTTTAAGAGCTTTAGTTCTTCATCCTGTTTCTGATGTTATGCCAAAAAATAAAAAGAGAACACAACCAGAGGCCTGAGTTTGATTTCTGTAAAGGTGGAATGCAGAAGCGTTTAGAATGAGGGCTTACATCACTGCAGTAAAGCTCTTGTACCTTCAGGTAATGAGCAGTAACTTCCAAGGACCAGATCCTTATTCAAAGTTTAAAAAAAAGTTCCTAATAAATAAAATTCTGAAGTTCATACTAGTTAAGGTAGTCACCAAAACTGAAATGAAAGAACAGCTAAGTATATTAAAATAACTATATTCCCAGAAATATCCCAAAGATATGGCAGTTGTTAGGCTAAGGTGGATTCCTGAGACTTTGTAAAGTAGACGGACCATTAACTTTCTTCTACAAAGATCTCCCAAAGTCTCTGGTCTCAAGAGTTGCCATGGAGACTCTGGACAAGGAAATCTTCTCTCCCAACATAATCAGTATCAGTCAGATTTTCTGTCCAAGAATTCCACTCCACTGCCAAAGAGACCTCTGTGTTTTTGTCTCTGATGTTACAGAGACTAGCTTGGTGTCTATTTCTTGATGCTTGTCAATTAAAAAAATAAAGAATGAAGCTCTTCATTATTAATTAATTTTTCTTCATTATTATATATCTGATTTGTTTAGCCTGAAAAATAAGGATGATAAGAAAGTAAATCAGAGCTTGATTGAGAAAAAAATGGTGCCAGCTAGAAGTCCTGAAGCCTAGGGGGTAACAGCTCTTGACGTTGCTTTGAATTATGTAGCTGGATCTAAATTTTGCTGTTTCCTGCTGGAAAAATTGTTAGCACGTTTGCATATGCATACTTAATTAATTTATATTAAAAGAGGAAAGGTTTGAAACTGCAGATATAGAAGCAAGTATGTGAAATGTGTGTATGTGCTTGTGCCCAAGCTTGGCAACCAAAATGTGCATAGAAGAGGGAGATATGGGGGCTGGTACTTAACATAAATTAGCATGCTTGACATTTTCATGGTGATTTTCCCTAGGGCCTACAACTGTGCACTCCTGCATCTCTCTGTCTCTCTCTCTTTTCAAATATAATTCCCCACTTCTGGTAATACAGTAGATACTCAGTGTATACTTGATGACTGACTCAATACATCATATTTCTTTTGTCTGTTATGCCTTTGCAACACTGATTTCTCATATGCAGAATTTCTTATAATTCTTCAAATCTTAGCACAGGATTTCAACATTCTGGAAAGAGCTATCTGACTTTCAGATATGGATGTTGGTTCTTGATATTTCTAGCACTTTCTACACATTCTTATTAAATAAAATGTGTGATGTATGGTTACACCATTATTTGTAAGTTGGATTCTTGTCTGATACATACTTTTTAAAGACAAAATCTATATTATCACCTTATATTGTACTCAATCCAAAATCTGGCATAAAAGGAACTCAGAAATCTCTGTCACATCATCAGATGAATGTTTACATTTTCCAAGGTAAGATATTTGTCTCATTTAAAGAGGACAATATACAAAGATATTAAAATAAGTTGATCAATATTAATTCAATTGCATTTTTTATCAGAGGTCATGCATGTGCATTATTATTAGTGCTGGTCTAAGAAATGAAATATAGATATATTTAGATAAGTATAAATGTATATTAATGTAAATTGTGATATAAAAACAAATTTATTGCATATACAGCTATTTAAACTCAGTGTATGTATTAATTCATTTCAAAAAATATTGTAGCACATCCAAATTTACTTGCATTTAAGACATTATTTTAAGAATGCAATGTTCTGGGGAAAATGTTTAGTAAAGTATAGCTATGTTTTCCTGAAATATCAATTACTTTTTTTCTTTCCAAATGAAAGGAAGTTGAAAAAACAATGGTATACAATCCCAAGAAAAATTAAATGAATATAGCAAATTATCACTCCAATACCTTTATTATTTTAGTACTACTTCATCTTTTACATTTAGAAAAAAAAGAAAAAATAAACAAGAAAACATGAGTACTGTCTTTGAAACCTGTTGACAATAAACATTTCCTCTGGTATGAATGGGTTCTAAGTAGTCATGACCCATGTCAGTGGCGCCAGTGTTTTTATTACTATTTCTTCATATTAATGCAGTTTCTTTATTCTTTTCTTTAGTGTGAAGTTATTATCTATAAATACATATATGCATTTGAAGTATATTTATTTAAAACACATATTATTCTTAGGTGCATCCAAGAGAGAATTGTATTATCTGTTGGTATAATATATATAAGCATTTTTAATCTTGAAGGCCTCTAGTATTATATGACAATTGTTGCACATTAAATTTGATATACATGCTGTTGAAATAGAGATCTGAGTGTATTAAACCATTTATAGAACAAGAGATGAATAAATAAAATAAATTAAAAACATTGCATGTAAAGGCACAAATAGATTCTATGTTTTGATAAACACATCAAACACAAAGATATGAGTTGCATCACACTAATCACTTAAACAAAATAATTTGTTGAATTTGAGATAAATTCTTTAAAATGAATGCATTAAATGCTTAAAATCTTAAAATTCAAATGTTAACTAATAAGCATGTGAAATACAACTTTGACATTAGACATTTTACAAATATTTTATTAAAAAAAATAAATGGTTCATTTTCATAAAAATGAAGCTATTATAGGTTAAGACTATAATTACTTCAAGGCATATGTATTGACCACTACTTTTGTTAAATGTACTGTCCTAAATATTGTAGATCTTTTATTATAGTTCCCTTGTTTTTATATTAGTATTCTGCTTATTTTAGCAACTGCTAAGCTTGCCAAAATCAGAATACTTTTGCATGAATATTCATAAGCAATGTTAAGTGACAATCTTTAAATACACATTAGTCACTGTGAATCACATGTGAAACTATTTCCATTCAATGTATTGGTTCATTTCAAGAATATGTTGTAATCTACAAAAATTTATTGATGTAGTGTTTGTTTAAAATGCAAAATTGCAAGTGATATGAGTAATTAATATATAATATTGTAGAAATAAGAAATTAACAAAGTAGTTAAACTTTTAAATTATTACATACATTTATGAGCAAACTTCTGTGTATATAGTTTTTAAAAAACAGTGTTTGTCTAGTAACTAATTTTTTGAAGATAAGATCTCTGTCACCTAGGCTGGAGTGTGGTAATGTATACGATCTTAGCTCATTGTAGTCTCAAACTTCTGGGCTCAACCAATTCTTCTTCCTCAGTCTTCCAAGTATATAGAACTACAAGTAAGTGACACCACGGCCAGCTAATGTTTAATTTTTTGTAGAGACAGGATCTCACTATGTTGTCCAGGCTTGTCACAAACTCCTGGTCTCAAGCAATCCTTCTCCCTCAGCCTCAAAAGTGTTGGAATTATAGGTATGAGCCACCACTCCAGGCCCCTGTACTACATTTTCTTTGTTTTTTCTTAAATTGATAAAACTTTCTAAACATCACAATACTAGGCCTGATCCTATATTGAATTATTTAATGTTTCATGACTTCAAAAACCAATGAACTAAATTACTATGCTATATTTAAGTATTGAAAGAATAATGCTATTCAGTTTTAAGATGTCTGACTAGATGCACCTAGTACATGCTTACTCCATGAAGAGAACAAAATAGCAAGTAAATATTCACACTTTGAATAAATTGTTAAAGAGAGAACACTGGGATTTAACAGAGAAGTGACAACAAGTGTCAAGTGCAAGTATGGAGAAGGGAGTAAGACAGCCTGTTTGGCTAGGATCATCTAGGAACTGGGAGAAATTCACAGACATGGGAAAAAATAAAGTAGAGACCTCCAGGGCCCCATACTTCCATCAAGGTGGTTTATAATCCTAGCTATTGAAAAACCACTCAACCCACATGGGCCTTGAGACTAACATAGGTCTTGAGACTGACATAGCTTAGAGATTTCACAATGGAATTGCTCCAGAGAAGGTATTCATACAGACTTCCACAGACTTCCCAGTCCTGAGCCACAACTTGGCACCACTTTGAGGGCCGAATGCCCAAAGATCTGCAGCCTGCCTTGAGGCCAATGCTGTTGCTGTTGCCACTAGGCCAAGTAACAATAGAGGAGATCCGGCATTTTTACACACTCTAAAGACAAATCCTACCCATGCTGCTATGAACCGCTGTGGGATCAGGTGAAAGGAAACTGCACTTCCCACAACTACCTGGCTGTGCTGGTGCTGACAGTAGTCCCACTCTATCTAGTGACCAACCCATGGCCAGCACCATTCTGAAAGCCAAGTCTCTGAAGGTCTGAGTCCTGCACTAATGACAAGGCTGCTGCTGCAACACTGAGCCAAAAGGGTAGAGAGGAGGTGGGACACTTTCATGCACTTTGGGGACAAATACCACTGTTGCTACTGTAGACTACTATTGAACTAAGCACAAGGTGACTGCCCATACACAATTACTAATCTACACTGGACCCAGAAGAGTGGCATTGCCTTCCCTGGTACAACACAGCAGCCACTGCCCACATCTCAGTATTCTTCTGGTGAGCTGGGGACAACACCACCCCTGTCTATCACAGTCAGTGCCTGAAATTACTATTAGGGAACCTAAGGCAAATCTGCCGACCTGGTCACATCACCTCAGTAATTGAGCATTCTATTCAGGAGCATGTAAACCACACAATCTAATCCATCATAGTTGATACAAACCGTCTTCCTGAGATCTGACACCAGGCCAACACAACCTACTGATACCATCACAGCTGTAACCCCCCTGCATAAACCAAGAGGAGTCCAGGAAACAGGTACATTCAACCTTGGTTTCCACTGGGTGGCTCCATGACAGGTACTGGGATTGTTTAAATTACACCAGCTTTCCAGGGACCCAAGTACCCACCCACATGCCTGGCCACTGCTGACACTGCTGTCATCTGAGCAAGCAATCTGGAGACCCAGAAGTTTGCTGGAGTCCAGCTCCAGCTGGGTTCAGGGTACCCCAAAGGTGGAGACAGCGTCAACAATTGAGGGGAAGAAAGAGAGAGAGAGAGAGAGAGAGAGAGAGAGAGAGAGAGAGAAAGAGACTGGACGCCTTTCTAGTGCAGAAGCCATTTATTGGGAATTACAATGGGTCTTTTATACACAGTCAGGTGTGTGAGGGGCATTCCCCATCCATCAGATGTTCTCTCAGGTATAATTCCATAACCTAATCCATGAAACCTTAATCCATGACTGACTTTAAACCCTTTTCGTACTGCCTATAAACCCTTTTCATATTGCCTATAAACACTTTTCATACTAATACCAAGTTAAACAAGTCTATAGAGACTTAAGTACTTACTTTACAAACTAAAGTGGCCCATCCCAGAATGCTTGGAATGTAGCCCAGTCCAAAGTTCACAGTGGGCTACCTGCAAGTAACCCAGCCTCATTCCTTCAACAAAATGGCTGTCTTCTAAAACTATATTCTACAATTTACACCTTATTCAACTTCAATAAATCCTAAGATCATGACCTAGAAGCCTAAGACCAATACTAAGGCTCTTAGATGTGACCCATGTTTGAATTGTAAGTTGTGTGAAAGCCAAAACTACAGTTTGTGGAAGAATGGGAGCAATGAGCTTCTAAAGTTAGCTTGTGTTCATCCCAGTCTCAGAGTTTTTATTTTTTGAGCTCACAGGAGCTTAATCTGGTTAGTGCTGAGTAGAAAGGGGGACGAAATGGGGTCAATAGCTCCCAAATGCATCCTAGTGGTCTTGGGGTCAATGGCCCTTCCTGATCCCTAATGCTCAGTGGGCATCCATGGCCGACTCCCAACAGCAGTTGGACTGCCTAGGCCCACTAATATTGACTCCAGCATCGCTGCCTTGGTGTACTTTGCTTATGACTGCCAAAACTGGGGTTGAAAGATTGGCCCACCCGGTATCCTTGGTACCATTTAAGACCTCATCATAGTCTACACAACCAAGGAAATAACAGGTACCACTGATACTGTGTGCAGCTAAAATAATGTAGCAATCATGTTACTGCATACACCAAAAACCAAAGCCACAACACCATACCCAAACAAAAATATATATACATTTTCAGCAAAAAGGCTTCCCCTACAAAAGTAGTCTAAAAAAATTGGAAGAAAGGATTATCATGCCAGATGTGCAGATATCAATGTAAGCCTACAAAAAACATGAAACAAAAAGAAATATAATGCTTCCAAAGGAAAACATTAATTTCCTAGCAAAAATTCCAATAAACTATTACAAAATCCTAGATAAATAATTTTAAATACTGACTTAAAAGCTCAGTGAGATACAAGATAATTCTGAAAGACAATACAGAGAAATTAAAAAAAAAACTTTAGGACATGAATGATAAATTTAGCAAAGAGATAGATATTTTTAAAATAACCAAACAAAAATTCTTGAACTAAAGAACTTATTAAATACAATACAAAATACATTTGAAAACTTCAACAATAAACTAGATCAAGCAGAAGAAAGAATCTTATAACTGAAAGACAATTATAAGGTAATCAAGTCAAAGAAAAATAAAAGAAAAAGTAATAAAAAAAGAATGAGCAAAGACTGCATGACATTTGGGACAAAAAAAGACCAAATATTCGAATTATTGGTTTTATTGAGGGTAAAAAAAAATAAAAGGAAAGGATTAAAAATGTATTTAATGAAATATTAGATGAAAACTACCAGATACAGGAGACCCTAACCCCCTAAACAGATTTAATGCAAAAAGGTTTTTAGCTATGGCACGTTATAGTCAAACTTTTAAAAATAAAAACAAAAAAGAAATTACTAAAAGCAGTAAAAGTAAAGTATCTAGTCATCTATAAGGAAATCACTATCAAACTAACAGTGAATTTCTCATAGAGATATTACAGGCCAGAAGATAATATACTGACATATTTAAAGTACTGAAAGACAAAAATTGTTACCTAAAAAAAGTATATACAACAAAATTATTCTTCATGAACAAAAGAGAAATAGAGTCTTTTCTAGATAAGTAAATGCTGAAGCAATTCATCCACACTAGACTGGCCATGCAAAAAATGCTCCAGGAAGTCCTAAGCATGGAAGCAAAGGGACAACATTCATCATCAAGGAAATACACAAATGCATAAAACACACAGGTAAACCAAACACAAATGAGAAAGGAAAAGGACTCAAAAGTTACCACAAAATCACAATGTCAAATATATGAGGGAAAAAAGGAACGAAGTATATACTAAACAACCAGAAAACAAAACAAAACAAATGACAATAAGAAAATATCACATATCAATAATATCTTTAAGTGTAAATAGATTAAATGATCAACTTAAGAGATTTAAACTGGCTGAATGGATAAAGAAATATGATCCATCTATATGCTGCCTACAAGAAACTCACTTTACATGCCAAGACACACATAGACTCAAACTAAAGGCATGGCATTAAACATATTCCATGCAAAAGAAAGTTAAAGCCAGGAGGACTAACAATACTGATACCAGATAAAATAGATTTTAAGTCAAAAATGGTAAAGACAAGACAAAGAATGTCACTTTATAAATAAATCAATCAGAAAAGAGTATATAACCGTTCAAAATATACATGTGCCCAGGATAGTTCAGCATATACAAATCAATGAATATGTCACATCACATCAACAGAATGAAGAATTAAAACTACATAATCATCTCAATAGATGCAGAGACAACATTTGACAAATTTCAACCTCACTTCATGATTAAAAAAACACTCAATAAACTAAGACTAGAAGTACCTTACCTAAAAATAACACAAGACTAATTGATAGCTAACCTCTCACTTAATGGGAAAAAGCTGAAAACATTTTGTCTAAGATCTAGAACAAGACAAAGATGCCTTCTTTCAGCACTGCTATTCAGCATAGTAGTGGAAGACCTAACCAGAGCAATCAGGCAAAATAAAGTAATAAAAGACATCAATATTGTCAAAATGAGGTCACATTTGTTTTCTTTGTGGTGACATTATTTTTTATTTACCTAAAAACTCCACCAAAAACTCCTAAATTTGATTAATACATTTAGCAAAAGTTATAGGATACAAAATCAACATTTAATAATCGGTAGTGTTTCTAAACACCAATATTGAACAAGCTAAGAAAAAATCAAGAAGGCAATTCCATTAGCAGTAGCTACAAAAAAATACCTAGGAATAATGTTAATAAAGAAATTAAAAGATGTCTGTGCGTACACACACACACACACACATATCAAAACTTTGAAATAAAGTGACGATAAACAAATTAAAAGACAGTCCATATTTGTGTGTTAGAAGAATTGATAGCTTCAAGAATGAACACGAAAAGCAATCTAGATCGGGCGCAGCAGCTCAGCCTGTAATCACAGTACTTTGGGAGGCCAAGGTGAGAGGATTGCCAGAGCCCGGGGGTTTGAGACCAGCTTGGGCAACTTGGTAGACCCCATCTCTACAATAAATTACAAAAACTAGTTGGGCATGGTGGCATGCATCTGTAGTTCTAGCTTCTTGGAAGGTTGAGGTGGAAGGATCACCTAAGCCCAGCAGGTCAAGGCTGCTGTGACTGTTAGCATACCACTGCATTCCAGCCTGGGTGACAAGAGTGAGACTCCAACTCAAAAAAAAAAAAAAAAAAAATCTACTTTTGGCAGATTCAATACAATTCCTCTCAAAATGCAAATAGTCACCACTTTTAGATTTAAAAAATGCTAAAATTTATATGAAACTTAAAAATGGCATGAATAATCAAAGCAACCCTGAGCAAAACAATAAAGCAAGAGGCAACACACTACTTGATTTCAAAATATATTACAAGACTATAGTAACCAGAATAGCATAGTATTGGTATGAAAACAGACATAGACCAACAGAATAGAATTGATAATAAGAAATAAAGTCACAATTTACAGCCACCTGATTTTCAATAAACCGCCAAGTACATACACTGGGGGAAAAGACATCCTTTTCAATAAATGGTGCTAGGAAAATTGAATATCCATAGGCAGAATAATGAAACAGGGTCCCTATCTTTCCTCATAAGTGAAAATCAGCTCAAGATGGATTAAATACTGAAAAGTAAGACCTGCAGTTATAAAACTTCTAAAACAAAACATGGGAAAGCCACTTCAAGATATTAGTCTAGACGAACATTTTTGTGGTTATGAATAAGCAAGCAAAAATGAAAACAAAGATGAGCGTTTAAAAAAATAAAAAGTAGATCCATATTAAACTAAGAATCTTCTGTACACCAAAGGAAACAACCAAATGAAAAAGCAACCTGTAGAATGCGAGAATATATTTGCAAATTGTACTTTCAATAACAGACTAAGATCTGGAATATTATAAAAACTCAACTCAACAATAAAAACAAAACAAAATAAAACAACTACAAAAAAATAATGAATCCCATTACAAAATGTAATAAGGTTATTAACAGACATTTCTTGAAAGAAGATAGAAATAACCAATAGTATATGAAAAATTGCTCTATATTGCTAATCATCAGGGAAATGCAAATCAAAAGCACTCTTATCCCAATTAGAATGACTATTACTAAAAATACAAAAAAAAAGACACTAGATGGAATACAAAGAGAAGGGAACTCATATACTGTTAGTGAGAATGTAAACTAGTACAATCATGAAGACTCATCAAAAAATTATAAATAAGACTATCATGTAATCCAGTAACCCCATTACTGGGTATAAATTACCCCCCAAAAGAAACATGTATGTCAAAAGGATTCTTCACTCACGTGTTTATAACAGCAATATTCACAATAGCGAAGATATGGTATCAACCTAAGTGCCCACTGAGAGATAAATGCATAAAGAAAATATGGTATATATACATGATGACATATTATTTAGCCATAAATGGGTTACAATATGTTATTTTTAACTGCAACATAGGAATTTGAGGTCATTATATTTATTATTATATTGATTTATTATATTGATTATTATATAGATTTATTTATTATATTAAAACAAATATGCCAGGAATGAAGATTGATGCCACACGTTCTCACTCATATATGGAAGCTAAAACCTCTGATCTTAGGAATAGACAGTAAAATGAAAGATACCAAAGTCTGGAAAGGGTATCTTGCTTAAAGGGGGATAAAGAGAGGTTAGTTGGTGGGTACAAACATAAAGTTAGGTAGACTACATAAGTCCCAAAATTTAATAACAAAGTAAGATGACTATTGTTAGCACCAATGTATTGTATATTTCAATGTAGCTAGAAGAGAATGCTTGAAATGTAACTAACACATAGCAATGATAAATAGTCAAGATGATGGATACCTCAAATATCCTGACTTGTTCATTGCACGTTCTGTATGTATAACAGATATTCACAGAGCGGGGCAAGATGTCAACGGAACCTGTGAAAGTATGAGAGCCTCTGCATGGGTGAGGGTCCATGATCCAGCATGAATAGGTGTGTGCAAGTGGGTGAGTGAATGTCTGACTGAAGGGAGACATGGGATCATGTGCTTGTGCCTTTTCTGCAGAAGGAGCTGCAATTTACAACTGCTCTGAAATCAGCACCTCTGGCATGCAGGAACATCTGACATTCTTGGGGCACTACTCAGGAAAAGCCAGCAGAGATCAACTCTTCCTTGGCACCTGACAACTGGCCACACCACCACCTGTGGCAATAGGCCAGGCACTGGCAGTGGGACAATGGGGAAAGTGTAAGGAGGAAAACTGGAGCTGAACCCTGCCAGAGAAGAAGATGCAAACCATCATCATTATCTCTGCCCATTCAACTCTGAGCAGCCTCCATACTGAGACTGAGGGGTGATCTCCACATCCCTCTGAGATCAGCCATCATTGGCCCAGAAAGGATACTCCAAGTGCACAATACCAGAGACAGACAACTCACCTCCACACTGGACAAAACAGAGACACATGTCATCTGAATGGGAGACCTAGAAGCAGATGAATTGGGTGAGTCCAAATCTGACTCACCCCCTTACCCCCAGCAGTCCCTGGGGTGTCTGACTCACATTAAGAGCAGCATAATTGGCAGTCCTGAGAGCAGAAGGAAGGGACTGGGGACTGCTCCCTATGCTAGTGAGTCAAAAGCAGCTGCACTTGGGTTGTGCCAGTAAAAAAGGGGGGGGGGTTGGGGGGAGAAAACTGAAATTTCAGAAACAATCACAAAAAAGAGCAATTTTTTATTTTTCATTTTTTTACATGCTCTTTCCATACATATCTTTCTGTATTTGTCTTCTGACTTGATTTGCCCCTTTTTCTCCCTCCTTTTTTCTCTTTCTTTCTTTCTTTTGTAATATGGATATTTATGAGGGTGAGTATATCATTGTGTTTTGTTTTAATTTGTTTCTTTGTTTACCTGTTAGTTTGCTTTCCTGTTTGTTTTCCTTCTTACCCCTATTTCTCTTCATAGTCCTTTCTTCTGACTTCCTTTTTTCTATATTCTTTTACTTTCTCTTATCTCATTTTGGTTTCAGGAGGTATACATATGCTCTCACTGCATGGACATATTGTAAGGTGGTGAAAAGTATGTTCTAAGGGGCCCACATTCCAGTCAAAAAATATTGCAATCTGCAGGTAGCTTCTGAACCATAGCTCCCCCAATTACACTGTAATCAAATCTCAAATCTTCAAAAAGACTGCACAGATCTCTACCCACAGCCTGGCTTCAAAATGGAGAAAATCCAGGGGCTCCACTTAAGGAAGATTAGGGGTTTGAGCCAACAGAAGTGAAAGCTACCCCCTCCCCCACTGAGCAACATATTTGAAGAGAAAAAAGGGAAGGGAAAAATCCCTCCCAAATGAAGAAGAATCAAGAGAAGAACACAACTACCTCCAAACCTCCTGGAAAGACAGCACCTCAAAATACAGACTTCAGAACTCAAACAATGAAGAGCCCCCAGAATGACTAGTCTCAAACCCCAAAGCTAGATATCAAGATAGTAATTGAGAGAATAAATAGAAATAAAGAAAGACAAGAATAAAGAGTTGGAAACTGAGATTATGGTAATAAAGAGTACAATAAACAAAATAAATAACAAACTGTCAAGTATGGAAAGTCGAATTAACCAAGCAGAAAAAAGAATCTCAGAATTTGAAGATCAAAATATGGAACTAACCCAATCTGTTAAAAACATAGAAAGGAAGCTTAAAATGATGGAATAAAACTTTCAGGTTATGTGCAAATTTATTAAGAGACCAAACTTATGCCGGATTGGCATCCCTGAAGCAGAAAAGAAGAATGAGAGCAATCTAGAACAAACAATCCATGAGGTCATTCAAGAAAACTTCCTGCAACTCATCAGAGAGGTGTCCATCCACACACAAAATATTCAGAGAGCCTCTGCAAGGCATTAAATGAGAAGACTAAATCTTAGACACATAGTAATTCACTGGCATAAAGTAGGTATAAGAAAAAAAATTCTTAAAGGCAGCAAGAAAGAAAGGTCAGACTACCTACTGGGGAAGACCAATTAGAATAACAGCAGACTTATCTACAGAAACACTAACAGACTAGAAGAGACTGGAATCCAATCTTCAAAGTTCTGAAAGATAAATAATTTCAATCAAGAATTTCCTTCCCAGCTAAGCTTCATCAGTGATGGAAGATTAAAATCATTCCCAACATTCAGTCCCTAAGTGTTTATACTGCCTCCAGATCAGCCCTACAGAGATGCTTAAGAAGACATTAAGCACAGAAGAAAGAAATAAAAGAACAAACATGCTCTTTCAAGAATGCAGGAAAACAGAGAACACAGCAAACAATGCAACAACAAAATTGAAAACACAAACTTATATCAACCCCAAATCAAAGAAAAACCAACCTATCAACCAACCAACAAACAACAACAACAACAAACTTTATAAGAGTATTATGATAGGGACAAACTCTCACATTAATGGAATGAAAGCACCACTGAAAAGACATAGAATGGCAAGCTGGGTTAAAAAAAAAAAAGGTGGTGCTGTTTCCAGGAAACTCTTCTCATCACAAAGGATGCCCACACACTCAAAGTTAGATGATAGAAAATAAATTTCCTGGTGAATGAATCCAAAAGAAGGCAGGAATCATGATCACGATCTTAATATCGGACTAAACAATCTATAAGCTATCAAAAATTTTAAAAAGATATAGAAAGATACTACCTAATGAAAAGAGGTTCAATTCATCAACAGGAAAGATCCATCCTAAACATATATACAACCAACACAGGATCACCAGCTATTACAAAGCAGCTATTAAGTAAACTAAAAAAAAAGAAATGGATTCTAACACTATCATAGCTGGGGACCTAAATACCTCACTAACAACCCTATATATAGATCACCAGGGCAAACAAATCAGCAAGCAGATCTGGAATCTCAACTTCATGCTTGACCAAATGGACTTAACAGATACCTATAGAACACTCCACCCAACAACCACAAAAACCACAGAATATATGTTCTACTCTTTATATGGAATGTATTCCAAGACTAATCACATCCTTGACCATAAATCCAACATAAACAAATTCCGTAACATCAAAATAGTGCTATGTACCTTCCCAAACCACAGTGGAGTAAAAATAAATATCACCACCAATAAAATTTCCACAAATCCCAAAAGACATGGGCACTAAACAGCATGATGCTGAACAACTACTGGGTCAACATGGAAATGAAAACAGAAATTACAAGAATCCTGGGGGGAAAAAATGAAAGAAAATATACCAAAACCAAAACTTCTGGAATGTCATAAATTTAGTACTAAGAGGGGAATTTATTTCTCTACAGACACACATCAAGAAAATAGAAAGATCATAAGTTAAGAGCCTAACAAATCACCTAAGGGAGCTGGAAAGGCAAGACCACCAAAATCCTAACTTCAGCAGAAAAATCTAGATTGTCAAAATAAAAACCCCAAAACAGGACATAGAAGACAAAAATATCATAGAAAAAACTCAACAAAACAAAAAGTTGATTCTTTGAAAGGATAAACAAGATTGATGGGCCCCAATCAGAATGACCAAGAAAACGAGAGAAAGAGCCCAAATAAGTACAATTAGAAATGCAAAAGATCAAGTCAAAATGAACCCCAAAGAAATACAAAAGAATCCAGCTGTAGGACAAAGGCTGTGGCCAGAAAAGGACGAGGAAGAACTCTAACAGATCAATGGGACCAAGACTGCATACTGCTGAATAGACAGACTGTAAAGCAGAGGGAAAAGTAAACAAAACCAGAAGAACCTCATAAGGAAGAACACTTCATTGCAGAAGAGAAATAAAAGCAACCCCACCTTCCCTCAAAAACAGAATTGAAGAGGGGGAGGGAAAGGGGGAGACGGAGAAAAATCTACAGAAATGAAGAAAAACCAAAAGAAGAGTATGGGTCTCTCCCAGACGCCTGGGAGAGCAGACACTGAGAAAACTGACTTTGGAATGCAAACAATGAAAAGCCCATAGAATGAAGGATCTCAAACTGCAAATGTAGATATCAAAACAATAATGGAGAGATTAAAAAGAATTGAGGAGACACAAGAAGAAACTAGGAAGGAGCTGATATCTGAGATAACAGTAATAAAGAATACTGTGAATGAAATAAGTAACAAATTGATAAGCATGGAAAGCAGAATTACCCAAGCAGAAGAAAGAATCTCAGAGCTTGAGGAACAAAATATAGAAATAACCCAAACTCTTAAAAACACAGAAAATAAGCCCAAAAAGACAGAACAAAACTGGGGACTTTAATACACCACTCACAACCCTAGACAGATCATCAGGATAAAAAATCAGCAAGGAAATCCAGAATCTCAATGAGACTCTGGACCAAATGGACTTAATTGATACGTATAGAACACTCCATCCAAAGACCACAGAATACACATTCTACTCATCACCACATGGAACATAGTCTAAGATCAACCACATAATAGGACACAAATCAAGTATAAGCAAATTTAAAATGACTGAAATTCTACCATGCACCTTCTCGGACCACAGTGGAATAAAAATAAACATTGACACCAACAAAGTCCCCCAAAACCCACAAAGACATGGACACTAAACAGCATGATGCTAAACAACTCCTGGGTCAAGGATGACATCAAAACAGAGATCAAAAGATACCTGGAAACAAATGAAAATGAAGAAACATCTTACCAAAATCTCTGGGATGCCTTAAAAGCTGTAATAAGAGGGGAATTTATATCCCTACAAACACACATGAGGAAAATGGGAGGAACAGAAATTAACAACATAACAAGCCACCTAAAGAAGCTGGAAAAGCAAGACCACAAAAACCCTAATTTCAGCAGAAGAATCCAGATCACCAAAATGAAAGCCCAAATCCAGGACATAGAAGACAAAATGATAATAGAAAAAGTCAAGCTGGGCTCGGTGGCTCAGCCTGTAATCCCGCGCCTTTGGGAGGCTGAGGTGAGTGGATTCCCTGAGACCGCGGGTCTGAGACCCGCCTGGGCAGTGAGACCTCATCTCTACAATAAATCAAAAAATCAGCTGGCCGTGGTAGCACATGCCTGTAATTCCAGCTACTCGGAAGGCTGAGGTGGAAGGATCGCCGGAGCCCAGCAGGTCAAGGCTGCGGTGACCAGGAGCGGCCATTGCACTCCAGTCTGGGTGACAGAGTGAGACTCCAACTCAAAAAAAAAAGAAAAATCAATGAAACAAAAAGCTGGTTCTTCAAAAGAATAAACAAGATCGATGGTCCCCTAGCTAGACTGACCAAGAAAAAATGAGAATAAAACCAAATAAGCACAATCAGAAACACAAAAGATGAAGTCACATCTGACCCTGAAGAAATACAAAAGATCATTAGAGACTACTACGTACACTTGTATAGAAACAAACTTGAAAACCTTAAGGAAATGGAGGACTTTCTGACATCACACAACCTACCTAGGTTGGAACAAGAAGAAATTGAGACCCTAAATAAACCAATAACAATCAAGGAAATTGACTACATAATAAGAAAACTTCCTGCAAAAAAAAGCCCTGGACCAGATGGCTTTCCAGCAGAATTCTACAAGATATTTAAGGAGGAGCTGATACCAATCCTACTCAAGGTATTCCAGGCGATTGAAAAAGATGGAACGCTACCCAAATCATTTTACGAAGCCAACATCACATTGATACCCAAGCCAGGTAAAGATCCAGCAAAGAAAGAGAACTACAGGCCAATATCTTTGATGAACATAGATGCTAAAATTCTCAACAAGATCCTAGCAAACTGGATTCAGCAATGCATCTCAAAAGTCATCCATCATGACCAAGTAGGCTTCATTCCTGGGATGCAAGGCTGATTCAACATTCGTAAACCCATAAATGTAATTAAATACATCAACAGATGTCAAAACAAAAACCACATGATTATATCATTAGATGCAGAAAAAGTTTTTGATAAAATCCAGCACCGCTTCTTGATAAAAACCCTTGAGCATCTAGGCATACAGGGAACATACCTCAAAATAGTAAAAGCCATCTACAAGAAACCCACAGTGAGCATACTCCTAAATGGACAAAAATTAGAACCATCTCCCCTGAAAACTGGAATAAGACAAGGATGACCACTCTCACCCCTCCTGTTCAACATAGTATTGGAAGTCCTGGCTCGAGCAATCAGAGAAGAGAAGGCAATCAGGGTATCCAAATAGGAAAAGAGGAAGTCAAGTTATCTCTCTTTGCAGATGACATGATTGTATACCTTGAAAACCCAAGAGAATCTGTCAAAAACCTCCTTACACTGATAACGGCCTTTGGCCAAGTCTCAGGATACAAAATAAATGTACAAAAGACAATTGCATTTCTCTACACCAATAATAAACAAACAGAAACCCAAATAAAAAACACAATTCCATTCACAATAGCCACACAAAAAATGAAATACCTTGGCATCTTCCTAACCAGAGACTGAAAGACCTTTACAAGGAAAACTACAAAACACTGCTCAAAGAAATCAAAGTTGACACAAACAAGTGGAAAAATATCCCATGCTCATGGATCGGAAGAATCAACATTGTGCAGATGTCCATCTTACCTAAGGCAATCTACAAATTCAATGCAATACCCATCAAATTACCAGCAACATTCTTCTCAGACCTAGAAAAAGCAATGCAGGAATTTATATGGAAACACAAACGTCCAAGAATAGCCAGAACAATCCTCAGCAAAAAAAACAAAGCAGGTGGTATCATATTACCAGGCTTCAAACTTTACTATAAAGCTACAATCATCAAAACAGCTTGGTATTGGTATAGGAACAGGCATATAGATCAACGGCATAGAATTGAGATTCCAGAAGCAAAACCTCAATTTCTCAACCAACTCATCTTTGACAAATCCTCCACCACCTACCACTGGGGAGAGGAGAACCTATTCAGTAAATGGTGCTGGGAAAACTGGCTGACCACATACAGAAGATTGAAACAGGACCCCTATCTATCCCCATGCACAAAGGTTAACTCCAAATGGATCAGAGACCTAAATGTAAAACCTCAAACCATAAGAACCTTAGAAAAGGAAGGAAATATCCTCATGGAAATCGGAACTGGCATCCAATTCCTGAACAAAACCCCAAACCCACAACTCATAAGAGAGAAAATAGACAAGTGGGACCTTATTAAACTGACAAGCTTCTGCAAAGCCAAAGAAACCATCAAGAGAGCAGGGAGACAGCCTACAGAGTGGGAAAAGTATTTGCCAACTCCAGGTCCAACAAAGGCTTGACATCCTGGATCTACAAGGAACTCAAACGTGCTGAAAAGAAAAAAACAAACAACCCCATTATAAAATGGGCAAAAGATATGAACAGACACTTCACAAAGGAAGACATCCGAGCAGCCAACAAACACATGAAGAAATGTTCAACCTCACTAATCATCAGGGAGATGCAAATCAAAACCACACTGAGATACCACCTAACCCCAGTCTGAATGACAATTATCAACAAGTCAAAAAATAACAGCTGCTGGAGAGGGTGTGGCGAAAAGGGAACACTTCTACACTGTTGGTGGGAGTGTAAACTAGTGCAACCTCTGTGAAAAGCAGCGTGGCGATTCCTAAAAGCTCTAAATACCAACCTCCCATATGACCCCGCAATCCCCCTACTGGGAATATATCCTGAAGAACACAAATCACTCTATAAAAAAGATACCTGCACACGCATGTTTATCTCAGTGCTGTTCACAATAGCAAGAACCTGGAAACAGCCATGCTGCCCGTCAAAAGAGGACTGGATTAAAAAATTTGGTACATATACACGATGGAATACTACGCAGCCATAAAAAAGAACAAAATCATGAATTTCGCAGCAACCTGGATGGAACTAGAGTCTATAATACTGAGTGACCTCTCACAGAAACAAAGATCCAATTATCACATGTTCTCACTCATATAATGGACCTTAAACATCCAATGCAATACTGTACGAAAATGACTGACCGTACAGGGAAACTATGGTGGGGGGAGGGAGATGGGATTAACAGCAGCAAATATCTGTCTGGGAACGGGGAAACACCCCATATCAACAGGGTGCCTGAATGAAACGCAATTGTATACCTAACCCTTAACTGTACCCCAAAACTTCATAATAATAAAAAAAAAAGAAATACAAAGGATTATCAAAGATTATAATGCACATCCGTATGGAAACAAACTTGAATACCTAAATGAAATGGAGGACTTACTGACAATGCACAACCTTCCAAGTTAAAACGAGAAGAAATTGAGACCCTAAATAGACCAATAACAACAAAGCAAATTGACTGTCTTCAGAAAACTACAAAAAAAAAAAAAAGAAAAAAGCCCTGGCCCAGATGACTTTCCAGCAGAATTCTACAAAATATACAAGGAGGAGCTGATACCAATACTAGTGAAAGTATTTCAGGTTATTGAAAAAGATGGAACTCTGTATAAATTGTTTTATGAAGCAAACATCACATTGATATCCAAACTGGATTATGATTCAACAAAGAAAGAAAACTGCAGACCAATGTCCCTGATGAACATTGATGCAAAAATTCTCAACAAGATTCTAGCAAATCAGATTGTACAACACATCTCAAAAATCATCCACCATGACCAAGTAGACTTCATCCCGGGGAGGCAGGGATAGTTAAATATCTGCAAGACCATAAATGTAATGAAATACAACAGATGCAAAAATAAGAACCACATGATTATATCATGAGTTGCAGAAAATGCTTTCAATAAAATCCAGCATCCCCTCTTGATAAAACCTCTTGAACACCTAGGCATAGGGAGAACAGACCTCAAAATAGTAAGAGTCATCTGTGATAAACCCACAGCAAATATATTGATAAACGGACAGAAATTGGAAGCATTTATAATGAAAACCAGAACAAGATAAGTCTGCCCACTCCTATCCCTCCCATTCAACAGAGAGTTGGAAGTCCTAGCTGGAACAATCAGCAAGAGAAGGAAATAAGGAGTATTCAAATAGGAAAAGAGGAAGTTCAGTTATTCCCTCTTTGCTTATGATATGATAATATACCTTGAAAATCTGTCAAAAACCTCCTTGCACTTATAAAGGACTTTTGTAAAGTATCATGATATAAAAAATTATGCAAAAGACAATCACATTTTTATACACCAACAACAGAGAACCAAATAAAAAGCACAATTCGATTCACAGTAGCCACAAAAAAAAGGAAAGATAAAGAAAAAAAGAGATACCTTGGCATCTTCCTAACCAGAGAAGTAAAAGACCTTTACAACAAAAACAACAGAGACACAAACAAATGGAAAAATATTCCATGCTCATGAATTGGAAGAATCAACATTGTTAAGACGTTCTTCCTGTCCAAATTCATATGGAAACATAAATGACCACGAATACCCAAAACATTTCTCAAAAAACAAAACAAAACAAAAACAAAAGCACAAAGTGGGAGGTATAACACATTCAGACTTTAAACTTTATTATAAGACTACAATAATCAAAACATTATTGGTATTATATTGGTACATGAACAGGCATATAGACCAATGGAACAGAATAGAGATTCTGGAAGCAAAACCTCAATTTTTCAATTAACTCATCTTCAACAAAGTCTCCACCAACAACCACTGGGGAGAGGAGATTCTATTCAGTAAGTGGTGCTGGGAAAACTGACTGATCACCTGCAGAAGATTGAAACAGGACCTTCTACCTATCACCATGCACAAAAATAAACTCCAAAGGGATCAAAGACCTAAACGTAAAACCTCAAATGGTAAAAATCTTGGGAAATGCAGGATATACCTTTTTGGTAATCAGAATAGGTGACCAATTTCTGGTGTTCATGCCATAAGAAATACGATAGACAAAGAGGACCTCATCCAGCTGAAAATCTTCTGTACAGTAAAAGAAACCATCAAGAGGTTGGGGAGACAACCCACAGAATGGAGAAAATATTTGCCAACCGTATATCTGACAAAGGTCTAAGATCCAGGATCTACAAGGAACTCAAACATGCCAAAAGAAAAAAAAAAAACAGACACATCAAAAATTGGGCAAATGACATGAGTAGACATTTCTCAAAAGAAGACATATGGGCAGCCAATAGACACATGAAAAAGTGCTCAGCTTCACTAATCAGAGAATTGAAAATCAAAACCACTCTGAGATATCATCTAACTCCAGTAAGAATAGCTATCATTAATCATCAATAAACAGCAGATACTGGCAAGGATGGGGAGAAAAGGGAACACTTCTACATTGTTGGTGAGAATGCATACTAGTTCAACTTCTATGGAAAACAGTGTTCGATTCCTAAAAGAACTAGAAATTGACCTTCCATATACCTCAGCATTCCCCCTACTGGGAGTATATCCAGAGGAACTCAAATCATTCTACAAAAAAGATACCTGAGCATGCAAGTTTATTGCAACACTATTCACGATAGCAAAAACATGGACTCAACCATACTGCACATTGAAACTGGACTGGATAAAAAAAATGTGGTGCATATACATGATGGATTATTATGCAAGCATAAAGAAGGATAAAATTATGAACTTCACAGCAACTTGATGGACTTAGAGTCTATAATACTCAGTGATCTCTCACAGAAACAAAGAACTGAGTACCACATGTTCTCACTCATAAGTGGATCCTGAGCATTTGTCATAATACTGTAAGAAAGAGTTTGGCAGTAGTGGGACAGTCAGGGGAGTGAAAGGGGCATATAAAATAATATGGGTACCTGAAGGTCACAACTTTACCTGCTCGATGATCTCTCATCTACCTAATCCTGAATTGTACCCCACATCCTTAAAATAAATGAAAATGAATCAAGAAAAAACAGATACATGTACCCCACTACATGTAAAACATTTTGTATAAATAAAAATATTTTTTAAATTACAATCTAAGTGATTAAATAGTCTTTTAAAAAATAATTTTCATGCTCTTCATTCCTTAAGATATTACTTGGTTGATATTGATGTTAACAGAAATCACTGTAAAGAAAATTAATTATAAAGATAATAATAAGGACAATTTTTCAGACAACAATCAATGTATATTTAGTTGTTAATCCATAGGTAAAAAGGCAATACTGTGGGTTTAACTTAGTATATGATGTCAAGTTTGACAGACTCCAAAAGCTTGTAATATTTATTACTATTTGATAATATATAATAAAATATTTCCTTTCTGACATATTATAAATTACTTTAATAATCACATTGTATTAGGCAGTTTAGCAAAACTACACAAAATAAAGCTACAGATTACTAAAATGTACTAACATGATACATTTTTTCAGTCTCTAAGCACCATTCCCCCCACCTTTTTTTTTTTGTAGGAAAATATTGTTTATTTAAAAAGTAAATTCGAGAGAGGGAGAGAAAAGATTCACTTCCCCCAAACAGGGGAGGGGCCAATGCTAGGAAATATGACTCATAGCTCCAAGAGCCACGTGGTCCTACCAGAGTTTAACAACGCAATGGACGGCCTTTCCCTCTCTTTAAATTGCATTTTTACAAGAATTTTTAGCTGAGTATAATGGTTGTAAGGAAATGATTGTTCTATAATCTAGTACAGGAAAAATATCAGTAGTTAATTAGGTAGACGAACTCATTTATTTTCATTGCACTATATATATATATATATATATATGATTATATACATATACATGATCATGTCTCCTGTAAAATAAAGTTAAGCGTTTTGAAATTTGGATTTAAATTTCATTCTTGATTTTACTAGTAATCAGATTTCTATCCTAATGGGAATTATTTTGCAGTCACAGTTAGAACAAAGTCCTAAGGGCCTGTTTCACTAAATACTTATCCATAGCCATGAATAATTAAAAGTGTTCACTTTATTATGTTCTTTTATGAAGAGCAAGGACATTAAATGACCTATTTATTGAACTTAAAATTCCTATTTACTTTTGACAATATCTAGATTATTACTTATGTGAACTTGCTTTAATTACTGGCAAAGATGGGTGATTTTTCAAAACTGTTTTTTGAATAAATATAAGAACACTGAGGTAGTCAAACCAAATTAATAGTTAATTCCAGCCTGTTAAAAGTATAGATAGTTTTTTTTGTATCTGTGTGTGTGTGTGTGTGTGTGTGTGTGTGTGTGTGTGTGTGTGTGTATGCATTCTTGGCTTCTCTGTTTGAATATATGTCACTTGGAGATTATTTTAAAATACCCAACAAACTAATTTTTAAAAGAATTTTATTAATAATTGATCATCAATTTAATCATCATGAATGACTGTAAATATATTTGAGCAGTTAATATAGCCTCATAAGTACTTTACAGTCATAGCTGTTCCAGAGAGTAACAATGGCTAAGTACTATCTTTGCTTACATTTTAGTATCTTAATGTACATGAAACAAAATTTTAAAATATGATCTATTAGCTATATCTCTTTATTTATGGATTTATTTATAGTTTTATTTTACATGTGTATATTTTTACTTTATTCTGACTTATAATGGTTCAGCTTACATTTTTTGACTTTATGATGATAGAAATGTAATAAACACTTAGTAGGAACCATACTTCCAGTACTCATACAACTATTCTATTTTTCACTCTCAGGACAGTTTTCAATAAATTACATGAGATAGTCAACACTTTATTATGAAATAAACTTTGAGTTAGATGACTTTGGACAAATGTAAGCTAATGTTGCTGTGTTGATTATGTTTAATGTAGTCTAGGCTAGGCTGTGATGATCAGTCACAGGTGTATTCAGTGCATTTTCAACTTGTAATCCATTTATCTTGGAGCATAAGTGGATGCCTATTTGTATTTTTTTAATTTAAAAATCTCCTTCTGCTCCTATCATTTAATCACCTATTTACTTTTCTTTGAGCTAACTAATATAATTGGAGATCAAATGCTGTATCTTGAGTCAAATGAGTAGAAATAAAATAATGAGTAGAAATTATTATATTCTGTATATAATTAATATAATAGCAGTTGTATTTTGCTTATTTTGCCCTGTGGACCATTCACAATGTGCCTTATGAAATTATTTCTTATTAAGTCCTCTCAAACAATTATATGTGTAAATGCTTTATCTAATTTCAGTCCTGAGTTGAGGAAATTCAGTCACAAGAAAGTCCGACCAACTCTTCAATTATACAAGTCTTGCAGCTAAGAAGTGACAAGTTAATGTGAGAATTAATCCAAAGGCCAGGTTCTTAAGCACTGTGATATATTCTCTCCCTTAGGGTATAGTGATTACAAGAAGTATGTTTTTAAAAAGAGGTATTAAAACAATTACTCTGTGTAAATCATTTATTTAATGTTTTTATATATCTTGAGAAAAATCATCTATAAGTAATCAACTTAGAATGTTCACCAAAAATTAAGCAATGATTTAGAAATTGGTTCTACGAACTACAGAACAGTGGAGAACCTGTCAAAAGCTTTTATAATATTGACTGTCCCTTCCCTTTTACATCTACCTATGTGAACAAGACTGTGCAAATGAGAGTTTTTAAAAGGTAGTGCTTCCTACCTATAAACATAGCAATATGCCAGGTAAGTCAACAGAGCCAACCACAACTTGCAGATCCACAATGCACTGGACAGCAATGTACAAGAACAAGAGAATACATAGTGCATAATTGGAGAGTAATTAATATGAAATCATTTTAGTGGTGTATATGTACAATAATTTGAACAAATGTTAAGTAAATGACAGTGCTTCCATTATTTATAATGGAATGTTATCAAAATTTGCTAAGTATTATTTAATAATGCAACATGCTTATGACATAATTTAAGTAATTACTACTTCTGGCATTAATAAAGTGTGCAGGGTGAGACTTTTCTTCCCATTATAATCAGAGAACTGGGCAAAATACATGAGGTGGTTGTTTTCAGACATTGGATTATAGGCACAACTGCTTTATTGTCACTAACTGAAGGAAAAATAAATGGGTGAACTCCTTAATAACCCTGACCAAAAAAAATGTGATATTAATAAAATTGAACGGCTTGCAGTTATAAAAAGGAATGAAGTACAGAGACATATTACAACATGAGTAAACCTCAAAACATTAGAGTGAAAGAAACCAGATATAAAATGAATCATATTGTATGATTATTTTCATATTAACTAAAATAGACAAATACACAGAGACAGACAATAAATTAGTAGTTGCCAGAGAAATAGTGTGTGTGTGTGTGTGTGTGTGTGTGTGTGTGTGTGTGTGTGTAATAGGGAATTATTATTTAGTGAATATGGGCTATTTTTTCTGGGGTGATGAAAATGTTTGAAAAATAGAATTAAATGGGGAATGCACAAACATTGCAAACACACAAGTGCCACAGAAACTTAACATGGTTAATTGAATGGTATTTGAATTTTTTCTTAATTATATAAAAATGTCATTTTAAAACCCACCGCTTAGATGTCACAATATTGACCTCTACATTTATTCTGTTTAGTCTTTTATAAATATTTTTAAATATACAGGGAAAATAATATATTAAAAAGTAAAGAAAAATAATAAACTTTGACACTACACAAAAGCATTGAAGAACCTGAAGTATATATTGTGCTAAGTGAAAAAAAAAAGCCAATTAAAAAAGGCTGCATAGCAAATATATGAAATTCTGGAAAAGGTAAAACAATATAAAGTAAAACGATCAATGGTTGCCTATGAGAGTCAGGGTCAGAAAGGGAAGGGATGAGTAGGTGGAACACTGGTGAAGATATTCTGTATGCAATAGTAATTAAAAAAACATGTCATTATGTTCATAGAGCTATACAACACAAAACCTGTAGAGCTGTTTAACACAGAGTGAACCTTAAAAGAAAGTATACTCTTTAGTTAATAATGATGTAGCAATATTGGCTTGGCAATAGCAACAAGTGTAACTCTTCAATAGAATGTGTTACTAATGAAGGGGACTCTGAGTGTGTTGTGGGCAGGGGTAGAGTTATAGAGCGCTCTGTATTATCTGCTTCTCTCTATTTAGTCAAAACAACAACAACAACAGCAAAAGTGACAATGGCACATCTCTCCTAGACTAAAAATCTTCCACAGTGAATCTATGTCATGCAGAATGAAGAAAGGCAAGTTTTCTAGAAGTCAGTTAATTCCAAATTTGTAGAATATATCTTTTCCCCCAAAATTTTCTATATTTTTACTTTCTCACTTTACAATATTTTTTATAGACTTTTTGTTAATCTCTATTGATCTCTATTCATTAAAAACTGTAAGTGATTCATAGGGGAAATAACAACTATAAAGATCTGTATATTTTTATCTATAAATATTAGGGAAAATAGAAGAAAGAACGTCCCCTAAATTCTCTCTTTATTTTCCTGTAGTTGTTGCCTCCTAACATACTTTTATATTTTAAAAAAATGAGTAAATAGAGATTAATAAGAGAACAAAAATAAGTCTATGAAAAAGTTATAAAGAGAGGAAGTAAAAAAAGAAATAAAGAAGATAAATAAAGGAAACATATTCTATAAATTTGGTCTCAACTGACCTCGAGGAAGCTTGCTTTCCTGTGCCCTACATGACATAAATATATGGGGACAAGTTGTGTTAAATTGGGACAGGGATATGGAAAAACAATTTAACATCCTGCGTCAAATCCTACCCAAAATTTTATTTCAGCGGTATTATAGTTCTAAATATAAGCATAAACATGAAAGTTATTAGATGATAATATATAGAACACTTTCATCACCTTAGAGGTAGGCACATATTTCTGGAAAAAAAACTAAAAAGAACTAAGCACTTATGAAAATATGGAAATATTATAATTTTTTTATTTTTTGAGTCGGAGTCTCACTCTGTCGCCCAGACTGGAGTGCAGTGGCCGCTCCCGGCCACCACAGCCTCGACCTATTGGGCTCCAGCGATCCTTCCGCCTCAGCCTTCCAAGCAGCTGGAACTACAGGTGTGCCCTACCACCCCCGGCTAATTTTTTTGATTTATTGTAGAGATGAGGTCTCACTAAGTTGCCCAGGTGGGTTTCAGGCAATTCACTCACCTTGACCTCCCAAAGCGCGGGATTACAGGCTGAGCCACCGAGCCCGGCCGATTTATTAATAGCACTGTCAAAACATTTTGATTGATGAACTTTTCAAAACAGAATTTTAAAGCAAACTATTGGATGAAAAGAGTTTATTGCAATATTTATTTTTATTAGACTCTTATCCAGAGGATATATGGAACTTTTACAACTCAATAAAGTTACAACCTAATTGTTTATGGGAAAAATCTGGAATTGACAATTTTTTAAAAAGAGCAATGGCTGGATGATCAATATACTTATGAAGGGTTCAGACATATTTGTCATGCATAAAATAAAATTAACTCTGCAATAACATATCTTTATGCAAAACTAGCATTTACTGAAATGTAAAAGAGAGAAAGTACAAAGTGTCTGAAATATTGTGGATCTATTAGAAATTTTTCTCATTGCTGGTAGTATTGTAACTTTGTACAACTACATTAGAAAGCAATTTGATAGGATTTAAATATTGAACATAAGCATATTCTGTGAATCTGCAATGCTACCTCAATTTGTGAAAATCACAGAAATTAATCATAATTACCCAAATACATGGATAAGAATGCTTATATTTTTAGTATTAGCCCCAAACTGAAAACAATAAAAATTTATCATAACATGAATAGATAATACAATTTTCATATGAACTATGTTACATTCATGTAGTTGACTATCATGTGATTTATGTCAATGAAAATAATCGACTGCTATATCAACCAAACATAGAATATCCAAACGTAGAATAAAGTACTTATGGGGAAAAAAATCAAAATTACAATTAACTTTGGGGAAGAGGAGTGTTAGCTAAGAGGGAGGTCAAGGAGGGTTTCTAATGTAATCTAATGTTCTATTTTCTGATGAGAGTGGTGTTTACAGAGATGTGTTCATTTGTGAATATTCATCAAGTTGTAGGTTTATAATTTGTATGCTTTTCCCTATGTATATTGTACTTTATTACAAATGTTAAAAAATTTCATGGACATCGGAAAAGTTCAAATGTAATTGAACAAAAATTATCACAAATTTAAATGTTTTTATTTTTAAGAATTCATAAAAATAAGCCAATTTTCTATATTAAGGATATATAAAATAAAAATGAATAAAAGAAAGATAAAATTTCATCATTTGATATTTAATGTAAATAAAATTAAATCTTGTAGTTAGTAGAAAAGTTATATAGAATGCAAAATAAAATGCACAATCTATACTTTTTTATAAACCAGCAACTAGAAGTTATAACATGAAAAGTTAAAAGGTTCCATTTTATAATAACATGAAAATATAAACAATTCTGGAGTATCCTTAAATGCAATGTTTTTGTTTGTTTGTGTTTTTTGTTTCTTTCAGAGAGAACAGCCTGATTCTTTCATGAGAAGCACAACTGTGGGTTTATAAAAGGTCGATTCTTTCTCCCATTGTAATGCAAATTAAAAGTTATTTTTAAAAAATATGTTTTTAGCCGGGCTCGGTGGCTCAGTCTGTAATCCCGCGCCTTTGGGAGACTGAGGTGAGTGGATTGCCTGAGCCCGCGGGTTCGAGATCCGCCTGGGCAGCGAGACCTCTTCTCTACAATAAATCAAAAAATCAGCCGGGCGTGGTAGCGCATGCCTGTAATTCCGGCTACTTGGAAGGCTGAGGCGGAAGGATCGCCGGAGCCCAGCAGGTCGAGGCTGCGGTGGCCGGGAGCGGCCACTGCACTCCAGTCTGGGCGACAGAGTGAGACTCCAAATCAAAAACAAACAAACAAACAACAACAACAACAAATATATATATATATATATATGTTTTTGAAGCTACTCCAGTTTTTAAGAGTTTTGTGTGGTACAATTTATTAATAACAACATCAAATATAATGCTAAATAAAAGACTAACAAAAACAATTTTATAAACAGATTCATTTTTATGAAGCAAAAGAATTCAAACAGAACAATCTTGTGAAGAATCAAACAAAATATATTTAAAAATTTAATGAATGATAATTAAGTGTAAACTTTTTCAAATGATTCTCTTAAATAAAAAATTGTCTTTCTAATTTGTGAAAATGTCCATAAATTATTTTGAATTACTGCTAAAAGAGCCTTTTGTAATAAATTATCTTATTTTTATTCCATAAATATGAAAAAATTTCGTTGAAAAATGGAGAATAGGTAGATAAATTATATAAATAAGCTTGATTGAAAATATTTTTGCATTTCTTTGTAGTATAATTGGGTTGTAATTCGTAAATGGCAAAATGTGCTGATAACTGTATCCCTTCTCTCTCTAAATCTATTTATATATAAATCTATGAATTATGTATATAAAATTACAACCTATAAATCTAAATACATAGACATAATCTGTAGATATTTGTAAGTAGAAGGGTGGACAGACGTATATCTGTCTATATACCTTTGATAAAAATTCAGTTAATTCCTTCTTTACATTGAAGAAACTTGAAGGGCTGGAAAGAATCTTGATTGCAAATAATTTAATAGGCAAATTCATTTTATTTATGGAAAGTAATAAATCTTTATTAAGATTTAACACATGATAATTGATAACACCTACTTCTATCTGTTTCTATTTAACTTAAAGGCATTTATTACTACTTTGTCAATGCAATATTTTAATAGATTTTTATCTGCAGTGTGCTTTTAATGCATTGATCTCAAAACATTGGGAGGGTCTTTTATTTGTGGAAAATATTTTGCCAGGTAACCTAATCACCCAACCTAATTTGTTAAAAAATTTAATAAGAAAAAATTCATAGTTTATGCAAATGTGATAATAACTAATTTAATCATGTTTAAGAAAAATATAAGTCACAGAGAACTAAGTTACAGCATAAATCTTATTAAGATAACTTATTAAAGTTAATAAATTTGAGATTAACTACACCTGGATTTATATAAGCAATTTTTTTATAACTTATGAAAAGAAAATAATAAATATTTCATACATATTTATAATTTTCTAAACACAATCTAATATCTATCTAAAATTGGAAGGTAATTATGAGGAGTATGACAAGCAACTTATAAATTATTTGATACATATGTGTGTGTGTATATATGTATGAAACTATATGAATGGATTTGGAGAATAAATAAGTAGGGAACAAGTATAATTATACATTCGCATATATAGATATACATATACAAACATTGTGTATGTTTTTGAGTGTGCATGATTTATGTAAAAATAATTTAAACTGTTTAACAAAAAGTTTAAAAGTGACTGAAAGATAAATTTTGAGAATATATTCATGTTTGAAAACACCCACACATATATACTATGTGTGTTAATATATATCTTAACAACACTTGTTTGAGGAAATTAAACTATAGTTTGATATACATTTTCTTAGAACTTTTAAAACATTTTTCCACCAAACTCCAATTCCTAAAATATTTTATTGTATCTTTGGGATTCTTCAGGCTCCCACTAATCAAATACAAATAAATATTTTTAATTTCCCTGGTCATTACTGTGCTAAATTAAATAAGATAGGCATAGAAAGATAAATGCTCCATGATCTCACTTACTTGTGATATCTAAAAAAGTAGAACTCAGAGTAGAATGAAGGTTGCCATATGTTGATGTTACGACTGAGTGAGAAGTCACGCCTGTAAACAGAGTTTAATTAATTAGAGTCCTTTATTAACGCGCAGGTCAAAAGTAGGCAAATGCCAGAAAAACTCTTGACAAATTGGTGCAGTTCGTGACAAGCTTTTATAGGCAAAATTTGCAGTATTGGCTACGTAGCAACTCAGTGACCATAGCAACTATTAACTAATAACTTGGCAACCAAAATGGGAACTTCAATTGTTAGGGAGTTATGATTAATTTCATGTCCTAGGTATAGCCTGTGCCCAGAAAGTCCCTGGAGATCTGTCATTGAGATATGGTTTAAGGTAGTTACATAGAGACAAGAAGAAGAATCATTATACAATTGAGTTACCTTGGTTAGGTCACTAACAAAATATAAAAACAAACTATGAAAATGTTAAAGCATAACATTTGATTTCAGGTAACAAAGCATATAATCCCATGAATCTTACGGTGAAGGAGCTCTGTAATGGTCAGCAGGCAATGGTCAGCATAACCTGCCCAAAGTAGACAAAGCTGGGGGTCTGTGGTCATGGGAACATTACTGTAATTACACATAGGAATTGATTCGTAGGTCAGGCAGGTAACTAAGATGAAAGTTTTAAACAAAATGGAGTAAGCTGACTAATATTATATTTTGCTAGCAATTTGATTTTATTAACTGATTTAGCTCATTTCATTGAAAGAAGTGAAGGGAGGCAGGGAACAGGGATTATTGTTCTAAGGGTACAAATTCAAGTTTCACTTAAGAGAAATACGTTTTTCAGTTCTATTGCACATAAAGTGGCTAGAGTCAATAATAATGTATTGTATATTTTGAAATTGCTAAGAAGACCAATTTCAAATGTCACTCCACACAAAAAATTAAAAGTGAAATGATAAATATATTAATCAGTTTGATTTAGTAATTCTACATTATATACACAACTGCATCATATTGCACCTCATTAGTATATTCAAATATGACTTGTCAATTAAAAATAATATCAAACAATTTGCCTGGTCATTTAATTTATTCTATTAATTAATAAAAACATGTCATTTAGATAATCTTCAGGTATTATTTCAATTTGAATATTCTGCTTTTACAAACTTTAATTTTTTTGTTATGCTGTATTTCTGTATGATATTGCCAAAAATAGCTCTGTTTAACTGATTTATATTCTATCATTTTATAATTATAATTCTCTGTACTTGCCTGTTGATCTCATCTTTTCACTTCAGATAAACATGGCAGGATTTTTGTGATCATTCAATTGAAACATGTAGAAAATGAACTGCTGTCAACAGTATCAAAAATATTACTCTTTACATATTTCAATATATTCACAAAGCTATCACTTGATAAATAGTATTTGTCATTATAGATTCTTTTAATAAGTTATACAGGTGTCCAATCTTAATGAAAGTGATAATTTTGGCTTAACAGAGAATGAAGAAAAAGTAGGATATTTCTAGGAATATACTCATTATCTATAGCAAATTGTAGACTAATATTTTTTCAATTTATATTATATTTAGTCTTACAAAAATATTTAACTTTGAAAATGCCAAATGGTGTTTATAAACTTCAAAATGTATTTCTTTTTTTGTCACTATCAGAGTTTTTCTCCTTTTTCATTTATAGTTTTCCACGTTTCCTTACCCTAATTTGATCATTGCACATTATATAATTGTATCAAAATATCACATACACATATCATAAATAGATAGTTATTCTTTTATTCATAACAATTAAATTAAAAATTATAAATAATTTTACCTAGTTTGTCTTATTTTGGTAGGTAAATAATGATATTTTTCAATGTGTTCTTTTCTAATTTGCAATATGATGATAAATATTTATCATTTAGTTCCATGATGAAGTATCAAAATATAATCTGTCATCTGTATAATCTGAGTATTCTACTAGTCACACAAAAATATATGTAACGTTTACAACAGATAATAAGTTTTCTTTACCCATCTTACATTACTGCATGTTTTCTTGGAACACTATTGTGTCCAGCTATCCAAAAATGACCTTTCCCTTTTATATCTGAGATTAAAATTGCATTCGTCTGGCAATGTAATTCTTATATAATGGAAAGTATTTCTGGTTAAGCACTTAATAACAGTCAATTTTGGTGTCATATTTACTTTGTTTATTATTTACTACCTCCTTATTTGTTTATTATTTACTACCTCTTTATTGGAATTTTGATATGCTGAATGGAGCTACAGTAGATTTTTTTTAAGTACAAGGATAATCATAAAGTATAGTGATGATTAGAAGATTTTCAAGAATGTGATTATATTTAATAATAGCATATGTTTGTTGAAGTTCAGAATTTATTTTACATTCTAGAAAAGCAAACAGCTATCTTGGTTAGAACTACTATTTTTTTCTTGTTATTATTTATTTTATTTGCTTTCTGAACCAAAGTTAGTATTATATGCCATTTATTTGATAGTTACTCTTGCATATCTTTTTAGAAAACAGGGCTCAATAGTAGATTTTTAATTGTTTACAGAAGAAAAATACAGATGTGTCTGCATGTCTGTAAGGTCGTGTGTGTGTGCGTATGTAAATTACTTTGATGAAGAAGTAGAACATAGCAAAAACTGAGAGTTTCAGAAAAAAAAAAAAAAAGATTAGAATGCAATCCCAGAACTCCAAAATTACTAAAAGTGTAGATTAGAAACAAGTGGTCAAATCAGTGGCATAAAACCCAAATAATCTTATTTTGTGTTAGCATACATAAAGTCATTAATATGTCAAAATGGAGGAACAGAGACTGTGAGATGAGTTGGAAGTAGTAACACATAAGGCTGAGATAAGCAGTCATTGGGAATAGTAGCAGGTATTTGAGTTTAACATGTTCTGTTATCCTTATCTCATACCTCAAGATTGTAAGGTCAGACAAGAATCTTCAAGGGCATAATATATAATATAATTATATTATATATTAATATAATATCGTGTGTAGACAAGAGATCAGCCTTCTTGATTCCTCTTGACACTCAAGTCATACACAGAACATGATTCCAGATTAATTAAAAATTTAAATGTAATAGTGCTGCAATAAACATGCATGTTCAAAAACATCATCTTTTTGTAGAATGATTTGAATTCCTCTGGGTATATTCCCAGTAGGGGTATTACTGAGTCACATGGAAGTTCAATTTCTAGTTCTTTTAGAAATTGTCATACTGTTCTTTAATGCCAAAATATCAAACACCATGAAAGCAAACACATAATTAATATGGTAGTAAAATTTAAAACTTTTTATGTAAAAGAAAGCCATATCAACAATATAAGCAGAAGAAAACAGAAAATATACATGCAGTATGTGGTCTATTAAGATTTGTTAACTTAAATACAAAGGACACTAACAAATCTGTAAAATTGCAAACTTCTTTAGAGAAACAAAGCATATATATGTGTGTATATCTATTATATATTCATCTTCATAATTATATATAACTATACATATGTGTATATGCATCCTTCCAAGTAGTGCTAAATATGGTAAACCTTATGCATAATTATAGAATTTGTAATTTTTTTTACTTCTTCATTATATTTTATTTTCACTATATTGTTAACTCAATTACAAATTATAGGAAAATACTCAATTTAACTTCTATTACAATGATTCAGGTTTTCAATGATATAATTGCTCTTCTCCATTTTCATGGCTATTTTTAACTTGACGATAGTTATCTTTATCTACTTGGATAATTCCTGTTTTGAATATATCTGTTCTAATTTCATATTTGCGCTTTTGTTAAGAACTAATTAGATCTTTTCTCATTTTTTCTTCCACTTTTAAAAATATTGTTGTTGACAGGCATTTATTTCCATCATAAGCTCTTTTCATATGCAATTTTTTTTATCTTTTGGGTTATATTTTTAGAAGAATATCTGTATTTGTCAATTATAAAAAGGAAAATGGATTCTCTCAGATATACTATAAGTTTCTAAATATTTAAAGTCCAGGTAAAAGAAAAAGCATACTTCTAGATTTATTTTGGCTTAAATTTTCAGATAGTGAAATCCCCCCACATGCTAGGAAGAAAGACAGTGCTTGAGGCAATCATGCAGCAGGAATTTTTGTAACTACCTCTGCCAACATTCCCAACAAATACTATGTTGGTAACTAATACTACTTATTAGTGTTTCTACAGTAACAACAAAATATCATCAAGTATTAAGCACTGACTATAACATGAAATTATTCTTAGTACCCACCATACATATGTATTTTAATTCTCATAACCCAGTGTTTTTTGTGTGTGTGTGTGTGTTTTTTTTTTGTTTTTTTTGAGTTGGAGTCACTCTGTCGCCCAGACTGAAGTACAGTGGCTGCTCCCGGCCACCGCAGCCTCGACCCGCTGGGCTCTGGCAATCCTGCCGCCTCAGCCTTCCAAGTAGCTGGAACTACAGGTGTGCGCTACCGTGCCCGGCTAATTTTTTTTTTTATTGTAGAGATGAGGTCTCGTCAAGTTGCACAGGTGGGTCTCGAACCCACGGACTCAGACAATCCACTCATCTCATGCTCCCAAAGGCACGGAATTACAGGCTGAGCCACCGAGCCCTGCTACCCAGTGGTTTAAAACACCACTTGCACAGTAGAATCTCTCAGAGAGCTTTTAGAATACCAGTGCCTGTGACCCTTCCTAGACAATTAAATAAGAAACTCTGGGACTAGCATTTTAGAAAAAAATTGCCGAATGATTCTCCTACATAAGTATGATTAATATCCTTTTGAAAAATGTACTATTATCCCCATCTTATACTTCTGATTCTAAGGCCAATGGAGGATCCCTAAAAGCATAAATAATTTGTACATAATAATGTCTTTTGTAGGCAAAGGATCAGCCCTCTCATTCCCTCTTGACTAACATGGTCTGCTCAACATCTTTTCCATGTGGTGTGGATATTAGTAATATTGAGAATGAAACCATTAGTTAATATATAAAGTAAAAACTGAATTACAATCTTCATTTATGTAAGGAAGATCTAGCTTTTTCAGATATGGTTTCATTAGGCAAACTCTTAATCTTACATTGAATTTTTTGAAAGAATTTATTTTGAGGTTTTTAGTCACAGAGTCAGAGAGACAGGAGTGTGTTGATGCCAGTATTAAAACTGGCTTACCTGCATACTTACTCCGCCAAGTGATTGATTTTCAAAAAGATGGGTTGTCACTGATTTACTGACTTTCAGCTTTGTGTTTATTAAAGCTAGATGTCACTGATTGTCTGGACAAGTTTCAAATCAGTTCTGGTGTTGATTTGTTACCATAATACAAATACAATTCTTTTTGTAAGGGTGAGGTACCTTTTTATGATTAATAAAATTTACCTAGGTACCTTCAACTCATTTTTAAAGGGATGCAATAGTCTTACATAGAGGTGATCAATCATGTCATTTTTAGAGTATATGTAAAAAATTTAATCTTTTTTAAAATGTAGAAAGTAATGTTTTCCAATTTCTTAAGATTTCAAAACAAACATCTAAGCATTTAGTAACCGTCATGAGCCTAAGTCTGAAGTCAGATACATTTCTTCAGATGTCAACTCTACCCCTTACTCAATAGAACTCATGTAAAATCTGATAATCCCTGAGTATGTATGTAATCATCTGTAAAATAAGGATAATTATGGAGGATAATATGGCCAAATCCAAAAGACTTCTGCATTAAATCAAATGATTTAATATTGGTAAAATGACTAGAAATCTGTTGCAAAACATTTTATTTTTGGTTTAATATTTAAATGCCATATCCTAATTGATAATGTCCTGCATACTTCCAAGTCAGCAACAATTTAAAATTTATTTTTATAAGCTTTTATTTAACTGCTATTTATGTCTATTTTTGCAATAAGTAGCAATTTAGTGTAATAGTTATTTCATATAATTAGAATTTTATGCTTACATATATAGCACGAATATTGTATCTGAAGCACATTAAATAGAATCACTCATTAACCAATAATTATTGAATATCATAGCTGAAATCACCTTTAACAGTATGTAAACCTTAAATTTTTTGATAAGAAGCATATATACAAATGGTCTTCATAGAAGTATAAATCTGAATAATAACAGCAGCAAAATAGTAATAATTAGTAGCAATATTTGAAGTCAGGTTTTGAGACTTTGCCGTCTCAGTCACTCTTCGTTATGTGCATTATGTTATTTGATCATCAGACCACAGATATTATGTAAGTACTCCTACCTCACTATATATGTAATAGAACTGCGATGCAGAAAGATTATAGATTTTGCCCAATATTCTTGGTTGTTAAGAGCTGAGACTAAAGCCTTTGAAAATAGCTCTGGATTGCTGGTCTGTAAATCTTGTCACCCCTTAGATTTTTAGATTTTCCTGTTTGATTTGTTTTTAGTTGGATTTTACTCATTACAAATTGGGCAAAATATATCTTTATTATCATGGAGATACCTAAGTCTTTCACTTTTATCTGACAATATCGCAGTAATATTAAGTCATTGCCTGGATTTAAATGATGTAATCACCTATGAGTAGATTTAAGAATCTTTATTCACCATCTGGAAAAAGAAAACTCAAAATGAAAAGGGTCTTTTAATTTCTTTTCCAGACATATAGCCTCCTGCGGGAACCGCCACTCTAAATTTTACACTGCCCACCCAGAAGAACCACATCCCCAATTTTTTTGTTGTTGTTTTAGCACCAAAGTAGTATGTTCGAACAGTTTAAATAAATCTCGGAACTTCCAGGTTGGAGATAAGATTACAGTTGTAATACCTCCTCAGACTATTTAAAGAATACATATATTTTTCCTATTGTATAAAGGATTGTGTGGCATCAGCATCCTCCTGCTGTTTGTAGGTAAGTGCAAATTAGTTTTTGTGAGTCTTTATGTGTTGAAGGGGTGTGTGTGTGCTTGATCGCAAGGTGTGAACTTGCTTGCATCGTTTGAAAAACTACATCTCACTGCAATTATTTCAACTGTTGATTTATGTAAGTTACATTACATTACTGACACTCCAGCAGACAGTAAAATGATCTATGACATTTAACAGCATACAGAAAAGATTTAAAATCCATTATTCATCTATGCATTCCTAAGGGTAATTGTTTTAAAATTATGTTTTTCATGATTTTAATTAAAACTCTTGAAATTCTAATTATGGCTTTGACCAGCATTACAGTGGTTTTTCTAAGTTAGAGTCATCCAATACCAGGAAATGCTGACTCTATATTTTTATGCATACAATGTTTATTCAAACAGTATTTGTTTTCCATAAATTGTATCATTTTTTATTTTTAAAACCTCTTTATCTTTTTTCAAGTAGTCTATAGAAATTTTTATTAAGTGCTTATAAAATAATTTTACTACAAGTCCTATCCTCTCTTCTTTATATAATGATAAATTATTATAAACAGTTAAAACCTGGAACATAATTTGTGATGTAATTAAAATTTTAGGTTTTGCATGACTCTACTTTTCATCACTAATCAGATAATATGGTGTGAATATTAACTTACATTTAACCAACAAGGTATTTGCACATTTTATACTGCTTACTTTTTAAAAATTTTAATATCTTTTGGGGTACAAGTGGGTTTTTAGTTCATGGATGTGTTGTACAGTGGTGAAAAAATCTGAATGTTGAGTGTATTCACTGCTCCCACAAATGTACATTGTACCTAATAGGCAGTTTTTCATCACTATCCCTGCTGTCACCCTCCATTGCTATGAGACTCCATTGTTCATTTTACTATTGTATATATTTTTGTGGATCCCCAGTTTCTACTTACGAGTGAGAACATGTGGCATTTGGTTTTTCATTCTTGCATTACTTTACTAAAAATGATGGTGTCCAATTCCATTCAAGTTCTTGCAAAAGACATCATTTTATTCTATGATTGAATAGTATTTCACAGTATATATGTGTGTGTATGTGTATACACACTCACGCATGAAGGGGGATCCCCCCAAAATGATATCATTTTTTGGAGGGTGGGCCCCTTGTAGCACAAGCTTCCCCAGTAGGTAATTGTTCTGGGAACCCATGGGCATCAGTGTACCAGCTAGTATTTTAATGACATGCTGCCTTCGGCTTCAGTGACTGTTTTCGGAGATCCTTTCAAGTTTTCCCATTTCATGTGTGATTTACCAGAGCACCTGCCTATACCTCACTGAGTGTTCAGCAATTTTTGACCAAAAATGGCATGGCCCCTGTGCCCCAACCTCCTTATTCACCAGATCTCGCCCTGAGCGACATTTTTTGTTTGTTTCCCCGATGAAGAAATTCCTCAATGGGAAACGTTTTGCTAATGTGGAAGAGGTGAAACAAAAGAATGGCAGAAACATGAAAAGTCATCAAAATGAACAGATTCAAACATTGTTTGAACCGTGGAAAAAGTGTCTCAATAGGTGTATTGCATCAAATAGAGAGTACTTTGAAAGAGACTGAAGTTTAAACATGTAAGACTAAATACACAATTTTTTGATAAAATTACAGTCTCATTGGGTCTCTCATATATTTATATATATATAATTTATTTGACATAATATATATGATGTAATATGTGGAATCACTTAAAGCCTATTTGAAAAACTAATATTTAAGCTGATAATTTATTAATGAATATTTAGACTAGCGAAGAAGAACAATGTTCAAAGTGTACCTGTTTTGATACAGGTAACATTCTTTTCATTAGATTTGTATCTCAATCTTTTTCTTCTAAGTGCCTTGCTTCTGCAATCTCTTTTATATATAACTTTTATTTCCTCTTCAATTAACATGAGCATTCATGTTTAGTGTTCTCAATCTTCAAACAATTAAAACCACTCCTGAAAAGACATATTGCTAGATCTATTGATGCATTTCTCTGTTGCTTTTGACATAACAATATTCAAAATCCATCTAAATATCAACCTCTTACTTAGGGCTTCCATACTCACAATCCTACCACCCAATTTTCATCTTGAGATAGTGTATTCCTCTAAAAATGTATCTTTGTTTTATTTATTTAACTTAAATTAAAGTTTCATAAGAATAAGGACTCTGCCGTTGTCTCTGTCTCTTTAAGCATATTTACTCTTTGTTCTGGATGAGAGCTAATTAAATAGAAGACATTATGTAAATGTTATGTATCAGAAGAAGCAGAGGAAATACATGTGGGAAAATCAAATCTGAAGAAGCATTATTTCCTGACAAGGCAGAAAGGTTTTTGTTGTTGCTGTTGTTGCCATTGTTGTTTTATGGTGTTGGCTTTGAATATAAGGCAACTTCTTTTTTGTTAGAGGAAAGAATGACAATACTAGGGAATTATGAGTTTTGTTGTGGGAAGTTACTATCTTCTCTTTTCTCACAGTTTATGAGGAAAAGACTTTTGTAGTATATGGCATATAATTCATATTTCATATGACGCAATACTGAACAATGATAGGAAAATAATGAGTTACCACACCGAATAGTTCTTACATGAATAATTCACCATTTGAACTCAAATAATATGTCTCTTATTAATGTACTCCAAAAAAGAGACTATCATTCTTGTCTTTAGTATTATTTTTCAACATGCATTGTTTACACATTGTCTTCACTTCATTCCTCTTAAGATTTTTTTTCTGCATCTATCCCCAAGTTTTATAGGTCATATTTAAAGTTTTGTTCAAGTAAATACCAAAATAAGTATTCTTATGTTAGTGAAAGAAAGGGCAGATGCGAAACATGATCCATGTATTCCTTCAATAATAATCAAAAATGAAAATATATATGCATATATACAAAGTGAGATCCTTCATTACATCATAATCATAATCATAACATGATAAAGTCAAATCACAAGGCATAAAGTGGAACCGCACTACCAGAATGAGAATAAAACATGTAATAACTGTATATTTGACAAAAGAGAAGCAATAGGCAATCTCATTCACCAATGGGAATTCCAAACAAGTATTTTACGACACTAAAGAATGCAAACAGTTCCCATAGAAATTTGCCTCATATTCATATAAGGGGTAAGTGAAATCAAATGCTGAAATTGCAAGTCCTAAAAATTGACATCACATAATTGAGATCCTAATGATTTTAAAAGGCTTTTCAGCTTAAAATTGGAAATACTATCGAAACATCTCTAGGTTGTCATAATAGAGCATTGGAAAACACACACACACACACATACACACACACACACACAGAAGAATAACTATGCTATTAAATTCAGCAAAATTTTACTACTGGGCTATAAAATGCAAGATATTATAAGACCCAGTTATGAAACTTTTGTTTTAAGCAAAATTCTAGATGAAATCCAGACTGGAAGTAAGTCATGTAACAACTTAATACTAGATGACTAAGACCTGATGGCTCATAAAAGCTTGTTTATGGGAAACTATCACTTGTTTTATTATTATTATTTTGGGATTGCACAATTACTAGAAGGATTAGCCTGGTTCAGTTCTGCTCAAGGATAGCAGAAAGGCACCTGTAAATGGGTTAGTAAACCTTATTTGGTCATGTTTAACATGCCCTGTGAATGAGACATTTACATTTACACTTCTATTGTTCTGTAGGCATAACATAGAAACAAATTTGCAATGTGATTTTATATTTTGCAATTTTTTCCTTTGGCAGCTTAGATTGTTTAAAACTGTCTGATTCATAAGCTATTAAATGTGACATTTTGAAATGCGACTAAATCTAGTAAGGACAATTTTCTCTTTCTATGTATAATAGGATCTTGATTGACCTAATAAGAAATCAAAATTCACACTCAAATGCATTGGGATTTTTAAAAAATCATTATTTATTTTTGAAATATAACTGTATTCAAGAGTAATTTTCATTATTTTTCCATTGAATTAAATATTTGTAATACTAACTTTTATGTATAGGACAACCATATAATCATTGGCAAGAACTTCGATAAAGAGCTTCGAGGATAAACGATTCTATCTGGATTTACAGGACACATATGCTTTGAGCAATGCTATCTTTGCACTGCAGACACTAGCTAGTTCAATCTCAGTGGCAAAGTATGTGAGAGGAATGACTGGATAAAAAGGTAATATCCTCCCTAACTTAATCAGTCTTCCATGGTGAGCAGCTAAGCTTGTAACTGCTATTCAGAAAGACGTTCATTAAGGTTTCTGATGTGTCCTTCACCTTGCAGGAGACAGGCCAGTTTATCGGATTGCTTAAATTAACAGGCAGGATGTTCTTCCCAATACCTTTTAACTGAAGCTCATTATACTTACTCTTTGCCAGCCAGGAGCTGTATTTTGACAGTGAAATATATTTTTTATAAGTACAACCCAGGGTCGCTTTTATGTTTTGGTTTGTATGTCTACCTTGAGCAGATTATGAATGTCCACAGTATTTTAGGGGTTCAGTTTTTAAAATGTGGCTCTGTGGCACTAAAACCAAGGGTGGGTAGAGAAAAAATCTGATATATTTTAAAGTCTGAACTTTTTAAAGGAAACATTAGGAAGGACAATATAAATCAGCATTATTCTTAAATGTATAGGTTAGCACAGTTTGGTACATAAAATATCAATCTTGGTGAAAATGAAAGTTATAAATGTATATACAGATGTAGGGGTGTGTGCAAAGAGAAAATTGGGGAATAAATAAAGAATTAGCTTTCAATATATAACAGTAACAGCTTTGTGTTACATGACCTGAAATAAGATATAGTATTATTACAGCTGTCTTCACAAAGCAAAGTTAAGAATCTTTCCTAAGCTATCTTCTGGTAATTATGATGAATAGTTTGACATTCTTTCAGCCATCATCACTTCATTAACAATTTTTTCAGTGTTTATTGTCTTGGGCACCTGACACTCTTGGGGAATAAAACGAATGACATGTGCATTCAGTCTATAGTGAGTCTGAGAAGGCAGGTAAGAAAATTGCTCCTCTCTGTTTCCCAGAAAATTGTCCTTCTCTTAATTTACTGCCTTCCTCACTGGCTTGGTCTTCAAATAATTCACTTTACTGTAAGGAGTGGACAATTACAATGTTAGAAACATGAATACTGGGATCTTTGAGTTTACATTTGAATCCCAGCTCAGCAAATTCCTAGTTGTGTGATCTTGGGCAATTTTACCAAAACTTTCTGTTAAAAGTTCTGACAACAGTCATCTTTAAAACAACTTTGCCTGCTTTCCACCTTATCATTGTTAGCAGGGTAATTATTAAGTTAACTAATTAGTTTTTTTTAAATGTATACTACAGTTAGCAAAATAGAAAAAAACTCCACATAAACAAATAAATAAATACAAGAAACTTGTTAGACATTATGAAAAAATAAGTAATTGTTCTGGGTGCTAGTCGCTACATATGTCATGCCTCATCATAAAATATTATTTTTATTATCTCACTTGAGACAATAACTATAAAGACAGGTATTTATATTTGCAAATAAGGAGGTATGTTTATATAGTTTAAAAAGTGGTTCTTGCATAAATTCTAAAAATAAATTTTTTCTTGTTATTTATTCTAAATATAGACAATATGAATTCATATTCAAATTATGGTTAAATGTTATCAATTAGGCTTGAAACAATCTGTTATAACTGTAAAATGCAAATTTGCTAAAACATCAATTTTGGGTGCCTAAAATGTTTTTTGTCATACAAAAAATTTATTATCAAGGAAATTGCATTCCTGTTGCTCTTTAATTCATATTCTTATGGAATCTCACCACTTGAAACAACTATAAAGGCAAATATCTATATTTATATTTACCAATAAAAAGGACTGTTTATATACTTTAATTCTTGCATAACTACTAAAGGTGTATTTTTGTCCTTTGACATTCTGATATCCAGAAAATCAGAATCATTATCCTTATCCTTGAATAAAGGAGAAAATGACGTGACAAAATTTCATGCTTATATTGATGTTTTTGTTTGCTTTTAGAAAGAAGGATTTATTGAGAGGACAGAAAAGGTCCCACAGTGAGAGGAGTGCCCGCTTATATTGTTAATTACAGAAATAATATATCCACCTTTAATGGAAAGTATGGTTTTTATTGAACTGTTAAAATTTTAAAAATAATTTTTAGAGCAAACTAATAATTTGCAAATAAGCATCAAAACTAAAATTAAACAGTTTCAAACAATATGTCTACTATTTATCTAGAATATGTATAGTTATAGTTACAAATAAATTATGTGATTATTTTACAACAACATAGCTCACAGCCAATTGTTGTTACCTAAAAACTTAGTTAACATCTGGACACATAATGCAGTCTCCTTTAAAAATCTTCATAGTTTATAAAAATTCTTATTGAATAAAGTTCTTCAAATGTTGTACAAAATAGATAGAAGATCAAGTTTTTATTAAAACTGACTCCCCAAAATATACCATTTTATGAAGTATTTATTTAAAGTGCTATCAGAATTATTTTAGTATTAATATATTTTAATTTTTTCTATAAAATATGGAAGTATACATCCTTAATGCAAATTGTAGAGATTCCTAACGTTAAAGAAAATAATACTTTTTAAGAGATACAATGAACTCATTATATGAATGAATATTATGTTTTTAGTCAGATTTTAATAGTTTAAAATTGTCTTTGCAACTCCAAAAAGGGAAAACACCATAAGAAAGCTAAAACTGATGCTAAGGTAACACCTATATTTTTCTTCTAGCAACACCAACTTGGCATTCAGGACATTCTTTGCAACATATTTTTACTATTTATATATAATAGATTTTACTAGATAATTTGTACATGTACAATGCCGCATAGACATTGAAGAGAAAGGTAAATTTGATATGTAACAGACTACCAAACATACAACAAAAGTGTCACCAGAGCATGATTAAAGTAACATAAATGTCAGACACTATCTGTAATCATATTACTAAACTGAAAAAAATTCATTCAAGTTATGACATGGGAAATTACTCATAGAGCTATAACAAAAAATGCAGTTGAATAAATAGTTATAAATTGAAGTAAACTCAGGAGTGCAATATAAAAGCAACTCTGAATCAAATAAAGTAGCTGATGTCATTCAGGTAATGAATACAAAACATTGCTGAACACTTCTTTCAAAGTCAATCTGAAATCATGAAACTCGAGGCTTTATTTTGATTGTTTCAGAATCAGTATACCATATTGGTTATACAATTCAAAAATAACCAATTCACTACCTAGGTTCATAAAATGGTATGAGTTGTGCCATTGACAACTTGAGGAATTTACTCAAATATTTACCTTTTGCAGTATTAAGTCATTTCTCTTTGACATTCTGAATCTCTCTTACAGAGTGATGTGGGGAAAAAATGTAGACATATCAAATGAGATAAAGAAAATATGGAAATTAGATATTCCAAACTGGTTCCATTTAAGTAATCACCATACATTCTTTGCAATACATTAATATTTTAAATTAAAATAGTAAATACAAATATTTCCATAGCATGTATATTCTCTGCATGTTAGCATTTTATAATTTGTTTGAATTCTGGTTCTATTTTTAAATAATAATTAAGGAATTGAAGTATAATTTTGAGATTTCACAATCTGTAGCAAATGCTCACAATAGATAGTAAAATTTATATTGCGGGATTTAGTTATCACAATATAGTTTCTCAAATTAAATGATATAGGTTGACAACTTTTATCTCAAATTCAATTTAATAAGTTCAAGTTTCCAGGAAAAATGAAGAATGATGTTTGAAAATTATAAAAGTAAAAATATACCTGGGTCAATTTGACTCCTCATTAATGGTAGATGAAAAAGTAGAAAAATAAGATAGAATTAATATAAATATGTATGCCTATATGCCCATGCCTAAAATGATTCACATCATATATACATATGTAAATCCAAATGTAATCTCATATATTTATATGTATGAATATGCTTTATTTTTGCTTCAAAATTAGTCAAAGGAATAAAAGCAACTTTAAACTATCTTCAAAAGATTTTACTAAGTAAAAAATGCAAACAATATTTTCATTGTATATTAAATCAGTATTTTTTGCTATGCATTCAATCAGATTGAATATATATCTTATGAAGATTTCCCTAAGACTTATTTCTGCTCACTAAATAGAACTCCTGCCTTCTTTCTTTATGAGCACTCATAATTGTCATAAATCTTATAATTTTATGATAATGTCATAGGCTATGTTTCTATTATTTTTATGTGTCCAGTGCGTGGCACAGAAATAATCTCATTACAACATTATTAACTTCATGAATGATAACTATAAAAGGCTGTTTAAATATAACTGTTAGAGAATTAGGGAGAAATCCCTAATAATATCAGAACAAAAAAAATTTTGAAAATAAAATGGTATAGGTTGGCAACTTTTATCTCAAATCCTATTTAATAAGTTCAAGTTTCCAGAAAAAATGAAGAACAAGGTTTGAAAGATATAAAAGTAAAAATATACCTGTGTCAATTTGACTCCTCATTAATCTGAGAATATAAAGAATTTTATAAGATCAAAGAACATTCTTCTCTTTTCAAATAAATATGCTTTTATTTTCAACTCTTTTGAAATAACTTTAAATTTGTTGAAAAGTTGTCAAGAGCTCCAATGGAGATCTGAATACCTTTTACTAACTTCCCTACATGTTACCTAAGAGGTTTATTTACCAAACTAATAAATTACCATTGCTCTAATCCAAGTAATTAGACTGCAGACTCTATTTGGATTTTTACCAGATTCTTAACTAGAAGATTTGTGTGTGTGTTTGTGTTCTGTTTGTGTGTTTTCTAGAGAGAAAAACATTATTAGACCTAAAACATAGGTTAAAATGTTAAATATATATATTAAAAATATGTTAATATGTTAAAGAAAGTGAATAAAAAATATTCTGTGGAAGATACTATAGAAACAATGCAAACATCTTGCTTTTCCTTAAAGTTCCATCCATTATTATAATTGTTAATATTATTAAACTAAGTATAGTGTTCTTTATTGGCAATAGAAAACAAGACAGGGTTCTGTAAGCCCGTCACTTTCTTTGAGATTCTGGGTTGGACACTCTAGAAGGTGGGAGATTATCAGAGTGTTGCAGGATCCAGTGGGGGCAAGGACTCCCCAACAACAGAGGCCCTCTCTTCTTCTCTCCTTATCTTGCTGGGGTAGGAGGTCCAGGAGGCTCCTACCCTTAGAAGCTATTTGGATCATAAAGGCCACCACTCTATGCTGTAATCAAATACCTACTGATTTTAACCTGCACAATTTATTGCTAAGGTGTTCTAATGGTGATTTTCTCTTTCTTTGAGTTATTCAACACTATTGTTTTTGTTTTTGTTTTTGTTTTGTACCATGTGTGAACATCAAGAACTCTTTCTGGTTGGTTCATGTACTCTTTTGATATTGAGGGATCCAACTCCTAGTTTAAAAATGATGAAATTTTACACGCCTGATCATACTCAGTTAAAAGGCTTTGCCTGGCAGGCCTCACTGGGGAAATGTGTTCTCCACACACAGACTTGGGGCACAGCCAGTGCACTGCAGTCTCTGAGGGGAGTTTCATTCAAGGAGTCAGTCCCCTTTGGATGGTTAAATGCTCAGCATATCTTTACTTCCAGTCAAAGCACCTTTGTTTCTACACCTCTTATTTGATGGAAGTCATATTCAGGGTGTTTCTACTGAGGTCTCCTTACAGGTGCAGGAGGGAAGGCTTAAAAACACATTTCCTTACTGTGACTCACTTCCCAGGACTTTTCCATGTTTAATTCCCTCCTTTGCCCTATCCCCAGCCCCAGGGTCTATGTCAGGGCTTTCTGTTTGAGAATCCTCAATAGTGAGACCACCTTCATGTCTGTGCTGATCTACTTGGCCCTTGACTAGTGCACTTTCCATGAAGAAAAGTGGAACAAGGAGAGTCGGTGTTTCTCCTGGTTTTAGAATTTTGATTATACTATTGTAGTATGTGATTAAAGATGTTTTCATTTTTTGGGTTGTTTTATTAATCAGCTGCTCCAGCAACTGATGGTTAGTCTCTTTTCCAGTTCAGCTAAGCTCCTGACAGAGATGCCTCCAACTTTCTTTATTGTGCTTGCTCTTTAGTTTATTATGTGCAATATGCCTTCCATTATGATATGAATACGTTTTGAGAAATATGTTGTTACAACATATTTTTTCATTGTTCAAACATCAGAGTGTACTTACACAAAACTAGATGGTATAGCCTATATACCTAGAGTGTATGGGCTAACCTATTGCTATTGCTTCCAGGTTGCAAACCTATATAGCATGTGATTGTACTGAAAATGGTAGGCTATTGTAACACCATGATAATATGTGTGTATCTAAACATAGAAAAGTTACAGTAAAAATACGTTATGATAGCTTTTTAAAAATGGTACACCTGTATAGGGAACTTGCCATGAATGGAACTTGCAGGACTGTAAGTTGCTCTGGGTGAGTCAGTGAGTGACTAATAAGTGAATATAAAAGCTTTGGATATTACTGTACACAGTTGTCTTTATAAACACCACACATTAGGCTACACTAAATTTATTTTTTAAAATCTTTATTTCTTCAATAATGAATTAACCTTAGCTTACTGTAATATTTTTACTTTATAAACTTTTAAATTTTTACTTTATAAACTTTTTAATTACTTCTTTTGCAGTAACAGTTAACTTAAAACACAAATGCATTGCATAGCTATACAAAATATTTTTTCTTTATATTCTTATTTTATAAGATTTTTTTCTAATTTTAAAGTGTTTCATTTTTATTTTTTAGTTGTTAAACATTATTGTTAAGAATTACGTACAAACACACGTGTAGACCTGCACAGGGTCAGAAGAATCCATATTACTATCTTCCTCCTCCACATTTTGTCTCGCTGGAAGGTCTTCAGAAGTAATTACCTGCATGAAGCTGTCATCTCCTATGGTAACAATGCTTTCTTCTGGACTATCTCCTGAAAGACCTACCTGAACCTGTTTTGCAGTAACTTTTTTTAATAAGTAGAAGGAGTATACTCTAAGATAATTACAAGTAGTATAGTATAATAAATACAGAAATCAGTAACATAATCATTTATGAAAATTACCAAGTATTATACTGTACAAAAAGTTTAAGTACATATGACTGGTAGCACTGTACACTGGCTTAAACCAGCATCACAGCAAATATGTTAAGTAACGTGCAACACTATGACATTATGACAACTACGATATCACTAGGCAATAGGAATTTTTTTTTTTTTTTTTTTTTTGAGTTGGAGTCTCACTCTGTCGCCCAGACTGGAGTGCAGTGGCCGCTCCCGGCCACCGCAGCCTCGACCTGCTGGGCTCCGACGATCCTTCCGCCTCAGCCTTCCAAGTAGCCGGAATTACAGGCATGCGCCACCACGCCCGGCTGATTTTTTGATTTATTGTAGAGATGAGGTCTTGCTGCCCAGGCGGGTCTCGAACCCGCGGGCTCAGGCAATCCACTCACCTCAGCCTCCCAAAGTCGCGGGATTACAGGCTGAGCCACTGAGCCCGGCTTGGTAATAGGAATTTTTTAGCTTCATGATATCTTATGGAATCAGAGTTGTATATATGTTTCATTGTTGACTGAAACAACATTGTTTTATATGATGCATTTTATATGACCCAGCTCTAGAACCAGCCATTTCTTTATTGACTTCTTTCTTTTTCTGGAACTTGGTATTTAACAACCAAGATCTAGGCATTAGGTATGTTCATTGCTTTCCGAGTGTCACCATTTCTAGGCCCTCTCAGCAAATACAGCAAGGGAATATATATATGCATACTAGCCCTTGTATGAACTCTTTAATGAGTTATAAACCTATATGTTCATGTTCACAGTTGTGTCTGTGACTCTAATTCAGTGTTACTGTGTTCATTCTGGAGTTCCCTTTTTGCTTATTTGTAGTTTTTTTCACTGATAGTGAGAAACCTCACAAAATTTGTCCAAAAATTACAGTCCAAAAATTGAAGTATTTCTTCTTATATATAATTGCATAAATCATTTTCAGAATAATACAAAATATTCTACAAAAAGATACCTGCACGTGCATTTTACTGCAGCACTATTCACAATAGCAAAAACATGGAACCAACCTGTGATGCCCATTGAAACTGGACTGTCTAAAAAAATGTAGTACATATACACAATGGAGTATTATGCAACCATAAAGAAGGACAAACATATGGACTTCGCAGCAACTTGGATGAATTTAGAGTGAATAATACTCAGTGATCTATCACAGAAGCAAAGTACAGAATACCACATGTTCTCACTCATAAGCGGACATTGAGCATTTACCATACTCCTGTAAGAAAGGGATTGGCAGTAGTGAGATACTGTCGGGGTGGAAGGGGGGACAACAACATCAATAAGGGTAACTGATGTCAAACCAGGCAAAGTGGGGGCCAAAGGGAGCCCGAAATTTTACCTGTACAATGCCCACTTGTATACCTAATCCTGAATTGTACCCTACATCTTTAAAATCAAATATATTTTTAAAAAAGAGACTAGTCTAGTAGACATGCTCCATGTAGTGTTTCATCATTCAAAATATTATTAATAGACTCTGATAATCATATACTCCTTAATGAATATTGGAGTTTTTAAACATTATTTTGAAGAATATCAAGATTTCAAACAAAAATTTGAAAGTCAGGTAAAGTTAAGCTTAATATTTTAAGAAGATAGCATGTATATTTAATGATTAAAAATATTGGGTTTGGAGGGCTACCAATCACAGCCATAATGGAACGAATAACATGTATAAGGCACAGTCTCTTGCAATCGTGAACTTTAAAACTATATAAAATATATGAGACAATTGTTTACAAGGAAAACAATAGCCATATACAATATGATATTTATAGGGGAAAGACACACATGTTGACTATAGTTTGCTTTGCCTTCTTCCCCACTTGTATGTTTCAGGTTGGGTAGGGAGGTAGAGTTCAAGTGGAGCTGAAATGAGCAGAACAGGCAGAGCTTAAGCTCTGAATCACTCAAGTTCCTGGAATTTGTGGATAGACAACAGAGGGAGAAATTCTGTAAGGGGGCTGGTGAAAGGCTGTGTTTAAATTTCCTGTGGTTCTTTAATTGAGAACTGTACCTTGTACGTACAGGGAAAGATTCAGATTGGCAGACAAGGTACCATGAAGTTGACAGCTAACAAAGACACTAGGGTTCACGCGCTGGTGAGGACTTGGAGCTCCAGGTTTGTCAATGAGAAGGGTGCTTGCATAACAGCGCAGGTATTTAGGCAAGGCAGTCAAAGGCAAATTAAGAAGTAAAGGCCATAATCTAGATCACAAGTCATGACTTATTAATAAGACAAAACTGAAAGTGCCTTACCTTAACAAAAGGTGAAACTATACCTGAATATACAAAGAGAATTCACCAGTGAAATGACTCCCTGTCATAACAATACACAAGACCTTCCTGGCCCCCCTACAAAAAAAAAAAACATAATTCAGGCATCCTCAATGTCACACATAAAATAATAAACATACAAAGAAGTAGAAAAATGTAACTACTACTGACATTATTTCTAACAATAAAAATATTGTTAGAATATTTTATTTCTAACAATAAAAATATAAGGCACTGTTAAAATAGACTCCAAGCTGATCCAGATACTGGTATCATTACACAAGTACTTAAATCTGCTACTGGGTAGATTGCGATAAGTTAAAAATGCATATTAAATTACCTAGTGAAAATAGTAAGTTTAGTTAAACTGATAAAAATAAACAAGATGCAAAAAAGATATATTAACAACTCTTTGATCAAACAAAAACAATGCATTATATTATACTTTGGAAAGGATTTTGTTTTATTCTGTTAAATTTCCAAGTATTTCTCAGAAAGTCAAACTGTAAAGTTTTTAATGAGAGAAGTTGTAATTTTTCAGTATTTAAATTTGTGTTGCTGCTTACTTTTACAATCCCCAAATGTTAAAAATCATATTACTACTGCTACTAAAACGTTATGGGAAGGATATGTAGTTTTAATAGAAATTTATTAACATTACTTATGGTAATATTTTAAACATTAATTTAGATATTGAATTATAGCACTATTTCCCTGCCTTTTCATTAAAGGCAGACTAGGTTGTTCATAATTGAAATAAATGTCATTTCATTTTCAGGTTAAAAAGACATGTATTTCTGGCCAGACATGGTGGCTCAAGTCTGTAATCTCAGCACTTTGGGAGACCGAGTTGAGGGGATTGTCTGATCACACAGATTCGAGAACAGCCTGGGCAACTTGGCAAGACTTCATCTACACAATAAATAAAAAAATTAGCTGGGTGTGGTAGATCACGCCTGTAGTTCTGGCTACTTGGAAACCTGAGACAGAAGGATTGCCTGAGCCCAATGGGTGGACGCTGGGGTGGCTGTGAGCATGCCACTGCACTTCAGCCTGGGCAATGGAGTGAGACTCCAACTCAAAAAAAAAAGACATATATTTCCTAAATACAGTGGACATCTATAAAGTTATTAATAAAAGGAGAACTTACATTCAAATAAAACATAATCTATTATAATTATTATAGCTAAAGTGATTCACTTTAAACTCAGTTATAGCCAGTAATCACAACTTGTAAGAAATTGCAACCACATGGACTTAGAGAAGGCCAGGCCAAGAAAACCAAAGAGAAAACAAAATTAACACATTTAGTTTGATATATAATGTCTTTTTCTAATGAGGAATTGCCCTCAATTTTGATACCTATGTTCATTTCTTGAGTGTCTACTAAATCTCATACATTTTTAGGAAAAAATAAATAATCAGCATTTCTTTGTCTTATTTTATCTTGGTCAATCTTTATTTTTTTGTGTGAACTCTATCTTCTACTAGTCAAATCTAATGTTCTGTTTAAGATATGTCTCCGGTATGTGATGAGACAGGTTTTCCTTCCTTCTTTCTCTCCATCAAATTATATCTCCTTCTCAAGTTTTTTAATATGTATGTGTGTGCTATCTAGCTTTCTTGCCATTAGATGGACCCATTGAACATAAACAATTAACTGGAACTATAACTTTTTTTTTTTGAGTTGGAGTCTCACTCTGTCGCCCAGACTGGAGTGCAGTGGCCGCTCCCGGCCACCACAGCCTCGACCTGCCGGGCTCCGGCGATCCTTCCGGCTCAGCCTTCCGAGTAGCCGGAATTACAGGCACGCGCTACCACGCCTGGCTGATTTTTTTATTTATTGTAGAGATGAGGTCTCGCTGCCCAGGCGGGTCTCGAACCCTCGGGCTCAGGCAATTCACTCACCTCAGCCTCCCAAAGGCGCGGGATTACAGGCTGAGCCACCGAGCCAGGCGAACTATAACTTAATATTACGTATAAGATATTCATATACAACGTTTCTGATGAATACTCGGACTAAGAACATCTTCTCTGAAACAGCCCTAAATGCAAATTTATTATTCTGATTATCATAAAAGTAAAGTAAAGAGCAAAACAAATCAGTAGGATAATATTAAAATAACCATTTTTTTGTGAAAGGGATATGGGCTCCTGCCTTATCACTTAATTTTATTCAAGCACTCAAAGTCAGGAAGAAATTGAGATGGTCCATAGTTTTCATCTTTTTGAGGTTCAAATAGAATTTGTATTATTTGATTTTGTAAACTATATTTCAGAGAATATATCTCTCTCTGTCCTTCTTATAATCCCATTAGCCATGTCATCATCACTCTAGGCAAACAATGAATGATGGTCAGTCCACTGACTACAGCCTGCTGGTGAAAGAGGATTGTAACTGTGTGTGGCAACAGAAGTGGTTTACTGTTCTCTTCATTCACTCAGGTAAAATTGCTATAGCATGACTTCCCTGTTCCTCTGACATTTTAATTCCTTCAATGCAAGATACAAATTTAATGCCAAGAGAAAGATGAGCAAATAGCAAAAACTGAAATTTATAATTATCTGCTTGTACTTTGAGAAGGAAAAAATTTTAACTTTCTTAAACAAAATCAGTTGAAAGACCAGACTGATTTTAGCAAGATGCTCAACTTACCTTCTCATGACCAGATCCTTTTATTGATATTTTAGAGTATATTAAAATCAGTCATCACCAGAAACTCAGTTTATCAAATTAGCTACATTCCTTTAATCTGTGTCATTAAAACACAGAGGGTGAGAAGCTATTGACTCCATTTTTCCCAGGGTCAGATTAAGTAGCAAATACTGTATTTATGGATTTGAGCTATGTTTAACATTATAACCTATAAAACAAATAATTTTGGAGTGTAAGTAGAATAATTTATTTTACAACTTATTTTATAGAAAATAAAACTCATAAATGTTTCAAAATGTTTTAAACAATTTTTCTTTATATATCTCACTTATTTATTCATGTATCCCAACTTTTTTGATACAAAATTAGCAAATGTAAAGACAACAACCTAATGTGGGCTGCAAATAAATTATTAACTTGATAATTAATATAATAAGTTAATAAGGAAGTTATATATATTAACATACATAATGTTTATATGTTACATATATTTATGTAATCATTGTGGGAGAGACTATATTGGTGTTCGGGTGAATGCATGTAGAATAAATCATAGAATCAAAGAGAATGAACAGTGTATCTCTCATTTCAAAAAAAGATCACACATTTTCTGGAAGTGAACACCGTACTGATTATTTTTATTTATTTATTTTTTAGATTGGACAATATTGTTTATTTAGAAAGTAGATTGGAAAGAGAGAGAGGAGATTCACCTCCCCAAAGTAGGGGAGGGGGGGCCAAAGCTTAGGAAAACATGGCAGCCATAACTCAAAGAACCATGTAGCCAGGTCAGATCTTAGCAAAAGCAATGGCCACCATGGCTCAATGAACACATGGCCTTGGCCAGAGCTTAAAGAGAAGCACTCATTTCTTTATGCAATTTTTCTAGTTTGTCTTTTAATTATCGACAGCACTGAAGACAAAATCCCTAACTTTGAAGATTGTTCCTATTACAATTTTAGTTTGCCTGACTCTGCTTCATCTTAATCATAATACCTTGCCTTCGTATACTGTAATGACATACTACTAGCTACACAGAATTTTAATATAGTATAGAAAGATTAATATTGTATTTTGTCTGACACTTTTTATTGCAGTTGATATATTTTGAATACTTTTAAAGTTATTTATTTTATGATCCAGAAGGTTTGGAGAACAGGTTTTCAGGAAAATCAATCATAAATATTCACACATTTGGCATAGTTTTCTAACTAAAAACTACAATTAATCTCTTCCTATTTTGGCTTCACTTGATCCTATTTTTACAGTGGTTTCAGCCAGAGTTTATGTAAGCTTTGCAGATTATAGTCGTTGTTTAGTGAACGTAATTTATCGTTTGGGGTTTGTCATTTGCACATGTACTTTATGTATTTAATATTACTGAAATCAAAACTACATAAACATGAATTATCTTTATAAAATGTTCTGTGTGCTTGATTCCTTAAGGCAACTTTATACAGTGACACTTATACCACACCAAACTGCGAATGTTTGTTAACTCTCAATTATTTTATTGAAGTAAGCAGATTTCTGACAACCATCTGTTTAGAGCGTACTTATTTCTGCTAATAAATTCATTTGAAAGTGAAATAGTCATTAAAGCAGAGTAGTAAGCACACACAGCATCTCTGGGAAATTAGAGCTATATATATGTATTTTTGTAACACATTCTGTAAAATGTTAGTTACAGAGGCATAAAAAAAGTGCAAAATTTCTGCTAAAACAAAAAGGCTGTATTTATATTTTGCTTTTACAAATATCATCTTTAAAACAAGTTAATTACAAGTGTATCTTTAGATTTAAAAATTACACAATTTGCATGAATATCAGGGAAGTATAATGAAGCATTAACTGCATTTTGACACTTCATTATTCTGGATATTTATCATTAGCACTTTTTAACACTGTTTTTTCTGTCTCTATTATCTCCAAATTCTCTCTCTCTCTCTAATTATCTATCTATAGTATTGTACAGATAAAAATACAAAAATATAAAATATCTTAATGCTTGAACATATTTATTCTGGAACATATGATATAGAGTTTCTTGGTGGGAATCAGCTTGATCACAAATTAAGGTCTGCAATTCTAAGTGTCAGCCTGTTCGATATTTTTTGATATTTAAAATTACTATGAAACTACAAAATTTAAGATGATATATGTATAATCCTTCATAAATAACACATTGTCTTGGATTTTGTAGTTTCATAGTAAGTCTTAAAATCAGGGACTATGAGTCCTCTCTCTGTATTATAGCTTTTAAAAACATTTTTGTCTATTCTAGTACCTTTTTCTTTGTATACAAATTTAGAATTATCTTGTCTATATCTACACAAAATCCTGCTGGTATTTTATTGTTATTGGCATTAAATGTGCAAATTAATTTGTGGAATCAGTACAATATTATGCTTTTTAGTCATCTATGATAGAGTCCAAGTTCACAGAAATATAGAACTGAGTACACATGTTTTCACTCATAAGTGGACCCTGAACATCTAGACTAATACTACAAGAAAGGGATTGGTGGTAATGGGACATTACCTGGGAAGTGGGAGGCACATAACATCAATAAGCTTGCCTGATCCTAATCCAGGCAAAGTCAAATCCAATGGGAGGCTCAAACTTCACCTGTACGTAAATCACTTATGTACCCAATCCTGAATCTTTAAATTAATAATAATAATAATAAAACTAGAGTCCAGAAATACACTCACACATCATCTTCAACTGATTTTTGACTATGGTGCAATGCAGTCAAGAAAGAAGAGTCTTTTCAGAAAATTGTGTTGGTAACTGGAGCATTCATATGTAAAAACAAAACAAAATGAGCAAAGAAGTAAAAATCCTTTACATGATCTTCACACTTTAAACAAAAATTAAAGCAAATTTTGTTAGTCATAATTTTTAAAAATCTATATTCAAAACAAAAATTTTAAATTTCAAGAAGAAAATACAAGGGAAACTGTTCATGGTCTGGATTAAAATCTGACATAAAAGAAAGAAAAATACAATAAATTGTGTTTCATTAAAACTTTTATTCTGCAAGATATGTTGTTAAGAGAGTAAATGGGTAAGTATAGACTAAGAAAAATATTTGAAATTCATATATTCATTGATTACTATAATGTCTTCTTGTACTAAGCAATATGATTAGCATCTTTATTGTCCCGCTGTAAGAATTCAGACATGGATTATCCTAAATCAATACATTTAATTATTATACAGTTAACTTTATAATGACTTATTTGTGAATATCACTCAAGGCTTATTTTAGTTTTTCCTGTCTTAAATGTTAAATTATAGCTACTCTCTAAGGGTTTGTGATATTTTATGGAGAATAATTTAATTGGAAACAAAAATAATTGATGGCAATGTTGCTATACATGACACGTTAAAAAAGAATGATTCCAGAGTATAGTCTCTTTAAGTCACCATGCCCATAGGGTAAAAATATTGGCAACTTATTTGCTCTTTTTAAAAAATATCATGAGTAATTCTGAATTTACAGTGTAGTTAAGTTGATGTTTGCTAAAATTTTATTATATTTTAAAGATGTAGGGTACAATTTAGGATTAGATATGCAAGTTGTCATCATACAGGTAAAGTTTAGGCCTCCCTTTTTTCCCCATTTCACCTGGTATGGGATCAGGTACCCTTATTGATGTTATGTTCCCCACCCTCGTCTCCCCTGGCAGTGTCCTGCTACCTCCAACCCCTTTCTTATAGCATTATGATAAACGCTCAGGGTCCACTTATCAGTGAGAACATGTGATACTCAATTCTTTGTTTCTGTTATAGATCATTGAATAATATAGAGTATAGATGCATCCAAGTTACTGCAAAGCTCATAATGTCATCCTTCTTTATAGCTATGTAATATTCCATCGTGATATGTGCCACATTTTTTTTATCCAGTCCACTTTTGATGGGCAACATGATTAGTTTTTATTATTGTAAATAGCAGTAAACATGCATGGGCAGGTATCTTTTTTGTAGAATGATTTGTGTTCCTATGGGTATATTTCCAAAAGGGGGGTAACTGGGTCATATGGAAGGTCAATTTTTAGATCTTACAGAAATCTCCACACTTTTTGCACAGAAACTGCATTAATTCACACTCCCACCAGCAGTGTAGAAGTATTCCCTTTCCCCCACATCCTCTCCATCATCTGTTGTTTTTGTGTTATTGATGATGGCCATTCTGACAGGAGTTAGCTGGTATCTCATTGTGATTTTAATTTGCATTTCATTGATGATTAGTGAGACTGAGCATCTTTCATGTACCTGTTGGCTGCTCATATGTCTTCTTTGGAGAAGTGTCTATTCATATCTTTTGCTCAATTTTTAATAAGACTGTTTTATTTTTTTCTTTTTGGCATGTTTGAGTTCTTTGTAGATCCTGGGTGTTAGATCTTTCCAGTGGAATTCCACAAAACCTACAAGCAGAATCTGTATATCAGCTGAAAATATTTCAGGCAATTGAGAAAGATGGAACTCTCCTCAAGTTATTTTATGAGGCTAACATCATACTGAGGTCCAAATTGGATAAAGATCCAACAAAGAAAGAAAATTATAGGCCAACAACCCTGATGAACATGGATGCAAAAATTATCAGCAAGATTCTAAAAAATTGGACACAACAACATATCTCAAAAATCATCCACCACAACAAAGTAGGCTTCATCTGGAATGCAGGGTTGGTTCAACATCCTCAAGGCCGTAAATGTAATTCAATACATCAACAGATATACAAACAAGAACCACATGATTATATCACTAGATGTAGAAAAAGCTTTTGACAAAATTCAGCACCCCTTCTTGATAAAAACCCTTTAAGACCTAGGCATAGAGGGAACATACCTCAAAATATTAAGAGCCATCTACAATAAGCCCACAGCCAACACATTGCTAAATGAACAGTAATTGGAATTGTTTCCTTTGAAAACCAGAACAAGATAAGTCTGCCCACTTGCACCCCTTCTGTTCAACGTTGTGTTGGAAGTCCTAGCTAGAGCAATTAGACAAGAGAAGGAAATCAAGGTTATACAAATACGGAAAGAGGGAGTTTAGTTATTCCACTTTGCTGACGATAAGATTTTACATCTTAAAAATCCAAGAGAATCTCTCAAAAACCTCCTTGCACTGACAAAGGACTTTGACAATGCCTCAAGGTACAAAATAAATGTGCAAATGATAGTCACATTCTTATACACCAACAACAAACAGGCAGAGAACCAAATAAAAAGCACAATCTTATTTTTATCAACTTCTGAAATAGAGTATGTTAACCCACTACCCCATTGCCTTGATTGTGCTAGGGTACATATTATTACACAAAAAAGTAGAAGTATAGAAAAAGTAAAAGAAAAGAAAATTATTGTCTCTTATTCTCCAAAATTATTTCTTTTTAATTTTTAGTCTCCCTATATTTGTTTCAATCCCTAGTACTGACTTTATAGTGTGATATGCTGATTATCACCTAGTCATCATGAATGACCCAATACTAAGATAAGAAATAGCAGTTCCTATTACTTCTTAGCAAGATGAAGCTGGTAGGTTACTTTTGCAAGAAGAGCTTCAGTGTAGTGTGCAAACAAGCCAAATTGCAGTAGTCTTAAAGGTTAAGGAAAGATATCGGCTTTAGACAACACTTAAGGAGGGCTGAGTAAGGCATTAGAAAGTGAGAGATTAAAAAAGGAAAGATCAAGAATATTGATTTTTTTAATCACTGCGAGGCCAAATATAATAGAAGCATGAATATTGGAACCATTAACCCTAGAAATGAGTCATATCAACTTTTCAATTAGAAGGGACTCTAAATATGGAGGTGTCCATATAGGTAGGTAAGTTATATTTAGTTTGTGAAACCAAAGAAGTTCTCAACAGATTGCTTCTGTTTTGTGTGTGCAGTAAGACATAGTCAGCTGACAAGGTTTAGAATTGTAGATGTGGCTTGAAATAGCTACCAACAAAAAGCGAGAGCTAAGTAAGAAAATATGTAAAGATTATCGAGCTGGTTTAAGAGGGCCCAAAAGAATTTCCAATCAGGTAAGATACCTAATTTCTCTTTAGGGAATATTCAGATATACAGACATGGTTTTATGTAATGGGACTAACCATTACACCTTTATTTTATAATAGTCAAGAAAATAATTTAAAAATCATAATGTATCAATATTATATAAAATGTAATACTTTAGTATGCAATAATCACATATTAAAATATTTGAAAAAAAGAAAAAAGTCTGGGTGCAGCAGCTCATGCCTATAATCTCAGCACTCTGGCAATCCAAGCAAGAGGATTGCTTGAGTCCAGGAGTTTTAGTCTTAATACAATATTAAGAAAAAATAAACCTCATTACTCTCTCTATATAGAGAGAGTGATTCAATTAAAAATGTTTAAAAATATATGTATAGGAGAAAATTTGTTACATAATGTATATCATTTGTCACCATTATGATGTGACTCCAATGAGGCATAGATTTGTTTTTTAATGAAGACATGTCCAATATTTAATACAGGATTAGGCATATACTACAAATATTAGCTAAATGATATTAATTTTTTCCAAATAAACACAATTTATATCACTCTGTGGAAGTATGATTGTCATGTACTAAGCTCTAAATATTTAATGTATACAACTCAGTGAGATTGGGAAAAAGTATGTACTTGTGAGACCATAACTATTATCATAGTTACAAACACATCACCTCCTAAAGTTTCCTCTCATCCCCTTTATTATTAATCTCATTATTATTTTGTGTGTGTATGGTAAGAACAATTGACATAAGATTTACCCTATTGACAAATTCTAAGTCTACAGTAGGTCCTTGAAAAACACTATTTTTTTCAACCTCATTTCAACACAGCATAAATCAGAAAAGTAGTCCATTTTGGGCTGGGGCCACTGTCAGTGTGGCATTTGCATGCTCTCCCCACGTCTTTGTGGATTTCCTCCAAGTACTCTGATTTGCTCCCACATCTCAAAGATATGCACATGAGGTGAACTGGCATTGTCCCAGTGACGTGTGAGTGAGTGAGAGTGTGAGCGCACCTGCCATGAGACGGCCTCCTGTCCAGGGCTGGTTCCTGTCTATACTCTGAGCTACTGGGATAAGGCTACAGTCACCTGTGACTAAACTGGAATAAGTGAATTGGAAAATGAATGGATACAAATTACTGTAAAGCAAAAATATGTACGTCTTCAATAATCATACAAATACATGACAATAAACAATGCAATACGAAAGTGTTAGTAAGCCTGTCGTATTTTTAATTACTTTTGAACTTCATACTGATAGGAGATGCTCCTGACACTTTTCCCTATGCAAAAAAAAAAAAATGTGCTATAGCAACTTATCTCTTGTTTATATTAATTAGCCTATGGTAAAACTGGTTTCTGACTACTTAGTTTTGCTGAAAGTTGAAGTCTTTAAGAACCATTTGACGTTGTAAAGAGAGGGTTTACCTTATAATACAGTATTATGAGCTCTAGGCACTGTACTGTATATTAGGCATTTGGAACATGTTTATATTGAGTAACTGAAACTGTCCTTTTGATTGTCACCTTTCCTTTTTCCCTCTCCCTCCTGTTCCTGTCAACTACTATACTACTTTCTGCTTCTGTGAATCTAGTTCAGATTTCACATATATGTGAGGTCACTCTTTGTCTTTCTGTCTCTGGCTTATTTCACTGTCATAATGTCCTCTAGGTCCTCTCCATTAAATGACTGCATGCATCTGTATTCAAGTAGATTGTATGCTATTCTTATACAATAATGTTTTAAAAACTATGTTCAGTGTGTTTTGCTTTACTATCATAATAAATAGATAAATAAATATTGAGAGTAGTAGAAAAGAGTAAAGTTGAAATTTTTATTTCTTGACTGCTAGAGGGAACAAATGCCAGGGATTTCAAGACACAACACTTCAAAGGATAGTGTGCTTTTGAGAATAAATACTAAATTTTTTATATAAACATATGGACTGGTGTGAGCTACACACTAACACTAGGAAAATTGTAGTCAATGGATTAGCAAAGTAAATGCCATCTGCAGATATTGTTTTATTCACAAGATTGAAAAATACCTTAGACAAAGAAAAAATAAATTAGAAAAAAACAAAAGCCACAAAAATCTGCCTCTGTTTATGACATTTATACTAAGGAACTTTATGCCTAGACAATTTATTTAAATTTATAAACATGAGGGAGTTATTAAATGATTTTATTGTTTTCTTCTCTATTTTATATCCTAAAATAAGATTGCATCTAAGAACGTAGTGATTACACAATTTAAAATCTATCTTTCCAATTAAAAATGTATTTGGGTGATTTTTTTGATAATGCATTTTCTGTCCTTACAAGGGCACAATGGGGATCTGACTTTTTAATGCTCTATAGCCAGTGCTTAGTTCAAGTGACATGTAGTATTTTTAAATATGTTTAATGAAAACACTACAAACTTACCTAAATAAAATTAACTTACCTTTCTACTTTTCCAGGTGCTTTATCATTTTAAATAATTTTACTCCTGAGTAATTAAGCTATGCTATTATTTGATTTGGCATTATGAATATAACTTTAAATATTCTGATACATTTACAGGGATCTTAAATATGTTTCACATTTTACATCATTGCAATATGTTAAAATATTTACTGTTTAGCCTAAATAAATCATTTTTATTAACTTATATAACAAAACCTATTAATAGAATTTCAAAATGTGGTAAATAATATTCTGTTAATAAAAATTTCCCTTTGTCACTCAAAAAACAAATTTTCAAAATCTGAGTTTTCTAATGCAAAATGCTAAATTTAACTCAGACTTCTGAAAATGATGTTAGCTCTTTTTCAGCAAGATAATATATGGTATCCTAGGCCATTTACAAGGCTAGTAAAAACCTTGAATGTGTCTTTTCTCATTCATTTTTCCTTACAAGCTTTACAAAAAGCTTACATAGTTAAACAATACCAAGCAGTCAAATAAGTCATTGTATTTAATTATTCAATAGATATTTATGGAACACTATTATGTGTCAGCAATGTGATAGGCATTAAGAAAAAGTCAAGGAAGAATAAGTCATGCTCTTTGCCCTTGACATGTATTCAGCCTCACAGGTAAGAAAAGTATATGAAGAAGCACAATCTATTGTAATGAGTGCTAAAAGAAAGGCAGAGGAAAGATAGTTTTAACATCAATGGCAGCATCTTCTGATGAGTAGGGATAAAAGCTTTAACAAAGAAATATTTATGCTTATCTATGAAGGATCAGTATCTCAGTCTGAGAGAAAGGGGAAAGGCAATTATGGTCAGAAGCAAAAAGAAAAGAGACATACTAGGAAGAAAAGCATTCTTCAGAAAGGTTCCCAGCGTATCTGTAGTGAGGTGAAGTAAAATGAAGAGTCATGTTAGAGACAAATATGAATTATCTTTGCATGTGATCCATGTTATTATCCAAACCAGTAAGAGCGAGAGACAGTATTATTCATAATTGCATTAAACAACAACATAAACTGAGACAGTTCTAGGGGGACTGACATTACTGACCTGAACTGGGGTTGCCTGGTGCAGTAAGACCAGCTATCTACACCCAGGTTTGCAGCAGTAGAAAGGGTGATGTTTATTTTCAGGGCACTAAGCAAGGACAATCAGGCAGCTAACACTTAAATCTTGACTTCTCTGATGGTTTGCAGGTGAAGATTTTTAAAGGCACGGGTAAATTTCAGGAAAGCAAATGTTATAGACAAAATCATAAATCAATACACTGATTTTGGCCTGAAAGGACAGAATATCTTGAAGAAGGGGAGTCCACAAAACATTGGTGGATTCAAAGATTTTCTGATTTGTGATTGCTTAAGGAGAAGCTTTGTCTAAAAATTTAGGATCAGCAGAACGATAGTTCTGACCAAGGGGTATGAACTGTTCCAGTCCCCTTACGAAGAAACTTAAAACAAAGAAAAGTGGTCAGAGTTCACCCCTCAGTTCTTCCTTACTGAGGTCTTTGTATCAGAATATCCATTTGGTGGTGGTGCAGGTTTCTGAAAAACAACTCAGGGATATATGTTGAAATGTTATCTTTAGTTTCCATAGGGCACCAAACATGTTCAGGACTCATTCCACATTTTGAATCACAGCTATTGTTAAGTTACTATTACCTTTTTGCTTATCAAGTTGATTATACACTTTCCAAGGCTATCTAGGTGTCTGGAATTTTTCTTGAAGGAACTGAAAATTTTACTTTATTTCCAGGTCTCAGGGGCCCACAGGGAAATCCCAGCCTTCTCACTGGATCTTGTGAACACCCTAAGTGTGATATAAACGGAATGTTTTAATTCCATAGACAAAGTGCAAACAACACATTTTTACTCAGAGAAGTCATATGTTAAGATACAATTTTATTTTATTTTTATTTTTATTTATTCATTTTTGAGTTGGAGTCTCACTCTGTCGCCCAAGCTGGAGTGCAGTGGCATGCTCACGGCCACTGTAGCCTCGACCTGCTGAGCTCAAGTGACCCTTCTGCCTCAACCTTCCAAGTAGCTGGAACTACAGGCGTGCACCTCCACGCCCGAATTTTTTGATTTATGGTAAAGATGAGGTCTCATCAAGTTGCCCAGGCTGGTCTTGAACCAGTGGGCTCACGCAATCCTCTCACCTCAGCCTCCCAGTGTGCTGGGATTACAGACTTGAGCCAACACACCCACAATATAATTTTAAATGCTTATGAAGGGGAAGAAAGTTTAGAGGCTGTTATTATTTAGATATCATATACATTGAAAACATACAACATACACGCTTATTTATTATATAACAACTCGGAGAAAAGAATTGTAGCCTTTTTAATATTTGCTAGTTTCACCACTATTCATTCAAGTAAGAAATAACTATTATTCTAACTTTGATGAGTGTCATGAAAATATTACTAAAAATGTGGGCAAGTGGTAGCGCGTGCCTGTAATTCCGGCTACTCGGAAGGCTGAGGCGGAAGGATCGCCGGAGCCCAGCAGGTCGAGGCTGCGGTGGCCGGGAGCGGCCACTGCACTCCAGTCTGGGCGACAGAGTGAGACTCCAACTCAAAAAAAAAAAAAAAAAAAGTAGTTAGAGAAGTTGTTTAGCTGGGCTCGGTGGCTCAGCCTGTAATCCCGTGCCTTTGGGAGGCTGAGGTGAGTGGATTGCCTGAGCCCGCGGGTTCGAGACCCGCCTGGGCAGCAAAACCTCATCTCTACAATAAATCAAAAAATCAGCCGGGCATGGTAGCGCATGCCTGTAATTCCGGCTACTTGGAAGGCTGAGGCGGAAGGATCACCGGAGCCCAGCAGGTCGAGGCTGCGGTGGCCGGGAGCGGCCACTGCTCTCCAGTCTGGGCGACAGAGTGAGACTCCAACTCAAAAAAAAAAAAAAAAAAATATGGGCAAGACAATCCCTACATTGTACAGTGGCTGGTTAGCTTAGTTGGTTAGAGCATGGTACTAATAACACCAGGGTCATGGATTCAATAATCCTTAAATTACATGCCCATGAGAGGCAGCACATACATACACTGACAATATTTTTCACTAAAGTTGCTGTCCAAATCTCCATTCCTAATGTCAATATATTTAAGTTATAGTTCTTTCACATCTTTGTCAGCACATGCTATTATCAGTTACTTCATTTTTAACTACCAAAGGTGATGTAGGATACTGTCTCAGTGTGGTTTTAAGCTTTAAGTTTCACGTATTTATATCCATTTTATGTATATATTTGAAAAATACATTTTATTCAATATCTGCCCAGTTTTTCTTCATTTTATATTCTGTATTCAACTACTTTATTAGTTTATGATTTAAAATATTCCTCTCTACTTCAATGCATGACTTGCTTTTTAATTTTATTAATAGTGTCCTTTGAATATAAATAATTTTTAATAATAAAATATAACTGACATTTTAAATTTTTTAATTTTTTTCCTATTGGATAAATCTTTGCCTAGCATAATATTATAAAGATTTCCTATGGTGACTATTTACGGAAAGGTTTATATTTTTAGCTCTCTCATTTAGGTGCAGGATCTATATTCAGTTTTACACGTGGTGTGAAGTCAAGTTTGAAGTTCATTATTTTAAGACATGGGCATCTAATACCCAGCAATTTTTTATGAAAATACTATCATCCACCCCCACTAAATGGCACTTTGACATCTTTGTCAAAATTCAGTTGACTATATATTTCTGGACCAAAAATCAACAAATTCTGGTTTATTGTTCTACTTGTTTGCTAAAAGTTATAATACATTGTGAAATCCCTATTGTCTTATGAAAGCTTTCTACTGTTTGAAAGATTGTGTGAATAACTTTGAAACCTACTGTTTGATAATATTTTTAACATCATCTTGAAAATATATTTAGTGCAATGATAGATGAGAAAACTTGAACAAATATTTCCCTACCAGTTAAATTAATCTGAATGGATGACAGAAAATTATTTCCCATTTTTTGGCTGAAAAATGTAAGTTTAAATTTCAGCACTTTAGCTATGATTTCCCAGAGAGAGAGTGTTTTTTATTCTAAAACTCAGGCTATTTAGAAACTAAAATCACAGGATTCTGAGAAAAGTTAAATAACATAAAGTATAGAACCTAGCATCCATTTGCCTTTTGGATGCTGCAAATGTTACAAATGAACACAATGAGGATAAACTTTGTTGAATGATTCCCTCTATTATATTAAAACTGTGTTTTTTCCATACTACATTTAATACTCACCTGTAGAGTATTAGCTCCTTGAGTGAACAAACCTAACTTTTGCTTACCTTGTGCAAGGACTAGGTAGCTGAATCTATAATATTAGAGCAGAAATCACTGCCAATAAACTGATATTTCAAGCTCTTCACGAAGGAGAGAAGCCATATGTTGAGATGGAGAATGAAGGTATAGAGCGTATTGATGAATATATTGTTAAAAACCTTAAGCCCCACAATAAAACACCACAAAAAGTAAGGTAAAGTAATAAGTGAAGTTGTCCCATCTCTTTAATCATTAATTACATGACTGATGCATTAGAGATGTCTCTATTTATATATTCTACCTCATGAGGTTGTTGTGATGTTAAATTGACAAGTAAATTTTTAAATGCAATGCCTGTTCTCAGAAATATTATGAATGCTTACATTGCTGTGGTTGATTATTTTTGTTATTGTTATCTATAAGCTTTAACAATCCAAAAAGGAAAATTCTACTTCAGTGAGACACTAGAGAGGCTGTGGGAAGGCTTGCTATACTTGGAGTGTGTAGGAACACGAGTTTATTACAGAAAGCTCTTGAATGGAAGGTGCAAGGACAAGAGCTGAGAAGCACATTCTTTGAGTACTGTGTACAGAGAAGGAGGTTTTGTTTTCCCACCTGGCAAGGGAAAAGGAGAAAAAGTATGAAGAGCTTCTTGAAACACCATGTGTTTCTCTACCAGGAAGCAGAAAATTTGAGTTTAATTTTATTTAAAAAAACAAACAAACAATGAAAGAATTAGATAGGAATGTAAACACAATCCTTGTCTTCCAAGGCTATTCACTGTGCATGTATCCTTGAACAGGTAATTTAGAATGAAGAGAAGTCAGCACCATGGGGAAATAACAAAAGATTGATAGAAATTTTTCTCATCAGGAGTATAAATTGAGAATCCCACTAAGTCAAAGTGCTCTGGTTGCTGGGATAATGGTCTTTGTGAATCCAGAAAATCTTTTGAGCTTGATGTCTTTTTAATTAAGTGTACATTTGATGAAACAAATGGTTAGTGGTTTCTTTCACTATTTGGTCATGGGCTGGCAGAAACTTCTGAGCAACTCAGTTTCTCTTTGATCTCTGCAGGCAACTTCTTCCACATAGTCAATGTTATAGAGTTGTCACCTCTATGATAACAAGGCACAGAAACACTGGAAGCAATCAGTTCAGGACTCATACTGCTTGAAAACTGAGTGAGTTTTACACCCAGGAAAGCAAGACCTTTTCCTTAGACCCCTTGCCCTTGGTGTCTCCTACTTTCTACAGCCCTCCTTTATATTTTTTATGTTCCCTACCAGTTCCCTGGACCCGATATATTAAGCAGTGCCATTTTAACAAGAAACTTCAAGACTGATCCTGTTCCTGCATGGATGCCAGATACTGAATGCACATACCCAAAATTTTCTGTGTCCCATTAGTAGCTGAGAATAGCCAAGACCAATAGTATCGTCTACGTGGAATATCCCAAGCCAAGACTGTGACTGATATGAAGCCCAGTCCTTACTTCTCCCATTGGTATTCTCTGATCTGTCACCCAGAATGAAGGATCATCCAGGTGCTCCAAGACTCTCTCATACTTCACCTTTATTGTTGTACTTAGGCCCTGTTTCTCGTCAGGTGGCCTGTTGAGGACATTTCTTCTGCTAGATGGTGTTTTTGTTTGCTTGTTTTTGTTTTTATTTTATTTTTGTTTTTTAAAAATTAAGAGATTGGACTGGTAGAAAGGTGCTGACACTTAGATTTGGGAGATTCAAATCATCTATGTAGACAAGAACCCTGCAAATATATGTATGTACAAGGAACACAAAATTGTCAAGCATTATCCATAGCTTAAATTTCAAGTTATTGTGCTGTGTACACTGGGGAGAGTTTGTCCCCTCTCAGGTTGAGAACCTGTAATTTTGTAGAGTCTAGAAATGCAATAACAGAAAACACAAAACCTCAAATTGTACCACTGAGAGTGAAAATTAATGTAGCTACACACACACACACACACACACACACACACACACACACACACACACACACACACTATATGTCTATTCCCCTCACCCCAGGGCTTTGCACTCCTAAGGTATGGGCCAACATCTCTTATTCCTTTTCCCTTAACCATCCAAGGTTGGTGAAAGGTAACTCTTCCAATTATATCATGCACCATTATTATCATACTGCATCCCAGGCAAACTTGGGGGAAAGAAGAAACCAGGATTCAGGTCTAATTCCTTTGCTCTTCTGCTCCCTCTCCCATATCGCAAATTTACTAAGGTGGTATAATCTATTAGTGTTTCCATTTGAAAGTTCTTTGTTATATAATGACTTCTGTTCCTTAGTGTAGGTACCTATATAAGTGTCCCCTTTTCTCTGCATCCATGCCAGCATCTATTGTTTTTGATTTTTTAATAATGGCCATTCTGACTGGTGTAAGCTGGTATCTCATAGTGGTTTTAATTTGCATTTCCCTGATGAGTAGTGATGTTGAGCATTTTTTCATATGTTTGTTCTACATTTGTATATCTTCTTTGGAGAAATGTCTATTCATATCATTTGCCATATTTTTAAGTGGGATTACTTGGTTTTTTTCTTGCTAATTTGTTTGAGCTCTCTGCAGATTCTGGATATTGGTCCGCATGTTCATTACAATTGCAAAGATGTGGAATCAGTCTAAATGCTCATCAACTGATCAGTGAATAATGTAAGTGTTGTATATAGACACCATGGAACAAACACTATTCAGCCATAAAAAATGAAATCATTTCCTTTGCAGCACCACGAGTGGAGCTGGAGATCGTCATTCTAAGTAAACTAACGTAGAAACAGAAAACCAAATACCACATTCTCACTCATATGTGGGAGCTAAACGGTCACAAGAATGGAAATAATAGGCACTGGGGACAATAGTAAGACACTTACTATCTCATCCACACATTACATATGTTAGAATGGCCTCACCTTTAGTTTCTATTACTATAGTCTTTCTTGCTTACTTGGTAGTGAGTTTCAAACTCTTATTATAAGATCTTTAGCCCTTAATAACCATTTCTTTCTCCAATTGGTTTGATAGATTCTTCCAGTCAAAATAGCAAGCATACAGTACAGGAAAAACCCACATGAATCACATGAATTCTCCACATATTTCTTCTGACATTCCACATATAACAGCAGTTTTAGTTCCCCCTGCTGAACAAAGCCAATGGCACCTTCCAAGATGGTGACTCTTGTGTTCTGTTTTTTATACACAAGGAACACAAAATGGCTAGGTATTACCCATAGCCTAAAGTTCAGTCATTGTTGCACACTGGAGAGAGTTTGATTCCTCTCAGGGTGAGAACTTATAATTTTAATTTTACAGAGTCTAAAAATGCCATAATAAGAAACACGTTTTAAACCCAAGATTGCACCACTGAGAGTGAAGATAAGTGTAGATACCTGTTTTGCTTCCTTGTGTTCTAGATTCAAAGTCTTCTAACTTGGGACATGGAACAAAGTATGCTATTAACTTGAATGTATGTCTATGTACTTTTTCCTGGAGGTTGACACCCCGTCCTCACAGATACTTTTCTCTGAGCTAGAACTTCACCTTTGTCTCTCAGCATGTTGGTTCATTGTTCTATCAGGCTGTCAGCTTCTCAGTGGTATGGCATGTGATACAACCTAGAACTCAAGTGCCTGTTCCCACAATTTTTGATGTTACATACTAGGGGGATCAATCTTATGAAAAGAGATAAGACAATCTTTTGCCTCATTATAGTGATGTTGACTAAGCTTCTGTTAGCAGAAAAGGTAAACTTTTATCTGGAGTAAATGTCTACACTTAAAAAAATGCCTCAAGTACTGGCACATTTTAAAGCTCAATTTAGCACCCATAGCTGTTTAAGCATCTTGAGGATTGGTGTTGGTGCAGGAGCTCAATGTTACTCTTGTTTTCTTGAATGCTGGGTGATTGGCCAATGAAAAACTAGATTGCCTTTGGTGAGAATCTCTATTGTACGACCCTTTGATAGTTTCAATCTCTGATACTAGGGCCAACTCATTCCTGTATCCATAATGCTAGAACTGTGCTAGGAGTAAACAGAGCCTGACTGTAAGTACCTTTTCATACTCACGATAGACATGTTGTACAAAGATTTACCACTTTTTGTCCACTACCATATGCCCATGTCCCAGACTCTACTACCTAAGACTCTAACCTTGGTTCATTTGTACTTCAGTATAATGTGCACAACAGAATACACAGCCTAAAGCTCTGCCTATCCAAGTTTTTCCTCTCCCTAGTGTTTCAAGACTACTTCTGCTGGAGGCTTCAGTGCAGCTTCCTATTTTAGTTGCACCCACATGATATTCAACTCTTATGAATTTTTTTTCATTCTATCCCTTGTTCATGTTGTGACTCTTATGTGACTCTTCTTATGTGTTGCCTAAGGAAATCAGTGGTATGAAAATTTCTAGTCTCCACAGAAGGGCAATGATGCCACAATTAATAAGTGACTTCTAGATAAAGATAAAATCCAGAGCACTATCAGAAATGTATGCTCTAGTTTGAGGCTAAGAGTGTGATAGTGAAAACATTTAAATACACAGAAAAAAAAATCAGGTCATGTATTAGATGAGGGATTAGTCAAAAAGTAGGATCTTCCTATTTAAAAATGTCCTTAATTAAGAATATTGCTATTCAGCAATCTCAATCTAAGTCCAAAGGAGATATGGGCATACCTTTTAAAAGGTACCTGTGTGTTTTATTTCATTAACAGAACTCTGGCAAGATAAATAAAATACACAGGCACTCTGGTAAGATTAACGGGAAACTGACATATTTAATGATGATAATATAGGCTAAAATAGCAACCACTTGAACAGAAAACAACAGAGAGAAAAGAAACAACACAAACACAGAATGCACAAACAACAGGATGCTTTGAACTCCCCAACTTCAATGAATAGACAACATACTGAGAAATACATGGCAAAAACTTTAGTGCAAAAGGAAGATATAGAGGATTAAATAAAGTGTTTAGAGGACAAAGCCAAGAGCCAGGAAAAAAAATGTTTTAAGACCTTGTGTCCTAATAAAGGAAGGGCCCACATATTCCAGGCTAGATTAGTGTGAACTTTCACGTGCCTTCAGATTTACACATTATTTTGAAAAGAAAAATTAATATTAGTTATTTTATGTCCCATCATTGTATGTTGGGGATAGAAGAGAGATTATTTTTTTGTAGGTCACGTATCATCATATTCAGAGGAATTATACTCAAGGATCTATACTTGAGAAATTAGTTCTGAAGAGGTTATCTTGCACCTGGACCTGATTTAGATGACAGGATGCTGAACTTAAAACTTGTGCTTTATAAGAATAAGAATTTGGGAGTTATTGGGAGTGAGTGCATTTTCATAGGGAAAATTTGGTCAGTAAAAGGACTATTGGGTTTTAAAATGAGTTCATAGCACTTTGAATTTCAGAAAGCTACAATCTAACAATTGTGCCCTGATTATGAACTAAACGTAGTGGCTCTTTTACAATAAATATAATATGGTAGATGTGGTAGTGCTTGACTTTCAAGTCTAAGTCATAAGTGAAATAACCAAGCTGCCTTGGTGTCTCTTTAGATCACTGGGACTAGGGCAAAAATGCCATTATGTTTTTAGGAAATTCAAGCAGCCTGTTGAATTTCTCATATGGAGAGAAAATGTGGTCTCCTGTCAGCTACTAGCACCAACTTTCCACTCATGTGACTGAGCATCCTTGGAGGCATGCTGGATCTCTAATATGTGGAATGTAAATTTTATGATGTTTCAGATAATCTGCCTCATCATAAAAGATATAAGGTATCCAGGGACCAATGACATGTCAAACTTCCCTCCAAAACTGAAGACTGACTATCCCATTTTTTACCTCCTATGATGAAGAAGGAAGCACAACATTTGGTGAATCTCACAAGACTCTGAAAGCAACTTATAACACAGCCAGAGATAGTGCAAATGTTAATTAATTTTTAATTCAGCATTTAATTAGTATCTCAATATTTGATATAAATATATAAATAGGTACATTAGGAATATAGAAGAACTTAATATGTGATAAAAGACTGGAGGATAAACAGAAAGCATCAAAAATTTTTAAACAAAAAAATGATGAAATAAAAATAAGCAGTGAGGGAAGAATGTTCCTAGCAGAGAAAGCATTGTGAGTCAAGGCACCACATAGAGAATACTAGGTCAGGTTTAAATAGCTATAGTGCAGAACATGAAGGTGAGAGTGGGAACTAAACCTGATTTTTTTAAAAATCTTATCCAGATTCCTAACTAAGAGTCTTGGAGAGTCACACCTGATAAGGACTCACCAGATGAGGATTTATTACCCTATATACTGAAGTCTGTTTTCCAACCTGACTCTGACATAACACCACATAACAAATAAAGAAACCATATCTTGGGGACTCCCAGACTCTGGCAAAATTGGAAGATACTTATCTATCCTCTCTGAAGTCTGCCACATATAGGACTTTATCTACATATCAACATACCTGGAGTTTTCCCACCCCCTTGCCTTACCTTAACAAAACATCTCCTCTACTGATTTTCAAAATTCCTTAGATAGGAATTGCAAATTACCAGATAAGAAATCTTTGAATCCACCTATGATCTACAAGCCCCAGCTTGGAAATGCACCTCCTTCTAATGAAAGTCTCACATATATTGCTATATGGTTTCTTTTAACTTCTGCCAAATAAAATGTATGCAACCAAGCCACCATTCAACCATGATGAGCACATGTTTTCAGAATCTCCTGATGATATTTGTTATGGGCCTATGTCCTCAGGTATGGTCCAGGATAAACCATCTTAAAATAATTTACAGAATTTGGCATCTTTTTGTCAATAGAAGTAACCAGTGCTGATGCTGGATTAGTGAATAAGGCCATAAAATGGAGAAACATACCTATTAGCTTTAGGTTTTTCTGGTAGATGATGGGGAGTAAATAATGATAATCCATGTTAAAACTGTCATTTTAGCTAATTCTATATCAGCTTGGCAGAGGATAAAGTTGAAAGAGTCAAAACTGAAGATGAAAAAGATCAGTTGAATAACATTATAATTATTTCTGTTATAAATACCTGTTTAAAATTATATAGATAGAGAAGAAAGAAAGTGCTTTATGCAAACTAAACTGTAGAGTAGTTAACAAGTAATGATTACTTTTTTTGTGGGGATAAGTAAATTCCTAGCTTTCTGTTCTAAAACACTTGGGTATTGGGTTTGTCACTTGGATAAAAACACTATAGAAGGATCATATTGACTGATAAAGAATGAAGAGAATTCGGTTGAAGTTTGAATGTACTATGTTTGAGGTACCTTGATATGTATAGTAGACAGTCCTGAAGTTAAAAAAAGAAGTCTCTGAATTGAAATAATAGATATAGAAATCACCACAGGATAGATTACAACATAAATTTAATATGATTGTCCACATAGGACTAGTATGATAAAGAAGTTTCAGCTAGAAATTAAATTATGATCCATATGTAATTATGTTTCAATTAGTGTTATACTTATGCAAATAAATAATATGGCAATTTTAGAATAGCTATAATCTGGGTAAAATGTATATGAATAAAATAATAGAAGAGTAATTATATGGAGTTTTTAAAAATATATATGGGGCAACTATTAATATTTATTTATGCAGAGAAGACTTTGAGGAGGGATTCAGAATTCAAGTAAAAGATGGCACAACTGAAGAAATAGAAGACTATGCGAATGTTGATTAACTCAAAGGTACATATAGGCAGGATGTTGACTGTTATTAAAATGAGAGGATTTCCTTGGATGGTTGATACTTTTCTGGATCCAAGCAGCACTTTCCATGCCTTTCAAAGCTCTTATGTAGATTATGCTACCTGTACATGTAACATAAAGTCTCAGAGCCCGTGACTATCATAGTGGTAGTGGAATGCCTTAGGGTGCAGTTCAAGTACAGAACATTAGATGATTGCACTTTATAGACTGAATACTTTTTCTCTCTTGTTTTTTAAATATTCTTAAATTTGTGCTATATGACTCAGTAAGTTTTTAAGATTTGTTTTTATCATCTCTGTGCGTGATAACTATTAAAGATGAAGGGAAGCATGAGGAAATTCTATTTGGGTCCTATACTTACCATTCATAAAGTAATCATCATTATTGTAGCCTACAAAAATGATTTGAACATTTAGAGTACTTTAACCTACTTATATCTTCAAATGTATGTTATTTATAGAGACTCCTGTAAGCACAATGTTATGAAAGGGTTGATGCTGAGACGTTACCATCTCTCCAATCACCTTGGTGCAACTATTTAGTACTCATAAATGGAGCTTTATCATTTTCTTTTAAAGTATGTTGGTGAAATGCAAAGATGATTTTAACCTATTTGTGAATAATTTCAAGTTTTATTTAGAAAAAAAATAGTTTTATAGGCATATAGGCCAAAGGAACAGGAGAGAGTTTCCAGAAGCAAAACCCCAATTTCTCAATCAACTTGTCTTCGACAAAACCTCTACCACCAACCACTGGGAAGAGGAGAACCTATTCAGTAAATGGTGCTGGGAAAACTGACTAACCACATGCAGAATATTAAAACAAGATGCCTACCCATCACTATACACAAAAATCAACTCTAAATGGATCAAAGAACCTTAGAAAATGCAGGAGACACCCTTATGGACATTGGAACTATCAATCAATTTCTGATCAAAACCCCAAGTGCCCATGACATAAGAGATAAAATAGACAAGTGGGAACTCATCAAACTGACAAGCTTCTATAAAGTCAAAGAAACCACCAAGAGATCAGGGAGACAGCCTACAGACTGGGAAAAAAATATTTGCCAACTGTATGTCTGACAAAGGCCTAACATCTAGAATCTACAAGGAATTCAAACATGCCAAAAAGAAAAAAAAAAACACAAACAAACAGCCCCATTACAAAGTGTACAAAAGATATGAATAGACACTCCTCAAAAGAATACATACAAGCAGCCAACAGATACGTGAAAAAATGCTCAGCCTCAGTAGTCATCAAAGAAATCTAAATTAAAACTACACTGAGATACCACCTATCTCCAGTCAAGAGGGCCTTTATCAATAACTCAAAAACCAACAGACGCTGGAGAGGATGCAGAACAAAGGGAACACTTCTACACTGTTGGTGGGAGTGTAAATGAATTAAACTTCTGTGGGAAACAGTTTGGCGATTCCTAAAAGATCTAAAAATTTACCTTCCATATGACTCCACAATTCCCCTACTGGAAATATACCTGAAGTAACTCAAATCATTCTATGAAAAAGATGCCTGTCCACATAGGTTTATTGCAGCATTGTCCACAATAGTAAAAACATGAAACCAACCTTGCTGCCTATTAAAAGATGACAGGATAAAAAAATGCGGTATATATACATGATGGGATATTATGAAGTCAAAAGGAAGGACAAAATTATGAACTTCACAGCAACTTGGATGGACTTAGAGTCTGTAATACTGAGTGATCTATCACAGAAACAACAAACTGAGTATTACATGTTTTCACTCATAAGCGGACCTTGAACAATAATCATAATACTATAAGAAAAACATTGGCAATAGCAGGAAACTGTGGGGTGGTCGGGGGAGGTGGAATTGGCAGTAATGGGAATCTGTGTTGGGGGGGCACACCTCATAAACAAGTGTACCTGCATAATGAACATTTGTATACCTATCCCTGAATTGTACTCTGCATCTTTAAAATTAAAAATTAAAAAGAAAAAATAGTTTTGGCCAAAAAAAGAAATATGTGGAAAGAAAAGTGTTTCCATTATTTAACAGAGTGTATTCTGTTGATGGCAACAATATTTTCACTAACATTCCTATTTGAAAATTGACATAAATATACTTGGTTAGCATTCACTATAATAGTGATTTGTATAACTAGTGGTTTTTCCAAAAAATTAGGTTTCCCAAACTATAGCATTGCATCAAAATTCTTAATATTCTTAAATTATATTTTGAATAGAAAATACCATCTTAACACTTGAGATTAAAAATAAAACTAGAGTATTTTTTCATAACTTCATTAAGAGTATGAAAATTCTGTGCAATTAAATGTATAAACTCTGTGGGGGATGGGGAAATGACATTTATGGAGGTCTTCGATTAACTATGTTTTTAATTTTTTTTCTTTTTCTCCCCAGGGTTACCACTTAAGCTCAAATGAACCTTATTGATTATAAAAAGGTATATCTTGTACTTGACTGTTGTAGCAGAGTTTATGAGGGGAAAATTCCCAGGAAATGATATTTATTCTTGCTGAGTTGCAGAATATAACAGCATGATGCAAAATATATCTCAGTAAGTTATGAAATATGCATATTTAGCTTTTTTTGAAGTTTCGTATGAAAGTTTTACAAGAGTCTGGGAGAAAATATTTTCAGCGCTCAAGAGGTTGTGATCACAGCTGGTTTGCAGTAGGGTAATAGCTAAATTAGCATTTTTTTCTCTACTTCAAAGCAGCAGCATTATCAGTTTTTAATCAACTGACTTATAGGACAATGGATATTATAGCACGGACACAGGAGTTAGCATTTGCACTCCACAAAGCATCTCTAGAAGCCAAACCTTATGATAAATAAAGTAATTATGTTACCTGTCCATTGTAATGTGCTAAGCATTTTATCTTAGCTTTATATTGGTACTCTTTTGTTGCTTTTGTTTTGTTTTATCTTTGGTTTTGCTCAATTTTTTTTTTTTTTTGGTAGTTACTCCTCAATACCTAAAAAGCTGGTAATATTCCACTTTAAATGTAAACTGAAAAATATAACTCATGGACAATTTGCTGAGATAGCATATTGGTTCTCTATTTCCTCTTCTGCTATTCCATATTTTTGGTGCTTTGCATGAGAAAAGGATAGTATTTTGCTAACCAATGTTCTATTTCTATTTATTTTCTCTCATTTGATAATTTTGCTGACAATGCTTTGAAAAGATGAGCTCTTAAAACCAGTTTCCTAAATTATCAGTTAGTTTTATATTATCCTGTCCAGATCTACTTCATTAAAATAGTACCTCAATCATGTCTAGATGTAAAGCATTGTGAACATCCCTGTGCAATCTTTGTACCGGGTCTCTATGTGCATTTTGCCAGTTCCTTACCACAATCTTGAAAATAATTATTCCAGACAAAAAAAAAAAAAACCACAAGATCTGGTTAACTCAATGAAGCACTACTAACGTTGACTTTTTGATGAGTGGAGTTATGAAGAATACGCATTAATATTAACATTATAACAGGTTAACATTAACATTATAACAAACAATAAGCATACGTTTTGTTCAAGAGAAAAGTGATTAAATCAAGTCTTCTTGAGTAGTGATCTCATATGCTAGAAGGGGATATCAAGACTAATTTTAGCCGATTCCATGGCTCAAGCATGTCATCCCAGACTTTGGGAGGCCGGGGTGAGCGGATTGCCTGAGCCCATGGGTCTGAGAACAGCCTGGGTAACTTGGGAAGACCTCATATCTACAATAAATAAATAAATAAAATAATTAGCAGGGTGTGACAGTATGTGCCTGTAGTTCCGGCTACTTGGAAGGGTGAGGTGGAAGGATCACCTGAGCCTAGCAGATCGCATCTGGGGTGACTGTGAGCGTGCCACTGCACTCCAGCCTGCACTCCCCAACTCAAAAATAAGAAAAGACATTTTAATATAAACTATGGAAAATTGATACATTTTATTTTGGAAATTGCTTTGTATTGTGTCCCTAAATTTATATCTGAAGTGGAAGACTCTAAACACACAAGAATTGAAGTTAGGAAATTATAGAACATGCAAAATCTACAGTGAATGGACAATTTCAGTGACTGCCACACCTATAGTTGAAGTTCATTCCATGTGTGATGATTATAAACTCTTGCTCCTTTGTAGGTACCTTAGTAGAAGTAACTACTAGTAACTGTCATATTCTCACATGTTTATAGAACATTATCATCCATAAAATTTCCATATTAAAATATATTTTTAAAATGATTAAACTCCATTTTAATGATTAATAGATGCTTCTCTAAAGAGATTCTATAGTTAGATCAAAATTTTAGTCTACTCTTGGATGTTTAGCTATTTATTTTGGTTGATTGTTTGATTGATTTCAATAACTTAGGGGGTACAAATAGCGTTTGGTTACTTGGATGCATTATATAGTGATGAAGTAGTCAGTGTTTTAAGTGTACCTAGCAGTCCCACCTGTGCATAGTATATCCAATAGATGATTTTTTAATCTTTCTACCAGTTTCTACCTCCCCCCATTCTAAGTCTCTAATGTCCATTATACCATTCTATATGTGTGGCAGATCCTTAGTTTACCTCCCACTTATGAGAACATGCAGTGTTTGGTTTTCTCTTACAGCATTAGTTCACTTAGAAGGATATTCTCCAGTTCCATCCATGTTGCAGCAAAAGACGTTATTTCATTTTTTATGGTTGAATAGTGTTTGTTCCATGGTGTCTATATACAAAATTTTCATAATCCACTTATTAGATGATGGACATTTAGGTTGACTCCACAACTTTGTAAATGTGGACTGTGCTGCAATAAACATCCAAATGCAGGTGTCTTTTTTGTATAATCGCCTCTGTTCATTTGGATAGAAATTTAGTAGTGATATTGTTGGATCAAATGGTAGATCTACTTTTAATTCTTTGAGAAATCTCCATACTGATTTCCAGAGTGGTTGTATAAATCTGCACTCCCACCAACAGTATCTAAGGCTGCTCATTTGTATATATTTCTTTGATAAATGTCTGTTTATGTCATTGAAGCACTACTAAGATTGCTTATTCCCAGACTCCTTTATATATAACTAGGGTTATCAATGCAACAGGGCTATTCATGGTTACTTGTCTCATTTTAGTTTTTTCTGACCCCCATATTCTGGAGCTTATCACCAGTGACACATATTATGTGAACTTCTATAGAACCTAGCATTGTTGGATAAGGGTGAATGATATATTTTCTTAGCAAAGTATCTTCAGAATAAGAGCTTACCAGTTCTCACTGGCAATCACCTCTAGAGGTGGGCAAGTTTTAGATAGGCTAATCTACAGGAAAATATTTTAGAAATAGATAGAAAAGAATTCTATCTATTCAATAAGTTGTTTTGGTCACATTAAAACAAACCAAAACAAAAACCTAAAATCAAGTTTGGGGTTAAATCAGCTGGGCTCTGAGTTATTATAAGAAGTAACATTTTCATTTTTTGGTTTTTTATGGAACTTGTCACTTATACAATTTGTTGGGCCTTTATAATAAAAAATACAAAATTAAAAGTGATGTATTCCTAGAAACTGTTCCAGAAATTTGGAAGGAGCATGGGTAAGTGATAAGTTCTGAAGATTAACTTTGTTACTTTCCAGTAAATTTCCTTAGCATCATCTGCATTGTGCAGAAGTAAGGAAAGATAAAGATATGCCTGGCATCCAAACAGAAAGAAGAAAAATCTAACATGTCACAGAAAGCTGTCTTCTCTCCAAGTCAGATCAACTTTATGGATCCAGGTGGTCATACTGGCTTTTTTTTTTTTCCTTTCTGAGGAATGTTAAATTTAATGACCTTAAAAAGAATGTACAAAATAGACTTAAAGGAAAAGGTGGAGAGATGCACATAAGGAGATATAAAGTTTATTCTATGCAGATGCCCATCCCAGACCCCAAACACCAGTGACATGGGAGAGCTGATGCTTTATATTGACTATAACAGTGTATGCCAGGAATAATGGCAGCAGTTGCCAGGGTGATATTAGTTCATAAGTCAATCCAGGGAGTGGGATGACAATAAGGCGCATCACCATTACATTCACTTAATAAACACATATCCAACATAGGGATGGTATTCTCTGCTACAGCTGGGAAATCACAAGAAGTCATTAGGGGTTGCCTTTTTGTGTCTTTCTGTCAAGATAGAAATGGACTCCGTTTCACCAGTCAAGATCAGTCATTAACTTTCAGGGAAAGCCAGACTGCCATTTTCATGAAGGAATGATCTTTAACCTAAAAAATACAAGAAAACAGAAAGAAAGAAAGATGTACCAGTTTCTCATTAAAGGTGACTCCTGATAATGGAGTGATATCTCCAAAAGAGAAAATCTATTTTACTGGCCTAAGAGTCATTGAACCCTCTTCCACTGTGAATGGGGTGTATGGCAAATTATAGAACCATTAGTGACAACAACAAAATTATCCTTTTAGTGTATATGGTCACTAGGTGTCATTGTGATATTCTTTAAAATGACTCAAAAATTGTATCTATTAGTCATCCTTACAAATATCTAATTTTAGCTGAGATCATGGTGGGAAATAATAAAAAAAAAGAACATTGCCAGTGTATGGATAATGCCCATTCTATTACATAGGATAGACTTATTTTTATTTTATTGTTTCAAAGTCCTAGGTACCTATGAGTTTTATCAGATAGTGAAGTCATTGCAGAATATGATTGTATTCATATTTTATAAATTTTGTGGAAAAGCTTTCAGGATTAGCCCAGTTGAGCTTAATGGTGCTTCCTGCACTTGAGTGTAATTGGTAGAGAACAGCTTCAACATTTAATATTGCATTGATGGTAGCTGGGAAGAGTTCCCAGCTATACTGCATCAAGTCTGTTTATATCACATGTAGTTCATGTGACAGGGGTTGTCATTCAATGCTTCCATAACTATGCTATCCACCCAGTTAAGGAAATAGAATTTTATTATACTGAAGCCGTTCTATTGAATCCATTTTAGAGGTGGTAGGAAGTTGAATAAATTATAATCTGGTCAAGAATTATATGGTAGTATACTCAGTTCACCTTGACCTGGATGTACATATATATATGGCACAAGATAAGAATCTGCAAGTGTCATTAGATAATCTTCATGTGTTCAATAAATTTTTTTGCTGGGTATCCAAAGATTTCACATTACTTTTGTAATTGGTGGCTTGTTTTTTTTTTTTTTGGTCTTAGATCTTTGAGTTGCCAATTACATAACTGTACAACTCTAAGCACATTCCAAATGCTACTCTCTATGTGGTAGCCCTATTTTTAGGTGTTTATATATAACATCAGGTCTAGTTTGTAATTTGATATTGCATTTTATTTTATAAGGACATATGCTATATGATAGTGCTTTTAATAGTCTTATTTTGGATATGCTAGAAACTGACTGCACTGATAGGCTATTGCTCATATGTAGAGATATAATTCAGTTAATCTATGGTGCCTCCCTCTAGTCAGAATTTGGTTTACACAAAATTACCAATAAAAAACGTCAAAAATGCTTCACTATTATTTGGAGTTGTTGAAGTAATTTGTTGGATTTTTTCCCACCACAAGTAACCATTGGTGAACTTTGATTTCTTTTCAGATACTAACTTTTGTAGATGAAACCCCCTGTAATTCAGAACTCCTTTAAAATTAAATGAATAATTTGCCAACGCCATATTTTTTTACTACTGAGTAAGTAAAAACATGTCAATAATGTTTGTTAAAGCACCAGGAGATAGGTTTGTTAATTGAATACAAGACTTTTACTTCATAATGAATTTTCCAAGGTTTGCACCATCTTATAGAATTTTGTCTTAAAAAATATTTCTGTCAGTGTTGACATACTAGATGAGATAAACATTTCTTCTGTGATGAGTAATATTTTTTTCATAAGCTTAAGGAACAGATAAAAAGTTAATGAATAAAATAGATGTAGTTTTCAGAGTAGAAAAAAATTGAGTTCAAAACATTGGGAATATTCATGACATGGTCATCTTGTCTGCCAAGACTGAATAAGATACAATACAGTAAACCAAATTACTTTATGAGTTCCATCATCAGAATGTCATCAATATGATCAAATTTCTGAATTCACCAGAAATCCACATTGGGGTTGTGTTTTTCTGAAATGTTTATGTAATCTTACTGGGATATTATGTATTATCATGAGAATAGAGAACAATTTTAGTTCTGTCATGGAAGAATAAACTAAGCCAAAAAAGAAAAGAATACACACATGCCAGTAATCTCCAAAGTCTTAAGTAGACATCACACACAAAAGGTCCTTCCATTTGAAGAGAAACAAACCTACAAAAGAGAATCTGCCTCCGCCATTCTCCAGGCAGAGATTTCCATTGCCCCGCCCACCTATCAACAGCTCCCACCTCGGTTCCTAAGGTAATGTAGCTAAACAGGAGACAAAGCCCCACCCCTATGCTGAGCCAGACAAAAGCAACTCCCAGGCAGCCAAACCCAAACTGCAAGTAAATCTAGCTGCCCACAATGAAAAACAAATGGGAGAGGCCAGAGATCAGAGTTGAAGTGACTTTAATCTGATCTCTTATTGTGACTTATGATTTTATCATTTTGACTATTTATTTGATCACTTTTGTTGCTTGCCTTCTGACTTACACTGTTTCATGATTATATTGGTCTGTCTCTGTGTAGCTATCAGTATTCTTTAGGGAATCTTTCTTACGTGTCTTTTTTCACTTCTTTCCGGCCTTGTATCTCTTTCTCACCTCATAGTTGGTATCTATGTCTGTTTTCCCTCTCGCTCTTCTCTCTCTCTAACTTCCTATTGACCCCCCCTTCCTCCTTTATTTTCCTCTTTTATACCCCCATTTTAATCTAGGGACCAAGACTACATACTGCTACATGGACAGATTGTAAGGCAAAGGAAAATAGGTTCAAGTGTGCTCATACACCTGTTCGTGGATGCTAGAATCAGCATATACATGCTAAACCTCAGCTTCCCCCTCAATTAAACCTCAAAACTGCAAAAAAGTACAGTCTGCAGCCCACACTCCAACCTCAAAAGTGAACAAAGCCAGAAGACCTTCATAAGGAAGAACAGGATATTCCAGAAGTGAAACAAAAGCAACACCACCTTCCCTAAAAAACAGAATTAAAGAAGGGAAAGGAAAGGGGGAGAGAGAAAAATCTACACAAATGAAGAAAAACCAAAAGAAGAGTATGGGTCTCTCCCAGACCCCTGGGAGGGCAGACACTGAGAAAAATGACTTCAGAATGCAAACAATGAAGAGCCCCCAGAATGAAGGGTCTCAAACTAAAAACCTAGATATCAAGTCATTAATGGAAAGATTAAAAAGAATTGAGGAGACACAAGAAGAAACCAGGAACTGATATCTCAGAAAACAGTAATAAAGAATACTATGAATGAAATAAATAGCAAACTGATAAGCACGGAAAGCAGAATTACCCAAGCAGAAGAAAGAATCTCAGAGATGAGGACCAAAATATAGAACTAACCCAAACTCTTAAAAACACAGAAAATAAACTCAAAAAGACAGAACAAAACCTTCAAGAGATGAGCGACTACTTCAAGAGACTGAACTAATAGTAATTGGCCTTCCTGAGGCAGAAAGAGAGACAGAAAAAACACTGGAACAAACTTTCCATGAGCTCATTCAAGAAAACTTCCCTTATCTAATCAATGATGCAAAAACTCAAACACAATAGATTCAGAGAACCCCTGCGAGACAACAAATGAGAAGACCAACTCCTAGACACATAATATTCACCTAAATAAAGTAGGCATAAAAGAAAAAATTCTAAAGGCAGCAAGAGAAAAAGGCCAGATCACCTACCATGGAAGACTAATCAGAATAGCAGCAGATTTATCTGTAGAATCCCTGCAGGCTAGGAGAGCTTGAAGCCCTATCACCTAAAAGATAAACAATTTCAACCAACAAAAACCTACCCAGCCAAGCTAAGCTTCATCAGTGAGGTAGAATTAAAATCTTTCCCAGATACCCAATCCCTAAAAACTTATACTGCCACCAAACCACCTCTACATGAAACACTTAAGAAAATACTAAACACAGAAGAAAAGGAAAAAAGAACAATGTTATTCACAAGAGTACAGAAAAAAGAATAAAATATACATGAACCAACCCAAAACCAAAAGAAAGACAAAAAAACCAAGTGGAAGAACAACAACTCTATAAGAACTCTATGATAGGGACGAACTCTCACATTTCAATAATTAGCCTGAATGTGAATGGACTAAACACACCACTGAAAAGACATAGAATGGCAAAATGGATGAAATATCACCAGGCAAAATATATTGCCTTTAAGAGACCCATCTCACTAGAAAGGACATGCACAGACTCAAAGTAAGAGGATGGGAAACAAATTTTCAGGCGAATGGAACATAAAAGAAAGGAGGAGTCATGATTGTAATGTCAGACAAAATACCATTTAAGCTATCAAAAATTTAAAAAGATACAGAGGGCCACTACATAATGATAAAAGGTTCAGTCCATCAACAAGAAACATCTATCCTAAACATATATGCACCCAACATTGGTGCGCCAACGTTTATAAAGCAACTTCTAGGAAAACTAAAAAAGATATTGACTCTAACACCATCATAACTGGGGACTTTAATACCCACTCACAACCCTAGATAGATCATCAGGACAAAAAAACAGCAAGGAGATCTGGAACCTCAATGTGACTTTGGACCAAATGGACTTAATTGCTACCTACAGAACACTCCACCCAAAGACCACAGAATACACATTCTACTCATCACCACATGGAACATACTCTAAGATCGACCACATAATGGGCCATAAATCAAGCATAAGCAAATTTAAAAGTGCCAAAATTCTACCATGCACCATCTTGGACCACAGTGGAATAAAAATAAACATTAATACCACCAAGGTCCCCCCAAAACAAAGACATGGACACTAAACAGCATGATGCTAAACAACTCCTGGGTCAATGATGAAATCAAAACAGAGATCAAAAGATACCTGGAAACAAATGAAAATGAAAAATTATCTTACCAAATCACTGGGACACCTTAAAAACTGTAGTAAGAGAGGAATTTATATCCCTACAAACACACATGAAGAAAATGGAAGGAACACAAATTAACAGCCTAGCAAGCCACCTAAGAAAGCTGGAAAAGCAAGACCACAAAAGCCCTAATTTTAGCAGAAGAATCCAGATCACCAAAATAAAAGCCCAAATCCAGGACATAGAAGACAAAAAGATAATACAAAAAATCAAGAAAACAAAAAGCTGGTTCTTCGAAAGGATAAACAAGATCAATGGTCCCCTAGCTAGACTGACCAAGAAAGAACAAGAAAAATCCCAAATAAGCACAATTAAAAACACAAAAGGAAAAGTCACATCTGACCCTGAAGGAATACAAAAGATCATTCGAGACTACTATGTACACTTGTATGGGAACAAACTTGAAAACCTTAAGGAAATGGAGGACTTTCTGACATCACACAACCTACCTAGGTTGGAACAAGAAGAAACTGAGACCCTAAATAGACCAATAACAATCAAGGAAATCGACTATGTAATAAGAAAACTATCTACAAAAAAAAGCCCCGGTCCAGATGGCTTTCCAGCAGAATTCTATGATACATTTAAGGAGGAGCTGATTCCAATCCTACTGAAGATATTCCAGGAGATTGAAAAAGATGGAACTCTCCCAAAATCATTTTACGAAGCCAACATTGCATTGATACCCAAGCCAGGTAAAGATCCAACAGAGAAAGAGAACTACAGGCCAATATCTTTGATGAACATAGGTGCTAAAATTCTCAACAAGATTCTAGCAAACTGGATTCAACAATACATCTCAAAAATCATCCATCATGACCAAGTAGGCTTCATTCCTGGGATGCAAGGCTAGTTCGACATTCGTAAAACCATAAATGTAATTAAATACATCAACAGATGTCAAAACAAAAACCACATGATTATATCATTAGATGCAGTAAAAGCTTTTGAGAAAATCCAGCACCCCTTCTTGATAAAAACCCTCCAACATCTAGGCATACGGTGAACATACCTCAAAATAGCAAAAGCCATCTATGAGAAACCCACAGCCAGCATACTCTTAAATGGACAAAAATTGGAACCATTTCCCCTGAAAACTGGAACAAGACAAGGATGCTCACTCTCACCGCTCCTGTTCAACATAGTACTAGATGTCCTGGCTTGAGCAATCAGAGAAGAGAAGGCAATCAGGAGTATCCAAATAGGAAAGGAGGAAGTCAAGTTATCTCTCTTTGCAGACGATATGATTGTGTACCTTGAAAACCCAAGAAAATCTGTCAAAAACCTCCTTATACTGATAAAGACCTTTGGCAAAGTCTCAGGATACAAAATAAATGTGCAAAAGACAATCATATTTCTTTACACCAATAATAAACAAACAGAAACCCAAATAAAAAACACAATTCCATTCACCATAGCCACACACACAAAAAACGAAATACCCTGGCATCTTCCTAACCAGAAATGTGAAAGACTTTTACAATGAAAACTACAAAACACTGCTCAAAGAAATCAAAGATGACACAAACAATTAAAAAATATCCCATGCTCATGGATCGGAAGAATCAACATTGTGAAGATGTCCATCTTACCTAAGGCAATCTACAAATTCAATGCAATACCCATTAAATTACCAGCAGCATTCTTCTCAGACCTAGAAAAAACAACACAGGATTTCATATGGAAACACAAATGTCCAAGAATAGCCAGAACAATTCTCAGCAAAAAACAAACAAAAACAAACAAACAAAGCAGGTGGTATCACATTACCAGACTTCAAACTTTAGTATAAAGCTACAATCATCAAAACAGCTTAGTATTGGTATAGGAACAGGCATATAGATCAATGGAATAGAATTGAGATTCCAGAAGCAAAACCTCAATTTCTTAACCAACTCATCTTCAACAAAACCTCCACCACCTACCACTGGTGAGAGGAGAACCTATTCAGTAAATGGTGCTGGGAAAACTGGCTGACCACATGGAGAAGATTGAAACAGGACCCCTATCTATCCCCATACACAAAAATTAGCTCCAAATGGATCAGATACCTAAATGTATAACCTCAAACCATAAGAACCTTAGAAAATGAAGGACATACCCTCATGGAAATCATAACTGGCATCCAATTCCTGAACAAAACCTGAAACCCACAGTCCATAAGAGATAAGATAGACAAATAGGACCTCATCAAACTGACAAGCTACTGCAAAGTCAAAGAAACCATCAAGAGAGCAGAGTGACAGCCCACAAACTGGGGAAAAATATTTGCCAACTCCATGTCTGACAACATAACTTTCTTAAGAATCTCTTAAATGTGTGATTTTTAAAAAATTTATATTATTTTTTATTATGATATTGTGGGGTACAGTTAAGGGTTAGGTATACAAATACATTTCTTTTAGGCACCCTTCTTGATAAGAGGTGTTTCCCCATCCCCAGACAGATATTTGCTAATGTTAATCACATCCCCCCCATAGTTTCCCACTACTGTCAGTCATGATGTAATATTATGCAGTCATAAAGAATAACAAAATCATGAACTTCGCAGCAACCTGGATGTAATTAGAGTCTATAATACTGAGTGATCTTTCACAGAAACAAATAACCGAGTACCACAGGTTCTCACTCATAGTGGACCATGAACAACTACTGTAATACTATAAGAAAAGGATTGACAGTAGTTGGAAACTGTGGTGAGGAAGGGGGTGGGAAGGTGGGAATGATAGTAGTGAAATCTGACTTGGGGGGGCACACCTCATCAACACGATGAATGTTTGTATAGCCAACTCTGAATTGTACCCCACAATTTGAAAATAAAATAAAAAAAGAAAAAAGAAAGAAAGAAAGTTATGTTGAAAGACTTCTAATTACTGTTTGGTCTGATTGGGGTTTCTATTTCTTCCTAATTCAGGGTTGGGGTGCTGTTTATTTCCAAGAATTTATCCATTTCCTCTAGATTGTGTAGTTTGTTTGCATAAAGGTGTTCATAGTTGTCTTAGGTGATTTTTTGAATTCCCTTTATATCAGTTGTAATGTCTCCTTTTTCAGTTCTAATTGAACTAATTTGTTTTCCCTCTTTGCTTATTCATCTAGCTATTGGTGATCAATCTTGTTTATCTTTTCAAACAACCAAGTTCTTGTTTCATTGATTCTTTGTATTTTTTGTTTGTTTTTAGATTTCAATTTCATTTAGTTCTGCTCTCATCTTTGCTATATCTTTTCTTCTGCTAACTTTGAGTGTGGTTTGTTTGTGTTTTTCTAGTTCCTTGAGGTGTGATGTTGCAGTTCAGTCTTATAATGTAGGTCACAAATGTTACAAATTTTTCTCCAGAGGTTTTAGCAACTTGTTTCATTGTTGCTATTTCCATATTGATTTTTTTCTTGACCCAAGGACAATCAGGAGCAAATTGTTTAACTTCCATATCATTGTTTGATTTTGTAAGTTCTTCTGGAGTCAGTTATTCCACTATGGTCTGAGTTGGTGCTTGATATGATTCCAATTTTATTATATTTATTGAGACTTGATTTGTAGTTTATCATATGGTCTATCTTGGAGAATTTTCCATGTGCTGATGAGGAAAAAAAAATGTATTCTGTAAATTTGTGGATGGAATGTTCTGTAGATGTCTGTTAGTTCCATATCCTCCAGAGTCCTGTTTAACTGCAATGTTTCTTTGCTTACTTCCAGCCTTGATGATCTATCTATTGCTGTCAGTGAACTGTTGAAGTCTCTCACTATTACAGTATTGTTGTCTATCTCTTTCTTTAGGTCTAGTACAATTTGTCTTTTATAAAGCTGGATAATCTGATGCTAGGTGCATATATATTTCAAATTGTTATGTCTTCTCATTGGATTGATCGACTTATTATATAATAGTTGTCTTTGTCTTTTTAAATTGTTGTTAAATTAAAATCTGTTATGAAAATGGCTACTCCTGCTCATTTTGGGTTTCTATTTGCATGGAATTTGTTCCTCTACCATTTTACCTTGAGTATGTAGGAGTCTGTGAGTTAAGTTAGTCTCTTGAAGGCAATAGATATTTGGAAGGTTTCTTAAATTATTATTCTGCCAGTCTGTATCTACTTAGCAGGGCATTGAACACTGAGATTATTTACATTTAGAGGTAATAATAATATGCAAATGACATGAATAGACATCTCTCAAAATAAGATATCAAATGGCCCACAAACACAAGAAAAATGCTAAACATCACTCCTCATCAGAGAATACAAATTAAAACCACAATGAGATAACCGCCTTATACCAGTCACAATAGCCATTTAAAAAAAAGATGCTGGCATGAACACAGAGAAAAGAGTACACTTATAATACTGTTGGTGGGAGTGCAAATTAGTACAGCCTCTTTTGAAAGTGATATGGAGATTATTCAAAGAACTAATAGTGGATCCACCATTTGATCCAGCAATCCAATGCTAGGCATCTTTGCTAAGGAACAGAGTTTGTTATGTAAAACTGCAGTTGTACTTGCATGTTTATCACAGCACAATTCACAATCGCAAAGATGTGGAATCAACCTAAATGTACATCAGCTGATCACTGCATAATGAAAATGTGACATATATGCACCATGGACTACTACACAGCCATAAAAAATAATGACATCATTTCCTTTCCAGCAACATGGATGGAGTTGGAGATTGCCAATCTAAGTAAACTGACTCAGAAATAGAAAACTAAACATTCGAGAAGCGGCAAGATGGCAACGGGGCAACCCAGTCTCTGAAGCCTTCTGCAAAGGAGATCTGCAGTGGGTCTCTGACTCTCGCCCCGGGGGCTGTGGACCCCAACATCGCAGCCTGTTCTTCATATGGAGGTCAGCCATTGCCACCGCTGGGACATCACAACAGACTGAACAGTCACTGCGGCGCAAACGATGCCACCGCCGCAGCCCCCACACCGCTGCCACTGCCGCTGCCGCCACCAGTGCCGCAGACTCCGTGACGGCTGTAGCACCTCACACCACCCGGGCCCAAGGCAATCCACATCAAACCCCTTCAGGGAAGATCTGCTGGGATGGCTGTCACCTCTCCAGTGACCAAGACTGTCCTGCCCGCCGCCGTAAGTCTCCTATTGCCTGCCCTTAGGCAGGCAGCATTCTTGTTCCTGTCCAGTCCCACCCCCTCTGGGGCAAGCAGCTGAGATAGCATCACCTACTGGTGATTCAAGGTAACAACACTGAAATTGGAGAAATAAGCTTGATAAAGACATAGAACAGAGTGCTGAATGGAGGGTAAACTGACCTGTCCTTCACAGCAGATCAGGGGCAACTGACCCTAACTGCAAACTAATTTACCAGCTTGAAAAGAAAACTAGAAATCAGACCTGAAAGGACATTGGACTTAAACGAAAGGTCTCAGAGTATGCTTCATTGATTCTATTAGTTTAATGACTTAATTTTATTCCTACTGTATTGTTCCCCTTTTTTCTTTTTTTCCTTTTCCTTTTCTTCTCTTTTCTTCTCTCTGTAAACCATATCTTTGCATAGAGGAACAGCACACTAACAAGGTGGTTGGTTAGCTTGTATGTTAGCATCACTATATGTTTTATTTTTATTTTTTATTTTTTGTATGAGACTTGGTTAATCTGTAGCTGTGATCTATTCTTTTTATCTGTTTCAGTATAGGCCTCTCTCTCTATTTGTTGGCACACTCATTTGTTTCCACCCTTACTCCTCTATCTCTCCACTCCCCTCTTCAACCCACTATCTGCTCCATTCACTCCCCTCTGCTAAACACATTTTATTTCAGGGAGTAAACCTACAGCCCCACTGCATGGACAGAATCCAGGGCAGTGGGAAGTGGGTTCCACATTATCCACACACCTGTCAGCAAATACCAGGACCTGCAGACAGATTTTGAATCACAGCTCTCCCCTTAAGTAAATCTCAAAACTGCAAAAAGGACCACCTCCAACCTACAGTGCAACTCCAGAATTGAACAAAGTAAGAGGGCATACATAAAGAATAGGAGATTGAACAAACAGAAGTAAAACCCATCCCTTTACCCTTGAATAACAGAATTAAAGAAGACGGTGATGTGGAGGAAAGGAAAAAGTAGGGAGGTGGAAAGACCACACAGATGAAGAAAAACCAAAAGAAGAATATAGGTCTCACACAGACCCCTGGGAAATCAGACACTGAGAAAATAGATTCTGGAACACATACAATGAAGAGCCCCCAGAATGACTGGTTACATGCAACAAACCCAGACATCAAGACATTAATGGAGAGAATTTTAAAAATTGAGAAGAGACAAGAGGAACATAGGAAGGAGCCGATGTCAGAAATGACAGCAGTAAAGAATACTGTGATGGAAATAAATAAAAAACTAATAAGCATGGAAAGCAGAATCAGCCAAGCAGAAGAAAGAATCTCAGAGATTGAAGACCAAAACACAGAACTAACCCAAACTGTCCAAAGCATAGAAAAGAAGCTCAAAAAGACAGAACAAAACCTGCAAGAGATGAATGACCACTTCAAGAGACCAAATCTAAGAGTAATAGGGCTTCCTGAGGCAGAGAGAGAAACAAAAGCCACACTGGAACAAACATTTCATGAAATCATTCAAGAAAACTTCTCTCATCTCATTAAGGATGAAAAAATTCAAACACAAGAGATTCAGAGAACCCCTGAAAGACAACAAATGAGAAGACCAACTCCCAGACACATAATAATTCGCCTAAACAAAGTAGCTATAAAAGGAAAAATCCTAAAGGCAGCAAGAGAAGAAGGCCAGACTACCTACCAGGGAAAACCATTAGAATAGCAGCAGATTTATCCACAGAAACCCTTCAGGCCAGGAGATCCTGGAGCCCTAACTTCAAAGTTCTAAAAGAGAAACAATTTCAACCAAGAATAACCTACCCAGCCAAACTAAGCTTCGTTAGTGAGGAAGAATTGAAATCTTTTCCAGACATCCAATCCCTAAGGACCTACGCTGCCACCAGACTACCTCTACAAGAAACACTTAAGAAAGTACTGAACACAGAAGAAAGAGACAAAAGAACAACAGCATTCTTCATAAGAGTACAGGCAAAAGATTAAAAACACACATGAACCAACTCCAAAACCCAAAGAAAGACAACAAACAAACAGGAACAACTCTGTAAGAACCTTATGACAGGGATCAATTCTTGCATTTCAATTATTAGCCTAAATGTGAATGGACTAAATGCACCACTGAAAAGACATAGAATGGCAAAATGGATAAAATATCATCAGGTAACAATCTATTGCCTTCAAGAGACTCACCTCACTAGAAAGGACACCCACAGACTCAAAGTAAGAGGATGGGAAACAAACTTTCAGGTGAACAGAATACAAAAGAAAGGAGGAGTAGCGATCTTAATTTCAAACAAAATACCCTTCAAGGTATTAAAAATCAAAACAGATACAGAAGGCTACTACACAATGATAAAAGGCTCAATCCATCAACAAGAAATATCTATCCTACACATATATGCACCCAACATAGCTGCGCCAACTTTCATAAAACAACTTCTTGGAAAACTAAAGAAAGATATCGACTCTAACACCACCATAACTGGGGACTTAGATACCCCACGCACAATCCTAGACAGATCATCAGGACAAAAAAATCAGCAAGGAGATCCGGAACCTCAATGTGACTATGGACCAAATGGATTTAATTGATATCTACAGAACACTCCATCCAAAAACCACAGAATACACATTCTACTCATCACCACATGGAACATATTCTAAGATTGACCACATACTCGGCCTTAAATCAACCATAAGCAAATTTAAAAGAATCGAAATTCTACCAAGCACCTTCTTGGTTGACAGTGGAATAAAAATAAACATTGACACCAACAAAGTGCCCCCAAAACCCACAAAGACATGAACACTAAACAGCATGATGCTAAACAACTCCTGAGTCAACAACGAAATCAAAACAGGGATCAAAAGATACCTGGGAACAAATGAAAATGAAGAAACATCTTACCTCTGGGATGCCCTGAAAGCTGTAGTAAGAGGGGAATTTTTATCCCTACAAGCACACATGAAGAAAATGGAAGGAACAGAAATTCACAACCTAACAAGCCACCTAAAGAAGCTGGAAAAGCAAGACCACAAAAAACCTAATTTCAGCAGAAGTATCCAGATCACCAAAATAAAAGCCCAAATCCAGGACATAGAAGACAAAAAGATAATACAAAAAATCAATCACACAAAAAGCTGGTTCTTCAAAAGGATAAACAAGATCAATGGTCCCCTAGCTACATTGACCAAGAAAAAACGAGAAAAAAACCAAATAAGCACAATCAGAAACACAAAAGATGAAGTCACATCTGATCCTGAAGAAATACAAAAGATCATTAGAGACTACTACATACACTTGTATGGAAACAAACCTGAAAACCAGAAGGAAATGGAGGACTTTCTGACATCACACAACCTACCTAGGTTGGAACAAGTAGAAATTGAGACCCTAAATAGACCAATAACAATCAAGGAAATTGACTACATAATAAGAAAACTACCTACAAAAAAAGGCCTGGTCCAGATGGCTTTCCAGCAGAATTCTACAAGACATTCAAGGAGGAGCTGATACCAGTCCTACTGAAGGTATTCCAGGCGATTGAAAAAGATGGAACTCTCCCCAAATCATTTTACGAAGCCAACATCACATTGATACCCAAGTGAGGTAAAGATTCAACAACGAAAGAGAACTACAGGCCAATATCTTTGATGAACATAGATGCTAAAATTCTCAACAAGATCCTAGCAAACCGGATTCAGCAATACATCTCAAAAATCATCCAGTATGACCAAGTAGGCTTCATTACTAGGATGCAAGGCTGGTTCAACATTCGTAAAACCATAAATGTAATTAAATACATCAACAGATGTCAAAACAAAAACCACATGATCCTACCATTAGATGCAGAAACAGTTTTTGATAAAATCCAGCACCACTTCTTGATAAAAACCCTTGAATATCTAGGAATACTGGGAACATACCTCAAAATAGTAAAAGCCATCTACGAGAAACCCACAATCAGCAAACTCCTAAATGAACAAAAATTGGAACCAATTCCCCTGAAAACTGGAACTAGACAAGGATGCCCACTCTCACCCCCCCCCAGTTCAACATAGTATTGGAAGTCTTGGCTAGAGCAATTAGAGAAGAGGAGGCAATCAGAGGTATTCAAATAGGAAAAGAGGAAGTCAAGTTATCTCTCTATGTAGATGATATGATTGTGTACCTTGAAAACCCAAGAGAATCTGTCAAAAGCCTCCTTACAGTGATAAAGGCCTTTGGCAAAGTCTCAGGATACAAAATAAATGTACAAAAGACAATCACATTTCTCTACACCAATAATAAACAAACAGAAACCCAAATAAAAAACACAATTCCATTCACAATAGCCACAAAAAAAATGAAATACCTTGACAGCTTCCTGACCAGAGATGCGAAAGAACTTTACAATGAAAATTACAAAACACTGCTCAAAGAAATCAAAGCTGACACGAAGAAGTGGAAAAATGTCCCATGCTCATGGTTCAGAAGAATCAACATTGTGAAGATGTCCATCTTACCTAAGGCAATCTACAAATTCAATGCAATACCCATTAAATTACCAACAACATTCTTCTCAGACCTAGAAAAAACAACACAGGAATTCATATGGAAACACAAACGTCCAAGAATAGCCAGAACAATCCTCAGCAAAAAAAAAAAAAAAAAGCAGGTGGTATCACAATACCAGACTTCAAACTTTACTATAAAGCTACAATCATCAAAACAGCTTGGTATTGGTATAGGAACAGGCATATAGATCAATGGAACAGAACTGAGATTCCAGAAGCAAAACCTCAATTTCTCAACCAACTCATCTTAGACAAAGCCCCCACCACCTACCACTGGTGAGAGGAGAACCTATTCAGTAAATGGTGCTGGGAAAACTGGCTGACCACATGTAGAAGATTGAAACAGGACCGCTATCTATCCCCATGCACAAAGGTTAACTCCAAATGGATCAGAGACCTAAATGTAAAACCTCAAACCATAAGAACCTTAGAAAAGGAAGGAAATTCCCTCATGGAAATTGGAACTGGCATCCAATTCCTGTACAAAACCCAAAACTCACAGGTCATAAGAGAGAAGATAGACAAGTGGGACTTTATTAAACTGACAAGCTTCTCCAAAGCCAAAGAAACCATCAAGAGAGCAGGGAGACAGCCTACAGACTGGGAAAAAGCCTTTGCCATCTCTAGGTCTGTCAAAGGCTTAACATCCTGGATCTACAAGGAACTGAAGCGTACTGAAAAGAAGAAAACAAACAAACCCCATTATAAAATGGGCAAAAGATATGAACAGACACTTCACAAAAGAAGACATCTGAGTAGCCAACAAACACATGAATAAATGCTCAACCTCACTAATCATCAGGGAGATGCAAATCAAAACCACACTGAGATACCACCTAACTCTAGTCAGAATGGCAATTATCGACAACTCAAAAAACAACTGCTGCTGGAGAGGGTGTGGTGAAAAGGGAACACTTCTACACTGTTGGTGAGTGTGTAAACTAGTGCAACCTCTGTGGAAAGCAGTGTGGCGATTCCTAAAAGTTTTAAAAATCGACCTTCCGTATGACCCCGCAATCCCCCTACTGAGAATATACCCTGAAGAACTCAAATCACTCTATAAAAAAGATACCTGCACACATATGTTTATCACAGCATTGTTCACAATAGCAAGAACCTGGAAACAACCATGCTGCCCATCAGAAGAGGACTGGATTAAAAAAATGTGGTACATATACATGATGGAATACTACACAGCCATAAAAAAGAACAAAATCATGAATTTCGCAGCAACCTGGATGGAACTAGAGTCTATAATACTGAGTGACCTCTCACAGAAACAAAGATCCGAGTATCACATGTTCTCACTCAGATAATGGACCTTGAACATCCAATGTAATACTATAAGAAAATGACTGACGGTTTTGGGAAACTATGGGGGGGAGGGGGATGGGATTAACAGTAGCAAATATCTGTCTGGGGTTGGGAAAACACCTCTTATCAACAGGGTGCCTGAATGAAACGTAATTGTACACCTAACCCTTAACTGTACCCCACAAAACCATAACAAAAAATATTGATTAAAAAAAAAAACATTCATATGTGGTAGCTAAATGGTCACACAGTTGAAAATAATAAGCACTGGGGACACCAATACAAGGGGAGGCAGGAAGGAGTTGGAATTCAGAAACTACCTCTTGGGCACAATGTTCACTATCTGGGGACTGGGTCACCTGAGACCTAATTCCTACCACTACAAAATTTGTCTACTTAATGTATACTCATATACTCCCCCTTGAATTTAAAATAAAAATAAAGTTCTAAGCACAGAAAAGAACGAAAAATAGTTATACTCATTGCAAAAGCACAGAAAAGTACAAAGCTATTAGACCATACAGTTTAACCACAAAACATAACAAACAAAGCAACATTTTAATAGCAATATGACAGGAGTAAACTGTCACACATCAGTAATTAACTTGAACATGCATGTGTTAAATATGTCAATTAACAGGCATAGAGTAACAAATTGGATTTTAAAAAATGATGCCACACTCTCCTTCTTCAAGGAAATCCAGCTCACAGCAAAGGACACTGACAGGCTCAATAAAGGCTGGAGTAAGATTTCCCAGGCAAATGAAAAACAAAACAATACAAACTAACTAAAAAAAGCAGGAGTGATAGCTACTCTTATATCAGTCAAAACAAACTTCAATACAAAATAAAATAGGACACTGAAGCACACTGTATAGTGATCAAAGGCCCAATCCACCAATAAAAAACATTTATCTTAAAGTATATGCACCCAACACAGGAGCACCCAGATTTATAAAATAATTGTGACTTAAACTAAGAAACGCTATAAGGCATTTATACAATTATATTCAGACATATAAATACTCCAATAACAGCCCTAAACATATCATTGAGACAAAAACTAACAAGAACATTTGGAATTGTAACTCAATATTCAACCAAATGAATCTAACAGACTGTACAAAACAATTCATCCAACAACCACAGGCATAATTCTACTTACAGAACTTGGAATATACTCCAAGACTGACCACATTCTCAGGTATAAATCATCCATGAACAAACTTTAAGGCTGAAATAATATCAAGCACCTTCTCAGATCACAGTAGAATAAAAATAAATATTTCCAACAGGAACCCCCATATGGCCCAAAAATATTCATGGGAATTAAACAACATCTCATGAATGACTTTGGAGCTAACACGTACATCAAGGCAGGAATAAAAATATTCCTGTTAATAGATGAAAAGGACACAGCATATCAAAATACCTGGCAGTGCTGAGAAGGAAGTGTATGTACATTGCACACACATAGCAAGAAAACAGAGGGATCATAAGTAAGCAGCCAAACATCTTCTAAGGGAGTTGAAAACGCAAGAACAACCCAATCTTAGATTGAGTAGAATGACTTAAATTACTAAAATAAATTCACAGCTGAATTAAACGGAATCCAAAAAAATAATAGAAAGGACCAATAAAACAAAAAACTTTTTCTTTAACATTATAAATAAGATTGGTAGACCCCCAACCAGATTAACAAATAGAAGACAATAAACACAATTAGAAATGAAAAAGGCAGTATCACCGCTGATCCTGAAGAAATTCAAATGATTATCAGAGATTACAATGAACATCTGTATGCAAGTAAATTAGAAAATCTAGAGGAAATGGAGGAAATCCTGGTATCACATAATCTCCCAAGGTTAAAACAAAAAGAAATTAAAACCCAAAACAGTAACAATCCAAGAATTTGACACAGTATAAAAAGCCTCTCCACCAAAAAACAAAAACAAAAACAAACACCAACAACAAAACAAAGTCCTGGACTAGATGGTTTCTCAACTGAATTCTATAAGACATACAAGGAATAGCTGATGGCAAACCTATTGCAATTATTCTAGAAATTTGAGAAGAAAAAATTATTCCTAGCTCATTCTCTGAAGCTAATATTATCCTGATTCCCCAAAATGGCAAAGGACAAGCATGGGGGAAAAAAAACCAAAAACAAAAAAACAAAAAAACTATAGGCCAATTTCATAAATGAACATAGATGCAAAAATTCTCAACAAGATTCTAGCAAATCACATCTAACAGAACATTACAAGTAGCAGTCACCATGACCAGGTAGGCTTCACTCCCTGGGATTCGGGGATGGTTCAACATACATAAATCTATAAACTTGATTCATCACATAAGCAGGTGTAAACCAAGAACCACATGATTATCGTATTAGACACAGAAAAAGCATTTGAAAAAATTCAGCATACCTTCTTGATAAAAACCCTCAGACACATAGGCATCAAATGAACATTTCACAAATCAAAAAGAGCTATGTATGGAAAACCTGTATCTAAAATTATACTTAATGGGAAGAAACTGAACACCTTCCACCTAAGAACTGGAGCAAGACTAGAATGCCCACTCTCATTCCTTCTATTCAAATAGTACATACAATCCAAGCCAGAACAAGCAGGAAAGTGAAAGAAATCGGTGGTATCCAAATAGGAAAAGAGTTTTTCCTCTTTGCAAATTCCATGATTCCATACCTAGAAAACTCTATAGGTAAAAGAACTTTACAATGAGAACTACAAAACATGAGTCTAAGAAACCAAGAATGACACAAACTAATGGGAAAACATCCTATTCTCATGGACAGGAAGAAACAATATCATCAAGATGAACATTCTACCAAAGACAATCTACTGATTTAATATAACCCCCATAAAATTGCCAACATCATTTTTCACAGAACTAGAAAAGACAATGCAGAATTTCATATAGAAGCAAAAGAGACTGAATAACTAAAGTAATCTTCAGCAAAAGGAAGAAAGCTAGAGATATCACACTTCCAGACTTTAAAATTTACTTCAAGGCTACGGTAAACAAGAAGCATGGTGCTGGTACAGGAATGGATACATGGACCAATGAAACGGGACAGAAAATCCAGAAATAAAACAATGGACCTTCAACCAACTAATATTTGACAAAGCTGACATAAACAAACATCAGGGAAAGGAAATTATATTTAGAAAATTGTTCTGGGAAAACGGGTTAGCTACATACAGAAGAATAAAACTGAAACCCTGCCTATCACCATATGCAAAAATGAACTCAAAATGAATCAAGAAATTAAATATAAAACCTCAACCTATAGAAACCTTAAGCACAAAGAATACCCTACTAGGCATCAGAGTAGACAATCAATCTATGACAAAGTCCTCAAAAGCAAGTGCAACAAAAACTAAGATAGATACCTGGGAACATATCAAACTGAAATGCTTTTGCAAAGCAAAATAAACAATCAGGAGAGAAAAGAGACAATTCACAAATGGGAAAAATCATTTGTAAGATATGCATTTGACATAGACCTAGCATCCAGGATATATATAAGGAACTCAAATGAACTGAAAGAAAAAAAAAATTAAAAAGTGGGCACAGGACATGAACAGGCACTTCTTCAAGGAAGACACATAAGCAGCCAATAGACACATGAAAAAGTACCCAGTCTCACTAATCATCATAGAAATGCAACCAAAACTACAAGGAGATATCACCTAACACTGGTAAGGATAGCTATCATTAAAAAATCAAAAAGCAAATGGTTTTGGTATAGCTGTATGGAGAAGGAAATACTTCTACACTGTTGGGAGAAATGTAAATTCAGCCTCTATGGAAAATAGTGTGGCAATTTTTCAAAGAATTACATAGTGACCTTCCATATGATCCAGCAATCCCACTTCTGGGAATTTATCCAGTAGAACATAAATACTCTATTAAAAAGACACCTGTGCATGTATGTTCATTGCAGCACTATTTACAATAGCAAATACATGGAACCAGCCCAGATGTCCATCATAATAAGCTAGATAAAGGAAATATGGTACATATACAAGATGAAATATTATGTATCCATAAGGAACAAAATGATGTATTTTGCAGCAACATGGAAGCAGCTAGAGACCATCATACTACATGAACTGTCACAGAAACAAAGAACTGAATACTGCATGTTCTCAATCATAAGTGGGTACTGATCACTGCTCTCATGAGTACAAGGGTGGTGTCAGTAGACATTGCTAGAGGAGAGAGGGAAGAAGGTAGGAGAAATAGGGGCACATGGCAACACACTGGATACTGGGTCAGCTATAAAGGGGAGAAAGGGTCTACTAGAAGTTCAAATATCACCTGCATGTATCCAATGTATGTAGTAAATCTTTACATGTACCCCAGAACTCTTAAATAAAATAAAAAAATTAAAAAGTAAAAAACAAGTTTATTTATTTCGCATGATATACACATAAAATTATGTCATTTAAAAAGTGTTATAATAAGCCGGGCTCGGTGGCTCAGCCTGTAATCCCACGCCTTGGGAGGCTGAGGTGAGTGGATTGCCTGAGCCCGTGGGTTCAAGACCTGCCTGGGTAACTTGGTGAGACCTCATCTCTAAAATAAATCAAAAAATTAGCCGGGCATGGTACTGTGTGCCTGTAGTTCCAGCTACTTGGAAGGCTGAGGTGGAAGGATTGCCAGAGCCCAGCAGGTCGAGGCTGTGGTGGCCGGGAGTGGCCACTGCACTCCAGTCTGGGCAACAGAGTGAGACTCCAACTAAAAAAAAAAAAAAAAAAGTGTTATAATAAAAACTTATGGGAAGTGATGTCATGATGTCAGATAGCTCAAAAAAAAAAAAAAGAAAAAAAGAAAAAAAAGCAATAGTGACAACAATATTAGAAAAACACTGAATATGAGTTAGACAAAATTTGGTGTTTATTTTTTTAAAATCTGGAAAGATAAGACTGAAATATGATTGCAAGTTTAATATTAATTTCTAAGAATGTGAAATAAAGTATTAATAGATAAAAGTTTTATTATATAGTTTAACAATTAAACACTGGTTATACCCTTTAAAGGGTTACACTTGCAAGTGTGTGTAGGTGTGTGTGTTTATTTAATGTTATATATGGACTATGTATTTAACCACAAATACTTATAATCTCCAACACAGTTAATACATATTTTCCTAGAAAAATGAATGGGGTACACTGACCTAAATTAAATAGAAAATCAAAAGATACAGATTTAAACAGAGATTGGAATACTGGTTTGAAATTTATGTACAAAAAATTTTCAGGATCAGATGATTCACAGGTGAAATCCATTTAAGCTTGAAATAATTTACAATGAAAATGTCATATGAATTATTCCAAGACTAGAAAAAAGATGAAATTGGGAAAATGTCTTAAAGCAGCAAAACATGGCCAAAAAGTTTTATGCATAATAAAAATCAAACTAAGAACTAAATGTAATATAAATATTAAAGCAAAAATTCTAAATAAGATAACATACTGGGAATATAATCCCACAATTCTAGAGCCCTTGGAGGCTGAGGTGAGAGGATTCTTTGAGGCCATGAGTTTAAAACAAGCCTTGACAACTTAATAGGAATGTATCTTAAGAAAGTAGAAGAAAGAAAGGAAGGAATGGAGAGAGAGAGAGAGAGAGAGAGAGAGAGAGAGAGAGAGAGAGAGAGGAGAGAAAGAAAGAAAGAAAGAAAAAAGAGAAAGATAGAAAGAAAAAGAAAGAATGAAAAAAGAGAAAGAAAGAAAGAAAAAGAAAGAAGAAAATAAGAAAGAAAGAAAGAAAAAGAAAGAAGAAAATAAGAAAGAAAGAAAGAAAATGAAGTGACCATAGTGGTGCACATCTTTAGTCCTTGCTACTTAGGAGGGTGATCACTTGAGCCAGGAGTTTGAAGCTGTAGAAAGCTTGATCTTGTTACTGCACTCCAGCTTGTGAGAGGGAAGATAGCTAGAGAAAATTAGATTAGCAGGGCTGGTCGCCTGGTAACAGAGTAGCAAACTTCCTGCAGGTCTCTAGAACTGATACACTACCACTGGTAAACAAGTTCCTTACAAGCCCTGCAGGCTAGGACAAGAAAACACTCACTGTCAGGATTGAAAAATAAACCAATCAGCTCACTGCTACGTGCTGACCAATCAGTTCATTGTTAGACCTCTAGTTCCAACTGATTGGTTCTTAGTACTGACCAATTGGCACAGCTAGTGTCAACCAATCAGCACACAACTAGTGCTAGTCAATCAGCTATGTCTTAGGGCTATATAAGCACCAGGTGTTAGTTCCAAATTGGCAACCCTCTTAGGTCCCCTCCTACTGTGGGAACTTTTCTGTCCTTTCAATAAATCTGTATTTTCAGCTTAAGTCTGTGTCCCTCATTCCTCCTGGGCATGAGACAAGAACCCAGACCTGAAGATCTGCTGATGATCTTTGGAGCAGAAGAGTCATGCACTCCAGATGCTGGCTTACCAACCAATGGTGCCAATTGAATGAGGGGAGCTGCTAACAGAAGGCGAGACTCTGAAGCTGAGATACTTCTGGGGAATGGCTTGCAACCTACCAAAGCAGCAACACTCTCAGGGATTGGCTTGCCAGTCCATTAGATCCAACACTCTTGAGGTTAGACTTGCCAGTCCATTGAGCTGATACTCTTTGGGGTTTGGCTTGCCAATCCATTTAGCTGATACTGTCAGAGCCAAGGCTGATCTGATAAAAATCCATATCACCTGAATAACAGAGAAAGACCTGGTAACAAACAAAAAGAAATCAACAAAGAAGCAGAACAAAGTTTGCAAAAATCTCATGATAAATGAAAGCATAAAATTTAATAAATATTTTCGCTACAAATATTTACATCTTTAAAAACTTTCAAAACAATTTGTTATATGAAAATTTAGGCAAATAACTTATATGTGCCTGTTAAAAGATTCTGAAAGGCAGTTAACAAAACGCACTATTCATATTAAATAAAACTCCAAGCAAGCCGGGCTCGGTGGCTCAGCCTGTAATCCCGCGCCTTTGGGAGGCTGAGGTGAGTGGATTGCCTGAGCCCGAGGGTTTGAGACCCGCCTGGGCAGCGAGACCTCATCTCTACAATAAATTAAAAAAAAATCAGCTGGGCATGGTAGCGCGCGCCTGTAATTCCGGCTACTCGGAAGGCTGAGGCGGAAGGATCGCCGGAGCCCAGCAGGGCGAGGCTGCGGTGGCCGGGAGCGGCCACTGCACTCCAGTCTGGGCGACAGAGTGAGACTCCAACTCAAAAAAAAAAAAAAAAAAAAATCCAAGCAATGTTAGGATATTATGGAAGGTAATGGGTTCCAAGAAGTTCTACTTGTAAAAAGACACTCAAATATCCAACTTCCACCAATAGTGTAGAAGTGTTCACCACATTCTCTCCAGCATCTGCTGTTTTTTGAACTATTGATGACAGTCATCCTGATTGGAGTTAGATGGTATGTCAGTGTGGTTTTAATGAAGAAATTGCATTTCTTTGATGACTAGTGAGGCTGAACATTTTTTATGTACCTGTTGGCTGCTCATATGTCTTCTTTTGAGAAGTATCTATTCATTTATTTTTCCCACTTTGTAATAGGGCTGTTCATTTTTGTTTATGGCACATTTGAGTTTCTTGTAGATCTTAGATGTTAATCCTTTGTCAGATATACAGTAGGCAAATATTTTTTTCCCAGTCTATGGGCTGTCACCCCGCTTTCTCAATGGTTTCTTTGACTTTGCAGAAGCTTGTCAGTTTGATGAGGTCCCACTTCTATAGCTTATCTATTATGGCATGGGTGCTTGGGGTTTTGATCAGGAATTGGTTGCCAGTTCCAATATCCATAAGGGTGTCTACTGCATTTTCTAAGATTCTTATACTTTGAGGTTTTACATTTAGGTCTCTGATTCATTTATAGTTAATTCTTGTGTGTGGTGATATGTAGTGGTCTTGTTTGAATCTTCTGCATGTAGTCAGCCAGTTTTCCCAGCACCATTTACTGAATAGGTTTTCCTCTCCTCAGTGATTGATGGTGGAGGCTTTGTCGAAGATGAATTGGTGAGAAATTGAGATTTTGTTTCTGGAATCTCTATCCTGTTCTACTGATCTATATGCCTGTTCTTGTACCAATACCAGGCTGTTTTGATTATTGTCAGCCTCTGTGGAAACTGTGTGACAATTTCTAAAAGGTCTAAAAATTGACCTCTCATATGATTCCACAATTACTCTAGAGGGAATATACCCAGAGGAACTCAAGTCGCTCTATGAAATAGATATCTGCACATGCATGTTTATCACAGCATTATTTATAATAGTAAAAACATGGAACCTACCATGCTGTCCATCAAAAGAGGACTGGATTAAAAAAAAGTGGTACACATACATGATGGAATATTATGCAGCCATAAGGAAGAACAAAATTATGAACTTTGCAGCAACTTGTATGGATTTAGAGCCTATAATACTGAGTGATCTATCACAGAAACAAAGAACTAGGTATCACATGTTCTCACTCATAAGAAGACCTTGAACAACTATCATAATGCTGTAAGAAAGGGATTGGCAGTAGTGGAAAACTTCCAGAGGAGGGGGGACACTCCTCATCAACAAGGGCACCAGCATAATGAACATTTGTATACCTAACCCTGAATTGTACTCCACATATTTAAAATAGAAAACTAAAAAAAAAAACAAAACACGAAAATGTGAACCCTCTAGTAATTTACATATATATTAAAAAATCCAACTTATATTCTAAATATCATATCATTTGAAATCATGAATTAGTCCAGATTATCCAAAGTAACCATCACCAATCACAAGATACTTAAAATTTTTATTCATAGAAGCAAAAATTAAATATGCACAGTCATGCACACATAAAAGACACAATAAAATTTCCACGTATTAACTTTTTAAAAAAAATCACATCCCACTTTTGTAAAATGCATCAATTTTTTAAGTAAATTGCATTTTCAGCATTGTTAATACATAATTACTAGATTTTGCCATTTCTCAATATACACATATGTCAATACATCATATTGTATGCATTAAATTTATACAACTTTATTTGAAAATTTGGGCGTTTGAATTTTTCTGCATGCACACTTATTTTTAAATAATATTGTTATGTACAAATTTTGCCTATTTGTATATTTTTAGTACAACCTTATGTGGATGGTTGCCTGGGTGACAGTGGTATGGACAAGTGTTATGGCAGAAATCTGAAACTTAGGAATCAAGAAAATAACCAAAGGAAGCACTCAAAACTCTTCAACATATAGTATATGATCCCCTTAGGCTTTTACATAAAATGTATCTCTCTCTCTCTTTCTCTCTCTCTCTCTCTCTCTTCTCTGTCTACACACACACACACACACACACACACACACACACACACACACACACTATATATATAACTAAAATCTTTCTGGATTTTTAAGTTGTTTTAAGAACAATGTTTAGTCTCCATATTAATACACTAGTGGGGGTTGTTTTCAGGTAGAGAAAAATTTGGAAGAAACTGCAGAATTAAAAAAATAATTTAGAGATAGCCAGATAAGCTCATTTATTCAACTTTCAGAGTTGTGAATGATGGACTGTTCTAGGTACAGGAATTGTGATTATTCCTTCATGTAGCTCTTGTTTAAGGAGAAATTCAAGCAAAAAGATGCAATCACAATAGGTAGAATAAGTGCTGCCACTCAAGAATAGTGGAAGCACAAGGTACAGGGCTCTCTAACTAACTCTATTATTCAATAACTGAAGAAGAGGTTATTAAGCAAATGGGATCAAATTCCCAGTACCTAATAGACAGATAAATTTCTCATACTGAAAGTGGTTGTTTTTTGCCAAGTGGTCAATATGCTGAGTATTCCTGGTTAAAATGAAAAGTAATTTGCTCTTGTTTTACTTTTTTTTTTTCAACAATGTTGTTCTCAGAGAAACAAATCAGAAAACAAAAAAAGTAAAAAATGAATAATGAAATAAAATAAATATAACAATATGAATAATAGTGTTGATAATCAAGTAATGATAAATGAACTATCTACTGTGGGGTAATTTAAACTAAGAAATGAAAGATGCTAGATAACTAAGTTAGTTGAGTGCTTGAAAAGTATTTCTGGAAGAGAGAACACATGTCCTGACACAAGAAAGAATTTTTGTGCTTGATAAATGGAGAGATTGGGGTATATAAAGTATGATAATTATGAGAAAAGGAAAAGATGATGTGGGAGAGTCTATTAATCAGGCTTTTTCTAGAGAAAGAGTACCAATACGACAGAACATATATACCTCTCCTCCCTGCACACACACAATGGGTCTTTGTTAAGTTCATGGAAAATGCGTGTTATGGAAAAACTATACATGGATTTCAACATTTTTTGCACAAAAATAAACTCATAGTAACTCATTATAGCATGTCTAAAACAAAGATCTATTTTGCAGCACTAAGAAGGACAAGACATCAGTCTGAAAAGAGCTCCTATCAGAGCAACATAAATTCTGCTAAGATTGAAGTAAGGACAATTAAATTTGTGATAATGCTTCGGTGAAAGAATGCTAAAATTATTGATGCATTATAAATAGTTTCTGGAGACAATGCCTCAAGGAAATCTGCAGTTTACAGATTGATAACTCATTTTAAGAAGTGACAAAACAATGTTGACTATGAAGCCTGCAGTGACAGATTATCCACATCAATTTGAGAGGGAAAAAATTCATCTTGTTTGTGCTCTAATTGAATAAGACCAATGATAAAAAGCAGAAACATTTGCCAATACCATAGACATCGCAACTAACTCAGCTTACACAATTATGACTAAAATAAAAGCTAAACAAACTTTCTACTCAATTGTTGCCAAACCATTGAAACTAGATGAGCTGCAGAAAAGAGCAGAGATTTCAGTGACAATTTTAAGCAAGTGGGATCAAAATCCTGAAACATTTATTCAAAGGATTGTAACAGGAAATAGATTTACTAGTAGGATCCTGAAGACAAAGCACAATCTAAGCAATGGCTACCAAGAGATGAAAATCACTAGTCAAAGCAAAATCTGATTGGCCAAGAGCAAAGTTCATGGCAATAGTTTTTTGGGATGCTTAAGGCATTTTTTTTGTTGACTATCTGGAGAGACAGAAAATAATAACATCTGCTTGTTGTGAGAGTGTTTTGAGAAACTTAATCAAATTTTAGCAGGAAAAAGGAAAAAAAAAAAAAACTCCAAGGCAAGCTTCACCAACAAATCTTTGTTCACCATAATAATGCTTCTACTCATTCCTTTCATCAAACAAGGGCAACCATGTGAGAGTTTCAATAAAAAAATTCATTAGGCACCCACTTTACAATCTCTATTTAGCTCTTTCTGACTTATATTTGTTTTCTAATCATAAATAATCTTTGAGCACTTTTTTTCAGTTAGTAATGTGTAAAGGACTGCATTGACATAGTCAAATTTCCAGAACCCCCTCCATTCTTTATGGATGGACTAAATGGCTGGCATCATTGCTTACAAAAGTGTCCTAAACTTAATTGAAGCATATGTTGAGAAATTAAGTTTATATATATTTTTTACTTTTGGCTTTTAATTTCATTTTTTTCTACATGCTGATTAAAGTCTTTTGGGGTGTGTGTGTGTCTGTGTGTGTGTATCTGTGTGTGTGTGTCTGTGTGTGTGTGTGTTTGTATTATGAGGGACTGATTTGCTGAACTATGAAGTCTGAGAGGTCCACAATGTATGATTGGCTCTCTGCAAGATACAGACTTAAGAAAGCTAATGATGCAATTCAATCCGAGACTGTAGATATCAGAACAAAGGGAATCAGTGGCATGAATTTCAGTCGAAGAGCAGAAGAAAATGGATAAAGTGCAAGATCAATCAGTGAGGCAGAAAAATAAGAAGAGGAGATGTTTATTACTTTTTCCCTCCACCTTTTGTTTCTGTAGGCTCTCAAAGGGTTGGAGGATGCCTACCCACATTTGAAAGGATGATCTACTCTACTGAGTCTACAAATCCAAATGTTAATATCATCAAAAATCACCTTCATATATGTACCCAGAGACAATGTTTAATTTGAGCATCCTGTGACCTAGTAAAGTTGACACATAAAATTAACCATAGGAGAGAAAGGCAGGATATCATATCATGGAGGGCCTAACAGACCTTTTTAATAAAAGGCTCCAGGAGTCAAGTTGTCTCATCACACACAATAGGCAGTAATTAGACAGGATTAGACTTATTTTAAGAGAGATATCTGTTGGGTTTTTCACCACACGTTAGCCTCTTCATTTATAAAATCTCAGTATTTCAGTGCATAGAACAAGTTGAGCTTAAATTAAAACACTAATTTTTCTTTTAGATCTTTGATTTGTTCAAAAGGACTTTGTTATTATAGGCACAAAATTTTGAAGTAACTGTTGAAATGCAAATTGAAACATGAGTTTGTATTCTATTCAATTTGGTGCATCTTTTCATCATTGGTTTTCAGCAACTTAGACACAGACAGGGATGAGAGAGAGTTGAGTTAAAATTAATCTACATACTTGGTGTAGAAAGTACTGTGGCAAGTTTGCTCCAACTGGCAATACATTGGATGAAGTAATCAACCACATAAGCATATAATAAAAAATATATATTTAGAAGTAACTGAAGGCAGGAAAGAATGAAAGTTGTTTTAAGGTCATTTATAAATGTGATGAATATAGGTAAAGGAAACAATGAAGTATGTGATTCAAATACAGAATATTCACTTTGCAGTCAAATATGGAGCAAGTCTAAGTGATGACAAAATCTGTGATGGTTCATGAGAGTGCACTGATAAAATATATTCAAGATAGATATTCTCTAAGATGAAGGTGTCAAGCATATTGAGGTTGCATTATTTTAAACAATAAATGTAGAATTTTGAATAAGAAGAAAGACAATTATCTAGTGATAGGCAACACAAAATAATAGCCAAAAAGAGTCAAATAATAGCCAAAAATAAATACAGCCTGATTTTGAATCCTGGTGTCAACACATATTTATTCACTGGGTGACCTTGAGAAAGATATCTAACTGTCTCATCCTTTAATTTTCTAATCTGTAAAATCGGGATAACAATAATACATACTACATACAATTGTTTTGAGAATTATGCACTAATATAAGGTATGAGAACTTCCAGGATATAAGAAACCCTATAAAGTGTGAGGTAGATTTTTTAAAAGCATATGAAGGGGTTGGCAAGAGTGACTAGTCTCTCTGCAACAGAGTGAGCAGGTGTGCAGTCTCTGAGTATATGAAGAAATACAGTCAGGCTAGGACTGGAAGAAGCACTTTGATTTCTATTAAGAAACATAGGAGAGAGCTAGAGAGAGAGCATGAAGAGGAGAAAAAAAGAAAACACAGTGTTATTAAGCCAAGGGAGAAGAATTTTTCAAGGACATGGTCTTTGCACTTCACTTCCATGGTGCTATGAAAAGTTATAGAGGCAGCCGCTCTGAAACTTATTTTGTCCCCTTTTGCTGATAAGATTGCTGTAAGATTTGTTGCTGAGTGATAGTTTTCAAGCTACTATCTCAATAAGTTTTTTATGACAGCTGAATTATTACACTTAAAACAAACCTGAATTTTATAATATGCTATTCTGAAACGCAAGTAGAGTGTGAGTGTGTGTGTGTGTGTGTGTGTGTGTGTGTGTGTGTGTGTGTGTGTGTATTGGTTAAATTGGCTTTGCTGTTGACCCTTTCAAATAATCTTGGACTTTATTTTGTTACCTAGGTGATAAATGAAGTTAGAAGTAACATCCAATGGAACACTAGCAAGTTTCTTTAATAAAAAGAAAACATAGACTAAAAATATAATTTTTTGGCAATAAACTGGGGTGAGAGTGAGGGAGACATTCACATTTAAAAAAACACTCACAACCATGTCTTATGGTTTGATATATTGCCTAGGGTGCATTAGCAAGTTACAACAGAAAACAATAAAAATTAGGATATAAATTTTGGAAAGTTTTTGGAAATTAATACATTTTCAGTGTTAAGTTGGTTCACAGAAACCATTCCTATTTAATAGTAGTGGCATATTACTATGCTAACAACACTGCACAGCAATTTGAGCTTTATTGTTGTACACAAAAGACTATTTTAAGATGACTGGGTGACCTTGGGAAAGATACCTAACTACCTTGTGCTTTAATTTTCTAATCTGTAAAATTGGGATGACAATAGTACATACTGCATACTAAAATGGAGCCCTCATTTTTTCTAATTCTACCAAAAATGTTGATTGTGATTGCAATGGAAAAATAGCTGCAAGAGTCTGTAATAAGGTAGAAATATTTCTGATAAATATTATTTCCATTTTCCAAAACTTTTTATATTTTGTTTTTTAATACCATAGATTGTAGGAACAAGATAGTATAAAAAATCTCTGGATATTGTTGATCTATATGGGACTATTTATCATTTCTCCTCTCCTGCTCTTATTTAACAAATAAATACATAGTTATTCTATATTTACAAGCAGAAAGCATGTAAGTAGACATTGAAGTCTCCCTTTTTCTTCTAATTTGATTCAGCCTTATCTCTCATATTTTACTATGAATGCCTTTTCCTTTTTCTTAGATAATAAGCTTTGTTTCCTCATGCTTTATCTAAAATACAGCTTAAAAATTATGTGACATTCCACTACGGGAATAGGCTGGGAAAGATTGTGTCCAAAATATGTAGAAATATGTAATAGAAGTCTAGTGGAATTTTTGTTTAAATGCTATACTGCATTTTTTGGAAACAAGATTGGTAAGTCCTGACACATGTTATAACATAGATAAACCTTGAAAACAAGTGAAATAGATCAGTTAAAAATATATATATTGCATGACTTTATTCATATGAAATGTCCAAAATAGAGAAATCCATAGAAACATGTTTGCCAGTTGAGGGGAAATTTGGAGTCCTGCTAATAGATACGGTTTTCTTTTGGGGGTTATAAAGATATCCTAAAATTAATGGTGATGTGTCCACAACTCTGTGAATATGTTTTTTTATTTTTGTTTTTTATTTTTGAGTGTGTGTGTGTGTATTGGTTAAATTACCTTTGCTGTTGACCCTTATCAACCGGTCTCAATCAGTCACCTAGTCTGGAGTGCAGGGCACAATCATGGGTCACCACATCCTCCATCTTCTGGGCTCAAGGTAATCCTTCTGTATCAGCCTTTTGAGTAGCTAGGACTACATGCATACACTGGCATGCCCAGCTATTTTTTCGTGATTTTGTAGAGACAAGATCTCACTACGTTGCTCAGGCTGGTCTTGAACTCCTGTCCTCAAGCAATCCTCCTGTCTTGTCCTCCCAAAGTGCTGGACTTATAGGTGTGAACCCTGTGTCTGGCCTGTGAACATTCTTTTACAAACACCCTGATTTATATATTCTAAAAGGGTGAATATTGTGGACTGTGAGCTATATTTTAAACCTATTATTTAAAAAATTAAAACTACTAACCCACATTGACCTTATTGCCATTAAATTTTATTGGTAAATAATTGTACATATTTATGGGGTATATATGATATTTTAATATATGCCTACCATGTGTAATGATCAAATCAGGGCAATTAGGATATCCAATCCATCATCTCATTCATTTATTATTTCTCTGTGTTAAGAACATTTTAAATCTTCTAGCTATTGCAAAGTACACAATAAATTGCAATCACATTTACATATTTGTAGTGTGTGTGTAAACAGCTATTTTTTATTGTTTTTATTCTGCTTTTAAAAATATTTTTGCAATGTTAGAGAAAATTTACACTGCATGAGCTAGAGAAACAAGAAAGACTTTTTTTCTAGACTATTGAAATAAGGGAAAGAGATTGAATCCAATTCTGCTGAAACAAAAAGAGGAAAATTTTTAAGCACTGATATCGGAGTCCTGGAGGATGTTAGTGGGGAGGTTGATTTATGTGAATAGGCCATCTGTGCTTGCTAATTGCTCTCTCTGATATTTGGTCCCTACCCTCCCACAGAGTCTGAGGAGATAGGGGCCCTATCTTTCTTGATGATTACATTTTAATAGGATGATTGTCAGGTCCCAAAAAAACACTCCTGGGTTGTACAACAGGCAAGAGTCTGAGAGCAGATTTACATTTCAAAGGGGTAGAGAAATAATTTACAATAGCAGGTTTTCTAAAGTAAATGTTTTAAGAAAAGAGAGGTTAAGAGCCTATAGTCAGGAGGAAGCTTGTCTAAAGTTTAGTTCAGCTAAGAGGAATGATTAATACCATCTTTATTAGTAATTATTTAAATCAAAACTTTTTTGTACTGTTGATGTTTGGCAAATAAGGTCAAGAATTACAAATAATTAGGGATAATATCATTGTCTTAGTGTCCAGCTGTGAGCAATTTCTCTCTAGATGGTTTTCAGTACTTATTGGGGAATGGACTATTACAAATAAAAAACAAGTGATAAATTAAACTCAAATTAAGGAAGACCCTGGAAAGCAAATTTGAAAAAAATGAAGAGGTATGTTTAAAAAAGAATGATAAAGCTGTGACTACATGACAACAAATTATCTTTTAAAATATTTTGTAAATGAAAGGAGGAAAGAAACAAAGAATAAAAAGGAGATTAAGGGCCATCGCCTTGGTGGACTCTGGTGTGGCCATGTGCTCTTTGAGATATGGCTGTCCTTGGGGGAGGTAAATCTTCTTTCTCCCTTCTCTCTTTCTAATTTACTTTTAAGTAAATGTTTATTTAAAAAAAAACAGGACATTGAATATGACTAGTTTTCATAAATTTTTAAAAAGTCAGATAATTTAGAAACATAACAGTAAATAATGAATAGATTATATTGGATGATTATGGTGAGATTTCTTTCAGTTTACCCAACAAATAGATATAACTAAGTAAAGCAATGAAACATCCAAAATGAGAGATTTTTAAAGATTATAAAAGTTTAAAAAATAATATTCAAGTGAACAGATAGATAAAAAAATAGAAATATGGATATATATGTATAGATAGGTAAATATCTGTAATTCACTGTTTCTTTTTCCATGAACCCAAAAATGAATGCTTTAATTATTTATCAGAAAATCTTCCCCATCTTTATTTTAATCCAAAGCACATATGTTTATAAGAAATACATATTCACATGTCATTTAATCACAGGCACAAATTATTGTCATATGACTATAATTAATAGAAAAGAAAGTAAATGTTGTCTAATTCTCAATATGTTTCAGAATAACACAGCAATTAAGTAAAAATAACACCAAATCTCTATTTTCTTACGAAAATTAGTCTCCTATCTGCACCTACAACTATAGCAACAATAGCAGTAGCGATAGTAGTAGTAACGTTATTTCTATTACAATAATTCTAAAATTAATATCAGGTAAATGAAACAGGTTACCAAAAAGAAAGCTCTGGCTATATCATTATAACATTCATCTACATAATAAAACAAGTTAATTAAATTGGAAAATTACCTAGTCAGGTAAAAATAATTAGACTGAATTGTTTGAATTAAGAAATAGTAAAACTCGATAAAGGGTAAAATATTGGATACAATTTTATTATGTAATGAAGTATGTAGCAGATCTATTGGTACTCACCCACTTGGTTCCAAATCTCTTTACCAAATTCATCACAAACACCCAGTGCTGTATCTCTGTAAGAAAACTCACTGCAGTCTTTCAGAACGTTCTTTGCTTGAAGTGTCGCAAGACCAGGTACAATATTCCAGTTTTCTTTCCCTTCATGAAAGCTTACTTGTGATGTGACCCATACAGACCCCAGAACATTCCAAAGGAATTGAGCCCAAATTATGCATTGTTAGGCTTTGCCTGTTATCACATTCTTGCTTAGTCTTCTTTTTTACCCTGTACCAACTGACCATTCCTCTGCAAGTTTTCCCAGGGAATATGTCTAATAAATCACATTTTATGAATTATGATCATATGTTCTGCTTTGGAGAATTACTGTCTATAATAATAGCCAACTTTTCTATAAAATATCTTGGACAAATTTCTGAGACAATATGATAGTATGTTGATAATAAATTTTGAAGGTTAAAAATAATATATTTTAAAAACATGAATACATAGAAATAACCTTAATGGAAGAGTATACCAGACTAAATATAATAATCATCTCATTTCCAAAGACTTATAATTTAAATAAATAGCAACTTATAATTTAAATAATAGCAATATCATATATACATGATGTACATGTATATATGTACATCATGTACATATATAGATGTATACATGATATACATATAGATGCAGCAATACTTTAAGGTCTACCAATATCAGTTTAGTGTTCTAGTTTTGAAATAAATTATTTTGATTAAAATAACTGGTTATCAAGCAACTGAGTTTAGTAATAGGCTTAAATATTGTGTCTCATTTTATTTTTTATATATTGCCTTATCAAATTCTGCTCTCACGACCCGAAGTTAGACGCGTTCTCTCTAACAAATAACATTAAGTACCTAAAACAGGCAAGTCTTGCTTTTCTGGGGGCCAGAAAACACAGGTTTTGTTTTCATCAACTGATAAGCTATTACAAGCAAAATGGGTCAACCATTGTTGCAAACAAACGGTATTCAGATTTTGATTTTTATAAATATATGATATTATGTGTACACAAATGTAAATAAATATAAACATTTGGCAAAAAATATAAACATATCATTATTATAAAAGCATTAAGAAAGGCAAAGACGTTTCTCACAGCCGCATTTATGTGATGTATTTTCTTCAGAAGGATAGCTGTTTCTATATGCGTTCTATGAAAAGACTAGATATTGCTTATTAAAAACATCATCATCACATAGAGTTCAGAGTTTCAACTACGTGCTGAGACTTTATAAATAAATGTATAGCTATAGATAGATATAGATGTAATGTAGAGACATAATAATGATAATGATTACAATAACAACGAGAAGAGTAACACTGACAGTTATCTGTGTGGAATAAAAAAGTTGAGATAGGGCATTAAGAATGAAAAAATAGCTATATTCCATGCTGTGGGAGGATTTTAAAAATTGGGGAGAGGAACTAGGTAGATTTTATTCCTTAGTAGTCAAAAAGATTAACAGAACAACTATATTTTATACTACCACATAGTTATAATAATTCCATGACTGTGTCCATGGAGTCATGTTAGGGGTCACAATGAGACTTCTAAATGTTCCACGTAGTAAAAGGATTATATTAAAATACTCTTCGTCAGAGACTTTAAGGTGCAAGAACATATATTTCAACAACATTTTGAATAATTCACTTCTAAAATGGCAAATAATTTATGTATAAAGACCTTCAGGGTAAATTCCGAGATATTCTTCTGAGCCAAACAGCTCTATAAAATGGTCTTTGTAGAGGTGTCCCACATACTTTAACAGATTAAAAATGCTATTTTATAGAAAAAAATGAAAGCAGAAATAAAACAGATATAACTTTTCCTTGGTGCTACATCCTACATCTATTAAGATTTCTTCTGTCCACTTACGATATTATTACTAAAGATTTTTAAGGAAATATTAGCCGATTTTATAAACAATGACACAAACAAAGCACCAGCAGCCTAAACATACATTTAGAACATAAGGTTGAAAAAAATACAGAATTCGCAGTAACTTGTATGGATCTAGCATCTATAATACTGAGTGATCTGTCAGAGAAACAAAGGACAGAGTACCACATGTTCTCACTCATAAGTGAATCCTTAGTATTTACCATAATAGTATAAGAAAGGGATTGGCAGTAGTGGGATATTGTAGGTGTGGAAGGGAGTCACAACATCAATAAGGATACCTGATCCCAAGGCAGGCCTGGTGGGGACCAAAGGGAGGCCCAAACTTTACCTATACTATGTTCACTTGCATATGTAATCCTGAATTATACCACATATCTTTAAAATTAAATTAAAAAAATTAAAGTCATAGAGTTGTCTAACTGGAATCAACTTCAAGTAAATGCTAATTCATACTATATTCATTTTGCATTGTATATTGTTTCCTAAAGATATATTTAATTTCTACTGTTCATTAATTTTACTATATTTAAAAATACATATTTCTATATCTCTGCTCTTTTTATTCTTTAATGCAATCTCTTATTAATTACTAAAGTTTTTTAGAGAAAATATTTGCTTTATATTTCTAAACTATACTTAAGCTTATCAAAAAAATCATAATTAATTTATTTTACACAACTTTATTCAAAATCAATCTCTCTTTCTTCTGGCTTCAAATTAATCAAAGTTAGAAAAAAGTAAAATAGTTTATTAGAATGATGAACACAGTATCCACCATTACCAAATTTTTTAATCTACACTTTCTCCTCTCCTGTGTGATTTACAAAGGATATTTATGAACAAAATGTCACTTTATTTTGTAAATACTTCAACAATTAAAAGTAAGGGATTTTAAAAACATGTTAAAAATTTATTAACCTAAAAATTTATAACCATAGTATTACTAAACATCTATCTAATGTATATTTAAATTCCCAATATTTATTTATGCCACACATAGGTTTTGGCTTTTGGTTTCTTTATAGATATAATTTTGACATTTTCTGTGATTTTGCCAAGTGATGAAATGCATCTTTTCATTATGATAATAATGGAAATATATTATGACATGACAGTAAAATAGGCATTTATTATAAATACAAGACAACCCACCAGAATATTGCTCATTTGTATTATTATGTAAAATTATAAAAACAAACAAAAATTTTTAAAAAATGTTAGCAGCAAATAGATCTGAACAATAAGACTTCCCTTAAGGACTTCACTTTATAATTAGAGGCAATGGCTAATACAGAAAAAAAAAAAGCCAAATATAATGAGATAAGGCAATGCCAATATACCATGGCTGTCCAGAGGTTACATTCCTTTGCTCTTCTGATTTAAAATATCTCAAATCCAAAAAACCAAGAAAGTCTATTATTTGTCAACATTATTCAGGCTTCAGATTATACTCACTGATGTTCAAAGGGGAAAAAAATAAAAGAGAGGGCAATGAGTTACAATTTGAGAAGAAAATACTGCATTAGTAACAAAAGTATTGTGCAAAATTTTTATCTGACTTAGAGAAAGCAAAATGTATTTTCCTGTTGACATTCATGTTTTAAGTGTCACAAATACATAAGTTAGCTTCATAGGTCAAAATACTGCTGAAGTGAACCATATCTTCAAGTATGATAAGTGAAGTTGCAGAAGCATGAAATAATGATATTTTAAATACACATATCAAATATAGGTACACTATTAGATTTATAGAGTTTAAGTATTGAATTATACAATGGACCAAAAAGAATACAATCTACATATACAAAATATAGCAACCTATATAAGTAAAAAATGGGACCATTATATATAAAACAACTGTTTTCAGATATTGTGCAATAAGGAGTCCTAGAGTATCATTCCTGTGAACAGAAATTAAACAAATGTGATTAAATAATAGATATATCACAAACACATATACCTGTACAAAGATTATTTTGAGGTAATGAAGAGTAAAGGAGTTTTTAAAAAGTAACGTCTAGAGGTGAAATTTAAAAAACGATGCATTGAAGGACTTAAGAATAGATTCGACATTTCAAAAGAAAGATCAGTAAACTTGAAGCTATCACAAAATAATTAGAAGATGAGAGATATGAGAAATGAGGGAAATAGTTTTAATAATGGTCACAACATCTGCAACCAGTGACAAAACAGGTATACACATATGACTCAAATCAAAATATGTCAAAATGTACACTTTAGATGTGTACAGTCTAATATGCCATTTATAATTCATGCTAAATAATACAGAATAAAATACAAAAAATAAAAAGTATAAGTTACTGTAGATATATTAGATAGCAAAATAAACAAGCACAATAAATAATATCTATATGCATATACACATATATATGCCACAAAGTGTTTAAAAATTACTAACCATAATAATTCTAAATTCGATTGAAATTACTAACTCACTTATACAAATATTTCAATAAACCCAAGCAGAATAAAAACAACAAAATTTTTTGTGGCATACTATAATTAAAAAGCTGAAAACCTAAGACGTAATCTTCAAAAGCAGACGCAGGGAAAAAAAGGGATAAGCCAAATGCTAAGAATGACCACAAGCTTCTCAGAAGACAAATTGGAAGGCAGAAAATAATGAAATTAAATATCAAATAATGGATAGGGGATTAAGTTTCTTTGCTCAACTTAAATATACTTCAAAAATTATAGCAGGATAATGTCATTTTCAAACTAAATGAAGATCATTTGCTACCAGGATAATTATTCAATTGTAGGTAATTTCAGCTCTCCTTTAAGAAATCAATGGGACATGTAGATAATTAACATTAAAATATCATGATAATTATAGAACATGCTGACCCCAAGAAAAAAAAAATCCACAATTTTTTTCCCTTATAACTTGTACATCAACCAAGTTATTCTATAATCTAGGTTATAAAAAAATCAGAATCAAATTAAAATAATTGAAATTATACAAATTATACTTTCTGATCATAATAGTATCAAGAAGTCAGTAGATTAATATATGTGAAACCACAAGATGTTTGCCAATAGAACAACACAACTATAAACATCTAATAGAGTAACAAAGACAGTGGGTACGGTATAAAAATTTTAAATTGAATAATAAAATACAATATATCAAAATTGGTATGAAGCACTTCATGCTTGGAAGATAACCTTTAGCTTTCTTATAGTAAAGGGGAGAAATGACTGGGTGCGGTGGCTCAGTCTATAATTCTACCACTTTGAGAGGCTGAGGTGAGAGGATTGCCTGAGTTCACAAGTTCGAGACCCACTTGGGCAACTTGGTGAGATCTTGTCTATACTATAAATCACAAAAACTAGCCAGGCGTGGTGGAGTGTGTCTGTAGTTACAGCTACTTGGAAGGCTGAGGAGGAAGGATAGCCTAAGCCTGGCAGATGGAGGCTGCAATGGCCTTGAGCATGCCACTGCACTACAGCCTGGGCAACAAGAGTGAGACTTCAACTGAAAAAAAAAAAGTGAGAGAGAGAGAAATATAAATTTCATGACCCAAGTTTTCACTATACAAAAATTTATAAAAACCAAATTAATCTCAAAGTAAATATAAGAATGAAATAAGAATCAGTTATTAATAAGCAAAATTTTAAAAATAGAAAAAATCAATAAATTTAAAAACTGGATCCTTTTTTTCCTGTTGTTTCGTATATGCTGGGTTTTTTTCCTCTTTTAATTTTTATTTAAAATTGTGGGGTACAATTCAGGACTAGGTATACAAATATTCACTGTATATGAGGTACCCTTATTGATGTGGTGTGCCCCCCATTTCACAAGGCAGATATCGACTACTGTCAATCCCATCTCCCCGCAGTTTCCTGCCACTTTCAATCCTTTTCTTAAAGTAATACGGTGGTTGTTCAAGGTCCACTTATGAGTGAGAACACGCGATTCCAGAAGCAAAACCTCAGTTTCTCAATCAACTGATCTTCGACAAAGCCTCCACCACCCACTACTGGGGAAAGGAGAACCTATACAGTAAATGGTGCTGGGAAAACTGGCTGACCACATGAAGAAGATTAAAACAGGACCCCTAGCTATCTCCATACACAAAAATTAACTCTAAATGGATCACAGGCCTAAACGTAAAACCTCTAACTATAAGAACCTTGGAAAGTGCGAAAGATACTCTTATGGAAGTTGGAACTGGCAACCAATTCCTGATCAAAACCGAAGTGCCCATGCCATAAGAGATAAGATAGACAAGTGGGACCTTATTAAACTGGCAAGCTTCTGCAAAGTCAAAGAAACCATCAGGAGAGCAGGGAGAGGGAGACAGCCCACAGACTGGGAAAAAAACAAAAACAAAACTAGATCTTAAAAAAATCAGCAAAACTGATTAATCTCTAGCGATACTGTGAAGAAAAACAATAAGTCACTAATTACTAGCATTAAAATAATATGAAGACGCTAAGTATAATCTTTTTCTGATAATGTCTGGGTCTAATTTTAAATAATGACCTTGAAAATAAATTAGCAAATATCCCCCTTCTGTCTTGTTATACATTGTTTAATGCATAAATTATTATTCTTGACTACACCAGTGAAACAACCTAGAGGAACTCAACAAATTCCTTGAAAGTCACACGTTATGAAACCTGACAAAAGAATAAATAGAAAAAGTGAATTGATTTATATCACTTCAAAAAATGCATTTATATTTAAAACCTTCAACAAGATTTCAGAAATGATTTTCTTCTGATTGAAATATAAAGTAAAATGGTATTGATTCAAAGATAATATTTCGTGTTAAGACTCATTGAAATATAAAGTTTTAAAAAAGGAATTTAATAGTTCTCAGAATACATTTTTTAAAACATAAAGTATATTTGTATAAAACAAAAATATGAAATAAAAAACAATTACTATTTATAATATTTTCAGTTTGTTTCAAATACTTAACAATAAATCCAGTGAAACACACACCTACACAACTTTGCAAATAATTTGTAGATTTGATTGCTTGCTTTTTTTTCTTTTCTTTTTTTTTTTATTTTTTAAAGATGTGGGGTACAATTCAGGATTAGGTATACAAATGATAATTATGCAAGTATCCTTGTTGATGAGGTGTGCCCTTCCCTCCCCTGGCGGTTTCCCTCAATTGCCAATCCCATCCACCCTTCCCTGGCAGTTTCCCACTACTGTCAATCCTTTTCTGATAGTATTATGATAATTGTTCAAGGTTCACTTATGAGTGAGTACATATGGTACTCTATTCTTTGTTTTTGTGATAGATCACTGAGTATGAGCAACTCTAAATCCATACAAGTTGCTGCGAAGTCCATAAGTTTGTCATTTTTTATGGCTGCATAATATTCCATTGTGTATATACACCACTTTTTAAAAATCCAGTCCAGTTTCTATGGGCAGCATGGTTGGCTCCATGTTTTTGCTATTGTGAATAGAGCTGCAGCAAACATGCATTTGCAGGTATCTTTTTTGTAGAATGATTTGAGTTTCTCTAGATATATTCCAATAGGAGGATTGCTGGGTTATATGGAAGGTCAATTTCTAGTTCTTTCAGAAATCATCACATTGTCTTCCAAAGAGGTTGCACCAGTTTGCATTCCCACTAGAAGTGTAGAAACGTCCTTGTTTCTCCGCATCCTTTCCGGCATCTGTTGTTGGTTGTTTTATTAATAATGGTCATTCTTACTGGGTTTAGGTGATATCTTAATGTGGTTTTGATTTGCATTTCTCTGATTAGTGAGGTTAAGCACTTTTTTCATGTGTCTCTTGGCTACTTGTATGTCCTCTTTTGAGATGTGTCTATTCATGTCTTTTGCCCAATTTTTAATGGGGCTATTTGTTTTTGTTTTTTTTCTTTTTGGTGCATTTGAATTCGTTGTAGAGTCTAGATGTTAGGCCTTTATCAGATATGCAGTTGGGAAATATTTTTTCCCATTCTATGGGCTGTCTCCCTGCTCTCTTGATGGTTTCTTTTGCTTTGCAGAAGCACATCAGTTTAATGAGGTCCCACTTGTTTATCTTATTCGTATGGTGTGGACACTTAGGGTTTTGACCAAGAATTGACTGCCAGTCCCAATTTCCAGAAGGGTCTCTCCTGTATTTTCTAAGATTCTTATAGTTTGAGGTTTTACGTTTAGGTCTTTGATCCATTTAGAGTTAATTTTTGTGTGTGGTGATAGGTAGGGGTCCTGTTTCAATCTTCTGCATGTGGTCAACCAATTTTCCCAGCACCATTTACTGAAGAGGTTCTCCTCTCCCTAGTGATTGTTGTTGGAGGATTTGTCAAAGATGAGTTGGTTGAAGAATTGAGGTTTTGCTTCCAGAATCTCTATCCTGTTCCATTGGTCTATATACCTGTTCTTGTACCAATATCAAGCTGGTTTGATTACTATAGCCTTACAGTAAAGTTTGAAGTCTGGAAGTGTGATACCTCCTGCTTTATTTCTTTTGCTAAGGATTGTTTTGACTATTCGTGGCCATTTATGTTTTCATATGAATTTCTGTATTGTCATTTCCAGGTCTTAGAAGAATGATATTGGTAATTTAATGGTTATTGCATTGAATCTATAGATTGTCTTTGGAAGGATGGACATCTTATCAATGTTGATTCTTCCTATCCATGAGCATGGAATATTTTTCCATTTGTTTGTGTCTTCTTGGATTTCATTGAGCAATGTTTTGTAGTTCTCATTGTAAAGGTCTTTCACTTCTCTGGTTAAAAAGATACTGAGGTATTTCATTTTTCTTGTGGCTATTGTGAATGGGATTGTGCTTTTTATTTTGTTTTCTGCCTGTTTGTTGTTGGTGTATAAGAATGCAAAGGTCTTTTTTATTATTATTATAAAGATGTGGGGTACAATTCAGGGTAAAGTATACAAATGTTGATTATGCAGGTACCTTTTTTGATGAGGTATGCCCCTCTCTCCCCTAGAAGTTTCCCTCAACTGTCAATCTCACCCCCCAACAGTTTCTCTTAACTACCAGTCCCTTTCTCATAGTATTATAATTGTTCAAGGTTCACTTATGAGTGAGAACATATGGTACCCTATTCTTTGTTTCTGTGATAGATCACTGAGTATGATCGACTCTAAATCCATCCAAGTTGCAGTGAACTCCATATGTTTGTCCTTTTTTATGGCTGCATAATATTCCATTATGTATATGTACCATATTTTAAAAAATCCAGTCCAGCTTCTATGGGCAGCATGGTTGGTTCCATGTTTTTCCTATCATGAATAGAGCTGCAACAAATATACATGTGCAGGTATCTTTTGCAGAATGATTTCAGTTCCTCTGGGTATCAAATGGAAGGTCAATTTCTAGTTCTTTTAGAAATTGCCCCACTGTCTTCCAAAGAGGTTGCACTAGTTTGCATTCCCACCAGCAGTGTAGAGCTGTTCCTTTTTCTCCACATCCTCACTAACATCTGTTGTTGTTTGTTTTATTAATAATGGCCATTCTTACTGGGGTTAGGTGATATCTCAATGTGGTTTTGATTTGCATTTCTCTGATGATGAGTGAGGTTGAGCACTTTTTCATGTGTCTGTTGGCTGCCCTTATATCTTCTTTTGAGAAGTGTCTATTCATATCTTTTGCCCACTTTTTAATGGGACTATTTGGTTTTTTTTTTCCTTTTGATGCATTTGAATTCCTTGTAGAATGTGTTTTGCACATTTATTTTTTATTCTGAGACTTTGCCAAAGTCCTTTATTAATGCAGGCAGATTTTTGACAGATTCTTTTGGATTCTTGAGGTATATAATCAGCAAAGAGAGATGGTTTGACTTCTTCTTTTCCTATTTGGATACCCTTGATTTTCTTCTCTTGTCTAATTGCCCTACTTAGGACTTCTAGCACAATGTTGAACAAAAGAGGTGACAGTGGGCAGCCTTGTCTATCCAGTTTCTAGGGGAAATGTTACCAGTTTCTATCCATTCAGCAATATGTGAACTGTGGGTTTTTTGTAGATGGCACTTACTATTTTGAGATATGTTCCTTTTATACCTAGGTGTTTGAGGGTTTTTATCAAGAAGCAATGCTGAATTTTATCAAAAGCTATTTCTGCATCTAATGATATAATGTGTTTCTTGTTTTTACATCTTCTGATGTATTTAATTATATTTATGGTTGCTTGCTTGAGTTTTTTTCCTGAAGAAATATATACTGAGTCCCTTTTATTAGGTATCATTGTGTCTTTATGGAAAGTAATTTGAATTGCAAACATATATTATAACAAATTTTGCTATTAAAATAAGCCAAACACTTATTACTGTTTGTGAGGAAAAAGAAGTTATGAAACTGACATAAAATAAAATAAATGAGTCTTAGTGTTATAAAAATAATCAAAATGTTCATTAAAAATAGACTGGATAAAAAATGCGGTACATATACATGATGGAGTATTACACAGTCATAAAGAAGGACAAAATTATGGACTATGCAGCATTCTGGATTGATTTAGAATCTATAATACTCAGTGATCTGTCATAGAAACAAAAAACCAAATTCCATAAGTTCTCATTCATTAGCAGACCCTGAACATTAATCATAATACTATAAAAAAGGTATTAGCAGTAGTGGGACACTGCTGGGGGGAGGGGAGCACATAACATTAATAAGGGTACCTGATCTCAAATGAGGCCAAATGGGGATCAAAGGGAGACCCAAAAATTACCTGTACAATGACCACTTATCTACCTATACCTGAAGTGCATCACACATCTTTAAAATAAAATACAATTAAAAACAAACAAACAAACAAAAATAATCAAAATGATAAAGTAAAGCAAAAATCTCACATTGGCAAATGATTAGATGAATTTAAGAATTTTTTTAAAATTTTATGCTATAAAATGATGTAAGAACATGAAAATATTTTTAAAAGTTAATTCTGATTTTTAATCCACCACTATTTTATAATAATGTAATTCTGTTTTCCAATTGTCAAGCATATTTCTCATATGATTGCAAAACTAATTAGCAAAAATACTTACATGAGTGAATTATGAAGTAGGCATCCAGTTACAATTATTTGTCTTCCATAGCAATTATAGTTTTTTCATTCATGTCATTTTTTAAAATTATTATTATGGTGAGAACAGATAACATGAGTCCAATCCTTTTGACAAATTTTCAAGCGGATAGAACAGCATTGTTATGTAAAGTACAATGTAGTAGAGTATGAAGCTAGAGCCATCCATCTTGAATAACTGGAAATGTACAATTGCTGAACAAGCAATTCTCTACTTCTCCCTGACCCCTGTTCCTGGCAAGTACCATCCTGATTTCTGCTTTTATGAGTTTAAAATTTTAGTTACCTCACATAAGTAAAACTGTGCATTCTTCATTGCTCTGTCACAGAGTTATTTATTTGGCATAATGTTCTCAGGGCTCATCCATGTTTTCAAATAATACAAGATTTCCTTCTTTTTCAAAGCTGAATAATATGCCATTGTATTTAATGACCACATTTAAAAAAATTTATTCATCTATTAATGGATATTCAGGTGGTTTCCACATCCTTTCTATTATGAACAATCCTACAATAAATATGGGACCACAGATATCTTTTAGAGATACTGATTTTAATTCAATTTGATAAATAGCCAGCAGCAGAATAGCTGAATCATTTGTTAATTCTATTATTAATTTTTTGAAGCAATTTCATATTGTTTTCCATATCAGTTGTACAATTTGATATTCTCATCAACAATGTACAATTTTTCCAATTTCTCAAAATTTTCAACAATTGTAATCTTTTGTTTTTATTATAATGGCCACCGTAACAGGTGTGAGATATTTCACTGTGGTTTTAATTTGCATTAATTATGTTACTATACACTAAAAATAAACTATCCAGACTGAAAATTAAGAAAACAATCTCACCTACAATAGCACCATAAACACAAAACACTTTAAAATAGACATACCCAAAGAGGTGAAAAAATCTTACACTGAAAACTGCAAAGCATTGTTAAGAAAAATTAGATACTAATGAATTGACAAACACATTCATAGATTGAAAGGCCTGATATTGTTAAACTGCTCATGCTAACTAAAGCAAACTACAAAGTCCACACAGTCACTATCAAAATTCCAAAGGTGCTTAAACAGAAATAGAAAAAGAAAAAAAAAATTCTTTAATTTGTTTGGAACCACAAAGAACCCCAAAGAAATGAGAAAAAAATGAACAAAACTGATATTTCTGAATACAACATATGTTACACAATTACAGTAATTAAAACAGTGTTATTAGCAGCAAGACAAAAATATAGACCAATACAACAAAATAGAGAGCTCAGAATTAAGCTCACACATACATGATGATAGAAAAAATACACAAAAGAGAAAAGGTAGTCTCTTCAATAAATGGTGTCAGGAGAATCTAACTCAAAATGCATTAAAGACAAATATAAGACCTGAAACTCATTGCCTACTCCAATGAGCATAAGGGTGTTTTCTACATTTTTTTTTGTTCTTTTAGCTTTTTAGATTTAAAAGTTAAGGCTGACAAGTGGTACCTTATCAAGCTGAAATGATTTTGTACAACAAAAGAAACCATAAAGAGAGTAAACAGACAACCCATAGAACAGGAAAAAATATTTGCAAATTATGCATCTAACAAAGACTTAACATCCAGGATCCACAAGGAACTCAGATGAAGTGAAAGGAAAAAATATAAATTAAAAAGTGGGCAAAAGACATGAACAGACACTTTTCAAAAGATGCAAGCAGCCAGCAGACACATGAAAAAATGCTCAGTCTCATTAATCATCAGAGAAATGCAAACCAAAACTACAATAAGACCCCATCTAATCCTTGTAAGGATGGCTATTACTAAGGAAAAAAAAAAAACAAAACAGAAGCTAGCACAGGTGCAGATAAAAGGAAACACTTCCTTTGGTGGGAGTGCACACTAGTTCAACCTCTTCTATGGAAAGCAGTGTGGTGATTCCTAGAAGAAATAAAAATTGACCTTCTATACAACCCAATAACCCCTCTCCTGGGAATATATCTGGAAGGACATTAACTCTCTTACAAAAAAGACACCAGCACTTCCGTGCTTATTGCCACACTATTCTCAATAGCAAAAACATGAAACCAACTCTACTGCCCATCACATGTGGGCTGGATAAAGAAAATGTGCTACATATACACGATTATCATGAAGCCATGAAGCGTAACAAAATCATGGACTTCACAACACATTGGGTAGAGTCGGAAACCATCATCCTAAGTGCTGTATCACACAAGCAAAGATCTGAATACGGCCTATTGTCACTCATAACTGGGTCTTGAATATTAGTCACATTAAAATTAGGGAGAGATCAGCTGTCATCGGGCACTGCTGGAAGGAGGGAGGAAGGGAGAAGGATGTGGGGCAACACAAAAGGTACTTGGTTCATTATCAGGAGAGTGAGTGCCAGCTAAAAGCACACACTTCACCTGCATGCAGCCTACTTATGTAGTAAATCCTCATTTATGCCCCACATTTCTATAGTAAAATAAAAATTTTTTAAAGACCTGAAACTAGGCTGGACTCAGTGGCTCAGCCTGTAATCCCGCGCTTTGGGAGGCGGAGGTGAGTGGATTGCCTGAGCCCGCTGGTTCGAGACCCGCCTGGGCAATTTGGCGAGACCTCATTTCTACAATAAATCAAAAAAAATTAGCTGGGTGTGGTAGCGCGCGCCTGTAATCCGGCTACTTGGAAGGCTGAGGTGGAAGGATTCCTGGAGCCCAGCCGGTCGAGGCTATAGTGGCCGGAGTGGCCATTGCACTCCAGTCTGGGTGACAGAGTGAGACTCCGATTCAAAAAAAAAAAGACCTGAAACTGTAAAGCACCTAGAAGAAAGCATTTTTTTTAAATCTCATAACATTGATATTGACAATGATTTTTTTTAAAGATATGACTCCAAATGCGAAAGCAACCAAGCAAAAATAGCCAAGTGGAACTATATCAAACTGAAAAGCTTCTGCACAGCAAAGGTAATAATCAACAGAGTGAAAAAGCAAATTAGAGAATGGGAAAAATCTTTCTCAACAATATATTTGCTAAAGGGTTAATATCCCAAATATATAAGTAATGTATACAACTCAATGGCAAAAAAGGAATGAAGCAATAACAGAATTAAAAAACGGACAAAGAGCTTGATTAGACATTTCTTCAAAGAAGACATACAAATAGTCATCAAGAAATTATATTCTTTTATTTTGATATTGTGTGCTTTGGGGAGTAGCTTTGGAAATTAAATGAATAAATAAATCTCTAGGAATATTTAATAAATATCTCATCTTGGGAAAATAAAGCTGTTTGTTGGCAGGGAAAATGCAGCTTTTAAGTCAAAGAAAATTACATATTATGATTTAAAGACCGATTTATAGATTTATTTCGAGTCCAAGGGATTAAAATAAATAGACTTCAAGTTTCAGATCTAGAATTATAACATAATCTTTTAAATGTTTTCATTGTCCTTTAGCATAAAATAATATCTTACAACTCATCACAGATTGCTTTGGTATTTTAAAGATGAAGAAAAAGGAAATCTACATGATGTGATAGAAAATAAATATAAATAAATACAGATATCACTCACCATACAAAATGAATATTATATATTTTAAATATTACAATGGGGATTTTAGTAATAGAAACTGAGTCAAAGGAATAAAAGTAATAACTCTGGCTCAGTTCCTTTAATGTTATTACATTCTGGAAATATTGACAACATTTTTATTTTGAATAGAATTTCTATTCTATTCAAAGATGAATTTATTATGCACATAAACAAGAGAACATTTTAGCTTACCTGAAAGCACTGATAATTCTATCTGTAGTGTGGGCACATCTCCTTTTGAATAAACAAACTAAAAACAACAAAAACAAAGCATATCACACCTTCACACACCCAGACACACACACTGAAAACTAACAGTTAGATCAAGGTGGATATCAGACTATTTTCTTCTTTACTTTATAAAAGTAAATAATATTTTAGCAGTTTATAGACCCATAATTTAAAACAATACTCTCTAACTTTGATCATATTTTGAAAGGTTTTAAGTCATTACTTAACATTCTAATCTATATTCCTAATTATGAATTATATGAATATTACTGTTAGGATGTTAGTTTCTCTTTCTTTTCTCTTTTCATTTTATTTTAGAGTGGATATCTTCTCATGTCCTTGTCCCTTAAGATATATTGAATAAATGTCTTCCCTGTAGTTACAAGCAAATGACATTTTGTATTGCTATCATCTAATATTTATCAAAAGTTCTGTTAGAAGAAAAAAATTTATGGAAAATTGTTTGAAAGGCAAGTGGGAAACATGAATTGTATGCATGACTACTACTACATTGAGCCTTATGTACAGATATTTAAATAGTATACTTTTTTGCCTTCACAACAACTGTTCAGTGGAACACCTTCTGAATTATACTTTTGGTACATTGAGGGGTATGACAAGAAAAAACTTATAAAACTCACTTTTGCCATCTGTGTAACAAAGTTATCAAATACTATTTTAAAAATTTATCAAAAGATTAACCTGGCAAAAATAGCTTAGGACTTGGAGAGGCAAATTTGATTGATCTTTATATCTGAAATGTTATAAATATGCTGTGCTTCATTTTATTCATTTTTTTTTCATTAATCAGTATTTTTTTATTATGGTTTTGTGGGGTACAGTTAAGGATTAGGTGCACAATTACATTTCATTCAGGCACCCTGTTGATAAGAGGTGTTTTCCCATCCCCCGATAGATATTTGCTACTGTTAATCCCATCCCCCTCCCTCTCCATAGTTTCCCACTACCATCAGTCATTTTCTTATAGTATTGCATTGGATGTTCATGGTCCATTATATGAGTGAGAACATGTGATATTCGGATGTTTGTTTCTGTGAGAGGTCACTCAGTATTACAGACTCTAGTTCCATCCAGGTTGCTGCGAAATTCATGATTTTATTCTTTTTTATGGCTGCGTAGTATTCCATCGCGTATATGTACCACTATTTTTTAATCCAGTCCTCTTTTGATGGGCAGCATGGTTGTTTCCAGGTTTTTGCTATTGTGAACAACGCTGCAATAAACATACGTGTGAAGGCATCTTTTTTATAGAGTGAATTGTGTTCTTCAGGATATATTCCCAGTAGGGGGATTGCAAGGTCATATGGAAGGTCAATTTTTAGAGCTTTTAGGAATCTTTCCACAGAGGTGGCACTAGTTTACACTCCCACCAACAGTGTAGAAGTGTTCCCTTTTCACCACACCCTCTCCAGCAGCTGCTATTTTTTGATTTTTGATAATTGCCATTCTGACTGGAGTTAGGTGGTATCTCAGTGTGGTTTTGATTTGCATCTCCCTGATGATTAGTGAGGTTGAGCATTTCTTCATGTGTTTGCTGGCTGCTCGAATGTCCTCTTTTGTGAAGTGTCTGTTCATATCATTTGCCCATTTTATAATGGGGTTATTTGTTTTCTTCTTTTCAGTATGTTTCAGTTCCTTGTAGATGCAGGATGTTAAGCCTTTGTCAGACCTAGATTTGGCAAATACTTTTTCCCAGTCTGTAGGCTGTCTCCCTGCTCTCTTGATGGTTTCTTTGGCTTTGCAGAAGCTTTTCAGTTTAATAAGGTCCCATTTGTCTATCTTCTCTCTTAAGTCCTGTGGGTTTCGGGTTTTGTACAGGAATTGGATGCCAGTTCCGATTTCCATGAGAGTATTTCCTTCATTTTCTATGGTTCTTATGGTTTGAGGTTTTACATTTAGGTCTCTGATCCATTTGGAGTTAACCTTTGTGCATGGGGATAGATAGGGATCCTGTTTCAATCTTCTGCATGTGGTCAGCCAATTTTCCCAGCACCGTTTACTGAATAGGTTCTCCTCTCCCCATTGGTAGGTGGTGGGGGCTTTGTCGAAGATGAGTTGGTTGAAAAATTGAGGTTTTGCTTCTTGAATCTCAATTGTGTTCCATTGATCTATATGCCTGTTCCTGTACTAATACCAGGCTGTTTTGATGATTGTAGTTTTATAGTAAAGTTTGAAGTCTGGTATTGTGATACCACCTGCTTTGTTTTTTTTGCTGAGGATTGTTCTGGCTATTCTTGGACGTTTGTGTTTCCATATGAATTCCTGTGTTGTTTTTTCTAGGTCTGAGAAGAATGTTGCTGGTAATTTAATGGGTATTGCATTGAATTTGTAGATTGCCTTAGGTAAGATGGACATCTTCACAATGTTGATTCTTCCGATCCATGAGCATGGGACATTTTTCCACTTGTTCGTGTCAGCTTTGATATCTTTGAGAAAATTTTGTAATTTTCATTATAAAAGTCTTTCACGTCTCTGGTTAGGAAGATGCAAAGGTATTTCATTTTTTTTTTTTGTGGCTATTGTGAATGGAATTGTGTTTTTTATTTGGGTTTCTGTTTGTTTATTATTGGTGTAGAGAAATGTGATTGTCTTTTGTACATTTATTTTGTATCCTGAGACTTTGCCAAAGGCTTTTATCAATGTATGGAGGCCTTTGACAGATTCTCTTGGGTTTTCAAGGTACACCATCATATCATCTGCATAGAGAGATAACTTGACTTCCTCTTTCCCTATTTGAATACCTCTGATTGCCTCCTCTTGTCTGATTGCTTTAACCAGGACTTCCAATACTATGTTGAACAGGAGGGGAGAGAGTGGGCATCCTTGTCTAGTTCCAGTTTTCAGGGGAATTGGTTCCAATTTTTGTCCATTTAGGAGTATGCTGGCTGTGGGTTTCTCGTAGATGGCTTTTACTATTTTGAGGTATGTTCCCCGTATGCCTATTTGTTCAAGGGTTTTTATCAAGAAGGGGTGCTGGATTTTATCAAAAGATTTTTCTGCATCTAGTAATATGATCATGTGATTTTTGTTTTGACATCTGTTGATGTATTTAATTACATTTATGGTTTTACGAATGTTGAACCAGACTTGCATGCCAGGAATGAAGCCTACTTGGTCATGGTGGATGATTTTTGAGATGTATTGCTGAATCCGGTTTGCTAGGATCTTATTGAGAATTTTAGCATCTATGTTCATCAAAGATATTGGGCTGTGGTTCTCTTTCTTTGTTGGATCTTTACCTGGCTTGGGTATCAATGTGATGTTGGCTTCGTAAAATGATTTGGGGAGAGTTTCACCTTTTTCAATCGCCTGGAATACCTTCAGTAGGATTGGTATCAGCTCCTCCTTGAATGTCTTGTAGAATTCTGCTGGAAAGCCATCTGGACCAGGGCTTTTCTTTGTAGGAAGTTTTCTTATTATGTAGTCAATTTCCTTGATTGTTATTGGTCTATTTAGCGTCTCAATTTCTTCTTGTTCTAATCTAGGTAGGTTGTGTGATGTCGGAAAGTCCTCCATTTCCTTATGGTTTTCAAGTTTGTTTCCATACAAGTGTACGTAGTAGTCTCTAATTATCTTTTGTATTTATTCAAGGTCAGATGTGACTTCATCTTTTGTGTTTCTGATTATGCTTATTTGGTTTTTTTCTCATTTTTTCTTGGTCAGTCTAGCTAGGGGATCATCGATCTTGTTTACTCTTTCGAAGAACCAGCTTTTTGTTTCATTGATTTTTTTTGTATTATCTTTTTGTCTTCTATGTCCTGAATTTGGGCTTTTATTTTGGTGATCTGGATTCTTCTGCTGAAATTAGGGTTTTTGTGGTCATGCTTTTCCAACTTCTTTAGGTGGCTTGTTAGGTTGTGCATTTCTGTTCCTTCCATTTTCTTCATGTGTGTTTGTAGGGATATAAATTCCCCTCTTACTACAGCTTTCAGGGCATCCCAGAGATTCTGGTAAGATGTTTATTCATTTTCATTCGTTCCCAGGTATCTTTTGATCCCTGTTTTGATTTTGTCATTGACCCAGGAGTTGTTTAGCACCATGCTGCTTAGTGTCCATGTCTTTGTGGGTTTTGGGGGCACTTTGTTGGTGTCAATGTTTATTTTTATTCCATTGTGGTCTGAGAAGGTGTTTGGTAGAATTTCGGTCCTTTTAATTTGCTTATGCTTGATTTATGGCCGAGTATGTGGTCGATCTTAGAATATGTTCCATGTGGTGATGAGTAGAATGTGTATTCTGTGGTCTTTGGATGGAGTGTTCTGTAGGTATCAATTAAGTCCATTTGGTCCAAAGTCACATTGAGGTTCCAGATCTCCTTGCTGATTTTTTGTCCTGATGATCTGTCTAGGGTTGTGAGTGGGGTATTAAAGTCCCTAGTTATGATAGTGGTAGAGTCAATATCTTTCTTTAGTTTTCCAAGAAGTTGCTTTATGAAAGTTGGCGCACCTATGTTGGGTGCATTTATGTTTAGGATAGATATTTCTTGTTGATGGATTGAGCCTTTTGTCATTATGTAGTGGCCTTCTGTATCTTTTTTGATTTTTAATAGTTTGAAGGGTACTTTGTCTGAAATTCAGATCGCTACTCCTCCTTTCTTTTGTATTCCGTTCGCCTGAAAGTTTGTTTCCCATCCTCTTACTTTGAGTCTGTGGGTGTCCTTTCTAGTGAGGTGATTCTCTTGAAGGCAATAGATTGTTGCCTGATGATATTTTATCCATTTTGCCATTCTATGTCTTTTCAGTGGTGCATTTAGTCCATTCACATTTAGGCTAATAATTGAAATGCAAGCATTGATCCCTGTCATAAGGTTCTTACAGAGTTGTTCCTGTTTGTTTGTTTTCTTTCTTTGGGTTTTGGAGTTGGTTCATGTGTGTTTTTAATCTTTTGCCTGTACTCTTGTGAAGAATGCTGTTGTTCTTTTTTCTTTTTCTTCTGTGTTTAGTACTTTCTTAAGTGTTTCTTGTAGAAGTGGTCTGGTGGTAGCGTAGGTTCTTAGGGATTGGATGTCTGGAAAAGATTTCAATTCTCCCTCACTAATGAAGCTTAGTTTGGCTGGGTAGGTTATTCTTGGTTGAAATTGTTTTTCTTTTAGAACTTTGAAGATAGGGCTCCAGGCTCTTCTGGCCTGAAGGGTTTCTGTGGATAAATCTGCTGCTATTCTAATTGGTTTTCCCTGGTAGATAGTCTGGCCTTTTTCTCTTGCTGCCTTTAGGATTTTTCCTTTCATAGCTACTTTGTTTTGGCGAATTATTATGTGTCTGGGAGTTGGTCTTCTCATTTGTTGTCTTGCAGGGGTTCTCTGAATCTCTTGTGTTTGAATTTTTTTCATCCTTAATGAGATGAGGGAAGTTTTCTTGAATGACTTCATGAAATGTTTGTTCCAGCATGGCTTCTGTTTCTCTTTCTGCCTCAGGAAGCCCAATTATTCTTAGGTTTGGTCTCTTGAAGTGATCATTCATCTCGTGCTGGTTTTGTTCTGTCTTTTTGAACTTCTTTTCTATGCTTTTGACAGTTTGGGTTAGTTCTGTGTTTTGGTCTTCGAGCTCTGAGATTCTTTCTTCTGCTTGGCTGATTCTGCTTTCCATGCTTATTAGTCTGTTGTTCATTTCCATCACGGTATTCTTTACTGCTGTCATTTCTGACAACAGCTCCTTCCTATTTTCTTCTTGTCTCTCCTCAATTTTTTTAATTCTCTCCATTAATGTCTTGATGTCTGCGTTTGTTGCATGTAACCAGTCATTCTGGGGACTCTTCATTGTCTGTGTTCCAGAATCTGTTTTCTCAGTGTCTGATTTCCCAGGGGTCTGTGTAGGACCTATATTCTTCTTTTGTTTTTTCTTCATTTGTGCGTTTTTTTTCCCCTCTCTACTTTTTCCTTCCCTCCACGTCACCATCTTCTTTAATTCTGTTATTCAGGGGTAAAGGGATTGGTTTTACTTCTGTTTGTTCAATCTCCTATTCTTTATGTGTGTCCTCTTTGTTCAATTCTGAAGTTGCACTGTAGGTTGGAGGTGGTCCTTTTTGCAGTTTTGAGATGTATTTAAGGGGAGAGCTGTGATTCAAAATCTGTCTGCAGGTCCTGGTATTTGCTGACAGGTGTGTGGATAATGTGGAACCCACTTCCCACTGCCCTGGAATCTGTCCATGCAGTGGGGCTGTAGGTTTACTCCCTGAAATAAAATGTGTTTAGCAGAGGGGAGTGAATGGAGCAGATAGTGGGCTGAAGAGGGGAGTGGAGAGATAGAGGAGTAAGGGGGGAAACAAACGAGTGTGCCAACAAATAGAGAGAGAGGCCTATACTGAAACAGATAAAAACAATAGACCACAGCTACAGTCGAACCAACTCTTATACAAACAAAAATAAAACATATAGTGATGCTAATATACAAGCTAACCAACCACCTTGTTAGTGTGCTGTTCCTCTATACAAAGATATGGTTTACAGAGAGAAGAAAAGAGAAGAAAAGGAAAAGGAAAAAAGAAAAAAGGAACAATACACTAGGAATAGAATTAAGTCATTAAACTGATAGAACCAATGAAGCACACTCTGAGACCTTTCGTTTAAGTCCAATGTCCTTTCAGGTCTGATTTCTAGTTTTCTTTTCAAGCTGGTAGATTAGTTTGCAGTTAGAGTCAATTGCCCCTGATCTGCTGTGAAGGACAGTTCAGATTAACCTTCCTTCAGCAGTTTTGTCTATGTCTTTATCAAGCTTGTTTCTCCCGTTTCGGTGTTGTTACCTTGAATCGCCAGCAGGTGGTGCTATCTCATCTGCTCGCCCCAGAGGGGGTGGGGCCGGACAGGAACAAGATGGCTGCCTGCCTCCGAGCAGGCAACAGGAGCCCCACGCCAGGCGGTCAGGACAGTCTCAGACACAGGATAGGTGGCAGCGATTCCAGCAGATCTTCCCTGAAGCGGTTTGTTGTGGATCTCCTCAGGCCGCGTGGTGCGATATGCTACCCCTCCCAGAGGCCGCGGCAGCGGTGGTGACTGCACGACAGTGGCAGCGGCCGTGGGGGGAGGGGCGGCGGCAGCGGCAGCAGGACCGTTTGGAATGCAGTCAAAACTGTCCAGTCGTTGTGATGGCAGTGGCCGAGCTCTGTCTGTATAGCAGGCTGCGATGCTGGGGTCCCCAGCCCCCCAGGGCGAAAGTCAGAGACCCACTGCAGATCTCCCTTGCAGAGGGCTTCAGACACCGGGTTGCCCCGTCGCCATCTTGCCCAGTCGCAGTCCATTTTATTCTTATATGACTAAAGAAAAACCTAAAGATGAATGAATTTCATGGTAAGACCTTGAAATTTTTTTTTCACTTTATTTTGTTTGACTTTGTGTTTTATTTGGAACATTGTCAAAAGTTTGTAAGTTTAAAGGTGAAGTAAAAGGAAATCATAGATGTTACACAAAATAAATATAAATATAGGCATCACTCACCATACAAAATGATTATATTTTAAGTATTACAGTGGGGATTTTAGTAATAGAAACTGAGTCAAAGGAATAAAAGGTAATGACTCCGGTTCAATTTTTTACATGTTATTACATTTTGCAAATATAAACAGCATTTTTCATTTTGAATAGAATTCTATCATACTCAAAAATAAGTTTATTGTGCACATAAACAGGAGAGTATTTTTACTTACCCAAAGGCAGGTAAGTTAAAGCTGGATCTATTATAAAATGTAACTTAAATAATTTATGAAAGAAGATGAGGATAGTCATAAGTGGATGTTATGCTGAATTTGCTTACTTTTAGTGTGATTTAAGTTGGGCTTGGCTAGAGTAAATTAGGACTGCTTTAGAAAAATCTTGTCAGTTTAAATGTCTTTAATTATTATTCTTGAGACAACAGTGATTTTCTTGTTTGATGATATACGTTTGGAAAGAATGACCATATCCAATGTTTGACGATATTATATTTTCCATTTTGAGAGAAAAATATAATTATTTAAATATGTAATAATCTGTATTTTAAAAAATCAATATAACATGAAATTTGACAAAAAAGCTTTGTCTTCATGTAAATTTTAAACTCCTTTGTACCTATGCAAAACAAGTTGAACCAGTATAAAATGATATCAGACACAAATCCACCACCAATCAGTATGGTGCAGTCAAAATTAGAGTTATAAATTTATCAGTCTAAAAGATGTGCTTTGTAGTTCTCCTTGTAAATATCTTTTACTGCCTTGATTAAATATACTCCTAAGTATTTTGTTTTTATTTTTGCAGCTATTGTAAATAATATCAAGTTATTAATTTGATTTTCAGCTTGGTTGCTATCGGTGTGCAGCAATGCTACTGATTTGTGTGTGTAGATTTTGTGAACTGAAACTTTACTGAATTCACTTTTCAAGTCCAGGAGTCTTTTGGAGGAGTCTTTAAAATTTTTCAGGTATAAGGTCATGTTATTGGAAAACAGAGATTTTCTTTTCTTTCTTTTTTTCCAATCTGGATATTCTTCATTTCTTTCTTTTGCTGGATTGCTCTGACTAGAACTTCTAGTACTATGCCAGATAGACACGGTAATAGAGAGCATCCTTGCCACTTGCTGTTCTGAGGGAAAATGCTTTCAACTTTTGTCCATTCAGGATGATATTGGCTGGGTATGTCATATATGGCTTTTATTATTTTAAAGAATGTTCCTTCTATGACTATCTTGCTGGGTGTTTTTATTATAAAGTGATGTTAGATTTAATCAGATGCTTTTTCTGCATCTATGGAAATGATTATATGATTTTTGTTTTTAAAACTGTTGACGCGAGCTGGGCTCAGTGGCTCAGCCTGTAATCCCACGCCTTTGGGAGGCTGAGGTGAGTGGATTGCCTGAGCCCGTGGGTTCAAGACCCGCCTGGGCAGTGAGACCTCATCTCTACAGTAAAACAAAAAAATCAGCCGGGCGTGGTAGCACATGCCTGTAATTCCAGCTACTTGGAAGGCTGAGGCAGAAGGATCACCTGAGCCCAGAAGGTTGAGGCTGTGGTAGCTGGGAGCGGCCACTGCACTCCAGTCTGGGCGACAGAGTGAGATTCCAACTCAAAAAAAAAATCTGTTGATGCACTGAATGAATCATGTTGATTAAGTTATTTATGTTAGACATTTTTGTATCCATGGGATAAACCTACTTGATCATGATGAATTATTTTTTGAATCTGCTACTGAATTTGATATACTAGGATTTTGTTGAGAATTTTCGCAGCTACTAATTTAGTCTTGCTACTCATTATTGATCAGTTTAGGGTTTCTATTTCCTTCTGATTCAAGTTGTGGGGTTGTATGTTTCCAGAAATGTATCCATTTTCTTTAGATTGTTTTTTTTTTTCTGTTTTTTTTTTCTGCATAGAGGTGCTTATAATAATTTTAGATAATAATTGAATGTCTTCATTTTCATTTCTAATTGAGTTCATTTGAATCTTCTTTTCTTAATTAGCTAGCGGTCTACCAATTTCTTAAATCTTTTCTAAGAACCAAATATTTCATTTAATTAGTCATTTGATATATATATAGATATACAAATGAAAGAAACTGATATATATATTATATATAGAAACTGATATATATATTAATATATATATATTAGTTTCAGTTTCTTTTAATTCTACCCAGATCTTTTGTCATTTCTTTTTATTCTGCTAGCTTTTGGTTTGTTTTGCTTTTAATTTTCTAGTTCCTTGAGGTATGCTGTTAGGGTGTCAATATATGATCTTTTTGTGGCATAAATATTGTAAATTTTCCTCTCAGCATGGCTTTTGCTGTAACTCAGAGATTTTTATAATTCATATTATTGTTACTATTATTTTCCAGGATATTTTTTAATTGTTATCTTGATTTAACTGTTGGGCCGAGATTATTCAGGGACAGATTGTTTAATTTCCATGTATTTGTTGTATATAGTGAGTTCCTCTTGGAGTTGTGATCTAGTTTTTTAACTGATTGAGACTTGTTTTGTGGACTATCATATTGTCTATCTTGGAAATGTTCTCTATACGGATGAGAAAAATGTATATTCTATAGTTTTGGAGTAGACTGTTCTATAGTTATCTGCTAGGTATATTTTTTCTAGAGTCCAGTGAAAGTCCACTGTTTCCCCTAGGTATAGAAAGAACATACTTCAAAATATTAAGTGCCATCTACGATAAACTCACAGCTAACATATTGCTAAATGGACAGAAACTGGAAATACTTTCCCTGAAAACAGGAACAAGACAAGGCTGCCCACTCTCACCCCTCTTGTTCAGCATTGTGTTGGAAGCCCTAGCTGGGGCAATTAGACAAGAGAAGGAAATCAGGGGTACCCAAATAGGAAAAGAGGAAGTCAAGTTATCCCTGTTTGTTGATAATATGATCCTATACCTTAAAACTCCAAAAGAATCTGTCAAAAACCTGCTTGCACTGATAAAGGACTTTGACAAAGTCTTAGGGTACAAAATAAATTTGCAAAAGACAGCTGCATTCCTATATATCAACAACAAAAACGCGAAGACCCAAATAAAGAGCACAATTCCATTCACAGTAACAACAAAAAAAAAAAAAAGAAAAAAGAAAGAAAGAAAGGAAGGAAGGAAGGAAGGAAGGAAGGAAGGAAGGAAGGAAGAAAGAAAGAAAGAAAATGACATACCTTGGCATTTTCCTAACCAGAGAAGTGAAAGAACGTTACAATAGAACTGCAGAACACTTCTCAAAGAAATCCAGGAAGACACAAAAACATGGAAAAATATTCCATGCTCTTGGATAGGAAGAATCAACAGTGTCAAGATGCCCATCCTACTAAAGGCAGTCCATAGATTCAATGCAATACCCTTTAAATTACCAGCATCATGCTTCTCAGGCCTGGAAATGACAATACAGAAATTCATATGGAAACATAAATGACCACAAATAGACAAAACGATCCTTAGCAAAAGAAACAAAATAGGAGGTATCACACTTCCAGACTTCAAATTTTACTATAAGGCTACTGAAATCAAAACAGTCTGGTATTGGTACAAGAACAGGTATACAGACCAATGGAACAAAATAGAGATTCCTGAAGCAAAGCCTCAATTTCTCAGCCAACTCATCTTTGACAAAGTCTCCAACAACAACCACTGGGGAGAGAAGAACCAATTCAATAAATGGTGCTGGGAAAACGGGCTGATCACATGCAGAAGATTGAAACAGGACCCCTATCTATCACCACACACAAAAATTAACTCTAAATGGATCAAAGACCTAAACATAAAACCTCATACTATAAGAATCTTAGAAAATGCAGGAGACAGCTTTATGTAAATTGGAACTGGCAACCAATTTCTGATCAAAATCCTAAGTGCCCATACAATAAGAAATATGACAAGTGGGACCTCATCAAACTGAAGAACTTCTGTAAAGCAAAAGAAACCATCAAGAGAGTGGGGAGACAGCTCACTGAATGGGAAAAAATATTTGCCAACTCTATATCTGACAAAGGCTTAACATCTAGGATCTACAAGAAACTCAAATGTGCCAAAAAGAAAAAAAAATACAGTTCCATTAAAAAGTGGGCAAAATACACTTCTCAAAAAAAGGTATAGGAGCAGCCAACAGACACATGAAAAATTGCTCAGCCTCATTAATCATCAGAGAAATGCAAATCAAAACCACATTGAGATATCACCTAACCCCATTGAGAATGGCCATCATTAATAAAACAAACAACAACAGATGAATGAATGCAGAGAAAAAGGAATGCTTCTACACTGCTGATGGGAATGCAAACTAGTGCAACCTAAGGAAGACAGTATGGTGAACTCTGAAAGAACTAGAAATTGACCTTCTATATGACCCAGCAATTCCTCTATCAAGAATATACCAAGAGGAACTCAAATCATTCTACAAAAAAGATACCTGCACACGCATGTTTGTTACAGTTCTATTCACATTAGCAAAAACATGGAACCATCCATGTTGCCCATCAAAGTTGGACAGGATCAAAAAAAGTGGTACATACGCACAATGGAATATTATGCAGCCATAAAGAAGGACAAACATATGGACTTCACAGCAACTTGGATGGATTTAGAGTTTATCATACTCAGTGACCTATCACAGAAACAAAGAACAGGATACCATATGTTCTTACTCATAAGCGGACCTTGAACAATTATCACAATAAAAAAGGAATTGGCAGTAGTGGGAAACTGCCATGGTAGTGGGAGTGGGATTGGCAGCTGAGGGAAACTGCCAGGGGAGAGAGGGGCACACTTCATCTACATAATGAACATATGAAACCTCACCCTGAATTGTACTCCACATCTTTAAAATTAAAAAAAAGTCCACTGCTTCTTTGTTGACTTTTGCCTAATGATCTGTCACTACTGTCAATGGTGTGTTGAAGTTTCCCACTATCATTATATTACAGTCTATCTCTTTTATTAGGTGAAATAGAATTTGTTTTATGAAGCAGGCACTCTGGTTTAGGTGCATATACATTTACAATTGCTATATTTTGTTGTGTTGACTACTTTATTATTAAATAATGACCATTTTGTCCTTTTTTTAAAACTATGGTCGATGTACAGTTTTACCTAAGAACAGTTATTCCTGCTTTTTATTTACATTTGTGTGGACTATTTTTTCCAAGCCTTTACCTTGCATCTAAAGAGTTTTTGTGAGTTAAGTGGTTCTCTTGAAAGCAGCAGGCATTTGGATATGTATGTGTGTGTGTTTAAATCTATTCTGACAGTCTTGATCTTTTAATTGGAGGCATTTAGAATATTTACATTCAAATACAGTATTTATTTGTGAGGTACAGGTTCATTTATTATGCTAATTGTAACATGGTTCCTTTGTTTTCTCCATTGTGTTAGGACTTTTTGATTCCTGTGAGTTTTAATTTCCAGTGGGTTTTTTTTTTTCTGTGTTGCATTTCTTTTTCTGTGCTGCATTTCAATCTTTTTTTTTTTTCAATGTTTAAAACTCATTTGAGGATTTCTTATGGAGTCAATATAGTGGTGATGAATTTCCTCAGGGTTTGCTTGTCTGAGACTTTATTTCTTCTTCATTTATAAACTTAGTTTTGTGGGATACAAAGTTCTTTGCTCAAATATATTCTGCTTGAGGAGAGTATAAGTAGAACCTCAGTTCCTTCTAGCTTCTAAGGTCTCTGCTGAGAAGTCTGCTGTTTGTCTGATAGGTTTGCCTTTATTATGATGCTTTTGTCTCACTGTTCTTAGAATTCTTTCCTTCACACTGATCTTGCATAACCTGATGACCATGTGCTTTGGGGATAAAATGAATCTTTTTTTTGAAATGAATCTTTTAGGAGTTCTTTGGGTGTCTTTTATTTGCAAGTTCAAGTCTCTGGCAAGGCCAGGAAAGTATTTCTCAATCATTCCCTCAAATAGCATTCTGGTTTTTTCTTCTTCCTCTGGAACACATATGAATGTTAGTTTTGGATGCTTCACATAATCCCACATTTCTTGGAGACTCTGCTCAGTTCACTGCTTCTTCTTCTTCTTTTTTTTTTTTTTTTTTAATTTTTCTTTAACTGGGTTGATTTAAATGCCTGGACTTCAAATTCTAAAAGCCTTCTTCTAATTGGGCCAGTCTTCCACTAAAACATTTCACTGTGTTTTGTCCTTCCCTAAATGAGTTTTTCACTTCTAGAAGTTCACATATTTTTTAAGTATCTATATCTTTGGATAATTTTTCATTCACGGCATTACTTTTTTAAAAATTTCTTTATTTTGGTTTTTAAGTTTCTATTGGATTTCATTGAGCAACTTTATAATCAACTTTTTGAGTTCTATTTTTAGAATTTCATAGATTTTTTTTTGGTTAGGATCCATTGTTGTAGAATTATGGGGGAGTTGAAAAACTCTGCTATTTCATATAGCCAAGGTTATTTTTCCGATTTCTTCTCAGTTTGGTAAACTATTTATTCTTATTGTTAAATTTATTTTAGAATCATTTTTTTTCTTTCCTCTAAGTATGTGAATTTAATGTGTGTAGTTTATGCTTGTCTAGCTCTGGCCCTGTGTGTTTTCTGTGTGGTTCCCTAGAATCAGCTTGTCTCAGATAGAATTTGCCTATTGTGGCGGAATTGACTTTTGGGGAAAATGAAAGTAACAATTCTTCCCTTTCCTTTAGCAGCCTGGCAAATATTGGTAAGATGTGGCCTGATAGTGGTAAGTTCTTGGCAGATTGGCAGCTAGAGTCATTAGATTTTGATTACCTGCATAGCTCCATGTAGATTTTGACAGCACATAGCTGTGCTGTATCCAGACAGTTCTTTATGTGGAACTGGAGTTCCATGAGGCTCAAGGGACCTTCAGTGTTCATGACAGGAACACTGAGCTCCTAAATTCCTTTTGTTCATTTTTTCCTCAAATCCAGAGGCTGCTTGTGGTCCAAGCCAGAGACCTGGTTAAGGAGGCTGCCTGGTTCCCAGGTAGACTGATTTTTCCTCTTCTTTGCCCTCCGTGGGTCCTGATGCTTTTCTGTTGGGTAGTGAATATGCTCTTGACTTTGTTTGCTTCACGAGAGAGGCACACACCAGTTACTTCTAGTAGGCTATCTAATCACTCACTACTTTTACTATAGTTCTTAAGCATGAAATAAAAGAAAAATATAAAACCAATAGTAGATTAGTATTAATTTTCTTAACAAAGAGTAGAGTTTAATGCAAGCAGCACAACCAAACACTGATGATAATTTGTCTAAACCAACTGGTATACTTGAAGTCTTGTAGAAAGCCTATATTCCAAAATTGTATACAATTTACTATAGAAATTGTAGAGATGTTTGTATTTGTTTTTTCTTGTTATTTTTAATTATACTTAAAATCAGTTATTAGGGTTTAGTAAGTAGCAAGTTTGATGTGAAAGTCTTTTAATCTACAAAGAAAATATGAGCAAGGATTCATTTTACAGAAGGGAAATTAAGAATTAAAGTTTTCAAGTTCCTTGGTCAATGGCACAATTTCAGAAATGATATACAAAAATTTAAGCACATATCTTTGTCAATTTTCAATTATCTGCAGTTTTAATGTTGCCAAATGCCTCCTAGTTTTACCTTGGAAAATATTCTATTTGCTATACTCTATTTGTATTAATTTTAGAGTGTGTTCCCTCTACTTATTAAAAAAAAAGTGTAAAACAGCTTCAGGCAAATCTTTCACAGGAAGTCATTTTTATCATAAAACATGACAACTCAATACATGTTATTGTCCCTGAACACCTTCCAGTGGGACAAGATATGAAGGTGGAAGACAATGATATGATAATATTGACCCTGTTTATATCTAGGCTAAGATGTGAGTTTGTATCTTAGTTGTTAACAGAAAAGTTTTAAAAACTATTATATACACACACACACAAATATATACATATAAAGTTTATAGAATAACAATGTAAAGAATATATATTTGTATATATTTGCACAGTTATAAATTTTTTTTTTTTTTTTGAGTTGGAGTCTCACTCTGTCGCCCAGACTGGAGTGCAGTGGCCGCTCCCGGCCACCGCAGCCTCGACCTGCTGGGCTCCGGCGATCCCTCCACCTCAGCCTTCCAAGGAGCTGGAACTACGGGCGCGCGCTACCACGCTCGGCTGATTTTTGATTTATTGTAGAGATAAGGTCTCGCTGCCCAGGCGGGTCTCGAACCCGCGGGCTCAGGCAATCCACTCACCTCAGCCTCCCAAAGGCGCGGGATTACAGGCTGAGCCACCGAGCCCGACATAAAATGTATTTATTTAAACTGCTATTACAAAAGAGTAAAGAAAAACAAAAATATTAAAAGCAAAATAGTTATAGCAAGCTGTTTAATTTATTAATAAAAGAAATATTTGTAATAAATTCAATGAAGTCTAAGTATATGGTGTTTATAAAGGTTATAATAATTTCCCAAATCTTCACATTTACTCACCACTTACTCATTGACTCAGCAAAGCAACTGTCATTCCTATAACTCTATTCAAGGTAAATGTCCTACACAAGTGACCACTTGTTATCTTTTATATCTTATTTCTACTGTATCTTTTATGTTTAGATATGTTTAGACACATAAACACTTGCCATTGTGTTACAATTGCCTACAGTATTCAGTACAAAAACGTGTTGTACAAGTTTGTAGCTTAGGAGCAATAGGCTATGTCTCAGAGCCTAGGTGTATAGTAGGCTTTGAGAAATAATAATAATAGTAAGTACACTCCATGATGTTCCCACATGATGAAACTGCCTAATAAAACATTTCTCAGAATGTGTCTTTTTTATTAAGTGATGCATAACTATAGTTACAAAAATACAAATTTGAATTATTATTTAAGATAATGTATATATAAAGCACTTATAAATTGCAAGATAGTTGTTTCTTCTAATGTAAAGAGATCAAATACTGCTATGATGAATAAGACTTAGTAAAAATATAAATGATTCAATATAATTTCTGAAACATGTTGCTCAAGAATGCTAGATTAATTTTTGTCTTCTCTAAGACAGCATTTTTATACTAAATACGTTTTACATATAATAATCTGCAATAATGCTATTTCTTTTTCATCTTGACATCACTTACGAGTGACTTTTATTATTTACAAAATATTTATTCTGTGAGATTCATATATGCTTTTATGAAAGGAGAAGTTTATATCAATAATTTATCTTCTATTCTGCTAGTTTATACAGACAATAATCATGTCAATATAGCTTTAAATTATATGCATATATCATCTTAATATACATGTACATGAGAATTAGTATGACATTTATATTTCCAAGAGGTCTCTGATGGGAAATAATTTAAATAATTTTTCTAATATTTTAACCTATAAAGTAATATAAACATAATAAAATATATTCATATTTTACATATATGTTCATTTCTTAAATAATTTCCAAAGAATTGGATTATTTGAAGAAAAGAAAGAATGCATTAAGCCTTATGTCAAATAAAATAACAAGCAAGCATTTACTAAGCAGTGCTGTAAAAAAGAATGCACAGATCAGGACAAATACATCATTCAACCACATATTATGGCTTGCCAAAATTTTATTTAAAATATTTTATTTACAAATGTTATTATTTGCACATCTAATAGAATGTACATTCAAAAATAATTTTTATACTTGCACATTAATAGTTTTATGATATTAAATTTTAGAAGGAAAGGGCATTTTTAATTTTTGTTTCTCAGGGATTTCCTCACAGATTTTTAAATAAATGTAAGTTATTTTTGTTTTCTTCAAATATTCCTTGCTACTACTTAACCAATTAAAAAGTGAAACGAAGTGGTAATCAACTCAGTAAGAAATTGCTCTCAAACTATAATTTCACTAGATGTTATGTGGTAATTACCAGTGCAACATCAGCATTAATGACAGAGATAATTTCATTCTCCTGTTGGCCCCAGAATGATTCTTTATAATATCATCTTCTGTATGTAGAAAGATATTCTCAAAAGTTGACATTTATGTCACATATAAGATATAAGTCATTTAATGTAGCAAGCAATATAACTTCTACAAAGTAATTGAGACTGGAATTATACTGAATTAAAGTCATTGATTACAAAAAGTCTTAAAAATATTTTTTAAAATAGAGATTTAACCTTCAATTTACAAAGCACAGAATTATCAAAAGATAATTTGATCTCAGATACAGAGGCTAGAATTACAAGTAGACTACAGGTAAGTTCATTGCTAGTATTTTTAGTTTTAGTGACCATTTGCTTCTTAGAAGAAAGAAGCAATGTATAAAAATATTTTTTACCAAATCGATGTGATGACTTCAAATTAATATTTGAAGAAATTTTCAAAACACACTAATATATCTAGTATTTAAATGAAATGCTGAACAATCTATTTAGCAGAAAAAAGGTTAATTATTTTTGAGCTAGAGATACTCATTTATAGTTTAAATTTGGTAGAAAACAAAATTTATAAATATTTATTGTTTCTGAACTTGGTTCTCTTTCTTATGTACTGCTCAGGTTTTGGACAACGTATTTAACAGTCTTTTCTCTAAGAACTTGAAATTTGGAGTGTAAAATGCCTTAGAGAGTCTAAAACAAAACTGCCTTGTTAGAAGTTTATATCTTATATAGGTTTCATCCCTCTAGATCCTATTTTCCACTGTTTGTGTTCTCTGTCTGATTTCACTGTCTATACCTTGGGGCCTGATTAGATGATTTCTTCTATTTTTGCTATATCTGTTTTTGGCTGTGTCTTAAATTTTCTCCTTAGAATTGCTAAGATTGTTTCTCTCCTGTATCACAAGATTTTTAACCCATCTTCATCTCCCCTTAGCTTGTGTTTTGCCATAGTGTTTTTCCCATAGTGCTTTAACCTTGTATGACTATCTCCTGTCTGCTTTTCCCAGTATCATTATCATTGTCTAAAAAATCATATGAATCTATGATAGGATTTCTGAACCTCAATGATATTGACACGTTTGACTGAATAATTCTTAGTTTTTGTGCTGGGGAAGGACAGGGAAGTGCTTACATGTGCACTGTAAGACATTTCGCAGCATTTTCTGACTCTACCTACTAGAAAACAGTAGTGCTTCCATGCCAATTTTGATCATCAAAAATTTCTCCAGAAATTATCAAATGTCCCTAAAGGGCAAAATTGTTCCAGTTGAGAGCCACTGATATATATATATATATATAACATAGTCCACATCTTGGGCTCTGAAAAATTGTGTAACCGTGGAGCAGGCACACTGGGAATCAGTTACCAACTTGTTTGAGTTGGTGAGATAGAACAAAGGTGTGCCAAATTATACGAAGCAGAATTATTACTTACAGATAGGCCATGTGGGATCATTATCAGCTGGTCCCCCAAAGATCAGGAAACCTTATCTAGGGTGGATGGAGACTTAACTGCATATGCCATAATTTCACCACAGCTAAGGAAACCTGAGAGGTGATCTTCCCTGGTTAATGTATCTCAGAGGTGACATGATTCAATGGGCATAACCTTGAAAGGCATGCTGATTCCAGGGAAGACAAGAATAAAGCTCACACTGCCCCAGACAGTTCCTCTCTACCTCAGGATTTTTGCCTCTCCAGTGCATTCTACAGTCATTCTTGAGAACTACCAGAAAGACAGTAGGAGAACTGGATCAGTCCAGATCACCTGGAGAACTTTCCTAAAGCTCTCACTACAATGATTTCATTCCAAAACTATGTCTGGAAATTTTAGATAGTAATTTATATTATACTTCCATATAAAATATCTTAGTTAAAATTAGTTTAAAATGAAGAGCTCTATTTATGTAACGGGTAGCTGTCATATGCCAAAATATATCAGGCCTTTCTTTGAGAATTATGATGCCTCATTCACTATTCTGGGTAAGCACATATTAAACTAGAAACATCTAATGAACCAGAGCTGCTGGTTTTATTGGTTGCAATTTCACAAAAGAACTAGTAAAGCTGATTAAGGATATTTAGATTAATTTTACCATGAAAATGGTTTTTCTCTTATATTTCTGGAAATTGAGGTGATTAGATATGCTGAATGACCCTTCAATTGCCACAGCTAAAATACATGTTGTATTTGAAATATACTTTAAAATTCAATCATGAATTTGCATAAAATTTAAAAATGCACAGATTCAAAAGTAAATTAAAACTATAAAATCTTGGCAAAAAGAGAGCCCCCAAAATATCATTTTGACCTGAATATTTTTGTTAAATGTTTGAGAACCTGAGCTGCTTTGACAGTTTCTCTAGCAATTTGGACATGTGCTAAAGCTTAATACATGAACAAAGCAATGCAATAGAAGATTGCCACATAAAAATGAGAATCTAAGACTTACAATCAAATGAAAATAAAATATAAACACTGTTCTCAACTTTAGAACTGTGTGAAAGGAAAAAAATCACAGAAATAATAACTCATCATCAGCATGGGACCAGAAGTGCTTTGAATTCTTATTTTTTAATTTTTAATTTTGGAATATTTGTTTATACAACTTAAGCATCTCAAATCAGAAAATATAGAATAAGAAATGCTTCAGTAAGCATTTATTTTGAGTGTCGTTTAAGGTCTCAAAAGTTTTAGACTTTAGGGCAATTCAGATTATATATTCTTGGGGTTTGAGGATGTTCAACCTATACAAATTTTTAGTTACTTCTCAAATTGCTTTTGCCTTGAATATTGTATGCTGTGAATAGCATAAGTGTTCTTCAAAATTAACAGCTACTTTTAGCTTCCAGGGATATCCAATGTAATTCACTATGAATAAAAATATGAAAGTACCAACATAAGAAAATCTATGTGGGGAAAAAAATAAGTAAATGAATGACAACACACACACACACACACACACACACACACACACACACAGAGAGAGAGAGAGAGAGAGAGAGAGAGAGAGAGAGAGAGAGAGAGAGAGAGAGAAGAGATTGATTAGTGGCCCAGAAAAATGAGTTGAATGTTAAAACAAATGCTTTACTTGGATCTCTAAAACTAGCTACATGGGTTTATGAAACAAATGACGGAGTAGCTGGTTACTCAGTCCATGAAGCACAGCCCACAGCTGGAGACATAACATGCAAGGACTGACAATTAAATTTGAAAGCTTGCTACTGGGTGCTTATGGTGATAGCACTTTACAAACAAATTGGTAAGGTTTCATAACCTTGATATGCCTGTGTCTCACAACTGTGTTCATGTTGACATGTGGCAGTGTGTGACTCAGTGACATTCATTATTGTTGTGACATGTTTTTGGGTATTGTCACGAGAATGTCAGAGATTGAATTAGAGTAATGAACAAACATTATTTCCTGTTAAATATGGCAAGAGTAGACGTGAAATCAGGAACATGTTAGCCTAAGTTTATGGGGATAATGCCATTAAAAAAAAAAAAGGCAGTGTACACAGGGATTAAATGTTTTGTGGAGGGGAGAGAAATCATCACTGATGAAGAGAGGTCAGGACAGCCAGGAGCGAGTAGAACTGATGAAAACATTGCAAACATTTGTCAAATTGTGCATCAAAATCATCAGCTGCCTGCGAGACGCATAGCAAACTAAATAAACTTCAATAAAGAAACAGGAAAATCTTAATTGAAAATCTTGGCATGAGAAAGATGTGTGCTAAAATGGTCTCAAAGGGGCTTTTGCAACACAACAATGTACCACCTCACACAACACTATCTGTGAGGGAGTTTTTAGCCAGTAAACAAACAACTTTATTGGAACACCCTCACTACTCATGTAATCTGGCCCCGATTATTTTCTTATTTACCCAGAGATAAAGGAAATATTGAAAGGAATATATTTTAATTACAACAGCTCTGATTGGCATTCCAGGAAGTTTCAAAATTGCTTTGACGAGTAAACTAGGCAACGATGGTGGTGCATAGCTTCCCAAGGAGACTACTTCAAAGGTGACTGTAGTGATATTCAGCAATGAATTGTGTCTCATTTCTTCTAGGATAAATTCATGAACTTAACTGTCAGATCTCATACTTGCATGCCACTTTTTATTATTAAATGATTAATATTATAAAAAAATGAAAACCAATCTGAACAATAAAAATTACTGCAAATTGACTGTAGGAAAATTCTGAGAAATTTATTGTAATAGCAACAATGTAACTACTATAGATATGACACACTTAATTCTAATTGGCATAATTAACATTTCCTCTATTATTTTTACAAGTTTAGATAATAACAAAGCAGTGGGTCACCCTATAGTATGCTGATTTTGCTAGTTTTTATGGTATAAATATTTCTTCTATGGCTAGTCTTTTATTTCAAAATGTCAACGTAAGTTACTGACTACTTAGTTTGATAGACATGAGTAGTGAGAAGGCATCATTGAGTTGACCTACAGGTAATGTGCCAATTACCAACAATAACCTCAGTGCATACAGATCAAAACAATTTCTTAAAATAAATAGTTATGTGTTTTGACTACTTATTGTCTTTCTTTTTAAATAGAAAAAATAATTTTTATGGCATAAAATATCATATCTCAGAAAGATTTCTATTTTGCTCCAACACAATTAAGGTCCATAGAGGACCGAGAATTCTAAGGCAGCATGCATTTAGATAAGTAGACACAGTAAAACCTTGCTAGAGTTACTATTAAGTTAAGATTAAAAAATATTAATATCATTCAGCTCTTTATAACAGAGTTATGTGTAAGTATACAAGTGACTCCAACCTATGCCTATTTTGAGAATTCACCAATTTCAAGCTAATAATTGTAAAATGAAGCCTGAGATCCTTCTAATTGTCATGATGAATATGTGGGCTTACAAAGAAGCATATCTAAGAACTATACAGATGATAAATGCAATGGGTATATTTAGTTAAGCTTGAATGTATATTTTGTTGAATTTTTGTCAGAAGATGACATTTAACACCTATATATGAAACTAAAAACCTCTATGTGTTAAATTTCTTTTGCTAACACTATTTTTTGAAGCAGAGACTTAAGCCCCAAAATAGAAGCTTAACTTTATGATGATGAAGATTATTCACATGGGAAGTAATTGAAAATAAATTGGGCCTGGGTCTCAAGTCTTCAAATGTTGTCTAGTAACAAAGTCCCAGGTTCTAGGAAAGAGGGAGATCACCTCTATACCTCTTTGGTAAGAAGTATATACAATATCACTGTTTTATGCCTGTATAACATTAATTACATTTTGTTATTAAATATTATTTTGAAACTTGAAGGTAATAAAATATTGAATCATGGCACTGAAAAATTATTGGTTAATCTTAACATAAAAAATGTGTCTTGGCTTATTTTGTTTTAATAAATGATGTTACTACAGAATACAATAGAATTTGGTGCCTGATATATTTGGTTTAAGAATGCAGGTTTCTGCAATCTAAATGAATAATTAAATTTTTATCAATGTACTCTGATATATATTTTACTTGTAAAAATGTTATGTGTTATTAGATGGTTCTGGAATGCCTAGATAATTTGAAAATCATGTAAACTTATTTTCATAATTACTTGAACACACAGTGAATGTTTAAAAGGTATGGTGTCTGATGTATTTCCGGCTTTCATATTTTGTAAGTTTTATACTGTATTTTATTTTGACATAGTATATGCATTTTATAATTTTCTTAATTTGTTTGGAATTTCAAATGTGCACAGCAGTGAGTGAGGTAATGATTATTTATGTTTTAAAAAGGTCTTCTGAGGAATGGGGTTCTATGAGAAAAGATCCCCCAAAATGGAATTCATTAATTTAAAAATGTTTATTTATTCTTACATGTTTAAACGACAGTCATCTTAAAAGTACTCTTCGTTTAATGCAATAGACCTTCAAGATGCCTTTTCCACTGCTCAGAATAGTTTTTGAGCTTGTCAATTTTGATGCCTTTGAATGCTTCCACTGTTTTTTGTTTCACCTCTTCCACATCAGCAAAACATTTCCCTTTGAGAACTTTTTCCATTCAGGGAAACAGAAAAATGTCACTGGGGCAAGACTGGGTGAGCAGGAAGGGCGGGGCATGAGAATCATGCCATTTGGGGTCAAAAACTGCTGAACGCTCAGTGTGGTGTGTGCAGGGCATCACAATGTCATGGTGGAAGAACCAGTCTCCTCTTTGTTACAACTCAGGATGTTTTCCACAAATCATGATTCAACCTTCTCAAAACTTGAGATAAAAACTTTGGTTGACAATTTGATTTGATGAAACAAATTCCAAGTCTACTACAAGGGGTTCACCCTCCAAAAGATAATTCTAGGTTTTTGGGAGCTTCCCCCTCATAGATACAACTAAAACAAGGGTGCTCATTATATGCATTAAATAAAGACTAAATATTAACCCATGAACCAAAACTTAAGCATATCCTGAGATATAAAGTAATTAAATATTTTATCAACTTTCAATTTATTTGAGATCAAATTCAGAGATCTATATTTAAAAGGGGAAATATGTTTTCATATCTTAAAATCTTATCAACTTGGGTGGAAGCTGAGGACTTCAGTGTATAAGAAAAATAATTACTATATAGAACTTGCAAAGTACACTAAGAACTTTCTGGAGGTTATGGAATCACTGACATTATAGTACATAGACTTTTATTCATCTCATCAGAATTAGAAGTACAAATTAGGCAAACTGTAACCAAAATATCTGTTAGTAAAACACACTTGTTGGATAAATCAGGTCTCAGTGGTCTGATACTGTCACAATTGTCCACGTGAATGGTAGATTGCTGTGCAAAAGCTGGGAGGTTTGCAATTTTTTTTTTTTCCTATTCCTGTCAGTTGCCTTTTCATTTTGTTGATTTTTCTTCTTTTTTTTTTTCCTTGCTACTGTGCAGAAGCTTTTTAGTTTAATGTAGTCCTACTTGTTTATTTTTGCTTCTGTTGCCTGGGCTTTTGGTGAGCTATTTAAAAAATCTTTAGCTAGTTATACTAAGTGCAATAAACCAGATTCAGAAAGAAAAATGCTGCTTAATTTTACCTATATGGGAAATCCAAAACAAAACTCAAATATATAGAAAGAGAGAATGAAAAGGTAGTTATACCGGGTTAGAGGTGTGTTGGAGCAGAGAAAATGGAAGATGGAAGTCAAAGAGTCCAACGTTTCAGTTATGCAGAATAAATTAATCTAGAAATGTACTGCATGAAGACTATAGCTTGTAAGATTGTATTGCATACTGAAAATTTATTGACAGTAAATCTGAGGTAATTTCATCACACACACAGAAAAGTAATTATGTGAAATGATGGATATGTTAATTTACTTGAGTGTGGTAATCATTTCACTATTCATATGTATATCAAAACTTCATGCTTTACATAACAAAAAAGGGAGAAGGACCTCTCTTGCATAAGTAGGCTGCAGCCATGTCAACATATGATATCTTAAACTCTAGGTCTTATACAGGTGAATAAATAGAGGGTATATTATTTAAAGTAATAACAAGAACCAGCAATGTATTAGAACACACAATATCATCACTAGAAGATCAAGGATAGCTTTACCTTCTATTTTAGTTGCTTCCTTTAATTTTCCGAGAATACACTGCTGTTACGTCAGAGTTACTTTTATTCTAAATACCTTTAAAGAGTAAGTGCATGTTGCCAGAACTACTTAAAAATTGACGCCAAATATGTTCTTTACGTTATCTGGGACAATGTAAAAAAGCTGGAGAATAATTTGCTTCACCCTGAGTTGGGTGGAATATTCTCTTGTGTTCTCTTCCTCACCCTTTTCAGCATTATATGTCTTATTTCAAAGTGGCTGTCTGCCATTAAATGTAAGAGATTCATGGGCAATAAGCCACACAACAAAACTACCAACTAAACAAGATGCACTTAAATTCTGTAAATTATAGGTACAATTTAGAACCTTGAAATGTAGGAAACATATACATTTTTTATTTTTCCATTGCAATTTTACCTAAATTAAAAAGAGAGACTACCTTGTAGAATCTATAACTGTGAAGATTGATACAGAACAGTACAGAGATGAAGAATGAATAACCTCAGGAAAATGATAAGAAATAAACTCACTGATCTCATGACTACAGGATTATTTTTGCTATAGTTTGCTATTGCTCAACAAACTAAGGAAGTTCTTTTTTACTTAAATATCTCTATCAAGATGTTGAATAATTACATTGCTTGGAAAGGTATATAGTCCAATAAATATAAAAGTGAAAATGTGTTTCAGAGGGTATGATAGAAACAGACATTTCCTTTATGTAACCAGGACAAAAGAAGTTATAAAACATCTAAACATATAAAATATAGGTAGAACTTCTTAAAATCAGCAAGACAAATAATAATAAGTTACTTAAAATAAGGCAAAGAATACACATAGGAAACTAACAGAATAAGAAAGATGAATAACCAATGAGTATATGAAGACATTCTCAATTTTCCTGGCAATGAGAGAGTTTTAAATTTCTATGCAGACAATATGATTCTATATCTAGAGAATCCTAGAAAGTATATCAAAAACCTCCTTGCACTGATAAAGGACTTAGGTAAAGTCTTGGGTTACAAAATCAATGTGCAAAAGACAGTCACATTTCCGTACACCAAAAACAAGCAGGTTGAAAACCAAATAAAAAACACAATTCTATTCATAATAGCCACAAAAGAAAAAGGAAAAAAGAAATACCTTGGCATCCATCTAACCAGAGAAGTGAAAAACTTTTACATTGAGAACTACAAAATACTCCTCAATGAAGTCGAGAGTGACATAAACAAATGAAAAAAAAAAATCTCTTGCTCATGGACTAGAAGAATTAATATTGTCAAGATGTCCATACTACCCAAGGCAATCTACAGATTCAATGCAATATTCATTAAATTGCCAACATCATTTTCATAGACCTAGAAAAAAAATACAGAAATTCATATGAAAGCCAAGAAGGCCTTGAATAGCCAAAACAATCCTCAGCACAAAGAAAGAAACTGGAGTTCTCACACTTCCAGATTTTTTTCATAAGGCTACAGTAACCAATATGACATGGTATTGGTAGAGGAATAGGCATATAATCAATGGAACAGGACAGAGTATTCTGAAATAAAAACACAATCCCTCAACCAACTTACCTTCAACAAAGCCACAAATAACAAACACTGAAGAAAAAACCCATGTTTAGCAAATGATGCTGGAAAAACTGGTTAGTCACATGCAGGAAAATAATGAACCTTTACCTATCACAATAAACAAAAATCAACTCTAAATGGATCAAAGACCTAAACATAAAACTTTAAACTGTAAGAATCTTAGAAGAAAAACTAGGGAAACACCTTACTCGAAAACAGAGTAGGCAATGAATTCATGACAAGTCCTCAAAAACAAATTCAACAAAAGCTTAGATAGACAGATGGAAATTTATTAAACTGAAAAATTTTTGCACAGCAAAAGAAACAATCAAGAGAGTAAAGAGACTATCCACAGGATGAGAAAAAAAAAATTGCAGGCTGTGCATCTGACAAAAGCCTAACATCCAGGATCTCCAAGAACTCAAATAAACTGAAAGGGAAAAAAAAAATCTCATTATAAAGTGGGCAATGGACATGAGCAGACATTTCTCAAAGGAAGACATACAAGCAGCCAACAAACACATGAAAAAATGTTCAGTCTTACTAATCATCAGAGAAATGAAAGCCAAAACAATTAGATACTTCCTATCACCAGTGAGGAGGACTATTATTAATAAGTCAAAAGACAACAGATGGCTGGTGCAGAAGTGAGAATAGGGGATGCTTCTACACTGTTGGTGGAAATGTAAGCTAGTACATCTCAGGAAAGCAGTGTGGTAATTTTCAAAAAACTAAAAATTGATCTTCTATTTGATCCAGCAATCTCTCGTTTGGGAATATACTCAGATGAACACAAATTTCTCTACCCAAAAAGACACCAGCATACACATGTTTATTGCTGCACTATTCACAATAGTAAAAACATGGAAACAATTTGAGAGGCCCTTCAAAAGTGGAATAAAGAAAATGTGGTACATATACAGAATGGAATATTATGCAGCCATCAAAGAGAAAAATCATGGCTTTTGCTGCAGCATGGATGCAGTTGGAGAGCATCATACTGAGTAAACTACCACAGAAACAAAGTACTGAATACCACATGTTCTCATTCATAAGCAGCACCTGAACACGAGTTACCCAAGCACAAGGGTGTGATCGGCAGATGTTGGGCACTGCTAGGGGAGGGAGGGGGGAAGGAGAGAGGGAAGCATGTGGCAAAACAATGGGTACCTGGTTCACTACTAAAAGGAGAGAGGACTAGATAGAAGCCCAAACTTTACCTGAATGCAGATTACTTATGTAACAAATCCTCACTTGTACCCCAAAACTGTAAAACAAAATTTTAAAAATATGTAAATGGGTCAAGCTCGGTGGCTCAACCTGTAATCCTAGCACTTTGGGAGGCCTAGGTGAGTGGATTGCCTGAGCCCGTCGTTGGAGACCTGCTCGGGCAACTTGGTGTGAGGTCATCTCTACAATAAATCAAAAACTAGCCAGGCATGGTAGCTAGCGCGCACCTGTAGTTCCCGCTGCTTGGAAGGCCGAGGCGGAAGGATCAAGGGAGCCCAGCAGGTGGAGGCAGCGGTGGCCGGGAGTGTGCTACTGCACTCCAATCTGGGCCACGGAGTGAGACTCCAACTCAAAAAATAAAAAATAAAAAATAAAAAATAAAAAAAAAAATATATATATATAAAGGACCATCTCACTAGTTTTGGGAAGATTCACTGAGTCTGAAGATAACAGATTTCAAAAGTGTGATTATGATGTGGAAAAACAGAACATTTCACATATATCCAGCTGATTTTACATTGAATATACAAGCTAGTATATTTGTATATGTTCTTAATATGGGCACAATAATTAAATTATTATATATATTTATGCCTGCGGAAAACTCTTGCAGATGTGCTCATGAAAATGTTCTTTATAAGAAACTTAATTGTATTTTCCTTGTAATGTTAAATATAAAAAGCAACATAAATATCAATAGATTATGAAATGGATATATTAACTATCACATAACACGGTGTAAAGCCAAATGTTAACATAAATGAGAAACATGTACTAACTTGCATGACTGTCAAAAACGTCTGTTTTCAACGAAATAAACACCATGAAACTAATTATATATTTTTAAGCTTGCTAAGGAATATTTTATACTTCCTTTTGCATCTATGTAGTATGCATAAAAGAGATAAATTATACATTGAGAAATGGAAAAACAAGAGAGAAGAATAGTAAAAAGGATAGCTTTTACAATATCTCTAAGCATGTATTTTTAAATATCTTTTGAGAAAAATAGGGTAAAATGATAAAATCTGCTAAAGTCTATGATGAGCATGCAGTCATTAGTTATATTATCCAATTTTCCTATAAGTTTGACAGAGTTTATAAATACAAAAATGCTCATAGTTTAAATTTTATTTTAAAAAATACTAAAATTATTTGCCTATTTTATGCATAATTTAATATTTCTTTTTTTTTTTTTCAACTTCTTACTGCCTTTTATTGACTGCCTTCAAGATTCTAGCTAATTTCACATTGGTCTTCTTTCTGTCCCTGTTAAACTCTAGGGGTGAACCTTGAGGTTCTAGCACCGGCTGTTTCCTCTGTCTTGTATATTCTTCTTTAAAGTTTCTTATTTATGTATTAGTCCACTTATGACTTCTGGGTGTTAGGACAAAATTTTACTGTTTAGAATAAGATTGCATTTTGTTTAAAGAACAAAGCAAAAACTATATAGTTGAATTGACATGCAAGGTCAAAATAATGGATTTGAGATTCTATAAGATGACTAAAAATGTATGCAACTTTCTGAAGATACATAAATATCCCTACTTAATGCATCCACGATCATGTCTAAAAATTATACAGTTCATTTTACCTTCTCTTTGTGCAATACACCACAGTGAGACATTATTAGTATTAGTTTTTTAAAACCATGGTGACAGTTTATAATAGTTCATGTATTTGGGGCATTTTGCTGCTGTGTACAAAGTCAAAGAAGATAACATCAAAGAACAAATAATTTGAGTAGTTATGGCAACACATGTGGGAGGATTAAGTAGAGTAAAGAGAATAAACTGCATTATTATAGTTTATGATCCTGCCTGAGAGAGATAAACTAAAATCTATTAAATTGCTATTTAACAGATTGTCAATCTGATTTCTTTTCTGCTATGGCTTTATTTTATCAGATCTTTATTTTTATAAGATGAATTATTTTATTTATTTTACAAGATTTTTATTAAAAATATATTTACATATTCAACCATCTTATTTAAAAATACCATTAAAACAAAAGCAATATAATACACATGTATTTGTATAAATGCATCAATACAAATAAATACATATGTTTGAAGCATATACAACTACAATTCATTGAGACTACTTAGATAAAACTGATTTTATTTGAGTGAACATATAATCTCAGAAGATAAATAACTTTCTTTTGGTCTTTATATCATCTATGCACATTTATATCATCTTATTTTTTAAAATCACGGGTTAAAATGGAGTTTATCATTAGGTGATTGTTCTTGAGATTTTTCAACTTTTTTAACTATGGTTTTGATTTAAAACAAATTCAGTAATTTTAAACAAGAACCTCACAAATGATAATCTCAACAATGTAATAGTTTTGTGTAAATTTGATATTTCTGAAAAGATTCAACTCAAAGACAGTAGGTACGGAATTGTTTTTTCAAAAGAATCTTCAATCTACAGAAATAAACTCTTTAACACATTTCCCACCAATGCCCTTTTTTGTGAACTCATTTTTAGAGGATGATGGGCCCTCACCTTTTCTGTAGTACTGCTAATGCTGCCAAGAAGAACAAAGAACTCTTACCCTTTGAGATCTCATGGGACCACTGCTCTCTCTTTGTTTCATAAAAGGTGAGAACTTGTCAGTAGGTACATTTAACCACAGGACATTTCAGGAATACCTTCTGGGACTAAAGCGCATCTAAAGTCTCACTCTAAGCTCTTAAATAGGTTACTGGACTTTACTAGTTGGTAGAGAATTGTGACATTGGTTCTTACTGTGGAAGTATTGAGCCAAAATACAATAGAGTTTTAAAATAGAACAGTAGAGTAAAAAAAAAAGAAAGAAAAACTACACTTTCACAGCTGAATGTAAAAACAAATCAATTATCTCACATTTAAAAATACTATATTATTAATAGAGCAAAACATTTATATATATTCAGTCATATAATTATCATTATAGTCAATGTAAATTTTTTTTAATGGAGACTAAAGGAAGATTAAAAAACATTTCTAAGTTTTCAAATATTTAAAGAAGAATTTAAGGATTTAAAGCCAGGTAGGTTTACCTAGACAGCCATTCGCTTTCCAGTATATATCATGGCTTTCCTTATTTTTATGGATCTGATGTTAAATACAAATGCAACTTAGAAATTCAATGAAATATAATTAATAAAAACCATTACCTAAAAATGCTAATCTTTATGAACTAAAATAGCTATAAATAAGAATTCTAATTGTCTCAGTGTAATTTTTGTCATCTTGTATCTACCCTAATAAAGTGTGCTGGTTGGACTTTTCAAACTATGTCAAAATGTTTCTTCATTATTTTTTTAAATGTTAACACTGACACAGAGGCATTTAATATCAGCCAATAAAAATCCTACACTATTTAAATTATAGGTTTATAAGAACAAATAATGTGATGTTGGCATAATTAATCAAAAGAAAACCTTCCCTAACATTAAGGACAATGAATACAAAACATCACAAAAAGCAATATTTTAAATGAATCTTTAGAAGGGTCCATCTCTGGTCCCTGTTTTCCTAGAGAAGAAACTGTCAGTATTACTTTTGTGGTTAGATGCAACATCCCATGATCACACTAATGAATTTTTTTTAACATTTTTAACAAGTATTTTTAAGAAAATATTTGTCTTAGTGACATCACCTGGAGACTAAAGGCCTGCTGAAATCCTCAAGTGAAAGATATCTGTTCCTTTTCATGGTCTGCATATATCCCAATATTCACTATATTATGGTAATAATATTTGAGACCTAATAAGACATGCATACTATTCCAGCAGACAAAAATTTGAACACATTACCAGTGATTTCAGGAATGCTGAAAGACACAAAGTGCCCATCAATAGAATAATCTGTGTCCATAAACTTTCATGTTGTAATAAAGAAAAAGACAAACACTAATTCATAAATGTTTTTTAAAAATCCAGATTGCTAAGTTTTAAAGAGTATATAATATTATCTTAGACAGGAAGAACTACCCATTTAAATTAAAAATAATAATGGTGAAATCAAAAGTTTATTGGGTAATACATGGGAACTTAAAGGCAGTGGGTAACAAGATAAAATTTGAGGGTGAGAAAATGGAAAACAGTTACAAATATATGAAAATTATTTTACATAGAATATGAAAGAAGATAGGGAAGCAAAGGTATCACAAAGGCCATATTTTATCAGGGATGAAACTCTAAAAGCCTGTAATAAAGGTTTTGATGAAGAAAAAATTACAAGTAAGAAAAATATTTACTGTTTTGTTTTCAAGTAGCAGCAAAGACCTGTGTATCCAGAATTATAAGACTTCTTAAATGAAATCAACTGTAAAAATAGCTTGAATTGATGTTTCATCAAACTAGCAAAGAATAGAAAAGTTTATTACAAGGCAGATACAAATAAAACAAATGTACAGTAAATGAAAAAATATAAAATATTTTTAGGGTATACTAAATGCTAAATAATTTGAGTTGAAACCTGATGCACAAGCCAGGTGGTTGAATATGAGATGGCTCCTAATTATCCAACAATATTCTGAAATTGGCAACCTTTAATGCTTTTCTCCTGTTAGAGTGTAGCTTGGATCTGCTATTCTAATCAATACAATACTGTGAAAGTGATAGGATATCATTTTCTTTTTCTTTTTTTTGAGTTGGAGTCTCACTTTGTTGCTCAGGCTGGAGTGCGGTAGCCCACTCACGACCACCGCAGTGTCGACCTGCTGGGCTCCAAGGATCCTTCCGCCTCAGCCTTCCAAGTAGCTGGAACTACAGGCTTGTGCTACCACACCTGGCTAAATTTTTTTTTTTTTTTTTTGTAGAGACGAGGTCTCGCCAAGCTGCCTGGACTAGTCTCGAGCCCACGGGATAAGGCAGTTCACTCGCCTCTGCCTCTCAAAGTGCTGGGATTACAGGCTGGATATAATTTTCTTGATTACATTACTTACATCTTCATCTTGTTAGCAGCAGACTCTCTCCCTTACAGGTTCTGATCAAGTAAGCAAAAATACAGAAAAGTCTGAATGGCAGGAACTAGGAAATAGTCACTGACAACTATCTGGTGAGGACCTGAGGCCTTTAGTCTGTCATTGTGAAGGGAATTGAATCTTAACAATATTCATGTGGGCTTGGCAGTGCATACTTCTCCAGTCAAGGCTCTGACAAAACACATTTTGCTTATGTGAAACTCAGAGAGCAACAGACACAGGAAATCATGACTGGATTTATGACCCAGAGAAAAATGGTAGCTGATTCATGCATGCATTTTAGCTGTTAAATTTGTAGTAATATTCTCACAAAAATTGCTTGATAAAGAGAGTTTATAAAGATTATCTTGAGAAAACATCATAAAGTTAAAATTTTTACATTAATAAATACTACCTGGAGATAAAGAAATATATTTAGAAAATCTGTAGTTGAAAAAATTGAATAAAAATAAACTATTCTAAAATATAAAGCCAAGCCATATATAAATTTTATAGAAGAATGTGGCTGCTGAGCTTTAAAAAACAAGCCATTAGATATCTTCACTGAAGAAATATGAACAATAAAGTATGTACAAAGAAATGCTTCAAAATATATATAACTAAAATAATTAATAGTTTAAAATATACATATTATAAAATAAAAATATATCCAACAAAATAAAAAGGCAGAAATGCACAAAAATTTTAAAATTAAATTAATATACTTAAAACAATAATTATTTAAAATTAAAATAATGAATAAATCTAAAAGTTGTTTTTTTGAAAATACCAACAATTAAATATTAAACTTTCACAAGCCTCTTTAAGAAAAAACAAAACTAGAGAAAAATTGTATGTTAGCAATTGTGAACAAATGTACTCACATATACAAGACAGATAAATTTAAATAATCAAAATGACCTGAAGAAAACTTGAAAATATGAACAGGTGAAATCTGTAATAAGATTATCATATTACCACATTAAAATAGAAAACAAAAAAGTTTAAAAAGAGGAACTTTGGACATAGTTGTGGATAAAATTCTCAACTGTGGCTAAAAGATGGAAAATATAAAACTTAAGTTAAAACCAAGTAAATCTATTACAATTAAAATTTTCAGCTTCAAATTTGGAGGGCATGGTAACTATATGGATAAAGAAGCACATAACATAATTTACTTATGCACAGATATTAATGCACATGCAAACATATATGTATATATATATAAGCTTTATATATGATTATACATTTACTACTTTATAGGTGCCTATATGCTTTATACATAATATTAAATATATTATTTAATCATAAATATAATTAGTGTATATCTAAATAAAAATATATTTTTTATATGAAAAAAGTATTTGGTTGAAAGGCAAAGAGCTCTCAAGATAGATTTTTTGGTTTTATTTTGAATTATAAACCAATTCTTGTTGTCAAAGTATTTTATGTAATTCATCCTTGCAGTAAAATACATTTATTTTATGTTAGGTACTCTGGAATTTAGAAAAAAGATCAGATTCCCAAAATAAACAGAAATTACCTGCATTTGAAAATAATTAGATGAAAGGATAACCTATTATAGAGATGGGCACAAAAATAATTGTGTACCAAAGTTTCTCCGTGTTTTAAAATATTTTTAAGCATTCTTATAAATACTTCTCACTCCAAGCATATATCAACACTTATAGGCATCAAAATCACAATATCAGGGAGCCACAAAGAGCCTCAAGTAAGAAAATTTGCAAAGCAAAATCTATTTGTTGTGTCCCCAGATTCTTTTTTTTTTTTTTTTTTTGAGTTGGAGTCTCACTCTGTCACCCAGACTGGAGTGCAGTGGCCGCTTCCGGCCACGGCAGCCTCACCTCCTGGGTTCCGGCGATCCTTCCGCCTCAGCCTTCCGAGTAGCCGGAATTACAGGCATGAGCTACCACGCCCGCCTGAATTTTTGATTTATTGTAGAGATGAGGTCTCGCTGCCCAGGCTGGTCTCGAACCCGCGGGCTCAGGCAATCCACTCACCTCAGCCCAGATTCTTAACAGAAGTAAGAAACTCAAAACATCCAAAGAAGTAAAGTTTGAACATATACTGCATATGTCTCACACATAGGTTGAAAGTAAAAGACTCTACTATGCAAATAAACAATAAAAGCTAAAGTGGCTATAGTGAGATCAGACAAAATAGATTTTAAAAATGTTATTGGAAACAAAGGACACTTTATAATGATAAAATGATAAAATTATCAGAAATTTATAGCAAATATACAGAATCACAAAATACATGAGACAAACAGATTGAATTGAAGAGAGAAAGATAATTTAACAATAATAGTTGGAGATAGCAATATGCCATCTTCAATAATAAATAGAACAACTAGAGAGAAAATTAGCATTGCAAAGACTATTAGGATACAAAAATCAACAACTTAAGGAATACTGACAATTTATAACTATTTGTAAATTAAAAATTACTCATATACAAAGCCATGAGTCTAAGGGGAAATCTAAGAAGAATTAGAAAATAATTTATGATGACTGAAAAAAAAGAACAGCACATCAGAATGTATGCAATTGTAAATGCCAATATTACATGAAGAAAAACAAGTTATTAACCCACATTTCTACATAAGCAACTGAAAAAACAGTAACCTAAATCTAAAATAAACTTAAGAAAATACGAATCAAAGCAGAAATCAATGCATACATATATCAAATCATCACGTTGTACCTTTTAAATATATAAAAAAATGTATTTACCAATCATACCACTGATTGTCCCCTTGCAATTGTGAAAAAAGCAAAGATGTCTCTCTTTTCTAGTTCTCAATGAATTGAAGAAAAGTTTCTATACTACTCAGTGCAATAAGACCAAAGTGTAAAACAAAGAAGAAAAGAAAGAAAAAGAGAGCTAGAGAGAAGTTAAAGACATGCAGATCAGAAAGAAAATGTAAAACTGTTTTTGTTTGTAGATAACATGATACTCTATCTCCAAAGTTTTATGGTTGACATAAAAACACTATTAGAACTAAAAACAAATTCATCACTTCAATCGTTATATTTCTATTTAGTACTAACAGAATCTGTAAAATAAAATTTAAAATTAATACCACTTCCAATAATGTCAAAATAATAAAATATTGAAAAATACATTTAACAAATAAATATGAATGTACACTGAAAATTATAAAATCTTGCTAAAAGATAATAAGAGAGCTGTAAATATATGGAGAGACATTACATGTTGACATGTTGATGCATTGAAATACCCAAAATTATTTATTTATTTATTTATTTTGAGTTGGAGGCTCACTCTGTTGCCCAGACTGGAGTGCAGTGGCACGCTCCTGACCACCACAGCCTAGACCTGCTGGGCTCTGGCAATGCCTCTGCCTCAGCCTTCCAAGGAGCCAGAACTACAGGACACTACCACGCCCAGCTAATTTTTGATTTATTGTAGAGGCGGTCTCGCCAAGTTGCGTGGGTGGGTCTCAAATCCACGGACTCAGGCAATCCATCCACCTCGGCCTCCCAAAGTGCTGGGATTACAGGCTGAGCCACCGAGCCCAGCCAAAAGACTCAAAATTCTTAAAATGGTTATTTTTTCCTGAGTTGATTGCAATCTGTGTCAAAATTCTATCTGGCATATTTTCTTCAAAAATGAACAAACTAATACTTAAATTTATATGGAGATGCAACATATTTAAAATATAAAAGTAGTTTCCATTAAAAAATATGTTAAAGCATTTATTCCTCCTAAATTCAAAACTTATAATTCTACAGTGAGTAAGACTTGCACGAGGGGGAACTCTCCCTCAAAACATAATATTTTTTGGAGTGCGAGACCCATGTAGCACAGTTTCTCCTACTAAGTAAGTGGTCTAGAAACCTATCAGCATCAGTTTACCAGCTAGTGTTGTTGTGACAGACTACGTTCAGCTTCAGTTTTTTTTTCTTAAATTTTTTTCAACATGTTTGCCCATTTTGTCATTGGGTGATTTATATGAACAACCTGCCCACATCCACACCCACACTGCACTAAGTGGTCAGCAGTTTTTGGTCAAAAACAGTATGATTCTGAAATAGGGACCGAGCGCTTAATTCACAGACACCAATACCAAGAGTACAAGTTATAAAAAGGAGAGACTTTTATTAGCCAAGAGCTGGGCGGCCGGCCATTTGCCTGCTGGACATAACAGTCCTGCAGCAAGAGGCCCTGATTAGCTGTAGGGGCTTGCATAAGAAAGGCTAAACCACATTGGGACTTTCCAAGTGGGTTAAACTGCAACATCCTGGAGGCCTAGGTACCTTTCAAGCAATGCAAGCGTGGTTCACAGAAGCGGAAAAAAAGCTGTTAGACAGTTTAACCTAGCCAGCAAGTGCTGTTGCCAGTTTCCAGGAAGGGAACTTTTTAACTGTGCAAAGGCTGAGTTCATGTTTAACTGTGCAAAGGCTGAGTACATGTTTAGCCTAATTTTTGACATTGTAGATGTTTCTTAAGCCCCCTTTCACAATTCCTGTGCCCCACCATTCCTCTTCAGGTGATCGCCTTCCCCAGTGATTTTTTTGTTTGTTTCCCCAGACGAAAGAAGTCCTCAAAGGAAAACATTTTGCCAATGTGGAAGAAGTGAAACAAAAAAAAATTTTAAATTAAAAAAAAAAGGCAGAAGCATTAAAAGGCATCAAAGTTGACGAATTAAAAACTGTTTTGAACAGTAGAAAAGGCATCTCAATAGGTAGATTGCATCAAATGGAGAATATTTGATGGTGACTGAAGTTCAAACATTTAATAATAAATACACAATTTTTTATAAATAATTTTGGTTTTCTGTGGGTTTCCTCCTTATATAACTAAATAAACATTAGATAAATAAAACATAATTTCCTGAGCTATTACTAAAGATTGTGAATCAGCCAGGCTCAGTGTCTCAGTCTGTAATCCCGTGCCTTTGGGAGGCTGAGGTGAGTGGATTGCCTGAGCCCGCGATTTTGAGACCCGCCTGGGCAGTGAGACCTCAGCTCCACAATAAATCAAAAAATCAGCCAGGTGTGGTAGCGCATGCCTGTAATTCCAGCTACTCAGAAGGCTGAGGCGGAAGGATCGCTGGAGCCCAGCAGGCGAGGCTGTGGTGGCTGGGAGCGGCCACTGCACTCCAGTCTGGGTGACCGAGTGAGACTCCAAATAAAAAAAAAAAAAAACAAGATTGTAAATCATCAGATCTTTGATGTGTCCCCATGCTTGCTGTTTTTGTTGTCAGTATTGTAACTTAAGCTTTTTTTTCCTTTGTTATTGTTTAACACGTTGGAGGTTCTTTATGTATCATGGTATAATATTCAGCAAAGATCTAAATTGTCCCTATATGGACTTACAGATCTCTCAATATGAAATCATTCATTTCCAGTACTCATTCTTAGAACTTCCAGCTTTCTCAATCTTCCTAAATTTGAAAAACAATCTATTAAATGTAGTGTCTCAGCCGGGCTCGGTGGCTCAACCTGTAATCCCGCGCCTTTGAGAGGCTGAGGTGAGTGGATTGCCTGAGCCCGCGGGTTCGAGACCCGCCTGGGCAGCAAGACCTCATCTCTACAAAAAATCAAAAAAATCAGCAGGGCGTGGTAGCGCATGCCTGTAATTCCGGCTACTGGGAAGGCTGAGGCAGAAGGATCGCCGGAGGCCAGCAGGCGAGACTGCGGTGGCTGGGAGCAGCCACTGCACTCCAGTCTGGGTGACCGAGTGAGAATCCAACTCAACAACAACAACAAAAAAAAATGTAGTGTTTCCATTGGCTTTTGTTTAAGGTCTCATTTCTATTCCTCTGATGAGAAAATATCACTCAGGCAGAAGCTAGAACTTAAATTAATTCGTTAGTGCTTTTTCTCTTATCTCAACCATTACATTGATTGTTCTCCAATATATGGCCACAAACGTTGCATATTCTCTCAGGTGATTAATGTTGGTACATATTACTTTCTTATGGCCACATCTGAAAATCTTGAAAATTGGTAATATCTCTCTAAGTTCAGTATAATGCAGTCTTTTTATTTTGTAGTACTACATGGTGAACCAATTTCTGAAAAATATGATAAATTAATGTTATTATTCAGTCTCATCATTTTATTTCTTTGAAATGCAACTATATCTATGAAGTGCCAATGGAATACAATCTGTATACTCATTTATTTTTTCTATAGAAAGAAAGGGTTATTCTTTTAAAAAATATTTTACTTTTCTAGCTTCTTTCGTATTTGTAGTGGTCATTTTTTGGATTTTTCTTAAATGTACACTTTCTGTATGAATATTCTTTGCACCAACCCCCTTTTCTACGTTCTAATTTATATTTTTTTCATCTTTTAATGGGGTTTGCATTTTTAAAAAATTATTATTCATGTTTCATGCTTCCTATGAGAAAAAAAAGATTTTTTATTCCTTTGGATTTCTCTCTTTTTCCTGAAATTTTACTATATACATTATTCCTGATCAGTCACCATGTGTATGAGATAAATAATACTGCCAGACTAGAGCTGGCCTTGATCAGTTTTGTCAGAACAAGAAAGCGTCAGACTATAGCTTGAGTGAGAGCTGAATAGCAAGATATTAATGTTTTTCTTGAACTTTCATGACCCGCTGAGGTTTTTCTTCCTGACATCTAACCTTACAATCCAGAAAAAGTGCAAAATTCTGGATGAAAATTTCTACCAAGAAAAAATAGTGAGTATTTCTACCAAGTAAATAAAGGGAAACTACAAGAGGATTTTTGTGTATTAGGGAGGAATAATTGGGCAGGTGCAGATGAACCCAAACAGCATTTCTCTGACATACAAAGGAAAATGAATGGAAGAGAAAACGCAATATTCATATGTAAACTAAATAAATATCTTGAAAAGGATAGGGAAGATATCAGTAAGAAGGAAAAAAACAAGTTATTTTCAAAGTGTTTTAGAGAAAAATAAAAAAAAATACTTGATATAAGAAAATAGCAGGAAGTAAATGTACATGGATGTGATTATAACATGCTTGATCCTGCCAAAAGACAGTTTTTACAAACTAGATTAGATCAAAGTTCCTTTTTTCATAATGCCTTAGAAATATATCAGAAAGGGGAATTTTTATGAGTAAACTTAGATACAAAGTATAGAAGCAAAAGTGTCAGTATTCATTTTATAGGAATCCCAGAATGAAGTAAGTGTATTAATGGTATGGGAAATTTTTGTTATAATATCTGAAGATTAAAATGAATTTTTTAAAAGGAATCTCAGCTTGTAAATACTACATAGAATAAAAATGTAGAGATATAATTTCAAATGGAATATTTAAAACTTTAGATATCTAAAGGTTAGAAGTAAAATAGCAATGAATAGAAAGTTACAATTAGACAGGAAGAATAAGTTCTGGAATTCTATTACACAGTAGTGACTATGGCAAATAATAATGTACTGAATACGTAGAGGAAACTTACTAAAAATAGAGCTTGGACTAGTAGTTGTTTTTGTGAGTTAGTGAGTGAGTGGTGAGTTAATGTAAAATCTGAGGACATTGCAATACTGTAGGCTTTACAGACACTGCACGCTGAGGCTACACTAAATTTATTTTAAATATTTCTATTTCTTTAATAATAAGTGTATCTGAATACAATTTTTGTACTTTATGAATTTTTTTTAACATAACACTTAGCTTAAAACAAAAATGCATTGGATAACAGAACAGAGGTATTTTCCATGTTTAAATATTAACATATACTTTTTTTTCTATTTTTAAATGCTTTATCTTTTGCTTTTGCTGTTTAAATTTTTTTGTTAATAACTAAGACACAAACACACACATTAGCCTAGGTTTGCACAGGTTCAGGATCATAAATATTACTTCCCTCTACCCTTATATCTTATCCCACTGGAAAGTCTTCAAGGGCAAAAGCCTACATAGAGCTGTCATCTCCTGTGATAACAATGCCTCCTTCTAAATTGTCTACTGAAAGATTTGCCTGAGGCTGTTATACAGTTAATATTTTTTATAAGTAGTGTGAGCACAGTCTATAATAATTATATAAATTATAATGCAACAGATGCATAAACCAGTAACATAATTATTTATCATCATTATCAAGTATTATGTATTACATAAATGTGTGTGTTATACTTTGTACAAAAGGCAGCACAGTAAATTTGTTAATGCTAGCATCACCACAAACACATGGGTAACATGTTGTGCTATGATATATGATAAAGGACATCACTAGGCGATAGAAATATTCTTCTTATTATCTTATAGACCACCACCATACATGCAGTCTATCTTTGACTAAAACACCATTATGTGGTGTATAACTATATATAAATAATTTAAAAAGATAGAGTCTTCTAGAGTCCCAAGAAATGTGCTTCTTATATCAATCTGTGTATATATTTAGTTCATTTGATTTAAATAATCAGACTTCAGACTCAAGTAACATTGCAGAAAATTTCAATTAAGCTTTATTCATATAAATGTCTTCGCATTTATGCGTACACAATAATATAAAGGCACACAAAGCCTCAGAAGATTTATTACATTTAAATTTTCTTTACAAATTCTTGGAGTATTTCTGTAAGTTAGAAGAAATGTATATCAAATTGGAAACATAATGTGTGTATATGTATTAAGCAAAGACTATACTTTTAATTTAAAATGCTAATAAGTGTCTCTTCTCCAGTAAGATCATAAAAAACATTATTTAAAAAACTAGGCCGGGCTCGGTGGCTCAGCCTGTAATCCCGTGCTTTGGGAGGACGAAGTGAGTGAATTGCCTGAGTCTGCCGGTTCAGTACCCACCTGGGCAACTTGGAGAGCCCTCATCTCTACAATAACCAAAAAAATTAGCTGGGCGTGGTAGCGTGTGCCTACTTGGAAGGCTGAAGCAAAAGGATCACCGGAGCCCAGCAGGTTGAGGCTGCGTGCGTGGCCAGGAGTGTGCCACTGCACTCCAGTGTGGGCGACAGAGTGAGACTGCTAGTCCGTGATAAGATTACATGCTTGTTTTGGCTTTCTTTGAAAAGCCAAAACAAGCATGTAATCTTATCACGGACCAGCATGACAGATTAAAATTCTGATAAAACCCAAGAGAAGTCATGACGAAACATTTTTCCTATTTGTTTTTACCAAGTTGTTACACTCTCCTAATCATGCAAGCAGAAAAACAGCACAGAGGAATCTTCTGATAAGATTATCTTCAGGCTGAGGGGAATCATACCAAATGTATCTTCCATATGTGTGATGGCATAAAGTGTACAAAATATATGTATGTGTGTATGTATGTATCATATACATATATTTAGATGGTCTAAATTAAAAAGTAAAAACAAAATAACTTCCTATTCAGTGCAAATGTAAAAATAATCTGTCGTGTGTAACAGATATAACATATATATACATACAATCTCAAAAGAGTTCAAAGGAGGAAATTACTTAATTCTATCTAGTGTGCTAAAATGTATTCAAGCCTTCATTTTATTGGTTTATTTGTTTTTACTAAAAAATTATGTTTTTCTCAAAGCACACACACACACACACACACACAGGTAGCATAATAAATATCAAATAAGATAAATAAGAAAAAGTTGCTTGTGTGGTAGGCAATCACACTATAGAAATGTGAAGGCCATCTCTATGTTTTTACAATAAAAATAGCTAAATTTAAAGACAAGAAAGCTGAAAATAGAAGATTGACAAAAGTTATTTTATATAAGTACTATGTATAAAAATTCTGATGTGACAGCACTAATGTCAGAAAAAGGAGAAGTTTAAATGAAAAACTGCTGAAAAAAATCAAAACTGGAAATTGGCTGGGTGTGGTGGCTCATGCTTATAAACCCAACACTGGGAGGTTGAGGTGGGAGGATCACTTGAGACTAAGAGTTCAATATCAGCATGGACAACATAGTGGGACCTTGTCTCTGCATGAAATAATTAGCCAGTTGTTGGTGGCATGCAACTGTAGTTTCACATACACATGAAGTTGAGGTGAGAGGATCCCTGGAGCCTAGGAGTTTGAGGTTACAGTGAGCTGTGATCACACCACTGGACTCCAGCCTGGGCAACAAAGCAAGGAGGACTTCAAGTAAAAAATAAAAAATAAAAAACCTGAGAATTACTCAGTGATGAATGACTCAATTCATCAAGAAATATAGCAATCATAGATAAATAATTGACAGATGACAGATATAGATAGATAATGATGATGAAGATAGGTGATGATAGATGATAGATGATAGTAGATAGATAAGTAGGTAGGTAGATTAGATTAGATAGATAGATAGATAGATAGATAGATAGATAGATAGATAAAAAAAGAAAATAGCAAGGACCACTTCAAATAGAACAAGCAAGCAAACAAACAAAAACCCTGAAAATTGTCCAGTGACGAATGACTCAATTCATCAAGGAGATACAGCAATCATAGGTAGATAGATGATAGCTAGCTAGCTAGTTGATGGATAGGTAGATAGATAGATAAATAGATATATAGATGATAGGTGATAGATTCCAAAGTAGAATAGCTTAAACAGTTAAGAAATATTAGTTTGCAGAAGGGCATATAAGAAGTATACACATCCACAATCATAATCCTTATTGCAACTAATAAAACAATTAACTAAAATAGTTAACACACATATGAAAGATGTAAACAGCACTATTATCCATACTGAATTAGGAAAGACCTGATTGTACAAAAGAGAAAAAGAAAATTGACATACTGTGTATAAAACTATTAAATAATAAGATAAACACTTCAATTTTCTACCAGTAAACTTTCTAAACTTTTTAATAAGTAAAATCAATGCTTTATAAAGTAGAAGAGGAAGAAAAACTTTGTAATCACTTCATAAGACAAGTATAAATATGATTTTAATGACTAATTTCAAGGCAAGAGATTTATACGAAAATCTATCTCACACACCGTAGAAAACTGGATGTATCGATTTATAAAGAGAGCATACGTCATGACAGAGAAGGCTTTATTTGAGAATTGCAAATTTTGTGTAGCATTTTAAAAACAATAAAAAATATTCCATAACATTTAAGCATTAAAACAAAATATGTGATCATCTCAAATGGCATAGAATAAAATTATTAGACAAAAATATACCAACTACTTATGATAAAGAGAACTTTCTCAATTAAAGAGTATGTTTGAAATGGTTACTGCTACAGTGATACTTAGTGGTTAAACATTAAGGGCTTTTCCACTAAGACTGCAAACAGACAGATCTCTCAAAATTCCACTCAATTTCTTATTAGAAAACTTGGCAACTGTAAGAAGACAAGGAAAATAATACATGAAGATAGAAATAAAATAAGTGAAACTATCTTTTTTAATGGAAAATGTTTGTTTATGGAGACATATTCAAACTGTCTAAAATTTGTTAAAATATAACTCTTACAACAAAGAAATCCATCCAGGTTGCAGAGATAGAATTAAAATTCATAAATGAGTATTGCTTGACATAAGAAACAAAAATAAAATTTATAGAAAGTATCAAATGAATGATTTCCAAACCCATAATGATAAATATATAAATATTGAGGATAAATTAAAGATCTAAGCAAATGAAGAGTTGTGTGTTATTTTAATTAGCAGTTTAATGAATGGAAATACTATCTAAACTGAAACAAAAGAGTAATTGCAAGATTGGATGAGTATATAAGATCCAGCAATACATCATTTGCAAAAATTATAATTTAAAATGTCACATAGGATGATGAAAAGAGAAACTGAAATAAACGTGTGTGCAGGTACATTTTTGGAACCAATCATGCTGCTCATCAAATCTGGACTGGATAAAAAAAATGTGGTATATATACACAATGGAATATTTTACAGCCACAAAGAAGGACAAATATATGGAATTCGCAGCAACTTGGATGGATTTAGAGTCTATAATACTTGATCTATCACAAAAACAAAGAATATCATATTTTCTCACTCATGAGCGAATCCTGAACAACTTAACATAATGCTATAAGAAAGGGATTGGCAGTAGCGGGATACTGCCGGTGGTGGGGTGATACATAACATTGATAAGGGTTCCTGATCTCAAACCAGGCAAATTGGGGACAAAAAGGAGGCTCTAACTTTACCTGGACAATGACCATTTGTATACCTAATTCTGAATTGTAACCCACATCTTTAAGATTTAAAAATTAGTTAATTAAAAAAGAAACTATTATAAATAATAACACCAAAAAATCAAAAATAATTAATGTAAAAGACAATAAAATAAATGCCAAGTCAAAATGCTGAATAAAAATGTATAATAAGAAATAAACAAGGACTTTAATAAGATACTTAAACAAACATTTATACAAATTAGGAATTAAAATTATTTAGTTGGGAATAGATATGTGTCTATTTTTTTCTTAGTTTTGTATTAAGCATTTTGTATACTTTGATTATCTAGTTATTGAATAATGCTTTTCTTTTTTATTTCAACTATTTTATAAATAACTGAGCAAAAATTTTTAATTGTATTGAACTTCTTGATATTAACATATATTTTGATCTCTTGGTTTATTGTTATGGACTTCATATTTGTGTTTCCTTATAATTTTTATGTAGAAGTCCTGATTCCCAATGTGATGGTATTTGGAGATGGAATCTTTTATTAGTGCCTTTATGGAGCTTGTATCTTTTTCTTTGTCTCTCTCTGTCTACCATGAGAAGATGGCCTTTTGCAAGCAAACCAGGGAAAGGGTAATTATGGGGAATGGAACTGATTAATGCCTTCATCTTGGACTTTTCAGCCTCCACAACTGAGAGAAATAAGTGTTTGCTGTTTAAGCCATTCATTCTAAGGCAATTTGTTATAAGCAGCCTTATTAGTTAATTAATTAATAAGACATTTATTAGTTTATATTCTTAAAATTATGTAACCAATTACTTAATGTGATTGTCTTCAATTTTAAGTAGTCAAGTATTTGTTCTAAGATTTTAAAATAAAATCTATAGATTTTCTTTTCCACCATTTTAGTATTTTTTAATACTTAACTAATACCTTCTTCCTTGTTTGCTTGTTTATATTTTGGTTTTTGTTTTCTAACTTACTTAAATGTTTTCTTTAAATGATTTAAATGATTTACCAAGTTAATCCCAGATACAAGACCAGATAGAACTAAATGATAGTCACTTCATGATGAATACAGGGTGAGAGTGAAAAGAACATTTTATCATTTTTAGCCTCAACTACTTAGGAATTATATTACTCCACAGCTAAATAAGGCTAATAATGGCTGAAACACAGTTTCAATTGTAAATGCTTTCCACCTGTTTATCTTACGCTTATGTTTTTGCTTCTTCCTTATTTTTTTGGGGGGGGAGTTATTTATATTTGTGTTTTTCTTTCCTTTTGAACTTTGTAATTTGTATTTATTTATTCTATCTATAATAACTGTAAATTCTCATAATTGTATTCATCCTCATATTTGCTATGCATTATGTATCACTAGGTTATACACACAAACGAACATTAACAAAATGTTGTATCTGAATTTCATATTCTTTTAAACACAGTATGTTTAAATCTCCATTAATACTTGAATTATCACATATGGAAAACATACACTAACACACCAATATGGAAGCAACTCTTTTTTTTAGCTTGTGGGAATGCAAAATGGCATAGCCACGTTAGAATAAAGTTTGTCAATTATAAAACTAAGCAAATTATTACCATGTCTAGTAATTTTTTTCACTGGCATTTACTCAGATGATGTGAAAACTTAAGTTTACATATGAACTGAACATGGATATTTTTATAGCAGCTTTATTTATGATGTCAGTACTGGGAAGTAATCAAGATGTGAATGGATACATAAACTTAGGTATATTTCTATTATAGATTATTATTTAGTAATAAACAGATGAACGATCAAGCCACGGAAAGACATGCAGGAACTTTAAATATGCATTGCTAAGTGGTGACAGTAAAAATATCAGTGGCAGTCAAGGTTTGGAGTTAGAGAATGTGGGAGAGGGAGAAAGAGCAGAGTAAGTAAAGCCCAGGAGATTTTTAGTGCAATGAACGACTTTATACTTTTCTAATGGTGGAGACATGTCCTCATACTTTTGTCCAAACCCATAAAATGTAAAAAGAAAAAAAGTGAACCCTAATGTCAACTATGACCTTAACGTAATCATTATGTATCAATATCGACTCATCAATTGTAGCAAATGCACCACACAAGAACTTAATAATAGAAAAAATTGGGAGTTGGGTGAAGGGTATAAAGAAATGTCCTTTTGCTCACTGACTTTAAAACCAAAACTTCTCAAAAAGTATGTAACATTAATGACTAAAAAAATGCAATCTAACATCCCCACACATTCTATTGTTTCTTCTCCACCCACTTAACAAAATTAAAAGCACTTGTGTATATGTTTGTATAAATACATAATGTATATTTCTATACTATTATGGTTTAATTTTGTTCTATTAAGAAATTTCTTGAATCTTCTAAGAAATGTTTAATATCATTTTTAAGTATTTTCTAAAGAACCCAGGGTCTGGTTCGATAACTTTAACATCAATAATATATTGATTCAAGTTCCCACTTGCCTGAAGAACTGAAATGATTTCATATGTAGCAATGAAGTTGTTTTTAAAGAAAAATAAATTAATGAAACATCTGGAATCTCCCAGCATATGGCCTCCAGTATTTACATAGATCAAACAAGATCCAGGGGTTGTACTAGCCTTCTGTTTATGTCTGTAACAGAAGTGAGTCAATTATGTTTCCTTTTGACCATTAGCTTAGTAAAACTTCAGAAATTATATTTTTAGATATACATTTTACTTCCAGTTCTGTTTTCTTCTCAAAATATTTTAAATTGTATCTGTTTTGAATCTCAGTTTTCCATTTTTTCTTTGTTCTATAACTTTAGTTTTAATTATTCATAATTCTTTATCTTTTTTCATTTACTTTTGCCCAAATTCTTCAAAGTTTGTTTACATGTCTGTAAGTCTCTGATTAAAACTGTATACCCTTCTGATTGCCCTTTTGTGTTATTCTTTCTGTAATTTACTTTTCTTATTCCTTTCTTTTCTTACTGATACTGGCTAATTTTTTATCTTATTTTGTGATTTGTTTTTCTTGTGTGTTGTAAGTAAAATCTGGATTTTAACAAAGCAATATTTTTTTCTTTGTCCTTTGAATTCACAGAAAACTTCTGGTCATGTTTCTAACAAATTTATTGTCATTTTAAAAAGGGCCTTGCATTTAAGTAAATTTATTAATTTTCATTTTATACCATCCTTTAAAGTGTTAAACATATTCAGGGGATACAAGTGAAGTTTTATTACATGGATATATTGGATAGTGGTGAAGTTTGGGTTTTTAGTGTACTCATTACTTGAATTGTAAACGTTGTACACAAAAGACAATATTTCATACCTCTCACCTCTCCCACCTTATCAAGGTTCCAATGTCTATTATTCCATTCTGTATGTACATGTGTACCCATTATTTAGATCCCACTTATAAGTAAGAACATGTGGTACTTGACTTTCTGTTTCTGAGTTTCACTTATGATAAAGACTCTACTTCCATCTATGTTGCTGCAAAATCCTCTACTTCCATCTATGTTGCTGCAAAAGGGTTGATTTTATTCTTTTTAATGACTGAGTAGTATTCAATAATGTATGAGTGTACACGTGTGTGTATGTATTTGTATCACATTGTCTTTATTCGATAATTCAGTGATGGGTTCTTTGGTAGATTTAGACTTAGTTACTGTGAGTAATGCTGCAATAAATATATGAGTCCAGGGATGTTTTTGACATAATAGCCCCTCACTCTGGGAAGGAAGTACTCGGTAGTGGGATAGCTGAACTTGAATGGTAATTTTACTGTTAGCTTTTACAGAAGTCTCCATATTATTTTTCATAGAGTTTGTACCGATTTACATTTCTGCCAACAGTATTTAGGCATTCTTTTTTCTTCACACCATCACTGACATCATTTTTTTGACATTTTAATAATAGGATTTTATACAATCCTAAGCCAAAAGATCAAAGATTTAAGGTATCATATAACTCAACCTCAAATTGCACTAGAAGGCTATAGTCATCAAAATTGCATGGTACTGGTATAAAAATAGATACACAAATGAATGAAACATAATAGAGAACTCAGAAATAAAGCCGCAAATCCACATGCAACTAATCTTTGACAAATTAATAAAACATACACTAATTAAAAAAAAACCCTATTCAATAAATGATGCTGGAAAAATTGGATCGCTATATGCAGTGGAACAAAACTGAACCTATATATTTTACCATATACAAAAATTAACTCAAAATGAATTGAAAACTTAAATATAGTCCTGAAACTATAAAAACCCTGGAAGAAAACCTAGTAAAACAATTCTTTACATTGGCCTATGCAAAGAACTTATGATCAGTTCCTCAAAAACAAGCCCAACAAAAACACGTATAGACACAGGTGACAATTAAACTAAAACCTTCTGCACAGCAAAATAAATAATAAGCAGAGTACACAGACAATCTTTATCTGTTTTTGACTTCTACAGTGTTTTTCATCAATATTTGAAATTCTATCTGTAGAAATCTCTTATTTCTCTGGCTAAATTTATTCCTAGATATTTTGTTTATCCATCTATCCATCTATCTATCTATCTATCTATCTACCTACCTATCTACCTATCTTCGTAACTATTGTAAATGGGATTGAGTTCTTAATTTGGTTCTTGACTTTTTTTTCTCAGTTACTAGTGTATAAGAATGACATTATTTTTTGTACACTGATTTTATGACCTGAAATTTTACAGAAGTAATTTATCAAGACTAGAAGTCTTTTGGAGAGAACTTTTAGTGTTTTCTATATATAAGATCATGTCATCAACAAATAAAGATAATTTGACTTCCTCTTTTCCCACTTAAATATCTTTTATTTATTTCTCTTTCTGATTGCTTTGGCTAGAACTTCCAGTACTATGTGGAATAGAAGTGGTGAATGCCTTTGTCTTGTTCCACTTAGGGGGAATCACTTAAACTTTTTCCTATTCACTATGATGTCAGGTTTGTAATTTACGGCTTACACTATTTTTGAGGTATTTTCTTTATGCCTAGTTTGTTGAGAGTTTTTGCAGTGAAGAAATGCTGGATTTTATGTTTTAATTCTATGTTTGTGGTGAATCACCATTGATTTGTATATATTGCCGTATGATGGCTTATCTGGCATAACACTCACTTGATTGCTGTGCACTATTTTTTTGATGTGCTGTTGGAATTTTTTTTTTTTTTTTTGCTAGTATTTTGTTGAGGATTTTCCATCTAAATTCATCAGGAATACTGTCCTGTAGTTTTCTTGTTTGTCCTTGTCTGAATTTGATGATACTGGTTTCATAGAATGACTTAAAAAGAATCCATTTATCTTCGATTCTTTGGAGCAGTTTCTCTGAGATTAGCACCAGTTCTTTCTTGTATGTCTGGTAAAATATAGCTATGAATCTTTCTGCTCCTGGGCTGTTTTTTGTAGGAGATTTTGAATTACTGACTCAATGCCGCTACTTGTTACTGAACTGTTCAAGAATTTTTATTCCTGGCTAAAATTGAGGAGGTTGTATATTTATAGGAATTTATTCATTTCCTGTTTGTTTTTTGTTTGTATGTGTAGAGATGTACATAGTAGACTCTGGTGATTATTTGTATTTCTGTGGTATTAGTTGTCATGCTACCTCCATTAGTTCACCTTCATTATTTCTTATTGTGCTTATTTGAATCTTTTTGCTTTTTTCTTGTTTAATCAAGCTATCGATTTTGTGGTTTATCAATTTGGATTATCATTTCAAGAGCTAACTGTTCGTTTCATTGATTTTTTTGTTGTTTTAGTCAATCTCATTTAGTTCTGCTCTTATCTTTGCTATAGTTTTTAATCTGCTAGCTTTGAGTTTGATTTGTTCTTGTGTTTCTAGCTCTTTGAGGTATGATGTTAAGTTTTTAATTTAAGATATTTCTATCTTTTTGATGTAGCCACTTAATGGTACAAACTTCCTCTTAGAACTTTTGCTGGATCCCATAGATTTTGCTATGTTGTGTACCTATTTTCATTCATTTCAAAAATTTTTTAAATGTTTGCCTTAATTTTATTACTTATCCAAAGATCATTCAGGAGCAGCTTATTGTATTTTCATGCTTTTGTATAGTTTTGAGATTTCCTCTTGGTATTGAGTTTTAGTTTTATTCTATTGCTGTTGAAGAAGATACTTAATATGATTTTAATACTTTTGAATTTATTGAGACTTGCTTTATGGTCAATCATATGGCATATGTGGGACAATGATCCGTGCACAAAGGATAATAATCTATATTCTGAAATTGTTGAGTAAAATGATCTGTAAATGTCCATTAGTCCATTTTGTCTAGAATCCAGTTTAAGCTAAGAGTTTCTTGGTTAACTTTCTGCCTTGTGATCTGTCTAGGGTGTCAGTGGAGTGCTGAGTCCTCCACTATTGCCACCATGTTGTCTCTATCCTTTACTAGGTTTATTATTATTTGTTTGATGAAACTAGGTGCTTAGGTGTTGGGTGCTACATATTTATAATTGTTTTAGTTTTGTAAAGTTGATAACTTTATCATTTTATAATGATCTTCATTGTAATTTTTTTGCACTTTTTGATTTAAAGCTTGTTTTATCTGTTATAAATATAACTAATTCTGCTTGCTTTTGTTTTCCACTTGTGTGGAGTATCTTCTTTTACGCCCTTGCTTTTAGTTTATTAAGCAGCATGAGGGTGAATTTTTTTTTAGAATTCATTCTGTTAGTCTATATCTTTTAAGTGGACTATTTAGACTTATGTTCAAAGTTAATATTGTAGGTGAAGAATCGTTCCTGTTATGTTAATAGTTACTTGCGTTGTAGTCTCAGTTATGTAATTGCTTCATGGAATCTGTGAGTTTCATATTTCTGTGTGCTTTCATGATGGCAAATATCTTCCTTTTTTCCCCATGTTTAGAATACCTTTGAACATTTTTTTCCTAATCTTTATGAAGTCCCATAGCATACTCTTGTCTGAAAAGGACTTATCTGCCAGGTATACTCTGAGCGTCTTGTATCTGGATATCTAATTCTCTACCAGGACCAGAAAATTTTTCTAAATTATTCACTCAAATAAATGTTTCAAGCTTTTTCATTTTTCTTATTCAGAAATGCCTACAATGTGTAGGGGTTTTTGCTTTACATAATCCTATATTTCTTGAAGGCTTTATCCTCTATTTTATTTTATTATAGAGATGTGGAGTAAAAGTCAGAATTAGCTATAGAATAGGGCTGTGTGCAAATGAAGTTTGGGTCTCCAACCTGATCCCTTAGTTTAGGACCAGTTACCATTTGTATTGTTATTTGCCCACTCCCCCTTCCCAAGCAATGTCCAACGACTGCCAATCCCTACCTTATGCTAATGTGATTAATGTTCAGGTCCCACTTACGCAATATTAAGTTCTTTGTTTCTGTGAGAGAATACTAAGTATGATGGTAAAAATTCTTTTTTCTTTATTCTATTCTCACTGGCTTAATTTGAATGACTGTTTTTCAAAACAAATAGCTTTCTGTTTGGTCTAGTCCTGTTAAAGATTTCACTTGTATTTTTTTAATTTCTCCAATGAATTTTTTATTTCCAGAGGGTCTTTTTTTTAAAAAAAAATCGTTTATTTAATTTTTCATTCTTATTCTATATATTTTTTTATTTCTTTTTGTGCATATATATTATATATAATATATAATTTTTCATTATATATTATATAAATACATATTCTTATATATTTTTCATTTTTTATATATTGCAAGAAAAATCTATATTTAAAAATGCAATATTTATTTACTTGGTCCTTTTATTTTACAGAAAACTTTTGGTTACATTTTTTGAAACACATGGTTAGTTTATTAAATGATACCGTCTACTTACATTTTTATTTTATTTGTTTATTGATTGATTAATTGATTTACTTATTTGTTTAGAGACAACATCTCACTCTCTCGTCCTGGTTGGAGTACAATGGTGTGATCATGGCTCATTATAACATTATGTTCCCAGGCTTATTTTACCCCACTTTCAACTATTTTACCTTTTTATTATACATATTCTAAAGAAGTTCTTTTTTTTCCAAACAACTTATTTGGAAATTGGTATATTCTGAGAGAAAGTGGCAGAATACTCATGAATAAGCAGATGATCTCAGGAAACAAAAGGGTGTTTTGGTGGATCTATGTGTTTGCATGTGTGTGTTGATTTTGCTCTTTCTATACCCTGATGTATTACAAATATCAGCAAAAGAGTTTTAACATCCACATGAATAACCCTCTGATTTCCTTTTTCATTCCCCCTTTCTACTCCTTTGTTAATCAGATTGATTTACTGTATTCTACCTGTTCAATCAGGGAACTTCAAGTTTTGTTTTGAGGCTGTATCACCTACTTTGGAAATTTTATTATCCTTCCAACTTTTTATTATTTATAATACACAGTTGTGTATATTTTAACATCTCATATTCTAAAGTACACTTTTTTCTTCATTGAACTTGGCATAATGTTTCATATTTCAATGTTCAAGATTAAAATTTGTACTATTTTAAGATGAAATTCATTCAAGATGGAATTACCATTATATGTTCTCCTTATTTTTGTTGGAGTCAGGGAAAAGTGGATAATGGTGTGGCTATAGCATTATTTACAACTCCTAAATGTTTATAACATTTAATTGTGTCCTAATATCTCATTCATTCTACACTGTTTTGGCCATATATAGATACTCAAAATTTACTGAACCCCTTTCATATAAAAAGTACTCAGGAATGTGACTTAAAAAAATGAGTATGTTACAGTTCAATTGTCAAGTTTCTTACCATTTCCTCAGCAAGAACATATATACATCTAATCATAATACATGTCAGTGTGATAAGGTCTAAAATCATAATTGATTAAAGCATAATGTGATTTGATGAGATTAAAATATGACTGTTAAGTTCTTCATATTTCTTTTCTGTTATAAAGCTATAACAGTCCATCATAAATATTATTTTCAAATTCATCTTACTAGATCTTAAAGTATTTTATTTTAGGTTTACAGAGATCTGAAAAAAGTGGCTTTTTATCACTTTGAACACTGCAAAATATGCATATATCAACATTTTTCATGTTAAACTAAAGTTGCAAAATTGTCTGAAACATGGCAATATTTAATAACTTACAAGGCACAGATCTTTCACTCTAACCTTTTCAGTGTCATATCTTTTATATCTCAATCGTATATTGATAAAACAACATGGCGTAAGTGTACAATTTTAGATAAAGAACCACAATCAATATTGGTTGATGTTTTTGTCTTTTTATATAATTACTAGATGAGATTAGTTTTATGATTAAAATTTTAAGTCACTTTGTATAGTGCTAAAATATTTAAATTATGTCTCAATTATATTCTCTTCTTTTGGGCCCTTTTCTGCAAGTGTCTAAGCATAAATTTGTTTATAAAATTATCCTTTCAAATACTTATTGCTCAAAATACATTAAATTGTTTTCTCTAAAGGCATATGCAATTATTGATTTTCTTCTGTTATCTAGTAAACATTTGTTTTTATCACTCAGCTATGTGTTTCTTTCAAAATTTCTAGTCAATATTGAGGATAAATTTTATTTTTCCCTCAGTCTCCCAACACCCATGTCCAGAAAATACATACTTAATTTCCAAAATATTTTACACTATGCATTTTATGTTAAATAATGCAGATAACTTTTTATGTATAGCATTCTATAAAAAACTGATGCCTTTAAATAAAACCTTATACTAATGTTCAAAATGAGGTGACTGTAGAAAGTATTTATTTAAAATAAATGTTTTTGCCAAAGACGAATAACCCAGAACTTTCAATTCACATTTTCTCTTAATTAGTAACAACACTATGAAAAACTATTGAACAATTCCTGCATACTGTACTTAGTGCTCGGGATGGACCAGAGAACAAAGGAGATACTTTCCATATCTTTTTAAAGTATGGAAAACAGATATTAAATAAAATATTACATATAGGTAATTATATATTTGAAATTATGCAAAGACAAAATTATTTTAAGTTGAAACCAGAAGGATAAATTGAATGAAGAAAAATCTGAGACTAAGAATGAATAAGCTGCCTGAGTCCGCGGGTTCGAGACCCGCCTGGGCAGCGAGACCTCATCTCTACAATAAATCAAAAAATCAAAAAAACAGGGCATCGTAGCGCATGCCTGTAATTCTGGCTACTCGGAAGGCTGAGGCGGAAGGATTGCCGGAGCCCAGCAGGCGCGGCTGCGGTGGCCGGGAGCGGCCACTGCACTCCAGTCTGGACAACTGAGTGAGACTCTAACTCAAAAAAAAAAAAAGAATGAGTAAGCTTTCTAGACAGGGGACATAACATGTAAAGGTTGGGAATAGGATGATAATTTCAATTTCAAAGACCAAGAAGAAATTTGAAAAGGATAATTCATGGACAGAAATAAGCAACAACCACAAAATGAGTTTATGTATGATAGCAAAAGTCGTACCATATAAGGCATATATTAACAAGTTTGGACTCTATTTGAAGGGTTTTAAGTGGGGAAAGTAACATAATTCACTGTGCATTATCTCAAAATTACTTTAGCTACTACGAGGATTATAAATTTGTAGGTGACTTGGTAATAGTGTGGGCAAGCACCTAAAGACCAGAAAGTAGAATATCTAAATGCTGGTGGATGAGTATAAATTTAGAAAAATGAAGCCTGAACTAAATGTGCTGTTTTTCAGTATTATCAGGCAAAAAAACCCTTGCTATTTTTACTAAATTAAAGAACACAAGAAGAAGCAAATATTTGTGTGTGTGCATGTGTGTGTGTGTGTGTGTGTGTGTGTGTGTGTGTGTGTGTGTGTGTGTGTGTAAAACATTTTGGACTCCTTTTTGAAACATTGATATTCAGAGAAGCAAATAATATTCTCATGCACAGATTTAATAATATTTATTGATTGGCTATTGAATGTTGAAATTTGAATAAAACATACAAAATCACTCTCAGGTGTTTATAGTGAGGTGTGGGCATACATATAGATATATATACTTACATTTTTATTATATTGTGATGTGAGAGAAGTCAGATTAGAAATGATCTCTTATTAATTAAAAAAAAGAAGTGGTCTCTTATCAGGTGATGCTTGACTGAAAAACTCAGTGACAAACTGTGTATGCGGGAGACGAGCAATGAGAAAACAATATGAATACCGTGTTTGGTGAATGTATGGATGAAAATAACTGACTTCAGAAGAACACCGATTTGAGGATTATTGACTCATCCCTGGCAAAGTAAGTCCTAAGATCAGATAATATGATTTATGGATGAAGCGCCAAGACTGAACTCTGATACATTTTTCTATTTAATGTCATAATTAGTCTCTTATTGTGTTAAAATTCTCCAGGGTAAAAATTTTAATCACTGATATTCTTAGGGTTTTGGAAGAAAATTATGACAAACTTTGGAGAAAAATAACTTTGTAGAAAATGACAAACTGCATTAATAGAGCCTACTCTTCCCAAGTCAGGTCAAGTTAAGACTTGATGTTAATTACTGACTTTATTTTTTGCTATGATGGGAGGTGGTGTATTAAAGCTGTCATATTTTGGTTTTAAGACATGCGTTTGTTTAAATTTTGAATATTCTTCAGGAATAGGGTGGTGGTCTTATCTTATAGCAAGGATAAGGGGGGCACTTCTATAGAGCCAAAGGGTTTAGTTGATTCAGGATTTAAAGGTTTTTAAACATATTCAGCAGATACCCCTATCCGAAGTCATATGAAGTGTATCTGGACATTAACTATGGTATAAGAGACTTTCCTATGCTGCCCTTTTAACATTTTCTAAAGTCTTCTTTTCATATAGTTAAGTAGTGGTCTTGATCATTAAAATCTAAATGTCTCAAGGACATTGTAGTTTCTATATCTAATATAATCTGAGCTTGGGTTTACTCTAGTAATATCTTTACTGAAATCCTAAAAATTGGATTGCTCTTCAAAACTTCTATATAACAAGTTTATCTTATTTTCTTCTAGTACTCTTATCTAAGAGCCCCTAGATCTTTGGTATGATTCTACCACCATCTCAAATCCAGCTACAGGATTTAATGTAGGGGTTAGGAAAAGGAAATAAAACTAACATCTATGTGAATACTCACATCCTATCTAAAATCCTTCTCTCCAGTTAAGCAGTCTGGCTCATATACTTTTTGGGTAACTTTGGAAATGTTGCACAGGGAACAATTCCAAGGATCTCGTTTAATTTTAAAATCTTTCTTCTTAAATATTTGCCTTTGCTTTTTAATCCATGATACTGCAAAGCTAGAAGCGCCTGAGTTCCTGCCTGCAGATAATCCATTTTTATTAGTCCATTTTCTGTTGCTTATAATGGAATACCTGAAATTGGGTAATTTATGAAGGAAAAAAATGCATTTCCTATGATATTGAAGTTGGGAAGTCCAAGGTTGAGGAATACATTTTGTGAATATCTTCTTTTTGGTGAGAACTCTGAAGAGTCCTGGAGTTGACCTGGAGTATTACATGGCAAAGGAACTGAGTGTGCTAGTTCAGGTCTCTTCTTATAGAGCTATTACTTCCACTCCCATGATAACTCATTAATACAGAAATGATCACCTCTTAAAGTCCCACCATCATAAAAAAAAATCAGTTTCCAATACTTGAAATTTGGGGGACACATTCTTTTTTGTTTTTGTTTTTGTTTTCTGTTGGAGTCTCACTCTGTCGCCCAGGCTAGAGTGCAATGGCCGCTCCCGGCCACCGCAGCCTCCACCTGCTGGGCTCCGGCGATCCTTCCACCTCAGCCTTCCAAGTAGCTGGAACTACAGCGCGCTACCACGCCCGGCTAATTTTTGATTTATTGTAGCGATGAGGTCCCGCCAATTTGCCCAGGCAGGTCTCGAACCCGCGGGTCCAGGCAATCCACTCACCTCAGCCTCCCAAAGCGCGGGATTACAGACTGAGCCACAGAGCCCTGCTGGGGACACATTCTAACATAACCCAATTTTGTTTATTTTAAATAAAATCCTGATCTTATTTTAAATTATACTTATGTATGCTAAAGTGCTGGCAAGTATTTCACTTGAAGTGAAAAGGTAGCACAGAACTTAGACTAAATAGAACAAAAAGTTGGCTTTCCCATTTTAATCACCAATAATTGAAATTTATGTAATATGTCATTGTCTTCGGGAAAAGAGAAAAAATTTATTTATCTTAATCACTCCTGGGACATTCTTATCATAGACCATATATTGCATTAGGTCACAGGAACCATGATAACTCCAAAAATTAAAAATTAGGTAGACTTAAATTATAGAATATTAAACAGTTAAAACAATAATGATTGCAAAGCACAAAAAACCAATGCTTAGAAATTTAAACAAAATAATTATATACATAAAGTTATACATATTTACATTTTTATTATAAACATAGGTAAGCAAATATGAATATAAACATAGATATATAGAAATAGTCATGTATTTATATATTTTGTATGTATTTAACACATATTTATTTGTATTATAATATTTATACATTTGTATGAATATTTATTATTTTATATAAATAGATGAATATTCATAGTATCTTAAACATGTACACCCATTATAGTCATAATTGTTATTGCACATTGATGATAAATAATTATAAAAGTATATCTTGAGAATGACATAATTTTAAAACAGCTGTACTCACTAGGAAATAATATTAGAATGCTAATTTAACTATAATGCATAATAATATTGATGGCTAATTATGATGAATTTAGCATTTAACAGAGAAACTGAGAAAGATAATAGTAAAATTATTTCATAAAAATGAAATGCATTAGATATTATTGATTGCATACAGAACAGTCTCTTATCATTATATCAGATCATTTACCATAATAAATTCTTCAGCTATTATTCTCCTCCTCAGCTCTGTGCTCCAGAAAAACTAATGTCACTACCAACTTCAGCATTAGAATTAGTATAAGGTTTTTCTATTTATCTTGTGACTTATTTGTAGAAGAATGAACATGTGACAATTCTGGTCAATAAAATGCTAAGAAAAATTATTGGGAAGAAAGATTTATTTTCTTTGTTAGGAAATTGATTCTATTTGCTGTGATTGGAACTATCCTTGCCATCTTGCTAGCATTTGGGCATGAAGCAAGCACTAATAACAACAGAATGGAAAGAACAGGCTACACTGATGAAGTCATTGAGTCAGTGAACCTGTCAAGAAGTCTCAAGAATTCTTAAGAATCATTCTTCTCAGACCTAGATATGACAATACAGAAATCCAAACGGAAACATAAATGACCATGAGTAGTCAAAACAATCCTTAGCAAAAGAAATAAAGCAGCAGGTATCACACTTCAAGACTTCAAACTTTACTATAAGGCTACAGTAATGAAAACAGCCTGGTATTGGTACAAGAACAGACATATAGACCAATGGAACAGGATAGAGATTCCTGAAGCAAAGCCTCAATTTCTCAACCAACTCATCTTTGACAAAGCCTCCAGCAACAACCACTAGGGAGAGGAGAACCTATTCAGTAAATGGTGTTTCAAGAATTCTTAAGTCTCAAGAATTCATAAGAAAGGAAGTATATTTTTCTTGGATTCCAGGCAATTTTAAATCACAGGTTTTATTTTCTGCCAAAAGTATTCTAATTATTGGCAAAAATAATGATTTTAAAAAGGTAAAATTAATTACAGAGCAGAGAAATGGTGATAAATATGTACAACAGTCAGAGATGTGCAACTACAATACAAATAAACAACTAATTAAAATAGCATTGGAAGAGAGCAATATTATTTACATACCTGAAATAGAGATGAAAGGAGAAAAAAAATCATACATTGCAGGAATATAAGAAATTTCATTTCGGCATGTTTGAGTTCCTTGTAGAGCCTATATGTTAGACCTTTATCAGATATACAGTTGGCAAATATTTTTTTCCCAGTCTGTGGGCTGTCTCCCTTCAAAAGAAATCCTTCACAGGTTTCTTTGCTTTTGCAGAAGCTCGTCAGTTTGATGAGGTCCCTCTTGTCTATCTTATTTCTTATGGTATGGGCACTTAGGGTTCTGATCAGGAATTGGTTGCAAGTTTCAATTTTCATAAGGGTGTCTCCTGCATTTTATAAGATTCTTATAGTTTGAGGTTTTACGTTTATGTCTTTGATCCATTTAGAGTTAACTTTTGTGTGTGGTTATAGGTAGGGGTCCTGTTTCAATCTTCTGCATGTGATCAGTCAGTTTTCCCAGCACCGTTTACTGAATAGGTTCTCCTCTCCCTAGTGGTTGTTGCTGGAGGCATTGTCAAAGATGAGTTGGTTGAGAAATTGAGGCTTTGCTTCAGGAATCTCTATCCTGTTCCATTGGTCTATATGTCTGTTCTTGTACCAATACCAGGCTGTTTTCATTACTGCAGCCTTATAGTAAAGTTTGAAGTCTGGAAGTGTGATACCTGCTGCTTTATTTCTTTTGCTAAGGACTGTTTTGACTATTCATGGTCATTTATGTTTCCATTTGAATTTCTGTATTGTCATATCCAGGTCTGAGAAGAATGATGTTGGTAACTTAATGGGTATTGTGTTGAATCTGTAGATTGCCTTTGGTAGGATGGACATTTTAACAATGTTGATTCTTTCTATCCATAAACATGAAATATTTTTCCATTTGTTTGTGTCTTCTTGGATTTCTTTGACCAATGTTTTGTAGTTCTCATTGTAAAGGTCTTTCCCTTTTCTACTTAGGAAGATGCTGAGGTATTTCATTTTTCTTGTGGCTATTGTGAATGAGATTGTGTTTTTAATTTCAAATGCACCAAGAGGAAAAACAAAAAACAAAACAAAACAAAAACCAGCCCCATTCAAAATCAGGCAAAAGACTTGAATTGACACTTCTCAAAAGAAGATACACGGGCAGCCACAAGACATATGAAAAAGTGCTCAGCTTCACTCATCATCAGAGAAATGCAAATGAAAACCACATTGAGATACCACCTAATCTCGGTGATAATGGCCATTATTAATAAAACAAATAACAACAGATGCTGGTGAGGATGCAGGAAAAAAAAGAACACTTCTACACTTCTGCTGGTAGAAATGCAAACTAGTGCAACCTTTTTGGAAGACAATGTGGTGATTTCTGAAAGAACTAGAAATTGACCTTCCATATGACCCAACATTTCCCCTATTGGGAATATACCCAGAGGAACTCAAATCATTCTACAAAAAAGATACTTGCACATGCATGTTTGTTGCAGCTCTATGTAAAATTACAAAAATATGGAACCAATCATGCCTATCAAAGCTGGACTGGGAAAAAAAAAGTGGTACATATACACAGTGGAATAATATGCAGCCATAAAGGACAAACATATGGACTTTGCAGCAACTTGGATAAATTTAGAATCGATCATACTCAGTGTTCTATCACAGAAACAAAGAATAGAGTACCATATGTTCTCATTCATAAGTGGATCTTGAACAATTATCATAGTACTATAAGAAAAGGATTGATGGTAGTGAGAAACTGTTAGGGGTGGGGGAATGGGAGTGGCAGTTGAGGGAAACTGCTGGGGGAGGGAGGGACACACCTCATCAACAAGGGGACCTGCATAATCAACATTTGTATACTTAACCCTGAATTGTACCCCACATCTTTATAATAAAAATTTAAAAATAAAAATAAATTTCAAAGGCTTTCATGAGTGGATAGATATAGATGATAAAAAGTAAACCCACAAAAGATATTATGCTTTGTTCTAAATAACTATTCATCAAAACAGAACATGATGCATATTTCTTAACAAAGTTTCCTTCAAATTATTACAGAATAGAAAAATACTGGTCTTAATGGTCTTATTTGAATTTTAGCATAGAATAATAATAAATATATTCCTCTAATGTTTATGCAGAATAGCTTAATGTGTAATTAGAAGTATTAAAAGTATTATTTGTGTTGGCAAGAGAAAACACCTCATAAAAGAGGGCAAAAAATGTTCTAAGAGTGACTGGTGTGAAAGCACAAGCTGTCTTCAATTCAAGAAATATTGGGGAAAATACTAATTACAAGGACTCATGAAACCAGAATTGCATCTTATGACTTGCAGAGTAATCATATTTGTGAAGTAAGCCTTACTAAATTTAAGAATGAGTATTTTGCATTTTAAAGCTCAAATTACTGAGGAGGTTTAGGGCAAAAACTACATGACAAACTTTCATAATGTATTGCGTCTGTGTGTGTGTGTGTGTGTGTGTGTGTGTGTGTGTGTGTGTGTGTCTATTTATATTTATATTGTATTTACATTTTTAGTCATTCATTTATTTTTATAGTATGATGCTCTGACATCTTAAGAAACATTTCTGTCTTAAGAAGAGATTGTACCTTCTAGGGTAGATAATTTTTAAGAGATAGCAAAGACTTAGGGAGCACAGACTTCATATACAAATCAATCACTTCAGATTATGCAACCCCAAACCACTTAACTATCTCTCACACACAAGCCGTTATCAGCACTATCCTTAATCTCTCCCGAACCAGGTACCATAGAGAACAAGGCCTTTTGGGATTACTCAAACTAGTCAATCCTAAACTGTTTGCTCTCTTTTTGCTTTCTTTCTTTCTTTTTTTTTTTTTTTGCTTTTTTACAGCAAACATCTCAGAAAAAGTTTTGGCCTACGTTATCTTATCACCTCAGTTTTCCACATACTGACAACAGGGTTGTTTCTGCTAGGACCTTGTGTGGCATGAAAAGTTTCCTTAGCTTGGGAAATATAAGTAAGATAAGTCTTGCTAATTTATTTTCTTCAAAATTATTTATAATATTGACAAATGAACATATTACCAATATTTTTTGAAAGGCAGTCAATAAATAATGACCCGGAAAAAATTGATATATTACAGTCAACTAAAACATATTTTAAAGAAACTATTATGTGACCAGGGAGCTAATGTAAATTATACTTAGAATGAGTGAACAGGTTTGGCACAATGGCTCACGCCTCTAATCCCAGCACTCTGGTAGGCTGATGTGAGGATTGCCTAAGCTCACAAGTTCAAGACCAGCCTGGGCAACTTGGCAAGCCCTCATCTTTATAATAATAATAATAACAATAAATAGCTGGGCACAGTGATGTATGACTGTAGTTTCAGCTACTTGGAAGACTGAGGCAGAAAAATTGCCTGAGTACAGAAGGCTGAGGTTGCAGTGGCTATGAGTGTGCCACTGAACTCCAACCTGGGTGGCAGACTCAAAAAAAAAAAAAAAAAGAATGAATGAATGAACAGATTGAATATCATATCAGAGCAATTAAACCTATCAGAACAACCAAAATAATTTTCTAGAATTGAGAAACACAATACCAGAAAGAAATAATTCAAAGTATGAGTTTAATAGCACATTGGAGAAGAATGAAGACAATGTCAGTTAATTTGTAAATAGATCAATAAAAATTATTCAAAATAATTATCAGATAAAGTAAAACGGAAAATAGAAAAATAAATGAACCAAACCTTAGAGACTTAGAAGATGATATAAAAATCTAACATATTTGTAAATGAAATTACTGAAGAAGGAAGAATAAAGTAGCAAAGAAAATATTCGAAGATTTATGAATGAAAATTACCCCATTATACAAAGCAGATAAGTTTAAACATTAAATAAGTTCAGCAGAGCACAAATAGGAAAATGAAACAACAAGGGCATCTGGGCACATCAACCTCAAACTGTTGAAAATGAAATATTGAAAGAAAAATTTGAGAACAGCCCCCAAAAATCATGTGCCTCATGTAAAGAATGATTTTTCTGCAGATGTTAAATCAGAAATGCTGGAAGATAAACAACAATAAAGGATCATATCTGAAGGTATGAATTGAGAAAATAATGCCAATTCCAACTTTTCTAAACAGAAAAACATTCTTTAAAAATGAAATAAATAGAAATAAAACACTTCTGGATAAATTCAACTCAGAGATATGTCACCAGCAAGAATACTAAAGGAGTTATTGATCAGAAGTAAACTGACAAAATAGAAACTCAGACATTGAAATGAATAAGGAATGCTAGAAATAAAAAATTTGTAGACATTTAAAATGTTGCATTTTTCTCTTAAATCCTTGTAATGAATATGACTATCTAGTAAATATCCAATTAATGCCTCTAAAAGATGAGGAAATGAGGAAGAGAGGAATAAACAATATAACATAAACCAGTGGGACAAGGAAAACAAAAAGTTGAATGTTAGACCTAACTCCAACCATGTCAAAAATTATGTTGGCTATTAATGAATTAAGCCATCAATTCAAACAAAACAGATTTCAGATTAGCTAAATAGCAGTACTCATACAAAAGCTATTAAAAAAAATACATAGGTACAAATAAAAATTGAAGCAAAATGACTGAAAAATATATGTCATGTAGACTATAAGTACAGTAGAAACAATGTGACTAGGTTAATATCATATACAAGGAACTAAATTATTACTCAAAATAAAGATGGATATTTTATAAGAACAAAATGATCAATTCTTCAGGGACACACAATCATATTGGCTGGAGAATTTAAGATTTAGTCAGCATTTATAGAATAACGAGAAAGATCAATGACATTTTGTTGTTGTTGTTATAACCAAAGGTAAACAGTTCCCCTGAAAGATAAATTCATTGGGCTGACATCAGGTTTTTTGCATACTATTCTATGTGAAATTATGCTGTTGTGTTTTTATTTGCATTTGTATGGTTCTAATTGAAAAGGAGGTTAAACATATTTTTAAATAAATGATGGACAATTTTTTTTTCTTTTTCTTCTTCTTCTTTTTTTAAGCAGGATTTATTAAGAGGACAGAAAAGCTTCCACAGTGGGAGGGGACCCGAGGGGGTTGCCCTGTGTTTCTTCTTATGTGATATAGACTTTATTTAAGTTTTTCTTTTACCCAAAGGAGTTTACAAAGCAAATTCAATCTCACCAGTTTAAAGATAGTTTCTATCATCTCTAGGCTTTCTTTTGATAAATTAAATTCTTCATTTTAATATAGTCAGTTACCAATTTATTCTTTTTGAATTATACTTTCAAACAAGTTTGCTTCAAATAGCTGTTCAAAAATTATATTCTATACATTTTTTAAATAAAATTTTATACTTTGCCTTTCCCCCAAGTTTTTATAATTGATGTAATTTTTTTCCCTTTGGAAGTAGCTAATTATATAGTTGCTTCTTTCCAAACTGATTTGCAAGCCTAGTGAATTTTCAGTCTATTCCTGAGTTTATTTTGTGTGCTATTATGCTTTTTAATTTGTCTCTGTTTTTTTTCCTCAGAATGCCCATTTACCTGATTAAATATAGCTTAAAAACTTAAACATATTAGATTTTCTTTCTGTTCTTTACTTCATGTATATTATTTAGTTTTTACTTCAACCTAATTTCAATAATTATAGAACAATATTTTGACATTCATTCATTATTATAAAAAACAAAAACTCAGAAATTTAATGATGATTTCTCAAATGAATAAAAGAGTGTACTTAAAAGAAGCAATAATAAAATTAATTCTATACCTAATGCTGAAATTGTGAATATTTTATTCTGAAATGAAAGAACAGAGGGTTGTTAGCCATCACCACAGCTATTCTATATTATATTAGATGTCTTACTCATGGCTGTTTACCTTTGGTTATAACAATTTTTTTTTTTTTTTTTTTTTTGGAGTTGAAGTCTCACTCTGTCGCCCAGACTGGAGTGCAGTGGCACGCTCCCTCGCACCACCGCAACCTGGACCTGCTGGGCTGCGGAGAGCCTTCTGCCTCACTCAGTCTTCCAAGCAGCTGGGACTACAGGCGCATGCTACCACACTCAGTTAATTTTTGACTTATTGTAGAGACGAGCTCTCGCCAAGTTGCCCGGGCAGGTCTCGAACTCGCGGGCTCAAGCAATCCACTCACCTCGGCCTCCCAAAGTGCTGGGATTACAGGCTGAGCCATCGAGTCCGGCTGGTTATAACAATTTTAAAACAAAATTCAGTATCATAAATTTAGAAGAGAGAAAAATGTAGCCAGGAAGGGCCACCTTTGATGTTTGTAGTTACTGGTAAAATAAAGAAGTTTGGTAGTGTAAAAAGGATATGTAAAAAGAATATTAATATAAAAAAGCATATTATAAGGCTTATTAAAAAGATAATTTAAATCCTTTATAGTTATAGCTTTAAAATGAGTTTAAATGTTTGCATAATAAAATTTAAATCACCGCAGTAATGTGTATGCTTTCAAACTATGTAGTTCATTTAAGAAAAAAACTAATTTATTATTAATTATTGATATACCTAGGGGAATCTGATTTTTTTTGCAATGCCTGAATAATGATTATTTCAAAACCAATGTAATGATTTATAATTTTGTATGTAAAAATTTTATGGGTAATCTTTTAATGCATGAAATTGTAATTATTTAATAGAGTCATAATACCATGCATTAACAAAGACTAAAATCATAATACTCCTCTTTGCCTAAATAACCCTTCAGTTATTTAAAGATCCTGTCACTTCCCAGATGTAGAAAATTCACCTCAAAGTACACTGACTTATAACTTGTCCCTTCCCCAAATTGTTACAAACAAGTCAGTTTCCCTCCGATGTCGTCCAGTTCAAATACTTTTTTATTTTATTTTATTTTTATTAACTATCTTAACCAATTAAGAGGCTGGGATCTTTTACTCTATTAATGAAGTCTCACTCAAAACTCACACATTTATGTGCAGAAAGCTAATCTCAAAATAAAGAAGTTCCAACCACAGTCAACCTATGGGTCACCAAACCGTTTATTAGACCCTCTTAGTGATGCTTCCTTTATTTATCCCTTAATTTCACATGGCCAGGGAACCCATCATAACCCTGGGAAGAGTTATCCTAAATCACCAACACCCATGTAGTCTTTCAGTATACAATATACATTGTATTACTTTAAAGCTTGCTTGAATTTTAATATTCTATATATATAACAATTTTTCAGATAAAAAGTTTCCACATGTGATTATGACCACATTCTGGAGTTTCTGGAATAAACAGATAACCCTTTTGGACAACATCCTACAAAATAGGTTAAATTCTTCAGAAATTCAATCAACTTACAAATAAGGTATTTATTTATAAATATAATCAAACTTTTATCACCCCAAATACTTATGAGTATAAAAGACTGCCAAAACATTAGATGCTTAAAATGTCTAAAATATTTATATTGACTGGCTGGTGTTAATATGTTATAATTATATATAAAAACTGTTTTCAAAATCATTTCTTCGAAACTAAAAATTATATGTATCTCTACACTAAAAGTTATGTCGAATGATCATTAAAGTAACATTGATATGGAAGTTTAAATTATTAAGAATCTCTAATAAAGTTTGTGTTCATGTTTTCAACACAAAATAAATATTTTTATATTTAATATTGTGTTTTAGCTAATCTTATAAAAGTCTAGAAGATTATCTTATGTTCTAACTTTCAAGTGAGTCTTCCTAAACTGTTACTTTGAATAAAAATAATATCAATAGATTTCCTGTTGGAAAATCCAATGACACTGATATACAGCTGCTATCCTTTGGTTGTGTGTAGGGATATTCTTCCACTCTTAAAACAAATTCATTAATATTGATTGCCTTATTTTTTTATACACACAAAAAAGTTGGAATTAAAAATGAGAAAAATTAATTGGGAAAAAGAATCCAGAAGAAATTGTATCCTTTGTGTGTCAAATCATGGTTCATCACATAGTCTTTGTAAAATCATGACTTGCTTTTGAAGTAGGTGCTGCTTCAATTTAAGCAGTTTTGTATCTTTACAAAGACTATAACCTTAGATTTGGATGGTGAATGTCAACAAATACTCAACTTATTCTAACTTTGAGAAATATAAATTTAATACATGATTTTTAAATAAATATATGCAATTGTGTTTTTTCTCTGTCTTACTGTTAACCATGTTACTACAAAATTAAAAAGCTTTAGCAAATTATAAAGCAAAAAGATCTTCAGCCATCTGATAAATGAGAAAACAACAATCTTTGGATGAACTGCCTTCTAAGGCAGGGCTACTCACCCTCTACTTTCTCACACATACACAGCACAGGTAAGTAATATTTCATCAAGTTTTTCAATGACACAACTCCTGGTAGTCTGGTTATTTTATTCATCTGAAAGTTCATACAACATGAGGCAAGGAATAAGCGGCTGAACTGTCATCAAGTATATCTGAAAAATTAAAAGGCGATAGCTTTCTAATGACACGTCAGTGTAATCGAAAGCAAAACTGTATACTGTTCTTGAAGAGGGGTGGTGATTAATTGCATCTGGTTAAAGGACAAAAGACGAGAGCAGGAGACAATTCATTCTAGCTTACTGCACTTGTGTCTCACATATTATTAAATGATATCGTGACAGAAGTTGGAAGCACAGAACAAGGTCTACAAAACAATTCCCAGTTTATTGTATTGAAATACTAAAAGAATTCTCATTAACTTTTTTAAGTCTAGAAAATGTACGAAGATAGTCTTAGCTCAGTAATAAGTCAGATATCACTCTTCTGGTTAAATCAAGTTGTGTCTTTTTCTTTTTAAATTCCGAACTGCACAATTTTACTCAAAGTGCAAATTAATCTATCTTTTATTGTGAACTATTTGAATCAGATTATTATTAAACTTCATTATTTAAGTTTTCATTTATTTTTACTTTAGACATGCAACTGTTAAGAAATTTGAAGCAAACTGAAGCACAATTTTATCTGTACAATTACCACTTAATAAAAGTGTGTAGGTCCAACTAGAAAATCCAATTTAAGACACATACTAAGAAATTAACGTATTTAGTATTTAAAGATCTCTTTTTAAAGTAAGGGTTATTATCTGCAAACTAAAGTCTCAGCTGTTAGTTTTTCTCTGAATTTTTATTATTCCTGAATATCAGAATAGCTTTGTATACTTAGGCATACTTTTCACATTTTCTTAAAGTATTTAGAACAGGTTTCATAGTAGAATACCATCAATAGATGTGTATTTAAGTCAATCATTTTTCCATTCAAAAGCCCAATTGAAGGAGAGTTAAGAGAAAATAATACCTAAAGATTATGTGCACCCACACACAAGCACACACAACATTGTTGTCCTTTAATTATAAAAAGTGAGAAGTCAATGTTTTAAGTTGAATATATTTTAATAAATGAAGAAAAGAAAAAGAAAAATTGCAGACCAAATCATCAGACGCTATTCTTCTGTATCTGAGGACATTTTTTTAAAGATTTAGTAATATCCACTATCAAATATAAAATGAGTTTCAGTTGCAAGTAATCTTGAATAGAAAAAAATATATATATATATATTTGGGTGATTTGGGAAGCACAACTTACTATGAACTGGATTCATAGTAAGAAATCAAGTTCTGTGATATTAAGTAAACTAAAGTTCAAAGATTTAGCTTCAAAATCCAATATATTGAAACTGTGGAAGTTGGATTACATTTTACTAGAGCAGATTTTTTTATAGAGTGGTTTTCAGAACTTTAATCTTTTCTTTAGAGAGTTCAACATTTTTGCTAGTCTGTAAGTGCATGCATTTCACCACCAAAACATAAAAGAGCAGCATTCCATTTAATGTTTAAAAAGGTATAAATATGACAATTTTATGAATTTTATATTAGCATTCTTAAAAGGAAATATCCTTTAATAAAAAAGTATATAGTTCTACTAAAATGTAAACTGTTATTTTGACATTTAATGCTTGCAATAATGAGTCTCTTTATTAACAACTTAAATATAATTTCCTAGAAAAAGAGTCATAAAAAGACTAATTTGAGACTAAATAAAAATTTACCTAATGGATTCTAAGATTAAAGTTCTTTAAATTTAAGGTATATATCTTTTTTCAGCTTTATTATTTTTTTCCTTTTTAACGATTAGAGTCTAGTAGATATCATAACATAGTGTGTATGAGTCATTGAATACATAAGTATTAAACAAATTAGTGAATTATCAAGTTTACTAGTTATGTAGTATTTAGTACTTAACACTAAAAGTCCAAAAATTCCAATATCAGTTTATGATAAAATTTTCACTATTTAGGAAGAACATTCACCTGAGTTTACCTACATAAGAGATTCTTTTTCTTCTGAAATCATACCTCATCCAGTAATTCTGTACTATAATATTTATCTTATAAGAGTATGCTTAATAAAACTTATTTTTATTTTTCCTACTTTCAAAGAAAAGCTATCAATTGTATGTGTGTCTGCATATTAAGTATACTACAGTATATTTATTATACTTATACTATAACATAATGGTAAATGCACACATAAACATAATAAACATGGCAATTTTACACTTGATATAATTTCTTAATAAACCTTCCAAAATACTAACTAAAACATAAGTAAGTCATGCTTATTTGGAATAACACCTTATTTTCTCTCATACTACTCTGTGTGCATATTACAATAAAATGGTACAATATAATCTCACTATTCAATTATGTATTTGTAAACCCTGAGACACTCTATTTTGACTTATTTGAGAACATTTCATTCACAGAGGTAGGTGTCTGAAAATGACTGAGAATGCTAACTGCTTATTGAATATTTTCTCATTAAAATGTAGATCTATCAAGGCAACAGTGTATTTTACTATATTGTACTATTCCCAAGAGTATGTATTTGAGAAATATTTGCTAAATAAATGAAAAATCAATAATTATGGTGAGCGGTAAGAAGATATGTCAATAGAGAATAGCCACAAGATTTGTTCTTGGAAGTCCTCAGTGACAAAGTTGAGAGAAATTTCAATGGGGATGTGGAAAGAGGGGCCCCAGAGGAGAGCATGAGAAGAGAGAAGTCATAAGTGCTTTCTGCACAGTGTACCTTGAAAAGAAATATTTGAAAACTCTTACTTCAATAAAATTATGTTTTAGAGCACTATGGTTATTCTCTTCTATGTTAATTATAGATGGATTATAATCTCATTTTTACTTCTTATATGGTATGTCCATCCCTCTTTTGACTAACAATCAATTTCTTATCAAACAATTTCTTAGTTTATGTTTTAACATCCTAGTCCTAGTGATGCATACTATGTGTCTAGGGTCTTCAACTCCCTTAATTCATAGTTACATTTCTATTTTCTTACTTATTAACCAGTACTTTTACAACATTATGCAGTTTTATCTGTTGTTAGAGATATTAAATAACAATATTCACATATATCACCTTCTTATATAGATGCATTCTCTACTTCAACGTAGTTATATTCTCTTATTACCTTGACTAACTCTGTCTCTCCACTTTTTAAAAATTATGCTACACATTTTTGTATTATGTATTTAGACTGAAAAGAAAAAAAAGTATTTAAGATCATACATTTTCTTTGACTTCATTTAGTGATACATTCTAATAATTTTACTATGTAATATAATAATTATTTTTTACTATAATTATGAGTTATGTAGTATTTTTATTCAAAAGCTTTGTCATTTTTTAATCATTAATGATTCAATATTAATTATTTTCATTTAAATCAGGAAACATGGGTTGTAAAATACCCATTCAATAAGTTGAGATATTCTTTGTAGAAGTATGTATAACTTTTTTTAACATATTCTATTACATGGAGGTATATATGTTAATCTGTTTTTAAAAATTCAACCTAACATAAAAAATGGAAACCTTTATTTTATAATTCTGAAACCCAGAGGCTTTATTATTTATAAAAAATATAATATTAAAAAACTATCAATTAGCAAACTGTCTGGAGTTATGAAAATATTACTAACAGTGTAAATCAACTATCATGATGTTTCCAGTAATGTTATTCTCTGGGGACGTCTAATGTACTGATAGACTCACTATTAATGAATTTCAGGGAATTTTCTAAATTTAAATGGAAGCAATCATATATTCTTGCTCAATTGAGAATATGTACTAGTCAGTCAGTGGGTGTGTAAAACTTTGACTTTCAAAATTGTGAAAGCATCAAATATATACAAGAACATGAGCAGGTTATACATGTTTATTGTTTTGTTTTGCATTTTGTTTCAGAGTTTACACCTTGCCATTTCATTGACTTAATAGCAAAGGACATTCAAGTCATAATACTGATAATATTTAAGTAACTAAAAGCTATTTTTAATACCCGAATTTCTGTCAAAAATTTAGTAGTCAGCAATGTACCTTGAGTGCAAAATCAATAATGAGATGTACGCCAAGTAATAGTTATGTATATTCCCAAATACATAATTTTATTAACATTTGTTTAAAGGATATTTTAAGTAATATTTGCTTCATTCCTTATTGAATCACATCATCAAGTTTATCAAAATAAATAGATTGCACATTTTGGCTGACAAGAATAGCCAAATAATTCTATGATGACATTATTTAGTGTCATTTATCAGTGAGGTCTCAATGATCACCTTCAGCTGTGCTAGAAACAGCTGATGGGTTAAGAAGGATGAGAACTGAGACTTGACCATTAGTTTAATAGTAGTGGCTGTCACTCATGACCTTCCTGTGAGCAGTAACAGTGGAGTAATGAAAATGCCAACCTGTTTTGTATTGTTGGGAAGAAAATTATAATAAGAGAAAAAATAGAGGAAGTTAGTTTACAGAGCTCATAAGAAGGTTTTTGTAGTTGTGGATACTGGTTTTTGTTTGCCAAGGGAAAGAGAAAAAATGAGCTGTAGAAGAGAAAAATTGACCATGAGCTTATTGTTTTATTTTTAAGATAAATAATATTTTATTGAATGATAGTAAAAAGTTTCAGTAGAATGAAGAAAATGATGATACAGAAGATGAACTTAAAAAAATGTAAAAGTGGATGAGCTGCATAAAGATGCAATATGTATACACAAATGCTGTCAAATACTTTTGTGGAAATATAAATAAGGTGGAAAAACAATGAAAGTAAGAAAAAAGTCAGAGTGTGGGTTTAGGTCATGTGGCAGATGCAACGAATGGAGTGTACAGATGTTTTATGCTTTTTTTATTTCTAAGCTAAACAAAAAGCAAGGTCATCAGTGGGAGCGCCAAGTGTGCAACAACTTGGTGGTGATTAAAGAAAAGAAGACAATCTCTTAAATATATCTATAAGGGAAAGACAATAAAGAGAAGCAGGAGAGTAAGGGGAAGTAATGCAGTTTAAGGGTGAGGGAGATGTTAGTAAAGCATTAGGAATAAACTTAGATCAGCTACCATGAATTTAAAATGTTTTTTGCTTTATTAATGTTTTATTACTGGACCTAGGCAGTACCTTAATGTGGTTTTGATTTGCAGTTCTCTGATAAAATAAGCATATTATTCAAAGAAAAATCACAACTAATATTAAAAAGGCAATGGCAGTTTCTTGGGAAAAAGTGTACTGATAAAATGAAAATTTATCATAGACGTAGATAGATTACATGAAAAATTAGAATATTTTAAATCATATTTTCAAGTTAAATTATAAATATTTTTATTGTATTGTTATTATAAATAATAAATAAAATAATTGCTGATGTTTAGATAATATAAATTTTATCTTCAATACTTGTATAACTAATTGTGTGCAAAATTGAAATACTTTTTTCCAAATATATTTTAAATATTAAGTGCATGCTGTAGTTTTCTTATTGCAATAGTTTATAGAATTAATAATAAAAGTAAAATGAAATTGAAATATCAAACAATGATTCCTATATAATAAAAATACAGCATTCACAAGAAAAAATATTCCACGTACTGAGTAAAATTCTGACAGTCTCAGTAGAAAAGAAAGGAAAATCATACTCTCTATAAAATGCTTTTTTATGTGATGTACCAATATTTATTTCTGCACCTAATAATTTTGTGATACATTTCTTGATTGAACTATAGTAGCTATACAATTTAAATGCAAACTGTCAACACTGAACAATAAGCATTTAGTTTCTATTTGAAACCGACAAGATAATGTACATGTTTGTGTGTGTCTGTGTGTGTGAGTGTGTGTGTGTGTGCGTGTGTCTGTGTGTCTGAGTATGTGGATCTGCACATATGAAAAAAGAATAATTTGATGCTGCAACAAAAATTTTCAAGTGCACAATCCAAAGATAAACAGTACAGTTAAGACTCCTGTATCATTCAATGTCATATGTCATGGCTGCAGCATCCCATTTAAAGCCATATAAATTATTGTCCAGTTTTACTTCAAGGGTTGGAAATAAATTACTTGCACATCTCTTGTGGATTAAGTTATCTCTATGCATGCGTATAAATCATGCTGAGAGAATCCAAATTACCCCCCAAATGCTCATAGACCTATATTCTTCATTCATAATAACACACATTTCATCTACAGACATTTAATAGTGTAGTGCAGTTAATATGTTTCCAAGATGACCCTATAACACTCAGAATTATTAACTACAACAAATCTGAACAGCAATTCAAGGCTGTTAGCTTTTTGACAGAATAGTAGATCATTTTAATTCAAAATATACCTGATACATTTCAGCTGCTCTCTACTTTTAAAGGCGATTTTCTCTACCCTCACCTTTCAGGAACAATAAAAGAAAAAGAATCAGGATGCTGGGATAACTTTAGCTTAGCTACTCTAGCTCTAGTGTGTTTAAATCTGTCCTGGTTTATATATATCTTTAGCTACTTAAAACTTCTCTTCCAGTACATGTTCCAACTTTAAAACCCACAGAGCTAGTTTTGAGAGAGCATTCTAGCACATTTTTTTTTACTCGAAAAGTAACTCAGCCATGACTTTGCAACTGAATTTTGTTCAGCACTGCCATAATTGAACTAAATATTGCAGGATTAAAATTAAAAAACTTTTGAACACGATGCATTTATTTTAAATTTCTTTGAAAAGAGAAATTAAATATCTCTAAATATGTTGGGATTTTCAACATAGGAAAAAAGAAAAGAGCTATGGAAACATACTTACCATTTATAAATTTGCTTAAAATAATAATAACAATAAAAAATTAAAAAATAAAAATAAAAATATCAATTTAATAGATTCTAGACTTCTATTATTAACATAGAGTTTGGTGAAGAGAAGATATATTGCAATCCAAACATATCTCATCCTAAAAATGACGGGATGTTTTAGGAAATCCTATGCAATCGAAATACTTTATTATATGAGAAGAAAAAGGACTGAAATGTTAATTCAGACTCATACACATCATTTAGTACTAAAATTTATGAAAATTTCAATGACCACAAGGAATTACCAGATAGAGATAAAACTTTGTTCACTTAGAGAAGTCCAGGCATATTAGCCCCTGTTTCCCCCCAAAATATATTGACTTTTGTTCCTTCATTATGATCCCTTTTGTTTTTGTACTTAATAGGCAGATGTTTTTCTCAACAAAAATTCTATTAAAAGTAATTTATAATTTAATATATTATTTACTTTCTACTAAAAAAATCAGATTGGGCATTATTATTGTGTTTAGAAGTAAATGTATTGGAGTCATGCATTATATCATATGAATGTTCCCAAGTAGAAATAGAAAGACTACATTCTGATTTTAGCTTTTCCTAGTTTTTGGTCAAACATATGTATGACAACAATAACCCAAATGTGAATTTAGCTGTGACAAAGATACAAGAAGAGCGACGGGGTCAATAAAGAAAAATAGATGTAATAAAAAAGACTAATCTCTTTAAAAAATGTTTTAAAGTATATATTCTACCTTATATTTCAGCACTAGTACATTAGAAATGGGGAGTCTATAACTTAAAATCTGATCATGTTAATAATGCATATATTTTTATGTGACGACAAATGCATATGTATTTTATGTGACAATTTTTTTCATAAAAGTGCGTCTTTCTTTTTAAAAACATAATATTTCAATAAAGAAAAAGTTCATAGGTCGGGCTTGGTGGCTCAGTCTGTAATCCCAGCGCTTTGGCAGGCCAAGGTGAGTGGATTGCCTGAGCCCACGGGTTTGAGACCCGCTTGGGCAACTTGGCAAGACCTCATCTCTACAGTAAATCAAAAATTAGCCAGGCGTAGTAGTGCACGCCTGTAGTTCCAACTACTTGGAAGACTGAGGTGGAAGGATCGCTGGAGCCCAGCAGGTCGAGGCTGCGGTGACTGGGAGCGGCCACTGCACTCCAGTCTGGGTGACAGAGTGAGACTCCAACTCAAAAAAAAGAAAAAGAAAAAGAAAAAGTTCAACCCAAAATTGCAGAAGAAAATGCTGTATTGAAGATGGGAATTCGTAGGCAAAAGTATACAGAATTTTCTATACTTACATACATTCCCTAATATTAAAAAGTGACCATTCCAAAGATGTAAAGTTAGATTGGTATGGCGAGGGACATATTATTTAAAAAAAAACAAACAAACTCAGTATATATAAGATAAGAAAAAGATAATTCCCATGAATGCATACTATTAACTTCCATATATTAAATATTGAGATGTTAATACAGGTATCATAATTTTATGGACAGTATATGCATAAGGAATTCATTTTTTACCTAGTATTTATTTTCTTACATATTCTAACTACAGTAGTTCTATTATGCAAACTTCTAAAGTATGACAATTAGTTATCCTGGCTGTATATGAGATCAGTCATTATGCATTAAATATATATGTGTGCGCATATGTCTATATATATATGTAGTATATGTGAACATTATTATGCGAGCGCTATTATAAAAAAATTGGAAATGCAGATGATGTTTTAATTTCTAAAAAAATGATACTAATAATCATCAAAACTGTAAGAAATCAAAATCACTTGCCCAATAGTTGACAATTATAGACAAACCAAGGGCATATCTTAAAGTGAAGAGGACTAAGTTTCAAATTCTGATTTTCATATTTAGAAACAAAGTGAATTCCTTCAGAATAAGTATGAGTTTAGACAATTAGTAAAAACACATTACTTATAGTTTTTAAACTCTTTCTATTATAAAAAATCTGCTACAAATTCATGTATTTCTCCAATAAAGTGGAAATCGCCCTTATTACTTAATGCACTGCTTGTAATAAATGTAACAATAGGTAATTAAATTGTCTCTTGCTCTGACATCTCTCAATTTCACACAGAAAAAACAATGTAAAGACTGAAACACTGCTATAATTATAGTTTTATGCTTCTTAGACACCTTTGAATCTCACATTAGTTGTAAACCAAATAATATATTGCAAAACATGACAATATAGTTATTTGTATTATTACTGCAGTGACCCACAACAGCTAACTTCAGAAAAAAAATACAGCATATCTTCTTAGAATTACACTTGTGTAACACATAGTACAACACTTCTACCTGAAAAACCAATGTTCTTATAATAGAAAAAAAAATACATACAACTTCCAAAAGTGATTCTTAAGATTTCAACTAGACCATAATGTTTTTCAAATGGAGTTTAATGGTAAAATCTAATATAAGAATAAAATATTCAAGAACATTTGTATATATCTTCTGAGTTAGGTCATGAGATAAACAAATGCATTCAAACATTACTATTTCTCCAGACCATAACTCTATAAATTCCTTGATCTTAACTTGAGCAATTAGACTAAACAACTAACATAAAATAAAATAAAATAAAATAACATATGACAATTAGTGCTAAAATCTCGTCAAGGGTCTCATTTATTTAGCTTAAGGATAAACTAATACGTTATAAATGCATGCTCATTTCATTTTTTACTTTAGTTTTTAAATTTGTTTTTATTAATACATATTAGATATACATATTTAAGGGTTACATGTGACAATTTGTTACATTTATATAATCAAATCAGGGGAACTACAATATCTGTTGTTTATCCCTATCTTCATAAAACCCACCTTTTTAGGTCCCACATATGAGTTAGAACATGCAATATTTTTCTATCTATCAACATTTTTGCTTATTTCACTTAATATACTAATCTCCTCCATGTTATGAAAAATGACTGTATTTTCCTTTTTATGACAAAATATTAAATTGCATATTTTTGCTAGGTTTTCTTTACCCATTTATCCAATTATGGATACTTACTCTGATTCTATATTCTGACTATTGTAAATAGTGCTGCAATAAAGATAGCAGTGCAGGTAACTTTTTGGTATATTGATTTTCTTCATTTTGAATATGTGCCCAGTGATTGATGCTCTCTGAAAATGTTCAAATACAATTAAGAAATTGTTAATCTTTGACAAAGTTGACTTATTAACTACCCTTTAAGTAAAACTTATTAATTTTCTAATAATTTTGAGATGAGTGAAATAAAAGTTTATAAATATAGTTCAGACTAGTTTAAACAAGAGGAAGTGGAAAAATCAACAAACTGAATTAAATCTTTGGAGGGAGAAAATCAGAACCACAAACACTCTAATTCCCAACATGCATGGTATCAATAATATATCATGAACACAATTCACAATTTTTATTAATAACTAAACATTTCACAACATGACACAGAATCAGGCACTTTTATTTCTATTAATTGTTTTCAAACTGATTTTATTTATCTATTTTTTCATATTGCAAGAATATGTCACAGTTATCTTGGCTCCTTTTTTAATTTAATTTAATTTTAAAGATGTGGAGTACAATTCCAGATTAGGGAAATAACTGGTCATCATACAGGTAAAGTTTGGGCCTCCCTTTGGTCTACACTTCACCTGGTTTGAGATCAGGTACCCTTATTAATGCTGTGTATGCCACTTATAATATTATGGTAAATGATCAGGGTCCACTTATAAGGGAGAAAAAGTAGTACTCAATTATTTGTTTCTGTGATAGATCATGGAGTATTACAGACACTACATCTATTCAAATTGCTGTGAAGTCCATACGTTTGTCCTTCTTTATGGCTATATAATATTCCATTGTGTATATGTACCAATTTTTTAATCCAGTCCAGTTTCGATGGACGGTGTGGTTAGTTCCAAGTTTTTGCTATTGTGAATAGTGCTTTAATAAACATGCATGTGAATGTATCTATTTGCTAGAATTAATTGAGTTCTTCTGGGCATTTTCCCAGTAGGGGGATTGCTGAGTCATATGGAAGGTCAATTTCTGGTTCTTTTAGAAATTGTCACAAGTTGAACTAGTCTGCATTCCCAACAATAGTATGGAAGTGTTCCCTTTTCTCTGCTTCCTCTCCACCATCTGTTGTTTTTGTTTTATTAATGATGACCAATCTTACTGGGATTAGGTGGTATCGCAATGTGGTTTTGGTTTGCATTTCTCTGATATTTAGTGAGGCTGAGTACTTTTTTATGTGTCCCTTGGCTGCCTGTATATCTTTCTGAGAAGTGTCTAGTCAAGTCTTTTGATCCCTTTTTTAATGGGGCTGCTTGGTCCCCCCCCCTTTTGGCATGTTTGAATACCTTGTAAATATTGGATGTTATATCTTTGTCAGAAATACAGTTGACAAATACTTTTTCCCATTCTGTGTGCTGTCTCCCCACTCTTTTAATGGTGTCTTTTGCTTTGCAGAAGCTTTTCTGTTTAATGAGGCCCCATTTGTCTATCTTATCTCTTATAGCATAGATACCTGAGGTTTTGATCAGAAATTGGTTGCCTACTCCAATTTCCATAAGAGTGTCTCTTGTGTTTTCTAAGATTCTTAATGTTTGAGATATTACATTTAAGTTTTAGATCCATTGAAGTTTATTTTTATATATGGTGATAAGTAGGGGTTCTGATTCATTCTTCTGCATGTGTTCAGTCAGTTTTCCCAGCATGATACACTGAATAGGTTCTCCTCTCCCCAGTGGTTGTTGATAGAGGCTTTGTCGAAGATAAGTTGAGAAATTGAAGTTTTGCTTCTGAAATCTCTATCTTGTTCCATTGGTCTATATGCCTGTTCTTGTATCAATACCAGGCTGTTTTGATTAGTGTAGCCTTATAGTAAAGTTTAAAGTCTGGAAGTGTGATACCTCTCATTTTGTTTCTTTTGCTGAGGAATGTTTTGACTGTTAGTGATCATTTATGTTTCCATATAAATCTGTATTGTTGTTCTGCATCTGAGAAAAATGATGTTGGTAATTTAATGAATATCATGTCAAATCTGTAAATTGTCTTTGGTAGGATGGACATCTTAGCAATGATGATTCTTCCAATTCATGATCATAGAATATTTTTCCATTTGTTTGTGTCTTCTTGGATTTCTTTGAACAGTGTTCTGCAGTTTTTGTTGTAAAGATCTTTCACTTCTCTGGTTAGGAAGATACTGAGGTATTTGATATTTTTTGTGTGGCTATTGTGAATAAGATTGTGCTTTTTATTTGACTCTGCCTGTTTGTTGTTGTTACATAAAATGTGGCTGTCTTTTGCACATTTATTTTGTAACCCGAGACTTTGCCAAAGTCCTTTATCACTGCAAGGAGGTTTTTGACAAATTCGCTTGGATTTTCCAGATATCAGATCATATCAACAGCAAAGAGGGATGACTTGACTTCTTCCTTTCCTATTTGGTTACCCCTGATTTTCTTCTCTTGTCTAGTTGCTCTAGCTAGGACTTCCAACACTATGTTGAACAGAACCGGTGAGAGTGAACAGCCATGTCTTATTCTGGTTTTCAGAAGAAACGCTTCCAATTTCTGTCTGTTTAACATGTTGGTTGTGTTTTTGTCATAGATGGCACTTACTACTTTGAAATATGTTCCTATTATGCCTTGGTTTTCAAGGGTTTTTATTTTTAAAGGATACTGGATTTTATCAAAAGATTTTCTGTATATAATGATATAATCATTCGATTATATCATTTGATGGTTTTCATTTTCACATCTATTGATGTATTTAATTACATTTATGGTCTTGTGGATGTTGAACCAGTTCTAAGCCACAGGAATGAAGCTTACTTGGTTATAGTGACTGAGTTTTGAGATGTGTTGTTGGATCCGATTTGCTAGAATCTTGTTGAGAATTTTTGCATCTATGTTCATAAATATTAAACTGTAGATCTCTTTTTGTGTTGGATCTTTACTCAGTTTGGGTATCAATATGATGCTACCTTTGTTAAATGATTTGGGGAGGATTTCTTCTTTCTCAATTGTCTGGAATACTTTTTTTTTTTTTGAGTTGGGGTCTCACTCTGTTGCCCAGACTGGAGTGCAGTGGCTGCTCCCAGCCACCGCAGCCTCTACCTGCTGGGCTCTGGCGATCCTTCCACCTCAGCCTTTCAAGTAGCTGGAACCACAGGCGTGCACGACCATGTCCGGCTAATTTTTTGATTTATTGTAGAGATGAGGTCTCGTCATTTGCCCAGGCGGGTCTCGAACCCGCGGGCTCAGGCAATCCACTCACCTCAGCCTTTCAAGGCGCGGGATTACAGGTTGAGCCACCGAGTCCGGCCTGGAATACTTTTAATAGGATTGGTATGAGCTCTTTCTTATACATTTTGTATAATACCACTGGAAAGCTGTCTGGTTCAGTGCTTTTTTTTTTTTTTTTTTTTTGTAGGCAGTTTTCTTATGACAGAACCCATCTCCTGGGTTGTTATTGGTCTATTTAGTGTCTCAAAGTCTTCTTGTTTCAAAGTTGGGAAGTTGTGTGATGTCAGAAAGTCCTCCTTTTCATTTGGGTTATCAAGTTTCCATACTGGTATGCATAGTAATCTCTGATAATCTTTTGTATTTATTTGGGGCCAGTTGTGATTTGATCTTTTGTGTTTCTGATTCCATTTATTTGGGGTTTTTGTCTCTTTTTCCTGGTCATTCTGGCTAGGGGTCTATCAATCTTGTTTATCCTTTTGAAGAACCAGAATGTGGTTTTGTTGATTTTTTTCTGATTTTTTTGTTGTCTATTTCCCAAATGTGGATTTTCACTTTGGTGATTTGGATTCTTATGATAAAGTTAGTGTCTTAGTGGTCTTGTCTTTCCAGCTCCCTTAGGTGATATGTTAAGCTGATAACTTGTTCTCTTTCTATTTTCTTGATGTGTGTTCACAGAGATATAAAATCCTCTCTTAGAACTGATTCATGGCAACCCATAAGTTTTGATAAGATATTTCTTCATTTTCATTTGATTCCAGTAATCTTTTAACTTCTGTTTTGATTTATGTGTTCAGCATCATGTTGTTTAATGTCCATGTCTTTGTGGGTTTGAGGGTAATTTTGTTGTTGCTGATATTTATTTTTACTTCACTGTAGTTGAGAAGGTGTGTGGCAGTATTTTGATCTTATGAAACTTGTTTATGTTTTATTTATGGCTAAGAAAGTGATCTATCTTGGAATACATTCCATGTAATGTATATTTTTTGGCTATTGGGTGGAGTGTTCTTTATTAAGTTCATTTGATTAACCTTCAAGATGAGGTTCCAGACCTCTTTGTTGATTTCTTTGTCTCAATGTTCTGTTTAGGGTTGTATGTGGGGTACTTAAGTCCCCAGCTATAATAATGCTAGAGTCAATATCTTTTTTTAGTTTACTTAGTAGTTGTTTTATAAAAGCTGGTGCTCTTGTGTTGGGTGCATATATGTTTAGGATGAATATTTCTTGTTGATAGATTGAATATTTTATCATTATGTAGTGTCCTTCCATATCTTTTTTTACTTTTTGATAACTTAAAAGTTGTTTTGTCTGATATTAAGATCACAACTCCTGCATTCTTTTGTGATCTATTCTCCTGGAAGTTTATTTTCTATCCTCTAACTTTTAATCTGTGTGCATCCCTTGTGCTGAGATGAGTTTCCTGGATGCAGCAAATTATTAAGTCATTTTTTTTAATCCAGTTTGCCATTCTGTGCCTTTTCAGTGCTGCATTTAGTCCATTTACGCTCAGACTGGTTATTGAAATGTAGTGTTTATCCCCCCATCATGAGGTTCTTACAACACTTTGTTTGTTTGTTTTCTTTTAACTTTTGGGTTGACATATGTCTGTGTTTTAAAGTTTGTAGTCACAATGTATTCTCTGTTGAGTCTATATTCTTCTGTTCTCTTGGGAACTGCTTTGACATTGCTTTTTTTCTTTCTTTTGTGCTTAATATCTTTTTAAGCACCTCCTATAGAGCTGGTCTGGAAGCTGCATAATCTCTTAGGGATTAGATATGTGGGAAGGATTTTTATTCTCCATTGCTGATGAAGCTGAGCTTGGCTGGGTAGAAAATTATTTGACCTAATTGTTTATCATCGAGAACTTTGAAAATTTCACTTCAGTCACTTTTAACTTGCAATATTTCTGCTGATAGGACTGCTGCTATTCTGATGGGTCTTTCCAGTAGGTAGTCTGATCTTTCTTGCTTGCTTTCTTTAGGATTTTTTATTTTATACCTATTCTATGTAGGCAAATTACTATGTGTCTAGGAATTGGTCTTCTCATTTGATGTTTTGTGGGGGTTCTTTGTATCTTGTGTTTGGATGGTCACATCTCTGGTGAGATGGGAAAAGTTATCTTGGACCTCCTAGAATATTTGCTCAAGGTGTTCTCCATTTCCCTTTCTTCTTCTTGGATATTAATCAGGCATAGATTCAGCCTCCTGATATAATTTCACATCTCTTGGAGACTTTTTTCTTTCATTTTGAGTTTTCTTTCTATGTTTTTTACAGATTGAGTTAATTCCATGTTTTGGTCTTCCACTTCTGAGTTTCATCTTCTGCTTGATTAATTCTGCTTTTCATGCTTGTCATCTTGTTATTTCCTGGATGAAGTTTTTAAATGCCCAAAATCTCTATTACAAGTTATTTCAGTGTTGCATCTTGTCTTTCTTGAGTTTTTGTTGTTGTTGTTGTTATTTGTTTGTTTTGTTTTTGTTTTTTGATCTACTCTAAATCCACCCAAGTTGCTGAAAAGTCCATGAGTCTTATTCACTCTTTCCATCCAACTCCTAATCCCTGTTGTATTCTGGTGCCAGTCAATGGTGACTTCCATTGTTTGGGCTCTGAGGGTTGATTTTTCAGGTGTTTTCTTTTCAGTACACTGGCAATTATCTATGTTCTTCCATTGATTTTTCTTCATTTGTGACAGATCTCTTTCTTTTCTCTTTATTTCCATTGTTCAGTTTCAGTGGGAGGGTTTTTGACTTCTGATGTTCGCTCAGGCCTCCATTCTTCCCTGATTCAAGGTCTGAGTTTATTCTATTTTGAAACAGGGTGGTGGGAAGTTTTGCTGTCTCTTGCAGTTTTGAAAGTCAATAAGGCAGAGGATGGGGAGCTAGGATTCAGAAGCTACTTGCAAATCACAGTGTTCATTGACTGGAGTATAGGCTTCTGGAGACCCACTCCCCACCACCACTCTATATGACAATGCAATATGTACATGTATGTACCCACTGAGTCCAAGATACCCCACTGAGTCCAAGATACGTAACAAAAATGAGAAGAATAGAGAAAAGTAGAATGAAATAGGACAAGTTAAAAAGAAATTAAGAAAACACAGAAAAAGAAAAGCAGAAACCAAAGCAAAAAACAATTACACACACACACACATACAAATAAAAACCAAAACAAACTGGAAACAAAACAAAAATGATGAAAAACAGGCAAAGTGAACACACACACACACACACACACACACACACACACACATCCAACAAAAATGAAGGGAGAAGAAAAAAAGAAAAGAAAAAAATGGTAATGCAAATCTAACCCTTATACATACATTAAACTAAAAAAAGAGAAGAACAAAAAAACAAAAAAACTGAAAGATGAACACTCAATCATACACACACACACACACACACACACACACACACACACACACACAAGCAGAAAGCAAAAAAATGAAGGAAGGAAAAAAGGGGGAAAAAGGTCTGGGGGCTACCAACTGAACCCTTACAATACACATTCATATATAATGAAAAAAACAAAAATAGGAAAAAAGAACCTGCCTTCTTGTGGCAGTTTCTCTAATTATTTCTCTCAGCAGCTCACAGATAAGCCCCTCTGCTGTCTCTTGCTGATATGTGACCACATTCACAATCTCTCCAGCACATGGCCCCAGAAGAGAGGAGAGGACAATGGGGGGGGGCTCAGTCCACCCCCTCTGACTCTTGTTTGTTTAGGAGGATACCCTCTGGTAGAGAGGTTCAGGATTGTCTCCTCCCCCGGTATTGGCAGAAGGCACCACAGTCAGGCTTATCCTGCAGTAGAGTCTTTTCACTACGGCTGACATCCAGGCTCCCCCTGAGTTCATCACTCTTAGTCACGCTCCAGCCATGTGGGTCTGATGTTCAGAGGATTGCTGGGGAGGAGGGAGTCTGGACTCACTGCTGTTCTTTTTGGGAGTCTTCATCAGCCTTTTCTGGTTACACCCTTTGTCCCACAGCTGAATCCAGGTAGGGGATGGGTCACCTGAAACTCAGCATTCATCATGTCCCTCCAAAATTTATGCCTTCAACATATTCCCTCTGGGTTACAACCAACCCCTGAGTAGTTACCCTGTTAGTTACATAGATCAGGACTGTTGCTCCATGGTGTGTAAGCCAGAGCACTTCCCTGTCCAGTTTTCAAGATGGTGTCAGGGTGCCTGTTTCATCTTCTCCAGTGCAGCTTTGTTTCTGGCTTCCTCACTGTTCTCCCTCCTCAGCTTTTGCTGCCAGTGTCCAGCCAGGTGCTGTAGTGGTGAGATAGAGTCTGGAGCTGGCAGTCACTGCTGGCAATTTCTTTTTCAGAAGGGCTTTGCTGATTTAAAAAAAAATGGTGCTCAACTTCTTCACCCCAGGAGGCACTAGGGTCCAAGCTGAGCAGCTGCACCACCAGTCACATCAACAGGAGAGTCTTGGCCACTTGTTCCTGAATCTCCACTGAGTCAACAACTCATATGCCTACTTACTCACAGACACATATGCAAAGTTGTCCATAAACTCATTTGCTCACACAGACTCACATAGTCTGACTTGCTCTGATGCCATCTTCCTCCATCTCTCTACATACCTACTTTCTTGGTAATTCTTGGAAGTAGAATGAGGGCAGCAGTTAGTATTTTGGAATAAATTGCTAAAATTACACTCCAACCAGGAGTGTGTGAGAGTTCTAATTCACCAACACTGGTAAAAATCAAGATGATAGTTTTAATATATTAGGCAAGTTATTCTTGTTACTTAGTTTGTGATTTTTATTAGCAACACAACTTTAGTATGTAATTTTCTTAATTGTGTATTACTTCACTCATATTCAAATATTAATATTAGTTTTTCTCTTATTAATTTTATAAGATTCTTATTTCAATATATTGTAACTGCCATTTATGCTGCTAATATATTTATGTCTTTATTTAGATTTTGATGTTTGTCACTGGTAATATTACTATTTATTTTTATACTTAAACTACTTTTAAATTTTTATGGTGTCAATAATATATATCTTTCTTTCTTTTTTTCTGTAGTCTCATTTATGGAAAGTTATAAAACTGACAATTTTTCTGTTGTTGAGTTTTGGAATTTTAGAATTAAAATCTGACAATCTGGAATTCTATACCTTAAGTATTCCAATTAACTATTATGAATAAATTTTATATATGGACATACCTCATTGTATTGTGTTTCACGTTAATGATCTTTACGTTGTATTTTTTCTTTTTTTTACAAATTCACGATTTGCAGCAAGGCTCTATTTTGCAATTCTATCAGCATTATTTTTCCAACAGCATGAGCTCATTTCATGTCTCTGTGTCACATTTTAGTATTTCTAAAAATATTTTAGGATTTTTTATTATCATTGTGCCTATTATGGTAATATGTGATTAGTGATCCTTGCAGTTAGTATTATAATAGTTTTGAGGAATCATAAATCACTTCCACGTAAAATGGCTGAAAAGCTTAACTCATAAATTTTGTTCATGTTCTGACTGCTCCTCCAACCAGCTGTTACCCCATCCCAATTCCTCCCCTTAGACCTTTGTATTCTCTAAAACACAACTGAAATCAGGCCAATTAATTACCCTAAAATGGCTTCTCAGTGTATAAGTGAAAAAAAAAAAAAGAGTTGCATGTCTCTCCATTTAAATGAAAATCCAGAAATGATTAAGCTTAGTGAGAAAGGCATGTTGAAATCGTAGATAACAAGATAGGGTGAAAGCTAGTCTTCTTATGCCTATTGACAACATTCTTAATGCAAATAAAAAGTTTTTAAAAACACTTAGAAGTGCTACATATGTGAATATATGAATGATAAGAAAGCAAAATAGCCTTCTTCCTGATAAAAAGGCACTTCAGTTGTCTGTGTAGAGGCTCAAACCAGCAAGCACATTCACTTAAGCCAAAGTCTAACCCAGAGCAAGACCTTAACTCTTTTTAATTCTGTAAAGACTGACAGAGATGAAAAGTTGCGGAAGAAAAGTTGAAAGCTGACAGAGGTTGGTTCATGAGGTTTAAAGAAATAAGCCATTTCTGTAACAGAAGTACTAGTTGAAGCAGCAAGTGCTGATGGTGAAGACGCAGAAAGTTATCCAGAAGATCTAGCTAAAAAAATTGATGAAGGTGGCTACACTGAACAACAAATTTTTGGTGGATATTAAACAACATACTAGGAGAAATGTCAACTAGGATTTTCATAGCTGGAGAAAGAAGTTAATACATGGCTTCAACGCTTTAAATTACAGCTGGGTGTGGTGGCAGGTGTCTATGGTTTCACCTACATGGGAAGCCAGAGAGGGAGCATCAATTGTGCCCAGAAGTTTATTCCTGCCTGCAAAAAAAAAAAAAAAAAAAAAAGACCTAGTTCCTTAAAAAAAAAAAAAAGCTGACTCTTGTTAAGAATGAATAAAACTGGTGACTTCTGGTAAAAGCCAGTGCTCATTTACTAATCAGAAAATCCTGAGAAAGACCCTTAAGAATTATGCTAAGCTGGGCTCGGTGGCTCAGGCTGTAATCCCGCGCCTTTGGGAGGCTGAGGTGAGTGGATTGCCTGAACCCGCGGGTTCGAGACGCGCCTGGGCAGTGAGACCTCATCTCTACAATAAATCAAAAAATCAGACGGGCGTGGTAGCGCATGCCTGTAATTCCGGCTACTCGGAAGGCTGAGGCGGAAGGATCGCCGGAGCCCAGCAGGCGAGGCTGCTGTGGCCGGGAGCGGCCACTGCACTCCAGTCTGGGCGACAGAGTGAGACTCCAACTCAAAAAAAAAAAAAAAAAAGGATTATGCCAAATTGACTCAGCCTATACTTTAGAAATGGAACAACGAAGCCTGGATGACAGCACATCAGTTTACAACATGGTGTATTGAATATGTTAGACCATCATTGAGAAACCACTGCTCAGGAAACAAACAAACAAAGCTTTCAAAATATTATGGCCCATTGACAACACAGTCACTCTAGAGCTCTGATAAAGATGTACAATTAAATTAATGTTGTGAGGACAATTTAAAGATGGTGACAGAGTAGATTGGAGGCTGTGAGTCCCCACATAAATGGGTGGGTACAAGGATGAATATACATGCAAGTGGGTCGGAAAGTGGGTGTATGAGTGTCTGACTGAGTGGGGATGTGGGAACAAGAGCCTGAGATCTCCTGCTGAGGTGGCTGCCCCCATGCTACTCAGTTCCTAGCAGGATCCAAGGCCCAGAGGCAGGCACCCTCTGTGCCACCTCACCCAAAGAAAACAGCAAAAAACGGCCACTGCTGGTACAGCCTCCAGCAGCAGATCAGACATTGATAGTGGGGACCACAGAGAAAATACCCTGGAGGAACTAGTTGCCAAGACCCAGTTGAGGACAAGATGCAAAGATATTCCTACTGTCTTTGTGCTGGCCTCTGGGTGGAGGTAGACTCAGGCTTGTCCACGTGAACAGTGGAGCCACTCCCTGAGACTGAGGGAGGAATTCAGCACCTCTCTGTGGTTGATCACTGTCAATCCAGAAAGGATACCCCAGGTGCAGTATCCCCAGAGGGTCAGAACACGCTGAGAAGACTCAAGTGTCCCGTTCCCCTAACTGAAAGATTTGCAGGTCTAAGGTTGCAACTGGAGATGAGAACCCAGCCCATGGCAGATGAGTGGGGGTGAATATTAAAGTGAACCAGATCCCTTCCCCCAGTGATTTGCAAGACATGTGCCCCAGGTGGAGAGTATTCTTATCAGCACACGGGTAAAACGCTGAACACAAGTAGATCAGTTTGGGGTGGTTGGCAGCCCCTCTGACTGCACCTTGAGCAGGGGGACAGATCTAAGCGTTGGGAGACCCCCTTCCTTCTGGAGCAAGCCAAGAACAGCAGTACTTGGGTCCAGCCTAAACCGAAAAGGAACCCAAAAACTGCCACAAGAGGGCGATCAAGGATTGCAAAAGTGTGGGATTTTGTTTGTTTTAGTTTTTCCCTGCTCGCTCTCTATATACTTTGCTGAGGGTGTTTTTTACTTCTCTTTGTTTTACTCCTCTTCCTTCTTTTTTCACATAAGAGTCTATTTGAGTGTGAAAATCTCATATTATCAGTTTTTGTATTTTTTTCTTTTCTCTTTTTCCTGGTTTGTTTGTATGTTTATTGGTTTGCTTGTTTTTCTTTTTCTTCTTCATTCTTTTCATTGTCCTTTCTTCTCCCTTCTCTCTTTCTCAGTTTCTTTCCCTTCCCTTATGTTATTTTGTACCCAGGAGAGATACATATGTTCCCAGTCTTTGGACATACTGTGAAGTGGTGGGAGTTGGTCTGGGGACTTACAACCCACTCAGCAAGCACTGTAATCTGCAGGCAGCTCTTGAATCTAAGCACCCCCGCCAATACACCTTATTTAAGTCTCAAAATTGCAAAAGAAAGGTACAGCTCCCAACCCCCAACCTGGCTTCAAACTTGAAAAAATCTGGAGACTTTATCAAAGGACAAATAGGGAGTTGAGCAAAAAGAAGTGAAAACTACTTCCTCTTTCACTGAGCAATGAAAATACAAAGAAAAAAAAATCGTCACAAATGAAAAGAAATCAATGAAAAATCAGTTACCTCACAAAGTACAAAAGGGTTAGTGCACAAGAATACAGACTTTAGAACTAAAACAATAAAGAGCATCCAGATTGACTGGTCTCTGACCATAAATGCAGAAACCAAAGAATGGTTGAAAAAGATAAATAAAAACCAGGAAAGGCAAGAGAAATCATGAAAGAATTAGTAATGTAGATGCAAGTTATAAAGAATATAGCCAATGAAATAAATAATAAACTGACAAGCATGGAAAGCAGAATTAACCAAGCAGAAGAGGGAATCTCAGATATTGAAGACCAAAATATGGAACCAATTCAATCTGTTAAGAACATAGAAAGAAAGCCTAAAAAGACAGAACAAAACTCCAAGAGATGTGCAAATATATTAAGAGACTGAACTTACACCTGATTGGTATCCTGAAGCAGAAAAGGAGAATGAGAGCATCCTGGAAAAAAAATGTTCCATGAGGTCATCAAAGAAAACTTCCTGCATCCCTTGAGACATGCGACCATCAAAACAAAAGATTCAGAGAACCCCTGCAAGGCATCAAATGAGAAGACCAACTCATAAACACATAGTAATTCACATACACAAAATAGGTATAAAATAAAAAATTCCAAAGACAGCGAGAGAGAAAGACCAGACTACATACTGGGGAAGACCAATTAGGATAGCAGAAGACCTAGCTACAGAAACACTATATGCTAGAAGAGACTAGAGTCCAGTCTTCAAAGTTCTACAAAAATAAATAATTTCAACCAATAATTTCCTACCCAGCTAAGCTAAGTTTCATCAGTGATGGAGAATTAAAACCCTTCCCAGATATTCAATTCCTGATAGTGAATGCTGCCTCCAGAGCACCTCTACAGGAGACACTTAAGAAGGTATTAAACACAGAAAAAAATTTTTAATGACCAAGCACTTTCCAAGAATGCAGGAAAACAGGGAATCAACACAGCATGCATCATGACTACAAAATTGAAATTACACACATATATCAACCCCCAAATCAAAAGAAAACTAATAAACAACAACAAAAACTTTATAAGAGCCTCATGACAGGAATAAACTCTCACACCTCAATAATCTGCCTGAATATGGATGGACTAAATGCACTGATGTAAAGACATAGAATGGCAAACTGAATTTTAAAAAATGACCCAACAGTATACTGTCACCAGAAAACACATGCCACCAGAAATGATCCACACACTCAGTTCAAGGATGAAAAATAAATTTTCAGACCAGCAGAACACAGAAGAAAGCAGGATTCATGATCTTAATATCAGACAAAACAACCTTTAAACTATCAAAAATTATAAAATATACCAAACGACACTACATAATGATAAAAGGTTCAATCCATCAACAAGAAATTTCCATCCTAAACTTGTATGCACTCAACACAGGAGCACCAGCTTTTATAAAATAGACAAAAAAAAAAAGATATTGACTCTAACATTATCATAGCTGATGACTTAAATATCTCATGAACAACCCTAGATAATCAAGGCTAAAAAACAACAAGAATATCCAGAATCTCAACTTGATGCTTGACCAAATGGACTTAGTATATACCTACAGAGCACTCCACCAAATAACTTTGGAATATGCATTCTACTCATCACCACATGGAACATGCTCCAACATCAACCACATCCTTGACCATAAATCAAGCATAAACAAATTTCATAATATCTAAATATTGCTATGCACTATCTCAGACTGCAGTGGGATAAAAATAAATAATGTTAACATTCACAAAATTCCCTCCAAACCCAAAAAGACATGGACACTAAACAGCGTGATGCTGAACAACTCCTGGGTCAACACAGAAATCAAAACAGACATTCAAAGATTCCTGGAAAAAAATAAAAATGAAGACACATCTTTCCAAAATTTCTGGGATGCCATGAAAAGACTACTAAGAGGGGAATTTATATATCTATGAACACACATCAAGAATATATATATATATATACACATACACACACATGCACACACACAATGGAATACAATTTAGCCATAAAACAGAATAAAACCCTGTAATTTGTGGCAGCATGGATGAACCTGAAGTACATTATATTAGATGAAATAAGCCAGGCACCAAAAGATAAACAAGGATGAACACACTCATATGTGAAATCTAAATAAGTTGATTTCATAGAGACAGAGATTAGAATAGTGATAATTAGAGGCTGGAGAGAGCAAATGATGTCAGGGGAAACTGGGAGAGTTTGGTCAATGGATACACAGTTTCCATTATACAGAAAGATTAATTGTTGTTGTCCAATTACACAGTAAGTTTACTATAATAGATAAATATGTATTGTATATTTACAATTCTAGAAAATAAGATTTTAAATCTTATTTAAAAAATAAATGTTTAAAAGTATGGCAATTGTCCTAATTGTATCTTTATACTATGTATACACTCATTAAAATATCATATTGTACTCTATAAATATGTACTGTTGTGTGTCAGTTAGAAAATAATATTAAATAAAAAATTTAAAAAGCACAATTAAGTGGATTAAAAAGGCACTGAGGTTTTTGTAGTAACTTTATATCTAGCCTATCAGGACTGTTACTAAAATTTTCTTATAACATTCTAATGTTAAAATAATAATTCGATATTAATATTTATGTTTTTAAAAATAAACTATAAGTTATAAGTTTTAAATATAGATTTTTACAATTTTCCACAAAATTTGCTAAAATAAATTAACATGATCAAATAAATGTTCTACATTTAATACTTGTCTATACATTGCAAAAGTTAAAGAAAGAGAATTAGTTTGGGGTTTTAGCTTTAGTTTAGAGGAGACCAAGGTGTAACTTTCCTGGTCAGTCAACATCTAGGTTCACGTGTCACTTGCACACATGTTTCCTAAATTCTACCCAACTAAGTTCAAAGACATATAACTGTGGTGCAACAGTGGCATGACTGGTGCCACATCCCCAAGATTGGCCTCCTGGTTCTGTGTGCAGCAAAAGTTGGTGTTGACATTGCTAAAACAACCAGTGATAGGAAGGGCCTCAGTATTATGGTAAAACTGCCCATTTATGGTGTACCTTCTGTCTCTACTCTGATAGGCCAGTCCCTCAAGCAATTGCCAAGAGAAAGAAAGAAACAGAAAAACATTAAATGCAGTAGAATATTGCATTTGATGAGATTTTCAACATTACCCAACAGATGCAGCACTAATCCTTAGTCAGAGAACTTTCCAGAACCATTAAAGAGTTTCTGAGGACTGCCCAGGCTGTGGGTTACAATGTGAATGGCTGCCATCTTTATGACATTATAGATATCAACAGTGGTGCATTGCAATGTCTAGCTGGTAAGGAACAAAGAAAAATGTTTCAATAAGGAGTAATTAGACAACCAAAATTTAAAAGAAATTTAATTTTATAATTATAAGGTAAAATGAGAAAAATGTTAGCGAAAATATATCCAGTTGTGTTTTAATTAAAAGTTATAAAGTTCATAGTCTTAGGAATTGCATGGGTTAATTTGGCTTAGACAGAATTGACTTTCAAACATCTTAGTTCAGTTATTAACCTTGATTTAAAGATGATATCATTTATATCTAATGTAGATCTTTTAATGAAAATTTGTATTATATACTGTTACCTTAGTATCCAGTTTTTTTACTATATAAAATGTATGATTATTTGAGCATAATGTGAGTTTATAAAATAAATATTGCTTATGTGAAGAAATAGCATTTTTTACCTGAAAAAAATAACATTTTTACCTGAAAATATCATTATTTTAAATTATTTGATGTCATGAAATTTAGACATTTATAAATTTATTATTACCTATTCCATAAATTTAGCATCACTCTAGATCAGCTCAAACATATTTTAACTTTTATTAATATTCAACTTATGGAGGAACTCCAATTTTAAAATTGAATCCATCCTCCATTTACAAAATATATACCTAGGAAAAAACTGAGATTTCCATATTTTATATTTCTTTATTCCTAAATTATTTATCCTGATAAAAATAAGATTTGTCTCAGAATTTTATTTTAACTCAATGATTTCTTTTCTAGGTTAGAAAGTTTTCTGAAAAATTGCAGTCATTATGTGGTTCATAAAATGTACATCTCACAGATGCTCACATATTCTTACAAAAGGTGAGAGAAAAAATATATACTAATAGGTAGGTGTGGTGATACCTCTTTGGTTCTGAAGAATAATTGGAATGTCTTCCCAAAATACAAAACATGTGAAGGAAAGAGTGCCACTTACAAACATAAGTAACATTTCATCCAACTGAAGCAATTACAGTAGGCAGAGTGATGAGGGAAGTGAGACTCAAATATAGGCAATGGACTAAGTCATTCAAGCAAGGCATTTTAGTGCATGAGCATTTTGGTTTTTAAATGAAAGAGCGATGAGAACTAAAAATTAATTTAAAACTGGAAGTGATATCATAATTCTGTCAAATTTTCTAGGTTTACTTAAGAAAATTCAATAGATGAGTGCACTAAGCAATGTAGGTGTATCTGTTAGGAAGATTTTATAATGCTGTAAAGTAGGAAATGAAGACAGAATCAACTGAAATGCTGTTGATAGAACTCCTCAATTATAAAAAATTCACAAACCAAGGTAGAATTTTCCATTAATTTATGTTTTAAATGCAGAAGTATTATTGAGCAAATTTTCCATTTGGTAGTAGCAGAGTATCAGACTATATTCTTATCAAGACATGCTGATTTAGTAGTGCATTACATATTATTACGTGGAGAGTTACAGTTCCTTGATTATCTTGAATTTTTAAAAAGAGCATCCAAATACAGATATGAAGCTCATGATATTATAGTGTTTTTTTCTGTGAAGTAGAGAAAAGCGAATCTCGATATTATCAAGCCAGAAGCTAACAGATATGCCTGTATAGTACAGTTATACAAATTAAAGAATGTGAGGTAAAATTTGTGATGAAAATATTTTCCCTAAAATAAAAACAGAAAGTTGCAATGATCTTTATTTTCACAGTTTATACTGGTACTCTGAGGAAAAAATAGCAAAGGAAATTAATAAATCAGATATTATTGAGAAGAAGAGTTTTATCTGCCCATGGTAAGTCAAACTATGTAATGATCCCTATTTATGTATGTTATTCTATGGGGAAAATGTCAATGATTTTGAATATTTGATTTAATAAGACTTTTGTTTTAAATATACTAATTACAAATATTCAGTATGGTAGTGCAGTACACTGGCTACTCTTTTGAAATATCCAAAATTGGCTTGTCACTCTAGAACCAATTAGAAAATTGCCATTAAAACATGTCTTTCCTCTTTTAAAAAAAAGTCTTCCTAGTGCCTTATCATGCTGAAAGTGTAGTGAAGGAAAAACATATCAAAGACCAAGTGACCTTGTTCACAGAATTGATTTTTCTAATCTCTAAGGTTTATCTCCTTGCTTAAACACACAATTTCTTCTTTCTTATATAAACATATTTATTTTTCTTTTCCATAAAATCGTGTATGAAAACATATAAAAAGCCACACACAAACCTAATATGATCAAATCTCCTCATTTTGACCAAAAAAATATTTTTTTTGTTTTTATTCTGAGTCATCTAATCTTTAGGATGATTTCCTACCTTTATCTTGTTTACCTGTGGAAAAAATATCAGAATTTATTTGATGAAATAATGGTGTATCAATAGTTGATTAAACACATTTTTGGAATTGTGTCAATTGATCAATTTTATGTGACTATCCTTAATCAAGGGATTTGTGTTTATTTTTGTTTGTTTGTTTGTTTGTTTGATAAAACAGTGTTTCATTTATTCTATTTTTTTATTTTTTATTTTAAAGATGTGGGGTACAATTCAGGGTTAGGTATTTTTTTATTTTTTATTTTAAAGATGTGGGGTACAATTCAGGGTTAGGTATACAAGTGTAATTATGCACGTACCCTTGTTAATGAGGTGTGTGCCCCCCCTTAATGGCTGATTAAATACATATTTGGAATTGTGTCATTTGATCAATTTTATATGAACTATCCTTAAGCAAGGATTTGTATTTCTTAAAAAAATGAAAAAAAAATCCTTAGTTTTAAAAGCATTCTTAGCATTGTTATAAACTTACAGCACATCTTGTAATAACATACATATTAAAAAATAAAGCATATTCATAAAATGTTGTGTTTAGACTAAATATCAAATCATATCTATATTAACTCTGTATATCATGATTGCTAATTCTTATTGCTTTGCTTGTACATATATTCTTTTTCATAAAACATAATTTTGTACTGCTGAGTCTGATGAAAGAACTCTTTTATTGATATCAATATTTATATTCCACAGGTAAGTGAGATAACCTGTAATAATTTTATATTTATCAATTCTTTCCCATAAAAATGCAATGTTTATTATATTTTGACCCAATTATTTACTGTTACATATTACTGTCCTGTGACACATTTGCTTTGCAAATTTTTATCTTCTGTCCTGAATATCTCATTTATTACCATATTCCATTCAATATTTTTTTACAAAATTTACTTTTTTTAAATAAATATTTTAGAATGACTTTTATTTTTTTTGACTTTTATAATTTTATAGTAAGACAACAATATTTCTTAAAACACACACAGTATCTTTTGGACATAGGATTACTTTTACAACTTTAAAAAATAAATCTTTTAACTTTAGAGAGTATTTCTTTTCTTTCTTTTTTTTTATTTTAAAGATGTGAGGAACAATTAAGATTTAGATACACAAGTGATCATTGTATAGGTAAAGTTTGGGCCTCCCTTTGGTCCCCATTTCACCTGGTTTGAGATCAGGTACACTTATTGATGTTATCTGCTCCTCTTCCCTCCCCTGCCAGTGTCTTACTACTGTAAATTCCTTTCTTGTTGTATTATGGTAAAGGTTCATGATCTGCTTATGAGTGAGAACATGTGGTATTCAGTTCTTTCTTTTTGTGTTATATCACTGAGTATTATAGACTCTAAATCCACCAAAGTTGTGGTGAAGCTCGTAATTTTGCTCTTCGTTATGACTGTGTAATATTCTATCATATATAAGTACCACATTTTTTTCATCTAGTCCAGTTTTGATGGGCAGCATGGTTGGTTCCATGTTTTTGCTACTGTGGATAATGCTGCAATAAACATGTGTGTGCAGGTATCTTTTTTGTGGAGTGATTTAATCTCCTTCAAGTATATTCCCAGAAGGGGGATTTCTGGGTTGTGTGGAAGGTCATTTCTAGTTCTTTTAAGAATCATCACAATAATTTCCATAGAGATTGAACTAGTTTGCATTGCCACTAACAGTGTAGAAGCATTCTTTCTCCACATCCTCATCAACATCTATTGTGTTTTGTTTTACTAAAACTGGCCATTCCTATGGGAGTTAGGAGGTATCTCAATGTGGTTTTGATTTGCGTTTCTTTGATGATTAGTGAGATTAATAATTTTTTCATGTGTCTGTTGGTTCCCCTTTTTTTTCCTTCAAGAAATGTCTATTCTTGTCTTTGCCCAATTTTTCATGGTTTTTTTTTTTTTTTTTTTTTCCCCGTTCAGCATGACTGAGTCCCTTGTTGATCCTAGATGTTAGGCCCTTGTCCGACATGCAGTTTGCAAATGTGTGTGTTTTTTTTTCCATTCTGTCTGCCCACTCTCTTTATTTATTTTGCTTTGCAGAAGACTTTAAATTTAATAAGGTCCCACTTGTCAATCTTATCTCTTATGGCATGGGCTTTTGGGGTTTTGATCAGGAATTGGTTGCCTATTCCAATTTCCATAAGGGTGTCTCTTGCATTTTCTAAGATTCTTAACATTTGGGGCTTTGCATTTAGGTCTTTGATCTATTTGAAGTTGATTTTTGTGTATGGTATTGGGTAGGGAACCTGTTTCGTTCTTCTGCATATGGTCAGCCAGTTTTCCCAGTACCGTTTACTAAATATGTTCTCCTCTCCCCAGTGGTTGGTGTTGGAAGCTTTGTCAAGCATGAGTTGGTTGAGAAATTGAGGTTTGATTATGGGATCTCTATCCTATTCCATTGGTCTATATGCCTGTTCTTGTACCAACACCAGGTTGTTTTGATTATTGGAGCCTTATAATAAAGTTTAAAGTCTGGAAGTGTGATACTTCCCATTTTGTTTATTTTGCTAAGGATTGTTTTGGCTATTTGTGGTCATTTAAGACTCCATTTGAATTTCTGTATTGTAATTTCCAGGTCTGAGAAGAATGGTGTTGGTAATTTAATGAGTATTGCGTCAAACCTGTAGATTACCTTTCATAGGATGGACATCTTAATGCTATTTCTTCCAATCCACAAGCATGGCATATCTTTCCATCTATGTCATCTTTGACTTCCTTGAGCAGTGTTTTGTAGATTTCATTATAAGGGTCTTTTACTTCTCTGGTTAGGAAGATACCAAGATATTTTATTTTTCTTGTGGCTATTGTGAATGGGATTGTACTTTTTATTTGATTCTCTGCCTGTTTGTTGTTGATGTATAATAATGTGACTATTTTTTGCATGTTTATTTTGTACCTGAGACTTTGCCAAAGTCCTTTATCAGTGCAAGGAGATTTTTGACAGATTCTTTTGGATTTTCAAGGTATAGGATAAAATCATCAGCAAAAAGGGATAACTTAACTTCTTTTCCTATTTAGATTCCTCTGATTTTCCTCTCCGTCTGATTGTTCTAGCTAAGACTTCCAACACTATGTTGAACAGGAGAGGTGAGAGTGGGCAGTCTTGTCTTGTTCCAGTTTTAAGGGGAAATGCTTCCAAATTCTGTCCATTTAGCAATATATAGGCTGAGGTTTTTCTCATACATGGTACTTACTATTTTGAGGTATGTTCCCTTTTACCTAGGTGTTCAAGGATTTTTATCAAGATGGGATGCTGAATTTCATTGAAAACTTTTTCTGCATCTAATGATTATATCATTAGTTGGTTTTCATTTTTACATCTGTTGATATATTTAATTACATTTATGGTCTTGTGAATGTGAACCAGCTCCACATCCTAGGGATGAAGACTACTTGGTCATAGTGGATGACTTTTTAGATGTGTTGTTGGATCTGATTTGCTAGAATACAATTGAGTATTTTTGCATCTATGTTAATCAGGGATCTTGAACTGTAGTTCTCTTAGTTGGATTGTTACCTGTTTTGAGTTTCAATGTGATGTTAACATCATAAAATGATTTGGGGAGTGTTCTATCTTTCTCAATTGCCTGGAATACTTTCAATAGACTTGATATTAGCTCCTCCTTGTATGTTTTGTATAATTCCTCTGGAAATCTTTCTGGTATAGGGCTTTTTTTGGTCGGTAGTTTTCTTAAGATAGAGTCAATTTTCAGGATTGTTACTGGTCTACTTAGGATCTCAGTTTCTTCTTGTTTCAACCTTGAGAGGTTGTGCATGTCAGAAAGTCTTCCATTTCATTTAGGTTATTGAGTTTGTTTTCATAAGGTGTGCATAGTAATCTCTTATAATTGTGCATATTTCTTCAGGATCAGTTGTGACTTGATCTTTTGTATTTCTAATTATGTTTATTTGAGTTTCTCTGTTTCAATTGGTCATTCTGACTTGGAGGTCCGGTCCAGCAATCTTGTTTAGTCTTTCAAAGAACCAACTTTTTGCTTCGCTGATTTTTTCTATGTTCTTTTTGTCCTCTGTCCCATATGTGGGCTTTTACTTTGGTGATCTGCATTATTCTGCTGAAGTTATGGTCTTGATGGTCTTGTCTTTCCAGCCCCCTTAGTTGACTTGTCAGATTGTTAACTTGTTCTTTTTCTATTTTCTTGATGTGCATTCATAAAGATATAAATTCCTCTGTCAGTACTGTTTTTATGGCATTCCAGAAGTTTTGGTAAGATGTTTCTTTGTTTTCATTTGTTTCCAGAAATCTTTTAATTACTGTTTTGACTTCTGTGTTGACCCAGGGGTTGTTCAGCATCATGCAGATAAAGTGTCCATGTCTTTGTTGGTTTGGGCTTAATTTTGTTTGTGGTGATATTTATTTTTAGTCTACTGTGGTCTGAGACAGTGCATGGTAGGATTTTGATTCTATGGAATTTGCTCATGCTTGATTTATGGCCAAGAATGTGATTGATCTTAGAGTATGTTCCATGAGGCATTGAGTAGAATGTATATCTTGGTTGTTTGGTGGAGTGTTCTGTTAAGTATCTACTAAATCCATCTATGTAAGCATCAAATCGAGGTTCTGGATCGCTTTGTTGATTTTTTTGCCTTAATGATCTATAGAGGGTTGTTAATGGGGCATTTAAGTCTCCAGCTATCATAGTGTTAGAATTAATATCTTTTTTTAGCTTACTTAATAGCTGCTTTATAAAAGCTGGTGCTCCTATGTTGGGTACATATATGTTTAGAGTGGGTATTTCTTGTTGATGGATTGAATTTTCTATCATTATGTAATGTCCTTTTTTAAAAAAATTTTTGATAGCTTAAAGGTTGTTTTGTTTGACATTGAGATTGTGACTTCTACCTTCTTCTGTGATCCATTCACCTGGAAATGTGTTTTCTACCCTTTGTGGGTGCTCTTTGCAGTGAGATGAGTTTTCTCAAGACAGCAAATTACTGGGTTGTGTGTTTTTATCCAATTTGCCATCCTATGTCTTTTCAGTGGTGCATTTAGTCCATTCACATTCAGATTGATTATTGAAATGTGATGTTTGTCACTTCATAATGCTCTTATAAGACTATTTTGTTTTTGTTTAGCTTTTGTGTTCATATATGTGAGTGTTTTCATTTTTACTGGTATGTTGTGTGTTCTGCAGCTTCTGTGCTTGTTTATGATCTTGGACATATATGGCCTTTCTTTTGCTTCCTTTTTCTTCTGTGCATAGCACCTTTTTAAGTGTCTCTGGTAGAGCTGGTATCGAAGCAGCATATTCTCTTAGGGATTGAATGTCTGGGAAAGATTAATTCTCCTCATTGATGAAGTTTAGCCTGGCTGAGAAGGAAATTCTTGGTTGAAATTGTTTATCTCTGAGAACATTAAAGATTAAGTCCAATTCCTTTTGGCCTGTAGTATTACTGCAGATAAGTCTGCAACAACTCTGATTGATCTTTCCCCATAGGTAGTCTGACCTTTTTTCCTTGATGCCTTTAGTATTTTTTCATTTATAACTAATTTGTGTCAGTGAATTACAATGTGTCTAGGGGTTGGTCTTCTCATAAGGTGTCTTGCAGGGGTTCTCTGAATCTCTTGTGCTTCTATAGTCATCTCTCTGACCAGATGAGGGAAGTTTTCTTGAATGGCCTCATGGAATGTTTGTTCCAGGGTATTTTCTTTTTCTTGTTCTATTTCAGCTATTCTGATCAGATATAAGATTGGTTTCTTGATAAAATTGCACATTTCTTGGAGGAGGTTACAAGGATTCAGAACCTATTGGCAAGTCATAATGTTTTGCCATCTGGTGAATTGACCAACTAGGACTTGCTCCCATCTCTGCACAATATAACCTTATAGTGGGTATGCTTGCAAAGCCCCTGAATCCAAGACAAGGTATAAGAGGGAAAAGAGTGAGGATAAGGAAGGAGGGAAAGGAAAGGAAGAGACTTGAAAAGTAGAAAGAAAAACAGATAAAGAAGAACAACAAACAAAAAACAGAGAAAAAACAAAGAAAGAGAAATAGAAGGAAAGAAAAGAGAAAACCAACCAACAAACAAGGCAAATGACATAGTCAAACAAACAAACCTGAACCACCAGCAGCCTCCTTTGTGAGTTCTCCTTATAATGTGGATTAATTATTCTCACTATTTTTTGTGTCATTAGGAAAAAGCACATTCTCACCTATATGCTTATCTAGTTTTCTGAAGTTAATCAATGTACCAATTATCATTACCATTACAACTGAATTCACTGAAAACTTTTAAATCAATCAATCATAACAACTTGTTAACTCTCTTTAATAAGACGTTTAAATTTTGAAGGCACCATTAAAACTTCCAATATTGTATTTCAGGTTCTATGTATCACAAGAGAAAGAATTTAATTTGAATGAGACCTGGATATATATGTCAAGCATGCAACAATGGATATTTGGCATATTTCCTAAGACATCCATCACTATCCTAGATGACCCTACAGGAGGTACAGCAGAGCAAACCACTTTCCATGAAACATTATTTTTGTATCACCCTTTATCTCAATCTTAGGAGACACATCTTTAAAACATAACACACTATAGTAACAAAGTACAGAGGAAAGGGATAATTTTTTTTTTATTTTTCCATTATAATGACTCTCAAATAAATGGTTGTTTGTATTTTTAGTTGTATATTTGCATGTTTATTGTGCCATTCTTATAATATTGTATTATAATGCATTTGCTTAGATTTTGCTCACCATTGTTTTATTGTGATAGCATGGAAGATAGAAATTGGATCTCTTATACTCAAAGTACCTATTGAGTGTTTGGCTCATGATGAAAAAATAAATCATAAGTAAACACATTTCAAACAAATTTTTAGAATTTACATTGCATACTTTTATGCCCCAGCTTACTTTGTCCATAATTATTCATAATTACTAGAAATGTCTTAATCATCTTGCTTGCACAATGTTTGCTAATATTTTTGTATGCTAAATTTTTATTCCATATGTACATTCCAAATTTTTTGTTCATTTTGTTTAATAAAAATTGTTCATTTTTATTTAAATCAGTTAAATACTTTTGTTCAGTTTTTGAAGTAAATTGAAGAGGTTATTACCAAATATTAAATAATAGTACTGTTAAGATACCAAGCAATCATAATGAAAATTGAGCTGATCTATGAACAATTAGATTGTATTTCATGGAGATTTTTTAACATTAACACTTTCGTTAAGTACAGATAAGACATAAGGGAATATTTAGAGTTAATAGTATTTTCACTAATTTAAATATTTCATCTTAATGGTATTATATAATACTTCACCATGTTGAAAATAGGAGAGTTATGATTCTTCTCCAAAATAATTATACTCTGCTTACTGTTCTTGGCTAAATCTAATGCAGCTATTTTTTATTGTGGTAAAACACACATAGTATAAAATTCACCATTTATTTATTTTAAGTACACAGTACAGTAGTATTAACTATGTTTACAACATTGTTTACAACAATCTCTCAATTTTTTTTATCTTGAAACACTGAAATTCCATATCCATTGAATAGTGAATACTGTTTATTTTTAAAGGTGATTACTCATATAGTGGACCTTGAACATCCAACGTAATACTATAAAGGTGATCAATGTCACGTCAGAGGCCTGAATAGAAAATTGACCTTTCTAACATTCAATTATTTTTTAGCTATCATCACTCTTTATTTGACACTAAGAACTGTGTCAATTGGCATCAAAATATGATTTCACAGGACCTTTACTGCCTAATAATCATTATATTCAATAATTAAGAATAATACATATAGCTGGGTTCGGTGGCTCAGCCTGTAATCCTGCGCTTTGGGGGGCGGAGGTGAGTGGATTGCCTGAGCCCATGGGTTCGAAACCCGCCTGGGCAACTTGGCGAGACCTCATCTCTACAGTGAATCAAAAACTAGCCGGGAGTGGTAGCGCTCGCCTGTATTTCCGGCTACTTGGAAGGCTGAGGCAGAAGGATCGCCGGAGCCCAGCAGGTCGAGGCTGCGGTGGCCGGGAGCGGCCACTGCACTCCAGTCGGGGCAACAGAGTGAGACTCCCACTCAAAAAAAAAAAAAAAATAATAATAATAATAATAATATATAGTCAATTATAATTGACTATATATAAAAAACAAAAAGCAATGCTTAATAACTAGATAATAGATGATAAATTTAATAGCACTTTAAATTAAGTAATATAGTGATCTATATACTATGGAATCATTTATTTGGTATTAAGTCAAAGATGTATGTCTCCAGATGTCTAACAAAATAACAAAGTTTTTAAAAATTATCTAAAGGTTTTTCCATTGAATATATCATTTTTTTAAAGAGGTGAAGCTTTGCAATGATATCATCAAAGTTACACTTTTCTACTAATTTAATTGATATCAGAATAGATTATAAAAGGCATGAGTTCATTTTTAGAAATAATCAGTGGGTGAAAAGGAGTTTTATTAAGCTTTCATTTTTAGTTCAGGGATCTTTCAGTTCAAACCTGAAAATAAAATGATGGACTTTAAAAAATCACTATAAAACATTTGCTGCCTGAAACAGTTGCCCCGAGTAGTTATGTGAATACTAGAAAATTTGTTTTGCAGATACTCAATAGTAGAATTGGCTTTCATGCATAATATTAAATGTATCAGCAATAAAAATGTCCATCTGTCTTGTATTAATTTTGGTGGTGAGACCAAAAATAAAAGAAATTCTGATAACTCAATAAACTGTTACTATTTTTGTAAAACATTTCATTTAAATTATTTTTTCATGATTACATTACTTTTTAATCAAATATACTTTAATGTCCATAAGTTGAGATATGAATATATACACCCATAAATAATTATAAAGTTTCATGTTTATGCATATGTATGCATATATAGTTGTTTATATATATTGTTCACTTGCATAGTTTATATATGTATATGCCACTATATAGTATTCTATAATTATATACACTAATTAATATTATTTGCTAATTACAAATAGAGGAAAGTAAATAATTGCCAAATAAGATATTTACTGAATGGTGTGTATATGAATGTATTATTACCAGAAACAAGTATAGCATAAATAATAAAAAGATTGTGATGTTTGATTATTATTTATGATAACTTCTGTGTATACATTGACAAAATATTACATCTATTTGTATCTTGGTTTCTTCATATAAAAAGATAAAGATAATAACAATGCTTCACCTCAGTATATTTCCTGAGTAGTAATTGAGCTATTCCTCATTAGTGCAGTAAGACCAATGCATATGAATGAGTTCCATTCTGAGAGTGCATTAGCAAGTACATTTTATTTCTTTTCTTTTTTTTTTTTTCTTTTTTTTTTGAGTTGGAATTTCACTCTGTCACCCAGGCTGGAGTGCAATGGCACTCTCACGGCCACCCCATCGTCCACCTGCTGGGCTCAGGTGATCCTTCCACCTCGGCCTTCCAAGTAGCCAGAACTACAGGAATGCGCTACCACACCCAGTTAATTTTTAATTTATTGTAGAGATGAGGTCTCGCCAAGTTGCCTGGGCTGGTCTTGAACCTGCAAGCTCAGGCAATCCACTTGCCTCAGCTTCCGGAGGTGCTGGGATTATAAGCTGAGCTACCGAGCCCAGCAAAGTCCAATTTATTTCCAAGTCCAACAAAGTTAGCCTAGGTACCTAACTAACACAATTTACTATATAGTACTATAATGTAATAGCTTTCTAATACTTTTTACACAAATAATACATAAAAAATACAAAAAATAAAGAAAATATTTTTAACCTAACAATAGAGTACCTTGAAAAGTACAGCAGTACAGTACAGTACAACAGTGGGCATACAAAAGCTGGCATTGAGTTAACAGGCAAGAAGAGTTACTGACTGGAGGCAGGAGAGGAGGTAGGATGTGGTAGAACTGAAGAATCATTAGCAATAGGAGATGGAAAGCAAGATGGATGTGACTGGACATGTGAATGCATATTTGCATCTTTGAAAATTTGCAACTTGAATGCTCATATGTAGGGGACTTACTGTACTTACAAAATCATCTGTCAGAGAAAACCTACTTAATTCATACGTCTTTATTGTTGATGTTTTATATAAAAATAAGTAATTTTTGGCTTACATAACAGAAGTTATTGATACTTTAACTAAGGTGTGCTTAATAAGATTTTTTTTGCTTCTCATTACATGAAATAGTAAAACCATCTATTTCCTTTAGTTTATATTTTAAAAATTTTAAATGTAGACAGTACTAGAAATATTTATATGTGCTAATATCCAATAATTTCCAAATCTTAATATCCCTCAGCAGTATATTTGAAACCCATATATTATCTAAAATATTTCCTCCTTAAATATCATGTTTACAAAATATTATAATTAGCTATTTGTATTAATATTCTTTTAATATACTGTTATTTAATGCATTAAATATATAAATTATATTGTTTATGTGTATAAAACTATATGTATTTATTTATTAAAATCTCTGCTTCTTTGTGTTAAAACTAATGTGGCATAAATATTTAAACACCATTGTAACACATTTGATTAATTTCAAGATTTAAAATATACTTTATAATATAACTTGTTTATTGTGATATTAGAGGGCAACTTCAGGGAAATAAATAGTAAATAATTACACTTGCAATATATTTAATTAAAGCATTGAGATCTTTATATTTTTTTCTTCATCATATCAGTGTAGGAATTATAGTACTTTTCTCACAGAATATAGTGTGACCATAAGAATTATAGAACACTACAAGTTGTAGGCTAAATATAAAATGTTGGGACTAGTGTCCCCGTGGGCCTAATTTTTCTTTCTGCTTCCCCCTTTGCCTGACTGCATGCCTCCCCTAGACTATGACCCTTAAAAGGAGCTTGTAAAAAGTATTCAAGGAACACCACAAATATAACACAAATAAGATGCTATTTATAAAGAGTTTTTGCTTGTTTTCCAGGTGTCATGGGACTCCACAAGTGTGGTCACATCACAGTAAATTTATCTAAACCACTAACTCATCATCTTTTATTGCATAAAAGCAAGAATATTAAGAGCCATTGTTTTTCTTAATTTAGATGAGAATTAATCATTGAAGGTATTGTCAAGAGATGAACAAGTGAAAATTATGAGTGAGAAAATTTTAATTTCTTCTTTATTCCCACTTCATCTTTTTTTCTTAAAATATGTGTTAGCTTTGTGAGAAAATGAGTAAAAACTAGTAAGATAGATGCTACTATACATATTATAAATTGATGTGAATGTTAAGGAAGGGCACGGCCACAGGATTGATAAGTGTGGAGCTGCATAAGAAAGTACCACAAACTGTATGGTTTTAACAAAAGAAACTTATTTTCTCAAAATTCTGGAGGCTATAAATCCCAAACTTATTTGTCAGTGGATATGGTTTCTTCTGAGGCCTCTCACCTTGGCTTGCAGGATGACCATCTTCTCCATGTGTCTTACATGGTCTTTTTCCTCTGCATGTGTCAATGTCCTATTTTTGTCCTCTTATAAGAATACCAGACCAAGTGTGGTGGCTCACACCTGCAATTCCAGAACTTTGGGAGTCAAAGGAGGATTACTGGAGCCCAGGAGTTTGAGATCAACCTGGGCAACAAAGTGTGACCTCATCTCTAAAAAAAAAAAAAAAAAAAGACAGTTATGTTGGATTACAGTCCTAAGCTAATGACTTCATTTTATCTTTAAAAATTATCCTATCTCAAAATACAGTCACATACTGAGGTACTCAGACTTTCATAGATGCATTTGGGGCAGAGAAGTAGACACAATTCAGTCCATGACAACCAACGTTGCATAACATCCTGCATATAGAGCCAATGTTAACTTATCCATTGAGCAAAGCATTGCTACTTAGGGGGAAAAAAATGAAAAATGTTTTGGGCTAAGCGACTTGTAAGTGGGAAAAATATGGCTGAGTTCAGGAAGTCAGAAAGGGAAAGACTTTTTTAGGTGAATTCCAGGAAGAGAAGCAGAAGATAAAAAACTGGAAATCTTATTGTTTATTTAAAAATATGTAAACACTGCAAGAGTCTAGAGAAAATTACAACAATTTTAAATTTTATAGTAAATTATACCTGATTTTCAATTATTATCCTACGGTAAATATAATAATAGAAAAGGCTGAAAATTATATTTCATAAACTATAATTCTAGCTTTTTGAAAGGTAGATCAAGGACTTCTCTCAGAGTGGATAAAGGTTAAGGACTCAGAGAATCTTTACAGAGGTCAAAAATACTTCAGGGAATAGAAGCCACGGCAGTCACATCAGAACAAAGAGTACAAGGATAACTAGTTTACACCATTGTTATTGTATGAACTCCCCTCTGTTAAGACAAGACTAAGCCATCTGGCATACTTATCTTTAAATCTCCTGTTGGGAATGTGAAAAATTATAAGTAATTTCAGTGTGGATAAAGCAATTTTGAACAGAAAAATATCACACAAGATGGATGATACAATGAATAGTTTCTGATCCATCTTTTTATAATCATTTGAAAATAACTAATTTAAGGGATAAAATAAGTTGAACAGAATGTAAATATTTAAATGAGAACAGTAATAAACGCTACTATTGATTCAGTGTTATAATATATATATATATTAGATATTCCAGTGAGCATATAGCTGTGTTGTGGTGTGTCAATATGCTCTTCTAGTGCTTTGCTAGAAGTAATTTGGTAGTGATAAGAACTCCAGAATGGTGTTCTTTAAGTACAGCCTTCTGTCACTTAGGAGCTATAAGAATTTGGCCATGGGAGGTCCAAACGTCACCTGTATAATGACCATTTATGCACCTACCCCTAAATTTACTTTACATCTTTAAAATAAAAAAATAAAATAAAGAGCTTAGCCATGTTATTTAACCTTTGTACCTTATGTTCTAAATGGAGGATCTACAGGTAATAACTATTTCATGTGTTTTATGAAGCTTATCTTCCTGTGATCACAGCAACATTCTGCTTAAAGGTAAACTCCTTTATGTCTAACTTTAGCTATTTACTCTAAGAATAATTTTCTGGACATAAATTGCCATCTCCAAGGCTCAGTTAAGTGAATGCTCATTTGTGTTCATAACTATTTCATTTATCTTAAAAGGTATGTGTCAGATTAAATTGCCTGTCAAGCTGAGAAGTTGAGGAAGGCGAGCACCATGTCGATGTAGAATAGCTTTTTATCTCCAGTAATTTGCACTGTTTTCCAAATGGTGAGCAGTCAATCAATATGTATATGCATTAAGTAATGTCATGGGATTTTATGATATAATTTAAAAAGTAACCTGCTAGCCTGAAGAAAACAATCTATTTTCCTTCAAATGATGTATTTTTATAAAGCATCTGAGAAGTGTTATTATTGTCTTTCCCTCAAACTGGAGATATTCTCAGCAACCTATTGTATTGCTCTATTACAGGGAAAACTTCATGAAAGAGAAAATAATATTATTACTGAATTTATTTCACTGACCATAATGCAAAGATAAAAAATGGCTGGAAAGATATCACTAATTAAAATAGAAATATGTTGCAAAATAAATAAATAAAAACTACCCTACAATTATTTCTAGAGTTGTAATTTTCATTTATATTTATGTGTCAATGGTCTGTCTGTTTTGCTTTTCAAAGAGGGGGAAAAGATACCTTGATGGATAAGAATTATTTAAAATAAAACTCTTGACTTTTGGCTACCTTAGTAACTGTTGTGAATAATAACAAAACAATATGTAATATGTTATCATTTAACAAGAGTTTAGCAAATCCAGTCCCATAAATCAGAAACCTGATTTCTTTTTTTTTTATTTTATTTTTAATGTAAAGATGTGGGGATACAATTCAGGTTTAGATATACAAACATTGATCACGCAGGTACCCCCGTCAATGACGTATGCTCCTCCCTGACCCAGCAGTTTCCCTCAACTGCCAATCTCCCCCACCCTCCCCAAAAGTTTCCCATTACTGCCAACCGCTTTTTTATAGCATTATAATTGTTCAAGGTCCTCTTATGAGTGAGAATATATGGAACTCTGTTCTTTGTTTCTTTGATAAATCACTGAGTATGATCGACTCCAAGTCCATCCAGGCTGCTGAAAAGTCCATATGTTTTTCATTCTTTATGGCTGCATAATATTCCATTGTGTATATGTACAACATTTTTTTTATCCAGTCCAACTTCGATGGGTAACACAGTTGGTTCCATGTTTTTGCTATTGTGAATAGAGCTGCGATAAACATTCACGTGCAGTTATCTTCTTTGTAGGATAATTTGAGTTCCTCCGGGTATATTCCCAATAGGGGAATTGCTGGGTCATATGGAAGACCAATTTCTAGTTCTTTCAGAAGTCTCCAGGCTGTTTTCCAGAGAGGTTGTACAAGTTTGCATTCCCACCAGCAGTGTAAAAGTGTTCATTTTTCTCCATATCCTCGCCAGCATCTGTTGTTGTTTGTTTTATTAATGATGACCATTCTTACAGGGGCTAGGTGGTGTCTCAGTGTGGTTTTGATTTGCATTTCTCTGATAATGAGTGAGGTTGAGCACTTTCTCATGTGTCTGTTGGCTGTGTATCTTCTTTTGAGAAGTGTCTATTCATGTCTTTTGCCCACTTTTTAAAGGAGCTGTTTATTTTTTCCCCTTCAGTGCATTTGAGTCCCTTGTAGATCCTAGATGTTAGGCCTTTGTCAAGATATACAGTTGGCAACTATTTTTTTCCCATCTGTGGGCTGTCTCCCTGCTTTCTTGATGGTTTATTTTGCTTTGCAGAAGCTCATTAATTTGATGAGGTCCTACTTGTCTATCTTATTTCTTAAGGAATTGGCCTTTAGAGTTCTGGATAGGAATTGCTTGCAGTTCCAATTTCCATAAGGGTGTCTCCGGCGTTTTCTAAGATTCTTTTTTTTTTTTTTTTTTTGAGTTGGAGTCTCACTCTGTCACCTAGACTGGAGTGCAGTGGCCACTCGCGGCCACCGCAGCCTCGACCTGCTGGGCTCTGGTGATCCTTCCACCTCAGCCTTTTGAGTAGCCGGAATTACAGGCATGCGCTACCACGCCCGCTGATTTTTTGATTTATTGTACAGATGAGGTCTCTTTGCTCAGGCGGGTCTCGAACCCGCGGGCTCAGGCAATCCACTCACCTCAGCCTCCCAAAGGCGCGGATTACAGGCTGAGCCACCGAGTCCGGCTCTAAGATTCTTATAGTTTGAGGTTTTACGTTTAGATCTTTGATCCATTTAGAGTTAATTTTTGTGTATGGTGATAGGTATGGGTTCTGTTTCAATCTTCTGCATGTGGTCAGCCAGTTTTCCCAGCACCATTTACTGAATAGGTTTTCCTCTCCCCAGTAGTTATTGTTGGAGGCTTTGTCAAAGATGAGTTGGTTGAGAAATTGAGGCTCTGCTTCCAGAATCTCTATCCTGTTCCATTGGTCTATATGTCTGTTCTTGTACCAATACCAGGCTGTATTGATTACTGTAGCCTTATAGTAAAGTTTGAAGTCTGAAAGTGTGATACCTCCTGCTTTGTTTCTCTTGCTAAGGATTGTTTTGGCTATTTGTGGTCATTTATGTTTCCATATGAGTTTCTGTATTGTCATTTCCAGGTCTGAGAAGAATGATGTTGGTAACTTAATGGGTATTGGATTGAATCTATAGCTTGCCTTTGATAGGTTGGACATCTTAACAATGTTGGCTCTTCCTGTCCATGAGCATGGTGTATTTTTCCATTTGTTTGTGTCTTCTTGGATTTCTTTGAGCAGTGTTTTGTAATTCTCATTATAAAGGTCTTTCACTTCTCTGGTTAGGAAGATGTCGAAGTATTTCGTTCGTTCTTTCTTTCTTTCTTTCTTTCTTTCTTTCTTTCTTTCTTTCCTTTCTTTTCTGGCTATTGTGAATGGGATTGTGCTTTTCATTTGAGTCTCTCCCTGCTTATTGTTATATATGAATGCAACTGACTTTTGCACGAGAAACTTGATTTGTTAATTCAGCCTACTATTTTGTTGCTGACAGATGCTAATCAAAATTACACCCGTGATTTTTAACTATTTTAATAGGAGAAACAATTTTTAAATGACAATTTTTATATACTTTATGTTTAGAGAAGTTTTAGGCTCAAAGTAAAACTGAGTAGGAAGTGCAGAGTGTCTCCATACACACATGACCCTTACCATGCATGCATCCTCTCCCTCACTATCAGTATCCCTCACCAGAGTGGTATATTAGTTATAAAGAAAGAAAGTGCATTGGCATATAAGTATTAACCAAATTGCACAGTTTACATTAGGATTCACTGTTGGCATTGTGCATTCTTTTGATTTTTTGACAAATATCATAACATGTATCTACCATTACAGTATCATGGAAAATAGTCTCACTGCCCTAAAAATCCCCAGGGTTCTGCCTATTCATTCCTCCACTCCCCAACTTTCAGCAACCACAGATCTTTTTACTGTCTGCCTTTCCCAGAATGTCATTTAATTGAGATCACATAGTGTGTAGCATTTTCAGATTGGCTAGTTTCACTCAACAATACTCATTTAAAGTTACTTCAGGACTTTTCATGGCTTGATAGCCCATTTATTTTAATACTATGTAATATTCCATTGCCATAACACACAGTTTATTCATCCTTTCACCTACTGAAATACTTTTGGTATAAGAGATAAGATAGACAAGAGAAACCTCATCAAACTGACAAGCTTCTGTAAAGCCAAAGAAACCATCAAGAAAGCAGGGAGACAGCCCACAGACTTGGGGAAAAAAATATTTGCCAACTGTAAGCCTGATAAAGGTTTAACATCTAGGATCTACAAGGAACTCAAATGTGCTGAAAAGAAAAAAAAAGAAAAACAAAAATAGCCCCATTACAAAGTGGGAAAATATATGTATAGACACTTCTCAAAAGATGACATATGAGCAGTCAACAGATACATTAAAAAATGCTCAGCCTCACTGGTCATCAAATAAATGCAAATTAAAACTGCACTGAGATACTACCTAATTCCAGTCAGGACGGCCATCATTAACAACTCAAAAAACAACAAATGCTGGAGAGGATGTGGCAAAAAGGAAATACTTCTACACTGTTGGTAGAACGGTAAACTAATACAACCTCTGTGGAAAACAGTGTGGAAATTCCTAAAAGATCTAAAAATTGACCTTCCATATGATCCCACAATCCCCCTCCTGGGAATATACCCAGAGGAACTCAAGTCATTCTATGAAAAAGATACCTGCACACACATGTTTATTGCAGCATTGTTCACAATAGCAAAAACATGGAACCAACCATGCTGCCTATTGAAACTGGACTGAATTTTTTTTTAAATGGTACATATACACTATGATGGACTATTACACAACCATAAAGAAGAACAAAATTAAGGACTTCACAGCAACCTGGATGGGTTTAGAATCTGTAACACTGAGCGATCTATCACAGAAACAAAGAACTGAGTGTCACATGTTCTCACTCATAAGTGGACCTTGAACAACTACCAGTATCAGGCATCACTCTAAAGCTACAATAATCAAGACAGTGTCATATGGGTGAAAGAACTTGCAAATAAATCAATGTAATATAATAGAAAACAAAGAAGTATACTCATATAAGTATCGTCAATTGATCTTTGACAAAGGTACAAAGGCAGTATAATGGGGAAAAAACAGTCTTTCAAAAATAGTGCTGAAAAAATTGGACATCCATATACAGCAAACAAATAAAAATAAATAAATAAAATCTAGATGCAGATGATATACCCATACTGACTGGAGTTAGGTGGTATCTAAGTGTTTGAATTTGCATTTCTTTGATAATTAGTGAGTCTGAACATTTTTTCGTGTATCTATTGGCTGCTCATAGGTTTTCTTTTGAGAAGTGCCAATTCATATCTTTTGTCCACTTTGTAAAGGGGCTGTTTGATTTTTTCTTTTCAGCACATTTGAGCTCTTTGTAGCACCTAGATTTTAGGCCTTTATCAAATATCCAGTTAGCAAATATTTTTTTCCCAGGCCATGGGCTGTCTCCCTGCTCTCTTGTTGGTTTCTTTGGCTTTGCAGAAGCCTGTCAGTTTGATGAGGTCCCTCTTGTCTATCTTATCTCTTATGGCATGGGCACTTAGAGTTTTGATCAGGAATTGGTTGCCAGTTCTGATTTCCATAAGGGTGTCTCCCACATTTTCTAAGGTTCTTACAGTCTTTGATCCATTTAGAATTGACTTTTGTGTATGGTGATAGCTCGGGGTCTTGTTTTAATCTTCTGCATGTAGTCAGCTGGTTTTCCCAGCACCATTTACTGAATAGGTTCTCTTCTCCCCAGTCATTGGTGGTGGAGGCTTTGTCAAAGGTGAATTGATTGAGATATTGAGGTTTTCTTCTGGAATCTCTATCCTGTTCTATTGGTTTATATGCCTGTCCATGTACAAATACCAGGCTGTTTTGATTATTGTAGCTTTATAATAAAGTTTAAAGTATGGGAGTGTGATATCAACTGCTTTTTTTTTTTTTTTTTGCTGAGGATTGTTTTGGCTATTTGTCATAGTTTATTTTTCCATATGAATTCCTATATTGTTGTCTCCAGGTCTGAGAAGAATGCTGCTGGTTATTTAATGGGTATTTCATTAAATCTGTAGATTGCCTTGGGTAGAATGGTCACCTTAACAATGTTAATTCTTCCAATCCTAGAGCATGGGATATATTTCAATTTATTTGTGTCATCTTTGATTTCTTTGAGGAGAGTTTTGTAGTTTTTATTGTAAAGGTCTTTCATGTTTCTGGTTAGGAAGATGCCAAGGTATTTCATATTTCTGTGTGCCTATTGTGAATGGGACTGTCCTTTGTATTTGGGTTTCTGTTTGTTTATTGTTGGAGTATAGAAATGTGACTTACTTTTGCACATTTATTTTATACCCTGAAACTTTGCCAAAGTCCTTTATCAGTGCAAGGAAGTTTTTGACAGATACCTTGAGTTTTGGGGGTAAAGAATCATGTTGTCTACAAAAAGGGATACCTTAACTTCCTCTTTTCCTATTTGAATACCCCTGATTTTCTTCTCTTGTCTGATTTCTCTAGCTAGGACTTCCAATACTATCGTGAACAAGAGGGGTGAGAGTGAGCATTGTTGTCTTGTTCCAGTTTTCAGGGAAAATGGCTCCAATTTCTGTCTATTTAGCAGTATGTTGGCTGTGGATTTCTCATCGAGGATTCTTACTGTTTTGAGGTATGTTCCATTTGTGACAAGGTGGTCGAAGGTTTTTATCAAAAAGTGGTGCTGGATTTTATCAAAAGCTTTTTCCACGTCTAATGATATAATCATGTGTTTTTTCTTTACATCTGTTGATGTATTTAATTACATTTATGGCCTTGTGGGTGTTGAACAAGCCCTGCATCCTGGGAATGAAGCCTACTTGGTCATGGTGGATGATTTTTGAGATGCTTTGTTGGATCTGGTTTGCTAGAATCTTGTTGAGAATTTTAACATGCATGTTCATCAAGGATATTGGCCTGTAGTTCACTTTATTTGTTGGATCTTTACTCAGTTCTGGTATCTATGTGATGTCAGCTTCATAAAATGATTTGAGGGGAGTTCCATCTTTCTTGATTGCCTGGAATACTTCCAATAGGACTGGTATCAACTCCTCCTTGTACACTTTTTAAAATTCTGCTGGAAAGCCATCTGGTCCTGGACTGTTTTTTGTAGGTAGTTTTCTTATGACAGAGTCAATTTCCTGGGTTGTTACTGATCTATTTAGGGTCTCAATTTCTTGTTTCAGCCTGGGGAGGTTGTGTGATATCAGAAAGTCCTCCATTTCATTTAGGTTTTTGAGGTTGTTTCCATACAGATATACATAGTAGTCTGATAATGTTTTGTATTTCTTCAGGGTCAATTATGACTTCAATTTTTGCATTTCTGATTGTTATTATTTGGGCTTTTTCTCTCTTTTTCTTGTTCAGTCTAGCTAGAGGTTCATCAATCTTGTTTATTCTTTCAAAAAAACCAGCTTTGTTTTCACTGATTTTTTTGTACTGTATTTTTGTCTTCTAGGTCCTGAATTTAGGCTTTTATTTTGGTGATCTGGATCTTCTGCTGAAGTTAGAGTTTTAGTGGTCTTGCTTTTCCAGCTTCCTTACATGATTTGTTTGACTATTAACTTGTGATCCTTCCATTTTCTTCATGTGTGTCCATAGAGATATTAATTCCTCTCTTATTACTGATTTCATGTCATCCAAGAGGTTTTGGTAAGATATTTCTTTGTTTTCATTTGTTTCCAGGTATCTTTTAATCTCTGTTTTGATTTCCATGTCCACCCAGGAGTTGTTTAGCATCATGGTGCTTAGTGTCCATGTCTTTGCGGATTTTGGGAGAACTTTGTTAGTGTTGATATTTATTTTTATTCCACTGTAGTCTGTGAAGGTACATGGCAGAATTTCAATCTTATAGAATGTGTTTATGCTTGATTTATAGCCAAGTATGTGGTCAATCTTAGAGTACATTCCATGTGGTGATGAGTAGAATGTATATTCTGTGGTTGTTAGGTGGAGTGTTCTGCAGGTATCACTTAAGTCCATTTGGTCAAGTGTCACATGAAGTTTCTAAATCTCTTTGCTGACTTTTTTTTTTGTGATCTGTCAAGGGTTGTTAGTGGTGTGTTTAAGTTCCTAGCTATGATATCGTTATAGTCAATTTTTTTTTTTTAGTTTACCAAGATGCTGCTTTATGAAAGTTGGTGTCCCTATGTTGGGTGCATATATGTTTAGAGTGAATATTTCTTGTTGATGGATGAAACTTTTGTCATTATGCAGTGACCTTCCGTGTCTTTTTTAAATTTTTGATAGACTAAGGGGTATTTTTTCTGATTTTAAGATTGCAACTTCTGCTTTGTGTTCCATTTGCCTGAAATGTTTCTCATCCTTTTACTTTGAGTCTGTGGGTGTCCTTTATGGTGAGATGAGTCTCTTAGAGACAATATATTGTAGCCTCATAATATTTTACCAAATTTGTCATTCTGTGCCTTTTCAGTGGTGCATTTAGTCCATTCACATTCAGGCTATTTATTGAGATGTGTGAGTGTATCCTTGTCATGAGGTTCTTATAAAGTTTGTTTCTGTTGCTGTTGTTTGTTTTTTGCTGTCTTTCTTTTGATTTGGGGATTGATTCATGTGTGCTTTCAATCTTTTTCCTGCATTCTCTTGAAGGGTTTTGTCATTCTTTTTTTTCTTTCTTCAGTGTTGATATTTTCTTAGGTGTTTCTTGTAGAGCTGACCTGGAGACAGCATAAACTCTTATGGATTGAAGGTCTGGAAAGTATTTTAATTCTCCATCACTGATGAAACTTAGCTTCACTGGGCAGGTAATTCTTGGTTTAAATTGTTTATCTTTGGGAACTTTGAAGACAGGCCTCCAAGTTCTCCTAACCTAAAGTGTTTCTATAGATAAGTCTGCTGCTCTTCTAATTGGTTTTCCCCAGTAGGTAGTTTGTCCTTTCTCTCTTGCTGCCTTTTGGATTTTTTCTTTTATACCTACTTTTCATAGGTTAATTACTATGTTTCTGGAGGTTGGTCTTCTAATTTGTTGTCTTATAGGGATTCTCTGAATCTCTTGTGTTTGAATGGCCACATTACTGATGATATGAGGGAAGTTTTCTTGGATAATTTCATAGAATATTTGTTCCAGAGTGGTCTCTGTCTCTCTACCTATCTCAGGAATTCCAATTAAACTTAGATTTTACATCTTGAAATAATTGCTCATCTCTTGGAGTTTTATTCTTGTTTTTTAAGCTTCTTTTCTATGTTTTTAGCAGTTTGGGTTAGTTCTATATTTTGGTCCTTAAGTTCTGAGATTCTTTCTTCTGCTTGGTTAATGCTGTTTTCCACATTTATCAGTTCATTGTTTTATTTCATTCACTGTATTCTTTATTGCCGTTATCTTAGGTATCAACTCCTTCATTCTTTCTTCTTGTCTCTCCTTATTTCTATTTATTCTCTCTATTGATATCTTGATATCTGTGTTTGCTGTTTGAGACCAGTCATTCTAGGGGCTCTACATTATTTGAGTTATGGATTCTGTATTCTCAGTGACTGACCTCCCAGTGGTCTGTATGAGACTCATATTCTTCCTTTGGTTTTTCTTCATTTGTGTAGATTCCCCTCCCCCCACTTTTTTTTTCCTCTTCCTCAATTCTGTTGTTCAGTGATATGGGGATAGCATTTATTTCATTTTGCTCAGTCTCCTATTCTTCCTTATGTAAATCCTCTGGTTTGGTTCAATTCTGAAGCCAGACTAGGGGTGGGGACCTGTACTTTTTGCAGTTTTGAGATTTAATTAGGGGGAGGGCTGTGATTCAAAAGCTATCTGCAGATCCCAGTATCCACTGCCAGGTGTGTGGGCCTCTTGGCACCTACCCTCCACTGTCCATGCAGTGGAATTGTCCGTTTGCCCACTGAAAGCCAAATTAGATAAGAAAAAAAGAAAAGAGTAGAAAAAGAAAAGAGTAAGCTGAAAGGGAGGTTGAGAGATTGAAGAAGAGGGAAAACAGGTGTACCAATGAACAAATAAACAGAGACACAAAGACAGAAAAAACAGAAAAGACAAAAACATACAGACAATCATAAAACACCCCCCGTTAGTGTATTCTACCTAAAAAAATACCCATACATAAAAAGAAAATCAAAATAACAGAAACAAATCACAAAAATGTAAACAAAATCAGAAATAATGAGGGAAGAAAAAAACTAAAACTAAAATAGAAAGCAAACAAGAAAACAAAACGCACTCTCTGGCAGTTTCTGTGAGTCCAGGTTCCTCTCAGATCTCTGACTTAGTGAGCAGCTCTGGTCTGCAGGCCTTCCCCTCCACTCTCAGCACAAGATGATAGGTTTGCTCTCAGTATGGGTCACATGCCCCATGGAGGGAAGAGAATGGGTCAGATTTGGGCTCATCCTATAGCTGCGACTGCTGTTAAGTCTCCCACTCAGATCTGCTTGTCTATGCCCATTCCAGTTGGGAAAGGGGCATCTGTCTCTCTGAGTCTGATGTGATAAAAGCCTCTGGGTCCCAAGATGGAGACTGGGCAGAGCTGGGTGGGGCAATGCAAGTCTGCCTAGTCTGGGACTGAGAAGATGGCACCCATTGGTGTCCTGACACTGGAATTTGAGATTTATTCCAGATTTCTACTACCTGTCTTCTTGTGCCAGGTCAGCTGCTGCAGGTGATGGTGTGGGCCAGGTGCCAGTGCTGAGGGGTGACTGTTCTCTGCTGCCTACTCTCAAGAAAGCCCTGAGAATAGCAGATGATTCTGCATGCCAGGGTCTCCAATCTCAGGGTGGTAGGAGGTTGCAGTCACCTTCAGAGGAAAGCCCCGGGTGCATGAATCTGAGTCTCCCCTCAGATGGACTTTCACTCACCAACTGGCACATACTCACTCATGCAGAGTCTGTATGGACACTCATTTTTGCAGAGACACTCACAGACTGACCTTTTCCATTGCCATCTTGCCCAGAAGTCCTCCTTGAAATTGGTTAAAAAAAAATTAGAAATTTGTTTTAAAAAGTAAATAAATGTGGAAATTTTCTTGTTAAATGGTGATAGGATCTTGAGTTTATTCAATTCTAACATACTCCAAAATGTCCTCTGTAGTAGCCTCAGAAAACTTCAAAACTCTTCAATGGGTATAGTTAACAAATGAAGGTTGTACTTTAAATTTGAAATGCCTTTCATTAGGAAATTCTATTATTCCCCTCCTCCCATATTTTCTGCATACCTAATACTTTATAATGATTTTGACCAGAACTTAAATTTCAGAAATATGCCCTGAAATTTAATGTGTACCAAAAAATGCACCATGTATTTTCATCCACTCATAATTACATAAATAACTCATAAATAAATTTATGCTTAATGTAACATTGTTTACACTTCTAAGTACTTTCTTTTGCATAAATAGAATGAACCTAGACATAATTATAAAGTATTTTAGAATTTAATATGAAAATTGATAGTCATCATATAGTAATACATTACAGGAGGCTTTGCATGTTAGAGTTTTGCCCAAAGTTTAGGCCTGAGAGCATGTGCAACTATACTCACCTTCTGAAAATAGCTATAGACTAATTAGTGTTTGATGTCCATTAGCTTCTGCAATTCCTAGAAAAAATTCTGCGATTCCTAGAAAAAAAAAACTTTGGTGATAATTTGTAGGAAAACAATTTTATAGTGTTTTCACTGCTCTTCTACTAAAGGCTGTGGTTTGTGGGATGTTAAAAACTAACATTATATTATTAATATGCTGAAGGATAGAAGGTGATATGAAAGATTTCTGGAGACTCCACACATATGTCCAAGTAAGAGAGTCACATGCTTAGTTGTTTAGACGGAAAGCCGTTGGGTTAAGTTGAAACAGTATAAAAATAGAAGCCACATAAAAGCTGCATTTCTTCTCATCCATTTTCACTACTGTAACCCTGGAGGCACCAGAAACAGCTTCTGTGAATGTGAGGAGGTTGAGTGGGAATTGGCATGATTCATGTATTTAACCAGAATTCATTGATTGACTAATATGTCAACCAGTGTTTTAAGAGATGGAATTTTAGGCATATATTTTATCATTTTTAAGCCCAAATATTGTGCTGTTTACCGTTATGAAAATTGTTTAATTCATGTGTTTGCTTGTTTTTACTTTCAAGATATATTTCAATTGAATTTTTTTACTATCTTTTGGGTATCTTTCCGTTGACATGCTTTATTCATATTCAATTATATAATTTTAAAATAAATATTTTGTCTAACAGTAACAAAATTTGTATCAATATTATTCACTCAGTTAATTTCATGGGTGATTACTTTAAAAGAAACAAAAATGATAAAAAGAATGAGACTTTGCAATTTGTAGTATTTCTGTGTTTCTTATGAATCATGATGCAGAAATTTAGTTGAAAATGTATTTTGCTATCTATTTTTATGAAGAATTGCTATCACTAACAGAAACTGAATGTTATCAACTGTATAGTTTCTGTCTTTTGTGATAACTGAGTGCACAACAACTTGGATGGAAGTTGAGTCTATAATACTGTGTGATTTATCACAGAATCAAAGAACTGAGTATCACATGTTCTCACTCATAAGTGGACCTTGAACAATTATCATAATACTATAAGAAAAGAATTGTCAATAGTGAGAAATTGCCAGGGAGGCAGGTGGGATTGACTGCAGTGGAATTCTTTTTTGGGGGGAGGCATACCTCAACAACAAGGTTTCCTGTATAATGAACATTTGTATACTTAACCATGAATTGTACCCCACATCTTTAAAATAAAAAATTAAATTTAAAAAATAAATAAGTGTACATGTATTTTAAAATTTTACAGGTTTTCTTGTTCTTTTTTTATCAAAGATAAAGTTTTGTAGTTATTATTCACAAAGATATATTTCTTAGAATTTCCTTAAGTTGGTAAAAATTTATTTTTAAGCAGCATTATTGAAAAAATATTGTATCTCAATTTAAGATTTATTTATTGAGATGCAATAAATCTCTATTTTAAATTTTGATGTTTTCATACATGTATATAGTCATAAAACCATCAACTCAATCAAGATAATAGATTTTGTTCATGATTGATAAATGTATTCCTAGAACCATTTTATGTTCTCTCCTCTACTGATCTGCCTTCTGGCATTATAATTTAGCTTGTATTTTAATATAATTTTATATAAATGAAACCCTACAACTCTTTTTTGTGGACCTTCTTCACTCAACGCAAATCTTTTCAAAATTATCTATGTTGCTGCACTGTAGTAGTTAATTTTATAAATAATATTATACTTGCTTATCCATTCAGTTCTTTATTGTTATAAACACTTTTTTCCAGTTACTATTATTAAAAAGATGCATTAACAGTCATTGTAAGGTCATGGTAGTACCATTTATTTATCTCTCTAGTAGAAATGGAAAGACTAGAATATATCATAGGTTAATGGTAATTCAGTAAGATGCAGTCAAAATGTTTTCAAAGTTTTGGAACATTTTATATCCTCACTAATTGTGTGTGAAAGTCCACTTTCTCGGCATTCTTACAGTAGATATAGTATGCAAAACATTTATATATGTTAATTTTATCTCCCATAACCTTGTTAAATTCACTTATTAGTTTGAGAAAAATTTTTGTAGATCCCGTGCATTTCTATATATTAGATCTCATCATTTTTATTCAAATATTTTTTATTTATTTATTTTCAGTCTGAATGTATAACTTCTTTTTCTTCCCTGTAGAACTGGCTAGAACTTCCAGTACAGTATTGGACAGAAGTAATAAAAAGAGAGATCCTTGTTTGAGTCTGAACTCTGAGAAAAAGTCTCTTTTTATCAATTAAGCAATATATTAGCTGCAGAATTTTTGTGGATTCATTTTTAAAGGTATGGTAGGCTCCCTTTATAGATAGCATGCTGAAAGTTTTTTTTTTTTCTTTTATGATATGTAATTTTTGACAATTCTTTTTTGTGTACTTGAGATGGTTATTTTTAGCTTGTTAACATGGTGAATATGTGAATTGATTTCCAACGTTAAAGTAGTTTTGCATTACTGAAATAAATTCCAGTTCACAAAAAATTATCATTTTTTATTTATTGTTGGATTCTATTTGCAAAAATTTTGTTTACAATGTTCACATGTACATTCATGAGATAATTTTTTAGTGTCTCTGACTTTTTATAAGCATAAATCTAATTTTATAGTAGAACCAAAAAACATTCACTTTTTAAAATATTCTGATGGCACTCACATAGAATTGTTTTGCATTTTAAGTAAAAAATTAATGTTTAATAAACATAAAGCTGTTTCATCTAACTCTAACTCTACGAATTTAAGTAGTTTATATCATAAATAATTTTTTGTTTTATTTAAATTATAATACCTATTGTTACAAATTTTCATAATATTTTTTCAGTATTCTTTTAGTATATGGTGAAGTCTAGCAATACCAAATCTGATTTCTAATAACTTGTTTTTTATACTTAATAGTAATACATTTGCTCAGGAAAAAAGCCATTTCTTAAATCTCAAAAATGTAATTTTTCACTTTATCTTTTTTATTGTTTCTGTTTTTCAAATTCGCTGATTTCTACTCATATTTTTACTTTCTTTCTGCTACTGCCTTTGGGTGAGCAACTCTACTGTTTCTTTACTGTTACTAGATAATCTTCCCCTAGTTTCTGAACTTACACGCTGATGTCATTGAACTGTGATTTTCTAGAATTCTAATATAAAAATTTAGAAATATAGATTTTCTTCTGCTGCAACCCACATAGTTTTTAATGTAGTGTTTTTATTTTTAATTTGGTCCAATATACTTTTAAAGTTTCCTTTTGATTTTTTTAAAATATGTGGTTTATTTAACTGTTATTTGGTTTCTGAGTAGTTGAAAAATTTTTTAATTTTTTTGTTTATTTATTTTCATTTAATTCTGATGTGAATGACTATTCTAAAACTTAAGACATATCATATTGTCCCCATATGGCCCGTGATGGTAAATGTTCTTTGAGAATTTGATAGTATATTGCTATTTTTGTGTAGGATGATATAAATATCAATTAGATTAATTTGACTGGTAGTGTTATTCAAGTTTTTTTTGTCTTAGTGATTTTTCTGTCTACCATTCTACCAAATGAATGAGAGAATAACATGAAATCTTCAAAAGGTATTTTTGTATTTGTATACATACTTTCAGCACTATTCATTTTTGCTTAATTTAAACAAGCCTTACTTGACACAGTTTCTAGAAACACAAATTTTACATATTATGATTTAGTTAAATAATACCAGTGTCTTTATTACTAATATTTAGATTAGTCTTCATACATTTGGTTGTTAAATACAACATTTTTTTAAATGAATCTAAAAGAGCTGTTATTTCTTCACACATTTTTTTTTAATTTTAAAGATATGGTATACAATTCAGTATTAGATATACAATTGGTCATTGTCCAGGTAAAATTTGGATTTCCCTTTGGTGTCCATTTCACCTAGCTTGAGACCAGGTACCCTTATTGATGTTGTGTCACATATACTGTTGGCAAATAATTTTTTTTCCATTCTTTGGGCTCTCTCTCTGTTCTCTTGATAGTTGCTTTCATTTTATAGAAGCTGTTCAGCTTGATGAGGTCCTACTTGTCTATTTTATCTCTTATGACATGGGCATTTGGGGTTTCGATCAGGAATTGGTTGCCTATTCCAGTTTCAGTAAGGTTGTCTCCTGCCTTTTTAAAGGTTCTTACAGTTTGAAGTTTTACATTTAGGTCTCAATTTAGAATTGATTTTTGTGTATGGTGATAGGTAGGATCCTGCTCCCATCTTCTGCATGTGGTCAGCTAGTTGTCCCAGCACCATCTAATGAAAAGGTTCTCCTCTTGCCAGTGGTTGTGGAGGCTTTGTTGAATATGAGTTGGTTGAGAAATTAAAGTTTTGCTTCCAGAATATCTATCCTTTCCCATTGATCTATATGTCTGTTCTTAGTCGATATGCCAATATCAGGCTGTTTTGATTATTATAGTTTTATAATAAAGTTTAAAGTCTGGAAGTGTGATACCTCCCATTTATGTATTTATTTATTTATTTATTTATTTGCTGAGGATTGTTTTGGCTACTCATGGTCATTTATGTTTCCATATGAATTTCTGTACTGTTGTTTCCAAGTGTGAGAAGAATGACATTGGTAATTTAATGAGCATTTTGTCAAATCTGTAAATTGCCTTTGGAAGAATGTACATCTGAACAATGTTGATTTTTTCCAATCCATTAACACGGAATATTCTTCTATTTGTTTGTGTCATCTTTGATTTCTTTGAGCAGTGTTTTGTAGTTTTCATTGTAAATATCTTTCACTTACCTGATTAGAAAGATGCCAAGGTTATGGCTATTATGAATGAGATTGTGCTTTTTATTTGGTTTTATGACCATTTGCTGCTGATATATAAGAATGTGACTGTCTTTTGTTTGCTTGTTTTGTATCCTGAGACTTTGCCACAGTCCTTTATCAGTGCAAGGAAGTTTTTGACAGATTCTCTCGAACTTTCAAGGTATAGGATCTTATGGTCTGCAAAAAGGAATAGCTTAATTTCTTATTTCCTATTTGGGTACACCTGATTTCCTTATCTTGTCTGATTTCTCTGGCTAGGACTTTCAACACTAGTTGAACAGGAGGAGTGGGAGTGGGCAGCCTTGTCTTGTTCCAATTTTCAGAGAAAATGTTACCAATTTCTATCTGTTTAGCAATATGTTGACTGTGGGCTTACCATAGATGGCTCTTACTATTTTGAGGTATTGATATGGATTTTTTATCAGGTCAGCCTGGGCTCTGAGAATGTCAGCTGAATGGATCAGCAAGCCTGACCCCAAAGAGTGTCAGCTCTAATAGGCTGGCAAGCCAAGTCCCAGGAGTGTTTGCTCTAATGGGATGGCAAGCCAAGCCCAGAGAGTATTTCTTACTTGGTGGCTGTAAGGCTGGAGGTACCAGAGGGTGGGGCAGGCCTCAACAAGATGGCTCCATCCTGGACCAGGAGAACAATGGGCAAGAGTGAGGCAGCAAAAAATGAGTAACCAGAACTAAGACTCCAGCCACAAAGCCAGTCAGTACCTGTTACAGTGACTCTAGCAACCCTGTTCAGCCAATCACCAGCAGATGTGACAGCTGTCCCAACCAGTGATTGCTCTCCCCGACCCCCTCACAGCTTTCTCAGTGTGCCCTTTATAAACCTATCACTCATCCTGCTGGGCGCGACTTCTCTGGCCCACAGCTACATGGACCGGTGAACCTCACCCAGGATTGTGCTAATAAATTTTTCTTGTCTCCTTTGTTGCCATTTTGCCTGGTCTGGTTTCATTTACCTTACATTTGGTGCTGAAACCCGGAAGGACAGTATGGGGCCCCAGCAGGCTCCCCTCTCCTCTTCCAATCTGGGACCTCTCTCGGGAACAGGACCTGGTCCCAGAACCTCAGACAATGTGGTGAGTCCCTCACTTTCCCTGACTTCTCCTCCTACCCTCCAGGGTGCCCAGTCCGAAATTGCAGCTGCATCTGGGCTTACCCCTCTGGCACGGTGCCTTTGGCTTCAGTGTAGTGGAGACGTCCCTATCTCCGGATCGCCAACCCTATAAAGGAAGCGGATCTTCCTTTCCGTTCCTATTTTGAGTGAGTCTGGGACGCTGGGCTCGCTTGTTTAGGGACCCGGGAATGGAGGTTGCAGTCATGGGAAACCAGTCTTCTAAAACTGGCTCAGATGCCCTTGCAGTGTCTCATATCTAATCTGGCTACTCTGGGGTTGTCCAAGGATATCTGTAAACGGAAGCTAATCTTCCTTTCCTCCCGGGCCTTGCCCCAATATCCTCTGGACAATCAGTTCCACTGGCCCCCCGGAGGGAACTTTCAATTTTGGTTTCCTCACCGATCTCAGTAATTATTGTCACCAGACTGGGAAATGGTCCAAGGTCCCCTATATCCAGGCCTTTTGGGCATTGTGCTCCCACCCAGACCTCTGCATCAGATGTTCCTTGGCCCAGGTCCTCCTGGCCAAATCCCCTGATAGGAGCTATCAGTCTCTCCTGGCATCAGAATCTTCCTTTATAGATCCTTCGGGGGACATTGGCCTTCCCCCTCCAGCTCTTCCCCTCCTTCTCCTCCCCTCCTGTCTGCCTCTTCTCAAATGTCTGCTCTTTCCCAACCCCCTCCTTATCCAAACCTCCTCCACTCAGGCCTCTTCGGTGTCTGCTCCTACCTTACCTCCCGTCTCACCCCTCCTCTATCCAGTTCTTCTCCCCAGTCCGCCATCTCTAATTCCTTTGTCCTCAGCTCCAGTCATTCCGGGTTCGGTCGGCTCCCTTCCCCCATCCACTTCCATCCCTACTGTCATGGAGGCACCGCCTCCCCCCTCTGGTCCTGTTGACGTCACACCTGACTCCTCTGTTTCTGGCTCTGCCCCAGCCACCCACAAGCTGTACCCTCCTCTTCTGTCGTCACCACCATCTTGCCCTCCTTCCACCTCATTCCCTACTCTCACCCTGCCACCATCTTACAATCCTACACCACCCTTTAAATGGACCAGCCCTCCGGTTACCAGATCCCGGGCCCAGTTACTGGCCCCTCTCTGGGAAGTGGCAGGTGCTGAGGGACTGGTTCATGTACATGTTCCCTTCTCCCTGGGGGACCTGTCCCAGATTGAAAAGCACATAGGCTCCTACTCTGCCAACCTGACTGCCTACACCAGAGTTTCGATACCTCACTCAGGCATACAAGCTCACGTGACATGACCTCCATATGATTTTAACCTCCACCCTCACTCCCGAGGAGTGCAATCGCGCCACCTTAGCAGCTCGGGACTACACTGATCAGGTACATAACTCTGACCATTCTTTGCCGGCTGGGGCCATGGCGGTGCCTGCCAAGGACCCACAATGGAACTATCAAGATGGTGCCATAGGGAGGACTAGGAGGAATCAGATGGTCTGCTCCCTTATTGTAGGGATGGAAAAGGCTCAAAAAATCATTAACTATGACAAACTGAGGGAAATCACACAGGAGCCTAATGAAAACCCAGTCTCTTTCCTTAATCGTTTAACAGAGGCTCTTACCCTTCATACTCATTTGGGCCCTTCCTCACTGCTGGGGTCCACAGTCTTAGCTACCCACTTTATCACCCAGTCCACTCTGGACATCTGGCACTAGCTTAAAAAGATGGAGGAGAGCCCCCAGACTCCACTCCAAAACCTGGTGAATATGGCCTTTAAAGTTTATAATGCCCGAGAGGAGGAAGCCAAGGCCATATGGGCCCAGAGGCTAAAACAGAAAGTGGCCCTTCAAACCCAAGCTCTAGTCGCTGCCCTGCAGCCGGCACAACAGGGGCCTCAGAGCCCCCGTCTCAGGAAACAGTATGAAACCCGAACACCTCTGGAAGCCTGCTTCAGGTGTGGCCAGGAAGGCCACTGGGCAAAGCAATGCCCCAACCCCAGGCCACCGACTCAAACTTGCCAGATCTGCAGACAAAAGGGACATTGGAAGTTTGAGTGCCCCCTGGGGGAGAACCATCCCCCGGTGACAGAGTTTCAGAGGGGGCTGGCCCCCCAACGGACTCCTCGCCAGAGTTCCTGGGCCTCCTGGACAACTGAAGCCACCTGGACTCGAACACCCCAATCACTCTTGCTGAGCCCAGGGCCATACCATGGGTAGTGCGTAAGTCCATCTCCCTTTTGGTGGACACGGGGGCTACCTATTCTGTTTTACTCTCCTTCCATGGGCCTTTACATCCTTCTCAGGTCTCGGTTGTGGGCGTCTCAAGGATACCCTCCAAGCCGCTGGAGATGGGTCCAGTGTCCTGCCTTTTTGAAGGCCATCCCTTCACCCATTCATTCTTAGTTATCCCCTCCTGCCCAGCCCCTTTGCTGGGACGATACCTTCTGTATAACCTTGGGGCATCTATCTGCCTCACCTCACACCAAGTTCCCCGACTCTGCTCCTGGCCCTTGCCTGTGCTGTCTTCTCCCCGGAGCCTTCGTCGATTTCCCCATTTCCCCAAAAAAGTTAATCCAGTGGTCTGGGACACTTCCACTCCTGTGGTGGCCAACCAGCACACTCCAGTCCTCATTCACCTTAAGGATCCCTCTTGCTTCCCTTCCAGGGCTCAATTTCCTATCTCACATGCCCATCGCAAGGGCCTCTAGCCTATTGTTAACTGGCTGCTCATCCAGGGTCTTCTGGTTCCTATCAACTCCCCTTATAATACTCCCATCCCCCTGGTAAAAAAAACTGTCTGGTGCTTATTGACTGGTGCAGGATCTGCGATAATCAGCTCTGCCGTAGTACCACTACATCCAGTGGTCCCTAACCCATATACTCTCCTATCTCAGATACCCCCCACTACCACTCATTTCACAGTTCTGGACCTTAGAAATGCCTTCTTCACCAACCCTCTACACCCAGACTCCCAACCACTCTTTGCCTTTACTTGGGAAGATCCAGACACCCACAGGACCCAACAATTAACCTGGATGGTCCTGCCTTAGAGATTCCGTGATAGTCCCCACCTTTTCTGCCAGGTGTTGGCCGAGGACCTGTCCTCTTATGACTCTGGGTGTAGCACTCTCCTCCAGAACGTAGATGACCTCATCCTGTGCAGCCCCTCCAGGGAGGTCTCTCTCTGAGATATGGCCTCCCTCCTTAACTTTCTAGCACAGCAGGGATACAGAATCTCCCCTTTCAAAGCTCAACTCTCTACCCCACAAGTCACCTACCTAGGGGTGGCCCTGACCCCCACCTCCAAGGCCCTCACGGTGGACTGCACCACCTCCATCAGGAAACTCCTAACCCCCACCTCAGGTGCTGAAATCTTGTCGTTCCTTGGGCTGGTAGGCTTCTTTAGACATTGGGTCCCTAATTTCGCTATACTTACTAAACCGCTATATGCTGCAGCTAAAAAAACTCCCACTGGCCCCCTTACTTCTCCCTCAGCTGTAGCCCGTACTTTCAAGACCTTGCGAGACACACTCCTAGTCTCCCCCCCGCTTATGCTTCCTGACTTCCACAAGCCTTTCCTCCTGTTCACCAAGGAAAGAACTGGGACAGCAATCGGGGTTCTGGCCCAACCAGTGGGACCCTCTCACTGACCGGTCGCCTTCCTGTCCAAACAGTTGGACCCCACCATCCAGGGATGGCAGCCTTGCCTCCGGGCACTGGCAGCAGCAGCTTGTTTAACCAAGGAGGCTCTAAAGCTTACCCTTCAACAGCCGGTTATGGTCTACTCCCCCCACAGACTCCTGGACCTCTTGGGTCATAAGTCATTATCCTTATTAAGCCCTTCTAGGGTCCAGGGTCCACCTTTTATTCATAGAACACCCCCAAGTGTCTCTTCGCTCATCGCCACTTCCAAATCCAGCTACTCTCCTTCCCTCCACTAGCTCCTCAGTTTTGCCTGAACATTCCTGTGTGGAGCTGGTAGAGGCCCTTAGCCCCCCTCACATGGGACTTTCTGACCAACCTCTGTCTAACCCTGATCTCACATTCTTCATAGATGGAAGCTCAACTAGGGGGCTGGACAGAGGCCGCAGGGCAGCCTATGCAGCAGTCTCTCCTCCCACGTTGGTGGAAGCTGCCTCACTACCACGAGGGACTTCTTCCCAAAAGGCAGAGCTGGTGGCACTCACCCGAGCATTACAGCTGGCAAAGGGCTGCAGGGCCACTATATATACCGATTCTAAATATGCTTTCCTTATCGCCCATAGTCATGCGGCGATCTGGAAAGAAAGGGGGTTCTTAACCACCCAGGAAACTCTGGTGGTCAACAGTAAGGCCATTCAACATTTACTCCAGGCCTTACAAGAACCCAAGGAGGTAACTATTGTCCACTGTCGAGGCCATCAGACGGGCACAGACCCTGTCATCCAAGGAAACGCCCTGGCTGACACCACGGCCCACCAACCTACCTCAACCCAGGAGGCCACCCCTGTCCTGTTTCTTTCTCCCTCCCTAACTCCCAGGTACTTGGGGGACGAACAACAGCGACTCCGCAGCCAGGGCGCCGTGGCTGGACAACGGGGGTGGATGTACCTCAAAGACAGGATAATCCTTCCCCAGACACAGGCAAAGGAAATCGTGGCCACAATTCACCAGTCTTGACACATTGGTCCCGAGGCTATGCACAGGTTTCTTTCCCCAATTTTCTCACCACAGAGTCTCCGAAAAACCATCAACCAGATCCATATGGCCTGTCAAACCTATGCCTATGTTTCGTCTCAAAGAGCCCTCCAGCGCCAGATGGCAGCCCACCAGCTGTGAGGGTGTCTGCCTGGACAGGACTGGCAGGTGGACTTCACTCATATGCCAAGGCACAAAAAGTACCGATACCTGCTGGTAATGGTAGATACCTTTTCAGATTGGATCGAGGCCTTTCCCATAAGCCGGGAGCCTTGGTGGTGGCTGAGACCTTGGTGGAGCACATCATCCCCCGCTTCGGCCTCCCTACATCCATCCAATCAGACAAAGGCCCAACATTCATTTCCAAAATCACTCAGCTGGTGGCCAAAGCCCTCAACATCATCTGGAAACTTCACATCCCCTACCACCCTCAGTCCTTGGGTAAGGTAGAATGGACAAACAGCCTCCTGAAGGACCAACTAACCAAGCTTTCCCTAGAGGTAAAACTTTCCTGGCCCACTCTGCTCCCTGTTGCCCTCACTAGGGTACATGTGGCTCCCCGGGGGCCGGTCAGCCTTAGCCCGTTTGAATTGATGTATGGTAGGCCTTTTCTCATTAACACCGGCCTTCCTACAACTCCTTCGCCACTAGCCTCCTACCTGCCTTACCTCTCACTCCTCAGACACCTCCTACAAGAGCACGCTGACCAAACCCTGCCCCAGGCCAACTCCATGTCTGACCCATGGGCAGCCATCATTCTATAGCCTGGTGATGAGGTTCTCCTTCGAGAGCTCCAACCCCGGTCCCTTCAACCTCGCTGGACGGGACCTTACATAGTAGTCCTTACAACTCCTACTGCAGTTAAACTGTTAGGGCACCCCTTGTGGTATCACATTTCTCGGCTCAAGCGGGCCCCTCCCAACAATGCAATGTAGAAATCTAATGAGGTAGGACCCCTCCAGTTATGGTTTAGCCATATTGATGCTAGTAAGCCTAACCAATAACTTTACGATGACATGGGGAATGGCTGATTGGACTTGCAACTAATGCGTCTCTACAGAAAAACCCCAAGTCTACCAGCTGGCTCCCTGTATGTGCTATCATCAAAAATTTTCATGCCAACCAGGAAAACAAAAGTACTGGGCTGCAGTAACGTTAAGAGATTTCCAAGTGGGCTGCCCAGGCGGCAGTGGCACAGTCCGCTGCTGGGAGCAAGACCCCCCACCAAATCCCCAAGAAAAGATACCCCCTTGCCCCACTGAGTGTTCAACCTTCCATTCTTTTGTCCAGGCACCTTGCTATGAGCAAGCTTCAGTCTGCCTCAGACCAATCAAACAACCGGCCTGGACGGGATGGAGCGTGGGGCAATGTGCTGGGTATTCTTGTCCCGGGCACCAGAGACAAGAGATCTGCTGGAACCTCAGATCTCCTGTGGGTAAATCAGATGGGGGAGGGGTGCAGGATTATGCAGAACAGCAGAACACCAAGCGGGTCATGAAAAAACTCATTAGACATTTCAATGGACCGGTGTTGGTGCACCCCAACCTCCCAAAACCCCAAGGCCCTTATCAGACGAACCTGGAACTCCCTTCGGTCCTTAACAAAACTCATACCCTGCTTAACCTTACTAACCCCAGCTTAGCAAAGGACTGCTGGCTATGCCTCAGGTCTGGCCAGTCCTGGGTCTCCCCTGTCCCAGTCACAGGAAATTGAACTCTCCCTATGCCTCCAACCCAATGTACACCTTACTACCGCGTTCTGACATCCCTCTCCCACATGACTTGCCCGCAGCCCAGTGTATAACATGAAAAGACACCCTGGGGGTTGGATGGGCCCCCCGCCTCTGCTCATGATCACTCATGGTCCAATCAAATAACACCCTCTGCCCCCCACTTAACAGGACTGCCTTTCTGTGTGGCACTACCATCTACCCGGTCTTGCCCCCCAACTGGTCGGGGTCCTGCATTCTTGTCATCCTCCTCCCCACCATTGTAATAACACCCAGTAACCAAAGCCTGCCTGTCCCCTTGGTCAGTTCCTCAATGTCATGGATAAGGCAGGCAGTTGAGCTCATACCTCTGCTGGTGGGGCTGGGTATTACCATGGCCATGGGAACAGGGGCAGCAGGGCTGGGATCCTCACTTCACTTTTACAAACAGCTCTCCTCCCAACTGATCGAGAACATACAACAGGTGGCAGACCTGGTCCTAGACTTACAAACACAACTAGATTCCCTGGCTGACATGGTCCTCCAAAATCGACAGGGACTAGACCTGCTAACAGCAAAAGAGGGAGAGATATGCCTATTTCTTAGGAAGGAATGCTGCTTCTATGCCAATAAATCACGGATAGTCAAGGACAGAATTAAACAATTACAAGAAAACCTCCAAAAACAGAGAGAAGATCTGACTGGAGGCCCATTCTCAGGGTGGTGGCAACCCCAGCTCCTAACGTGGCTTCTCCCTGTTCTGACTTCACTGATAGTTGTATTTATCCTCTTGTCGGTGGCCCCGTGTGTTTTTAGGTTTCTCCAACAGTGCCTGGCAGAGCTCTCTTGAATAATGGTCAACCAACTACTGTTATATTCATACTTGCCCCTTCCGTCCGAACCACCTCTGGCCCCGTACCAGCCTTAAGACCCCCCCTGCCGGGCTCGGTGGCTCAGCCTATAATCCCACGCCTTTGGGAGGCTGAGGTGAGTGGATTGCCTGAGCCCACAGGTTCGAGACCCACCTGGGCAGGCGAGACCTCATCTCTACAATAAATCAAAAAATTAGCCGGGTGTGATAGCATGCGCCTGTAGTTCCAGCTACTTGGAAGGCTGAGGCGGAAGGATTGCCGGAGCCCAGCAGGTCAAGGCTGCAGTGGCCGGAAGCGACCACTGCACTCCAGTCTGGGTGACAGTGAGACTCCAACTCAAAAAAAAAAAAAAAGACCCCCCCACTTCTCCTCCCCAGCAGGAAGTAGCTAGAATGAGCCAGCGCCCCTATGACCAAAAGGCTGGAATGTAAGGCCGGAGATACCGGAGGGTGGGGCGAACCTCAACAAGATGGCTCCAACCTGGACCAGAAGAACAATGGGCAAGAGTGAGCCAGCAAAAAATGAGTAACCAGAACTAAGACTCCAGCCGCAAAGCCAGCCAGTACCTGTTATGGCGACTCTAGCAACCCTGTTCAGTCAATCGCCAGCAGACATGACAGCTGTCCCAATCAGTGATTGCTCTCTCCGACCCCCTCACAGCTTTCTCAGTGTGCCCTTTATAAACCCATTGCCCATCTTGCTGGGTGCGACTTCTTTGGCCCACAGTTACATGGACTGGTGAACCTCACCCAGGATTGCACTAATAAATTTTTCTTGTCTCCTTTGTTGCTGTTTCGCCTGGTCTGGTTTTGTTTACCTTACAGTGGACTGGCAAGCCATCCCCCAGAGGTGTCTCAGCTTCAGCGTCTCATCTTCTGCTGGCAGCTCTCCCAGTTCAGCTGGCTTTGTCAGCTAGCAAGTCAGTCTCCATGGTGCGTGGCTCTTCTGTCCCAATGATCTCCTGTAGCTTCAGGTCTGGATTCTTGTCTCATGCCCAGGAGGAATGAGGGACAAGGATGACTGGAAGGTGCAAAAGCAGGATTTATTGAGAGGAAGAAAAGCTCCCAGAGCAGGAGGAGACTCAGGGGGGTTGCCAATTTGGAGCTGAAACCTGGTGTTGATATAGTCCTAAGACTGAACTCATTGACTAGCACTAACTGTGAGCTAATTGGTTGGCACTAGCTATGCTAACTGGTCAATACTAAGAACCAATCAGCTGGAGGTAGAGGCCTAGTATTGAACTGATTGGTTGGCACTTAGCAATGAGTTGATTGGTTTGTTTTTCAATCCTGTCAGTGAATATTTTTTTGCCCTATCCTGCGGGGCTTGTAGGGAGCTTGTTTCCCAATAGGAGTGTATCAGTCTGAAAGACCTGCTGAAAGTTTGCTACTTTGTTACTGGGGAACCTGCCCTGTCTGTCTGTCTAGCTTTTCTCATCTATATCCTCTCACTCTCCACACTGGAGTAGTAACCTTAACTGCCATTAGGGTAAGGATGATGACCAGTCTGGCTACTTCCTGCTAATCATGGGCATCATATGGGGATGGCAGCTAGGGATCCTCTGAAGGGTGATCTAAGGGTCCTTGGTAGTAGGAAGCTTCCATACAAGGTTCCATTTGTATCAGCATCTGGAGTTTGATGGCCTCTAGGCAAGAAGAGACAAACTTTACAAAGAGGTTAACTATGCACATACCAAACACAAGCAATACAATGAAAGGAGTTATTAAAGGAAAAACTCATGTCCATATACTGGAAATCCCTAGAGAAGATTTAAAAAAGGTTGTAACCAACTGGGTCCTAAACCTGCCTATTCTCATAAAGAGTCAATGATTATAATATTATTTTTTATAACCTGTAAATTTTCCTCCACCTAGGAGGAAGTGTTAATCCAGAAACAAGTTTCATTTAATAATGCTCATGTTCCTCCATGTTCTGTGGTGAGCATATACAGCACTTGAGAGTTTTTCAAGGCCATAGTAGTTAGTGAGTTAATAGATGTTTGTTGATTTTCAATAACAGTGCCATGGCTTTCTGCCCTTGCTGTACCATGAGAGTGAGGTTTAATATAGATTTTTTTCAATAGGGGAATCCCAACAAACCAAAGGAATCCTCTGGCAATGGAATGTCCTAGTCCAGATCTTTGAAGGATTGTGTGGTCCAGGATACATCCTCCTAGATTAGGCATATTATCATTAGGTATGTTAGCACTGAATGGAGGCCCTAAATCTCCGTGACTGCATTGTCACTGTAGGAATTGTTCCAGAAAAGATCTCAAATTCAGAATATGCCCAGAAGAAGCCATTTGTGTTTGAAGGTCACTTAGGAACACAGCCATTATTGTGCAAACACCTTTCCATCTGTAAGGTAGAACCAAGTATAATCCCTGACCACATAAAAAGTAATATCCAATTTTGATTAAGGGAAGAATACCCCACTGATCGTAGTTTCCTTTGGTTCATTAAGATGTAGCTAGTCACAAAGAAAATTCTCTTCAGATTACCCTAGCTGTACCTATTTGGTGTTCTCCCAAGGGACTGTTCTACTGTGTGTATGGTTTCTACAGGCATAATGACTAGGGTTACAGGAACAGATTGTGTTCTAGAAAAGTTTAGAGATGATATTTCCTGTACAGGTATTATAATATGGAGACAAAAATACCTCGGGCTATAACAATTCCAGTGTGCTGACACATTAGAACAAGGTAGCCAAAGGGGCTGGTAATATGATAACAGATGTCAGTGCAATTAACCAGATCCTGACAATTTGATGTATTCATAGTTGTATACTCTGACCAGTATATATGATGTTTTTGAATTATGGCTTTATGCCATCCAGTTTCAGTAAAAACTCCATTAGATACTAGAGCCCATGGCCCCATACCTCAAGTTAGCTCCTATTTTGGTGGGATACAGTTATATTACAATATCAGAGGAAAGTCATTTCACCCAAGATAGGCCTAAGTGTGATTAAAAACAGAGGAAAGCATTTCCCATATTTCTGCCACTTCTCCAAACTCAGTTGAGGCCTTTTCACCTTGGGGAACTTTCTGGTTAGGTATTACTGCTTCTTTTAAGACAGTGAATTTATACCAGGAACCATTGAGATTTCCTATCTGCTCAAGAGGCAATGGTAGAGTTATCAGGGGAGAGTTTGACAAGGTCCCTTCTGTGGGCATATCCAGCAGTTTGAATAATTACCCTGTTGAATCAAGTACATAATGGAGTGTGAAAATGTTGCCTATAGGAAACTAGGACTAATAATGATAAAAAATAGGTAGCAAAATAAATTAGGCATTTTACTCATTCCTGTGAGGGAAACTTCTGAGAAGAAAATCCCATGGATGTTCTTGATTAAGGAATCCTTGACAAAGGTGTTTAATGGTGCAAATCAAGATAAGAACAAAGGCAGCAATTATAGGTCAAACCATAAGGAGAATAACCTTGGGCAATTAATTAATGGGACTTATATTTTATGATCTTTAGTTTGATTCCAAATGCTCTTCTGGGTCAGCAAAGCCAACTTCTCCTGGACTCAAGGCTTTCACTCAAATATGATGACTTGAAGAGTGACCTTTACTACTGAAGTTGTGAAGAGAAGAAAGAACCGTGCAGGGTCCCTCCCAATCTGGACCCAAAGAAGATGAAAGAGAGGGAAGGGTCTCCTCCAGTTCCAAGTCTTCTTAGTTTCATATACCATTCTATGACATACCACTTTTTGACATGCATGAACCCTCTATTTGTGTGTGTGCGCGCTATAATTTCCTTCCTTTAAATAACCATCCACCGCAGCCTCAACCTGCTGGGCTCCGGTCATCCTTCCGCCTCAGCCTTCCAAGTAGCCAGAATTACAGGCATGTTCTACCACGCCTAGCTGATTTTTTTAAAAATTTATTTATTGTAGAGACAAAAACTTACTACACAAGATTCCTTCCTAGACAAAACCATTCTCTCCTTCACATCCTTCCTGACTAAAAACATGTTCCACACCAACCACTTTTAAAACATCTTTCCTGTGCTCCTATATAACTATCACCCCATCATCCTTCTATATAACCTTCTACATTTACACTTTGAATTAACCTCTATCAACTTTAATTATGACAAGACTATACTCCAACATGGATGGCCAGTACCAAATGGCTGGCATCTGTGTTAAGTCAAAAAATAATTTGGTTTCAGATTGGTTTCAGAACAGTAATATTCACCTGGGGAGGGTTAGGGTGATGGAGAGCTATGCCAGGCACTGTAGCAGATATCCAGTTCTCCTCAGGGACCATAATTCCTTAGCTAGGTGTTCACTCCTCTCTTTAGAAGAGAGTGTACCAGCTTTCTGATGGCTTTCTGGTCGTACCAGTGAACATGTCCTGGAAATTTAGACCACTTTAGGGCAACTAGGCTTCTAGTATACCCTTTGATTATATCTATGGCAACAGACACCATTCCTTTAGCAGATCCATTGTTACCAGGTTTCTGATGAACTGTTGGAGTTTTGTCACTAATGGTGACTGCCAATTTAGATGCCTCTTTTGTCCTTCTGGTTCTGCAACCCTCCATGTTGGCAGCCTATTATTTCTTTAATGTCTTAACTTGCTGCATCCATAATAGTTAGCAGGTGCACCTTGGGAATTCTGGGGTGTATATGCCTGTAAGGCAGCTACTAGAATTCTTGCCTTTGTCTTGTGTCTCCTCACTTTTCCTAAGCTTCCTTCTGATCCCTATTATAAAAGACAAAGGTGGTCACTTGCAGGAGATTCTCTAAAGTACTCTCTGATACTATGGTCTACTTCTGCGGCTTCCTCCTAATATCTGAACCTGCCTAAGTCATAAACTTGTCTTTTAAGATTAATTTCCCTTTAGCTGATTCAGGGTCTAAGGAGGTGTGCTTAACCAAGGCCTCTCTTAGCCTTTCCAGAAAGGCTGAGGGATTCTCATTGACCTCCTGGTCTATCATGGCTAACTTGGAATAATTAAGAATTTTTTTTTTTGAGTGGGAGTCTCACTCTGTTGCCCAGACTGGAGTGCAGTGGCCGCTCCTGACCACCGCAGCCTCAACCTGCTGGGCTCCGGTGATCCTTCCTCCTCAGCCTTTCAAGTAGTCGGAGTTACAGGCATGTTCTACCACTCCCGGTTGATTTTTTTTTTTTTTGATTTATTGTAGAGATGAGGTCTCCCTGCCCAGGCGCGTCTCGAACCCGTGGGCTCAGGCAATCCACTCACCTCAGCCTCCCAAAGACGCAGGATTACAGGCTGTGCCACCGAGCCCGGCTAATTAAGAAATTTAACTTTAGTCTTCCTCAAGTCTTCTAGTATGCACATCAGGAAATATTTTCTCCTCCGTTCTCCCAAGTTGCTATTGGGGTCCCATTTAGGGTCTTCCAATGGCACTGCAGTTATGCCTATCAGAAAGGCCTCCTCCCCTTCTCTGGCACTATATGAAAGCTCATCTTCAAACTTCTCTGCCACTTGCAGGGATGTTTGTTTCTCAGTGGTCATTAGGGTATGGCCTAAGAGCAACATAATGTCCTTCCAGGAGAGCTCAAATACTTGTGTTAAATTGTGGAAAGCATCTATATACTTGTCAGGGCTATCTGAGAACCTGTCAAGATCTTACTTAATTTGTTTCAAGTCTCATAGGGAAAAGGGTACCTGTAACTTACTAGGGCCATATTCACCAACCATTTCTTATAAGGGCATAAGAAACACCCAAGCTTAGCTAGAATGAGGGTTGTTAGAGTGGGAATGGTTTGAAATACAAGGATGACCTGAATGGATGACCTGAATAAGGAGGGCAGGATGGACCAGGAGTGGCTTCATGAACTGATTTCTTTCGCAGTGGTGGCTTCGGGGTTGGCATCCCCAGTCCTTTGATATGACTGCTTGAGGGCTGAATCAATACTATCACATTAAAAAAGCCCAGACTTTCTCAAAACATGAAGAAAGCCTATACATATGGGATCTCAGATCATTTTCCCTGGCATCTACAGAAATTGTCTAGCTGCAAGGTTGTAGTGTAATTGATACTTCCCTCTGGAGGCCAGGTTTCTCCATCCTGCAACTTATAATTCGGCCATGCTTGGGTACAGAAGAATCTAAGATGCTGTAAAGTCTGAGGATCAAAGGAGTCTTGTATCTTAGAATGTACTCTTGAGGAGTGTACATTGCAGATAGCCAGATGGCCTGTTACACACCTGGAGAGGGAGAGAGGCGAAAGAAAGGCGTCCCTCAGTTTTCCCTTCTCCAACCAATGTGCATAAGTAAGGAATGGAGAAAGGAGAGTGTCCCCTCAATTTCCTGTCCTTCTCTACTCATGGTGTTCCCTTGGATACAAGCATGACCTCCACTCAAGTATAGTGGAAAAGACCCAGTCAGGATGAATTAGTCATTCTGAGCTATGCATTAATACCTGTCCTTTGTGCTATAAACAGTGCCTCTGGATTTATCAAACCTAGTGTTCCCCCTTTTCAGACTAGGTCTTCAAAAAGACCTTGGAACAATTGGGTTTAGGAGTGGGATTCTGATGAAGGGGGAGGGGGAAAGTTTTCCTGGGAACTTCCGTGAGACTCTAGTTAGTAGACTCATGGTTTGAGCCAGGTTACAACACTCAGATTACTTTCCCAACAAGGCCCTCCTTCTTCGTAAGAGACCATTGAAATTTAGAGACATAAAAGTGCCAATATCAGTCCATCAATACAATCCCTGACAGCTTTGAAGCAGCCTAAACCCACTGTCAGCAAGGCATTTCAACATAGAGCTTGCAGAGCCAGCATACGAGGAATCTAAGCTCTCAGGTACAGAGCTGACAAAGTGCCCTCAAAAGGAAGAGCCCACATTAATTTGACATTTACCTACCCATAGAATCCCCAAATGTACCAACTAAACTCTACAAACTAGGTTACAACCAGATTGGAGTCAGATTTTTCTTTAATGAAAGAGTGGGGAGCTAACCTAGCAAGACACCCTCCAAAAGGAAATTCCTCATATAAAACAGTTTCTCATACGTGTTGATTATACTGCTTCCTAACATGTTGGAGAAATGAAACCAAATCTTCCTACCCTTTGCCTCTTAGAACAATGAACACATCTGTCCTGAGCTATTTTTGAAAAAGGATTAAGCCAGCTACCAACACTGTCTAGTAATGCCAACTCCCTAAGCTACAAAAACACCCACAACATCAAGCAACAAGTGGGGACAGTAGCTATGGTGATGCCAAAGAGAAGAAAATGTGATAGAAAAGTCTGTAGAAAGTGTGATAGGAAAGACTGGAAGCCTCCTGTCGACACCCTATCAGACTGTCAGGAAATGGAATTAGCCTCTGAGTCTTCAGATAACACCAAGCTGTGGCCTTGGCCAGATGCCCTCAATTACTCCCAAACTTCTTCCAATTCCATGTGACAGCTAGACCTCTGTGAAAGGAAACTGGATTGGAGCAGGGCCAACACTACTAACACCTGGGGGCAGAGGGGGATTAACCAAGTTCTTTCCAGCAACCTTGACCTTTACATATAGTAGACTGGCAGTCATGCTACTCACTTTTAGCTGGCTGGCAGAGTCCTGGTAATATGCATTTAGAGAGAAAGTAAAAAACTTGAGGATGAGAATCCTCAGAAATAAAAGTAAAGAGATAGGTTCTCTTTACCTTACCCTTCCCTCAAGTCCCAAGTTGGAAATCAAATCTGATATGAATTTTTCATCGGGTCAGCCTGGGCTCCGGGAGTGTCAGTTCAAAGGGTTGGCAAGCCTGACCCCAAAGTGTGTCAGCTCTAATAGGCTGGTAAGCCAAACCCCAGGAGTGTTGATTTTAATGGGCCAGCAAGCCAAGCCTTGAGAATGTTGCTGATTCAGTGGGTTGGCAAGCCAGACCCCAGAAGTGTCTCAGATTTGGCATCTCACCTTCTGCCAGCAGCTCTCCTGGTTCAGCTGGCTCCAATGGCTGGCAAGTCAGCCTCTGGAGTGCGCAGCATTTTTGCTCTGATTTTCTGCAGCTTTTCAGGTCTTTGTTCTTGTCTCATGTGCAGGAAGAATAAGGGAAAATGATGGCCAGAGGATGATAAAGCAGGATTTATTGAGAGGACAAAAAAAACTCCCAATGTAGGAGAGGATCCAAGAGGTTTGCCAATGTGGAGCTGAAAACTGGTGCTTATATAGCCCTGAGACTGAGCTGATTGGCTAACACTAACTGTGAGCTGATTGGTTGGCATTAGCTGTGATGATTGGTCAGTACTAAGAACCAATTAACTGAAGTAGGAGCCTAGTAGTGATTGGATTAGTTGATGCTTAGCAGTGAGCTGATTGGTTTATTTTTCAATCTTGGCAGTGAGTGCTTTCTTGCCTTAGTCTGTGGAGCTTGTAGGGAGCTTGTTTGCAAATGGGAGTGTATCAGTCTGAGAGGCCTGCTGGAAGTTTGCTGCTTTGTTATGGGGGATACCTTGTCTGTTTGTCTAGCATTTCTCAAGCTACCTCCTCTCTGTCTGTTCCCTCTAGGACTAGGTGTTCAATGGTTTTTATCAAGAAGCGATGCTGGATTTTATCAAAAGCTTTTTCTGCATCTAATGATATAATCATGTGGTTATTGTTTTTATATCTATTGATGTATTGAATTTTATTTATGGTTTTTCTGATGTTGAATCATTCCTGCATCCCAGAGATGAAGCCTACTTGGTCATTGTAGATAATTTTTGAGATGTGTTGTTGGGTCAAATTTGCTAGAATCTTTTTGGGAATTTTCGCCTCTATGTTCTTCAGGGTAATTTGCCTGAAGTTATCTTTCTTGGATCTTTAACTGTTTTGGGAATCAGTGTGATGTTAGCTTCATAAAATGATTTGGGGAGAGTTCCATCTTTCTCAATTGCCTGGAATAGGATAGGATAAGATTGGTATCTATAGGATAGGATTGGTATCAGCTCCTTCTTATATGTTTTGTAGAATTTCACCTGAAAGTCATCTGGCACAGGGCTTTTTTTGTAGGTAGTTTTCTTATGATGATGTCAATTCCCTGATTTTTCATTGGTCTATTTAGTGTTTCAAATTCTCCTTGTTTCATCATTGGCATGTTGTGTGATGTCAGAAAGTCCTCCATTTCATTTAGGTTATCAAGTCTGTTTCCTTACATGTGTGTATGGTAATCTCTGGTAATCTTCTGTACTTCTTTTGGGTCAGTTGAGACTTGACCTTTTGCATTTCTGATTGCGTTTATTTGGGCTTCTTCTCTTTTTCTTGGTCATCATGGCTAGAAGTCTATCAATCTTATTTATCTTTTCAAAGAATCAATGTCTTGATTCTTTATTTTTTCTATAATATTTTTATCTTCTATGTCCCATATTTGGGCTTTTACTTTGGTGATTCAGATTTTTCTGCTGAAATTAGGGTTTTGGTGTTCTTGTGTTTCCAGCTCCCTTAGGTGAATAGTTAGGCTATTAACTTGTGATCTTTCCATTTCCTTGATGTGTGGTTGTAGAGAGATATATTCCTCTTTTAGAACTGTTTTCATAACATTCCAGAGGTTTTGGTAATATTTGTTTTCATTTTCATTTGTTTCCAATTATATTTTAATTTCTGTTTTGATTTCTGTGTTGACCCAGGAGTTGTTCAGATTCGTGATGTTTGGTGTCCATGTATTTGTGGTTTTTTGGGAAATTTTGTTGGTGTTGCTATTTATTTTTATTCCACTTGGTCTCACAAGGTACATGGGCAGTATTTCAATCTTATGAAATTTGTTTATGCTTGATTTATGGCTGAAGATGTGGTTGATTTTAGAGTACATTTCATGTGATGATGAGTAGAATGAGTATTCTGTGGTTGTTGGGTAGAGTGTTCTTCAGGTATCTGTCAAGTCCATTTTGTCAAGCATTAAGTTTAGGTTCTGGATCTCTTTTTTGATCTTTGGCCTTGGTGATCTACTTAGGGTTCAGTGGGAGTATTTAAGTTCCCAGCTATGATATGTTAGATAAGATAGTGCTAGAATCAACATCTTATTTTAGTTTACTAATAACTGTTTTGTAGAATCTGGTGCTCCTATGTTGGGTGCATATATGTTTAGGGTGGATATTTCTTATTGATGGATTGAACTGTTTATCATTATGTAGTGTCCTTTCACATTTTTTTAAAATTTTTGGTTAAAGGCTTAAGGTTGTTTTATCTGATATTAAGATTGTGACTCCTGCTTTCTTTTGTGATCTGTTCACTTAAAAATTTGTTTTTCAACCTCTAACTTTGAGTCTGTGAGCATCTTTTGTGGTGTGCTGTGTCTCCTAGAAGCAGCAAATTATTGTCATCTTTTAAAATCCAGTTTGCCATTTTATGTCCTTTCCATGGTGTATTTAGTCCATTTATGCTCAGACTGATTATTAAAATGTGATGTTTGTCCCTGTTATAAGGCTCTTATAAGGCTGCTTTGTTTTCTTTTAGATTTTGTGAATTACTGTGTACAAGAGTTGATCTCATAAGATGTCTTGCAGGGATTCTCTGAATCTCTAGTCAGATGGAGAAAATTTTCATTAATGAACTAATGGAATGTTTATTCCAAGCTGTTTTCCATTTCTCTTTCTACTTCAGGTATTCTGATTAGATGAAGGTTTGGCTTCTTGATAAAAGTACACATCTCTTGGAGAGTTTCCTTCTTCCTAAGGTTTTGTTTGTTTGTTTGTTTGTTTGTTTATAGTTTGGGTTTATTCCATATTTTGGTCTTCTAGTATGAGAGTTTTTCTTCTGCTTGGTTAATTTTCCTTCCCCTGCTTGTCAGTTTGTTATTTATTTCTTGGATAGAGTTCTTTATTTCTATTATTTCTAAATATGCTTTCTTGAGTCTGTCCAACTCCACTGCAATTTCATTTAGTTTTACTTGCATTTCTTGACTTTTATTCATTCTAGTCAATGATTCTCTGTTCTCTGTAAGTACCTTCTGAGTACCATCATTCTCGGAGATAGCCATTGTACTCCAGTAGCAATTCTTTCAGGCACTGACTTTTTGTTGGGGTTCTGAACATTACCAGTGATTTTTTCATTCATTTTTCTTCATTTGTAGCAGTTCTCTTCTCCTTCTCTTTAATCCCGTTGCTCACTGGGAAATGGAAATGCAATCACTTCTGATATTTGCTCTGCCTTCTGTCCTTCCCTGGGGCTGAGCTCCAGGTTTGTTCAATTATGAAATAGGGCTGAGCGTGGGGTATTGTGCTGTCTCTTTACAATTTTGAGCAATTATTAAGGGGTGGAGGAGGAACTACAAGAATTCAGAAACTACTGATGGGTCACAATACTTGATATCTAGTAAATGGACCAGCTGGGACTCACTCTCCATCTCCACACAATATGACCTTACAATGGTTATGCTTTGCAGTCCCTGAGGCCAAGACAGGGCATAAGAGAGAAAAAAGAGAGAAGAAGGAAAGAAAAAATGGAAAGAAGAAGAAAGATATAAAACAAAGTAAAGAGAAATAACAGAGAGAAATAGAAGGAGGAAAAAAGGAGAAAACCAACCAACAAGCAACCAAACAGAGCAAACAAACGAGACAAACAAACAAATCAAAATCCCAAAAAATACATTGGTAGAGATTTCCCAAGCTCCTGCTTGTCATGGGTTCTGTGATGGTAAATTTGTTACTGCAGGTTCCCTCGTTGCTGTTGAAAATTAAGGTGTTAGAATCTTACCTCTGCTGCCTGCAATTGATAGTAGGCACGTGCTGACAAAGGGGTAGGAGGGTAAGATAACGACTTGGCATCTTTTGGGGTCTCTCCTGCTTCCTTCCTCTCCCAGTGTGGTCACAGCTTCCAAAGCCTCCAGTTCACAGTGAGGGAATTTGGCTTCAGGCCTCTGTCATGCCCTCCTAATCTTTTCCACTTGTTGCTGTGGTGAGATGGGGGTCAGCTAGGGACTAACCAGCCTCCTTCTCAGTCTGCTCTGCTGTATGTATCTGTCGCCCAACAGCTTACTCAGGGCACAGGGTGGATCTGCTGGGGCTCTGCATCCACTGTTACCCATCAGGGTTTGTGTACTGGAGGCAATGATCTCTGAGTTTTTAAAAAGCAGCCCCAGAGCAATGCAGAGATCACTCCCTGGTCTTAAGATGCCTGTCTGCTCTTCTGCAGAGGCTGCCTTGGGGCACTTTTCTACCCAGGCTTTAGAGAGGCTACTGAGTTTCTCTACAGGCTGCTGTTCCTGCCACAAATGGGGGTCAGGAGAAAAGGTTCTCTCCCCAGCAAGTACCACAGTCTTCAGGTCCTAGTGGTGGGGCCTTGCAGCTTAGCCTGTTGCTGTTGACAGTGGCAGTGAGTCCAGGTTCAGGGTGACCTCTCCCCAGTGCTTCTTTGGGACTTTGCCTCTGGCTCTGTTTCTGCACTCTCTCTGCTGCTCTTGCCACCAGTATCTGCCCTTTTCTGTGACTGTGAAAAGAGCAGTCACTCATGCAGCTTCTTCAAAAAAAATCTTTACTGATTTTAGAAAATGGCACTCAGCTTCTGCACTCAGTGATGTAGTAGGGTCCAAGCAGAGTAGCTGTGCACCAATATCTTCACTGGGAGAACTTTGACCTCTTCCTCCTGAGTTCCAACTCACTCAACCTCACACACCCACTTGAGCACAGACACACATGCAAATTTGTTCATACATTCACTCACACACACACACACAGAGACTCACATAGTCTGACTGGCTGTGCTGCCATCTTCTCTCCCCTCATCTTTACATATTTTATTCCTTCTTTCTTCTCTTCATTCTCTTATTCTGGCACTTTGACCAGATGTAGAAACACTTTTTTATTGTTGTCAATATTTTCTGTCTTTCATTTTATCCATCTCCATTCCTCTTACCGCTATGTGGCTAATTTCTTCTACCTCCCACAATTTCTTCATTCCTCCACTCAAGTCTATAGTTACTTTTTTCCCCCAGAAAATGTAACCTACTGTTAAAACACTCATTGAGATTTTTTCAAAACTTAAACTATTTTTTTTTTCTAGAAACTTTATCATTTTTGTTTTATCTGCTTGATAAAATAATATTTTTTTCGTTTTTGGGGAGTTTTTTTGTATTTGTTTTTCAAATTGCATCATTAAAAAAACATTTTATGCATGCACTGTACTTTTTTAAAGTTAAATGCCTGCAGTCCTTAGATTCTAAATCTGTTTTGTGCTGTGTTGATGACTTTCATCAACGTTGATTCACCTTGCTCTGGTTTTGTGTTTATGAACATTTCACTTTCCCTTACAATGCAGTAGCGCTTTATTGATGGAGATTTATTCTAGAAAAGATATGCTTCTGCTTCTAATGTGCCAGCAGCCAGAGATTACCACCAACCTAGGACCTTCTTCTTGAAAACCTAGCCTAGGATGTAAAGCGTGGCTAATATCTTACTACATAAATAAATTATTCTTTATATAAGATACTATTGCAACATTTTCCTACCGACATAATACTGTCTCTCCAAGTGGATAAAATTTAATTTTACAATATATTTGTATAGAGTCTTTTCTTTACTTTTTTTCTCTAGAAGAATGGATTGGAAGATATTTCTACATTCTATAAGGCAAGAAAAGCCTTAAACATGTGTCATATCCAAAATCTAAATTTATTCTTCAGTATCTTCCCCAATGATAGAGAAAAGAACTCTCATTGATCTATCTCTAGTCAATTATTCTTATTTATTATTCAATTTTGATTGGCTTCTAGGAATAACTAGGACAATAATGTTTTCACATAAAACACTTTTTAAGGCAATAATAATATTTGATAATTTATTTTTTATAATATTACTTTTTAAAACTTGTTCTTAACATAAATTTATTTTCTTTCAGTTAGGAAGTGTGGCAGATTTAGAAAATCTTATTATATTATGTAAAGAACTTCCACATAGTTCAAGTGACTTAGATCTATTAAATTATTTATTTTAATTGGCACACTATAGTTATGAATAAGGTATTAAAGTTCAGTTGTTATCTCAGTTTTAAGTATCTACAAAGTGTCATTGTGTCAAATCTTATGAATGTCTTTTCCCATTTTTTGAAAAAATAATGTCGTTCAAATAGGACAGAACTGCCTAAACTGAGATGAAGCACAGCTTGCCCTACCAAATCTTTGAAACCTTTGAGAATGAATAATATCTCTGATTATCATCAATAGTTAGATGTAAAGAATATTGACTAAGGTCAGCCCAAAGGAAATCTTTTTTTCAATGTGCTAGATGTTAGAAGTCCAATTTAGTCAGATTTGCTATAAAATCAAGGATATTTTTGAGAAAATAAAGACATAAATTAGGGCACTCACACATTAAAAACCCTCTACTACTAGGCAACTTTTCCCTATCTTCTGGTTTTTATAAATTAATTATTTTTATATACAGTTACAATTTGAAAATGTGGGCATAAATGGAGAGGCAACTACTGATTTTCCCTCTTAGTCTGCTAGTAAGCATTTTCTCCACTGTTTCAAAGCCTTGACCAAGAATAGCCAGTAGGCCACTTCAAGACCAAGACTGTAGTGTTGGAACAGAAATTCCCAAAGTCGGCAGGTATATAAATACATATCAAGGCAAAATGAACAATCACTCTATAGCCTAATCATTTAAAAATATTATTTGCTTTGTTATAATCTGTAAATAAACCATGTTAAATGTCAATTAAAGGAAAATTTTTTTTTTTGAGTTGAAGTCTCACTCCGTCTCCCAGACTGGAGTGCAGTGGCCGCTCCCGGCCACCTCAGCCTCGACCTGCTGAGCTCGGGCAATCTTTCCGCCTCAGCCTTCCATGCAGCTGGAACTACAGGCAGGTGCTACCACACCTGGCTAATTTTTTGATTTATTGTAGAGATGAGGCGGGTCTTGAACCCACGGGTTCAGGCAATTCACTCACCTCGGCCTCCCAAAGCGCGGAATTACAGGCTGAGCCACTGAGCCCAGCTAAAGGCAAATTTTAATCCAATTATTATTTATTGGATTTAGAAATTTGCATTTTAAACAAATTTCAGGTATTATGAATAGAGAAGTATTTAAATCCAGGTGACCCTAGCATTGGCAAGAACAAATGAACCAGGCACTTGTTCTTATACTAAGATACATATTATACTCATGTAAAAAAGAAATCGATACCTAAGCCTACTCCCAGAAGTTTTAACTTCATTATTTCATGTGAGGACTGTGAAGTAGTATGTTTTAAGTATTCTTCAGGGGTGCCTAATGAGCAAACTGTTTAAAGAGTTTGATTCTTTCTCAAAAAGCAAATGCCGTGTCTTCCCTTCCTTCATAGCTCTCTGATAGCAGTTACAAGTCTTACCGATCTCTATTGTTGTCTCATTTTCTTTGAAAAGCATAGTTATTAATCACACACATTAGCATGTAAAGAAACTTTGAAATGAATCAAAAAACTTGTAATCACTGCTCTGCACCTTGTATAAGTCAACCTTTCAGTGTCTCATGTTCTTCATGTGTGAAAAGATTAGTAGTGGAATGAGATAATACCCGTAGTGCTTGGAGAAAAAAAATCTGTAATGAAAGACTGCTAAACCAACTGAGTTGTCTTTGATGTTTGAAATATATCATTATCTCATTGTTGTACTAAATGCATAGTCAGTGTCAAATTACTATTGTTAAAAATCAAAGTAGACTTATATCATTCAAGAAAGTAAAATTTTAACAAACATTTTTTGTAGAATATCCCCTGGCGTCTCAATACCTACATTAGTCTTTTAATAAAAGAACTTGAACCATATGCTTTATGCAATTGTCTAAAGTTGATGAATGCTAAAGAATAATGAAACTAGGAATTACAAAAAGTAGAATTAGGAATTTAGGCTCACAAAAAAGCTTAAACACGTGTAAAGGCAGTACTGATTTAAATAAGTTAACAACTTGGAATTTTTTTTAATTAAAAATACCTTCCTCTCATCAGGACAAAAAATCAGCAAGGAGATCCAGAAAACAAACAAACAAACAAACCTTTTTCTATATCATAACATTTTCAGACAAATGTAGCAATACATGATTATACAATAAGAGTATAATTGTTATTTACTCTAAAGTATACCATTTATTCAACCAAATCTTCAAGTAGATCTTTTATTAGGCATTTCTTTTTTTTTTTTTTTTTTTTTTTTTGAGTTGGAGTCTCACTCTGTCGCCCAGACTGGAGTGCAGTGGCTGCTCCCGGCCACCGCAGCCTCGACCTGCTGGGCTCCGGGGATCCTTCCGCCTCAGCCTTCCAAGTAGCTGGAACTACAGGCGTGCGCTACCACACCCGGCTAGTTTTTTGATTTATTGTAGAGATGAGGTCTCGCTGCCCAGGCGGGTCTCGAACCCGCGGGCTCAGGCAATCCACTCACCTCAGCCTCCAAAAGGCGCGGGATTACAGGCTGAGCCACCGAGCCCGGCAGGTATTTCTTAAATTCTATTTTTTATGGCCTCTCCTTGAAAGATGAAGAATGTGAGCACAGAACAATACATTTGAAGAAATAAAAGTATACCTTTTCAGCAGCAGCTAAAGGAGAATATTGGCTCTGGTTGTCATATTTAGATATGATTTTTTTAAAAAGAAGCAATAGAGAAAATTAGACTAAAGCCCAGGCTACTGGTGAAACCAAATTAGGAGGGATTTGGTATGCAGGCAGAAAAAAGCAGCTTAGAGATCTTGATCATGAGAGGAGGAATGTTAATTTATTCCTTCAATTTTCAAGTTTAGAAATAGAACATACAGAATTATTTTATTTACTATAGTCACAGAGAGATCTACAAATTTTAACTGACGAAATCAACTTGTACTAGTAAAGTTAAAAAAAGCATGCCTTTAGTTGTTTTGTGTGCATATTCTATTATATAGTGAGGTAGAGAATTATGGTATCATTTATGTTAAAGAGAAAAATGCCAGGGAGGTATAAAATAAAGCTGAATAATTCTCCACAGATTAGATAACCTTGGATTTTTTTTTTTCTTTAGAGGTTTATTCGGCCTTATTTTATACTTTTATTTTTCTCTTTCTTTTTTCCTTCCTCCCTCCCTCCCTTCCTTTTCTTCTTTCCTTCTTTCATTTTTTGTCAAAAATAAAGGGACACTTTCCCCAGATTCCTCATGAACTCAAGCTTCTATGACTATTGCAGTTTCTTTCCTCCATATGTTAGAACTTCTTCTGGAATAACTCATAAAACATAGACAGTAGATACCGTTGAGGCAATGGGAGGTTGGTACTGAAGAATTCATCCCATACATACAGCATGGAGCTAAAAGTAACACCAGAGCAAGCCAAAACAATGTTTTTTAAGTAAAACATTAGATCTCCCGTCATAATTCTGATAAACTTGGAAACCAAGCTCAGAGCTTGTTTTGGCTAATTTCTGCTTTTTAATTCAATGCCTGTTCTACTCTTCCCTGGATCCTCTCCAGCATCACTGCTCTCTTTGAGGGTCTTTTGCTGACAACCCTTTCATGGTAAATTAAATTCTCCTATATTTATTATGCTAAATAATTTGGTTATTCAAAACATCTATGCAAAATTTGCATATATGAAACTTTTAATGAACTGGAAGAAAAGGAGAGATGTGGAGAAGCATTCCATATAACAGTTTTCTTCCCACTCAAAGTCCTTTTTATTCTTGTTACATTAATAATAATAATGGTAACACTTTAAAAAATAGTATGTACTGGCATCTACAGACTCCTGGCTTGACACTCATTCTATAACAAAAAGAATCTCTGGTCTAAACAGGCAGTCTTTACCTATGCAGGATGCATGTTTTATGAAACTGAACTATAACTCATTAATTATTTTTACTGAAGCAAAAAAAACTCCTATATGGTACCAAACATGGTTATGTTTTATCATATATCTACAAGGATTTGCTCAATATTGTGCTAAATTATTATTTAGGCTCACAAATAACTAATTTAGTTAGAAAATGCTACATGTTTCAGGAAATTAATAATCAAATTAAATTATATAACATAAAAATAGTTTCCAGCATGCACATCAGGATATAGGAATTCAGTCAGACACGGTGGTGGGTATAGAGTTAACATACAATTTTTCATCATTTTCAAGAGGTGTGCAATAGGAATCACTAAAAAAATAAAATTGGGGGGGGCTTGGTGGCTCAGTCTGTAATCCCAGCACTTTGGAAAGCCGAGGCCAGTGGACTGTCTGAACCCACATGTTCAAGACCAGCCCTGGCAAATTGGCAAGACCTCGTCTCTACAATAAATAAAAAAAAAAAATTAGCTGTGCATGGCAGCATGCGCCTGTAGTTCCTGATACTTGCAAGGCTGAGGCAGAAGGATTACTGGAGCCCACAAGGTGGGCACTGAGGTGGCCGTGAGTGTGCCATTGCACTCCAGCCTGGTCGACGGAGTGAGACGCTAACTCAAAAAATATAAATAAACAAACAAATACATAAATAAAATTTACTATTCAAAATGTTAGCATTTGATGAGTAGGTTCTCTGAGTGTCTAGAGCTGTGAATGTAGCAAGATGAAATTTATCAATGTCAATTCCAGCACTGAAGAAATATTCATATTTATAAAGTTTCTATATGAAGAAAATCTAGCAATGAGGTATATTCAAAATTAGTTTTGATTGTTAATGTTTAAGGGAGGGCTATAATAATGAGTGAGATATTAGAATGTAAATAATTAATGAAATTTCTGAATTGTTAAAAATATCCAAAAGTAATATTTTAATTTTATTGTTTTTTGTTTTGTTTTGTTTTGTTTTTTTTGAGTTGGAGTCTCACTTTGTCGCCCAGACTGGAGTGCAGTGGCCGCTTCCGGCCACCGCAACCTTGACCTGCTGGGCTCTGGCGATCCTTCCGCCTCAGCCTTCCAAGTAGCCAGAACTACAGGCGAGCGCTCCCACGCCCGGCTGATTTTTTGATTTATTGTAGAGATGAGGTCTCGCTGCCCAGGCGGGTCTCGAACCCGCAGGCTCAGGCAATTCACTCACCTCAGCCTCCCAAAGGCGCGGGATTACAGGCTGAGCCACCGAGCCCAACTTATTGTATATTTTAACTTTGACTCTTCCTTGGACTAAATTTATTAGTAATACTGCCATAATACATTTGATCATGATTAGAATAATTTTCTTTTAATACTTATAAAATATCTACAATATCCCCATGATGATGATATGATAGTACATTGAGATTACTCTCAAGGAAATAAGAGTCTGATAATAGTCCAGTTGAATTTGCAGCTACTGTCAAAGAGATACATTATTTGATGAACAAAAGAGTAGGAGGATGTTCCCATTACCCCTGCTCTTTTAGAGTGGTAGTCCTTGCAGATCTGCACAAGCCACAAAACCCACCAGTTTTGCCACCAGGAAGGAGTTGCTTGATTTGGAACAGAGAGTGGTGAAAACAGATGCCCCTGGCCTTTGTCAGAAACAATTGCAATATTAGTGTCAAATAAACCTGGAAGGCTAACGTCTCAGCAAGCTTGAGGCTGCAATTCTGGTTGAGGCAATCAAAAGACCAACAGAATAACCAGAAGTTGAGCAGAGAAATGAGGGCAGTGAAACAGCTCTTGTTTAAGCTCAGATATGTCTGGCCATCTGCACGCAAACTAAGAGAACAGAAAATGCTCTAGCAATCCACTCCTGCTTTCAGAATATGAGGTCATATGAACACGCAAAGGAGACATGAGTGAACTTTGGTGAAAGCAAAAACTAGGGCAGGATTATAAACTGCCTACGATTTTTTTTTTTTTTTGAGTGTCTAACAACCACACAGATCTATAGACAAAAGACTTTACTTAAAATTATCCTGAGGCAATGCTGACACAGAATTTATGCTTAGGAAAGAGCAGTCTTAAAACACACACACACACACACACACACACACACACAAATAAAAAACAAAAAAGAGATATCAGTGGCTATCTATCATAGAGTAGTAGACAGATTTTATAGAATTAGTCCAGGCAAATTGCTAAATAAGCAAGCAAACCAGCAAAAGCAGCAACAGCAACAGCAGCATATCCTAGTGGAAACTAGAATCCAGTTTCAATATATATATTTAAAATATTAACTTTTCAGCAAGAACAAATAAATCAGATATGCAAAAAAATTAGAGATTTGTTATATACTCAGGGGGGGAAGCTAACAGTAACTGCTGAAGCAGCGTAGGCGTAAGTTGCTATTATAAATATGTGCAAAAAAATAAAGAATATGACAGCTAAAATTAAGATAAAATATAATGTCAAAGAAATATCTAATGAAAATTTTTAAGAAAATACAAATTTTAAATGAATCAATGGAAATTGTGTACTTGAAAAGTAAAGTAAATAAAAATTTGCAAAAAACATATTTTAGATGACAGAAAAATCAGTGACCCTAATGATAAATCAATATTAACTGTCTTATATAAAGAACAGAAAAATAAAAGAAGATGAATAAACAAAGACTAGTGAACAGAGAAAACTACTAGGTTTACCAACATATAATTAATGATAACCAGAGGAGAAGAGAAAAAGAAAAAAATATATATGAATGTGTGTGTGTGTGTGTGTGTGTGTGTGTGTACACACACACTCACACATTATAACCCAGAAATTGTGGAAATCTGATTAAAAACATTAACCCATAATTCCAAGAAGCTTAAGAAATTCTAAGTAGGACAAAGGGAAAGTAATTTGCATCTAGACCCATCATAGTCAAACTGTTGAAAACCACACACAAAATATCATTTTGTATGAAACAAGAAAGAATGACATTCTTAGTAAAAAGACAAAACAATATGACTGATACCTGATTTTTATTATTTAAAAAATGAAGGCAAAAGTTATGAGAAGACATACTCAAAATGTAACTGGATTAAATAATTCTCTCATGAGGCAGAAGCCATATTAAATGAAACAAAATCAAAATAGATTTAGTAGATCTAAGTTTTTGAGATCGACAAGACATGCAACCTAGATTAAAAACCACAAATAGACTGAACACTTAAATATATATATATATATTCTATTAAAAATAGGAGAGCTAGAATGACTATACTATAATAGGAAAAAATAAAATTGAATAAGAAAAGTTACTAGAGGCAAAGAAGGACGTACAATGATAAATTCACCTGAAAGTTATAGCATTTACAAACATTTACTCAAGTTACAACAGAGTCACAAAGTACATGAAGCTATACTAACAGAACTGAAGGGAGAAATAGACAATTTAGCAATCATAAAGAATTCAGTATTTGATTATCAATAATGGATAGAACAACTAGATAGAGATTCAGCAGGGATATAGGAGTCTTAAACAGCACTATTCAAGCCAACTTGATTTAACAGACATGTAAAGAAAACTTCATGCATTAAAAGCAGAATGAATAAATTTTTGAGCATACATGAAAAATTCTCCATGATATACCTCATATACTGTAAGTTTTAATAAATTTGAAAATGCTGAAGTTATACCAAGCATATTGTCTCATGTTTATAGTATTAGAAATCAACAACAGAAGGAATTGGAACCATGAATAGTATTGAACCATAGATAGATAGATATGTAGATGAGTGGAATGATATATATTCAAATCAGAAATCATTCTTTTATTTTTAAAAACTCATCTGTAATTAAAATTCACCGTTAAGAAAATTAGTATAAATTTACTAATCTAAACATAATTAAAGGCATTATGAATACTAGCAGTATCCAATGCTATGTATGAGAAGCAATTTTGGTTTCCTTTCCATTTGGTGACTAATTCTAATAATTCATTTATTTTTAATTTGTACAGTTTTTTCCACTTGGCTTTAGCATTTTTAGTTACTAATTAGGAATAAAGGTGTATGGGGAATTAATAATGATTTTCATGATGCTGATGAATAGATAATTTCTAGGAAATGAGTTAATATTATTCTAGCCACAATGAATACATACAATGTGCATAATCCACGGATTGCTCTCATGTAAGCACAGTCTTGATCATTATTTACACTGTTTTTTTAAAAACATGTTAAATTTGTGTTTTGTGTTATCAAATTTACTTCATTTTCAAATTAAATACAAGAACACTTCAGAAATGAAATTTATTAGTAAACATTAGTGTATAGGTATTTCTTCAAATGACAATCTTTTTAAGATTTGATTTAAAATTTGTTCGATTCCAGAATTTTTTTAAATAGCACTCTATGATTAATATACTCTTCACAAATATCAACTTATGTTTAAACATGTGGCATACGGTCAGCAAGAATTTGTAGTATGAATGTGACTTTCTTCTGTTTTTATATAAATTGGCTCTTTCTAAAAGAGAACCTTAAAGTAGTTTGTTCTGCAATCAAGTTATAAAAGTTTTTTTATGTTTTAATAAAACTTATGAATCATTTAATTTGATAAATAGTGATCTAATAGACATTTGGAAAAAAGTCATGTTTGATGTTGGCATTGTATACATTTATGACTTCTTATAAATTTCAGATACAGTATTTTTATTATTCTTAAGAAGTTTTAGCTCACAAAAGATTATCTGCATAAATACAAAGAAATAGAAGTATATAAGATTCCAACAAATTGGCCCACATATAAATTTAAAGAAAATTCAAAGAGACTTTATTCAAGTAAACATTTTGCAAACTGAGGATATGAGGCCTTCCCTACAAAATAAAGACACAGTCTGAGAGCAAAATGAGGGTTATCTTTTATAGAGAAAGTCCCCACTCAGGTTTCCACTCTGCTTATGGAAATAAAGGATGCACACTTGATTAGATTTGATAGATTGATGCTTTCTGAGTTCTGAATGATTGACACTTGCTAAATTCTGATTTCTTGTGACTCAGGTCACAGTCTATTGGTTGATTCAGGAACATAAACAAGAAAGATTGTTATAAAAGTCCCCAAATTAAGCAAGTGTAGATGTTTTCCAAGAATATACGGTACATGTGTGACCCTTGGTCAGCACATGGCTGCTTAGCTCTATTTCAAATTTAGGCCCAGTTAGCCACTCAAAATCTATCATTAAAAATGGTTTTCTCGGCCTGGCTTGTGGCTCAACCTGGGCAACTTGGCGAGACCTCATCTCTACAATAAATCAAAAAATTAGCAGGCGTGGTAGCGCGTGCCTGAAATTCCGGCTACTCGGAAGGCTGAGGCTGAAGGATCACTGGAGCCCAGCGGGTGGAGGCTGCGGTGGCCGGAGCGGCCACTGCACTCTAGTCTGGGCAACAGAGTGAGACTCTGACTCAAAAAAAAAGGCTTTCTCAAACAGAGAGAATATTTAAACCTAGAAAAAAATTAAAACTGGCTAGAGTAATAAGATGGTTATCCATCCTTGTGTTAATTTTTTACTTTGATGTGATTATTTTAAAAGTCTCTTTCACTTTCAAAAGTGTACTAGTTTGAAAGATAAACTCAGAGATTATCCTAAATAACTGTTATCACCAGTTTCTAAATAATAATAAAAAATAATAATTAGCCTCAGAATCTACTAAGTCTACTGTTCAGTAGATTTTTGGAGATTGAATTCAATGTTGCATGTTGACTTAGAGAATCATTCTCAATCTAAGATTATACTATACTTTCTACTTGAGGAGATAATGGAAAGAAAGACAAGAGTTAAATAAAAATAATCAGTGAGAATTAACTTTAGTTAAGAAGTTAATGTAGAAGTAAAAAATAATTTTAGATAAATTTTAAATCAACCTGTATAGCACAATTGAAAAAAAAAAATCTAAATGAGGTTAAAAAGATCTTCCAAGAATGCTTAAGAAATGACTAGAAATTGTTTTATACTATGCAGAATATATTTAGCATTTTTAGGAAAAAGAAAACAATTTAGGCCATGCACTTTCCTTCAGGGACTTAGTAGTGAACATTATCTAGTTACAAATGTGGTTAATAAAGAAAAGCATATATATGTGGAAAAGGAGAGCTGGATAAAATTACAATGTGGGGAGAAAAAGAGATTTTGTACTTATCTGTAGTCTTCAGAGAAATAAGGAATTAATAAATTAGGTTAGAATAAAATAAAAAGTGAAGATAGCCTTCAAACAGAAAGCGTCCTCCTCCTGTGACATGAAGAAAATAATAAGATAATAAGCATTGCTATAAACATTATGTAATTACAGCAATAGTGGGTTTTAGAAAATAACATAGGTAAGGTTCTCCATTTTGTCTAGAAAATGAGAAGCTAGGCATTCTGTTTTATGAAAATAGTCTTAACAAGATAGTGGCAAGAATAGAAGTAGTTGTTTAAGGGTATACAATAAAACTGACATTGAGGCCGAGCAAAACTATTAATGGGTGAATTGAAGAAACATTGTATGTGGTTTTATATAATTATAATAAATGTTAGCATACATCAGTACTGGTTACTTAGAGTTGATTATTTTCCTAAGGCAGAAATTATTTTTTCTTTGGTTAATCAATAAAACCTCATGCCCATGATGTAATATATGCAAAATTTTATCTCCATTTATGTGAAAGTGGCAGTAGCTACACATTTGTAAAAGATGAATAAATTTACAAATTATTTTTCTTTTTGTTGTTGTACAATAGTCCTATACACCACTTTATAGATTATTAATATAGGTATTAAATTATTGGCATTAAAATCAGAGGAAAATTTAAAATTATTTGTCAAAAGCATTTGCCATTAGAATGTAATATGTTATGTTAGATCCAATTTAAACTATTTCTTCCTTTAAACACAGCTTCTTGATATGAAAAGCATTTTCTTTTCCTGCTTTCACTTTGTATCAGGAGGAAAGGTGCATTAATTTAAGAGCAAATCCTTTTGTTCTCTCCATTTCATGCTCCACATCCAAAATCTCAACCTGTGGATTACAACAATTTTCTCCACCCTGAGAATGTGTTTTCTTGTAATACAGAAAAGGAAATGAAAATGAAATTCAAAATGTCCAGCTGTTTAAAAATGAAAATGTAACCATTTGTTTCAGCTGAAAATGTATATGTTGTCCTTGAGTGAAGATTAGGGTAATTAATTTGGGTTGTTTCCCTTACCTGAAAAATCAATCAGTCAGTGATGATATCATCAGAGACTTCAAAGGTTTTATAGAAAACACAGTAAACAAGACTTAATTATTGCACTCACACTCAGGGGGTGCACTCTAGGAGTCTAAACTATAAGGCAGATTAGTTTTTCTCTTTTTATTTTTTCCCCCTGTAGCAATTGCTATAGCAACAAAATTAAATTGTATGTGAAGCCAACATCTACAAACTTTTAAGGCAAACAGCTGATAACCTGCACATTCAATTTTTAGCATAAAAGAAAATAGCCACCCAAACAAAGTGTTGAATGATTATTTCATAAACGGTCCAGTTTATTGTTTATTGAATAGAAGTTCTGTAGTTTTAAAAGAAGAGAATCTTGGAAAAAATAATTATTTGTCTGCATCATACAAGTCATTGCTAGTGTTTCCTGTACATTACAGCACAATAAAACCTCCTCTCCAGAGTTAATTAGATTTAGTAGATAAAATTATTTATAAAAAGAATTTTTCTATTTTAAAAAGTCCTTCTCTTGCATATATAGATTACACTATTCATTTTCTGATAGTTTTGTCTTTTATTATTTTTTATGCAATATATAAAATTTACTGAGGTATGAGTGTCAGTTATGAAATTCACTTTATGTAACACAGAATTATACATAAAAATAATAGACTATAGTGACATGATACAATAGAAATTCTCTAATTCACATTTGTAGAGATAAAAAATTAATATTATTGTCATGTTATCTAATACACTATATGTATTTCTTTGACATTTGCTCATAATACATTTTAACACATTAAATATGCAATCTTCATGCTGACAAATTTTTAGAAGGAAATCTAATATTATAGTAATTAGAAGTGACCTTGGTGAGTGTCCTTGTGGGTCAACACTTTTGAAACCAACTGTATTTGAGTGATATACCTTCCTTTTTTTTTTTTTTAGTTGGAGTCTTACTCTGTCACCTATACTGGAGTGCAGTGGAATGCTCACGTCTACCTCTGACTCAACCAACTGGGTTCAGGTGATCCTTCTGCTTCAGCCTTCCACGTAGTGGGAACCACAGGCATACGCCACCATGCCAGGCTAATTTTTTGATTTATGTCAAAAAAGTTCTCGCCATGTTGCCCAGGCTGATCTTGAACCTCTTACCTTGAATTAATATTTATACCACAAGCTAGTGAGGACCTCCTCTTATGTCTGAGATGGGATAAATTTCATTCAAATGACACGAGTGCTGTACAATGTAATAGTTAATACTTCCACTGGCAGTGTAGAAGTGTTCCCTTTTCCCTGCATCCTCTCCAGCATCTGATTGTTCTTTGAGTTATAGATGATGGCCATCCTGACTGGAGTTAGGTGGTATCTCAGTGTGGTTTTAATTTGCATTTCTTGGATGACTCGTGAGGCTGAGCACTTTTGCATGTATATGTAGACTGCTCGTATGTCTTCTTTTGAGAAGTGTCTATTCATATCTTTTGCCCACTTTGTAATGGGTCTGTTTTTTTCTTTTCAGCATGTTTGAGATCCTTGTAGATCCTAGATGTTAAGCCTTTGTCAGATATACAGTTAGCAAATGTGTGTTGAATACTAGTGAGTCAGGGTGTAGGCGTAGGGGAGTATAACAAGTGGAAATCAACATGGTGAGGACACTTGGGTTAACAAAGAAAGAGCAATAGCTTCCCTTAATCAGGAAAATGAAAGAAAGTAATTAAAGAGAGAGGCAAGTAAGCAGCAACTAAGAGAGCTGCACAAAATAAGATCTGAGAAGTTGGCATGAGCTTCATATAAGGACTTATAGCCTCTTTACCTGATTTTGCATTTCAGCACAAATTTATTAAAAGACTTTAAACAATAGGGAACTAATATCCAAGTAAACTATTAAGACATTCATCGGCCTGTTGATTAGAAAATACATATAAGGAGATGCGGAGATAAAGTGGAAACAAAACAAAAACCTATGAGGCGACTGATACGTGTTAGGCAAGAGCCATCACTCTCAGAATTAAATAAGTACTGATTATTTGAACAGAAAATAACTAACTTATTTCAGCATATAGATTTTTTCTTTATTCTCTTAATAGATTCTTCAGAAAAAATATTTTTTTTAATAAAATCTATTTTATAATTTTTTCCCATGGTTTATACTATTGGTGCCATGTTTATGCATGTTTATGAACTCTGCCTAACCCCAGATTATGAAAAATTTTTCCGTGTTTTCTTCTAAAATTTTTACAATTTTATGTTTTACCTTTATATGTAGTATTTATTTTAGTTGATTAAAATAATGAAACAACCATTAAGAATCAAGAGAGCCGGGCTCGGTGGCTCAGCCTGTAATCCCGCGCCTTTGGGAGGCTGAGGTGAGTGGATTGCCTGAGCCCGAGGGTTCGAGACCCTCCTGGGCAGGTGAGACCTCATCTCTACAAAAAAATAAAAAAAAATTAGCCGGGCATGGTAGCTCGTGCCTGTAATTCCAGCTACTCGGAAGGCTGAAGCGGAAGGATCGCCAGAGCCCAGCAGGTGGAGGCTGTGGTGGCCGGGAGCAGCCACTGCACTCCAGTTTGGGCGACAGTGAGATTCCAACTCAAAAAAAAAAAAAATTCAAGAGCATCCATGTTGATGTCTACCTGTTCCAACATAATTTTATTGTAAAGATGACCATCTTTAAAGTATTTTGTTTTTGCACCTTGGTCATAAATCAGCTGGCCATCTTTGTGTGGCACTTTGAGTAATCTCTGTTTTGTTCTATTGATCTGTGTGCGTATCTCCCTTCACGAATAGCATGTTCTTTTGATTACAACAGCATTAGATAAAAATTTATGTACTTTGAAATTATTTTACTATTTCTACTTATTCATACAAATTTTAGAATCAGTTTGTCTATAACCACAAGATAATCCTGTTCAAATTTTGGTTGATATTGAATTTAAATCTGTTGAACAATTTGGAAGAATTGATGTTATTACTACGATGAACCTCTGAAAAATAAACTCAGACTCTCTACTAATGTAGATCTCTTAAAACTTTTACCTTTTTTCATTTTTTATATTTAATTATTTCTAATTTTAGAATTTTATAATCGCTAAGCTGACTCAAATGGTATTTTTCTGGTGGATTCCAATTGATCATTGCTAATGTGTTGAAATATGATTAACGTTTATGTGTTGAATTTGTTTTCTGAAAACTTAATAAGCTTACTTTTCAGTTTGGGCAATTTCTTTGTATATTTCCCAGATTTTTTTTGTAGATAATATTGCTGTTTATAAATACAGATTTTTTTCTTTCTTTCCAATTGTTATGCACTTTCATTCTTTTTCTTGCTTAATGTATAAGTTTGAATTTTCAATACAACATTGAATAGGAATAATGTAAGGAATTCATTTACGGAATCTAAATTTTAAATATATATGCATAAATTTGTTCATAGTATTCCCTATACAGTAAGTCCCCTCCATACAAACGAGTTTCATTCTGAGAGCATGTTTGTAAGTCCAATTTATTTGTAAGTCTGACAAAGTTAGCCTGGGTATCCAACTAACACAATCGACTATACCAGCTACGTCACCACTGTCTTTATGCTTGCTTCCAGACATCCTGAGCTTGAAATATATTGCACTACTGTACTTTATAGTACTATTCAGTAAAGTACACAAAAGCACAACTTGTAGAGGATGCACACATGTGGCAATGCATGCCAGACATCTGAACTAACTTAAGTGATTGAATATGTGAACACACATTCATATGTTTGAAAGTTTGCAACTTGAAGGTTTGTATGTAGAGACTTATTGTAAGTGCTGTTAACTCTTGTGGTGCCTGTAGTGATATCCCTACTATGATTTTTGATATTAGGTATGCGTGTCATTTTTTCAGTCTGTTTTGTTAAAAGTTTATCAATTTTGTTAAAATAATCAACATTCAGTTTTATTATTCTGTTGCTTCCCGTTTTCAATTGCTTTTTTTTTTTTTTGTACATTCATTTTTTGTTGCCTTCTTTTTTTTTTTTTTTATATTTCTTAAGTTTGGACATAAAATCAACTTTTATCTTTTCTCTTATAATCATTTAATGGTATATATTTTCCTCAAAACAATGGCTTAGCAGCATTCTACATAGTTTTTATTTTCATATTATTCAAAATATTTTCTAATTTGCCTTAGAAATGCTCCCTCTGAACTGCTAGTTATTGAGAAGTGTGTTGTTTCACTCCAAGCGTGTAACTTTTTTTTTAATTGTTATGCAGGACTTGAAGTGTTGTTCTGACTTATTCCACATATGCAACAATTAGGAGCTACTTTGGTAACTGAACAGTGGTCTGTCTCTTAGTTTAGTATTTAAGGTATGTTTCAGCTTTTCTAGTAGTAGATTTACACGCACTTCTCTGGGAATAAGTCGAAGAGTTTACTTTCTCCAGGTCTTCCCTCTTTGTTGTCGTTCTGGTCATATCTAGATTCCCTTCTAGGTCCTTCTGCTACAAGTGTGGGTTCTAGTCAGCCCTTCCTTCAACAGCACACAATTCACTTTACCATATCTTCAGACTGGAACAACTGGCGGGAAGATACAGAAAGAAAAAAAAAAAACACCAGTCGGTTTTATCCTAATGTTTAACAATACAGCTCTTTGAATTCAGAAGGAATTACCTCCTAAGTCAGAGTTTTAGGTTCTACAAGTTCTTACCACCTCTGTTGCCCTTGACAGAATTCTTTCCTCCCCCTTGAGCCTGAACTAGAGGATTCTCCTGGCATTCTCTTTGATTGTGATGATACCTGATTCCAGGACTTTAGATTGCCTTGGGATCATAGCATGAAGGCATATACCACAGCAGGAAACAGAACAAACACAGTTATTCAGTGGTACTTCAAGTTCTGATCTTTTCTCTCTGACTGCTATTATACACATTTCTGTGTCTTTACATAGCTCCCCAATGTGCACCATTCAGGTTTTATATCTGCATTTATTGGGAGAAAAAGGCTATACTGTGCTCACTTGATCTTCAAATTTCCTTAACTTAAAACCTGTTTAATTATTATATTTTTATAGCATCACTAAGCATACTGGTTTGATATGTGAATCTCTGAGTCTTATTTCTGGGATTAAAACAAATCAGGCTTAATTATAAATTTACAAACTCATAGACTTATTCTGCATAACAAAAGGTTCTAAAAAAAATTTAGTATTTGTTTGTGAGAGAATATAGACTTAATGGGGTCTGAACAATGCAGCACCCAGATTCACTAGAATCATCAATTTGGAATTATTTGGAAATGAGATTTTAATAGCAACTCTTTCTAATCCTGAATATATGTACTGTCTAAGGATTCAACCTGAACATAATTCTCCAAATAAATTCTAACCTTAATATCATGAAGTTCATGGAAAAAAATAGCCACCTGGGCTGAGAACACAGGGTAACAAATATCCCTGTAATCGCAATCTGTGAAAGGTGTCGCAGTAATAGCAGGACAAAAGGGCCTAGGAACCATTCTAAAATGTTTGAACAGCTAGAATTCCCTAGTGTGGAAATTTAAAACTTAAAACTGAATAGTATTAAAATACTATATTAATAATATATTTTAAAAAGAAATCATGAGGGCTATGTTTGTCATAATATAACCACATCCCTAAGGCAGAAAGAGAACCTAAACTTAACCAAGTATCTGTAATTCCCAAGAGTAGTTATTATCTTATGACAACTATGCACTAGATTTATTTTGCTTCTGTAATAAATGTCTGTATTGTTATAGAAAATGTAGCATAATTTTCTAGAAGGTAAAATCAGTTTGACAGCAGTCTTAGATTGTTTCACATGAAATAATCTAACATGTAAAATATTTTCTAGCCAACTAGGGTACTGCTTTTAACTTTTCTCATTTATAAGTCAGCATTACTTAAGAGACATAGATACCTGCCACTGAGCTTAATTCATGGTGCTCTGTGAACTATCAACCCATAGTTGACAAGACATTCACATTAATCCTTTATGATGTGTTTTATTTCACAAAATTTTATAGTACAACAAGAAGCTAGAATAAGAAAAGCACCAATTAGTATTGTCTTTGGAGAATAAAATAGGTCTTTCGTCCTAAAGGTCATAAAATTTTGAGTTTACAGTAATATTCTGTAAAGTTTTTCATTATTTTTGGATTATGTGAGGATCCCTATTTCTAAATTCTAATTTACTTTATAAAGCTTGAGGGGATGTGTATTTGGTTTAGGAAAACTGAAACAGCTTTAGGTATTTCAAACTTCAAGGAATGTAATATGGGGAATTAGAATCTTAAAATAATGTCAGAAATGTTGGGGTAAGAAGGTCAAGGAATCCATAACTACTGTTCAAGTAATCAGGAAGTGCAGATATCACCAGAAGCCACTGAATAAGATGAGCTGCCTAGAATCTCCAGCTGGGGGATTTAAAAAAGATGCCCATAAGCTACCAGCAAAACTTCACATCTGTCATCTGTCAAAGCCAATGTGCTTACTCACCATCGCTGCAGGGACAAATCTGGCTTCGATTTCACTTTCCAAATCTTTACATGAGTGTCTTTTGATGGCAGAATTTAAACTGGAAACATTCAGGCAAGAGTTTTCCAGCCCCTGTAGTACAGTCAAATGCTTCTAAGAAATACATTGTGGTGAGTACCAACAGACATAACTTGCCACTAAGTATTTCTAAATGCCCACTACTCATAATTAAACTTAAAAGAAAATTAAAACTGCACCATACCTTTGCTTATTGTACTAGTTTTCTAGGGCTCCTGTAACAAAGTATCACAAACTTGATGGCTTAAACAACAGAAATGTATTGTCATTGTTCCGGAGGCTAAAATCTTGGTGGCAAAGGTTGTTTCCTGCAAGAGCGGTGAAGAGTTTGTTCCATGCATTTCTCCTATGGTCGCTATATATAAAGAAAGATTTCTTAAGTCAACAGATGGAAAGGCATTCAGAGCATTTTGGCAAAAGATACGCATCTATGTACAATCTAAATATCTTTTTCAGATCAAAGAAATCACACATGATGAAAACTATTCACCATAAGCCTGCCACCTAGTTTATTGACCATACACTACCACAACTGAGATAGAAGCTGACTTCCACAGAATTAGCTGTCTTTCCCACCTAATTATTGAGGTCCTCATCATTACTGAATGAGCATTCAGATGGAACACAGACATCTTTATATGGTATACCCTTTCTGACAGATCTAGCCACATTCATTTTCCAAGACACACATTTGTACAGTCCTCCATCTTGTTCCCGCTGAGCTCCAGGTTATGACCACTTTAAATGAAGCAATGTAAAGTCACATATCTGACCATTTACCTTTTTAAGCAAACTAAACATCAGATATACATTTTAGAATCCCCCTTGGGGAGGTTTTGCTTATTCACTGTCTTTTACATCAATTAGAGATCAAAAATTGTCTGTGTTAGTACAGCAGTTCACTTCCACATGGTAACAGTTTAAATGAATTCCAAATGATTTCCTAATTACCTGAAAAGGAAGATCTCTCTTCTTTGATATTTCTTTGATATTTTTGTTGTCATAATTGCTTCCATGGTAAATTTTATGCTGATGATTTCATAAAATCAGTCATTCTTATATATATTTTTTTTACATATGATGTCAATTTCATTCCACGAGTAACACTGGGAGAAGTCATTATTGCCTCTTCCCTTTATCTTTCATTCTGAAATTTTAATTGTGCTCACAAGTAAAATTATAAAACAGGTGCTGTTAGATGTAATACAATAACAACCACAACAACAATTAAGTTTTAAACATAATTTACCAGCTTCTAATGTTATTATTTTATACTCAGCTGTAATTTATTCTGATAACACATTTTTTCATATTCTCTCTTTTCATTTATTTTATTTTTGTCTCCACATTGCCAAAATTCATTTCTACATTGCCAGTGCACAAATCTTATTTTTTGTGAGAATCAATGTCCCTTTTTCTTTAATTTAAAATTAAATAAATTTAAATTTATTAAAAACATGAAGCAAATGTGTCTAATGCTTTCACCTAGGCCCTTAGAGAAGGCTTCTCTAATTCACTCCTGTTTGTCTAAAGTTTATTCTATAATGGAGTATTAACAAACTTTTTCAGTAATAAGACAGGAAATATTTATTCAGTGATATATGTGACACTATTGCCATTGTAGTACTTAAGAAACCACAGAAAATAAATAAATGTATAGAAATGCTGTGACCCTCAAAAGATTTTATTTACAAAAATAAAAATAAAATCAAGACAGTGGGTTATACTTGACCTTCTGGGCTTAGTATACTATACCTACATTTTTCAGGCAGAGTTAATGGAAACAGTGTCTGCTGAGTTCATACATATTCTTAGCTATCTTTTTCAAGGACTTTGTTCTTGAAATCAGACCTATCTGAATATTGTTTGCCCACACTTGGTATCTGTGATAATCTTTAAAAAATATTGTATACTCTTTCCCAAAGTAAAACTTCACTGTCAATAAAATGTGATGTCTGTATGATTTTTTCCCTTGCAATTGCTTTCAACTCTGCCTGAAAGTAAGGAGTAATTTTTTTATTTGACATTAATAATATAGTTTAAATTATTGTTTAAATTTTTTAAAATGGAAAACAGTATTTGAAATTATAATTTAAAGCCTTAAATTTTAAAAAAGGGTATGAGAATATGGAAAGGACAAAATATGTACATAAAAAATATCAGCTCAGGACAAGCAAACCCAAGTTATATCCTAGGATATATATTGAATGTTTTGTCTGTCTTCTTGATCTTTAACTTTCTTTTGAATCTTTTTAAACATATCTTTATTTCTAAGATCATACTTTTTCCATACCTACCCTTTTTTCTCTTAATGTGCTCTCTATTGCTATTGTTTACATGTTATTCCTTCTTATTTATTTTAAAATAAACTTTTAAAATTTCTAAATTAGTTTTAGGTTTATAGAACATTTGCAAACATGTTAAAGAGTTTTCATATGCCTGCATACAGTTCTCCCTTTTAATACTTCCTATATTTGTATGGCACATTTGTCAAAGTTAATGAACCAATACAAGTACCTTATTAACTACAGTCTATACTGTATTTAGATTTTCTTTTTTTAAAAAATCTAATGCCCCACCCTCCTTTTTTTTTTTTTTTTTTGGATTTCATTTAGAATGCCACATTACAATTAGGAATCTTTTTTTTCTAGATTAGAAAATATAGCTTATTTATAAAGTAAATGAGAGAGAGAGAAAGAGAAAGAAAGAGAGAGGAAACTCACCTCCCCAAGGTAGGGAAGGGGGCCAAAGCTAGGAAACTTGGTGGCAGCCATAGCTCAAAGAGCACATGGCCACACCAAAGTCTAGTAAGGCAATGGTGGTGATGGTCTGGCAATGGCACATATCTTTTTAAGCTACACTTGGCTGTGATAATTTCTTAGATATTTTGGTGACTTTGTTTGAGGAACATTGATCAGGTATTTTATAAAATATTCTTAAATTGGCATTCTTATTATGTCTTATTAGGATTAGACTGCGATATGAGTTTTTGGAGAAAGATCACAGAGTTGAGGTAACATTTTTATCAAACCATATCAAAGGTAGATATTACTGACATGACTTATCGCTCTTAATGTTGACCTAGATTCCTGGCTTACATAACTGCTTGTCATATGTTTCATCTATAAAGTTATTATTTTTCTTTCCTTTGCATACTGTACTTTGGCAGGAAGTCACTATGATCAGATCACACTTAAGGAGTGGGAAATTATGCTACTCCCCTTAGGACAGAGTATCTATATAAATTATTTGGAATTCTGTTCGGGTGATTTGCTTATCTTGCCAATATATTTATCCATTTAAGCATGTATTTTGTATAAGAATGAATTTATTTGATATTTACTTAATACTTTGGGTCATAGTTCAAAAATATTTTATTTTGTTGCTCAAACTATTCCAGTTAAGCATATTAAGTGCTCTTTCAGTTGGCTCCTGAGTCCCTTTGGCATGTTCTGTCATTTAGTGGTGTGTGTGTGTGTGTGTGTGTGTTGATGTTTTTTGCACTTTCTTATGTGTCAGATACTCCCAGCTTATCTGGTGTATTCCCTGTATGTGATTTAGAATCAGTTTCTTTCATCCTCCAGAAAGTCCTGGTTTCTTTTAATGAAGAATGGCATTAAAAACCAGACCTGAGCTGTAGAGCTTGCTGCTACTAGGGTTTCCTTGCCTCTCAGCTGATGGTGTAAGGCAGTGTACTTATTTGTATCAACTTGTTAATAATACATATATCATTGTCTGAGCCCAAGGGTTCGAGAACCGCCCAGGCAACTTGGTGAGACCTCATCTCTACAATAAATCAAAACTAACCGGGCGTAGTATCCTTCACATGTAATTCTGGCTACTTGGAAGGCTGAGTTGGAAGGATCGCAGAGTCCAGCAGGTCGAGGCTGCGGTGACCAGGATCATGCCACTGTACTCCAGTCTGGGTGACAGAATGAGACTCCAACTCACACACACACACACACACACACACACACACACACACACACACACCTGCAAATATTGTACATGTAGCCACATGTATATGAAGCTAAAAGAGTTCATTCTGATATCTTCAATTCTAATTAATTACTAGGGACCATTATAGCCTTCTCCCCATATTTGTCTCTAACCCCCCACTCCACTAGTGAGGAAACTGACTCCCATTCACCATCCACTGTATAACTGCTCAGATTCAATATACAGCCATGGTGATTTCAGAATTGTCAACCCAGCCCTCATAGAATACAACTTTAATTAAATAAAAACAGTGTTAATGTGTGTCTCCTTTGCTTTTTTTTTTTGAGTTGGAGTCTCACTCTGTCGCCCAGATTGGAGTGCAGTGGCCGCTCCCTGCCACCGCAGCCTCGACCTACTGGGCTCCGGCAATCCTTCCGCCTCAGCCTTCCGAGTAGCCGGAATTACAGGCGCGAGCTACCACGCCCGGCTGATTTTTTGATTTATTGTAGAGATGAGGTCTCGCTGCCCAGGCGGGTCTCGAACCCGCGGGCTCAGGCAATCCACTCACCTCAGCCTCTCAAAGGCGCGGGATTACAGGCTGAGCCACCGAGCCCGGTTCCTTTGCTTTTAATGTTATAAACTCTATAATTTCCAAAATTAAACCTGCCGTCCACCTTAAGTGATGTCGAATCAAATTCTGTGATATAGCTGGGCTTGGTGACTCAGCCTGTAATCCCGCGCTTTGGGAGGCTGAGGTGAGTGGATTGCCTGAGCTCGCGGGTTCGAGAGCCAGCTGGGCAACTTGGTGAGACCGCATCTCTACAATAAATCAAAAAATCAGCCGGGTGTGGTAGCGCATGCCTGTATTTCCAGCTACGCGGAAGGCTGAGGCGGCAGGATCGCGGGAGCCCAGTGTGTTGAGGCTGCGGTGGCCGGGAGCGGCCACTGCACTCCAGTCTGGGCGACAGAGTGAGACTCCAACTCAAAAAAAAAAAAAAAAAAAAGGAAAAAAAAAAAGAATGCAATTCTAGTTGGTCATGGTGACTCACACCTGTAATCTCAGAAATTTGGGAGGTGGTGGCGAAAGAATCACCTGAGTCCAGGAGTTCGGTACGAGTCTGGGCAACTTGGCCAGACCCCATCTCTACAATAAATCAAAAAATTAGCTAGGCGTGATGGCACATGCCTGTAGTTCCAGCTTCTTGGAAGACTGAGGCGGAGGGATCATCAGCAGGTTGAAACTGAGGTGGCTGTGAACTTGCCACTGCGCTTCAGCCTGTGCTACAGAGTGAGATTCCTATTCATAAAATAAAAAAGCAAATGCAATTCTGTGTTTAAAAAATACCTTCACATCTAGCAATTTATATCTAAAATCCCCTGATTTTATTGACATACAATATTCCCACTTATTTCCTTGATTTGTTATGTTATTTTATGGCTTTCATAATTATCTATTTTTCTGTAAGAAATTTTGCGATATTATTTTACAATTATCAACTGCTCTATAATTCATTTATGTCTTGTATTTATTGTGTATAGAAAAATTTTCTATTAGGTTTAATTTTACATTTTATTACATATATTTGGATTAATTTGATAATTAGATTAAATGCTCATATTGAAATAAATTAAAAAATTTTTACTGAATAAAGTAGAATGAAATAAATGAATTTGAATATTTCTTCCTCTGTTATTATAACTGAAGACAAAATATTACATTTCTGGGGAGTCACTCCTCTGTTCTTCAGAGTTAAGTCTAATTCAGAAACTTTGTGTTTTTTTGTTTTGATCCTATATTTCAATAGTAGAGTTCTGCAGAACTTTCCATCTTAGATTGTACAATTTTCTTTTGGTGTTTATGTTTTGCTTTTATAACGATTTTTGAGATCTGATTCCTTTTGACTCTTCCCCATACTTATTAAAAGTTTATTACTTTTGCATTTTTCTCTGTCTTGCTTAATTTGTTTGTGATGTTGTTTCCAGTATAAGAAAGCCTTTATGATTGGTCCTATTTTTCTAAAGGAAAACATTGGTTATTGTTTTTATTAAAAGGAAAATATTTTTATTTTTATTTTTTTTTCTATTTATAATTACAGAAACTCTGAGGACTTTTTCTTGACTGCCCTATTGTTCTAATACGACCTGAAGGAAGAAAGTCTCCTTTTGAGGACAAGCATTTTCTGGCAAATTTTTTGTCTTTTTAACTTTTAAGATAGTTATTTGTATTTGTGCAAATTTTGCTGTTAGTAAATTGACCAAAGTGACTTATTCCATGGTCTTGGTAAATTTTTATTTCTATGTATTTCTAACTTTGTATTTATCCTGTGATGTATTACTGAATTTTTCTTTTTTTACATTGCTGGTATCCTATTTATTATTTGAATATTTTTTTCTATTGGCATTTAAATCTAAATTTCTATATTGATTATTTTCTCCAATTTTCTCTCAGTCTTTTTTATTCTTTTTGACAATGAGTGAAGATATTTTCTAAAATGTTTTTTGACACCCTTGAATTTTTTACTCCTTATGCTAATAATTTTATATGTCATGATTTCAAACAAGATTTCTGTATGCTGAATTATAACAATGTCTTGAGTTCTTACTTGATGCATAAGCAGAATGAAAAATACAGAATTTGCTAAGTGCTCATGTTCAATAATTTATATTTTCATACTCTTCAGGAAGATTTCTAAAACCTAATTATTATATATTATTTATTTTGATAAAAATTCCTTTAGATGTTTTTATGCCACTCTTAGAGTCTTGACTGTAATAAACTTGCTCATGTCAACTTTCTAAACAACATTTATTTATGTTATAACAACTACAATACAGAAATAGCAATTTTGCATTTCATTTAGGAAGTATTGAATTAAATTGAAAGAGATTGTCATTATGCTGTGATAATGAATTTTAGATATAAAGCAATAATTTAAATTAATGTATTATTTTTGCTTGAATTTACAAAGTCAAAATTTTCTAATGAGATTCCTACTGAAGTCTTTCATGATTATGAAACAACTTATTTTTTGTGACATCTACGGCAGCCATATAGCATGTAAGGTATTATATTGAAATATGTTGATGTCTACTAAAACTAGACATTTAGGATAATGCATAATTCTTTGGGTAACATCATAATCTTTTAAACCATTTTATTTATGTCAGTCTGCTTTTCCTGTGTGTGAAATAAAAAAATTAAATAAGGTAGATGTAGTGCTGAGATTCTAAAAGCAACCACTATGAGTTTAATTATAACATTCACTTTTTTGCATTACTTATTGTGGAGTATTTCCATTAAAATTCTGAATAAATGGGGGTATGTATAAGTCATTATTTCTAAACTTAAGAATCAAAAGTATCTAAAATTTCTGCTTTTAGTTTCTGAATAAAGTGTGCAAGACACAATATTCAGCATTGAATTTTAATTTTCAGAAGCTACAAATTTAAAAAAGTTTAAAGTAGAAAGTAAAAACTAAAAGGAAACAAATTTACAAATGCAAGATTTAAAACAAAAATTCCATGTCTTTGTTTAGAAGAATAAAAGTAAAACTAGAATCAATGAATCCAAAAGTTGGTTCTTCAAAAAGACAAACAAAATTGGCAGACTGCTAGCTAGAATAAATAAGAAAAAAAGATGGGAGATTCAATTAACTACAATTAAGAATTGCAGAGATGATATAACAACTGATACCACAGAAATAAAAAAGATAATCAGAGATTACTAACTTCCCAAGAGCATACAACCTCTCAAGACTGAGCTAGGCAGAAATAGATACATTTAATATACCAATAATGAGCACCATAATTGAATCAACAATTTAAAAAAATCTTTCAACAACATAAAAAAAAATGCCCAGTGTCAGATGGGTTCATAACCAAATTTTATCGGACAGAAAAAGAAGAACTAGAGTCATTCCTACTAAAACTATTTCAAAAAATTGAGGAAGAGGGACTCGTCCTTAACTTATTCTATGAAAATAGTATCACACTGAAACCAAAACCAGGCAAAGACCCAACAAAAAATAAAAGTACAGGCTAATATTCCTGATAAATATAGATACAAATTTCCTGAACAAAATCTTATCATACCAAATTGAATAGCATACCAAAAAAAAAAAAAAAAAAAAATCAGCCGGGCTTGGTGGCTCAGCCTGTAATCCCGCGCCTTTGGGAGGCTGAGGTGAGTGAATTGCCTGAGCCCGCGGGTTCGAGACCCGCCTGGGCAGCGAGACCTCATCTCTACAATAAATCAAAAAATCAGCCGGGCGTGGTAGCGCATGCCTGTAGTTCCGGCTACTCGGAAGCGTGAGGCGGAAGGATGGCCGGAGCCCAGCAGGTTGAGGCTGTGGTGGCCGGGAGCAGCCACTGCACTCCAGTCTGGGCGACAGAGTGAGACTCCAACTCAAAAAAAGAAAAAAGAAATACCTAGGAAAACGCCTAACTGAGGAGGTTAAATATCTCTGAAGGGAGAACTGCAAAACATTAATGAAGAAATCATGGATGACAGAAATGAATGGACGAACATCCCATACTCATGGATTAAAAGAATCAATATCGTTAATATGGCCATACTGCCCAAAGCAATATACAGATTTAATGCAATCCCTATCAAAATAACATTATGGTTTACAGAACTAGAAACATCATTTTTCATAGAATTAGAAAAAAAAACTTAAAGTTTATGTAGAATAATAAATAATTTAAAAAACACATACACACAAATAGTCAAAGCAATCCTAAGTAAAAAGAGTATATGTGGAGGCATCTTATTGCCTAACTTCAAATTATACTGCAAGACTTAATAATTAAAATAGCATGATACTGGCACAAGAACAGGCAGAGAACACTGGAAGAAAATAGAGAATCCAAATAAAGACAAATATAACCAACTGATCTTTGACAAAGCTGGCAAAAATAAACAATGGGAAATGGGCACTCTCTTTAATAAATGAAAACTGCCTAGCCATATACAGAAGAATAAAACTGGCAACATCATTGATTATCAGCAAAATGCAAATTAAAACCAAATAGATATCACCTTAAAAAAGTCAAAATGGCTATCATTAAAAAACTAAAGAACAGGAGATGTTGGTGTGGTTGCAGAGAAAATGTAACATTCATTCACTGTTGGTAGGGTTGTAAGTTCATTCAACCTTTTTGAAAAACAGTGTGGAGATTTCTCAAAAACCGAAAAATTGAAATGCCGTTCAATCCAACAATGCCACTACAAGGAATCTATGCAAAGGAGAAGAAATCATTATGTAAGAAAGATAAATAACTCATATGTTCATTGCAGCTGTATTCACAATAGCAAAGTCATAGACCCAATCTAAGTGCACAACAACGGTTGACTGGATAAAGAAAATGTGGTAAATATACACCATGGAATAATATGTAGCCATGTAAAAAATGAAATCATATTCTTTCCATCAACATGGATGGAGCTGGAGAACATCATTCTAAGTGAACTAACTCAGAAACAGAAAACAAAACACTGTTATGTATCATTTATATGCAGTAGCTAAATGGCCACAAAAAGGAACTGAGGACATCAATAAGGGGGGAAGTGAGAAAGAGGATCAGTTCTGACCACTACACAATATATCCATGGAAAAAACATGAACTTGTACCCACTGTTTTTATTTTTTATTTTAAATATGTGGGATACAATTCAGGGTTAGGTATACAAATTTCATTATGCAGGTACCCTTGCTGATGAGGTGTACCCCCACCGCCCTTAGCAGTTTCCACTACTGCAAATCCTGCCTCCGCCCTCCCCTGGCAGTTTCCCGCTACTGCCAATCCCTTTCTTATAGTATCATGATAGTTGTCCAAGTTGTCCAAGTTCTTTTGAGTGAGAACATGTGATACTCAGTTCTTTGTTTCTGTGATAGATCACTCAGTATTACAGCCTCTAAGTCCAAGTTGCTGTGAAGTTTATAATTCCGTCCTTCTTTTGGCTGTGTAATAATCCATCATGTATATGTACCACATTTTTTATCGGGTCCTCTTTTGATGAGCAGCACGGTTGGTTCCATGTTTTGCTATTGTAAATTATGCTGTAATAAATATCCTTGCGCAGGTATCTTTTTCATAGAGTGATTTGAGTTCTTCCAGGTATATTACCAGTAGGAGGATTGCGGGGTGGTGTGGGAGGTTGATTTTTAAATCTTTTAAGAATCGCCACACGATTTTCCACAGGAGCTGCACTAGTTTACAGTCTCACAAACAATGTGGAAGTGTTCCCTTTTCATCACATCCTCTCCACATCTGTTGTTTTTGAGTTATTGATGATGGCCATCCTGACTGAAGTTAGGTGGTAACTCAGTGTGGTTTTAATTTGTATTTTTTTGATGACTAGTGAGTCTGAGAATTTTTTTATGTGTCTGTTGGTTGCTCGTATGTCTTCTCTGAGAAGTGTCTATTCAAATCTTTTGCCCACTGTGTCATGGGGCTGTTTTGTTTTGTTTTTTTTCTTTTCAGCATATTTGAGTTCCTTGTAGATCCTAGATGTTAGACCTTTGTCAGATATACAGTTGCCAAATATTTTTTCCCAGTCCATGGGCTTTCTTCCCACTCTATTGATTGTTTCTTTGGCTTTGCAGAAGAAGCTTGTTAGTTTGATAAGGTCCCACTTGTCTATCTTATCTCTTACAGCATGGGCACTTGGGGTTTTGATCAGGAATTGGTTGCCAGTTCCAATTTCTATAAGGGTGTCTCCTGATTAAAATAATATTTTTTAGGGCAATGATCCTGGGTAGCATAGCAAACCTTGAAGCTACAAAAAAAAAAAAAAGAAAAGAAAAGAAAAAAAAAACAGCTGGATGCTGTGGCACATACTGTAGTCTCAACTACAGTGGAGGTTGAGACAAGAGTCTTGCTTGAGTGCAGGAGATAGAAGCTGCAGTTGGCTATGATGGTACCACTTAACTACAGTCTGGGCAATGAAGTAAAACCCTATCTCAAAAGTAATTAAATAAACAAATAAAAATTAATTAATTAAAAAATAAAAAAGTGAAAAGATATGAATAAACTACTTTCAAGCCAGTACATTCCCAGAATCCACTCCTACTGCTGCTAGCAATTAAATTGTCTTGAGATGTGAGTTATTAAAATTACACACACACCAAAAAAAAGTTTTAAAGAAAATATGAGTAAAAACTACAAAATTAGAAAAGAAAACAAATTCTGTTATACCGTTAATTCTAACAAATGTAAATGAATTAATAGGTTAAATGAGCAATTCTTACCTTGGACTAAATAACAATATTCATTTATGTCTGTAACAACAAAAAAAATTCAAAAATTAAAAGAAGTTTAACTCTGGGACAAAAAGTGAGACAAATTCTTCCCAAATATCTGCATATAAAGAGGAGTGTATGTGTGTATTTATTTTTTAACAAAAAGTAACAAAAAACATGTGAATACATGTTAACAATGAACTCATAGATAAAAATATTTTAGAACAACAGAAGGTTATAAAAAAATTAAAGGAACAATTTAGGAAATGATTAAAATATCTCAAAGCACAATACAATAAATAATATTTTTTCCTAACATATTTTACATTTAGAATTTTAGCAATAAATTGAAAAATCTATGCTATGAGCATGTTATTTTTATAAACTCAAATATCTAACAGGTATAAACACTAACATAGTCTCTAGCTGATTTGAACAATATGCTTAAAAACTCATTCTAATGGATTTTTATAGACCCCCTAGTTCAGTCAACAATTGGGAATGGCACATTATTTTTTTATACCAATAAGGAAAATAAATGTATTGTATGTAACAGCTTACAGAGAGTGTTGCCCTATAAACTAAAGAAGTTTCATTCTAATATTATTTGTTTCGATAGCAAGAAGATAAACAAAACCCTGTAATTAAAGCATAATTAAATGCATTAAAATTTACGACTAAAATTGTAAATAATACAAACACCAAAATATTTACCCTTGAAAATAATCTTTGTATATTAAACAATTTTAATTGTTTACAATTATTAAGCTAAAAATATCTACCAGTTGTCTTGAAAATTAAAATCATTCCCCTTGGGGCATACATATTAGCCTGGGTCCAACTGTGGAGATTGAAGCAGTCCTTAAACTTGAAACTAGCTTTTCATAGCTATGATCCAAAAACAATCGTGTCTGCTTAGGAATCCAGTAAAAGGCACACCAGTCTATGCCCCAGAGACAGGTCTGCAGACTCGTGTGGTGGCTTTGGTACCTGAAGCAATATTATGAGTCTGTTTCAGCCAATGGTTTTGGTTTTAGTTCAAAGCCAATCTGTCTTCACAGAGACACATTCAGTGAATTGGTGGGAGTCCTTGCTGAGCCCCAGCAGGAACCAATCCCCATTCATGTACCTGGTAAAAAGGCCACAATTTTGAACCTAACTGCAGACTCAAACAGAATATTGTCCTTGTGTCAGTCCTGCTGGCCAAGGTCCTAGAGCCAGTTGTACTTGTACGTGGCCAGGGAACAAAGAAGATTTATACTGGCCCGAGCACATGACAATAAGCATTCATATGTCCCCCTGCCCCATGTGGATCCAACAGAGCCATGTGATCTGTATCCAACTGTGCTTGGCTGTGATCCTGAAGGCAAGCCCATAAGCTTGCAGACTCATGAAGAGAAGACCTTTCCCTTCAGAAACAATTTCACAAATAAAAGAGGCGTTAACTCCTTCAAATGCACAGATACCAACACAATGTTCCATGTATCATAAAAAATCAGGCAAATAAGACATCATAAATGGAAACTAATAAAGCTACAGTTAAAAAAAACAAAGAAATGCAGATCTATTAAATTGACTAATTAGGAATTCAAAATAAATCTTAAAGAAACTCAGTGAAATGCAGAGAAGTAAATAACATCAGAAAATCATTTCATGATTAAAATAGTTTACTAATAAAATTGAAACTGTGAAAAAGAATTAAACAGATATCTTGGAGTAAAAAATACAAGACCAAATCATGAAATAAAGAACTAACTGCAAAGTTTATAAAACAAAAGAAATAAAAACTGAACTCAGAGACAAGTCTACTTGAAGTTAGCCACTTAGAGGAACAAACGAAGCCCAGAGTTAGTAGAAGAAAAAAACAATTATAAAGACCAGAACAGATATATAAAATAGACTCCACAAAGACAATAGAAAATATCAGCAAAATTGAGAGATCTTTGAAGATAAACCAGAATGAAAAACTCTACTAGACTAACCCCGAAAAGAAGAGCACTCAAACAAAATTAGAAATGAAAGATCTAGCTGGGCATTGTGGCATGTGTCTGTGATTCCATCTACTTGGAAGACTGAGGTGGAAGGATAGCCTAAGCCCAACAGATTGGGGCTGCGGTGGTGGTGAGCATGCCACTGCACTCCAGCTGGGGCGACAAGAGTGAGACTCCAACTCAAAAAAAAAAAAAAAAAAAGGAATGGAAGGTAATATAGCATAATAATACCACAGAAATACAAAGGATCATGACATTACTGTTAACAATTATACACCGTCAAATTTAATAACCTAACAGAAGATGGATCAATTCCTAGAAATATATAATCTACCCAGATTGAATCTTGATGAAATGGAAAATCTATTCTGTCCAGTAATGATTAAAAATATCAAAGTAGTTATAATTATAATTTAAAAACTCACAATAAAGAAAAAGTCTAGACTCAAATGGCTTCAGGGATTGATTCTATCACAAATTTAGAGAAGAATTCATGCCAATCATTCTCAAACTTTTCCAAAAAAATTTTGAAGAGGAAACACTTCCAAATTCACTTACTAAAGCTAATATTATCCTCACACCAAAGCCAGACATGAGTACTACAAAAAAAGAAAATTACTCACCAGTATCTCTGGTGAACCTAAATACAAAAATATTCAACAAGGTACTAGCAAACTGAATTTGATAGCACATTTAAAATTTCATACACTATGATCCAATGGGTTTTGTTCCTGAAACAAATGTGTGGTTCAACTTCAAATCAATACACGTGATAAATCAGATTAACAGGATAAAGAATAAACAACCATATCAGTAGAAGTAGAAAGAATATGACAAAATTTAATATCTTTTTAAATAAAAACTCTAAAAAATATTAGGTTTAATAGGAATGCACCTTAACGCACTAAAGGCCATATATGTCAAGCCCACAGCTTGATCATGCAAAATTCATGAGCAAGAAAAGGACTCGTACTCTCACTATTTCTACTCAACATAGTACTGAAAGAACTAGCAAGAGCAATAAGATAAAAAAGGAAAAAAAAAAAAAAAAGAAAATTAGAAAGAGAGAAATTAAATTGTCTCTGTGGATGATATGATTTTTTTTTTCTTCTTGTCTGATTTACTGCATGTATGGTGAACTTGAAAGACTCCACCCAAAAAACAAAACAAAACAAAACAAACAAAAAATAACTGTTGGAACTAACAACAAAATTCAGTAAAGTTGTAAGATGCCAAATCAACCTAAAAACTCAGTTGCAATTTTTTATGCTAAAAACAGCTATCCCAAAACAAAATAAAGAAAAAATTCCATTTCCAATTGAACCAAAAATAATAAGATACTTAGGAATAAATTTAAGGAGGTGAATGATTTGTGCATTATAAAATATAAAGCATTGATAATAGACATAAAAAAGATGCAAATTTTAATACCTAACATGATCTAGAGATTTAGTGCAATTTAAATAAAAATTCCAATGGCATAATTTACAGAAATAGAAAAAACAATCTTAAAATGCGTATAGAGTCACAAAAGACCCCAAATAGCCAAAGATTTCTTGTGTAAGAACAAAGTTAGAGGCACCACACTTACTGATTTCAAATGATATTGCAATGCTTGTAGTAATCAAAACACCATGAAATTTGCATAAAACAGATACATAGACCATTGAAACAGAATACAGAGTCCAAGAATAAACACAGCCATATATGGTCAACTAATCTTTGAAAGGGGTGTCAGCAATATGAGATGTACAAAAACATAGTCTTTTCAATAAATGACATTGGGAAATATTCATATCCACATGGAAGAAAATGAAACTGGACTCATATTTTACATTACACACAAAAATTAACACAAAATGGATTAATGACTTAAATGTAAGACCTGAGAGCAAAAACTTCCAGTATGAAACATGGAAAAGCTCCTTTACATTGGTCTTGGCAGTGATTTTTTTTTTTTTTTTTGGATGTGATACCATATGACAGGCAACAAAAGCAAAAATAAATAAGTGGAGCTCCATGAACGTAAAAAGCTTACACACAGCACAGGAAACAATGAACAAAATGGAAAGACAAAGACAACGCACTGAATGAAAGAAAATATTGGTAAACTTTACAGCTGATAGGGGATTAATATCCAAAATATATAAGAAACATGAAAAATTCAATAGCTAAAAAGTGAATAACCTGATTTCAAAATGGGCAAAATATCTGAATAGACCTTCTTCCAAAGTATGTATACAGTTGACCAATAGGTATATGAAAAGGTTCTCATCATCACTAGTTATTAGGGAAATGCAGATCAAAACAACAGTTACCATCTGACACCTGTTGGGATGGCTATCTATCAAAAGGACAGCAAGTATTACCCAGAGTGTGGAAAAGAGGGAACATTTGTACACTGTTGGTAGGTATGTAATGGGTATAATATTTCCAAGGGAAATACAATCAGTATCTTAAAGACATAGCTGCACACCTATGACCATTGCAGAATTATTTCCAAAAGCCAAGATATGTAAACCATCTATGAGAGTGACCTCCAAAAATTGAATTTATTTATTAAAAATTGTGTATTTATTTCTACACATTTAAACATCAGTTATCTTCCAAGTACTCTGTTTGATACAATATACCTATCAAGATGCTTTTTCCACTGCTCAGCTTTTGAACTCTTCGATTTTGATGACTTTTAGTGTTCCTCCCATTATTTGTTTCATCTCTACCACATTGGCAAAATATTTCCCTTTTATGTCTTTTTTAATCTGAGGAAACAAACAAACAAAAAGTCACTGGGATGAGATCAGGTGAAAGGGGAGGAAGGGGCACAGGTGTCATGCAGTTTTTGGTCAAAAACTGCTGAACACTCAGCATGGTGTGGATAGGTGTGTTTTTACAGTCAGAGACCCAGTCACCTGTTTATCACAACTTGGAATGTTTCTTCTATAGATGGTGGTGCAATCTTCTCAAAACTTCCAGATAAAAACTTTGGTTGACCGATTGATCCGATGGAGCAAATTCCAAATGTACTACAAGGTGCCTGCCCTCCAAAAGATAATTCTCATTTTGTTTTGTTTTTGTTTGTTTTGTTTTTGCCTCCTTACCCTGGTATGTATGCATCAACAGTTGAAAAGATAAAGAAAATATGGTATACACATATAATAAAGTATTATTCTACCATAAAAAGAAAAAAAATACAGCCATTTGTACAACATTGATAGACTCAGAGGACATTACGCTAAGTGAAATAAGTGAGGGACAGAGAGACAAATATTATATGATCACATTTATATGCAAAAATAAAAAAGTTGGCTGGGCTTAGTGGCTCAGCCTGTAATCCCAGCAATTTGGGAGGTCAGGGAGAGTGAATTGCCTGAGCCCACAGGTTTGAGACCCACCCAGGCAACTCGGTGAGACTTCATCTCTACAATAAATCAAAAAATTAGCCAGACGTGGTAGCACACGCCTATAGTTCTGGCTACTTGGAAGGCTGAGGTGGAAGGATCACCGAAGCCCAGCAGGTTGAGGCTGTGATGGCAGGGAGCGGTCACTGCACTCCAGTCTGGGCGACAGAGTGAGACTCCAACTCAAAAAAAAGAAAAATGTTGAACTCATAGAAGCAAAATGTACAGTGGGAGTTGTCAGAAGATAGGGATTAGGAGAAATGGGGATATGCTGGTTAAAGGGTATAAAACTTTTAGTTGCAAGATGAACAACTTCTGGGGATCTGATATCCAGCATGGTAACTATAGCTAGTAGCATTGTACTGTGTATTTAAATTTGCTGAATGAGTACATTTTATGCATTTTCACCATGTAAACATACACACTGAAATACACAAGTTACTATTTGAGGTAATGGATATATTAACTTGATTGTGGTAATCATTTTACAATGTATAGGTGTATCAAGCCATCATGTTGTACATCTTAAATATATATATTTGTTATTTGTCAATTATAACCCTATAAAGCTGGAAAAATAAAATGCAAAGCAAAATTGAAATGTTTTTCAGTTATACAATTCTAGGTTTTTAGAGGATGAAACAAAAATAATTTTTGGTAAAGGATCATTATGTAAAGTAACATAGACACATTTTGGGGGGTTTTCTCTTGAATATCACGCAGTAATTAGGAAATAATAATATAAAGATTACTGTATGATAAATACAAAATAAATGCAATGAGGCATAAATTGAGTAATTGCATGCAATACATCATGAACAAAGTAGTATACTGTTGTTCTTGGGCTCCAAAAACTTTTACAGTGAAAGAGAATGCACAAAGGAATGATTATTGAATTATTTTATTATTTTATTATGTTTTGGTTTTTGTACATCATTTGTGTAAACTTTACTACTCTTAGAGCTAACTTTGGCTATATTATCTGTTATTATCAGGCTTTTTACTTCACTTGTAGGCATCCTTCTGATCTTAACCTGAGCTGAAGCTGAAAAATTACTTGAAACCAACACAAAGCCTGAGGTATCTGTATATACCTTTGCTTTTATAGATGTCCCTCAATACCACCACCACACAACCTTGGAAGAAAATAGGAATGCCATTGAACAGCTCAAACTCTTCAATTACTTGCTGGGATATACAAATAAATGAAAATAAAGTTAATTTTATCAAACCAGGCTACATTGCCAGTAATGAAATCATCACTTTCTGTTTGCATTTTCATTTTTTGGTATGAAAGTTTAAGGAAGTGTGGAACATTTTTGTACATTGTATTTCTGACTGATTGCAAGTTTCACTCATTAGGCCACATCATTTTTTAAAATTCTTATACAGCAAATGTGTTTGCTGAAATCATATGTATTATGAATTTAATTTTTAAAAATCTCAAAGTCAATTACAAAATTAAGTATTAATTAATTTTTGGTCCCCCAAACTCATGAAAGAGTTAATTCAGTTTTTCCAAGGGCCTGATATCTTGAGGGAATACCTTGTTGATTTTGGAGACTTTTCCAAGTGTGTCACAAAGGTGTTGTTCAGACATTTATCTGCAATTCAAGTTTAAGTTAATTTCCTTTTTTAGCAGTATGAAAAAGGTGATCTCTAGTGAATGCTAGCAGATGTTCCTATGCTGAAAATAACCACAAAATTTAGGTATCTATTTAATTCTAAAACTTTTTTTGCCTTACTTAGAAAGTATATTTTAATTAATACTATGTAAAAATATATAATCACTTGTTTTATATCCCATTTGTATTAATGGCTTTATTACTTTTATATAGACTTTTTTAAATGAGAAGCTATCTGAATTCATATGATTACATATATACATGACATCTCAGTTATTTACATTTCATCATTCATTTCTTCATAGTCACTCCATTCTATTTTATTTCTGTACCTTTACTATGAATTTGTTTTTCTTCATGACTATTTGTATTTCTTTTTTAAAAAATATTATTTTTATTTTAAAGCTATGGGGCACAATTCAGGGTTAGGTACATAAGCTGTCATTGTGCAGGTAAAGTTTGGGTACCCACTTTGATGTTATGTGTCCCACTACTGCTAATCCTTTTCTTTCTTTCTTTTTTTTTTTTTTTTTTTGAGTTGGAGTCTTACTCTGTCACCCAGACTGGAGTGCAGTGGCCGCTCCCGGCCACCGCAGCCTTGACCTGCTGGGCTCCTGCAATCCTTCCGCCTCAGCCTTCCAAGTAGCTGGAACTACAGATGTGCGCTACCACACCCGCCTGATTTTTGATTTATTGTAGAGATGAGGTCTCCCCAAGTTGCCCAGGCGGGTCTCACACCCGCGGGCTCACGCAGTCCACTCACCTTAGCCTCCCAAGGCACGGGATTACAGGCTGAGCCACCGAGCCTGGCTTTAGTTGACCTTTTCAAAGAACCAGCTTTTGGTTTTTTGTTGTTTTTTGGGGGGGGGAGTTTCACTCCGTCTCCCAGGCTGGAGTGCAGTGGCACACTCATGACCACCCCAGGTCAACCTGCTAGGAGGCTCTGGTGATCTTTCCACCTCAGCCTTCCAGGTAACCAGAACTACCACGCCTGGCTATTTTTTTATTTATTGTAGAGACAAGGTCTCGTCAAATTGCCCGGGCTGGTTTTGAACCCGCGAGCTCAGGCAATCCATTCACCTTGGCCTCCCAAAGTGCTGGGATTACAGGCTGAGCCACTGAGCCCAGCCCAATCTTTTTCTTATAGTACTATATGTTCAGGGTCTGTTTATGAATGAGTATATATAGTACTCAGATCTTTGTTGCTGTGATAGATCACTGAGTATTATAGACTCTAAAACCATCCAAGTTGCTGCAAAGTCCATAATTTTCTTTTATGGTTGCATAATATTCCATAATGTATGTACCATATCTTCTTTATCCACTTTTGATGGGCAGCATGATTAGTTCCATGTTTTTGCTATTGTTAATAGTGCTATAATAAACATGCATATGCAGGTATCTTTTTCATAGAATGATTTGACTTTCTCTGGGTATATTCCCAGAAGGGATTATATAGAAGGTCAAATTTTAGATCTTTTAAAAATCACCACACGGTTTTCCACAGAGGTTGTACTAGTTTACATTCCCACCAACAGTGTAGAAGTGCTCCCTTTTCCCCCCATCCTCTCCAGCATCCGTTGTTTTTTGAGTTATTGATGATGGCCATCCTGACTGGAGTTGGGTGGTGTCTCAGTGAGGTTTTAATTTGCATTTCTTTGATGATTAGTGAGGCTGAGCATTTTTTCATGTGTCTGTTGGTTGCTCCTGTATCTTCTGCTAAGTGTCTATGTATACCTTTTGCCCACTTTTTTAGAGGGTTGTTTTTTTTTTCCTTTCAGCATTTTTTAATTTCTTGTAGATCCTGGATGTTAGGCCTTTGTCAGATGTGTTTTGTAACAATGCGGTTTCAACTATGCACTCAGTAGCTTATTTACAGATTGTTCATCCGTAATTCAACATTCTCAGTAAAACGTATTCAAAAGCATAGCTACTTTAATGTAATACATATGTATAAATAGCAGAATACTATTAAAACAATTTGAAATATGGTTCAGAAAGCCAGTAATTAGTTATCACTAGTTTAGTGTTTGAACAAGATGAATTATTTAATTATAGCAGCAAAATTATATCCTATTCGGATGAAGGAAATGAACCTTATTCCACTAAACAACAAAGTAATACTATTCTATAAGTATGTAATTATAAAAACTTTATTTTCCTGTACTCTTAAAAAAAATTAAAACTTAATTTCTCTCACAAGATATCAACTTGCAATGATACAAACATTATTAGCAAATAATAATTTTTATGTTATGTAGCATGAATTATACACACAAACATATTTTTTTTTGTATTTAGCTGTTGTCAGACATTTACATGAATATAGGCATAGGTTCAAGTACATGTATGGATTTTACAAATGAGTTAGAGAGCACACATTCCATAATCTAGCTGTATAGATTTAGATCCCAGATCCTCAACTTATTTATGTAAACTTGGACAAGACATTTAACTGCTCCAAGGCTCAGTGTCTTTTTTTTTTTCTGTAATATGCCTAATAATACCCATTCCTTAGGTTTATTATGATGATTAAATAACATAATTCATGTAAAGTCCTTAGCACCAACGCCCTTCTGTGACCAATCCCCTAAGGCAAAAGTGGTTACCTTATCTAGTTCATATCCTGCCTAATCCTCTGGATGCGCAGTTAAAGAAGAGTTGGGAGAAGGACCTGGGCATATATGCTTTGGCATCATCCATATGGAAGACAAGAGACAAAATGAAAGCATTCTGAATAAGATCACAAGTTAAAATAAAAAAAAGTTATTTTTTATTTAAATGCCGCTCTTAGAACTTGATGAAATTATGGGAGCCAGAGGACCCTACTTTCAATGTATTATTCCAGCATAGGTTGGAATTAGGCTGACAGTGAAAGCATCTGAAATAGAAGGCTTTCAGTAATATGGAAAGAGATATTTTTCTTAATGTTGGTAAAAGTTATGGTAATTGGTAAAATTAAAATGTCAAATGAGATTATGATAAAGGAAAATAATTCATTTATGACTTTTATTTGGAGTTGCACTAATTTATTGATTCCTAAAACCAATGAATTACTTCGACTTTTAAAAAGCTGAGAAAGTCATATTGCTAATACAGAGTCATACATTAGCAATTATTCTATTCTTTCTTTGTAAATAAAGATTTTAAACTTCTATTACTAGATTCATAATCTAATGTTTTATTTAAGATATACTTACAATATATGAGTCATGGGATCATTTGGGGCTTAAGTGATATGGGTAATAGGAGTTGAATATGTATAAATATAAGAAAATTTTCTTGTGTAAATGATGACTTGATGCAATTGATATAATATGTAAGTTTTCATCATCATGGTGCTATTAACATATAGGAGGAGTATAGGGCTATAATTTGTATATTAAATCCTACTAGGATAATAATAAAGTTAGATTATGAAAATAGTTCTATAACTACAAATAGTTCTTCAATCAGGTTGACAGCTGATGGTAAGACTACCTAGTACTCTTCATGCTGCTATTAAAGGAAGTAACGTTTATAGTCCACAAATTAACAGTATAATTTGACTATAAATTCAAACTATCATATATATAAATAGATATATGTCATATATCTATGTATCTTTTTTTTTTTTTTTTGAGTTAGAGTCTTACTCTGTTGCCCAGACTGGAGTGCAGTGGCATGCTCCTGGCCACCGCCACCTCGACCTGCTGGGTGCAGGCGATTCTTCCACCTCAGCCTTTCAAGTCACGGGAACTACAGGCACTGGCTATCACGCCCAACTAATTTTTGATTTATTTTAGAGACAAGGTCTTGCCAAGTTGCCCGGGCAAGTCTTGAACCCGTGGGCTCAGGCAATCCACTCGCCTCGGCCTCCCAAAGTGCTGGGATTACAGGCTGAGCCACCGAACCCGGCCTATCTATGTATCTTACTAACAAAAAGACAGCTGAAGTTACTGTCTTAATTTCAGACAAAGAGGCCAGAGCAAAGAATATTCTCATTTAAAAAGGGATGTACGTAATGACCTCCAAAAAGACATAAATGTCCTAAATACATATACACCTAATAACTGAGCTTAAAAACAAATGAATTTAAAAAGTGATAAATCTAAAATAGAAAAATAAATGATAATTATAGTTGGAAACATCAAAACTTTCTGAGATAATATTTAAACTGTTGTTCTGTATTACTGTACATATATATGTGTACCCATACACACAGCAGTTTTAAGAAAGACAGTTATAATCTCAGTGGTAGATTATAATTATTCCAATTATAATTATTACACAGTATACATGAATAGAGGAAATGTTTATTTCTCCTGCTGTGGCTACCAAGCAGAAAATTTCATAGTTTGCTTTGGAATAATAAAAGTGTGTAGTCTGGCTAAGAGTTTCCTATTTGCAGAAAGACCACGGACCAGTTAATCTTTCTGGATTTTATAATTTTAGTTTTAAGTATAATTATAAGTAGTTTAATTATGTTAATAAAAATAAAATTATAAAACTAAAATTTGTAATCAGCATTTGCATTATTAATATTGTGAATGTCAATATTAATTAATATGTTTCTTAAAAGACGATTAGATAGTAAAGATGAAAACAAATGGTAGTTATTGTGATTTATGGTTTTAAATACTATGTGAATGCTAATAATACCAAATATGTCTTTCCAGCAAGAAGTGTTTCTTAAACTCCTGAATCATACCCAAATACCTTCTTTCTGCTTCCAATTAGATTTCTATAAGGTATCCAAACCTAACATGTTTGAAACTCCAATCAAATCTCCTTTCTCCAAAGATTTCCCTCATTTCAGTAAATGGAAATTTCTTCTTTCTAGATTCTGAAGTTCAACTTTTTGGAGTAATTTTCAACTTTCTCTCAGTTTCTAAATTTTAATCAGCTCCAAATCAGAATCCAATCACTTCTCCGGTATGGAAAAGCCACTAACCTTTTCTACCTGAGTTATTGCAAAATTAGTGTAGAAATACTCTCTAATTTTTTTTTACCTTCCTCCCTGTATGGCAACCAGAATGTTTATTTTGATGTGCATTATACCTTGGTAAAAACTCTGCTCCAATAATCTAACCACAATCATATTAGAAATTAAAGCTTTTCCATGACATACGTGTAAGCTTATCCAGTATGGTCTTCTGTTATCATTGGAACACCATTCCCTTTTTACTCTCTCTAGCTCACCCTATACCACACAAACTGGCCTTCTTTTTGAGGATCTAGCTCTCCCATCTCAGATATTTTGTATATATTGCTTCCTTTATTTGGGCCACATGACTTAGACCAAATTTGACTATCAGCAAAGTCTTCCCAGTGAACTACTTAACATATCAATACAGTACTCCTTTTGTGGTGCCCCATATTTTTCTTTCTTTCTTTTTTTCCTTCTTTCCTTCTTTCCTTTCTTTCTTTCTATCTTTCTTTCTTTCTTCCTTTCTTTCTTTCTTTCTTTTATTTCTTTCTTTTTTTTTTTTTTTTTTTTAGAGTTGGAGTCTCACTGTCTGTTGCCCTGGTTGGATTATGGTGGCACAATCACAGTTCACTGCAACCTCTATCTCCTGGGTTCAGGAAACCCTTCCACCTCAGCCTCCTGTGTAATTGGGACTACAGGCACATGCTTCCAAGCCAGGCTATTTAAAAATTTTTTTTTATTTTTTGTAGAGACAAGATCTCGCTATGTTGCCTAGGCTGGTCTGTCTCCTAGGCTCAAGCAATCCTCTCTCCTTGGCCTCTCAAAGTACTAGAATCACAAGTGTGAGCCATAGTAATTTCTTATAATTTTATATTGTCTCAGCATTCATTCTAGATACATTTTATTTTTTCATACCAGAAGCAAGGCTTAGTAAACCTGACACAGTATCTACTCCTACCTCACACTCACATGGCTCAAGCCTATCACTGAGAGGTAAGAACTTAGAAGGCATCTCTTTGGCCTAGCATACTGGTTTCCCTAATTTTTCAAAGCTTCCTTTAAAGTGAACCATTCAGGCACTTGCTCTCAAACTTAAAGTGACCCACATCCTATTCCTTATATACTTTGCTAGTTACCATATATACTTTGCTAGTTGTCTTATTTACTTTATTAGTTTCTCTGCTTGACCTTTATTTGCTGACCTAGGGACAGAGAATTACCCTTCTGGCTCATTACTTGCTCCTTGGTTAGGACTTGTAAGTAGAAATCTTTGAACCTGTTTTCTGCTGTGGTGCTGTATTGCATTTACACCTATTATCTAAAGAACCAGGGTCTACCTCTGGACAGGTTTTGCCTGGGAAGCCTGGGAAAGAAATAGGTCAGGTTCACAACACCAAAATGGTCAAGAAGGTATAAACTGGACACAGGTCATAGAAGAGTCACAAGTATGTCTGCCAATATAAACAAGTTTTCTTTGTCATGCTCTTATCCCCTGCTCTTGGGCTGGAGAACTAAACATGAGGTCATCTGCCAGGTAAAAATAAATATCCCATGTAAAGCACACTATAAACGACCATGCTCAGCTCCCCTCCCTTTTCATTTGGCCAAGGTTGCTAGCTGCTCTGCTACTGTTACCTCAATTTCCGCGGAGCCTCCCAAACATGTTCCTTCTCATTCTGCCCATAGTCTTTTCTCATAGCATATACCACCAGATTTGATATGTGTTTTTCTAATAAATCATGTTTTACTAAATAAATAGTTTACTTATTCGTGTATCTATTCATTTGTGTTTTATCTAGTTTCTTACTATAATAAATACATAGCGTTTAAATAGTACTAGACACATAAAAGTTATTAATAAACATTTGCTAAATACATTAATGAGGCAAAAGTTATCTTTCATATGAATGAGTTGGTTTTCACAAAGATATTTGGGTTTCCTAAAGCCTGAATTTCTGACCAGGAATTTATTAGGTCATGAAAATTTTTCGTTTTCTGTATTTTGTTCCTAATGTGTTTGAATTAATGAAGATAAGCACTCACAATATTTACTTGGTTTTTAAAAGAAAACTAATACAAGTAGCTATAAATAAATAGTGTGCGTGTGTGTGTGTGTGTGTGTGTGTGTGTGTGTGTGTGTGTGTGATTGACATGACTCTGATTATTATAGCAGTAAGAAAAGTGGTTGAAAGATTAGATTCTAAATTAATCTACCTGGACCAATTAGTGAAGAAAAAGATACTATTAGGAAAATATTGTCAACAGAAATTAAAGACTAAACTAGAAAAGTTTTGACTGGAATTGTTAAAAATATAAAATAAGACCCTGAGAATATAATCTAGTTTGATTGTAGGATAATCAAGGTCAAGTAAGACTTAGAGCTAAATACTAAAATATTATTGAGATATTATTAGCTTCATACTTTATTCAGTGACCAATCAAGATGACCTTCATGATCCCCTCAACTTGATTAAATTTTATAAAGGTTTCTTTCTGACTCTAGACTCTGACCTCCCTTTTCTTAGAGCACTTCTTTGGAAAACTTACAGTTGTAAATCTTTCTCTGAACCTTTGAAGTGTAAATTTCTTACAAGCCAGGAATGTCTTTCTTGAAGACCTGGAAGCCATCTCTTTGAAATGTAATAATTTAGTAAAATAGCACCTCTATCTCTCAGTCACTGTGGGAAGACAGAAGACTAACTTCCTAAAGTCTCAGTTAGCAAACACAGATGACCTAATCACATTGACCAATCTCCCTGCCAAATTTCTCCAGTATTTTTCCACTAGTTGACCCCAGTGTTTAATGATCTCTCTCTCTTTTTAAAAATAAAGTTGAACAAAATATCTTTTCTATATAACAGTCTTGGATAAAGTATCCTTTTCCTGTTTAATTGATCTGATCCAAATTTATTTTACATCAATAATTGTTCAACATAAACTTTGAATTCAGAGTCAATGAATGTGACTATATGTGTTTGCATTTACGACTTGAATTATATCTTAATCTATTGTACTAGGAGTTAAAATTATCAGATATTAGATAGAAATATAGATATATGATAAAGATATATGTATGTTATAGAATAGCTAGAAATACACAGTTTAACTGACAGAACATAAAAATACTTTCATATTTTCCTTCCTATCTATGTATTCATTTATAGTACTTTAGATGCGGAAGTGAAAAGATGTCTGTATATATATATGATTGAAACAGACAATGCAAACCTAAATAAACTCCTATTCTATTGTAATAAATTTCACACTGCTTAAAGAAAAAATATATATTTTTCATAAAGAAGATACAACTACATGATTTATTTTTAAAACCATGAAGCAATTTTTGTCACGCATAATATAATTTCAGACCATGATGATAATAGAGGTTGTTTAACATTTTTTTTGGCATTGAATTGCATCTTGAATATTTGTTTATTATTCAAGGTGTGTGTGTGTGTGTGTGTGCTTGTGTGTGTGTGTTTATATTTCTTGAAATGGCTGAGAGCCTCACAGTTATTGAGCTACAATAAATATTTGCCAATGTTTAATTACTTTATATATATTTTACTTTGTATACTGTTTGTTTTACTGTAAAGTTTTATAAATACTATATTTAAAATCACAGCGTTTTATATAAAAAATAAATTTTTTTCAACTTTTTATTTATAAAAAAAGTTATTTTTTAAAAAGAAGATATAATTCATGGAATAACTCAGATCACAGGTTGTTGAAAAGATTAACTCAGCTGAGAGTAATATCCTTTCATAGCTGAAATACATTTTCTCCTTCACAAAACAGCACTGGAATACATTTGATTGAAAAGGATGTCATTATAAGAATAGCTAAAATTTACTCCAATGCTATTATTAAAAATGAGAGCATTAACACATATTTTAAGTATTTTAGAGAAAATGTATTTATGAAATTCCTCCCAACTGGTGTTTATACTATTGTAAAGCAGAACAACTTATATAACAATAATGGAATTTCTTATAATTTTTCTGTCAAAAGTTTTGTTATACAAGAAATTCTGTCTCTCTCTCCCTCTCTCTCTCTTTCTCTCTTCTCTTCTCTTCTCTCCTTCTAAATCATGATTCCTGCAGGACCAGGGAAGCATTGAAATAGTGTGAGAAAAAATTCACAGTATAGATAGTTACAAGGTATTGGTTATAATTCTGTATTTTATTCCAGATCAATTGGGCTTAAAATTATGTTAAAAATTTAGAAATGCTGACTATTCATAAAGAAAATGATCTAGTGATGGGAGAATTTATTTCTCTTTCAAGAGGAAGGGGTAAGTATTCTATTTCAAATATTGCATAATCATGACAATTGTAGTAGTAAGTCAGGTGTTCTTACATAAAAGGCTAAAAATTTGAGGACTGACAATAGTAGGCATTTTCAGGTAAGTCTTGACAGCATGCAAATAGCAGTGTTGTGGCCTCAGTATTCTAAAGATTGACCACCAACTAATCTAATGATCATAATTATGAGAGAATGGGCCCCATAACAAACTCTGCCCCAAAAACCATGAAAAAGGAGATTTACAAGAACAAGACATGTTTAACGAGTGAGTTCAGTAGCCAAACTTAAATATAGGGCTTGTCTGCAGTGTCAGTAGCAAATGTAGACTATAACCAGGAGAACAAGGAATTCTATCAAAGATTCATTGCTTAGACAAAGGATTTTGACAAAATCACAGTGGATGATACCTGATTCAATAATTTCCATTTGATTATAAGGACTGAGAATTCAGACATTTAAAGGGATACATTTTCTTTCAAACATGCTTAGACACTGTTCAAGTGAATATGCAATGAAGAGAATAATAACAATACCAAAGGAGAGACCAATGTAGGAAAATACTAGGTGGATGGGAGGGAATATAATGTAAACTAAAACTCAGAATCTTTTCTTCCCCCAATACAATTCCTAATTCCTAGTTCAATGTGCCTATAAATGAACTTCTCAATAGAGAGAGATTTATATATTATACCCTAATATTTTTATTAATATTCCAACTCATATTTCCAGAAGTTAGAAAGCTTTGGAGGGCACAGTCAGTAATACAGTCAGATGCTAGAGGGGCACGTCTGCTGTCTAGCACCCAAAGACTATGGGTGATGACAATAGTCCTAGAGGGAGAAACATCAAACTACAGTAGATTATTCTGTGATCTGCACTTAATTTAATGTGTCCTGCTGGCTTAAGGACTTGCTTAGGACCAACAATATCTTTACTTCTTTTAATTTATCTTTAGAAGTAAGAATGTCTACCTTTAGGCTGACACACCATTGTATTTTTATTTTGGAAGCAGATAACTCATTTTCTTTTTCCACAGATCGACTAAAATACACGAATAATACTTATAACTAATTTAGATGATGAGCTGTGAGACTTTTTCAGTAGATTATGCTTAAATAAGATTTTGAAGTTAGATTAGATGCTGAATTAAGATTTTTGAGGATATTGGAATGGAGTGAATTCATTTTGCATATAAGAAACACGTGAAATTTGGGGAGCCAGATGACAGACAGTTGTGAATTGAATTTTATTCTTAAAAAGATATTTTAAAGTGCTAACCCACTGTACCTGTAAATTTGACCTTATTTGAAAATTGGGTCTTTGTAGATGTAATTAGTAGATGTCAAGGTAAAGTTATACTAGATCTAGGAAAGTCCTTAAGTCCAACGATCGTATCTATATGCTACTAGAATCAACTGTTAAATGCATCATTATGGTTTAAGTAAATTGAAATGTTACTTCAGTCATGTATTAATTTGTCATATGTACTTGGATATATTAATGAACTCTCTAGTCACATCTCCTGATTTTCTTGTCTGCACTGTTGTCAGGCAAGTTCTCCCCAATTATTTTTCCTATCGTATTATTTTTTTAATCTTTTTTTTATTTTTTTTTTTGAGTTGGAGTCTCACTCTGTCACCCAGACTGGAGTGCAGTGACCACTTCCGGCCACTGCAGCCTCGACCTACTGGGCTCCAGCGATCCTTCCACCTCAGCCTTCCAAGTAGCCGGAATTATGTACTATTTTTGCTATTAGATATTTATTTATCATATTTGCATAAAATTCATTTTTTCAAAATCCAAAAATAAACTTCAATGAGATTTATATTTCAATTACATATGTCTGTATGTTAGTTTGGGAAAGATTGACATTTTATGACATCCATTCTTCTCAAGTAGAAAATAGTACTTTTAATTTACTCATGTCTTACATGTGATTTAGCCATTTGATTCTTGTAAGTTATGTAAATTTATTTTAAATTTATTGATGTAATTTCTATAGCTTTTCTATATATTTATATATTTATAAATGAATGTACACAAATATATAGAAATTTCATATATATTATATTCACTTTCTATTCATAAATAGTAAAAGTAAATAGAGTGATTTTTTGAAAACTTTTGCTTGTATTTATTTTACTAATTAAACTATTATTAATTAGTAGTAAAATTCCTACAAATCACTAAACATTACTAAAGTATCATTTTGCATTCAGCTACAAAATCTAATAGCCAATTAAATGCATTGTACTTTTTATTCCTCTACCGATAATGTTTTCTTAGTATTTGTTTTTTGAAAACCTCTAAAATATTTCACGTTACTCAAAGTAAAAGTCATTTTTACCTATTTCATTATTTTAGTAAAAATATTTTAGCAACAAATTATTTAACAATTTATTTGAGGAGGAAATATTTTGTAAATATTCTTCATATTTGCATTTGTAGCCAACTGCATATTTTAGTGTACTCATATTTTTTTCTCTAAGTAGATTTCTTAATGTTGAATTTATGAATTCCTGAACTTATGTGAATGACTGATTATTATATCTCTGTACTAATACAACATTTAAATCATCATACATAAGATACATTCATATATTTATATTTTAATAATATCTTTTAAAGATTTTAATATGGTAATTGTGTTGGATTTATTTATTATTTTAAAGTAAATAAGAAGGTCAACCAACCCCGTTTAACCATTCTCTAAATGTGACTTCAAGCTTATGGTTCAAAACCGACGTTGAAACTGCAGCCAAAACTGATGTTAAAACTGATACTCAAAGAGAAAGAAAATGGATATATATGAAAAACATCTCCCTTTTGCTTTAGTTCCCCACTCTTGCACAATTGCACAAAACCCACAACTCTTAATTTCCATTTCTATGACATCATCTTAAAGATACTAGAGAGGCTGCATAATACAGTTCTTACTGAATAATCACATGTCAAGCTAACACTAGAGTTTTTGTTACTAAAGAAGGTAGCCAATATTCTTTGTCTTGGTGCTTTCCTTCAACCTTTAAATGTTCACATACACCTTTTGTCCCACATTTAGGACACACCCAGCCATCTTCCAAGGAAGATGATGGCAGATCTCTATACAATCTGCATCCTGTTCAAATTTTAGAACTGGGTGATATACAGCTCCTACTGCTAATTACACATCTTTGTCATTGATACCTAGAACTAAAAAGATATGGCATCTAACACAGACATCAATGCATTTCCTATAAATTGAGCTTGGATCTGGAAGGTTGATGAGGTCCAACTTTAACCTTATGCTGGCAACATAAGAAGTGTTGTGTATATGGCATATGCATAAAGAGGGTAGAGTTATTATGATTTCTTGTTGCTTATGTTCTTATGATGATATTGTTATTGGAATAGGTTATACTGGAGCTGAAAATTACTTAGTGTGATGTTGTAGCAGTTTATCACATCTTAAAATATTTACTAAGTTAATTTATAGTCTTCAGGTATAAATAATTATATGAAAAAGTATAATGACATTGATAGTTTTTCCCTTGTATATATTATAATATTCTTGCCAAATAATTTATTCTTGTTTTTAAAATTCTGAGGCCAAATGTGGTGGCTCATGCCTGTAACTCTGGCACTTTGTGATGCTGAGGTGGGAGGATTGCTTGAGTACAGGAGTTTGAGATCAGCCTATGAAACATAGCAAGACCTTGTCTCTTTAAAAAAAAAAAAGCCGGGCTCGGTGGCTCAGCCTGTAATCCCACTCCTTTGGGAGGCTGAGGTGAGTGGATTGCCTGAGCCTGCGGGTTCGAGACCCGCCTGGGCAGCGAGACCTCATCTCTACAATAAATCAAAAAATCAGCCGGGCATGGTAGCACATGCCTGTAATTCCGGCTACTTGGAAGGCTGAGGCAGAAGGATCGCCGGAGCCCAGCAGGTTGAGGCTGGGGTGGCCGGGAGTGGCCACTGCACTCCAGCATGGGCGACAGAGTGAGACTCCAACTCAAAAAAAAAAAAAAAAATTAGCTGAGTATCCTGGTACAAATGTAGTCCCAGCAAGTCAGAAAGCTGAGGTGGAAGGATTGTCTGAGTCCAAAAGTTCAAGGCTGTGGTCAGCTATGATCATGCCACTCCAGCCTGGGTGACAGAGTGAGAACCCTCCACCAACTCAAAAAAAAAAAAAAAAGAAAATTCTAAAAATATCACCATAATATACAATAGTTTTGATCATTTTAGGATGTTTAATGAAGGTACACAAAAAATATGAATATCTATGTCACATATCTAATTTACAGAAAAATAGATTTTGTTATTGGTTCTTTTTAATTGATTTGGTTTATTTCTTTTTAGGATGGTTTTCCAAGTTTTGCATCTTCTTTGCTTAATTTCTCCATATTTATTCTTACATAAAAATTATTATAACTCCTAAAATTCTTTTTAATTTTTACATTTTTCTCTTTTTATCTTCAATTTTAGGAATTTTCTACTGTATTTATTCACCATGTAGTCCATCAAAGTTTGTCTTTACTTGTGAAATGTTTCAGTCATAATTATTTTCTGCTGTATGTTACCTTTCTAGTCAAATGTCCTTTCCTCCAACACATCATTTAAATTCATAGGTATTTAGTTTAATTTATGTTACTTTCACACAGATTATATTATTGCAACATTTTATTCTAGCTGTTTTAAAAATAAGTTCAATTTTCATCTTTTTAATTATGTCTGTCTAATCATGCTTTATAGTTTCCAGAAATATTAACTTTCTCTTTATATGTTATTTCTCATACATTTAGAAGCAATCTATTTTGATTCTTCTTCCAAGAGTTTAATATTATAATTTTATTATAAATGAATATACATAAACATTTTATGTGTGGTATATGTATACAATGGTCAGGACAAATGCTTAATTTGGTTTTATAAATGTTTCAAGTATATAAAATTTATATACTCTATTAAGTGAATAATGGAATATCCATACACATTAATATCTATAAATATAACCATAGAAATTGTAATTTATATCTTTCTAATTTCTTTTTTAAATTTTCTTTGTCAGTTTCATGTAAAAATTTTTGGAGAGACACAAATAAATTTTCCACAGCATTTATTTATTTGCATAATCTCTATGATTTTAGACCTTTATGCATCTAATGAAGTGCTATTTGTTGCATAAAAGTTTATATTTTCAGTATGATCATGTGCCCGCAGCCACACACATTCATGATCAAATTTATTACTTTGGTATCAGTTTTTTATGATATTATTTTTGCAAAAATATTTTTGAATAGATTCAAAGTATACATTTGCAAACACTCTTTTTCCACTTTCTTTGAAGATACTTTCGCTTCATTCAAGTAATAAATTATTCATTTATTTGTCTTTATTTTTACTAACATATTTTATATTATTATAATTTTTATTATTATATTTTCATTTCATGGCCTTTTTCTTTACTGTTCTGTGTAATTGAATGCTAGTTGAGCTTACAAATTCTATTAGAATTTAAGCAAGGATTTGTGGGGTAAAACGTTTAGGAATAGATAATTAGGCTTCTAACTATACTGGTTTCCTATTTCCAGTTCTCTAATTAATTTATAAATTGATTTATTTTATTGGACTTTTTGTGTTAATATTGAGAAAACATAGCATATCTGTATTAAATAAATCTGATAGAATGAAAGCATAAGAAACTTAGTTTATCAGTCATGGTAATGTCACTTTCTGGTATTTATAAATTAGATTAGTAAAAACATCTCTTTCACATATTGCTCTGGACTTCTTAAAATAGAAGCAGCTTACTTCAGTTACTGCCTAATAATAAATAATGCTATGAAAGATTTTTATAGATACATATTTATAGTCTTTACATGTCTATAAAATAATATCTATAAAAATAATTTCAATATCATTAACAATGAATATTTGTGCAACTGAATTAACATATGTCTTATTTTATTCTGTCTTCTTTCATATGCATTTGCTCATAGAAAAACAATGTGATAACATTTTTCTTGAATAACAAGCAGATTGTTTACTAATATGTACATATTTGTTCAGTACTTCTTGTTTTTTATATCTATATAGGTATAAAAATTAATTTTTCAAGATAGTTAAAAATGGCATAATTTTGAATCATGTTTTATGCTTCTATAAAATAAATTATCAAATGGAGTCTAATAGTAAGTTAAACAAGATTGGATACATTTTCATAGATAATAATATGGACAAATAGAGTAGCTTAAAATAGACACACAAACATATATATGTGTGTGTGTGTGTGTGTATATATATTAAACACAGAATGTATGGTGTTTACTTGTACAGAGTAAGCATACAATATTGGAGAATTCCATGATGGGAAAGAAAGGCATTGCCTATTTTGATTACTGTGATAACAATTTGAATTAAAAGAGGAATGAGCGATATTACAGCTGTTTACCACTAACATGAAGAGACTATCTCATCTTAAAGAACTTCTTTGTCTCAGTGGTTCAGGCAAGCATCAGTAAAATTCAATCATTATCCACATGCTGTGTGTTGGTGGTATCTATAGTTATTATCACTTTGATATGCTGGATGAGAGATTTAGATTTACCACAGAGCATCTGCAAGCCACACTATGTGAATCCATGCAAAAATAACTTCCCAGAAGACCCCAAATAGCATTCAGAAATAATTTGGAGAGACTGAAGTGCAAACTGAGATTCTATGTATTAGTTTAAGTATAAATTTTAGTGGCAGCTTGACATCATTACATAAAAATAAGTATGGTCTAAGAAGCACAAGATAGGATAATGAATTTTATGGATTCTTTCAAATGGCTTATAGCTGTATAATAATGTGATTTCAGCTTGTGCCGCCTGTGATCTAACTAATTTCGCTACTAAATCATGGTGATTTGTAAATATTTGTATTTTCATAAGTATTAATTATGAGTAATAGATTTAGGTGGCAGAAACAGATTTTATCATACAACAGCTGTTCAGAACACCAAGGCAAAAGTGCTATGAGAACAAATCAGATTTCCCAAAAGTATGCAAATAATGAATCTTTTTTGTTAAGAATGTCAGGTTTAATTTAACATTGCTGTTGCAGTGTAGTACTCTTCAACATGTATTTATTTGGGAACTCATGCCAGCTACCTGGATCAACTCCAATGCCTAGTGAGCTAAAATCTGCCTTGCCTGAGGAATAATTCCAATGTATTCAAAATTGAAACACAACATAAACATTCCTCTGAATAGACTTAAACTGTTGAGAGCTCTTTGAATGATGAACTTTAGTTCAATTTCTAAGAAGCAATCATGTGCTTTATTTGCTGCCCATCATACTATTTCAAGTTTCTCCTTTCTCTTCACTGAGCATCCTTCCTCTTCATTAAATATCATCTTTATTCACTCTATAGAACTGACAAACAATGCTTGAAACATCTGGTGCTGTACTACCTGATAAAGTACCTCACATCACAATTTGATTTATTCCTTCATGTATTTTTGACATTACTTTTCTCCAAACAATTAAGGGGAAAATAGTTATTTGCATTTTATACAAGTAAATATAATGAACATACAATGATTTATAACTGAAGTAATTATTCAGAGCAACTGGGAAAAATTTATATATTTTGCTTATTATCAAACTGAATATACATATACATAAAAAGTCATTGATAATCCCAAGATACTAAAGCAAAAAATACTTTTTAGAGCATTAAAATAGTCATGACATTTATTCCAATTTTCATATGCTTTTTATATATGCAGCTTTTTTGGAAAAATAAAATGAGAGTTGATATTGCAGGAGATAATGTTTAAAACAATACATTCATCTATATGTGGTATGATAATACCTATCTCACAAAAGAAGAAAGATTCTCTCAAAACTTGAAATCTAGACTCATTTTGTTCCATTTCTGATAAAGTATGGATTGAGAGAGATATTTAGAATTTTTTAAAAAACTATTTTTTCCTCGGTATGACAATGTCTCATTATTTCAATGATTCTCAGTTCTAGCCAAGTACAGGGTTAGTCATAAAGCTCTATTCTGGGGGTTCACAAACATAGTAGACTCAAGGTTATTTGAAAGCCCTCATACAATATGAAAAATGCCAGTGCATTGTCTGGAAAAGACTGAAATCTAGTCAAATATTTGAGCAGTGAGATATTATTCACTCTGCTTCTTTTCAAAATGTCAATGAAACAGTTTTAGAGACACGATAGTTTGGCTTAAAATATATACCACAACCATATACCTACCATTCAAAATATTAAAATTCTCAGATTTTAACATCACACGCAGAGTTTTACAAATTGGAACATGCATTTTATGTAATGACCTTCATTATGTGATATTATAGATGATGGAAAACCACTCAATGCTAAATATCTCCATATTATTGAAATTGTACCAAAAATGAAATAATTTTATTTTAAAAACTGTACAAGGAACTTCTTGGTTAGGATTTAGTAAATTCTAGATAGAGTAGACTACAGCAACACTGCTTTCCGAGGGACAGAAGAGATGTGAATCAAAACAGAGGAAAAAAAAGATAGTCTTGAAAACATATTTTTACTTCTTTTACAATTTACACTAGATTGACCTTCATTCAAATAATAGATATTGTCAATAAGCATGTATATAGAAATGTTATGTTTATGCTTATTTATTATTTGCAGAATATTTCCACAAACGTTGAATCAACCATTATAGGCCATAGTATTATGGGAAAATAACAGTTCAGTATTTTGCCTGGCAAAATTACGTTATGATAAACACTTGTGCATTTGGTGCCCTGGATTTTGAAATAACTTTATTTCCTGCTGTGAAAATGAGAAAATGTAGTTGATGATATCAGGTTTCAGGCTCACATTTTATATTGATTTGTCAGAATGAGAAGCTGTAACTACAGTCCTGGGAGACCCTGCTGCTGTGCCCTTCTGGCTTCAAATAAGCCCCAAGATGAGGAATAAATAGTAATGTGAAAAAGCAGACTCAGGGATTATTGTATAAAACATTTACTAGATCTTCTCCAGTCTAAAATACATGACTGCATTTGGAATATTTAAGAATAAATAAAGAACATGTAAAGGAACTTAATTTATTGAATGTATTTTCCAATAATAGGTATTCTGAAACCAGTCATGAAATTCTATATCAGACAAAACCTTTCTCCCTGCTATGCTTTATATCTTGAGAAATGTAATTTCCTGAATAAGTAATCTTAATCCAATGAAGATTTAACTTGGTCTTTCTTACTTTATAAATGTAATTTGCCTACTCAATAATATGTTGTTGGGTTTAAACAGCAAGGGATAGATCAAAGATATAAGATATCCTAAATAAATCTGTTTTTCAGATACTGCATTATGAAATACTTTTCAAGTCATAAAGTTAATCCATATAGCCCCATACCTACATAAAACATAAGAATAATGAATTCTTCAATGGTTATTTTTTGCCCTAATGAACTCAGTAAGCCAGTAACATGCTTCTAATTCTTTCCTTACTTTAAGAAATATTACAATACACATTGCAAAATTTATTTATCTTAAAATGTATAAAATTATTGTTTTGTATATAATTTCAAATGAGAACTATGGCAGTGATTATCAAAGAGAGATTTTTAAACAACAACAACCACAGCAAGCCATAAATGGAAATGAAATACAAATAACAGTATTGAATAAAGGTGTTTGATGTGATTGATAGGTGCTTCCAAATCAGTGTTCCCTGATCTTTAATGAAAGAGCAGGAAAAGAGAAACAAAGTGGAAATGTCATAAAACACATTGACAATACCTCTGCTAGAGATAGAGTGGACAGGTGGAGAAATTGTACCTGGAACATCTTTTGAGTGATACATTTACAGAGGTTAGGACAGAATTGTACCTTCTTGTTATATTAAGAGATATATTAACAGATATGTCCTAAGGTTCTTGTAAGTGAATAATACTGAGAATGTTGTCAATTGTTACCCTTGTAAACTATCTTTCTACAGAAATGGCTAAATAAGATCCTTAATTTGGACTTTTGGTGATTTGTTTTTTAAAAAACAAAACATTACTTATTAATTTTTGCTGATGTATAAGGAACTAAAGCTGTTAATCTTTAACCTCTGTTACCAAGATATCATCATAAATATGACATCAGTACAATTAGCCAAATTTGCCTTAAATCGCCTTGGATAGCGACATAAATTGTCTTGTTTGCCTTTAAACAACAATATACTTGAACACCTGCATTGAACTCAGTTCTACTTCAAAAATGTTAGGTACTGCTAATAAAGGGATATCTGGGGGCTGGGGGAGAACAGCAAAACAAAGGAAAACAAACAAGCACACAAACCACTATTCTCTCTGATACGGAGTTATTTATTTTTTTTACAGAATCTGACTAGGAAAAAAGAACAGCAAATCTTAGTTAAGTCTCCAGATCAGAGTTAAATGCATAAAGTGTTCTCATTCAGAGCGAAAGATCTAAGCACCTCATTCCCATCTTCTGCTTCTTTCACTCACAAAGGCCAAATCACATTTCAGAATTTAGATGTTACTTCCTCAAAAAGTCTCTATTAACTATAATCACTCAGCCAGACTAAGTTACTGTTTTCTTCTTTGAACTCAGAGCAATTGTGTGCCATTATGAACCATTTGTCAGCTAGGATATCCACTGATGTGCCTGACATCAGATTACGAACTTTTTCAGGTGCTGGACAATCTTTTCTCTCTAGATTCTAATGACCTAGTCCATGTGTTTTCTCTAATATTTTCTCAGATGTACAAATTGTTAACCATCCTCTCCATGTGTAATTTTAGTCAAAGTTGTTTTGTTTCACCAAAGCAGAATAATGTATTATTTCCCTGAGTTGAATAGTTAAATTGTGCTTATTTTAAAATGTAACCCTTTTCTGTGTATTTAAAGTTAATTTTACATTGATGGTGTTTTTGTTTTTGTTTTGAGTTGGAGTCTCACTCTGCCGCCCAGACTGGAGTGCAGTGACCGCTCCCGGCCACCGCAGCCTCGACCTGCTGGGCTCCGGCGATCCTTCCGCCTCAGCCTTCCGAGTAGCCAGAACTACAGGCGTGAGCTACCACGCTGGCTGATTTTTTGATTTATTGTAGAGATGAGTTCTCGCTGCCCAGGCGGGTCTCGAACCCGCGGGCTCAGGCAATCCACTCACCTCAGCCTCCCAAAGGCGCGGGATTACAGGCTGAGCCACCGAGCCCGGCTACACTGATGGTGTTTTGCGCTGAAAGTTTTTAGAAGGCATGTGAGAAAGTCAAGGTGATCTCATTAAATTAATATTTTACCATTAAGAACTAGTTTGGTGAGAAGTTCCCTAAAACAATAATATTTTCATAGTTTTTTTGGAAATAACTAAAAAAGTACATGACATAGTAAATATTCTGATAATACCTACAGTTAAGAAATATGATAATTGGCCGGGCTCGGTGGCTCAGCCTGTAATCCCAGCGCTTTGGGAGGCCGAGGTGAGTGGATTGGCCTGAGCCCGGGCGTTCGAGACCTGCCTGGGAAATGTGGCGAGACCTCATTTATACAGTAAATCAAAAATTAGCCGGTCGTTGTAGCGCGCGCCTGTAGTTCCAGCTACTTGGAAGGCTGAGGCGGAAGGATCGCCGGACCTAGCAGGTCAAGGCTGCGATGGCCAGGAGCAGCCACTGCACTCCAGTCTGGGTGACAGAGTGAGACTCCAACTCAAAAAATAATAATAATAATAATTAAAAATAAAATAATAATAATCAAATAATAATAATCAAAAAAGAAATATGATTATTTTGGTCAGCCATGTGTTTTTCTAGCTAATATGAACTCTGACCATTTATGCTGTATAATTCTTATTTGCAACATGAGAAAAATCACATTTTTTGAAGCATACTTTGAAAAATGTCACATTATTTTACTATACTTGAGAAAGGAGATAGCTAGAGAAAGGCTAGGCAGACAGACAGGCAGGTCCTTTGGTAATAGCGAAGCAAAATCCCAGCAAGCCTCTCAGGTTCAGCATTGGTAAACAAGCTCACTGCAAGCCTCTCAAGCTAGAGCTTAGGTACTCACTGCTGGGATGGAAAAGCATTAGGTTCCTACCTTAATACTGACCAATCAGAACAGCTACAGCTCACAGCTAGTGCTAGTCAAGTGGCTTGGACTTAGGACTACATAAGCACCAGGTTTTGGGTCCCAGATGGGCAACCCTTTCAGGCCCCCTCCTGCTGTAGCAGCTTTTCTGTCCTCAATAAATCCTGCTTTCTCACTTTGTCCATGTCCTCATTCTTCCTGGACATGAGACAAGAACCTCGACCTTGAAGAGGTGCAACCTGAAGAGCTGCAACCTGAAGAACTGCAGAAGATGATCAGAGTCGAAAAGCCATGCACCCCAGGGGCTGGCTTGCCAGCCGACAGAGCCGACTGAGCCGGAAGAGCTGTCAGAAGAAGGCAGAGAAGGAAGCTGAGGCACCCAGGGTAAGGCTAGGCTTACCAGCCCACCGCACCACCAACACTCTCAGGGATTGGCTTGCCAGCCCATTAGAGCTGACATTTCCCGGGCTAGGTTTACCAGCCCACTTATGACCCTCTATGTGGCTTGGTGGGCCAATCCATTGAGCTGACACTCTTGAAACCCAGGCTGACCTGAAAAATCCACATCATAATCAAATACAATTTTTGTTAATACTTACTAATATTAGTCAACACCTCTTTTTCCGATGCAAAAATAATTTTAGATTATAAAAATAATTTGTCAATTATCATTTATATGACTATGACGGTCATCATAACCAAATTACATAAGTAGATCAATGAGAAGTCTGCCAAAGTTACCACTGCAGTAACTACTTAGCAGTTTTATTTTTAAAAAATTTACTACTAGCCAGGCTCGGTGGCTCAGTCTGTAATCTCAGCTCTTTGGGAGGCCAAAGTGAGTGGATTGCCTGAGCCCGCGTGTTCGAGACCCGCTTGGGCAACTTGGCAAGCCCTCATCTCTACAATAAATCAAAAATTAGCCGTGTGTGGTAGCACGCACCTGTGGTTCCTGCTATTTCGAAGGCTGAGGCGGAAGGATCGCCTGAGCCCAGCAGGTAAAGGGTACGGTGGCCAGGAGCGGCCATTGCACTCCAGTCTGAGTGACAGCGTGAGACTCTAACTCAAAAAACAAACAAAAAAAATTTACTACTGATTACTTTTAAAAATGTTTTTTAACTACCAGAAATCCAGATTAAGGGTCTTATTAGTCATTTCTTCATAAATATAGTATACAAGGTAACAGCTGAAAGCATTCTCAGTGTCATTCACCTATAAGATCTTTAAGACACATCTCTTAATATAGAATCATTAACAAGAAGCTATAATTCTGTCTGATCTCTGTAAATGTATCACTCTAAAGATGTTCCAGATACAACTTCTCTGGCCACTTTATCTCTCAACAGATGGTATTATCAATGTGTTTTATGACATTTCAGTTTTGTTTCTCTTTTCCTGCTCTTTCATTAAAGATTAGGAAAAACTACTAATATGTTTGGACTTCAGGTTATTCATCTATAAATTAGCGAGATGCTAACATTATGAGTGCGATCATTCATTCATGAGATTTTTATTTTTTTATTTTTAATTTTTTTAATTTTTTAATTTTTTTGAGTTGGTGTCTCACTCTGTCGCCCAGACTGGAGTGCAGTGGCCGCTCCCAGACACCGCAGCCTCGACCTGCTGGGCTCCGGCGATCCTTCCGCCTCAGCCTTCCGAGTAGCCGGAATTACAGGCACGCGCTACCACGCCCAGCTGATTTTTTGATTTATTGTAGAGATGACGTCTCACCATGAGATGTTTTAAGGTGGTAGCTTCTCTTTCCTATCCTGTGATTTTCCATAAACTATTCTGAGTGTTTGTAGATTTACATGTGGAATGTCTTGAAATCATATATATTGATAGATTTTAATATACTTTAAAAAATTCTGAGGCAAAAAATGTTGAAAGTGTGTGTGTGTGTGTGTGTGTGTGTGTGTGTGTGTGTGTGCGCGTGTGTGTGTGTTTGAGATGCAGTCTCACTATGTTGTCCAAACTGACCTTGAACTATTCCTTGGTTTAAGTAATCCTCCCACCTCGGTCTTACAAAGTGCTAAGTTTACAGGTATGAGCCACTGCAACTGGCCTGGTTGAAGTGTTATCAAGAAGCATATGTACTACAAGGTGTTTTTTGGTAGTGAAAATAAAGGAAACAATCTAGAGGTCCAAAGAATGGGACTAGTCTAACATTTGACAATTAAATTGCATGTGATATGCTGGGTGCAGCGGCTCATGACTATAATCCTAGCACGTTGGGAGGCCAAGGTGAGAGGATTGCTTGAGTTCACGGGTTCAAGACCAGTCTGGGCAACATGGTGAGACCTCATATTTACAACAAATTTAAAAAAAAATTAGCCAGACATAGTGGCACATGCCTATGGTTCCAGCTACTTGGAAGGTTGAGGCACCATCCCCATGAAATCTCACTTGTCCTATTCCTCCATTATCCAGGTCCCACCCTGGTCCCACATGTGGCAGGAGTTGCTTCTATCCCATGGAACCTGTGCTACTGGCTAATGGGTCTTAGGTGTCTCAGGGGACTAAATCTCAGACCATCAGTCCCACCCCAAACCTTGATCCATTCCCCACCTTTTCCCCCTCATACCTAGAAAAATGCTGGCCTTTCTCATCTTAAAATGCATCCTCTTGGCCAGACATGGTGGCACTTGTAATCCCAGCACTTTGGAAGGTGTTCTAGGCCAGGGCTTTGAGACCAGCCAGGGCAACTTGGAGAGACCTTGTCTCTACAATAAATCAAAAAATTAGCTAGACGTGGTGCTGCATGCCTGTAGTTCCAGCTACTTGGAAGGCTGAAGTGGAAGTATCTCCTGAGCCTAGCAGGTCAAGGCCGCGGTGGTTGTGAGCATGCCACTGCACTTCAGCCTGGGTGACAGAGTGAGACTCTGACTCAAAAAAAAAAAAAATTACATGTGATATTCTAATTAGTATAGTCTATGATGTATTTTATATTATATATTATGATATATTATGTGATATGTCACATTGATTTCACATATGCATATAACAGCTCTATAGTATAACATTTGAATTACTGAACATTTTCTTGCATGGAATGCCAAAATTCATTTATTTATTTATTTACTTGATTTATTCACATTTACTAACTGGATAAATCCTCTACATCCTAGACAATGTTTAAAGGCTCACAAAACCCAGGATTTTAAAACATAAATTTAATGTGATATTGTTATTGCAAACATACACACACATTTCTCTTATTTATCTATTTATTTGAGTTGGAATCTCATTCTGTCACCCAGCCTGGAGTGCAGTGGCACACTCATGGCCACCCCAGCATAATCGATATTCTTGACTCTGGCAATTCTTCTGCCTTGGCCCTCCAAGTAGCCAGAACTACAGGTGTGCACTACTACAGCCAACTAATTTTTTAAATTTATTTATTGTAGAGACAAGGTCTTGCCAAGTTCACAGGCTGGTATAGAACCCGCGGACTTAGGCAATACACTCGCCTCAGCGTCCCAAAGTGCTGGTATTACAGCTTAGCCACTGAGCCCAGTCCACACACATTTCATATATATCGTATAATATTGTACATCACAATGTAATATATTAGTATATCGTAATATGTATAATTACTTTATAATATATTATGGCATATTAATATATCTTAATAGATGTGCATATATTGAAATAACTAGTATAGCATGCAGGGTAACATGTCTTATAGTCTGCATGTCTATGTGTGCATATACATATAAAAACACACATATAATAAGCATATAAATGTGCAAAAGCATATCTATTATACGTGACATTGCACCTAAACTATGTTGATTATAAAATATGATGTAAAGTAATATAATTTAATGTAATACAAATTTCATATTATAATGACTATGTTATCATACATAATTTAATGTGTTTACAGTCATTATATGTATTTTTTTTTTTTTTTTGAGTTGGAGTCTCACTCGGTCGCCCAGACTGGAGTGCAGTGGCTGCTCCCGGCCACCGCAGCCTCGCCTGCTGGGCTCCGGCGATCCTTCCGCCTCAGCCTTCCCAGTAGCAGGAATTACAGGCATGCGCTACCACGCCCGGCTGATTTTTTGATTTATTGTAGAGATGAGGTCTCGCTGCCCAGGTGGGTCTCGAACCCGCGGGCTCAGGCAATCCCCTCACCTCAGCCTCCCAAAGGCGCGGGATTACAGGCTGAGCCACCGAGCCCGGCTTATATGCATTTTTAAAGTTTTTATTTCCTACTAACATGTACGTTCCATAATGATGCAGATTTTTCAGGTCAGCCTGGGCTTCAAGAGTGTCAACTCAATGAATGGGTCAACCAGTCAAGCCCCAGAGAGGGTCGTGGAGGGGCTGGTAAGTCTAGTCCCACAAGTGTCAGCTCTAATGAACTGGCAAGCCAAGCCCTGAATGTTGCGATGGGGGGGGGGCGGTTGGCAAGTCTAGACCCCAGGGTGTTGGCTTTTGAGGCTCGCTTTCCTCTGACAGCTCTCCTGGTTCAGTTGGCTCTGTCAGCTGGCAAGCCAGCCTCTGGGGTGCATAGATTTTTGACTTCGATGATCTTCTGCAGTTCTGCAGGTTGCAGTTCTTCAGAGTTAAGGTTCTTGTTTCATGCCCAGGAAGAAGGAGGGACATGGACAGCTGGAAAGTGAGAAAGCAGGATTTATTGAGGACAGAAAAGCTCCCACAGCAGGAGGTGCCCATCTGGGGCCAAAAACTTGGTGCTTATATAGCCCTAAGTCCAAGCTGATTGGCTAGCATTAGCTGTGAGTTGTTGCTGTTCTGTTTGGTTGCTTTTCAATTCCAGAAGTGAGTACCTAAACTCTAGTTTGAGAAGTTTGCAGGGAGTTGTTTACCAATGCTGAGCCTGAGAGGGCTGTTGTAGTTGCTACATTGCTACGGAGGACCCGCCTGTCTGTCTGCCTAACCTTTCTCTAGCTATCTTGTCTCAACAATGAATTGTGTTTTGTCCACCACTGTATTCCAAGCCTGAAACACCACCTGGAATTTGGAAGATTTACCCAGATAGTAAATGTGAACAAATTAATGCATCAACAAATACATTTTAACATATAAAATAGGGCAAAATAAAATTTTAAAATGCTATAGTATAAAACTATAAAATGATACAAAAGTGATAAGATTTTAATGAAAGAAACAAGGTTTGAAACAGAAATTTTATATGATTCTATATTGTAAGAAAAGCATATTTGGGGGAAGCAGGACTAGTGAGAATGAGTTGAAACTGAAATGAGATGTTTGAAGATATTGACAAAGCCTGGATCATGCTCAACTCAGTAGGTAAAGTTAAGGCATTGTTTCCTATTGGTAGCAACTGAAAAAATTTAGGCATGTTCCCAGACTGATGAGTGTATCAAGGTTATGCCACATCATTTCACACTAAAGCAAGTATTCTACTTTAGTCGCTGGCACAGAGTGACAAAGAATTCTGAGCCATTTTTCTTAATTAGCATACTTTACTTTTAGTTGTAGATTCATAGAAATTTTTTTTCAGAAATTACAGTTCCTATTGCCAAATTTCAAAATTTCATTAGTATTCTACATTAATATGAGCATTTGGTACAATTGATGAACCAATGTTTATACATTATTATTAAAGTAGATCTGTAGCTAACATGAGTGCGTTTTGTGTTACATACAGTCCTATTGACAAATTAATAATGTCATATGAGCATCACTACAGTATTATACTGAATAGTTTCCCACCCCAAAACATTCTGTGATTCAAATTCTCATTACCTTTATCATCTTTCCTTCATAATATCTTGGCAACCACTAATTTTTTTTGTTTTCTCTATAGTATTGTATTGTCTAGCATGTCACATAGTTGTAAACATACAATATGCACCCTTTTCAGATGAGCTTCTTTCACGTGGTAATATACATCTAAGGGTCCTCTATATTTTTTTCATATTTTGATAACTCATTTTTTTCTTATCCCTGAATAATATTTCATTGTACGAATGCACTAGTTTGTTTATCCATTCACCTATTGAAGGACATTCTGGCTGCCTCCACTGTTGTTCGTTATAAATATACATGCTATAAACATTTGCGTGCAGATTTTTGTGTAGACAAAAGTTTTAAACTCATTTTTTAAAATACCAGGAAGTGAAATGGCTAGATGGTAATGCAAGCCTGCTTTCAATTTTGTAAGAAGTTGCTAAACTTAAAAAAAAAATGGTTGCATCATTTTGCATTTCCATCAGCAATGAATAATTGTTCATGCCATTCCACATCTTTATCAGCATTTGGTGTTGCTAGGGTTTTGAATTTTAGCTGTTCTAATAGGCATGTGATAGTTTCTGATTGTTATTTTAATTTGCTATTTGCTAGTGTTATATAATATTATCTTTTTGTAACATAATTTTATCTGTCCTGTATCAGACATGTGTTTTCCAAATATTGCTTCCTAGTTCGTGGATTATCCCTTTATTCTATTAACTGTGTCTTTTTCAGAGCAGAAATTTTAAAAAATTGTATGCTATAAACTGAATGTATTACTTTAAAATTTATTTATTGAAATTCAAATGCTCAGTCTGATGGTATTAGACAAGAATTTTGGGAGGTGATTAGGTTATGAATTGAATTAGTGTCCTTATAAAAGAGAACCCAGAAATCTCCATTGCCCTCTCATCATTTGAGAACAAAGGAGAAGATGGTCATCTATGACCCAGGAAGCAAGTCCTCATCATATGTTAAATCTACCAGCACCTTGATCTTGTACTTTCCAGCCTTCAGAACTATGAGAAATTAACTTCTATTAGTTATAATCCACCAGGCTATGTATCCTGTTTTATATTAGCTTGAATGAAGTAACATTTTATTTTATTGTTACAAAATTGTCAATAAGTCCCTCATTCAGTTGTTAGTTTTCTATGAATTTCCCCAGAAAATTCTTTCTTTTTGAGTACTTGAGCTTCTTAGTTAATTTATAGAAGTTTTACTGACACAATTTGAATTTCTTATGATTCTTTTCAAGATTATCTGAAAAATTAACTTGTTCCTTCAAACAAAATCTTAAAATTTTGGTTAAACTTTTAAAAATATTGTACCGAGAATTTGTCATATTTTTTCTATTAGTTTGAGTTTTATACTAGTGTTTATATTCGTATTAAGATTCAGTATCTCTAGTTGAAATATATGTTTATGTATGATGTATCTAAGCAGAAATTGTGTTATAATTCATACATTTCTATGTATGTGATGAAGGTATCATTTCTATCAAAAATTTTGTAAAATGTAATTTACTCCATGTCTTGAGTAACTGATCTTGTGCAAATGCTAATATAATGACATCCATTTCACTTTTCTACTGTAGCTCACCGAGTAATAAAAAGTGGGATAAAATATAAAATGAATAAATTTCTCTAATAAATTAAGCTAGAAAGGTTTTAAAACAATAAGCATGAGACTATAATTAATATACAAAAAAAAAAACATGAAATTGAGATGACATCCAAAGGGGAATCAAGACTAAACATATGGGTCATAGGATGCCGACAAGGGCAGTGAAAGAAGAAGAGCAGAAAAACAGTCAAGAAGAGCAGAAAAACAGGTCTATTGAGTACTCTGCAAGGAAAAGAGCAGCAGGCAATAAGGGAGCTGTCTATATCAAGCCAGTGACTTGAAGTGTCTTCACAGTGGAGCTGACCTCCTTTTTGATTAGAGTTAGGGTTAGGATTCCCATCATGCATTAAGGTTCCTGCCATGCAAATGAGGCAATTCTGACTGGTTATTGTTCAACTTTGATTGTAGCCTACTGATCCATTTCATGATGAGTAATTTACATGAAAAATCTGCCCACACCATGCTGAGTGTTCACCAGTTTGACCCTGTGTCCCATCCTCTCTATTAACTGTATCTCACCCAACCTCAAGCAACTTTTTTTTGTTTACACAGATGAAAAAAATTCTCAAAGGAAAATGTTCTGCTGAGATAAAAGAAGTTTTAAAAATGGCAGAAACACTAAAAGGCATCAAAATTGACAAGTTCAAAGACTGTTTTGGCGAGACTGTTTTGACAATGGGAAAAGTGTCTTGATAAGTGTATAGCATCAAACAGACAGTACTTTGAAGGTGACTGAAGTTTAAACATGTAAGAATAAATACACAAATTTTTATAAATAAGTTCTGTTTTGAGGGGTCCCCCATATACCTGAAAATAAAACAAGTAAAATAATATTCAAAAAAAGAGTGAAATTGAAATTATTTTTATGCATTATCAAAATTTCTTTTGAAACTAGGCTTAATTTCTTTTAAATATTTATTTTAAAAACAGGGTTAATCATAAAAGTTTATAAGCAAAAATGCAAAAATTGTTAGATAAAATAAGCATTGATTAGTAAAACAACAATGTTAATAGTATCTGTCTGTTCAATTAAAATGTAACATTGAAGTATTCTACAGTAATAGTATGCAGTTTAAGAGGATAGTATGCTAGTTTAACCATTTAAAAATATATATTTAAGACATCAAAGACAAGAAGACTTCATGAGTTAAAATAAAAGCCAAAAAGAAGTGAATTTTATGAATCTATCGTAACTGAAGAATAATTGATAATCTAAAAAAGTTATTGTTAATTACTATATTTTAACACTACATGCAATATCTTACAAACATACAGTTTGTATCAGTCATGGATCTCCTGAAAAACAGAACTGATATACATAGATAGGAGATTCATTTTTAAAAATTAGATCATGCTATTTTGAGAACTGACAACTCAGAAATTTGCAGGGCAGGAGAATAGTCTAGAAATTCCAATAAGAGTTGATGTTGCAGAATTTCTATATTTCAGTTAGAAGACAGAATTCCATATCCTCTGGGGGCCTAAGTCTTTTCGTTTAAGATATCTGACCGCTGGGCTCAGTGGCTCAGCCTGTAATCCTGCGCTTTGGGGAGGCTGAGGTGAGTGGATTGCCTGAGCCCGTGGGTTCGAGACCCGCCTGGGCAGTGAGACCTCATCTCTACAGTAAATCAAAAAGTCAGCCGGGCGTGGTAGCACATGCCTGTAATTCCGGCTACTTGGAAGGCTGAGGCGGAAGGATCGCCGGAGCCCAGCAGGTCGAGGCTGCAGTGGCCGGGAGCGGCCACTGCACTCCAGTCTGGGCGACCGAGTGAGACTCCAACTCAAAAAAAAAAAAGAAAAAAAGATATCTGACTGATTGGATGATGCCCACCCAATTGTGAAGGATAATCAGCATTATTTAAAGTCCACACATTTATATATTAATCACATCTACCAATATACTGCGAGCAAACTCTAGTTATTTGGTCAACTGATGTTTGATCAAATAACTAGGCAACGTAGACTAACCAATTTGACACCAAATATTAGTATCACAACATTTAACATCAAAGCAATCCAAGAAAGGATGTCTAACATAGATACCAATTATTTAAAATTGTGCTAGTGCTACCTATCAAAATTAGAAAATAAAATTTTAAGAATGTAGAGACAAGAACGAAATGTAAAGGTATTCTCATGTGATATGAATGACTACATAAATAACACAAAATATGAAAAATATGTTGTGGGAATTAATAAGTGAATTTATCTATTTGGTTGAATATAAGAACATGTTATGAAAACATACTGTATTTCTCTACTGAAGGAAGAAATAGCAAGAGCAACAACAAATACCTGACATTGTGTTTTAAAAGAGCCTTATGAGTCTGATGAGGTCCCACTTGTTTATCTTATCTCTTACGGCATGGGCACTTGGGGTTTTTGATCAGGAATTGGTTGCCAGTTCCAATTTCCATAATGGTATCTCCTGCATTTTCTAAGAATCTTATAGTTTGAAGTTTTACGTTTAGGTCTTCGATCCACTGAGAGTTGATTTTTGTGTATGGTGATAGGGTAGGGGTCTTGTTTTAATCTTATGCATGTGGTCAGCCAGTTTTCCCAGCAACATTTACTGAATAGGTTCTCCTCTCCCCAGTGGTTTGATGGTGGAGGCTTTATCAAAGATAGGTTAGTTGAGAAATTGAGGTTGTGCTTCCAGAATCTCTATCCTGTTTCATTGGTCTCTATGCTTGTTCAAGTACCAATGTTTTGATTATTGTAGCTTTATAATAAAGTTTAAAGTCTGGAAGTGTGATACCTCCTGCTTGTTTATTCTTTTCTTTTCTTTTTTCTTTTTCTTTTTTTTTTTTTTACTAATAATTGTTTTGGCTATTCATGGTTGTTAATGTTTCCATATGAATTCCTGTATCATCGCTTCCAGGTCTGAGAAGAGTGCTGATGGTAATTTGATGAATATTGCATTAAATCTGTAGATTGCCTTAGATGGGATGAACATACAAGCAGCCAACAGATACTTGAAAAAATGCTCAGCCTCACTAGTCATCAAATAAATGCACATTAAAACCACACTGAGATACCACCTAACTCCAGTCAGGACCATCATCAATAACTTAAAAAACAACAGCTGTTGGAAAGGATGCAGCAAAAAGAGATCACTTCTACACTATTGGTGGGAGTATAACTAAAACAACCTCTGGAAAACATTTTGGTGATTCCTAAAAGATAAAAATCAACCTTCCATAAAACCCCTCAATTCCCCTACTGGGAATATACCCTGAGAAACTCAAATCATTCTATGCAAAAAAATACCTGCACACTCATGTTTATTGCAACATTGTTCACAATAGCAAAAACATGGAACCAACTGTTAGAAAAAAAATTTCTAACCCTGAATTGTACCTCACATCTTTAAAATTTTAAAAAATAGTTTTTTAAAAGAGGCTTATGAAGAAAATTATTTGAACTTTTGAAAAAAGATATCAACTAATGTAGATTTTGATAATATTAATTAGAAAAATAGTATTAGATGTCGATGTTATTTGTCCTAAATTCTAAAAATCCAATTGCTAAAATAAAAAGTCTAAATTTTGCTATTTACTCATATTTTTCTAATATTTTCCCAGATTAGTAAAAGCTCACAGTTACAATTATTCTTATGGAAAGAAATTAATTAATAAGGTACACTCTACTCAATAGCAATACAGCTTATACAATTGTAAAATAAGGCCAAGGTCATTTTTTTTCCATAGGCAAGTGAACACATAGAATGAAAAGACTCAGAAACGAGCTAATACATAAATAAAAAGCTAAGTAATAGCACAGTAGGCATTGTGGATCTGTGGTGGAAATGATTGAGTATATAGTGGCACAATTTTTATTTATAGTGAGAAGGATGTTGGATTTCTACCTCATAAAATTAAAAAAATCTTCAGATAAATGTATTATTTAAATGTAAAAGGTAACTCATTTAAGATTTACCAGAGGATATAGGGGAATAGATTTATAGTCTTATGGTAGAAATAATTTCTAAATCTATAAGTACAATGCCCAAACCAAAAGGAAATAAAATATTAAATTGAATACAAAAATTAAATGTTTTGTTTTACAAATAAGACAACTATAGTAAATTCAAAAGTAAGGCCTTAACTTGAAGAAGAAATCTGCCAAACATGTAACAAAGTGATATTATCCACAATCGATAAGGGACTCCCAAAATTAAGCATATAAATAAATCCACAATAAAAAATAAAATAAAATGATCAAAAGGCATTTTTAACATGAAATCAACCTGGAAGCACAGTGACTGATAATATATACATGTAATCAGGGAAACTCAACCCAAGATAATGTTTTATACTTTTTAGATGATAGAAAGTAAAATATCTGACAATAATTAGTATGAAGCCGGGCTCGGTGGCTTAGCCTGTAATCCCGCGCCTTTGGGAGGCCGAGGTGAGTGGATTGCCTGAACCCGCGGGTTCGAGACCCGCCTGGGCAGCGAGACCTCATTTCTACAATAAATCAAAAAATCAGCCGGGGATGGTAGCACATGCCTGTAATTCTGGCTACTTGGAAGGCTGAGGCAGAAGGATGGCCAGAGTCCAGCAGGTCAAGGCTGTGGTGGCCGGGAGCGGCCACTGCACTCCAGTCTGGGCGACCGAGTGAGACTCCAACTCAAAAAAAAAAAAAAATAATAATAATAATAATAATAATAATAATAATTAGTATGAATGTGGGACTGTAGCAGTTACAAAATTGTTATAGTATTAAGACAGATGCCATGGCTTATACTTGCAATCTCAGCATTTTGGGAGGCAGAGGTAGGAGAATTGCTTGAATCCAAGAGTATGAGACTAGCCTGGGCAACAAAAAGACACCTTCTTTCTACAAAAATAAAAATAACCCGGGCATGGTGGCTGACACCTGTAATCACAGCACTTTGGGATGTCAAGGATAGAGGATTGCTTGAGCTCAGTACTTTAAGGACAGACTAGACAACATAACAAGACCTCCTCTCTACAAATATGCAAAAAATTAGCCAGTCATGGTGATGCGTGCCTGTAGTCCCAGTTACTTAGACTGCTGAGGCAGAATAATTGCTTGAGTACAGCAAATCAGGTTGAGGCTACAGTGAGCCATGATCATGCCAATACACTCCAGCCTGGATGACAGAGTGTGACTCCAACTCAAAATAAAAAATAAATAAGCCCAGCATCATGGTGCAAATCTATAGTTCCAGCTACTTGGGAGGTTGATACAGGAGGATCACTTGAACCCAGAATTTGGAGACTGTGCTCAGCCCTGATGGTGCCATTGCACCCAGCCTGGGCAACAGAGTAAAATTAGCTCAAGAAAAAAAAATTGTGTAATATAAATAAGCTTGTCGGTCTTTAAATCTCTTTGAGAAAATGTTAACTTTATGTAGGAAATTGAATAAGCACATATACTATCACTCTGTAATCTCAATATTATTTATAAACCCCAGCAAATGTTTACACTAAAGGAAGAGAATATTTTCATGAATATTTTAATAACACTGTTTCTATAAAAAATTTAAAAATGCATAAATGACCATTCAAAGGTTGCAGCAATGAACATGAGCATATTCATTCAACAAATTGCTGCCTAGGCATAAAAAAAATGACTGATCTATAACTTGATGTATCAAACTTGATGTATCATGGAAATAAAAAAGAAAATAACAAAATTGCATATATGAATGAGGATCCCCCCAAAACACAGAATTTATTTAGTAAAAAATTGGGTATTTATTCTTACATATATAGACTTTAGTCACCTATAAAGTACTGTCTATTTGATGCAATACACCTAACTGAGATACTTTTTCCACTGCTCAGAATAGTTTTTAGTGCTTCTACCTCTTCCATATCGGCAAAAACATTTCTCGTTGAGGACTTTTTTCATCCTGGGAAACAAAAAATTTTCTTAGGGCAAGATCAGGTAAATAAGGAGGGTGGGGCACAGGGGTCATATTGTTTTTTGGCAAAAGCTGAACACACATTGCAGTGTGGGCAAGTGTACTGGTGAATCCCCCATCATGAAATGGGCAAATACATTGAAAGAATCTCCCCTGCAAAAACTCACAGAAATATAATGTAGCCTAACAACAATGCTAGTTGATACACTGATGTCATTGGGTTCCTAAAACTCTCACTTAATGGGGGAAGCTGGTGCTACAAGGGGCCAATCATCCAAAAAATAATTTCATTTTATTGGGGGGTACCCCTTGTAGATTCATTTCATCTCTATAGAGTACAAAAATAAGTTGCTTGACTCTGTGGCTCAACCTGTAATCCCAGCGCTTTGGGAGGCCGAGGTGAGTGGATTGCCTGAGCCCGCAGGTTCAAGACACATCCGGGCAAATTGGTGAGACCTCATCTCTACAATAAATCAAAAAATCAGCCAGGCATGGTAGCGCGAGCCTGTAGTTCCAGCTACTTGGAAGGCTGAGGCGGAAGGATCGCCGGAGCCCAGCAGGTCGAGGCTGCGGTGGCCGGGAGCGGCCGCTGCACTCCAGTCTGGGCGACAGAGTGAGACTCCAACTCAAAAAAAAAAAAAAAAAAAAAGGGCAACACTAACCAAAATGTTATTAATTCATTTATATATTTGAAAATACTATAGATAAAATACAATAAACACAAAATTTAACATATGATTTACTTTTGGGTGGAAGAAAAAAATTGTTATTAAGGATGAACAAACAGTGGTTCTGTATTAGTGAAAAATGTTTATTTTCTAGGGTGAGCTTCTATGTGTTCATGTAATTACCATGCTTTTAAATGTACAAAAATAAGTATATTTTTATATTTTAAAAAATATGTGTGCATACATATATTTGTTTATGTTTAAATACCACGGCAAAGACAACTAAAAAGCCGAGTTCAGTGGCTCAACCTGTAATCTCGCGCTTCGGGAGGCTGAGGTGAGTGGATTGCCTGAGCCCGCGGGTTCGACACCCACCTGGGCAGCTTGGCGAGACCTCATCTCTACAATAAATCAAAAATCAGCCGGGTGTGGTAGCACGTGCCTATAATTCCAGCTACCTGGAAGGATTGCTGGAGCCCCAGCAGGTCGAGGCTGCGGTGGCCAGGAGCAGCCACCGCACTCCAGTCTCGGTGACAGAGTGAGACTCCAACTAAAAAAACAAAGACAACTAAAGATAAAATGGAAATATCTGTACATTTTGTAAGTAAGAAGATTTTTTTTTATTATCACACAAAAATACAAACAGGTAATTCTAAAGATTTTTGCAAATGAAAAATGTTTTAACCCATTATTTTAAAATGTTTTGACCCATTATATGCCTTTTTATTTGCAACACTGAAAAAAATTCAAATTTTGATAATATTTAGTGTTTGGCAACTTGTAGGAAATATCACATCTGCTTGTGATACTATCTCATATCGCAACATTTATGCTAATCAAGAAGGCAAAGCCCTTGGAATACAGACTTTTATTTTAAAATTTTATACACTCAGAATTTCAGCTTAAAAAAATCTTCTTAGAAAATAATAAATAAGTACTTTAGCTACCTCATAGTGACTGTAGTGTAATATTTTCAACAAAATTTTTGTTAGTATGTATTTCTCAATTATTTTGTACTTTGCTGAAAACCAAAACAAACCTTTCTTCATTTTTAAGCTATTATGAAAACTTAGAGGGTAAGGCATAGAGATTTTTACTCAGTAAACATTCAATATGTAGATTATTTTTGGTGTACAACTATATGCCTTTACAGTTTACAAAGGTATCAGTAAAGCACAAGATATGATTTCCCCTTCCTTTGTTTTTTCTAATATTTTCTACCAATGAGAAAAAGAATTGTTTAAATAAATGCAAAAGGCTCCTTGCATGTTCTTGTTATATGAATGTCAGACTATGAGAATGATTCTTTTCTTAAAGTGGGAGATGAAAATAGATTTAAGTTTGAGTTTTCCCCAGTATCTTATTTTGATAGTTAAGTATTTTCAATTTTGTTCTTTTTTCCTCTTACTTTGTGCTTCCAACTCTGTTTTGCTGGTGACATTATGAGTAGATACGTGTATAAAAATGTAGTAAATAATGAGGAGTAAAAACTGTAAAGAAACAATAACTAAGAAAATAGAAATGAAACAATGCAAGAAGCAGACAAGAAAAAAAAAATAATGTAAGGTGCATGGCTAAGAAAACTCTTCCTGCATCTGATCATAGTCTGCGAAGAAAATTCATCATATACATGTTATTTTTCTAAATCAACTTTCTGAATATTTGCTATGTGTTTTGCACTGTGCTAAATTGTACTGCATAGCTTCCTGTTAAATAATGGCCATGGTTATGACCTAAAAACAGTGAAACACTGTGGCTTGTGAAGTTGAAATAACTTGACCACTGTAGACACAGCTAGTGGGTGGCGGAGCTGGGTTTTCAACCCAGATGATTTAGAAAATAACATGTATAATGAGCATGATAGTGTTCATACAAATAAAGAGTAGCTGAATAGAAAGTGAATGCTTATAAAATTATTTAGATCAGGATATGTGATATAATTTTGATATTTTCAACAATAAATTGACCATGGAATTTGCAGTCATTTAACTTTAATCTTTTTTTAATAAATAAAATAAAATAAATATTTTTTCTCTTTAATGGAATAATGTGCATTACATTTTCTTAAGTCATTTTATGTTCTTTTGCTCTATTTATCAATAACATAAAATTACTATCACTGGTGTTCTGAAAGGATAATATTGCATTTAAACAGAAAATATTCCAATTCCTTTTAGGTAACATTGCAACTGACATTTAAAACATCCTTTTATAGAAATAACTGGATGGACAACTGATTTTTTGTTGTTGTTGCATATTTTCAGTGAAAAATGTAGTTTTGAGATATAAAAATACTTTCTTGGCTCTTAAATGCTTACAGAGATAACCGCACAAATCTTAATGCAAATGTAAATATGCTGTTAAAATGTTGTACTGTGGAATGCACGCAGAACTCCCTAATCAAACTTATTTTCTCTTTAACCATAATAGGGATTAGTACCTTGAGTTACCTTGATCTTCTTTCATGTCACTAAAAACTTGAAAAGATTTGTGGATATGGATATTATTAAAATTGAGCCTTAATTGGAACTTAATCTTCATAATTATGCATAATTGCCCATGTTTATTGCTTCTACAATGAGGACACATTTTCCTTTAGCTCCCAGGAAGCCTGTGCTAAAGCATCAGAAACAGCATTAGATAATATGATCATATACACTTCACTGACTTTATTTGGTTATGCAGTATTATCATTCAAAGAGAGACATAAAGAACTTGCACTACCATGGCCTCTTATTTTGCCAAATAATATGAATAAAATGAAAGATACAATTTCAAAAAGATTTTTTAAAATGAATTCATAGAATTTTATTAACTTAAAGCTATATGAAATATTTTGCCTATTTCTATAATTCTCAGTTGTAAAATGATCAGTAATGCAGGAGTTTTGGTAATAAAAGATCAAGTATCATTGTAATGCATTTTACTAAATCAAATAAAATTATTTAGGATATTAATTTTCCTGAACTGTCTGGAGCGCAAGCAAAATGAATTATTAATTTTGAGAATGCTGATAATTGATGACGACAGTTATGTCTTATCATTGGCATACCAATATAAAATTATCAATATGTACTTATATTCCTTTCCTCTAGTCATGCTACATTATTAATTATTTTAATTATGATTTCAGATATTGCTATTATTAACTAAGACTTATTAGATAGCCTATGATTCTTTAGGGCTAGAGGTAAATGGAAGCATGTGAAATAAAAAAGGCATATTGAACAGATCCATGAATAGGCCACTTGAAGATTAGTAAAGTTTCAAATGAGCAAATAAACAATTTCTTGTTGTTTTGAAGTTTTATCAAATGACCAAAGCAAACTTATCTTCTGTATCATTTTAAAAACATATAGAATGTCTAAAGCTGAAATAGTGATAAGTTCTGAAGTATAATTTCTTATAATTTCAAATAAATTTGGAAAAAACTGTTAAATGTGAAATGCTTAGTCAGTTTCATTTTTAAGGTACATTTTAACAAAATAAATTCTACTTTTACAAATATGTGCTATTTTTAGTCTTAATATTGAATAATTATACTTTTTTATTGATATAAATGCTATTATAATTTCTGAACTCATTCCTTACCTCCATAGTTCTCAGCCCTGGGCTCAGGATGTTTTCAAATAATACTAAAGCCATGTCTTTTTCTTGTAGGATTCTAATTTGATCATTCTGATGCTGAAATCATTTTTTATGTCATTCTATTAATGTGGCTATTGATAAGGAAAACCCCCAGTTCAAATCCTTTGCTAGTCTAAAGAATGACAGCATCCAGCTTGGGAGATATACTACATGTAGTTCGTAGGAATTCCTGATAATCATAATGAATATTGGATAGTTAAATTTAGAAGGATATTTTGTAACCTTCACAATGTTAATGTAATCATGGATTAATAGAAGCTGTGTTCCTAACATTATAAATCCTGTTTCCTGCTAAAACTAAAGGTAATCATTAACAATGTAGTCTCAGGTCTGATTTACTTGCATTAAATCAATACCTATTTTAGTGTTCACTGATTTTGTTTTTGATAATTCATAGCTTTTTACAGTGTAAAGAAGCTGACCTACTCTTTCCCATGTACTCTGTGTAACCTGTTAAAAAGTTACTTAACTCCTGAAAGCATTCCTTTGTCTTTAATAATAAAGGCATGAAGCTCAGAGTGGTGCAGAAATGTATAGGCAATGAACATCAGAGTACTGGAACTCAGATATCCTGGGAATGTTCTGAAATGTCATAGCTTGATACTAATCTATAGCAAACTTAACATTTGCTTATAAATATGAACTGCAAAATCCAAGAAGTCAAGCAGACTTGGAGGCTGAGGTGAGTGGATTGCCTGAGCCCGAGGGTTCGAGACCCGCCCAGGCAACTTGGTGAGACCTCATCTCTACAATAAATCAAAAAAATTAGCTGAGTGTGGTAGCGCGCACCTGTAGTTCCAGCTACTTGGAAGGCCGAGGCAGAAGGATCGCCAGAGCCCAGCAGGTAGAGGCTGCGGTGGCTGGGAGTGGCCACTGCACTCCAGTCTGGGAGACACAGTGAGACTCCAACTCAAAAAAAACCAAAACCAAAAACAAAAAAACAGCTAAGTTCTGATGCCCCAATTCTGAATTCAGAAATAAACTTCTTTCTTCCCAGTTCCTAGCCTCTCAACTCTTATTGGCAGAAAGAGAAAGCAGGTGTGTGTTCCATAAATCATTTTACTATCATTCTGAGTCACTTCAATAGGCTATGAATTTATTATGAGTAGGAACATTTTTATTTTTCCAGGTTGGCCAACAGAACACAGATCAGAGGCATCAAGACAGAGCAGAGGCTGTAACAACAAATTAATCTTATTATAAAGGTAGACATTTAAATTTCAACATAATATCTGTTGGTAAATAGTTTTTTGAGAAAGCAAACTGTGGGAGACATGTCTGTTGGGCCCCTAAAGGTTCACTAAAATAATTACTGGCATACAAATTTTATTTAACATGTGCACACAGGAGCTTTCAGAATGAAGAGTCAACTTCCCCATGAGTTACAAAAACTTAAATACTATCTTGAGATTACAGGAAGAATGCAGGGTTGTATTCTAGTAAAACAATTTATGGAAGGAGAAAGAAGAGGAATTCTATTGAGGGCAACACAGGGTTGAGACAATGAATGGATGGAGAAAACAGAATAGGTCCAAATAGTTGTCTTCAAAATTCAAATGATCCTTGGAGACAGTCATTATACTTGTAGGAGGGTTTCCTCGGGAAATCTTGCTCTTCTTTTCTGCAATAGATAAAAGTATAACGGAGAGGAAACAGCTCCTCTGTGACTAAGTAGGGGCAGGAAGGTCAGAGGGATCTTGTGCCAAAAAGCCATATTTTGGGGTAAATTTTTCTGTACCCTTTCATAACTAATAGGTGATGAGTTCCACGTTTAAAAACAGTAGTTTTTTTGTTTGTTTGTTTGTTTGTTTTGTTTTTTTTTTTGTGAGTTGGAGTCTCACTCTGTCACCCAGACTGGAGTGCAGTGGCACGCTCCTGGCCACTGCAGCCTCAATCTGATGGGCTCCGGGGATCCTTCCACCTCAGTCTTCCAAGTAGCCGGAACTACAGGTGTGCACTACCACGCTGGCTAATTTTTTATTTATTGCAGAGATGCAGTCTCGCCAAGTTACCCAGGTGGGTCATGAATCCACGGGCTCAGGCAATCTACTCACCTCGGCCTCCCAAAGCACTGGGATTACAGGCTGAGCCACTGAGCTTGGCCAAAACATAGTAGTTTTATCACTACTTTTGAAAAACTAAATATAGAGTTATTGTAATCATTGAAATAGAGAAGTCAATTTTACTTTTGATGATTCTGGAAGCAGCTAGTGTTTCAAGTATGTGACGTATACTGACAATATTCATACACAATATAGATTACTCTCCTTATTATTGGGTTCAATATTTTGGAAACTTCATGAGTAATGTTTGAAAAAAATTCAGGCCGGGCTCGGTGGCTCAGCCTGTAATCCCACACCTTTGGGAGGCTGAGGTGAGTGGATTGCCTGAGCCCGCGGGTTCGAGACCCACCTGGGCAGGCGAGACCTCATCTCTACAATAAATCAAAAAAATTAGCCGGGCGTGGTAGCAAGCGCCTGTAGTTCCAGCTACTTGGAAGGCTGAGGCGGAGGGATCACCGGAGCCCAGCAGGTCGAGGCTGCGGTGGCCAGGAGCGGCCACCACACTCCAGTCTGGGCGACAGAGTGAGACTCCAACTCAAAAAAAAAAAAGAAAAGAAAAGAAAAAAGAAAAAAATTCAGTAGTTAAAATGTATCATATGCTATGCAATATAATAACCACTAATTTTATTTAATTTAATTTAATCCTAGACATAACTCTAAAATTTAGACAATTTTAATAAGGAAGAAACTAGGGTGTTTATAAGCATTACAAATTTTGTAAGGTTGTATACTTGTAAGTGATGGAATTAGAATTTAAACAGAATCAATTTAAACTCAACATTAAAAACAATGTATCTAGTACATGTATTAATAACAATGTATCTTGCTAAACTATATATAATCTTCTTCAAGAAAGAAGATAGTCATAGTTGCAAGACTCCATATATTGTGGGATATTTGGAAACATAGCTGGAAGCAATTTTATCCAAAGTAAAAAATTGTTCTAATTTATTTTTCTGAGATGCTTGTAAAAGCAGTCAGATGTTTGCAACTAACCAACTCCTAATGCTCCCACAGCTTGACTAAATTTCAGAAGACAGGCTTTTCTTTCTGACTCTAGGCCCTTGATCTCATTTTTCTTAGGCACTTATTTTCTAAAACTTATCTTTGTACATTCTTTCTCTGCTGCTTTGAGATGTAAATATTTTTAAAAAGCTTCTTGTCAGTTTACAACCCAGGAAGTCTTTCCTTTGAAATGTAATCATCAAGGAAGAAAGAGTCCCTATTTCCCTGTTTCTGTGGGAAGGTTTCACAGGTTTTTTTGTTCCATGTTGGAAAACTACTTCCTAACAAGAAGATTTGAGAACTTTTCCTTTTCCTTTGGGTAAAGCCAATTAGCAAACAGATGAACTATGATCCCTCCGCATCATCTCTTGAGAACTTTCCAGTCTTGTTTTTAAGGCAATAACCTTGAATAAAGTTTCCCTTGCTTATTTAAATTATTTCAATGCAACTTTTGCTTGGACATTGATTTTATATTTTTTATTTTAGTTAATTTGAATGAATATATTTGAAAGTATGACTAAGAAAATGTCAGAAACAACACATATTTTTTCATTAGTAGACATAGTCTTTCCTTTGGCCTTTCACTGCTTTGACTTGCATTTCAGTAAAATTATTTGCACAAGCACATTACTTGAATTATGACTAAGAACAATAACCACTATGATAATAGTATCTACAAATTGAATTTTAACCAATAAAATATTTTTATTATAGTAGACTAGAAGTTAGCCACCTAGAATTATTTGACAATATTTTTGCTTCAATACTTCTAAATACCTTAAGAATCCTTGACAGTTTGGGGGAAGTTTGCATTTACTTTAGATTTATAATCTAGAAGTGTTTTTCACTTATCAAATTTGCTCATTTGTAATACATAAAGATTAGAATTAAGTGTAGGAAAATACAGATAAAAAACTATTTGCTGAGACATACAGACTTCAAATTCAATCATTTCTGTTTTTCTTCCTTTAAACCACCTTTCTCACCAATAATTAAGGTTGTGTTACTTTTTCTATTGGATTCCTGAAGTACATAAGCTCTCAAACAGCATTTGAAAAACTTAAGGAAAATGGTCATACTCGCATCACTGTTACCATACATTTTGTAAACTTTGGTTAAAACTACTTTTTAAAAATGTTATATTTTTTTTCACCTCACATGCCTAGAATTTAAAAAGTAATCTAACTTCTGCTTATACATTCCTTGGGTCTTCCTTTTTCCCTGTGGTACCCATGACGAAATATTAAACGTTTAAGACACAGATAACTGAAATAGATCCTACCTACAATCTCTAGGATCAGAGTACAGAATGGACAGGTAAATGTTTCTTTATGTAATCTCATACATATTTCATTGCACGTCAGTGGCCACATTGTGTGATACTGAATGGCTAGATTTAAATCATATGCCTAAGTCTGGATTCAGGTGCAGATTACTAGATGTAAAGCATGTGATCTGAAGGTTCAGTAAGGATAACTGCCAGCAAACATACTTAATCAGGAAAAAAATTAATTCTTTTAACAATATTTACAGCTCTTCCATATTATTCGGAAATTAATAAATGAGTTAGATTCCCCATGTACTAACAACTAGTTGAGTGAAAAAGTAAGTTGTAAGAAATTATTATAGTATCACAGACACTTGAAAACTACTTAAGCATGTGGATATGCATTTACGTGTATGTACTGAAATGAAAATAATGCTTATATCTATAAAGATGGCATGAAGTTTGAGAAATAGCCAATAGAGACATTAAACTTACTTTTATTTTAATGATCAATATGCTGATATAATTTATTTAATATTTTAGTATAGCAGATATTAAACTAGTAACAAAAACTATAATTTTTTTAACATGCCGGAATTTATATTAAGAAAGCAAAAACTATTTTTATCAGAATTACAAAAGAAGGCATGAATCAATAAAATACATAATATATTTGTGTTTGGAATAAGTCGACATTGTAGTGTTGACATTTCTCTCTAAATTGGTTTATCAACTTCATCATTTTCTGTTGAAATTCCCTTTTTTTGTAACTTATTTCTAAAATTTATCTAGATGAGAACTATTTAAGAAAAACTAACTTAATTTTGGTAAGAGAAGGAGAGATGGAAAGAGAAATGGAAAGAAGCAGATTTGGGATGATAAATGATTTGCATCAAGGCATCAAGATTCCATAAGACAAAATAAATTAAAGCTATACATAAATGATATACCAATAAACAGATGGATCTGTGGAATAAAATTAATAATGTTAAAATAGACACATCTGTAGATGGAATTTTAGATTTTATAAAAAAAATCTTTTAAATGTTGGCAAAAATATGAGTAATCCAAACAAATGTATAAAGGCAATTGGCAGCCTATTAAGATATATGCATATACCTCTTATTTATATGGTATAAAATAAATTTGAATAACAAAAATATAAACACAAAAATAACATTTGACATTTATTGGGTGATCACTACATACAAGACTTTCTTCAAAGTTCGCTCTATATATTAGCTGATTTATTCTTCATAACAACTTATAACATTTTTCTAATCTTCCTTTTACAGATGAGGAAACTGAGGAGTAGTAAGGTTTAATAACTTGGGCATGAACACATGTCTAGTAAGTAGTGTAGCCAAGATTCAAACTCAGGAAATTTGACAACAAAGTCTGACCTCAGATTTTAAATTAAAAAAATGTTGAAAAATGAATTAAAAGTGATGTGTTTTTTATAAATGGGATGTGGGGAAATAGTTTGTTTAAAATATAATTAATTATAAACATATATAATATTAATTTAAAATATTTGGAAGTTTTAAGTTTAACAAATTTATACAGTAAAATAATCACTATAAAGAAAGTTAAAAGATATTGGGCTGGAAGAAAGTATTTGCAAGATAAATAGAAGAAAATGCTTAATATTAATCATATAATTTTTTAAAAATTCATAGAGAATAAAACACTTGAAAAACTGAAATAGTCTCCCCAAAAATTCTGTATGGAGACATCATTACCCTATTCATGTAATAAATACCTTTGAGAGATTGTTTTGTGGATGCAAAGACAGACAAGCAAATGCACAGCTTTTCTCGTCAGGAAGTTTATAGTCTACTAATCTGTTATAAAGAAGCACAGTAGTGAACATGTTTGGTTTAAGCACAGATGGGTGGTTCTTATGCATCTATTCTTGTTCATTTTCTAAGTGAATTTTCAAAAACGGTTTATACAAAAAAGTTTCAACAAGAATATAGAATATAGGTTACCCATTCTAAAGTATTACAACTTTTCTCATGTAATTCATGCATTATTTACATTCAGAATCATCATGGTTTTTTAACTCAGTAGAATCAAGAATAAAATGGCATAGAAAGTATGGCAGAATTTTTCTTCTACCAGACTGTTCTCTTATAACTCATTTTATTCTGGGCACCGATATTATTTGAAAAAAGAATGTGAACAATTAGAAGACAAAACCATAACTTTTTGAAGAAAATCTAGCACTCCCCCTACAAACTAAACAAATACTCAGTTAACTTTAAATGTAATAGGCTGCTGAATTGTAGAGGGAAGAAAATGGACTTCAGTGTTATTAGACATGCTTCAGAATGTTTGTCCTTGACATTATTACATAAAATAACAATGCAGAAATCTAAAGTACATTTATGATCAGCAAATAAAAATTGTTGCCAGAGATTGAAATGCCCTGAGGAGGACAATTTGACCTTCTGTTATAACTGAAGCATATCAGTAAACAACAATGATAAATTAAGACAAACAGTATTGTGAATGAAAGTATGTGAATTTAAATGCATCTCTTTCCAATAAAGTTTGTGTAATTAAACATAAAGATACAATGCAATTAAATTATATTGTTGGTAAATAATAACTATTACTTTAGTAGGCTTTCAAACTTATCTGGTCATTTATGTCTTGGTGACATAGTTTGACAGAAAAGCTTTCTTTTATTTTGTAAAACATGTCTCGACATTTTCTATTAATTTAGCATAGGTATCATGATCAGGAAGAGTATTCTACTGAAGATTATTATTTCCATATGTTTCTGGGATCAAGATTATATAATATTCATAGCTATTGAAACTATCTAAGCAATATGTTAAAAAAAACTCTATGAAATTTAATCAATAACTATTTTAACAATGCAGGCTTGTTCCTCATGTTATTTATTTTACTGGCAGTGGCATATTTCTAAGAACTAGAAGAATGTCCTTTATATCTGTCTTATATTTGGACAAAGTTAGCTAACATAATCAGATTAATACCTTTTTTACTTTTACAAAACTTTTAAGATTCAAATTAAGTTAATAAAAGAAAAATATATTCTCTGAGTAAGTTGACTAAATTTACTGTGTTATCTTGGATTAAATTTCAAAGGAGGATACAAGATAAAGAGAATGCTAGTGAAAACATCTGTTGAAATTTTAATTTATTCTGGGATTTAGTTAATAGTAGTATGCAAATATATTTTTAAAATATTTTAAATGTGCCATGGCCATGCAAGACAAAGAGTAAGGGAATAATGGGCATGAGGCATACCAAAACAATGACTCTGTATTCTTAAATTTATTTATAAGTTTAAAATTATTAAAAAATTAAAAGTTTATTTTAAAAAGTTGAAGTGAAAAAGTTTTTGTATTTAAAAATTAAAGTTTAAGTGCACAACATTAGGAAAATAAATTTAATGTATTTCAAAAATAAATTATTGGAAAATACATTGTAGGTATTTAGTAAAATAAGATAATGTATAAATCGATGTCAAAACAATCTACTTCTCTTAGTGTAAATACCAGGAATATTTCAGATCATAGGGGAACAACAAAAACATCAGAAAGTAAGTAGATTCTAGTAAAAAAATATTGTGAGTTGAAAGTTCACTAGACTTTGTCAAAGGTTTATAAGGGTAAAAAATTAATTATGATAGTACACATATTTGTCATATACTAGTATTGACTTAAATAAGTCTCCTGTATGACGTAGGGAAAGTTGAATCAGAATTAAAAACAAACACAAATATACGGTACATATCAAGAGTCAATAATCATATATATTGTGACTTAGATTCTGATCATATTACTGTAGAAAAGGTCTTCATATAAAAATAAATAAAATATTTTACCTTAGCATTATAACATATTTTTTGTCTGCCAGATTTTATTTTTTTTACTGTCTCCACTTTTTTTCTGTGGCTTGAACAATAATTTTAAGAACAATAATCTAAATAAGAATATTTGTATGCTAAAGTAGAGGCTTCTTAAAAAGTATCAAAAGAGCCGGGCTCGGTGGCTCAGTCTGTAATCCCGCGCCTTTGGGGAGGCTGAGGTGAGTGGATTGCCTGAGCTCGCAGATTCGAGACCCGCCTGGGCAGCGAGACCTCATCTCTACAATAAATCAAAAAATCAGTCGGGCATGGTAGCGCATGCCTGTAATTCCGGCTACTGGGAAGACTGAGGCGGAAGGATCGCTGCAACCCAGCAGGCCGAGGCTGCGGTGGCCGGGAGCGGCCACTGCACTCCAGTCTGGGTGACAGTGTGAGACTCCAACTCAAAAAAAAAAAAAAAAAAAAGTACCAAAAGAAATCTACAATGAAACATAAGCACAGAGACTCAGGTAAGAGCCTGATTTTCTGTCAAATTCTGATCCCCCCTTCCCTAGAACACATGCAAAGGAGGCAAATGGAGCAGACTTGGATAGGAAGACCTCTTATCCTTTCTACAACTAATTTAACTGTGTATTAACAAGTTGTTCAAATACCACTTTTATGGTGGTTGTGGCAACTTAAACTAAATTATTGTGGATGGCTTAATTGTTTAAATTATTTCAACATGAATGTCTGAGCTTTTTCTGTTTTTGTAGCCACCATAGAACAAGGGATAATGCTAATAATTATTGGGAAATTAGGGCAGAGCTAAATTAACCAGAAAGGGCATCCAAATTGATTAATCAAAAAATAGACTAATAGTATCAACTAATATTTATTGAATATTACATACCAGTCATTACCTTAAAAAGTATTTTAGTAATATCCAAATTATAATTATTCTTATCATAATAAAGCCAACAGTATTTTTATAGTCCATTTAGAGATGAGATAACTAAGACATAGACATGTTAAATAACTTGCCAATATATTATGTAATAAAGCAATTAAGATTTCAAAACCAGAAAACTTATTTCTTTTGGGGGGGGGTGGAGTCTCACTCTGTCGCCCAGACTGGAGTGCAGTGGCCACTCCCGGCCACCCTACTCCCGGCCACCTCACTCGACCTGCTGGGCTCTGGCGATCCTTCCACCTCGGCCTTCCAAATAGCTGGAACTACAGGCGCTCACTACCATGCCCGGCTAATTTTTTGATTTATTGTGGAGATGAGGTCTCACCGAGTTGCCCAGGTGGGTAATCCACTCACCTCAGCCTCCCAAAGCATGGGATTACAGGCTGAGCCACCGAGCCTGGCTCAGAAAACTTATTTCAAGGAATACCTTTTTAATCTACTACACATGAAAATAGATAATATTAAGGTTCTTCAAAAGTTAAAGAATTAAAGAAAAGGAAATAGGTACTCTGAGTAATTAATTGAGACAACAATTAATTCAATTTATCAATATTTGAATGCAAAATTGATTCTGTAAATGGTATGTCCTAAGAGATACCTAAAAGACAACTCACAATAAGGGAGGAGGGATTCGAACACACATATTTTGTTTGTTTGTTTGTTTTTTGTTTTTTTTGAGTTGGAGTCTCACTCTATCGCCCAGACTGGAGTGCAGTGGCCACTCCCGGCCTACGCAGCCTCGATCTGCTGGGCTCCGGCGATCCTTCCGCCTCAGCCTTCCGAGTAGCTGGAACTACAGGCGGCGCGCAACCACGCCCGGCTGATTTTTTGATTTATTGTAGAGATGAGGTCTCGCTGCCCCGGCGGGTCTCAAACCCGCGGGGCTCACGCAATCCACTCACCTCAGCCTCCCAAAGGCGCGGGATTACAGGCTGAGCCACCGAGCCCGGCTCGAACACACATATTTTATCCAGTAGAAATATGATTGATGCTTCTACCTTGAAGTGATTGAGTAAAGTAGGAGGAATCTCACTTAGAAGTATCTGGCCCAGTGATGTGAATTCATCTTACTCCAGAAACTGGAACTCTCAATGAAGACCAAGTGAATAACAAAATATTTTTTTTACTAAATCGCCACAGGCCACTGTGAACATAAGAAGCTCTGCTTGTTTAACAATGCGGCAGAAGCATGTGAGGAAGAAAGATATTTTCACTTTTAGAACTCTAGAGGAGTGAAGATGAAATTACACATTTTATGTGCATGGAGTGACTCAACCTGCAACGAAGCAAAGAAAGCAAATTGAAGGGCATCATGCTTTGATGGTTTTATAGCAACATCCCCGCAGCTGATAAGTGACTTTAGCCTATTTTGGTAAGAATAGAGATTTCAACACAGAATTATTGGATAGAATGAATCATCTCAATACACTGCAGCAGAAAATAAATAAAACTAATCTCTTTAAAGTAGGTGAGAAGATTATTCACTTATGAGTGCAGAGGAATAATTCCCAAGAAAACCAATAATATTTAGAACATTTTAAGAAAGGTGAAGCCCATGCAGTATGACAGGCACTGAAGTTATTACAATACTTACATTTTCTACCATTATTGTGACTCAATCTATACTCGTATCTTTTACTCTGGAAAACTTAGGTTACCATTTTGATGGTGCTATGAATGTTGTATAAGAGATCGCACAATACTTTATAAGAGATAATTTCTATAATATTGAGAAGAATAATATGTTAAAAAAAGATATGTCACTTATTCTCAAGAAAATCACCTGAAGATTGTTTTGAAAAAAATAGTCTTTAGTACAATAATTACAAATTTATGCATAAAGCCAACTTATTAAAACTTAAAATAGTTCTATTTTTTTTATTTGTAAAAGATTAGACTATAGACTGCAGATTTGATCAGGTAAAATGATGCATGTTTCAAAAACAAATCATGTCAAAAACCAAGATATATTAAAATATTAACCTAAAATTATCACTAAAAGTGTAAGAAATTAGACAATATAAAATGTAATTTTGCTGGACTCGGTGGCTCAGCCTGTAATCCCGTGCCTTTGGGAGGCTGAGGTGAGTAGATTGCCTGAGCCCATGGGTTCGAGACCTGCCTGGGCAACTTGGTGAGACCTCATCTCTACAATAAATCAAAAATTAGCCGGGCGTGGTAGCGTGCGCTTGTAGTTCCAGCTACTCGGAAGGCTGAGGGGGAAGGATAGCTGGCACCCAGCAGGCAAGGCTGCGATGGCCAGGATCGGCCACTGCACTCCAATCTGGGTGACAGTGAGACTCCAACTCGAAAAAAAATGTAATTTTTGTGTGTGTGTGTTGGAGTCTCACTCCATCGCACAGACTGGAGTGCACTGGCACATTCACAGTCACCCTAGTGTTGACCTGCTGGCCTCAGGTGATCCTTCCGCCTTAACCTTCCTAGTAGCCAGAACTACAGTCATGTACTACCAAGCCCGGCTTAATTTTTTATTTATTGTAGAGATGAGATCTCGCAAGTTGCCCAGGCCATTCTCGAACCTGTGTGCTCAAGCAATCCGCTCACTTTGACCTCTCAAATTGCTGAGATTACAAGTTGTGCCACTGCACCCAACCAAAATGTAAATTTTTAATAAACAGTTGAATTATGCAGATAGAAATAATTTTAAAAGGTATCATGCACATTGTTTAAGAATATATTAAGTTTATTTTAATTTGAATTAAATTTAGAAACAAAGAATAAAAATACTGAATCTAAAATGTTTTTTTAACCACAAAATATACATATAATATTGAAAATGATTTCTATAAAAATATCATAAAATGTAAGGAGATCATGGGGTACCGATAATTTTATATAACCTTTGGGAAATAATATTAGAGTATACCAATTAATTTATTTCATTAAAGTGAGTTTACTAATATAGGTGCTGTTATATATGACATACTTCTCCCATAATAATTAACACATCACCGTTACTTCAGTCCTTCTAAGTGGTGAACTCTGGAGACACAAAAGTGAAAAAAAAGTGGACAAAATAACAGTCATTGTTATGAGTTGAATTTCTTCCTCTTTCAATTTACATGGTACAGTCCTAACCCCAAGTCCCTAAGAATGTGACTGTGTTTGAGATAGGACTTTTAAATAGATAGTTAAGATTAAATTAGGTCACAGGTGCAGTCCTAATCCAATGGGACTAGTGTCTTTATAAGAAAAGATAAGACACATGCATACAGAGAAAAGACAATATGAAGGAACAAGGAGAAGGTGGCCATCTATGTCAAGGAAAAAATCCTCACAAGGAAAAGAAACAAGTCTTGCTGACTTCTTGATCCTGAACTTTTAGCCTCCAGAACTGTAAGGAAACAAATTTATATTAAGTTACACAGTCTGTGATACCATGTGAGAGAGGTCATATCGAACAAATACAGTATTCTGATGTCTTTCTAGTGGTGGCCTGCAGAGACACTAGCTATGACAACACTGACAAAATTTCCTATCTTTTGTGTCTTTTTTAAATGAAAATACTGGGTCATATGCACTGGATTAAAAATACATTTTGTGATGACTCTCCAAAAAGATTTAAATGTAATCTTTTCACAACAAATAAATAAATCATTTTTATTCTTAGTATGTCAAGTTCCTTACCTCTTGTCTTTAAAATTTCTAGAATACATTAGATTTCTATGTTATTATTTTAAACAAGGACCCAGTGTGATTCTTTAGTCTACTGTTACCTTCCCCCTCAATTTATACTCTTCTATATATTTAAAATTATTTTAGGTAAATCAAAATTATATTAATAATGTTTTGTCTGAGGGATTGAGTAGAAAAACAGTCTTTCTTGAACACTGGCACAAAATTACACTGGTGTCATCTAAAATACACTTATTTTATTAATAAATTTAAATGTTACAGAAATTTTTTCCACTTGGAAATTTGCCAAACATAACTAAATTCTTGTCTAATATTCTTCATAAAGTACTTGTGGTAGGAATTATTAAACTTCAAGTTGCTGAATCATTCATGCAAGTGTCTCAAAAAAATCACAGAGTGAATTATAACTAGATTGAAAATAATTAATATTAGTTAATCATTCATTTTTTTTTTGGTCACATAAGCCAAAAATGTACTACTAACAAAAACATTATAAATTTTGCATGATACTCAGTTTGCTGGTGACAATGAGTGCTAAATAATAATGAACAAATTTATATTTTAAGTACATTTCTAAGAAGTATTTCATTAAATTCCATAGTAACCTTTAAAGTTAAGTATTGTTTTTGGTATTTGGCATATAAAGAAAATTAGTCTCATAAAAGAAGAGTTATTTTTTCAGATTAGACAGCACTTGGTGGTCCCAAATCTCAAACCCAGTTTTCCCTAAATCCAAACATGTACTCTTTCTATTACATTATATATTTGTTTATTTAAAGATGCTTTTTATATAACTTTTGTGTGCCAGTCCCCCTTTCTAGGTATTTTATTTACATGTTTGAACAAAAATGACAAAAATTCTTATCCTTGTAGTGCTCACATTATATTAAAAATTACATATAATAAACAACCTACATAAGTAAAATGTATAACAAGTTAAAAAATTATAATTAATATGCAATTTAAAACAGAAAAAATAAATAAAAAATTATGCCAATTAATTTGCACAAAGACTTGAAATTGGTGAAGGCCATGTCACTATCAGGTGTAGTCCACTGCAATTAGAACAAATGTCAAAAGTTAAGTGCTTGAGTGTTGTGCTTATTATGACTAGAGTAGGGTAATCAGAGGGGTGGTAAGAATGTATGTTCAGAAAGACAGAGAGGGCCTAGATCATATAATGGCATGTTGTCAAAAACTTAGGTTCCATTTTGAAAATATTATTTATGGAATTTCTTTGTTTTTTTATGGCTTTTTTATTTTTATTTTTAAAAATTATTTATTTATTTATTCATTTATTTAATTTTTTTATGTTGGAGTCTCACTCTGTCTCCCAGACTGGAGTGCAGTGGCTGCTCCCAGCCACCACAGCCTCCACCTGCTGGGCTCCGGTGATCCTTCTGCCTCAGCCTTCCAAGTAGCCGGAATTACAGGCACGCGCTACCACGCCCAGCTGATTTTTGGATTTATTGTAGAGATGAGGTCTCGCCAAGTTGCCCGGGCAGGTCTCGAACCCTCGGGCTCAGGCAATCCACTCACCTCAGCCTCCCAAAGTGCGGGATTACAGGCTGAGCCACCAATATTTATGGAATTTCTAAGTGCCACAAAAGCACAGGCAGGAAAAAATGAATAAAATATAAATTTTCTGTGTAACCATAAACCCAATCTTATTTCACCCATACATACTTGTATAGGTGGGTAGGTAGAGAGTATGTTATTTATTTATTGGGTTGCTAAAGTAATTTTTTTAAAGTCTCAATTACTCATTCATTTATTCAAAAATATTTCAGTATATAATGCTACAAATTTAAAAAAACCTATTTTTTTGGCATAACTGCAGTGTCATTAACACTACTAATAAAGTTAACAGTAATTCTGTAATGTTATCTGTCCACCATTAAATTTTACTTGTTGCCTTGCAACTTTTATTTTACAGTTTGGTTCTAAACAACAGCTACAGTTTTGTTAGTCATTTTTAGTATTTTTAAATTTATAATCATCTCTTCTACTTTTTTCTTCAGGCAATTTTTGTTGTTATTAAATAAACTGGAATATGTGTCATGTAGAAAATTCCACATCATCATTGTAGTTGATTCTATTTGTTCCACTATAACTGGAAAAAATTATAGATAGATGTAGGGATATAGAATCAATTTTGGCAACTTTGCCACAATAAAAGGTACACATATATTTCTGTCCCACTTTAAGGATAAAGATGGCCAGGGAGAAGTTGCTAGAGTGTGTTTTTACCCTGGAGATGCCGTCAACTGAAATAGAATTCCTCTGTACTCAGAGAGAAAGGAGAGCAGCAGCATACCCCACAATTTATCAAAGAAGCAACAGGACCCACAGAGTGTAAATAAAAGAAAAATTGATCAGCCTAGGTTGGAACTAGCCAGACTCATCTGAATCACTGCACAAACCATGAGCAGCCTTTGGACACAGCAGGGGAAGTGAGTGAGGGGAATTCAGGAGTTCTATGCTCCTGCCATGGATTTTCAGCCTCATGACTGGAGTCCCTCACAGGAAACTTCCTTACTTAAAACCTTGCTCTACTGAAACTCACATGAAGTGGTGAAAGGGAAAAAAAAGCCCCAAGCAGCTCCGGCAGCCATTTTCCCAGCTTCTTCCTAGCCAGTTTAGGAAAGAATGAGTGCCAAGGGTAAATTCTGGGGCTGCAGCTGACAGTTCCTGGCTAGGGTGGGCTCCCATTAGAAGACCTGGCTGGGACTGGCTGCACTTTAACATTTTAAAGGCAGCCTGCCTAAGGTTTAGGTGGGAGAGCTGAATGGATCATGTTGCCCTAGCAATCTTTCACTCTCCATGTAAACTCTTCTTCACAGCCTCTGCATGGCACAGTAGCATTATCCCAGTGGCTGGGGAGTCATGGGTGGTAGTGCACACGGGTGGAAAGCTTGAGCATTTTTCCCCCTGCAGGATCCTAGAAAGCTCAAGACAAACACAGATCTTGGGTAATACCCACATTTCCACCTACCACCTAAGCTGACTGGGTACTTTCCATGAGGCAACACCGGCCAAGCAGAAAACCCACAGACACAATCATAGCTGGCTCCTTCCCCCAGGCATCAGCTCCTGGCCACAAATCAACAGGCATAGTGCATTATGTCTGATATCATACTTCAGCTTTTGGGAAGGTCTGAATAGGACTCCAGCTAACATCACTGTCCAAGTCATTCCAGGCACTCAGGGTGCCTTGAGCCTATAGAGGTACCCAGTACAGCACTGTCATAGCTGGCAATTGAAAAACTCAACACATCAAGGATATATATAGTCAAAGGAACCTTACAGTGTCTATGTTAGCCCCCATTAAACTCAAATAAGCCACCAAATGTGAAGGAAACAGGAAAATCATGCTGACAATATGAAGAAACAGAGTTCTTCAACATCCGCAAAAGAATACACTAACTCCTCAGCAACGGACTCTAACCAAAATGAAATCTTTGAAATTCCACAGATAGAATACAAAAGGTTGATTATAAAATTACTCAATGAGATCTAGGAGAAAGTTGCAAACCAATATAAAAAAAGTTTTTAAAAAAAGTATTCAGGAAATAAATGAAAAATTTTCTGAAAATAGAAACACATAAATAGAACAAAACAAAACAAAAAACCCTGAACTTCTGGAAATAAGCTTATTTTTAAGACAGTACACTAATACAAGTGGACAATAATAGTCCACTAGTAGTAGTGGACAATAGACTGGAACATATAGAAGAAAGAATCTCAGAATTAAAGATGAAGAGTTTGAATTAATCCATCAGACAACAATAAAGAAGAAAGAATCAAAAGAATGGAACAAAGTATGCAAGAAATGTGGAATTATGTTAAACCTTCCAACCTAAGAATCATAGGTGTTTCTGAGGTAGAAGGGGAAGTAATAGGTTTGGAAAACCAATTTGAGGAAATAATTGAGAAAAACTTCCCTGGCTTTGCCAGAGACTTAAACATGCAGACACAAGAAACCCAAGGAACCCTTGAAAGATTCATTACAAAAAGGTCATACTCAAGTCTTGTTGTCATCAAATTATACAAAGTTAATATGAATAAAACAATTCTACGAGCAGCAAGACAAAAACACCAACAAACTTAAAATGATAAATATATCAGACTAACAAGAGACTCTTCAGCAGAAACCCTACAAACCAGAAGGGATTGGAGCCATATCTGGAATCTTCTCAAACACAATAACAGTCAGCTAAGGATGTTGTAATCTCAAAAACTAAGTTTTTTTTTGTTTTGTTTTGTTTTTTTACATAAAAAAGAAATAAAGACTTTTTAGACAAGCAAATGCTGGGAGAATTTGTTACCATGAGACCAGCATTATGAGAAATACTCAAAGGAGTTCTAAATATTAAAACAAAAGGTCAGGATACACCAATAGAAGAACTGTGAAACCCATAAAGCTCACAGGGCTTATAAAACACCAAAACAACAGAGAAAAACAAACATGATGAATGGACTAGTACTTACATATTATTAACACTGAACATAAATGATCCGAATACTCCACATAAGGATACATTGGCAGAATGGTTAAAAAAGCATAATCCAAATATCAGTGCCTTCTAGAGGCCAACTATTACAAATGACTCCTACAGACTCAGGTATGTTGTGGAAAAAAACATTCCACATGAACACAAACCAAAAGTGAGTAGGAGTAGCCATTTTCATTTAAGATAAAACAGACTTTAAATTAATAACAGTTAAAAAATACAAAGAAGGTTACTATATGATAATAAAGGGATCAATCCAACAAAAATATATCAATTTTAAACATTTGTCCCCAATGTATTAAATATATACACCTAATACCAGAACTCTAAGCTTTATAAAACAAATTCTGCTAGATGTAAGAAAAGAGATAGGCAGAAATATAACGAGACTATGAGACTTCTACACACTGACAGCAATAGACAGAACATCAAGGCAGAAAGTCAACAAAGAACTATTGGAGTTAAACTGGACCCTAGAGAAAATGGAGCTAAAAAGACATCTATGGAACATTCTATTCCAAAATTACAGAATACATCTTTTTCACATCAGCACGTGAAATATTCTTTAACACAGACCATATGACAGGCCACAAGACGTCTCAATAAATTTTTAAAAATGAAATTATATTAAGCAGCTTATCAGACCACAGTGGAATAAAACTATAATCAGCTTCAAGAACAACTCATGAAACCAAACAAATTAAAAAATCTGCTAAAAATGATGGAAATTAAACAATCTGCTATAAATGATCTTCAGATCAACAATGAAATTAAGACAGAAATTTAAAAAAATTTTAAAGGAATGACAACAACATCATATTACCAAAATCTCTGGGACATAGGCAAAACTGTACTCAAAAAAATGTTTATAGTGTTTAAGGCCTACATAAAAAGACTGAAAGATCACATATTGACACCATGCCACCACATTTCAAAGAACTGGAAAAACGTGAGTAAAACTAGCAAAAGAAAAGAAAGAACAAAGATCAGAAATTGAAACCAAAATGAAGTTGAAAACAAATGAAACAATACAAAGAATCAATGAAGCAAAAAGTTTGTTCCTTGAAAAGTTAAAAAAAAAAAGTTGGTAAACCATTAACTAGATTAATTAAGAAACAAAGCAATAAGATTCAAATAATCTTATTCAGAAATAAAATGGAGACAAAATTAATACCATGGAAATACAAAGAATCCACTGGGATTATTATGAACACCTCCATTCAAACAAACTAGACAATCTAAGGAAAATGGATACATTTTGGAAACAAATTGCCCAGTTGAATCAGGAAAAACAAAACAAAACACCAATAACAAGTAGCAACATTGAAACAGTAATTAAAATCTCCCAACAACAACAGCAAAACTCAGGATGTGACAGATTCACTGACTTATTCTACCAGACATTAAAAGAACTGTACCAATACTACTGAAGTTATTCTAGAAGAGTGAAAAGGAGAAAACTCTGCCTAATTCATTCTACAAAGTCAGTATCACTCTAATGCCAAAGCCAGGAAAAGACACAACAACAACAACAACAACAACAAAACTGCATATTAATATGAACATAGGTGCAAAAAAATCCTTTAAAAAGTACTAGAAGAGACCAAATCCCACAGCACACAAAAATAATCCACTAAAATCAAGGATGATTCAACCCAGGGATGCAAGGATGATTCAACCTAAGCAAGTCAATAACTGTGACTCATCACATATACAACATTAAAAGCAAAAATCACATGATCATTTCAAAAAACACAGAAAAATATTGTATAAAATCCAGCATAACTTCATGATAAAAAGCATAATAGGCATAAAAAGAAGGTTTTTCAAAATAATAAAAGCCATATATGACAAATGCATAACCAATGTCATCTGGAACAGAGAAAAGTTGAATGCATACACCTCAGAACAGGAACAAGGCAAGAATGCCCACTTTTATCATTCCTATTCAATATAGTACTGGATTTCCTAGCCAGAGCAATCAGGCAAGAGAAAGAAATAAATAGTATCCAAATGGAAAAATAAGAAATCAAACTATCACTGTATGCTGACAATATGATCTCTTATCTGGAGAACACTAAAGATTCTTCCAAAAGACTCCTGGACTTGGTAAATAAATAAATTCAGTAAAGTTTCAGGATATCAAATCAATACACACAAAAAAGTAGCACACCAATAGTGACCAAGCTGAGAATCAAATCAAGAACTCAATTTTATTTACAATAGCAGTCAAATAGCTAAACTATCTAAGAATACATTTAACCAAGGAAGTGAAAGATCTCTACAAGGAGAACTTCAAAACACTGACTGCACAGGGCACAAACTAGTGGGGGGAAAAAAATTCCCATGCTTGTGGATTAGAAGAATCAACATTGTTAAAATGACTGTATTACCCAAAGTAATATATATATTTAATGCAAATTATATCAAACTAGCAACATCATATTTCACAGATTTAGAAAAAACAATCCTAATATTCATATGGAACCAAAAAAGAGAGCAAGAATAGCCAAAGCAATCCTAGGCAAAAAGAACAAAAGCTGAAGGCATCACATTACCTCAATTCAAATTATACTACAAGGTTATAATAACCAAAACAGCATGATACTCGTAAAAGAGTAGACATGTAGATCAATGGAACAGAATGAATAATTCAGAAATAAACCCAAATACCTGCAACCAATTGATTTTTGATAAAGCAGAAAAATACAGACACTGGGGAAAGGATACCCTTTTCAACAAATGGCACTGGGAAAACTGGATAGCTACATGCAAAAAAATTAAACTTGATTCCTATCTCTCTGCACACACAAAAACTAACTCAAGATGGATTCAAGACTTAAATGTCAGACCTGAAATTATACAAATTTTAGAATAAAACCTAAGAAAAACTCTGCTGGACATTGAATTTATGACTAAAATCCCAAAAGCAAATGCAACAAAGCAAAAAAATAAGTAGGACTTAATTAAATTGAAAAGTTTCTGTACAGCAAAATAATTAATCAACAAAGCAAATAGGCTGCCTATTATAGAATGGGAGAAAGTATTTTCAAGCTATACATCTGACAAAGAACTAATACCCAGAATCTATAAAGAACTCAAACAAACCATCAGGGAAGAACCAAACAACTCCATTAAAAAGTGTGCAAATAGCATAAATAGTTATGTTTTAAACGAAGATATAGAAATGGACAACAAACATAGGAAAAATACTCAACATCACTAATCATCTTAAAACCACCATAAGATACCACCTCATACCAGTCAGAATGGTCATTATAAAATAAAAAAGCAGTAGATTCTGGTGCAGATGCAGTGAAACAAGAACACTCATATACTGTTGGTGGGAGTGCAAATTAGTAAAATCTCAGTGGAAATCAGTATGTAGATTTCTCAAAGAACTAAAAGTAGATCTGCCATTAGATCCAGCTACCAGATATCTATCCAAAGGAGGAAAGATCATTATATAAAAAAAGAGACAACTGTACTTGGATATTTCCCATAGCAGAGTTCACAACTGCAAGAATGTGGAATCAATATAAAAGTGCATCTACTAATCAGTGCATAATAAAAATGAGGGATATATAAGTATTAGTCAGCGATAAAAAAGAAGAAAATAATAAGTTTGTTTTGTTTTGTTTTTTTGCAGTAACTTGGTTGGAACCGGAGATTATCATCCTAAGTGAGCTAACATAGGCAAAGGAAACTAAACAACAGGTGTACTCACTTATATACAGGAGTTAAGCTAAGGACATGCAAAGGAATATAGGTACATGCAAAGACTGTAATGAATTTTGGAGACTCAGAAGAGGCATGGGGAGAAGGGGTGGAGAAGTAAAATATCACATAACCTATTAGGTAAAATGTGCACAGGTAGGAGTGAGGGATACACTTAAAGCCCAGATGTATTTGCCGCTGTACAGTGCTTCCACATAACCAAACACTATTTGTACCCCCAAAGCTATTGAGATAATACTGCTAATAATAAGCTTATCAGCGCATTTAATTCTTAATAGCCTGATGCCTCTATTCCAAATGACCTAATAAATGTTTCAGGTAATGGCTTCTATCAATTTGTGTTCATTGCTTAGACAAATTACTTCATTCAGAGTTTTTAAATAGTTATTTTATAATTCTATTATTTTATCTAAAATTTGAAAAGAACTTTCCCTCAAACTACTTATTTAATCCCAAATACAGTTTGTGCAATAATAGCAACACTAATTAATTAATGTTGTTCAATGAGTATTTTTAATATCATGTGAACTAATATAAATTCATATATATGTTTTTGACCAGTTGAAGCAGTTATTTTTGGCAGTCAAACGTTCTCATCATTGGATAGCAGGAATCTCAGGTCTTTGGTATACTTTTGACATCAACTCAGCAGATGACGGTTTTTAACTTCAATTCTGTTTCATGCGTTTTCTATTTCTCCTTGAAAATTTTGATTTCTAATGATATTAAAATAAGTGTGTTAATGTATAATCCTGCAATGCCCATATGCTCATTTAAAATAACATAGTTTACTACAGTACTGATAATTAGACTACTGAACCAAGGTCAAGGTTTTCTCATGATTTCTTTAACATTAAGAAAGTTACTGGAACATTTTAGGATGCAATCAGGTATTTGTTCTAGCTACATACCTGAAGGGCTGATTCCTCTGTTGTTACTAAACATCAAACATATATAGATAGATGAGACAGAAGATAGATAAAGAGATAGATAGATAGATAGATGGTAAAGTGGCTTGTCTGTTAAGTCATATTTGCAGTATTTAGCAAAATCATTTCCTCTATATAACTTTCCTACCAGTATTCCAAATTGTGGCCTTTGTTTTTAACCCCAGTGTCCTATTATACTTAAATTGGATCTATCCACCAACACCAACCTGCCTAAATTAGTGTTTCCTTTGATCGATTTCATTAAAAGCTATTGAAATCTTTGAAGGCTGAGACTTTTTTTTTAGTACCTTTTGACTTTCCTGTGGCTGCTTATCATATCAGAGAGACTATCATCATTTTTATTACTTACTTAATCATACTCCTAACATTATTAACATGTTAGGAAACTTTTTTTTTTTTAACAATCTTTAAACCTGCTTTTCATGAAGCAGGCACTTTCTTTTTTTTTTTTTTGAGTTGGAGTCTCACTCTGTCGCCCAGACTGGAGTGCGGTGGCCGCTCCCGGTCACCTCAGCCTCCACCTGCTGGACTCCTTCCGCCTCAGCCTTCCGAGTAGCCGGAATTACAAGCATGCGCTACCACGCCAGTATGATTTTTTGATTTATTGCAGAGATGAGGTCTCGCTACCCAGGCGAGTCTCGAACTTGCGGGCTCAGGCAATCCACTCACCTCAGCCTCCCAAAGGCACGGGATTACAGGCTGAGCCACCGAGCCGGGCTAGGCACTTTCTTTTTGGAAGATGTTTACATTTGTGATTATGGGTACCTCAGTACACAACGCAACTAGAAAGAAATTGAAGGACACATTGTGGCCTGGGTCTGGGTAATCTTATTCAATATCCTATGTTCTGGAAAAATCTCTGTGATCAAGAAGAGTAAATAAGAGTAACATCTTAAATTTTAATAAATGAGGCAATTACAAAAGTCTGCAGTGAATCTTTTAAAAGTATCTCAAAATACTATCATATAATAGTCATATAGGATGATAGAAAAAATTTTGGGAATTAGAGAAGATTTTAGGCATTTTAAATTTTTCACTAACAATGAAGTGATGTAGGAAGACTTTAAACTTTTCTGAGTCAATATTCTCTTATGTAAGCTAATATATTGATAAAGACATGGTCATTCTAAAATGCTTGAGATCATTTAGGTTTCATAAACTAGAAGACCACATACTTTTGAAGAATTGCAGTGAATACCCCATTGGAATGTATTTAACTCATCCTTTTATAAAAATCCTCTTTATTTACTCTGTGTTTATTTTTAACAATATTACAAAATTACTGGGTTTATATTTCACAATTTCTTTTTAGTAAAGCCTAATATTAAAAATACAATGCACAAATATGAAATGTACAGCTCAATAAGTTTCTACAGAGTGATCAGAACTGTGTAAACGTCACACAGATCAAGAAACAAAAATTACTAGAGCCCCAAAGTCCACTAATATTCACAAAGCAACAACTATAGAATAGGTTAGTTTTATATAGTTTTGTCTATTATAGTATATGTAGACTATTTACATTTTGTTTTAAGGATATAATTCAGTAGATATTTATGCTGTTTCTTTCACCAAATATAATGTTTGTGAATTTCAATACACACATTTGTTGACTTGTAGTTTTAGCTTCTCAAACAAATGCTATCTAAATGAATATACCGTCTTTGTATTGATGATGGATTAAGGTTCTGAAAGCAGGTATAATAATATATAAATAGTTTACCATATCATATAACATGAGAAGTTTGTCAATATGTAGTTTGATTTATTAAGGTCTAATGCATTCCAGGAAAAAAAGAAGATAAGTATAAGGACTTATGCTCATTAATATAGCATTTATGTTTTGTCACTAAGCATCTTCACATATTATCTTACATAATTCAACTCTTGAGATAATAGTGTAAATAATATTCATTTTGGGGAGTGATGAAACTCTGTCATGAGAATATGAGTAACTTTTCACAGCCAAGTAGAGATGGTATTCAACCCAGATATTTTATGTTACAAAGGCTGTATTCTTATCACTCATGTATATTACCATCTGTAGCACTGTATTGCCTAAAAACACAGACAGTACTTTTTTTTTGGCACCACTTTTGAGTACCCTATGGTATTATACAAGTCAATTTTCTTACTGATTTTTTTCCACATTGAAAATTAGATCCTCATTGAAAGTCCCTGGGGAAATTATGATGCAAAAATCATGGTCTTGAATTATAAGATCTCCTAATAAATTAAAGAGAATAGGCACATTAACATCTATTTAATTACATGCATATGGCGTTTCACCATAAGCATAATTACATACAAATAAGTTCTGATGAAACCCTATACTGGTAGAATGATTGTTTCCTGTTTTTTCCCATGTTGGCCAACTCAGCATTTGATGTGGTTACATCATCTTTGACTCTTTTCTCTATCTATTGAGATTACTTCAGCTAAATCTTTATTGAATGTGACTTGGGAATCTTTTTCATTGTTTTATCCCTGCCACTGCTGCCTAATTGAGTGTCCTATATTCTCCTATCTGATAAATTTACATTTTTATTGGTAATAGAAATTCATGATAGAGTCATAGAGACTGAGTTAAAACTAAAGGTTACACAAAAATGAATAGATATTGAGCTCAACTACTAAGTTTGAAGATTTTATTTATTTTGACCGATCATATCTAATATGAGGTCTTATCTCTTTGCGCCTTCTTCTTCTCCTCTTACAGAAAATAACAGTGTAAATCTGTCACACTGAGTTTCTGAGTATCCTTACATAAAGGCATCACAGAGCACCATATTGTCAAACTTGTATTCATAAACATCCTTTAAAAGCACGAACTTCCTACAAAAATGCAAATCAATTTTTATAGACCCTTTGTTCCCAACCTCCATGTTAAAGGGAAAAGTTGAGGATATATGTATATGTATATATACATATGAAGGGGGACCCCCAAAAAACATAATTTTATAAAAAAATTTATTCTTACATGTTTAAACTTTAGATGCCTTCAAAGAACTCTCCATTTGATGCAATACATCTATTTAAATGCTTTTCCACTGTTCAAAACAGTTTTTTCACTCATCAGTGTTAATGCCTTTTAGTGACTCTGCCATTTTTGTCTTACCTCTTCCACATGGGCAAAATTTTTCCCCTTGGGGAAGTTTTTCATCTGTGCCAACAACAACAAAAATTGCTTGAAATGAGATTGAGTGAATAGGGAGGGTGGGAACATAGGTCATGCCATTTTGGGTCAAAAACTGCTGAACACCCAGCACAGTATGAGCAGGTGTCCTCGTAAACTGCCCATCATAAAGTGGACAAACTCATTGAAAGAATCTCCAAAAAAAATTTTCACTGAAGCGTAACACAGCCTCTCACAACAACACTAGCTGGCACATTGATGCTGATGGGGCTCCTACAACACTTGTACTACAAGGAGCCCACCCTCCAAAACATAATTCCTATTTTTTTGGAGCTCCCCCCTCATATATCTACTATTCCTTATTTTTTGTTTTTTTGGGGGGAAGAACCCAAACTAACACAGTATGAATATAGAATATGAGATGACAGAGACAGTTACTAGCAAGTTACTAGTAAGTTACTTCAGTGTCCCCCAAAGTAGAACAATGCAGAGAAAAATAAAGTAGTATATGTTGTACTTAAATTATAATGTAGATCTGTAATGAAAGATGACCATGTTGCTAAAAATGTAATTATGAGTTTTTAAGTTCAGTTACTTATTTTGAATCTACTGACATTAACAGAATGAAAAGTAAATTAAAATTTTGGAAGAATCATTGTTGATATTTTTATTGTTAAAGTGACAATTTGCATAATTTTTACTGTTATTTCTAATTTTAACTAAATTTTATATTCTTGCAAAATCTTTGTATTTAATACTACTGTAGGTCAAAATATTTGGGCCAAGCAAGATACTTATAGAAAGTAGATTGAGTAAAGCAAATATGATACATATACACAATGGAATATTTTGCAGCTATAAAAAAAATCATAGCCTTTACAGCAACATGGATGTAGATTAGAGATTATCATTGTAAGTGAAATATTACAGAAGAAATTAACTGAAGACCATATGTTTTCACTTATATGTGGGCCCTAAACTTTGGAAACGCAAGCACATAGGTGGGGACCATAAATTTGGGGCACTGCTAAAGGGGAGAAAAGGGACCCACAACCACCCATTGGGCACCATGCCCACTACCAGCGGGAGAGAGGGCTTGTTAGAGGACCAAACCTCACCTGTAAGCCATTTGCTTATATAGCAAATCCTCACACGTACCCCACAACTCCAAAGTGAAATAAAATAAAAGTATTAAAACCTATACTCTAAAGAAAAAAAAATATTTGGAAAGAATACCTCTTGCAATTATTTTTATGCTAAAGTGCCAGTACCTTTTGGCTTCTTCATTCCAGAGGCTAATTGTGACTTTATGCTTTAGGAAATTGAGCTCTTGTTGGGAGATAGTGCCAAGAAAGTTTATGTTCACACAGAAACAGGGTTTGTGCATTTTTATTAGTTTCCTAAGGCTGTCATAAAAAGTACCAGTACCACAAACTTGATGGCTCAAGATAACATAAAATGCATTGCATCACAACTCTGGAGTCCCAAATTGTGAAATCAAAATGTCAGCAGGGTCTGTGCCTTTCTAAAGACTCCGAGGGTGAATCTATTCCAGAGACTCTTTGCAGGCCTCCTGCGGCTGCTGGAATATCCTTGATATTCTTTAGCTTGTGGCAGCATAACTTCAGTATCTCCCTTGTTGTTACAGGGTCTCATTTATCTTCACATCTCTTCTTATCAAAGTCCATTTTAACCTAGTATGATGTCATCTTAACATGATTACATCTGCAAAAAATCCTGTTTCAAACATCACATTCATTTGTACTAAGGTTTAGGACTTCAACATACCTTTGGGGACACACTTATGTACTAATATGCCCTCTAACACTCCCCAAATCCATGCCATTTCTACATGCAAGATATATTCACCTTATCCCCATATTCTCCAGAGTATTAACCCATTACAGCATCACCTTGAAGTCCAACATCTCATCTAAATATATAAATGTCTATTAAAATGGCATCCCTGAAGCAAGGAGAGGGAGAGTTTATATTGTCCACCTACCAGATTTTTTTTCTTGTGTGTTTTTACAATGTGTGTATAATATGTGCAGCTTTTGGAAGTGAGTATATTTTATAAGTCCATTCTAAATTTAAATATAAACCTACAAATTTAATCTAGTTGAAAATTCAATGCAGTATTATAACATAAAAATATTTCTAAAATAGTTACTATAAAAATAATCTAACTTGTATTTGAATTTTAATGAAAGTTATAAAAGATGTCCCAAATCATTATCTATATACAGTTATTTCTGTTGTATTTTTTTTTTTTTTTTTGAGTTGGAGTCTCACTCTGTCGTCCAGACTGGAGTGCAGTGGCCGCTCCCGGCCACCGCAGCCTCGACCCGCTGGGCTCCGGCGATCCTTCCACCTCAGCCTTCCGAGTAGCTGGAATTACAGGCGCGCGCTACCACACCCGGCTGATTTTTTTATTTATTGTAGAGATGAGGTCTCGCTGCCCAGGGGGGTCTCGAACCCGCGGGCTCAGGCAATCCACCCACCTCAGCCTCCCAAAGGCGCGGGATTACAGGCTGAGCCACCGAGCCCGGCTTGTATTTTTAAACTGTAAATTAATATCTTATTTTCAATTTCCTTAATGTCTGATTGAAACAGATACATTATTTTTCTATTCTGTTCTATTTGAAAACCATATTGCAGGATATAGTTGGCGATGTTTTTTTTAAAGCTTAGTATTTTCATGGTAAAGATTTTGTGAGAGTTTTTAAGTTTAGCATGGCTGTCTTATTTAGTGCTTATTAAGTTTCAGAAATTGAATTAGATAATTAATATGTATTTGTTTAATCCAAAGAGCAACACTGTGTATTAGTTACTACTAATCTTCTAATTTAAGAAAAAGAGAAATGGAAGCTCAGGAAACCGATTTTGTCTATGTAAGATTACAAGCTAGCACACTTCATTTGAAATTTGAACATGGGAAATCACATCTTATAATGTGTATGCTTAACAACACAGCCATACGGCTTCCTGCTAAATTACAATATAATTAAACTTAGCATCGATTTTTATTTCTAACGTGGGGACTGGTAGTCAATAATTTAGCACTTCATGATGTTCCACCTAAAGAACTTTGGCAAAAGAAAGTTAGAAGGTATGCTCCTTGAAAGTAAATAGTTGTTCTTTATTGTATTTTAATTCTTGAATCACACTACCTAGGAAAATGCCTATTTCTTTATAATCTCTCTGTAAATATTTGAATAAATAAATAAATGAATGAGTGATTTAGCTCTTTCAAGTATTCTTATACTTTACTCCTGAAGAAAAATAAGGTGAGATAAAATAATTTAGTACACATCTTAAACCTAGAATTCTGACAATCTAATAAATTGTGAATGAAAGTTTTCACATCTAAAGCAGGTGTGAGGAGCCATGGTCCAAGGGTCATGTCTTTCTTACTGCCTTTTATTCTTTTAAATTAATTGTATTGAAACATAGTCACCTCATGGCTTTACATATAGTATCTGTGGCTGTTTTTCCTGTATGGCAGGGTTAAGTAGTTATGATAGCAATGGCATGGTCAACAAAGTCCCAGATATTTACTATCTGGTCCTCTACAAAAAAAGTTTGCTGACTCTATATTTAAAGAATGTATAAAGCTCTGAAACACAATATTAAAATGCAGTTGAAATAATTTTATTCCTTTTCTGGTATCCTAGTTTTTGTCACATCAATAGAGGGAAATGATTCCCTTGAGTGGAGAAAAGCAGGTAAGTCAACCAGTGCCATATCTTTACAGTGCCCCTTAATGTAAGTTTCTTGACTACATCTTGACTACATTTCAGAAAATAAACCAACCAATAAACAAATAGCTTTAAATACAATATAGTTGGAGTCGGGTGCAGTGGCTCACACCTGTAATTCCAGCATTTTGGGAGGGCGAGGGGGTAGGCTCACTTGAGGCCAAGAGTTTGAGACCAGCCTGGAAAACATAGAGAGTCTCTCTTCTCTCTCTCTCTCTCTTTCAATCTCTCTCTCTCTCTCATTTCTCTTGTCTCTCTCTGTCTCTCCCTCCTCTCTCTATACAGATGTATGTATGTACACATATATAAAACACATAAACATGTATACACATTTGAAAATAGAAATAAAAAACAAACTAACTTTTTCTAACTGTTTATTAAATAAAACAACGTAGTCAAGTATTAAAGTAACTTAAATTAGAATGTCAGCAGTAAGATAGAACTTAACATTAAAAAAAAAAGAAAGAAAGAAAAAGAGAAAGGAAAAAACATAGAGATGCCACAGTGTGAAATTTGGAGTTGCCATTTTACTTTTATTAAGGGAATTAGATATAAAACACCTTAAAACTAACACTATTTATTATATATTTAATGAGGTAATGAAATGAATAATTCATTCTTTGATCAAGTGATTATACTAAATAACACACTTTAAATAGTAATAGTTCAGGATAAATTGCATAGTAATTCTAAGGAAAGTAAGGGGAAACACTGAGAATATGCTCACCCTAGTAAGAGGTCTAGAAGGAGTTTTGTTAGGAAAAGACCATTGTTCTCGGTCTACAAGATGACCTTCAGTAAGTCCACTTCCTTTTTTTTCTTTATACAGTTACCACACCACACCAGGGTTTGTTTTTGTCATCATTAGAATATAATAGAGGTATGGTACCCCTGAAGAAACTGAGGTATTAGTAGGCTGAATGAGATATAAAAGTCTTTACAATAAGTGGCAGATCTGGAATCTTTATCCCCCCAAAAACTGAGTTCAAAATGTCTATCATATGTTGCCTTTCCAGGATGACTTTAGAGCCTACCTGACTAACCACTAAGCAAACTCAACTTCACAAAACCATTGCTAGTTTGTACTATACTGAATATAACGAAGAGACTCACTTCAATAATTTGTTTATTTATAACTTATCAAAATTGTTAAAAAGCTTTTGCTTTGGTTATTGTGTAACCCTATAAATGTTTAATTTCACTATACATGTATCTGTGAAATACCAGGAAAAAGTCTAGAAATAAACAGATCAATTTTATTCCTGTCTTCGTGAATATGGTCCTTTAACTAAAATTTGTGATATTTGCTCTGATTGTGCTCAAATTGAGAGCATAATTATAAAAATTAATATTAGTATGTATGTGTTTAAAAACAATTCAAAATAATTCTAAAGAAGTGAAGTCCTAACAGATTAGTAATATTGAAAGACTAGTTCACACAACTTACCATTTGACCGATAACCATGTTGGCCATTATAACTGGGCTAAAAGTTGGACTTGCTATGTTAATGATTTTATTAAAGATTTTGCCTTAACCTTTTGAAAAAGTAGAGACAAACTTATTAACTGGGAAATGTCAACAACAAAAATGGTAAGAACACTGGCAGAATGAGGGTGTAAAAATCATATTCAAGAAATCCCTTCTAGGGAATAAAAGTCATAATATAAATATGGGAGCAGAGTGCTAATCTTCAGCAAATAATTTGCATAAGCTCTGATAATATTTGTAAGTCACTGAAGAAGTTAAAATTTGTAGCAAATCAGTTTTCAAAAAAATATGAATCTAATTTGACATGCATAGCATTACAGAATAAGCAAAGAAAAATAGTATGTCTTGATGGCTTGGTTTTTATCAATGCATGCATTAAAGTAAAATATTCTTACAGATTTATTATAGAACAAGTTACTATTACTACAGAGCTAAATCTAACTTAAAGTAAAGACATATCTTTATTATAATGTCTATTTTGGCCCAAAGGTCATGCCATAAATTAAAGCTGAAATTAGCCCCGTGGAGGAGTCACATTTTTTTCCTCAGCATAAAACTTTAATAATATGACTTAGACTGACCTTTTTTTTTACTATTGTTTCAAGATATCTTGTTAATATGCCTCTTTTGCATTATCACTTTCTCTCCAACATATATTTTTTTTTCTAAAAAGATATTTTAGCCCCAGCTGCACTGTATTAAGCTTGCCGTCTGTTGAACATTGACTTTCAGTTGTATATACTGGGATATCTATTCTGTAAGGGCATTTTGCCAAATGAATTTTTTTTCCTCTATATAGTCACGCTTAAGACCTTACTCTTATGTGTTTGCTCAAACAGTTGAGAAAACTAATTTACCATATGCAGATAAATAATGATTTATGTAAACACATAACTGGTAACTATTAAGAGTATTTAATAAATCTTTCCACTCACTAAGTATTAGTTGAAATGATCACTAATCATTTTTTTTGGTTTATTCTAACTGAAATAAAAAATATAATATTCACAAAATCATATTAATACAATTCTCTAAAAAGTCAGTTCATTTGCAAGACAGCTAGTCCTAAGGAGTTGTTTATATGCATAAAATGCTTATATTCATATTCTGCAAATTAAAAAGAAAAACCTCAAATAAGTGCTTTTTTCCTTCTCCTAATTTTACATGTATTATTTGGGGAGAGCTTGAAAAATGTATATTCTAGTTAGTATTTGAAAAAATATACACAGCATATGAATATTTAATTAACAGAAAATGCTTTTAAAATACCGTCACTGTTTTTATTAATGTATGAAAATAATTGAGAGATGTATTAACTGCTAAAAATGTAATTAATTAGTAAATATGTACTAGTCATTTACTTAGGGGAAAAAAACTTCAAAGTCATTTAAATTGCTTGATGCATTTTTTTTTTGTAATATCTGCTAAGTAAAATATTTCCAGGTAGTGTTCATTACATACACAAAAAAATCTCATATACAAATAAACTAATTGTGCAATGTGATTATTTGTGTTATCATTAAAATTTTATTTTGTTATCTTTCAGTTCATTCTATTAGATAATAGTTGTTGACATTTATTGTTGAATGTTGAATAATTTCATCATTTTGGAAACTGCTTCTACCCAGTTAAGGGCTAGCAGTGGCCAAATTCCTTGATACATGGAGAAAAACTTTGTACAGGAGCAGAATTAGAATCTTACCGAAAACTAAGCAAGGAGGAGGAGAGAGAAAAAATTGCACCCCAGAATGCCACGTCTTGAGTCCTTGAATCTAGACATGCATATAGCCAGTCATGTACTTCTTACAGTTTTGTGAAACAATAAATTTGATTTATGGCATAAGGTAGCTTGAATTTCCTTTTTTCACTTGGTACTATAAGAGTATTGTCTAAAAGAAAAAGTAATTCATTCACAAGTTTTGTCTCAAGTGACAGATTAGAAACATGATTCTGGCATCTGAGGAAAGGGGACAGTGCGATTCATATTTCTTTCTGAAAAGTTGATCTTTGTATGCAGAGGAAAAAAAAAAACAGCTAATTAAGTCATGACCGAATCTGCTCTGAACTTAGCCTATGTATTTACCCTGCTGGCAATTTTAAGCCCATGTTGAAATATAACAAAACATAGGAGTATTTGGGCTACCTTACAATGTTCAGCACTGTCTTAAAGAAAGGGTAAGACTCAGAGATATTTTGTGCTTGAGTACAGCGATCTAAACCCATTCAGGGCCCACAACCAAGGCCTTGTAAAGTATTGTTGGTTCCACACCATGGAGTCAAAGTATTTGATAGAAAAATGGAACTCACAAATGAAGATAAAAATGAGACCAAGGGAACCAACAAATTAGGCAAAGTCTGAAATACCACATTTCTCCCGGTTGTTTTCTGCCATGTATCTTTACTCAAGCAGTGTATTTTTTTCTGTTGTAAAATGCCACCTATAAAGACAAAGCCTTCACACAAGGAAAGGAAACTCTACTTACCAAATTATTGGCTTATATTTACATGAAACAGCATACAAGAAAATCTTTAAAGTTGAGTGCGGCAAGAAGGGCGGAGAGACAAAACTAGAACACATTGTCTTCATATTCAAAGATCTTGGTGGAATTTCTGGCATTTTCTACTATCAAAGATAGAGCCTAGAAATTAAATCGAATTCAGGTTAATTAGGTTTTTTGAGGACTGTTATTTAAGAATAACTCAAATCTGGCAAACTGGTCTCTGATTGCTTCTTACACTAATGTATATAATTCTCCATAAATTCTCCTAAAAAGGGGATTGCTGAAATTTCCCTCTCAGAGATAAACAAGAAAAGTGATGAATATGGAGGACTTTCAATTATTCAGAAACAAGGGACAGCAACTCCTACCCCATCCCCAACTGACTCACACCCTAGTAACGAACATTCTACTCTCTAGTTCTATGAGATGCACTTTTTCCATATATATATGTTAGTGAGGTCATGCAATATTTGTATTTCTGTACCTGACTTGTTTCACTTAACATAATGTCCTTCAGTTTTATCCATGTTGTCACAAATGACAGAATTTTCTTCTTTTCTTAAGACTGAATAGTACTCCACTGTATATACATATCACATGTTCTCTATTCATGCATTTGCTGATGGGCAGTTAGGTTGATTCCATATTTTGGCTATCGTGAATATTGCTGCTGTAAACACAGAAGTGCAGATATCTTTTTAGTTCAAGAGATCCAATGTGCAACATGGTGACTGTAGTTAACAACAAGATACTGTGTTTTTGAAAAATACTGAGAGTAAATGTTAGGTATTATCAGTAAAATAACTATGTGGAGTAATCCACAGCTTAATTAGCAACATTTGTTTGTTCCACATGTATATATGCTTCCAAACATCATATTGTATACAATAAATAAACACAATATCACCTGTCAATTCAAAATATTAATAATTTTAATAAAATAAAGAAGTGAAAGATAACCAGCTTGATTAAATAATACATTTGATTATCAAGAAAGTGAATCCTTTCTATTACTTACTGTCTGATATAACAAAGTATTTTTTTACACTTAGGGTCCACTGCCTTTTGTTTTCTTTTCTACACGTCTCTAAATATAATTTTTAAAAAATTTTTCACAGCCAGGTTCGGTGGCTCAACCTGTAAACCCGCTCTTTGGGAGGCTGAGGTGAGTGGACTGCCTGAGCTTGCGGGTTCGAGACCCTCCTGGGCAACTTGGCGAGACCTCATCTCTACAATAAATCAAAAAATTAGCCGGGCGTGGTAGCACACGCCTGTAGTTCCAGCTACTTGGAAGGCTGAGGCGGAAGGATCGCCAGAGCCCAGCAGGTTGAGGCTGCGGTGACCGGGAGTGGCCACTGCACTCCAGTCTGGGTGACAGAGTGAGACTCCAACTCAAAAAATTAAAAAAAAAAAAAATTTTCACTATATATTGAGAGGACTGGAGTTATAATCCTGTCATCTAACAATACTGTTAACTTATCTTGAGGAATGTTAACTGAATCTATTTTTAAAATGCAGTGATCAACTAATGGAAAATCATAGAGAGCTCAGAAACAAATCCGTACATGTGTGATCAATTAGTTTTCAACAAGGGTGCCAAGAACGCACAATGGAAAAATAATAGTCTCTTCCATAAATAGTGTTGGAAAACCTGTAAATCCACATGTAGAAGAATAAAACTGGAAATTGGATGCTTATCTCATACCATATAAAAATCAATTAAAATGGATTAAAAACTTAATATCAGAAACTAAAACAGCTAGAAGAAAACATAGGTGAAAAACTACATGAGTGTCTGGGCAATAATTTTTGATTTCGACACTAATAGTGCAGACATAACATAAAAAAATACACGGATTTACATCATATTAAAAAAATTTCTGCACAGCAAAAGAAACAGAGACAACCTACAAATTGGAAGAAAATATTTGCAAGCCATATATCTGATAAGGGGTTAAAATTCAAAATACATAAGAAGTTCAAAAACTCAATAGCAAGAGAACAAAAAACTCAGTTAAAAAAATGGGCAGAGAACTTAGACATTTATTAAATGAGGAAATACAAATGGACAAAAGAAATATGAAAAAAATGCTCAACATTACTAACCATTAAAAAATGCATTTTAGACTGAGCACGGTGGCTCATACCTATAGCCCCAGCACTTTCGGAGGTGGAGGTAAGAGAATTGCCTGAACGCACAAGTTCAAGACCAGCCTGGGCAACTTGGTGAGACCCATCTCTACAATAAATTAAAAAATTAGCTGGACATGGTGGCGTGTGCTTGTGTTTCCAGATACTTGGAAGGCTGAAGTAGAAGGATAGCCTGAGCCCAGCAGGTCAATGCTGGAGTGGTTGTGAGCATGTCACTCCACTCCAGCCTGGGCGATGCAGTGAGACTCCAACTCAAAAAAAATGAAATCTTGTCATTTGAGTGGGACTCCTACTTAAAACAAAACAAAACAACAAAAAATGCATTTTAAAATCACAATGAGATGTCATCTCACACCTGTCATAATGGCTGTTATCAAAAAGACAATAGATAATGAGTGTTGACAAAGATAAGGAGAAAAGGGAACACGTGTGCTTTTGGTAGAAATATAAATTAGTACAGGCATATGGAAAACAGTGTGAAGGTTTCTCAGAAAATTGAATATAGAATTACCATAAGATCCAGCAATTTCACCTCTGGATATTTATACACAAAACATGAAATCAGTTTATGGAAGTGATGTCTGCACTTCCATGTTTATTGCGCTGTTATTTACAATAGCTACGTTGTGGAATCAACCTAGATGTCCATCAACAGATGGATAGATAAATAAAATGTGGCATATATACACAATGGAGACTCTTTAGACTTAAAAAAATGAAATCTTGACCCAGTACAGTGGCTCAAGTCTGTAATCCCAGCACTTTGGGAGGCCAAGGTGAGGGGACTGCTTGAGCTCACTGGTTCAAGAACAACCTGAGCAACTTGATGAGCCCTCATCTCTACAATTAAAAAAAAAATTGCCCGGTTCAGTGACTCAGTCTGTAATTCCACGCTTTGGGAGGCTGAGGTGAGTGGATTGCCTGAGCCCGAGGGTTCGAGACCCGCCTGGGCAACTTGGTGAGACTGCATTTCTACAATAAATCAAAAAATTAGCCAGGCATGGTAGGTCACGACTGTAGTTCCAGCTACTTGGAAGGCAGAGGCGGAAGGATCGCCGGAGCCCAGCAGGTTGTGGCTGTGGTGGCCGGGAGCGGCCACTACATTCCAGTTTGGGTGACAGAGTGAGACTCTAACTCAAAAAAAAAAAAAAAAAAAAAAAAAAGAAAAGAAATTGCCAGGTGTGGTAGCGTGTCTGCAGTTCTGGCTACTTAGAAGGCTGAAACGGAAGGATCACTTGAGCCCAGCAGGTAGACACTCAGGTGGCTGTGAGCATGCCATTGCACTCCAGCCTGTGCGATGGAGTGAGACTTCAACTCAAAAAAAAAAAAAAAAAGAAAAGAAATGTTGTCATTTGTGACAATAGAAATGGAATTGGAAGACATTAAGCTAAGTGAAATAAGCCAGGCACAGAAAGGTAAATACCACGTTATTCCTTATACGTGGATCTAAAACAATCAAATTCATAGAAACAGATAGTAGAAAGGTGGTTATAGAGACTGGGAATAGGGGGAATGGCGAAATGATGATCGAAGGGTACAAAATCTCAGACAGGAGGAAGATTTTTTTAGATCTATTGCACAGCATGATGAATATAATTAATGAGAGAGTGCTGTACTTTTCAAAATTGTTAAGATAGTAAATTACAAATGTTCTCACCAAAAAAATGTTTACATATTTGAGGTGATGGATATGGAAACTGTCTTGAATTAATTATATTCATTGTATTCATATATAATATCATTACTTTTTACCCCCAAATTTATACAATTATAAATTATCAATTTGTAATACAAAAAAATGCCAGTGTGCGTGTGGAGTGGGAAGACTGTTTATTAACATTCAGATTTCTTGGATTTTTAGTTGGACAGAATAAGGGCATGGGACTTATAATAAAATTTGGGTTATGAGTGAGATAGTTGAATTGTATCTTTGCATTTTCTAAATCATATTATGAGAATGAGTTTATGTGACTTTACTGGGTAGCTACAGCTTATAATATTGGTATTTTTGTTGACTTTTGTCTGTAAGCATAATTTTTTTTCAGGATCTGTCTATACACACTCAATCATGTGATTCTATAGACATAATAATTGTAATAATACTTTACCAGATTTGATGACATGCTAAGAGAGAATTGACATCCAATCATCTCTTGACAGTAGTGCTTAGGACAACAAGTGTTTGAGCCATTTATAATTCTTCTCTGGATTGAAAAAGATGTCAAACTGGCTGAAAAAATATTTTCCTATTGAGTCACATATTTGAAAAGTATACACAATTTCCAAAGATCAAATTACCTCCAGAGTAAAGAAATCCTTCCCCTCCAGAAAGTAAGTAGAAATAAGGTAAAGACTGCTGGAGTTCAGCTCCAGGAGAGAGTTGGGGCTTGAGATGGAAGAATCGGGAAGTGGCAAAAAGAAAAGACGAAAACGACAGGAATCCTTTTCCTGGGGAGAGCTTAAGACTCTGCCAATTTTTATTTATTTTTCACAAGCTTATATAGGTTTTCCACTCAGCCCTGCACCCACAAATGTATCTTATGTTGCTAACCAAATGCCCACGTACATCCTTTTTGCACTCACAATAAGATTGACCTTTAACAATTTCAACCACAGATGGTGTTTTTCTTAAGTCAAACATTTATGAACGTCCTGGTTTTCCTCCTTTCTTATAACTATTTACTATTATAGGCCTATAATATCCTTACCCTATAAAGCTAAACCTTAACCCTAAGTCTTATTTAACTTACTTACTACTATATATTTATTTCTATTAATCTTATTTCTATCCTTATGTCTCTATATTTTCTTAACTATCACTTATACTATTACATATCTCTTATCTTACTAGTTTATCTTATCTTACTATCTTATTATTAATATTCTAAATTCTATCTTCATTAAACTACTTATTTAATCCTAAAATATCTTAACCTATTTTTTATCTCAAACGGTTGTTTTCCATCAGCTCTCAGCTGGGGTCTGTTGTTTATGAGGAAATGGTCGACTTGTTTTTCTCGGCCTCCTGCTGTTGCTGAAAAGCATCCTTACGCACCCTAAAGGGCACCCTTTTTTGCTGCAATCTTACTTCCATTATGCCTATGTATAATTTTTGCTGTCAAATGCCATCATCCATTTGTGCATCTATTATCTCAATTAAAGAGGGAACATTCTCAAGCCTATGCACGCAATCCTTCAAAGTTAGGGAAGGTCCGTCAACAGGATCCCTGGGGCTTTGCCTCCGTCATGGCCGCATTTTACTGGGGCCTTGCTCCCAGCTGGCGTTTTTCCTGTTTTCAGGTCCCTTTTACCTTACTTTTACTAGTGATTGTGGCTCCCGACAAAAGACATAGAAAAATGCAGATAAGAGCAAGCATGAGAGTGAAAGAGAGTGGAGTTTTGAGCCACATATGAGCTCTACATCCAGGAACTTTGGAAGTTAGAACCACCACTGGCCCTCACAATTACGAGTCAATATATTCATTAATTTAACAGACAATTCGAATTCCTTTCTTTGTTTTTTTAATAACATCTGATCATTATAATAAGATATTATTGAATCAAGCATTGCCTATCATATCAGTTAGTTATCTGTATATTCACTTTTCTGATGTCTGGGGCTCAAAATAATCAAAGGTGAATCAAAACCTAAGTGATATAGCATGTAATTGTTAGGCATGTTGGCAGTTCTGTGGCATACTTATGCCTCTATTGTCGTACTTCATCAACATTCTCGAATTTCAAATAGTACTTCAGAATGGGCTTGTGCTCCTCCAATAGCAACTGTGCTTCTGCCATTTTCTTTGTCCAGCCTGTCACACAGTGATGCTAGCATTCATTTGATTAACTCCATCTTTTAAGTGAAAGTCTTACTACACATGCTACCATAATTCAATTCCACTTTGAAAAGTAATATAAAGATAACATCTCTTAAATTAAGTATACATTTTTTGGGCACCCCTGGTATTCTTCCCGAAATTTCCTTTCCTCGTTGTTTACTGTACAACTAATTTGCACTCATTTAGTTTGACTCAATGCAAGCATTATCTACTGTGGAAATTTATGCTTCCCTTCATTTCTCAATCACACACTGTCCTTTCTAACTCTGTTGCCATTACCTCTCTAGCCTATTTTATTTTTCTTGTTTTTCTAATAGAATGAACGTTACATGAGGACAGTTATTTCATCTCTGTATGCTTAGCACTTAGCAGTCTGCCTAGCACATGAGGGAGGACCCAAAAAACAAAATTATCTTTTGGAGGATGGTCCCTTGTAACAAAGTCTTCTCCAGCTAGTTAAGTGCTCTAGGAACACATCGGTATCAGTGTGCCAGCAAATGTTGTTGTAAAGGTTGTATTTAACTTCAGTTAATTTTTTTTGAGAGTGGGGAGATTCTTTCAAGCATTTTCCTTTTTCATGATGGGTGATTTACACCGAACAACTTGCCCACATCGTGTTTAGTGTTCAACAGTTTTTGACCGAAAATTGGCATGACTTCCATGATCCACACTACCTATTCATTCGATCTCATCTTGAGCAACTCTTTTTGTTTGTTTGTTACCCTGGATGAAATAAGCCCTCAAAGGAAAATGTTTTGCCAATGTGGAAGAGGTAAAGCAAAAATGACAGAAGCATTAAAAGGAATCAAAACAGACTAGTTCAAAACCTGTTCTGAGCAGTGAGAAAAGCATCTCAACAGGTGTATTACATCAAACATAGAGGACTTTGAAGCTGACTGGAGTTTAAACATACAGGAATAAATACACAATTTTTTATACAAAAAAGAATTCTGAGGTTTTTTTTGGTTCCCCACATTGTATTCTGAGCTTTTAATAAATATTATTTAAATGAATATTACATACATTTCTTACTGTCAGACAATAGTAGTTTGAGAATAATATAAATCCAGAAATAGTCAATCATTAAAAAAATACACATTACATATTAATCATTGTACCATTTTATGATATAAAATCCCCAAGCTCTGTGGCAGTTATCCATTTATTGCATCTCATCAAATTTATTCTTTTTCATCCTGCCTTATGATTTCTGAGTGAAACTTTCTAAGCATTCCCTGTTGAGATCAGCTTGATATTAGTTTCTCTCACTATAGCATCCTGAACAAAAACTACAATGACAAAATAGAGGAAAGAATTTGCATCTCACATTCTCTCTCTCTCTTTCTCTTCTCTTTCTTCTGTTTCTCCTTTTTGTAGATACATAGCAATGTTTTCCTAAACATAAGTGAGTCTGCATATATTTACTAAATCGAACTTAATAAACCTTAAGTGTGCAGTAACGTGAGTATATGTCTTATTTTTTTCAGATTTTAATAACCTCACAATACCACTGAAACATCTGCTCATTGTTGCAACTTTGCCTTTGTCTCACAATTGACAACACTTGTGATGTTTTTAGAGGCAAAGCCCTGGTTTGAGATGAGTTGCATCAACTTTCAATGCCAAACAAGTTCTTATGAGAGTCTTTATTTAAAATAAGCAAGAATATGCTGGGCTTGGTGGCTCAGCCTGTAATCCCACGCCTTTGGGAGACTGAGATGAATGGATTGCCTGAGCTCCCGGGTTCGAGACCCACCTGGGCAACTTGGGGAGACCTCATCTCTACAATAAATCAAAATGAGCCGGGCGTGGCAGTGCACGCCTGCAGTTCCAGCCTACTTGGAAGGTGAGGCGGAAGGATCGCCGGAGCCCAACAGGTCGAGGCTGCGGTGGCCAGGAGCAGCAACTGCACTCCAGTCTGGGTGACAGAGTGAGACATCAACTCAAAATAAATAAATAAGATAAAATAAAATAAAATAAAATAAGCAAGAATAGATTTTTAAAAATATGAACACAGATTCCATTGGCAACGATCCACTAGTCAAACATATATTACAAGTATCGAGGATTTAGTTTATTAATTTTCTAAACATAGTCCACTCGCTAAGAGCGAACTTGACTACAGCACAATAAGCAAGTGAATAATCTACCGTTTTTTTAAAAAGTCACCTTTTATCTAGAAAAATAAAATTTCTTATGACATTTGTGAGTAGCACCTATTGCTTTGGAATCCAGTGGAAGTCATGTTCAACAGAAAATAAGCTGGGCTGAATATGTGTTTTTCATTATTAAAAGCATTATTTAAAAAGTCAAGGAAGTGATAGATTTAGCTATTTAATGAAAATACATTATTTACAAGCTGGAAGTTAAAAGTAGATTGACAAAAAATCTATGAAATTGAGAACTTTAGAACTGAAAAAATTGGAACAAATTACTCAGGAGAAATAGTTTTAAAATAAAACTAAACATCTGTGATTCAGGGCCAGTTGGTGAACATATTAGAGGACATTGGCCTCATCCTGGTACGACTGTAAAATTAATACAATTTTGAGAATTGAAATGTATACTTATCAGGATTGTAAATTCTGACAGCTACATGGTTTTATACATTTTATATATCAAATATTGAGCTATGGACAAGAGGGTAGGCATATCTTACTTTTCCTTCTGAGGAAACTTGCAATAAACACACATACACAGAAATGAAATTGATTAAAAGGCAAGAATTATTATTTGCTTCTTTTATTATATAGAGAATTCAGTCAACATAAACTTTTAAGTATTAAGAGTGTATAAATATTTTATTTTCTTACTAAAATAATTTATCTGATGCAAAAATTTAAAAAATTATAAAATATATCCATTTTTATTGTGTATGTTTTTTGTTGTTGTTGGGGTTTTTTTTTTTGAGTTGGAGTCTCACTCTGTCGCCCAGACTGGAGTGCAGTGGCTGCTCCTGGCCACTGCAGCCTCGACCTGCTGGGCTCCGGCGATCCTTCCGCCTCAGCCTTCCGAGTAGCCAGAATTATAGGCATGCTACCACGCCCGGCTGATTTTTTGATTTATTGTAGAGATGAGGTCTCGCCGCCCAGGCGGGTCTGGAACCCTCGGGCTCAGACAATCCACTCACCTCAGCCTCCCAAAGGCGCGGGATTACAGGCTGAGCCACCGAGCCCGGCGTGTTTAAGATTTACAACTTGATGATTTGTTGTGTATTCATTGTGAGATAATCATTACAATAAAAATAAAGAACATATCCACTTAACCAGTACCTACTGAGTGTGTTTGGTGAGAAAACTTAGAATACTCAACAAATTCCAAGTATAATTTATGGTATTATTCCCTAGAGTCACTTTGCTCTATGTTAGCTCCTACAATTTATGCACTTTTCATATTTGACCAACATTGATTGATGTACCACTTAATGAACATCTTCACCAATAATTTTTGGTTTACCGTACTAAGTGCAGCAAATCAATAATAAAAATAATCAAAATATTTGTGTTAGTTTTTCTTTACATACAATATCTACAAAGCAACTTCTAAGTAGGAAAAACTACATTGTACCATAAAAATAGAACACATACTTGTTGAAAAAAGAGAAGGCATACAAAGTTTCATTACTAACCATTTATATAGTAGGAAAAACCCTGCACTTATTTATAATAAACTTATTTCTAATACAAATAAATGTTATGGTTAACATGTTTTAAAATATTAAGCACATCATTAGTACTGACAAAAATCTGCCACTTGGATTTTGAAGATTAAATATTTATTTATACACTTTCTAAAAATATGTAGTGTTAGCACCATTTCTAAAAAATTAAGAACATCAAAGACATTAATTGCTTTTGAAAAATTCAAAACTTTCTTTTGATAAATAAGTAGATTCTTTAATAACTAATTAGAGGTTTACATCTTTACAAGATGTTAGCTTTACATAAACTCTCCATGACTATTTATACAATTATAGCAAAAGGTGTAAGTGCTTATTATTTGAAAGATACAAAAATGAAGTGAGTATGCCCACACCATTAAAAATAGGGATATAAAAGCAGAATACCTTTGATAAAAAGCAAACCATGCATCTTATAGGGTAAAATATATAGGTTAATAATTGTATAGTATGTTAGAAATTGACACAAATTTCAAATTACTTAAGTAGAAAGAATAATATAAAAGGAAATTTAATAAATTGATAGGTTTATGTGATAACTGTTTCTTGCTTTGAGACCCAATTTTTCTCATTCTATTTTTGAATCTATTTAAAACATTAGTTTAATTTTAAATATTGGTTAAGAAATAGTTGAGAATTCTAAATAAGATCATATGTATGTCTATCTGTAAAATCCAAAGAAGAGTATTATTAAATTAATAAGTGATTACTCTTTCAGTATATATGAGCAAGTGTTATCCTTACTTTTATAAAAATGTGCTATGAAATATACATGCATATATATATTCATATGTCAGAAGAATAATTTTAAAATTCAGGTAATCAGTGGGAGCTGTTAATAAAATAAAAAGTTATTGGAGAGGCACCAAAACAATTTGCATAATTTGTCCATTTTCAAGCCAATCTGTACAGCTGATGTCAGTTGACTTCCATGATACGCTAACTTTTAACACTGAGTTTTGCAAAGCAATAGGAAATAATTTCAGTGCACCACCTTTTATAGTATATAAAAAATGAAAAAAAACTCGTTTATTAACTTTATTTAAAACATGTATAATCATATTGGCAAATAAAAATTTACTTAATGGAATACACTGAACTAAATAATTATATTTAGTTTCAAATGTGAATAGTATTCACAACAACATAAAAGTCTTTTAATGTTTGGCTTCAATTTGTTATACTATTTTTCATCAATGGGCTTTTTTCTAAAAAAAAAATTTGAAATTCTAACCCCAACCAAAGGGAAGTTTGTTACAAAATCTCTGGCTTTCTATTTACATAAAAGGATGCTTTATCTTAGGAGTAATCTCTGAACCAAAGATTTTGCTATAGGACAGAAGACAAATATCGGCATGCTTCTTGAATAAAACCAAAAGCCAAGCCTCCATAAGATAAAAATTATTCTATTTTACCTGTCAGAAAAAACTTGTCATTCTTTAGTGTAAGAAGAGGCAAAACTGATCTAAATGTGGTAAAGTGAAAATAAGTATAGCAGTTGTCATTGGCTGGGGAAAAATAATGTTTAACTGTAAAAATGCAGAAGAGAACTTTCTGTGCTAATGAAAATTTTTGTATCTTAGCCTATGCCACACATTTTTCAAAATTCATTAAACTGCTTTTAAAATCTCAGAATTTTGTAGACATAAGTTAAGCCTCAATAAAACAATGCTATTAAATAGGAAACAAATTCAAGAACAAATTTAAGACTTGATATCTACGAAGACTGAAAATTCAAAAATTTACATATGTGTTTATGTGTTTGTGTATGCTGACTAAAATCTACCTAAAAGGTTAGTTTGCCAAATAAAACACACATTAATAGACAATATTACCAAAGTACAATGTTCCCCAGGCTGACCTTAAATTCCTGGACTCAAGCAATCCTCCTGTCCCGGCCTCCCAAAGTGTTAGAATTACAGGTGTGGGCCACTATGCCCAACCACTTTTGTTAAATTAAATAAGTAAAAAGCCATTAACCTAAGACTGTTTTTATGCTTTGAGTTCCTGTATAGTAAAACTACAACCTAACAGTACATATGCAAACCAAAATCTATTTAGAAATATTAAAGACTACTGAGTTTCAGCTAGTCACAGACAGCCAGGTTATTACACCATGCCTAAACAAGACAAATGCCTCATCACACCATTCCCAAATAAGGCAAATGTCTAGCAGTAGTAAATCAGTTGATTTCTCTTCTTTGCTTCTGTGTTTGAGCTATACAAATTCACTATAAAAGTTCACATTGCTGGATAGCGCTCTCTGAATCTCCTCTGGTTCTGAATTCTGCCTGATCATGAACTGTTTTTTGTTGTTGTTGTTGCTCAAATAAACACAGCTAAATTTAACTTGTCTAAGGTTTCTCTTTTAACGCTTTGAATTTAATATGTTATTCTTTTTTAATGTCCTGAGGTAGCATCAGATTGTTGACTTTACATATTTATTATTATCTAATATATACAGCAATGCTACAAATTTTTCTCTGAGTACTGAAAGGACAGAGCCCAAATTGGAGTTTCTCTGGTCACCCCGAGTAGATCTGGTCATGTACTTAAGTCAAAACTGCATGCATAGCAATAATCATTAACTGGAAGAATAACCAGTTTTCTAGTCCTGGGGTGGGCTTCATTCTGTTTGGTCACAAGGCACCAAGAGTAACATCTCCCAGAAATTTGTCTTTCAGTTACTAGCCCAGCCCTTCTTAGGTTATCACCTTTGTTCCAAGAGTTTGTTTTTCAGATACTTACCCAGCTCTTATCATCTATGTGATTGACCACTCATGACCGACCACGCCATTCAATCCTGTTGTCAGAGATTCAAGAAACAGACCACATCACCATGACGCCGGCTCCTGTAAATGCTAACTTGCTACCCTAAAGGAAAGTCTTAAAAACCCCCAGTCTCAAGCATTCCCAGCCAAATGTTCCTTAAGCGTCTGTCCCCTTCTCTAATCCTGGAGAGTTGGATCCACCCTCTCTCTCTGATCTGCTTTCTGAATAAACTCCCTTTCTCCTTATCTCCCTTTCAAGCAACTCGTTTCATACCCATGGCACTGGCTGAGCTAACAAGTACCACTTTTTGATATAGTTTGCATTTACTCATTCTCTCAAAACCTCACAGTGGAATTTGATCCCCAATGTTGGAGGTAGGGCCTGGTGGATGACGTTTTGGGCAAACCTCTCATGAATGACTTAGTGCCATTATTACAGAAAAGAATGAATTCTCACACTACTAATTCCCAGGATAACTGAGTGCTAAAAAATAGTCTGGCATTTTTGTTCCTGCTCTCTCTTGCTTCCTTCCTTTTATCATGTGATGCCTGCTCTTAGTCTGTTGCCATATATGGAAGTTTTCTGCATTCCCTGCCAGAAGAAGATCCTGGTGCCATACTTCTTGTTCATTCTGCAGAATTGTGAGTCAAATAAAACTATTTGCTTTATAAATTACTCGATCCTAAGTATTCTTTATAGCAACACTAAATGAACGAAGGCAAGCTACATCCCACTTAATATGGATAAGTTGTAGTTTTACTTTCATTGAGTTCAAAATTTGTAAAAATTTTGTGATTTCATCTTTGACTCGTGTTGTTTGGAAGCATGTTATTTAATCTCCATGTATGTTGCAGTTTTCCGATTACCTTTCTATTATTTGTTAAGTCAGGACAATGAGCAGATTGGAAAAGAGAGATGGGAGATAGGCAGTTCAACAGCAACACAGGCTTATTCCAAGGAGAAATCCTGCAGAGTGGGACTCGAGATGAGACTGAAATCCACCCCCACTTGCAGGCTAGAGGGCTTAAGGGCCTAAGGAGGAGATTTTGTGGTTGGTGTTGTTGAGGAGTAACGAAGTTTTTTGGGTAAGTTGAGAGATAGCCTTGCGATTATGCTAGGTGTAACATATGGCAGGATGTGTTATATAGCTTTGGTCTAGTTGGTAATTTTCCATCCCAAGGTAGCTGGCAAAGTGGTGAGGGGTCTCTAAGCTGGCATTCCCTGAGTTAACATTATTGACTTGTAGTTTAACTTCATTGTGGTCTTAGAGCAGACATTGTGTTATTCCTATTAGTTTAAATTTGTTAAGATGTGTTTTACAGTCTATCGTGGTGAATGTTTTGTTTTGTTTTGTTTTGTTTTGAGTGGTTGAAACAATGTATACACACACTGAATATAGTATATAGATGTCAATTATATACAGTTGATTAATTGTGTTGTTGAGTTCCAGTATGACCTGACTGATTTTCTGACTGCTGGATCTGTCCATTTCTGATACAGAAGTGTTAACATTTCCAACTATGTTAGTGGATTTGACTTTTCCTTGCCTCACATAGATTGACTCTCTGGTACTGGGTACATATATGTTAAAGATTGTTTTGTCTTCTTAATAATTGACCCCATTATCATTGTGTAATTTATTTCTATAACTTGATAACTTTCCTTGCTTTGAAGTCTGTTCCATCTAAAATTAATATAACTACTAGCACTTTATAAAACCTAGTGTTAGCATGGCATTTTTCCATCCATTTTCTTTTTATCTACATGTATTTTTATATTTAGAATAAGTTTTTTGTAGAAAGCATGTGTTGATTTTGTGATTTGATCCTCTCTGACAATCTGTCTTTTAATCGGGCTTTTAGACCATTGATATTCAAAATAATTATTGACATACTTGGATGCATAGTCACTATATTTATTACTTTTAAAAATGTTGTGTTCTTATTTTTAGTTCCTATTATATGTTTTATTTTTCTCCTCTCTAAGTACATCATATATCTTTTTTTCAATATGTGTGGTTACCCTGCAATAGAGTTTTTAAGTTGTTGAAATTGCATATATAGCACTTTTTTGATCTTCAACGTCATACTGAATACATCTATTTTTAGCTCCAAATGAGTATTAGAGAATGTATATTTTAATATTTACAATTTTAATACTGATAAATTAGAAAATATGTATATATAATTCCATTAATATCATCTGAAAATGACTAAATGTATATGTGCCATTTTCTTAAGATACTGTACTCAATTCGAACATTACCTTCATAGTTCTATTGTGCTCACTATATCACATTCTGTTAAAAAAAACAAAACTTTCGTTTTCACTCATTTTGATAAAATTTTCAATTAAATATCTGCGTAATACTATAAATGTTGAAGTGCAAGTGTGTAAAATTCCTTTGATGATAGCAATGATACTGATAATATCTCTCATTCCAAACATTAATGATTGCTGGCATGGTGCTTCTTAATCATGTTTCAGACTATTTATTCAGCCACGGACTTAGTAGCTCAGACCCTCTACTCTTAACTCCAGCTGTTCTTTATTCAGTTCTCTGGCCCTTCTATTTCATACATTTTGGGAAGTGACATTTATTCATATTTGCCCTTCCAATACAAATTTTAATGTCACCTGTCTAGGAAACATTGCCTCAGCACTTAGACTAGGTCAAAATTTGCACTTATGCATTTTACAAATGTATGTACTCTTCAGTTTTATTATAAGCATCTGTCACTGCTTTAATAATATACTTTATTGTTGTACTAGAACAATTACATTTTACAGTATGCATACATTTGAGTGCAAGCTTCCCCAAAGCTGCATATGTATTAATTTGCTCACATTTTTTACCTCTAGCATCAACATAGTCTTGGCTTGATGAAGTTGTTACTAAGTCTATACTTACAGAGACTGGGAAAAAAAATATGAAGATAAATATTTCAAGGTTGTCATTGCAAAAGCAGATAAGGGAGTGAGTACCCTCTTTGAGCTTAGGTATTCACTAAAGTATAGTTCTTAAATAGATGAAGAAAAAATGTATTTATCCAATTTTTTTTGAATTACAAAAAGTTCATAGGATTGACTAATTATTTTATTATTTATTACCATAGGTTAAATTGTAGTCCACCAAAATTCAAATATTGTGGTCCTAAACTTCAGTAGCTTAGAATGTGACTGTATTTGGAAATAAGTTATTTAAATATGTGATTAAGTGACAAGGGAGATTTTGGTGTGGACTCTAATCCAATATGGCTAGTATTCAAAGATGAGGAAAATTGTATATATCAAGAGACACTGCAAACAGAGCTAACATAGAGGGAAAACTTTGAGAAAACACTCTGAAGGCCATATGCAAGCCAAGAAGAAAGATCTCAGAAAAATTAAACATGTTACCTTGATCTTGGACTTCTATCTTCCAGAACTGTCAAAAATAAATTTATGTTGTTTAGGTCACCCAGTCTGTAGTACACTATTATGCTGTTGCACCTGTGGCTCACTGTGATTATATAGTGGTTAGCACTCTGCATTGTGTAGTACACTCTTATGGCAACCCAAGCAGAGTAACACAAAGGGGGAGGGGACAAACAACTGGAATTTATTTATAAAAAATTGTGTATTTATTTTTGTATGCTTAAATTTCAGTCACTTTCAAAGTACTCTTCGTTTGGTGCAATACACCTATTGAAATGCTTTTTCTGCTGTTCGAGAGTTTTTGGACTTGTTATTTTTTATGCCTTCTAGTGTTCCTGACTTTTTTCTTTTTCGTCTCTTCCATATTGGCTAGACATATCCCTTTGAGGACTTTTATAATCCAGGGAAGCAAAACAAAAACTCACTTGGGACAAGATCTGGTGAATAGGGAGGGTGGGTCTTTGGCGGGGGGGGAGTCATGCCTTTTTTGGTCAAAAACTGTTGAACACTCAGCACAGTTTACAAGTTTTATTTTTAGATCACTCATCATGAAATGGGCAAACACATTAAAAGAATCTCTGAACAACAACAAAAAAAGAAAATTCACTGATGCAGAACGCAGCCTCTCATAATAATGCTATCTGGTACACTGATGGTGAAAGGGTCCTAGAACACTTAACTGGCTGGGCAAGCCTGTACTACAACAGGCCTTCCCTCCAAAAAATAATTTTAGTTTTTTTGGTATTTCCCCTTGTACACTTACCCAAAGCATTTTATTCCTTACCACAAAATTAATATTTTTTATGTGGTCCACATAAACAAAGAATAATGCATAAAAGTTGACATTTGTATGATATGTCAGAGAAAATTATTGAAAAAAGTATTTATTAGGTTTTCTTACAATTTTATTTTATTTTGTGTTTTAGAGTAATTTTTAGTGTATATGTTTGTTAAGAAAGAAGATAAATTGTTTTGAGAAAGGAAAATTTTAATGACAAATAAGGAAAATCATAAAAGTGTTATGAACTTAATAAAAACTATTTCTTAAATATTAATAAATCTTCTCATCCTTTGTGGGCACCATTGATTAAATACCAAAATCAACCTCCTAACATTCATAAAAAGGAAAAAAAATGAAATAAATAATTATTAGTTTGTATATCATTTGATAATTGGTCAGATGTTTATTATTTTATTAAATGTTACAGTCACGAGACCCTTAAAACTTTGCACTCTGTATTTACAAATAATAAATAAGGAGTCAATTTTATCATTTCTAATTTTCTTGAAAAATCAGTAAATGAATGCCAGTATGATCCTTACTGATGGCTAAAAATAATGTAAAAAAATTATTTCAAGTAACAATTCATTTCTAAATATAACTTTTTACAAAATAAAATTTCAAGTAAACTCAATTATCTAACTTTGATTTGTAAGGCCTTTGATAATTTTAAAAAATAACATTACATATCTCTATCATGCAAAGTTGTCAGGGAAATATAGCAAAGAAAATCAAATCGCAGTTCAGAAGACTTATTAGACTTTTCTGGGACACAGAAATGTTAAAGAAATCAGATATGCCAGAGGGAGAGATCACACTAATTTAAAATAAATTCTATTTATGGAAGCCAACCTACATAGCATTTTTTTTTTTTACTAAATTCTCACAAAACCCTAGCAACTCAATGTACTCTCAGACAAGATTTACTAACACAGGATTTTAGTTACTTATTTAAACTTCAGAATTCTATTTTATGGCATACTCATGACCATTCATTAGCATACTGTAAAACAAGTCTTAAACAATTTAAACTACAGTTGTCAAAATAAGAGGAAAAAATCCATTTATGCAACATTTTTCTTAATTTTTATTATGTATATAATTGCTTGCTTAGTTATCTACAAAATTGAGTAACTCATAGTTCCTGTCATGTTAGCAAATTAATCTGCATCATTTCAACTTGACAGATTATATTAAAAATGCGATCAATAATTTTAGACTGTCTTTTAGATATTGTTTTGAAATGCATGAAAATCTTTTAAAATGAAAGTTCAAAAACTTCAGATTCTAAAGAAAAATATTCAAACAGAATATTAAAATTGATTTCCCATCATTAAGACAATTCCAGAGCAACATATTTAGGTTAAGAGCTAGAAAGAACTTCAATTGACACAAAATTTTAATTTTAAAAAAAGGAAAGCCACCTATTCTTGCTGTGGAGAATTAGCAAAATGCAGAAATAATCTAGATTCCAAAGTAGAAATTGGAATTTGTAAAAAAAAAAAAAAAAAAATTTTAGCTTAGTATTGAAGAGGACCAACAAAAAAGAGATTTGAAAATTACTTCCAGTTCTGAAACTTACTCAATGTGAGATCTTAAGTTAATTCTTTTAACTTGTTCTTTAAAGAAAACTTATTCCTTATCTTTTACTTTTTGACACATTCTTTTGTCACATGAAGTTCTTGGATGTTGCATTTAAGCCTGGCATCTATTTTAGGATCTGTCTCAGTGCTTTCAGTCAATTTGAATCTTACCAGTTATCAGTCATTGAATGAAAGACATTTAATATAAGCATCCTCTGCTATGAAATTTGTTTCTAGAAGTTGTAAACAAGAAACTTTTATGACTGCCTTAAGGCAAGCAATCTATGCTTGAACACATTTTACTCTATCATACGGTATACAAACGATATCAATCTCATGAATAAGATTTGTTTAGACTGCATAGTTCTCGATGTGAATTTAACACCCCTATTCAGCATAATAGTCCATTTCCTTTAAAAAAAAAGTTACAGATTTATAAGGAAGAATTTTCAGACTATAATATTTATCTCAGGGCTAGAAATAGTTTGAACCACAGGCAAATGATAATTTTTTACTTTGCAAATATTCTACCTAGGCCATAATCGAAAATTTAATTAGAAATACTTTTCGACAGATTAAAAATACATTTTAGTAAATACATAGAATTCAACAGCTATAATAATACAATAATAATATATGACAAATATAATAAAATATAATGAATGCTTTATTGTGTGTGTGTGCATATATATATTTAATATTTAATGCACTGTGCTTGGGAAAGGAGCCTAATAGAAAGTATGTTATAGACTTTAAAAATTAACTGGAATATAATTGGTGAATATAATATATCAGTCAGGTAATGTGAAAATATCTTAAAGATTTGACTGTTAAATTTTCCCAAACCTGGAAAACTGGAGTAAAATACATGCTCTTAGGTTTGTTTTTTATGTGCAAAAGGTATAAAAAAATACATTTATATATTATTTTGTAACAGATTTTAGATTCTGCATTGAAACTGAGTTTATTAACTACATTTTAAACCTCTGTTTATTTGGAACCTGATCTAAAAATGCTAAAATATGTTTTGCAGGGCTGATTTACAATATCTGCACTTTAAGTTACTCTTTTTAAAAGTACTTACAAATCTTTGAGACTCCTAGAAAACTGATTCAAGAAATTTTCTCTGATTTTAGAAATATCAGTAAAAGTCAATTCCACATCTTTGCAATTTTGAATTGTGTTGTAAGAAACATCCCAAATGCTCATAACTGGTCAGTAGATAATGAAAATGTCAATATATATATATATATATATGTGTGTGTGTGTGTGTGTGTTTAGTTATCTATGTACATAACATGGAATATATATAAACATACATACCATGGGATGCTATTCAGTCATTAAAATAATAAAATAATGTATTTTGTAGCAATGTGGATACAATTAAAATTATTATCCTAGGTGAAATAACACAGGAATAGAAAATTTAAAAATGCATGTTCTCATTTACAAGTGGGAGCCAAGTTTAAGGTCTGCAAAGGCATATAGAATGGCATAAATGACATTGGAGGTTTGAGGAGGGTTAAAAGGGGATGAGGAATAGAAAAATGACCAATTGGATACAATGTGCACAAGTGTGGTGACAAGTACACTTACACAGTCCAGGCTTCTTTACCACTGTACAATGCATCCATGTAACCAACTGATTTCTTCACCACTATACAATGCATCTATGTATCTAAAAACCATATGTGCCTCTAAAGCTATTGAAATGATTTTTTAAATGACATATTAGTAAAAGTTATGACTTAGTTTACACAATAACAATTGGATGGGGAAACCACTTTTTCCACAATCAAAATAATCCAATTATTCAAGAATGATTTTTTCTTTGCTTATGTTAGAAGTCTCCTTGCCCCTTTCAAAGGGAAAATCTTAATTAATATTATGAATTCCAACCTCTATAACTTACATCAGTATGTAGTGTCTACAAGAGTCCTGCTATTTCTCTTACACCTTTGTTTACTTTCATCTTTTAGATTATTTTTATGACTATACAAGTTGTGGGTATCCAATGTCTTAGTTACCTCTGATCATTCACAAACTCCAATTGGATTTATGGCTTCAATACTTCATTGCAAGTATTTCTGGTCATGTCTTTCCTGATTCCTCTTTTCGATATTCTTATTTTTAAATTACCTATAAATTAAAGATTCAAATTGTCTAATTTTATACCAAAAACCTTATAGGATTAAAGTGAGATATCAATGAATCTACTGTTATTTTAGAAAAATTAAATATTTTTTAAAATTGAATTTTCCAATATTAAAAACATGGTTGGAGGAAGGGAGAAAGATGGCAATGGAGCCAGTCAGACTATGCAACTCCCAGTGTGACTAGGTAAGTATATGGAAAATTTTGCCTGTGTGTTGGTGAGTAAGTGGGCATGGCAGTGACTAAGTTCAAAAGACAATTGCATTCTTATACACCAACAACAAGCAGGCAGAGAACCAAATATAAAGAACAATACCATTCACAATAGCCACAAAACAAAGGAAATATCTCGCCATCTTACTAACCAGAGAAGTGAAAGACCTTTAAAACATAAACTACAAAACACTGCTCAAAGAAATCCAAGAAGACATGAACAAATGGAAAAAAATATTTCATGCTCATGGATAGAAAGATTCACCATTGTTAAGATATCCATCTTACCAAAGGCCATCTACAGATTCAACACACTACTCATTCAATTACCAACATCATTCTTTTCAGATCTGAAAAAACAAGACAGAAATTCATATGGAAATATGAACAACCATGAATAGCCAAAATAATACTTAGCAAAATATATGAAGTTGAAAGTATCACACTTCCAGACTTTAAGCTTTAATATAACACTGCAATAATCAAAACAGCCTGGTATAGGCATATCGATCAATGGAATAGGATAGAGATTCCCAAAGCAAAACTTAAATTTCTCAACCAACTCATCTTGGACAACGCCTCCCTCAGCAGTCACTGGGGAGAGTAGAATGTATTTATTAAATGGTGCTGGGAAAACCGGATGACCACATGCAGAAGATTGAAACAGGACCCCTACCTATCACCATACACAAAATCAACTTTAAATGGATCAAAGACTAAACCATAAAACCTCAAACTATAAGAACCTTAGAAAATGCAAGAGAGACACCCTTATGGAAATTGGAACTGGCAACCAACTGCTTATCAAAACTCCAAGTGAACATGCAATAAGAGATAAGATAGACAAGTGGAATCCCATCAAACTGGAAGAAACCATCCAGAGAGTGGGAAGACAGTCCACAGAATGGGAAAAAATATTTGCCAACTGTATATCTGACAACGTCCTAACATCCAGGATCTACAAGGAACTCAAATGTGCCAAAAGGAAGAAAAACAAACAGTCCCATTACAAAGTGGGCAAAAGACATGAATAGACACTTCTCAAAAGAAGATATAGGGCAGCCAACAGATACATGAAAAAGTGCTCAGCCTCACTAATCATAAGAGCAATGCAAATCAAAACCACATTGTGATACCACCTAACTCCAGTAAGAATGGCCATCATTAATAAAACAAAAACCAATAGATGCTGGCAAGGATGTGAAGAAAAAGGAATGCTTCTACACTACTGGTGGGAATGCAAACTAGGGCAACCTCTTTGGAAAATAGTGTGGCTACTTCTAAAAGAATTAGACATTGACCTTTCACATGACCTAGCAATCACACTACTGGGAATATACCCAGAGAAGTTCAAGTCATTCTGCAAAAAAGATACCTGCACACACGTTTATTACAGCACTATTCACAATAGCAAAAACATGGAACCAATCATGCTGCCCATCAAAACTGAACTTAATGAAAAAAAAATGTGGTACATATACCCATTGGAATATTTCACAGTCATAAAGAAGGACAAACATATTGACTTTGCAGCAACTTGGATGATCTAGAGTCTATCATACTCAGTGTTCTATCCCAGAAACAAAAACAAAGTACCACATGTTCTCACTCATAAGCAGACCCTGAATATTTACCATAATACTAAAAGAAAGGGATTGGCAGTAGCAGGACACTGCCAGGGTGGGAGTGGGGGATCACAACATCAATAAGGGTAACTGATCTCAAAACAGGCCAAGTGGGGACCAAAGGGAGCCCTAAACTTGACCTGTACAATGACCACCTGTATACCTAATCCTGAATTTTACCTCACATCTTTAAAATAAAATTAAATAATAAGTAAATAAATAAAAACATGGTTTAACTTTCCATTTATTTCAGATTAGCTTATATTGGTATTGCTATTATAATATTTTTAACTTTTTACTTTCTAAATTTTTCCTGATTTTGTATAAAATTAACAATATATTTATTTTGTATTTTTATATGTAAACATTTATTTAATTATTATAGAGCTTTGGGGGTACAAGTGAGGATTTACTGTATAAGTAAACTGCACGCAGGTGAAGTTTGGGCTTCCAAGTGACTCTCACTTGCTTTGTGTTGTCACATATCCCTCCTCTCTTCCCTTTCTCTCTCCTAACAGAGCTTAGTGACTGCCAATCCCATGCTTGTGCTAATGTGACTAATGATAAGAGTCCATTTATGAGTAAGAACTTGCAGTATTCAGATCTTTGTTTCTATGATAGTTCACTTAGTATAATGGTCTCTAACTGTAACCACATGTGTGAAGGCCATTATTTTGTTCTTTTTTATGGCTGCATCATATTCCATCATGCATATGTTACACATTTTCTTTATTCACTTCAGGTGGGCAGCAGTGTTGGTTACGTGTTTTTGCATCGTGAATAGTGTGGCAAAAGGCATATATGTGCAGGTGTCTTTCTACTGAATCATTTATGTTCTTCCAGGTATAGTTCCAAGAAAAAAATTGCTGGATCATATGGAAAATCAACTTTTAGTTCTTTTAGAAATCTCCACACTGCTTTCCATAGATGCTGAGCTAACTTACAATTTCTCAGTGTGGAAGCATTCACTTTTCACCACAGCCATGACAGCACCTGTTGTTTTTTGACTTATTAATGATACTCATCCTTACTGGAGTTGGTATCTTATTGTAATTCTGAGTTGCATTTTTCAAATGGTTAGTGAGGCTGAGCATTTTGTCATATGTCTGCTAGTTGCTTGTATTTCATCTTTAGAGAAGTGTCTCTTCATGTCTTTTGCTCACTTTTTAATGAATGTTTGGCTGATTTTTCTTTTTCAGTTCATTTAAATTTCCTGTAGATCGTGGATGTTAGGCCTTGGTCAGATGCATAATTTGCAAATATTTTTTTGCATTCTGTGAGTTGTCTTTTTGCTCTCTTGATGGTTTCTTTTGCTGTGCAAAAGCTTTTCAGCTCGATGAGGTCACAGCTGTCTATCTTAGCTTCTGTAGCATTTGCTTTTGGGGACTTGGTCATAAATTGATTGCCTACTCCAATGTCCAGAATGGAGTTTCCTACATTTTCTTCTAAGATTCTTATAGTTGGAGGTTTTATGTTTAGGTCTTTAAGATATATAGATAGATTTTTTTTTTTTTTTGAGTTGGAGTCTCACTCTGTCACCCAGGCTGGAGGGCAGTGGCCGCTCCCGGCCACCGCAGCCTCGACCTGCAGGGCTCCGGCGATCCTTCCACCTCAGTCTTCCGAGTAGCCGGAATTACAGGCATGCGCTACCATGCCTGGCTGATTTTTTGATTTATTGTAGAGATGAGGTCTCGCTGCCCAGGCGGGTCTCGAACCCGCAGGCTCAGGCAATCCACTCACCTCAGCCTCCCAAAGTCGCGGGATTACAGGCTGAGCCACCGAGCCCGGCTGATCTATATTGAGTTGATTTTTATATATGGTGATAGGGGTCCAGTTTTATTCTTCTGCAGTTTCCACAGCACCGTTTGCTAAATATGATTTCCTTTCCCCAGGGGTTGTTGGTAGAGGCTTTGTCAAAGATGAGTTGGTTTTGAGACAGTGTTTTTACTTCTGGAATCTCTGTCCTGTTCCTTTGGCTCATGTGCCTATTTCTATACCAATACCATGCTGTTTTGGTTACTGTAGCTTTGTAATAAAGTTTAAGTCTGGAAATGTGAGACTTCCTGCTTTGTTCCTTTTGCTGAGGATTGTTTGGGCTATTCATTCTCTTTTTTTGTTTTCTTATGAATTTTGTATTGTCATTTCCTGATCTGCGGAAAAAAAAGATACTGATAATTTAATAGTATTGCATTGAATCTGTAGATTGCCTCAGGGAGGGTGAACATCTTGACAATATTAATTTTTCAATCCTTTACATGGAATGATTTTCTATTTGTATCATTCTTAATTTCTTTGAGTAGTGTTTTGCATTTCTCATTATAAAGGTCTTTTACTTCTCTGGTTAGGTGGATGCCAAGGTACTTATTTTGTGTGTGTGTGTGCTATTGTGAATGGGATTTGATTATGCTTTTTATTTATTTCTATACCTGCTTGTTGCTGGTGTATAGAAATGCAACTGTCTTTTGGATGTTGATTTTGGAAACTGAGATTTTACCAAGTCATTTATCAGTGCAAAGAAGCTTTTGATAAACTCCCTAGGGTTTTCAAGATTTAGAATTACATTGCCTGCAAAGAGGGATAGCTTAACTTTTTCTTTTCTTGATTTTGTACCTCTGATTTCCTTTTCTTGCCTTATTACTTTGGCTAGGAATTCCAGCACTGTGTTGAACAAGAGGATGAGAGTGGACATCCTCTTCTTGTTCTCATTCTTAAGGAAAATGCTTCCAGCTTTTGCCCATTGAGCAAAATTTTGACTTCAGGTTTGTCATAGATGGCTTTTATTGTTTTGAGAAGTGTTCCTTCTATGCCTAGGTGTTTGAGGATTTTTATCAATAAAGGATGCTGGATTTCATCAAATATTTTTTCTGCATCTAATGATATAATCAGGTAGCTGTTGATTTTATATCTGTCAACATGCTGCATTATGTTTTTGGTCTTATGAATGTTGAACCAGCCTTGCATCCCAGGAATGAAGTCATCTGGTCATGGTAGATTATCTTTGAGATGTATTGTTAGATACTGTTTGCTAGAAACTTGTTGAGAATGCTTGCATCTATATTCAAGGAGACTGGCCTATAATTCTCTTTCCTTGTTGAGTCTTTGCCAGGTTTGGTTATCAGTATAATGTTAGCTTCATAAAATAAGGTGGGAATAATTCCATCATTATGAATTGCCTGGAATACTTCCACTAAGATTGACATCATTTCCTTCTTGTATGTCTTATAAAATTCAGCTGGGAAACCAACTGGTTCAGGGATATTTTTCGTGGGGAGTTTCTTATGACCGAGGCAATTTCCTGGATTATGATTGATCTGTTTAGGTTTTAATTTCTTCTTGTTTCAACAGTGGGAGGTTGTGTGATGTCAGAAAGTCCTCTATTTCCTATAGGTTTTCTAGTTTATTTTCATACAGGTATTCATAGTAATCTCTGATAAACTTTTAAATTTATTTAGGATCAGTTGTGATGTCACCTTTTACATTTCTAATTTTGTTTATTTGGACTTTCCCTTTTTAAAGTCAGCCTGTCCAGGGTCCATCAGTCTTATTTATCCTTTCAAAGAACCAGCTTTTGGTCTTGCTAATCCTTTCAATGATATTTATATTTATCCTGCAATTGTGGTTTTTATTTTGGTACTCTAGATGTTCTGCTTAAGTTAGAATTTAGATGATCTTGCCTTTCAAGCTCATATTGGTGTGACATTAGGCTGTTCACTTGTAATTGTTGTTTTCTTTATGCATGTGTAATGCTATGAACTTTCCTCTTAACACTGTTTTCATGGCATCTCAGAGGTTCCTATATGATGTGTCTTTGTTTTCATTTGTTTCCAGGAATCTTCATTTCTATCTTAATTTCTTTATTGACCTAGAAGTTGTTAGCAGCACGTTGCTGTTTAGTGTCCATGTCTTTGTGTGTTTTAAGGGGATCTTTTTGGTGAAAATATTTATTTTATTACACTGTGATCTGAGACGATGAATGGTATTATTTTAATCATTTTATATTTGTTCACGCTTGATTTATTTCCAGAATTGTGATTGATCTTATGTTCCATGTGTTGATGAGTAGAATGGATAGACATTTGGTGGAATGTGCTGTAGATGTCTATCACATCCATTTGATCAAGCATCAAGTTAAGGTTCTGAGTCTCTTTGTTGTTTGCTTGCCTCAATGATTTATCGTAAGCTGTTAGTGGAGTATTTAGTTCTCCACCTATGATTGTGTGAGAGTCAATGTCCACTCTTAGCTTACTTAGTAGTTGCTTTATAAAACTTGGTGCTTCTGTGTTGGATCCATATATATTTAAAATGGATACTTCTTGCTGGTGAATTGAGAGTTGTACCATTATGTAGTGTCCTTCTGTGTTCTTTTTTACTTTTGATGGTTTGAAGTCTCCATTGTCTAATATTAGAAAAGCTACACCTGCTCTCTTGTTTTCCATTCACTGAACAAACCATTTTTTATCCTCCAACTTTAAACCAGGGGGTATCCTTTGCAGTGAGATTAATTTCCTGGAAGAAGCACTGCTGGATCATGCTTCTTTATCCAGTTTGCCACTTCATGTCTCTTCAATGGTGCATTTAGTCCATTCACATTCAAATTTATTATTAAAATGTGAGAGTTTGTCCCTGTCTTAGGGCTCAAAGGAGGTTGCTTTGTTTCCTTTTCACTTTTGTATTTATATATGTGTGTATTTTCATTTTTGTGAGTGTCCTGTGTGGTCTGTTAATTCTATGTTTGCTGTACCTTTTGTGATGGGTATAATCATTCTTGTGTGTGTGTGTGTGTGTGTGTGTGTGTGTGTGTTCCACACCTTCTTAAATGTTTCCTGAAAAGTTGGTCTGGAGGAGACATATTCTATTAGGGATTAGATATCTGGGAAGAATTTTAATTCTCCATCACTGATGAAGCTTAGCTTGGAAGGGTAGGCAATTCATGACTGAAATTACTTATCTCTAAGAATATAAAAAATTGAACTCTATTCCCTTTTGTCTTGTAGTATCTCCACAGACATGTCTTGATAAATTCTGATGAGTCTTTTCTGGTGATGGTCTGACCTCTCTCCTTTGCTGCCTTTAGAATTTTTTCTTTCATACTTACTTTGTGGAGGTGGGTTACTATGTGTCTTGGGGATAATTTCATGTGATACCTTGCGGGAGTGTGAATCTCTTGCATTTTAATGGTCTCTAGTGAGATGTAAGAAGTTTTCTTGAATGACATTATGAAATGTTTGTTCTGGTGTTCTATTTCCCTTTTAAGCTTTAGGGATACCAATCAGGCATTGATTTGGCTTCTGGACATAATCTTACGTCTGTTAGAGGCTTTGCTCATTCTTTTTTAGCCTCTTTTCTGTTTTTGAGACTGAGTTAATTCCATATTTTGGTCTTCAAGTTCTGAGATTCTTTCCTCTGCTTAATTGATCCTCATTCCTATGCTTGTTAATGTGTTTTGAACTTCAAGGATGTAGCTCTTCATTTCCCATAGTACAGAATGGGCATTTTTGGAATTGGCCAACTCCATTTTTACTTTTTGTAAAACTGCAGTGAGTTTTGCTTCTAGCTTCTTTTGGTTCTTTTTATTAATTTTAGCTATCCAATCTCTGAGTTATGTGACTGTCATCTGGGACAGGTCATTCTGTGGGACTTCCATTATTAGTGTACCAAGAGCTGCTTTTTTGACTGCTGTCTCTTTAAGACTCTGAGGATTTCCTGCATGTTGTGGAGAACAACTCTTCTCTACCTTTCCTCTTTGGAGGAAAGGTCCCCTCTAGGACCCTTTCTATCATTCAGTATAGGTCACTCAGTGAGAGAGAGAGAGAGAGAGAGAGAGAGAGAGAGAGAGAGAGAGAGAGAGAGAGACTCACTTCTGCTCCTTTCTCCACCTTTAAAAAGACACCTCTGATGCAGTGTTTTTCACATGGTTATTCTGGTCAAGCTCTGTTTTTCATACCCATTTCAGATACTCAGCAGGGAACAGGTTGAAGGACCTGGCCTTCTTTCTGCTGGTTTGTGGTTTGCAACCCAGATACTTTCACAAGGGCAATGACTTCAGGCGTCTTTCATGTAATTCCCTCCTGGTTCAAGTCTGTGCTCAGCACTTCAAAGACTGCAAGCTCCCTGCCATGGGAGAGGTTTGCTCAGTGGGTGTGTGGGGCTGCAAGTGATCCTTCCAACTCTGGGGGTAGAGTTAACTGTCAAGTTTTGATAGTGGGTGCAGCCAAGATTAATCTGCAGGCAACAGACAAGCTTTTCCAACCTATGAGCCAGTCACTGAGCTCTGCTTGTGGAAGGCACATGCTTAAAATCTGTCTGAGCACAGGTTTGTTCCTCATTCTGCTTAGTCTCTGGTTGTCTACCACTGTACCCTGACCATGACTTCTCCCATGTGGGCTCAATAACTTGCATGTGACTAGGCTATGGGGACTAACCCAGAGTGTGTCAAAACTACTCACCCCCACCCCATATATAGGGCTTCACTTCTCCAGTGAACCTGACACACAGTTGGATCTGGGGCATCAAGCATCCAACATTTGTCATCTCAGCCCTCTGCTTACTGGTCTCTATGAGTTCAAAGAGACCTCTGCTGGGTGCAGGGTGTTTTATCTACCCAAAAGTGTTCCGGATGCCTGTGTCTAATGGCAGCTGTGCCACACTCTCTGTCTAGCTTGGTAAGATAGGTGCTGGTCTGCTCCACAGTGGTAGTTCTAGATTTTTTTTTTTTTTTATAATAAACTTGATTCCTCTGATTTAAGTAGTTTTTTTCCTTTACTATTTTTATGCTTTCGTTTATTTTTCTAAGATCTTCAGTTCATTGGTACATTCTTATTTTCTTTTTAATCTTAGGCTGAAAATATGGCATGGTTTACTATTAAGTGTGATGCCAAATGGGTCCTGTATCAGTTTACGGTCATCTCGTTTACAATCTTAACTTGCTTGATTTTAACTTGTTATAGGTTTTAATCATGAATGATTATTTGAATTTGTAAACCATTTTTTATATATTTAAATGATATTAAAGTCTCTATTCCATTAATAATATAAATTCAGCTGAATAATTTTTGAATGTTAAACTTTGCATTCCTGGAACAAATAACACTTGCTTATGTTTTCTATATTGCTGAATTATATTTGCTAGTAACTTGGTATATGTTCTTGAAAGGTTGTCAAAACCTGTGATAACTCTGAGATTTTGTGCTACAGGTACTTGCAAACTAGTACGTTAGCTTATCATAGTTTCATGAACACTGGCAGAAGGTAAAATAATCTAGGTCCAATGAAATTTACTGTATTACTCATGGTAAAACAAGTAACCAGAATTTTATGTTCATTGATATCAGTTCTTCATGCCTTCTCCAAATCCCACAATGCAATGCGTAGAGTTCAACATCAATGTTTTCTCATACAGTTGATTTCATTGGTAGTAAATGGAATTTGGAGTATTCACTGTCTTAAAGCGAATCAGCTGTCTAATCTGGAGAATATATCACCCCATTCTCTCCAGGTTACTTCCTCCAAATAAAAATGAGAAATGATCCAGGTAAAGAATGTTCAGAGCTCTGCATTTTTTACATAAAGACTAAGAATATATATTGATGCTGTGGGTCAATAAGATTGCATCTTGCACATGAACATTTACTATGATATTATATATTATTATTATTACATTTATACTGTTATTGCTTAATTTTGATATTAAGATTACTGTGGTTGCACACAATAAGTTGGATAGTGTTTCTACTTCTGTATTTTTTAAAAGAATTTATAAATGCTGGATTTTTTTCTTTTTTAAATGTCTGATAAAATAGACCAATAAAATATATTTTCATTTTTTTATGAAAAAAATTTTAATGAAAAGAAAATACAGTTCTTTCTTTCTGTGATAGATTACTAAGTATGATGGTGTTCAACTCCATCCCGTTTTCTGCCAAGTACATGTTTTCTTCTTGTGTATGGTTGCATAATACTCCATCATGTATATGTACCACATTTTCTTTATCCAGTCCACTTTTGATAGGCAGAGGGGTTGATTCCATGTTACTGCTATAACATGCACATACAGGTGTCCTTTTTGCACAGCTGTTTATGTTTTCTGGGTATTTTCCCAGGAGAAGTATTGCCGTATTGTATAGAAGGTCAATTTTTATTTCTTTTAGAAATTGCCACTCTTCTTTCCATAGAGTTTAAATTAGTCTGCACTCCCACCAACTGTGTACAAGCATTCCTTTTCCTCTGCACCCTCACCAGGATCTATTGTTCTTTTTATTTATTGATGACAACCATTCTTACTGGATTTTAGGTGGTATCTCATTGTGGTTTTGATTTGCATTTCTGTTATAATTAGTGAGGCTGAGCATTTTTTTCATGTATCTGTTGACTGCTTGTGTCTCTTCTTTTATTTTTTGAGTTGGAGTCTCACTCTGTCGCCCAGACTGGAGTGCAGTGGCCGCTCCCGGCCACCGCAGCCTCGCCTCAGCCTTCCGAGTAGCCGGAATTACAGGCATGCGCTACCACGCCCGCTGATTTTTTGACTTATTGTAGAGATGAGGTCTCGCTGCCCAGGCGGGTCTCGAACCCGCGGGCTCAGGCAATCCACTCACCTCAGCCTCCCAAAGGCGCGGGATTACAGGCTGAGCCACCGAGCCCGGCTGTGTCTCTTCTTTTGAGAAGTGTCTATTCATGTTGTTTGCTCACTATTTGATTGGGTTTTTTTTTTTTTTCCCTTTCAGTATCACCGAAACAAAGAATTGAATACCACATGTTCTCACAAAACGAGTCACATTAGCACAAGGGAGGGAGCAGCAGTCGCTGAGCACTGCAAGGGAAGGGAGGAAGGGGAGGTATGTTACAATACAAAGGATACCTGAGCCTAAACCGAGGCAAGTGAAGACCATTTGGAAACTCAAACTTCATCTGCATGCAGCCTACTTGTGTAGTTAACCCTTACTTGTACCCCACATCTCTATAATAAAGTCAAATTTTAAAAAAGAAAATACAGCCGGGCTCGGTGGCTCAGCCTGTAATCCCGCGCCTTTGGGAGGCTGAGGTGAGTGGATTGCCTGAGCCCGCGGGTTCGAGACCCGCCTGGGCAGCGAGACCTCATCTCTGCAATAAATCAAAAAATCAGCAGGGCGTGGTAGCGCATGCCTGTAATTCCGGCGGAAGGCTGAGGCGGAAGGATCGCCGGAGCCCAGCAGGTCGAGGCTGCGGTGGCCGGGAGCGGCCACTGCACTCCAGTCTGGGCGACAGAGTGAGACTCCAACTCAAAAAAAAAAAAAAAAAAAAAAAGAAAATACAAGTTCTCCAGTTTGTATTGCCAGGAATATCAAATTAACTAAACTGTATTTTATTGGTGCTTATATATTTTGTCTTTAAGGAATATCCATTTTATCTAGGTTGTCAAATTTTTCAACATAACTTTATGCATAATATATTCAAATAATGCTTTTCTGTTTGTAAGATCTGTAGTATAACTTCCCTTGTCATTCATGATATTTGTAATTTATGTCATATTTACCTTTTTCTTAAACCAAGAAAAAGTTCATGAATTTTGTGACTCTTTTCACAGCTATGTATTTTGCATCTGTTAATTATTTTTGTTTTGTCTTTTTTTTTCAGTTTAATTGTTCTGCCTTTATTCTACCTTTTTATACTTGCTTTGTGTTGGCTTTACTCTTATTTTGTGTTTCCTATGATGAAAATGTAGGTAAATTTGTTTAAACATTTTTTCTGCACGAATATAAACATCAACATTAAATTTTGATTGTTGATTAATTTCCAAATATATTGTATTTTTAAGGTATCATTGTTATTAACTGCAATTTGTTTCCATTGTTTATCAGAAGATGTACTTTATTATTTCAATATTTTAAACAAATTGAGGCTATTGCATAACCCAGAATTTTATTCATCTTTTTAGATATAGCCTGTGCCTCCTAAAGACTAGGTATTTCTGTAGTTGTTGGATTTGTGTTCTCTAAGTATGTAAAGTTAGCTTATAATAGTATTCATTTATTATGATTAAGTCATCTATGTCAATTTTTAAAGTTGTCTATCAATTGCTACAATAGGGATATTGTCTTCTTAAAATGTGATTGAAAATGTGTCTATATTCTTTTGGTTCTAATAGTTTACTTTACGTATATTAAAGGCCTGTTATGTCTTTTATTTCATTCCATGTTTATGTCTTTTATTTCATTCCAATAAATTATCACTTTTATCTTTATGCAGTATTTCTTATCATCTCGTAAATAGTCTTTTAAAATGCTAGCTTCTGTACACCACACTTGCTGAATCCTGCACTTATTTTATGATATTGATATAGTTACTTTAGACTTTCTGTATTCATGGCTTGCTGGGTATATCATTTTATAGGCATTTATTTTCAACCTACTTTTTCTTATATTTAAAGTGTGACAATTGCTTGTATTTGGGTTACGCCTTTTTAATGCATTATAAAAATCTGTCTTCTGGTTGTGACATTTAGTGCAGTAACAAATAATCACTGATGTAGTTGAGTTGTTTTACTATTTTATTTTTATTATTATTTTCTATTTGTGCCATATTTTTATTTCTGTACTATTTCTTTTCTATATTTTTGGAAATATATTTGTTGAATTACTTTTAAAGTTATATTTTGTTTTCTATTAATGCTTCACTATTTTTACTGTAAATATTTAAATATTCAACATGATCCATTGACATACTTGTACAAAGTGAAATGATAACTGGAATCAAGCAAATTAATAAATCAAATTTTTACTTTGTTATGTTGTAAGTTTATACCCCAAATCTACTCTTTTAACAAAAATCCAAATACAATATAATATTTTAGCTATAGTCCTCAAGTTGTAAATGATATGTCTAGACTTATTTATCTAACATATTTAATTTGTATCATTTGATGGTTACTTCTTCAATTATTCCCTATATCACCCTACCCCCATATTATCATATTATTCTCTATATCTGTTTAGATATATAATTTTCATAGTTAGTAGAATTTGCTTTAGCAATTGCAATGCACACTATTTTTTCCTGTCTACACAGGCAATATTTCACCACTTTATATACAAATAGAAAAATGTTTTATAGTTCCAATTATTCTCTACCTTTTGTGCTATATATATTTTTACATGAATATTTGTATGTATAATAGCTCACATGTTATAATTTTTCATTTTAAACAAGATATTATTTTTAGAAATTCAGAGTCTCAAATCAGTATTTTACATTTAGTAATATGGTTACCAATTTTTATACTCTATTCTTTTCTAATTATCTGAATTTCTACATAGTGTCATATGTACATATATATATGAAGTGTGGGTCTGCAAAACACAAATTTCCTTAGACTTTAAAAAAAATGTATTAGTTTAACTTTGGTTTTTTGTTTTCTATCACCACTCCTTTTTTCCTTCAGCATCTCAGAGTCTTCACATCGTGGGTTTTCTTTTTTGTCTATAAATTTTCATTTTATGTATATTTTATCATAATAACTCAGTCTTTTAGGAGGCTACTCAGACCTTCATAACTAATGTGTCTCAACTATTTTCTGAAGGATATTTTTACAAAAGATAGAGTTGAAGTTTGAAGTTAAGTCTTGCTTAGTTTTGTTTTACACATTACATGTAAGTTATTATCCCGTTTTATTCTGGCTTTATGTATTTCTGATAAAAAGTCATCATTTATTTAATACCTTGCTCCCTGTACATAATATATATTTTTATGCAGAATCTATTCATAATTGCCTCTAAGTTTTGGTGCTAAGAATGTTTACTATAATATTTCTAGCTGTGATTTTCTTCATATTTATTCAGCTCAGAGATTGCTCAGCTTCTTAAGTCTTTGAAAACATTTTACCAATTATTCACTTTCCCCTCATTTCCTCTCTCCACTTCTTCTGGGACACCAATAGCATAAATATTAAGCCTTTCAATATAGTTACATACATCTTTGAAAATCTATTTTTAATTAAATTATATTTTTCTCTGTCCTATAGATTGACTAATTTCTATTGTTTTATCACCTAGTTTACCACTTTGTGCTCAGTTATCTACATCCCGCAGTTAAGCCCTTTCAGTGTGTTTTAAACCTCAATTACTTTATTTTTTAGGTCTATTCTTTAGATTTGATTGTTTATTCACATATTTTCATTATTCTGAGTTTTTTGATTTTTTAATTTCTTTTGAATGTTGTTCATATATATTTCTGAGTATGGAAACCCCTATTCCTTAAGTACTAATTTCAACATCTTAATCTTTTAAAAGTCATCTACTTTGACTGTCTTTTCTCTTTGAAATACAGAATTCTTTTCTGTTTCTTTATATGATCAGTAATGTTTTATTTTATCATTTAGCAATAAGAATATTATTTTAAAAACCCTGGAATCTTTTTTTTAAAGAAGTTTATTTTTTTAAGGTGATAAAATCGCCATTTTAGACACAAACAACAAAATCTGTCTCTTGGGCTTCTATGTATACCTGATGAGTCTGTCTTATACTTAGATGGTTAAGGGATAATTTATCATCTCTTTTTCAGAGTAACACATGAAAATTTGAGGTTCCATCTCATCAAATTAACAAGTTTCTGCAAAGCAAAAGAAACCATCAAGAGCAAGGAGACAGTCCACAGAATGGGAAAAAATATTTGCCAACTGTATGTCTGACAAAGGCCTAACATCTAAGATCTATAAGGAACTCAAACGCACCAAAAAGAAAAAAAACAAACAGCCCCTTTAAAAAGTGGGCAAAAGACATGAATAGACTTCTCAAAAGAAGACATATGGGCAGCCAACAGACACATGAAAAAGTGCTCAGCCTCACTCAACATCAGAGAAATGCAAACCAAAACCACACTGAGATACCACCTAACCCCTGTAAGAATGGCCATCATTAGTAAAACAAACAACAGATGTTGGTGAGGATGTGAATAAAAAGGAACGCTTCTACACTGCTGGTGGGAATACAAACTTGTACAACCTCTCTGAAAAACAGTATGGTGATTTCTGAAAGAACTAGAAATCAACCTTCCCTATGACCCAGCAGTTCCCCTACTGTGAATATACCCGGAGGAACTCAAATCATTCTACAAAGAAGACACCTGCACACATATGTTTGTTGCAACTCTATTCACAATAGCAAAAGCATAGAACCAACCATGCTGCCCATCGAAGCTGTACTGGATTAAAAAAAAAATGTAGTACATATACACAATGGAATATTATGCAGTCATAAAGAAGGACAAATATATGGACTTTGCAGCAACCTGGATGAACTTGGAGTCGATCATACTCAAGTGATTTATCACAGAAACAAAGAACAGAGTTCCATATGTTCTCACTCATAAGAGGACCTTGAACAATTATAATGCTATAAGAAAGTGATTGGCAGTAATGGGAAACTGTCAGTGGAAGAGGGGGAGATTGGCAGTTGAGGGAAACTGCCTGGGGAGGGAGGGGCACACCTTATCAACAGGGATACCTGCATGATCAATGTTTGTATAGCTAACCCTGAATTGTAACCCACATCTTTATAATAAAAATTAAAAAAAAATTTTTTTTGAGGTTCCCTTCTCTAACTATATGCTTTCTAGGATTTTTTTTTTTTTTTTCTCTAGCCACTGTGGATGCCTCAGATTTTTCCTTTGGTTCTCGTAGACAGTACAATTGCAGATTTTCTCTATGGTTTCTGATTACTTTACACTATACTGACTGGACTCTGCCTTTTGAAGAAAGTTTAAAAATGGAAACCTACTTTTGAACTATACTTACATCCAAGTTGATAGCTATTCAAAATTGTCTTCCCTTCTTTACTTTCTAGTAACTGTAGGTATTTGCTTTCTTGTGTTATTTGAGAGTTAATAATTGCTGAAGTAGGGTCATTTTGATTCAAGCACTCTTGATAATACAGTGGTGAAGAGCCTTGCCCTCTTATTTTTTAAAACCATTCTATTTGTTATTATAATTAAACATAATATATTTTTTAAATTTTCCATATATTTACTTCTCTACCCTATTCTGACACATCTATATTTATCTCTTTCTCTATCATACCAGTCTGTTTTTTTCTCATTTTACTTCTAGGTTTTATCAAGCAATTTAAAAAACAATCAATATTATTTAAAACTTTAAATTATTTTTAAAAATATATTTAGTTTAAAAAATGCTCATTATTAATTCCTCAATAATCTGCCTTTTGAATGTCTATTTCTCTAATTTTATCTTAACCTTTCCTGTGACTCATATGGAATTAAATAAAGCAATGTGATGCTTGCATTTCTTGGAAAGCTTCAAATCCTGTGAATAATAGGCATTGTATATCTAATCTCCAGTTGAACTTAGGTTGGCTCCTGCAGAGTCAATAAATAAGATTATTCTTGACTATATAAGATATGCTTTTATTTTTTCTCTATATCAATTGATTCTAAATGTTCTAGTGAATTTGAATAAATAAACAATATCTTAAATATTATAATTTCTCAACTAAATCTATGAAGCATATAACTCTTTGAAAACTCATTACAATTTGCTGTGAAAGTGAGCTTTAGTCTTGAAATTTCAGTTCTTGACATAAATAAGGGAAGTAAATGATCTCTATGAGCCTCCTTCAGATAAAGCCAATTAAGAAAGGAAATTATGCACAGAACTTGTAAATTATCTTCTGACTTGGCTGAATGTCTAAAATTTGGAAAACTAATAGGAGCCTAAGAGAAAGATAAATATTTTAATATAACTTTAAAATATATTTTGGCTAGGTACAATGGCTCATGCCTGTAATCCTAGCACTTTGGGAGGTTGAGGTGGGAGGATTACTTGAACTCAGGCATTCAAGACCAGCCTAGGTAACATAGCAAAATCTCTTCTCTACAAAAAAATGAAGAAGAAAAAAAAAGATTAGCCGGGTGTGCTGGCATGTGTTTGTATATAGTCCCAGTTACTCAGGAGGCTAAGGTGGGAGGGTGCCCTGAGTCCAGGAGATCAAGACTGCAGTAAGCTACAATTGTGTCACTGCACTCTAGCCTGGATCACAAAGTGAGACACCAACTTAAAAAAATTAGTACCTGAATTAGAATTCCTCTGGTGCTATGTAGTCTATGTGTATATCAACTAATATTTTAGCTTTTATAACTAAAACTTATTTTTCTTTCTGTACCATGATGTCTAAGTAAGATAGACATCATGGTACAGTTTACACTTATCGACTCAAATGATCTTTTACATTTACTGCCTCTGAATATATATATGTATACATATATATGAAATTTTTAATGCATGCAATCTTACCATGCCTTCACACTAAAAATGGCTATGTTTAATTAGCAGGTGAGTCAGTGCTTTAAAATACTAAAAAGCTAGACCAGTGATTTGACATCAATGCTGTAATAAAAAAATTCAAAATATTTAAATGTTTGTTATTAAAACTTTTTATTTAAAATATTTCATTATATTGTTGAATAGACCTCTCTAGGCTATAATTAGTACATTATTTAAAGAGTCATTTTAAAAGGAATATTTTCAGAAATGTTATTAGGATATGTTTAGCTTCAAATTTCCTTTACAAAGTATTTATTTGGATGATTCTCAAAAGATATAAAAGGTAAGTGTGCAAAAGAAGAATCACAAAGAGGCCAATGTATATAAATGCAAGTTCAAGCTCACTGCTTATTAGAAATTTTCAGAAAGATGAAAAAGAATAATATTTCTGATTCCACCTCAAGTATTCTCACCACAAAAAAATGAGTATGTAAAATAATACATGTGTGAAATAGCTTGATTTTGTCACTCCACAATGTAGATGTATTTTAAAACAATATATTATATATAATAAATGTATGTATTTTTATTTGTCAATATAAATAAATATAATAACACTGAAAATAACTTAAGAAAATAGCTGTATTAGATTGTAGAAGACCAAACACTCTCTGGCAGTTTGGGCAATTGTATACACTAAAATAATATGTGCAGAAAAATTAAGCAATGATATGTTTAATATACATAATTTCAAAGTTTATGACACATGTTTGCTTTATATATGATATACACATATTTACCAGAAGTGCATATATAATATAGAAATTTTGAGAAGGTCTTGCATGATAATATAACCATATAGTCAAATTAGTGTTGAAATAAAACTAGAATTATAATGAAAAGCATAAAATGAGATATGGTACAATCACATGATAACTTTTACTAAGCTTTCAAAAATGATAGTTTTGAAGAATCTATACTATTACATATTAAGGTTTATAGTATATGGATAAGTAATTTTAAAACTGATTGTGAAATATAACAAAATGACAGTAGTAGTTATATATGTAAGATAAATGTTTAAAAGTTATTTCTGAGTTTTGTATAATGAACATTCTTTTTTATTATCAAAGAAAAACAACATTGAAATGAGACATTGGGTAAGAGCAATTACATAGGGAATTTAACTTCAGCTAATTATCAAATAAGTAAGTTATTAGAAAGCCTAGCCTAGAAATCACAAAAAAAAGGAAAACACATATATCAATGTGTTATGTCCCTAGGCTAGCTTACATCATGTCTATTTAATTGTGCACTAATAATATATTTAAGAGAAAATACAAGTGTGTAAGTTACTGCCTCTATAATATAATATTCATAAATATTTATTAACCATTATTATCTGATGTGTTTTTATGAATTAGCCCCAGAAAACAGTAAAATGTATGCAACTTGATTTATTCAATACCAATAAAGTCATATAAGTATAGGTTAAACCTTATGTGTTTATTGCTTTTGCTCAATATTCTTCTAACAATAGTTACTACTGATAAGCTAGATATTGTAGATATGTACTAATTAAGTTAATAGTAGCTGCTTCAATAGATACTCAAATCTCAATGGTTTAATAAATCAAAAATATTTCCAGCTTAGCATATAGCTCAATGGGGACATTCTTGGTCATACTATTGTCCAATATGATGATACAATGATCCAGGCCCTTCAAATATCTAGCCCCACCTTCATCAACACATGGCTTAAATTGTTTTTTTTTTTTGTTGTTTAGTTTACTGGATAAAGACACAGAGTGTTTGTACATGAATAACTTTTGTGCACATACAAGATTTCTACTTACATGACTAAAATCCAAACACCTCGTCATTCCAGCTGCAAAGAGGATAATGAGATATATACTCTTATATGTGCTAAACAGATAAAGCACTTTTAAATATCTAGCAAGTTCTTACATAGTCCTAAGTTTGTGTATCATTCAGTACTTAAAAATATAATTACTAGAAATAATATTAAAGACAACATTTATTAGAAGGATTTGCACTTAAACTGTTACAGCTATTATAAAGTAGGCATGGACTTCTTTGTCTATTGCTGTCCTGAAGTCAACAGTAGGTCAGTGAACTGAGAAATTAAGATGGATATTAAGTGGGAAAGAGGAATGGCAGACTGAGACATGTGAGAACAAACTAGGATGCACATTATTTTCAAATCATCACCTAGACTACATTTCGAATATGCTAGTAACTTGAGTAAGAAGCTGGCTTCTGGCTGGAACCTGGCTCTGAAGTCAGAAAAGCTGAAGGACTGGTTCAGAAAAATTTGGCGTGTCTGTAGGCCCAGCTGCTGCCCCACATAAAAAAGATGAGTTGTCAAATTAACTGCAATTTAAAAGATAAATAAAATTTGTCACACAGATAAGTAAATATCTCTATGCCTTTGCAACTAAGAGTCCATTGCATTCTGCATCCAACATAAAACCCAGAATCTCCAGCTTTGTTGCACAGTTTTCTGAATCTAGTTTCTTGTACAAGAAACCTATAAACAAAATCATGTTATTTACCCAAAATGCACTCTATTCATTTAACAGGAAGACAATGGTAAGTATGGTGAATCAAAGACAAAATAAACACACAATAAATACTTGTATTTGGACACCCAGAGAAGAACCATCATACCAGCAGTCTCCAGCTTAAAGCAATTTTAAATTAGGAAAGTATAGTGGTTGAGAGAGTTGGTAAATGTTTCTTAAATATTCTCTCTGAGGAAAATATCCCAGCTTGTTTTTTGCTGTACATTATTTTCTATGGCTCTGCCTGAAATATCTGCTGGGGAGTATGCTTTCCTTTGGAGACTCTTCAGATTTTATATCTTGTTTTGTTAGAGAATCATAGTTATTAAGGTTTTATCTTTTCTCAGCTTTCTGGGCAGAGGACAAGGATTTTGAATTGTTTAGCTATATAATTCCTTGGGAAATGGGCTTCTTACGTGCTTGCTTATAGTCAACTCTGTGCATCAAGTAACCAGTCACTGAAGTTTTATCTAAACAGGCCTCCAATGCATCTTAGTATCTTTTCTCATGTGCTGTTTTCATCATCAGAGGCATTTCGTAAAATCCTCAGAAAGTCTGCCTTCCTCGTGCAAAATTTGACACCAGACTTTTATACAACTCAGAGGGTTTTCAAAGTTTTTGTTTCCCAACCACATCCCCCTTTTTTAAATTGCTGTTGTGGTTATTATGGTTATTTCATGTCTGAAATTTAAATCTACTCAAATTTTCCAAGCTGAAATGTCTCATACTTTGAAATAGTCTCTATCTCAATACATATGACGTATACATAGTTTTCTTACATCTAAGGACATATATCAATAAGAAACTTAACAGGATAAAAAATATACAAAGTACACAAACAGTACTTTATAGAATAAAAAATACAAGTGGCCAATAAATGTGTGCCTCTCTGATAGTGAATGACATGTAAGTAAAAAAAAAAGTGAGACTTCAAAAAATGTATATTCATGACTTTCACTTGAAACACAGAATAGTCTTTTCTGAGTTGATTAATTGCTGTAATGCCTTGCCTAAAGTATCAATAATAGCCCAAAATACCTCAGACTAGCTCTTTCCAACAATGTCTCCTGGTGATACAGTCTTCATAAACACACTGTATGTCTTGAAAATCATTGCAGGAGATTACTTTACCAATGTTTGTTAAGGCATAAGATGCATCTCTCCCCTTTCAACCAGAAATATCTGTTTCCTTGCCCTCTCCCTCCAGAATACTAAGCCAATGGGTTTTAATATGCCAAGGAGATATCTGAATATTAGTATCACTTTCTTTATTAATTAAAGTTATATGATATTTCACATACATATTTTAAAATATTAATTATTTAACCTTTCAAAAGTCATAGTTGGGTCATATTACATTCCAGTGGAAGAAATACTAGTGGAATGATTTTCTCTAAGCAGTGATTGAATGACTAAAACTTAAATCTTGCTGGTTCCCCATGTTCCGTATGTGGCAGGACATCTACACTAAAAAGCAACTGGTGGAAGACTTCAGCAGATTCTTTGGCCAGGCATCTGCTCAATGCAATATTTATGATATGATTATCCTCATCATAAAACCAGCAAGATTTAAGTTTTAGTTTTTTACCATTCTCTACCTCCTTACTGACTTTCAATAGAAGTCTCGCTACTTGGAAGACTGAGGCAGAAGGATTGCCAAAGCCCAGCGGGTCGAGGCTGTGGTGGATGTGAGCATGCCACTGCATTAGTCTTTTTCTTGAAGATAATTATTTCCATATTTCCTCCGGCTCCCACAACAGGGTGAGATTCCAACTCAAAAAAAAAAAAAAAGTCTCTCCATTGACTTGTAGATATTGGGAGAGTGACTGTGAAAGATCAATCTGGAAAGTGTAACAGGCCAGGTTTGAAGTAGTGAAAAACTTTCTGCTTAAATCAATTGCTCCGAACTCAGTTATATGATCACACTAAACTACAAAGGGACTTGAGAAACAGATTCAAATAAAATAATAAAATTTCCACAGGAAAAATAGGCTTTAGTAAGCACAAGGTAATCTTTACCACAGGATACAAAATAAATTGTTTGATTATCATCTGTGTCTTAAAATATAGAGAGGCATAACAATATAAATATTATCATGTTTAATATTTGTATCAGACTCACTTTGAAAAGTCTTTTTCTTAAAGACAGTGTTCAAGATATTTGAAAACAATTAGTCACTTTCTTGAAGATAATTATTTCCATAATTATTTCCATATTTCCTCAAGAAAGGGCCTTGAGTCATTAATTCAGCTTTTAATACAGTGAGATGTGTGCATAGTAATTGAGTCAACTGTTGGTCATAAATACAGGTGGTCTCATGGGAGTAATTGGACCCTCTAAAATATGCTTCTCAGAAGGCAACTTTGTAGATTTGTAATCAACTTCAAAAATGACTGGTAAGGTTTCCCTTCGGGGTTATTTCCTCTTGAGTGATATTATTACAGAAACTTACTCTTAGAGATGCTTGATGATTAGTCAGTAATTTCTTGTAATTTTTTTCTTATAAATTATATTATTATATTTAAATCAGATAGGGGAATTATTTTGTGGTTGCAAGTGCTGATCAATTCCATAGATATTAGGAGAAAGATAAACAATTCAGTGAGAAAAAAGTTGGTCTATTTTATTGCTCAGGTTGTGTAACCTTTCCCAATTCTATTTCTACATATAGACACTATGTAAGCTATGATTATATATAAATAAATATATATATAAAATATATATTTTGTGTGTGTGTGTGTGTGTGTGTGTGTGTTGGATAATCAGATAAAGAAACTGATCCACTTTGTTCATGAATTCCTGTTGAAATAAAATATGAGCTGAATTCTCTAATCTGATTAAATGAATAGAATTGTATTCTAATAATAGTATGACTGTGAATACCTTAAAACTATACCCATCTGTTGATCATATCTACTTCCTTATTACTTTACTAAATATTGTGCCCAATAGACTCTGCACTGTTAACACATTATTTATGAATATTTTTATTAATTTTAGCATGCCCCAGAATATAGCCAAATGATATGTAATTTGATACTATCAAAGTTATCACCTTTAATTCCTAGAACAGTGGTGGATACATATGACTAAGGATACATAAGCAAATATTATTCTATCTGAGAGATAAGTTAGTTGAATTATATTGTATTGCCTATATTTCCCATAAAGGTGTAGGCCAGGTTTAAGTATCCAGATACGTGTGGAATGGTTCTCTCTTCTCTTTTAAGCTTATGATAGATTTCAACATGTAATGTGTATGATAAGCAATCCATTGAAATTAACTATAGCTGTTTCCTTTTCTCCTATCTAAAGATTGTCATGCTAGTACCACAAATTTTAATTTATAATGTCACCATTATAATTTCCATATCATCTTATGTATTCCTCAATGTAACATTAATTATTAGGACTCCATAAGAGTTCCCATAAACAGGGAACTCTTTGTTATTTCCATTAAGCTTCCAATTCCAAGTGTTAATGGATTGATATTTTGTGTACTGAATAAACTACAGAAATAACATATTAATGTTATACATGTTAAGAGTCAGAATATAAAAAAGTACAAAATAAGAGTTTTAGTTCAACGGTCATAGATTATTTTTTGTGGAAATAATATAAACTTGGGAGTTTTGCTAGCCAATTATATAAGATCTTCAGTGTCAGCATTAATAAGTTAGTATTATTTAGAAAATAAATGTTTTGTAAAATTAAAGACACAATAAAATGTAATTATAACTACTTGACTATGAATCATATTGGCAGATTTAAGTTAAAGATACAGTACAAAGGTTTAATAAACATTATATGATAAATTTATCAATCAATAGTGACCAATTATAATCATTTTGGAAAGTGGGAAGCACAAGAGAAAATTGAACAAAGTATAAAAGTGTGTGTCATTTTATGAAAAAACAAATTGTATTATTTTTAGTTTTTAAAATGGTGTTGTACAGGACAAGAAGAAAACAGGCGAGAAGGCTACTATTCACTTCTAAGTGACCACACCAAAACCCTCAGTTGCCTACTTATCTCTGTCTTGCACATTTAAAATAGTATGGTAGTGATGCAATAGATAGTGATGCAAAATTGATTTCTCTAAAAATGTCATGATTGTTAAAAAATAAGTAATAATACATAAGTGCTATAATAATATTAGAGTCTCTGTCCAGATATCTTGTCAAAATAATGTCTATCTTAATTGAATGAACTGAGACACTCAGTTGAATAAATGAGCTAACTGGTTCAGGCAGGTCTATCCTTTTGGGGGCCTCCATAGATGAATCTTGTGTGTGTGTGTGTGTGTGTGTGTGTGTGTGTGTGTGTGTGTGTGTGTGTGTCTTTTCCAGACACAACCTATGTGCCTTGGCTCTTGACCCTCCTTTTCATCTTCAAACATCATTTCAACTTCTTGTTCTATCTCCCTCTTTCACTTTTAGAAATGTTGTGATTACACCGGGTACACTTGAATAATCCAAAACAATTTTCCTAATTTGATTAGCAACCTTAATTACGTATGCAATCTAAGTTCCCATGTAATCTAACATATTCTCAGGTTCTGAGGATTAGGCTGTAGCTATCTTTTAAAAGCCATTATCTCATTATTTGCCTACCGTAGGTACCTCTGTTATACACTTTCCAACATAAATAGTCTTTTAAATATTGAAATAAATCCAACTTTTACATACATTATTTATTTTATGGATTTTAAAAAGTGTTTATGCCAGACTAAATTGTGATCTGAACTACAATTAAAATCAGTTGTGAAGTCAATGAAACCAAAGTTTAGCAACAGAATATTTTACCTTTTAACTGAATGTATAGTTTGTTTAACACACACACACAAACACACACACACACGCACACACACACGCACAAACATGCACACACACGCACAAACACACCACATACTCACATGTGCTTTTTGGAACAAGAGACATGTATTATTTGCGTATTTTAGCTTAATGTAAATATACAAAATAAACACAAAAAGGTATGTTGGCTACCAAAAGCCTTACAAAATTGATTTTATTTTTTAAATTTGCTTTTATTTTAGCATATTATTTTTATCCTGCACTCTGAATATGTCAATATAGTTGTTGGGTCTATTTTCTATTTGTGGGTATAACAGAGTAGGTGTAACTTCTCTAGTTTTGGGATGAAATGTTCTGTAGATTTCTGTTCGTTTCATTGACTCTTGAGTCCAGTTTAACTCCAATCTTTTTTTGTAGACTTTCTGCCTTGATGATCTGTCTATTTCTGTCAGTGGAGTGCTGAAGTCTCCGACTACCATTGCATTGCTATCTATCTATTTTTTTTTAAGTCTGGTAGATTTTATTTTATAAAGCTGGAGACTCTGGTGTTAGGTACATACATACATATTATGATTTATTATGGCTTCTCATTGATTCTCTTGAATTTATCGTTATATAATAACAATCTTTGTCTCATTTTACTGTTGTTAATTTAAAGCCTGTCTTATATGCTGCAAGAAGGGTTACTTCTGTTTGTTTTTGGTCTCCATTTGTGTGGAATATTATTTCCACTATTTTATCTTGAGTATATAGGAGTCTTTATGAGTTAAGTGGGTCTCTTGAAGGCAACATATTTGGTTTGTGTTTTTATATTCATTTTGCCAGTCTATATCTTTTCAGTGGGGCACTGAGAACATTTACCTTCAGAGCTAATAATGATATGTAAGGTACTATTCCTTTTGTTTCACTTTTATTTTATTTATTTATTTTTAAATTTTAAAAATTGTGATACAATTCAAAAATAGGCATTCAAGTGATCATTGTACAGGTAAAGTTTGGGATTCTTTTTGTTCCCTACTTTGCCTGGTTTGAAATCAGAAACACTTATTGATGTTAAGTTCTCCCCTCCCACTCCCGATACTGCCAATCATTTTCTTATAGTATTATGGTAAATGTTCAGGGTCCGCTTATGAATGAGAACATGTGGTACTTTGTTCTTTGTTTCTGTAATAGATCACAGAGTACTATACACTCTAAATTCATCCAAGTGGCTGTGAGGTTCATATGTTTGTCCTTTTTTATGACTGTGAATATATTGCATATATGCATAACATGTTTTTAATTCAGTCCAAATTTGATGGGTAGCATGATTGATTCAACATTTTTGATATTGTGAATAGTACTGCAATAAACTTGCATGTGCAGACATATTTTTGGTAGAATTATTTTAGTTCCTCCAGGTATATTCCCAGAAGGGGGATTGCTGGGTCATATGGAAGGTCAATTTCTAGTTCTGTTAGAAATTGCCACAATGTTTTCCATAGAAGTTGAACTAGGTTGCATTTCTACCAGCAGTGTAGAAGCGTTTCCTGTTCTCTGCATCCTCACCAGCATCTGAAGGTTTTAGTTTTATTAATGATAGTCATTCTTACTGGGGTTAGGTGGTATCAATGTGGTTTTTTGATTTGCATTTCTCTTATGATTAATAAGCCTGAGCATTTTTTCATGCGTCTGTTGGCTGCCTGTATGTCTTCTTTTGAGAGGTGTCTATTCATGTATTTTGCCCACTTTTTAATGGGACTTTCCCTCCCCTTTCAGTGCGTTTGATTTTCTTGTAGATTCTGAATGTTAAGATTTTGTTAGCCTTAATATTTGTTGTCAAATATTTTTTCCCATTCTGTAAGTTGTCTCCCCACGCTCCTGATGGTTTCTTTTGCTTTGCAGAAACTTTTCAGTTTAATGAAGTCCCACTTGATTATTTTATCTCTTATGGCATGGATATCTGGGGTTTTTTGTTTTGTTTTGTTTTGTTTTGTTTTGTTTTGAGTTGGAGTCTCACTCTGTCACCCAGACTGGAGTGCAGTGGCCGCTCCCGGCCACCGCAGCCTCGACCTGCTGGGCTCCGGCGATTCTTCCGCCTCAGCCTTCCGAGTAGCCGGAATTACAGGCATGCGCTACCACGCCCGGCTGATTTTTTGATTTATTGTAGAGATGAGGTCTCGCTGCCCAGGCAGGTCTCGAACCCGCGGGCTCAGGCAATCCGCTCACCTCAGCCTCCCAAAGGCGCGGGATTACAGGCTGAGCCACCGAACCTGGCTGGTATCTGGGGTTTTAATCAGGAATTAGTTGCCTACTCTGAATTCTGTAAGGGTGTATACTGTGTTTTTGAAGATTCTTATAAAGGTTATATATTGAGGTGTTTCATCCATTTGGAGTTGATTTTTTGTGTATGGTGATAGAAAGAGGTCCTGTTTCAATTTTCTGCTTATGGTCAGCCATTTTTCCCAGCACTATTTACTGAATAGGTTCTCCTCTCCCCAGTGGTTGTCGTTGGAGGCTTTGTCAAAGATGAGTTGGTTGAGAAATTAAGACTTTGCTTCCAGAATCTCTATCTTGTTCTTTTGGTCTATATGCCTGCTATTGTACTAATGCCAGGCTGTTTTGATTATCGTAGCCTCATGGTAAAATTTAAAGTCTGGGGGTGGGATACCTCCCACTTTGTTTCTTTTGCTCAGGATTGCTTTAGTTATTCATGGTCATTTATGTTTTCAGATGATTTTCTGTCTTGTTGTTTCTAGGTCTGAGAAGAACGATGTTGGTAATTTGATAAGTATTGCATTGAATCTGTAGATTGCCTTTGGTAGAATGGACTCATTTTAACGATGTTGATTCTTCCTATCCATGAGCATGGAACATTTTTCCATTTGTTTGTGTCTTGGATTTGTTTGAGTAGTGTTTTGTAGTTTTCACTGTAAAGGTCTTTCACTTGTCTGGTTTGGAAGATGCCAAGGTATTTCTTTTTCTGTGTGTTGCAGTTGTGAATGAGACTGTGCTTTTTTTTGGTTCTCTGCTTGCTTGTTGGTATATGAGAATGTGACTGTCTATCGCACATTCATGTTATACACTAGACTTTACCAAAGTCCTTTATCGTGCAAGAAGGTTTTTGACAGATTCTCTTGGATTTTTGAGGTATAGGATCATATCGTAAGCAAAGAAGGGTAACTTGACTTACTCTTTTCCTATTTTTATATCCTTGCTTTCCTTCTCTTGTCTATGCTCTGGCTAAGATTTCCAACACAGTGTTGAACAGGAGGTGTGAGAGTGGGCAGCCTTGTCTTGTTCTGGTTTTGAGGGGAAATGCTTCCAATTTCTGTCTGTTTAGAAACATGCTGTCTGTGAGTTTATCATAGATGGCACTTACTATTTTGAGGTGTGTTATTTATATGCCTAGGTGTTCAAGAGTTTTTATTAAGAGGGGTTACTAGATTTTGTCAAAAGTGTTTTCTGTATTTAATTATCTAATGGTTCTTGTTTTTACACATCTGTTTATGTATTTAATTAAATTTATGGTCTTGCAAATGTTGAACCAGCCCTGCATCTCAGGGATGAAGCCTACTTGGCCATGGTGGATGATTTTTGAGATGTGTTGTTGGATCCAATTTGCTAGAATCTTGTTGATAATCTTTTCATCTATGTTCGTCAGAGATATCAGTCTGTATTTCTTTTTTGTTGGATCTTTACTTGGTTTGGCTATCAGTGTGATAATATCTTTGTAAAATGACTTGGGGAGAATTCTGCTTTTCTCAAGTGTCTGGAATACTTTCAATAGGATTGGTATCAACTCCTCCTTGTATGTTTTGTAGAATTCTGCTGGAAAACCATCTGGTCCAGAGCTTATATTTTGGTAGGTAGCTTTCTTAAGACGGAGTCAATTCCTGGGTTGTTGTTGGTGTATTTAGTGTCTCAATATCATCTCATTTCACCCTTGGGAGGTTGTGTTGATGTCAGAAAGACCTCCATTTGATTTACGTTATTGAGTTTGTTTCCAGAGAAGTGTGCATAGTAATCTCAGATAATCTTTTGTATTTCTTCAGTGTTAGTTGTGATTTTATCTTTTGCATTTCTGATTGTTTATTTGTGCTTTCTCTCTCTCTCTCTCTTTCTCTCTTTTTTTGGTCCTTCTGGCTAGGGGTTCATCCATCTTGTCTATCTTTTCAAGGAACCAGCATTTTGTCTTGTTGATTTTTTAAAATGATATTTTTGTCTTCTATGTACCATGTTTGGGCATTTACTTTGGTGATCTGGATTCTCCTGCAAAGTTAGGGTTTTGGCTGTCTTGTCTTTCCACCTCCCTTAAGTGATTTGTTAGGCTGTATACTAGTGATCTTTCCATTTTCTTGATGAGTGTTTGTAGAGATATAAATTCCCCTCTTAGAATTTCTTTCATGACGTTTAAGAGGTTTTTATAAGATGGTTCTTCATTTTCATTTGTTTCCAGGAAACTTAATTTCTGTTTTGATTTCTGTGTTGACCCAGGATTCATTCAGCATCATGCTGTTTAGTCCATGTCTTTGTGGGCTTGGGGAGAATTTTGTTGGTGTTGATATTTATTTTTGTTTCGCTGTGATCTGAAAAGATGCATGGTAGTAATTTGAGCCTATGAAATTTTTTCATGCTTGATTTAAGACCCAATAGGTGATTGACCTGGGAGTATTTCCATGTGGTGACGATTAGAATGCATACCCTATGACTGCTGAGTGGAGAGTTCTGTAGGTATCTACTAAGTCCATTTGATAAAGTGCCAAATTGAGGTTTCATATTTCTTTGTTGATTTTTTGCCTCAATGATCTACCTAGGGTTGTTAATGGGGGTATTCAAGTCCCCAGCTATAATAGTGTTAGAGTCAGTATCTTTTTTTAATTTGCTTTGTAGTTGCTTTATAAATGCTGGTGCTCTTGTGTGGGGTGCATACATGTTTAGGATGTATTTTTCTTGTTGATGAATTGAACATTTTATTACCATGTAGTGTTCCTCAAAATCTTTTTCAACTTTTGTTAGCTTAAGATTGTTTTGTCTGATATTAAGATTGTGAGTCCTGCATTCTTTTGTGATACACTCACCTTAAAAATGGATTTCCATCCTCTAACTTTTAGTCTGTGTGATTCCCTTGTGGTGAGATGAGTTTCCTGGATGCAGCAAATTATTGGGTCATGAATTTTTACCCAGTTTGCCATTCTATGTCTTTTCAGTGGTGCATTTAGTCCATTCACATTCAGATTTATTATTGAAATTAGAGTGTTTATTCCCATCATAAGGTTCTTATAAAATTTTGTTTGCTTGTTTGTTTTCTTTTAACTTTTGGGTGATGTATGTGTGTGTTTTTAAGTTTGCAGTCAAAATGTATTCTCTGTTCATTCTGTGTTTGCCTATTCTCTTGGGTAGTGTGATCATTTCTTTTCTTTCTTCTGTGCTTGATAACTTTTTAAGCATCTTCTGTAGAGCTGATCTGGAACTGCATAATCTCCTAGAGATTGAATGTCTGGGAAGGATTTTAATTCTTCATTACTGAAGTTAAGCTTGGTTGGCTAGAAAATTCTTGTTTGAAATTATTTATTTTTGAGGACTTTGAATATTGGACTCCAGTCCTTTTTAGCTTATGGTGTTTCTGCCAATAGGTCTGCAGCTATTCTGAGTGTTTTTCCCTGGCAGGTAGTCTGACCTTTCTCTCTTGCTACCTTTAGAACTTTTTCTTTTGTGTCTATTTTGTGTAGGTAAATTAGTATGTGTCTAGGGATTGGTCTTCTTATTTTATGTCTTATGGGGATTGTCTGTATCTCTTGTGTTTGGATGGTCACATCTCTGGTGAGATGGGGGAAGTTTTCTTGGATTACTTCCTGGAATACTTGCACTAAGGTGTTCTCCATTTCCCTTTCTGGAATACCAGCCAGACATTGCTTGATATAATCACACATCTCTTGGAGGCTTTTTTCTGTATTTCTGAGTTTTCTAACTATGTTTTCTAACAGATCAGGTTAATTCGATGTTTTGGTCTTCCAGTTCTGAGATTTCTTCTTCTGCTTGACTAATTCTGTTTTTCATGCTTGTCATTTTTAAATTTATTTCCTGGATGAAATTTTTTATGGCCAAAATCTCTACTACAAGTTCTTTCAGTGTTGTGTCTTGTCTTTCTTGAGTCTTATTCACTCTTTTCATCCATTTCCTAATTTCTGTTGTGTTCTGAGACCAGTCAGTGGTAACTTCCATTGTTCAGATGCCAAGATCTAATTTTTCATGTATTTCTCTTTTTACACTGGAAATTATCTGTGTTCACCCACTGTTTTTTTCCTCATTTGTGACAGATCTCTTTCTTTTCTCTTTAGGTCTGTAATTCAGTGGCAATGAAAGAGGCTTTCACTTCTAATGTTTGCTCAGTCTTCTGTTCTTTCCTGACTAGAGTTCTGAATTTCTTTTATTTTGAAACAGGTTTGATTGTGGGAAGTTTTCTGTCTCTTGTAGTTTTGAGAGTCAAACAAGGTAGAGAATAGGGAGCTAGAATTCAGAAACAATTTGCAGCTCACAGTGTTCACTGACTGGGATATAGGTTCCCTGAGACCCAGTCTATATGACAATGCAATCAGTATGTGTGTTTGCCCCCTGAGTCTAGATAACGTAGCAACAATGAGAAGAACAGAGAAAGTAGAATGAAATAGGGAGGATTAAAAAAATATATAATTAAAAATAAAACCAAAATATAGAAAAACCAAAGCAAAAACAAAAACAAAAACAAACAGTAAAACACACACTCTCAAACAAATACTAAAACAAACAGGAAAACAAAACAAAACAAACTCGCCACCTCCAAAAACTAAAACAAGAAACAGGAAAAATGAACAATATATACACACACACATGCTTAACACAAAATTTAAGAAGGAGAAAAAAGGACTGATAATGCAAATCAAACCCTCACACATACATTACACACATTAAACTAAAGAAGAATAGCCAAAATAATGAATGATATTCATGTACACATAAACAGAAAGCAAAAAATTAAAGAAGAAAGAAAGAAAAAAAGAAAAAGAGAAAAAAGGGGAGAGAATGTAGATGGAATCCTCACATACACATTCATGCACAAAGAAAAAAGAAAAAAATTAAATTCTAGGCAACCGCATGTGGCAGGTTCTATAATTGTTCCTCTCAGCTGCTCACAGATTAACCCCTCTACTGTTTTCTGTGGAGCTGCAGTATCATTCACAATCTCCCTGGTGCCCAGCCCAGGGAAGGAAGAGGGGGTGGTGAGAGTGAGTGGGGTTTCAGTCCTTCCCTCCCATATAGTCAGGTGTATCCCCTCTGGTGGGGAGGTGCAGGATTGTCTCCTCCTCAGGTACTAGCAGGAGGGCACCCCAGCCAGGCTTATCCTGGAGTATAAAGCCCTCTTATCACAGCTGACATTCAGGCTCTACCTGGGTTCATCCTTCTCAGTCCTACCCTAGCAGTGTGGGTTTAATGTTCAGAGAATTGCTGGGGGGTGGGAGAGGGAAGGGGGATGGGCCAGCCCCAGACTCACAACTGATATCTTTAGGGGTCTTCCTCACTTCCTCATCCTTTTCTGGTCACCCTTTTTACCCTACAGCTGAATCTGGGTAGGAGATGGACACCTGAGATTCAGCACTTATCCTGTACCTGCAAAGTTTGTGTTTTCAGAATATTCCCTCTCCGTCATAATCAGCCCCTTAGTAGTTAACCCGCCAGTCACAGAGATCGGGTCTGTTGCTCCATAGTGAGCAAGGTGGAGCACTTTGCCCAGTTTTCAAGATGGTGACAGGGTGCCTGTTTCATCTTCTCTAGTGGCGCTCTGCCTCTGGCTCCCTTGCTGTGCTCCCCACACAGTCCTTACTGCCAATGTTTAGCCAGGTGCTGCAGTGGTAAGGCAGAGCTTGGAGCCAGCAGTCACTCCCAGAAGCTTCTTCTCAGGAAGGGCTTTGCTAATTTTAAAAATGCACTCAGCTTCTGTGCTTTGGGAAGTTCTAGGGACCAAGCAGAGCAGCTGTGGCACCAGCCACTTCACCAGGAGAGCACTGGCCACTTGCTCCCAAGTACCCACTCAGTGAGCCACTCACATGACCACTTACACACAGACATGTATGCAAAATTTTGTAACACTAACTCACTCACACAGGGACTCACATATTCTGACTGGCTCCACCACTATATTCCCCTCCTTCTCCCAGGTACTATTCCATTCATCATTTTGGTTGTTTTCTGGTTGCTTTATTGGTTGATTGATTGATTGATTGATTGATTGATTGTCTTTATTGTGTGTGTGCGTGTTCCATAAGGTCTGTACGTTTTATTGTTTCCAGTATTTTGATTTTTGTTTTTTGAGTTGGAGTCTGCATTCTGCTGCCCAGACTGGAGTGCAGTAGCACACTCACGGCCACCCCAGCATCGATCTGCTGGGCTCCAGCAACCCTTCCCCCTCAGTCTTTCAAGTAACCAGAATTACAGGCACATCCTACGGTGCCTGGCTAATTTTTTTGATTTATTGTAGAGACGAGGTCTTGCCAAGTTGTCCAGGATGGTCTCAAACCCCGTGGGCTCAGGCAATTAATTCACCTTGGCCTCCCAAAGTGCTGGGGTTACAGGCTGAGCCACTGAACCTGGCCTCCAGTGTTTCTCCTGGAGTATTTCAGGCTTTTGTTTCAGTCTTTAGAACTTCTTGAATATTTCTTGTAGTGCTAGTCTAATAGTTGAAAATTCCATCAGCATTTGCTTGTCTAAGACTTTATTTCTCCTTTATTTATAAAATTTAGTTTTGTGGGATACAAGATCTTTGACTATTATTCTGTTTGAAGAGACTGGAAGTGGAGCCCCAATCTCTTCTGGTTGGTAGGGTTTCTTTTGAGAAGTCTGTTGTTAGTCTGATAGTTTTACCTTTGTAAGTTATTTCATGCTTTTGTCTCACTACTCTTAAAATTTTCTTCACATTAACTTTGTATAACCAGATGAATGTATACCATGGGGATGACCTTTTTGCAATGAATCTTCTGAGGGTTCTTTGGGCTTCTTGTATCTGGATGTGTAGATCTTTGGCAAGGTCAGTTGAATTTTCCTTCAGTGTTCTCTCAAATAGGTTGTCCAAACCTGCTGCTTTCTCTTCTTCCTCAGGAACACCTATGAGTTTTAGGTTTGGAAGTTTTACATGATTCCCCATTTCTTGGAGTCTTTGTTCCATTCTCTTGATTATTTGTTATTTGTCGTTGTCTGATTGGGTTAATTCAAAAGTATTGTCTTCAACTTCTGAGATCCTCTTCTGTTTGTTTTATTTACTATTAAAATTTTCCACTGCATTCTCTACTTCCCAATATTATTCTTTCATTTCCAAAATTTCAGCTTGTTTGTATTTAAGAATTTCAGCTTGTTTTTGTGTTTTGTGTATCTCTTTGGAGACTTTTTCATTCATGTCCCAAATAGTTTTTTTTTTTTAATTTATTTTGATTTTCATTTTTCTCCCGAAGTTCATTGATGAATTTTATAATCAATCTTTTGAATTCTGTGTCTGGAATTTCAAAATTTTCACTTCGGTTAGGGTTCATTCCTGAAGAGTTTGTGTGGTCTTTTGAGGGAGTTAGAGAATTCTGTTTTCTCATATTGTGAGAATTGTTTCTCTGGTTCCTTCTTATTTGGATAGGCTCATTTTATTTGATGTTGGCAAGGGGCTGATGTAGCCACTGTAGGGTTCCCTTGGTTATATATAGCCTTGGTGTGGTGAGTTTCTCAGTGGCCAACTATAGCAGTTCCGTGGTGGGTTCCTGCACTGGCTATGACATCTGGAATGACTAGAGTGGCTTGGAAAGCGGTGTTAGCCAGTGGATGGAATCTGGCCTTCCTCAAAGCTGAGATATTATATCCATGTGGTGACCTGTTATGTTGACCTCTGGTCAGGAGGTGGCGCTTGTGGGAGAAATCCATCTGTGATGATGCCTGTGGGCTTTCTCCTTGGCTTGTGCTGCTTCAAGGAAATGCTCAGCTAGCTAAGGCTGAGAATGAGGCTGTGGGGATTACCCAAGTTATTTGTCTGTTTTAAACTTGTGAGGGAGTGTGGGGGTAGGGGTAGGGAGAAGAACCCTAAGTATGCCACAAGCATGCACGCTACGCTACCCCCGTGAGGATTAGAAAGGAGTCCCAGGCTACTGAAGTAGTGCTGATGTGCAGGGCAAGCACAGAAGTGTTTACCTGTGAGGTGAGAGGTTTCTATGGCAATGATTGTCACTTGGTTCCCCACATTGGCCTTAGGCAGTTTGTCTTGTGACTGTCAAAGTGCAGCTGGCCTCAGGGCCTCAGGTGTCCTCATACCAACCCAACCCAACCCAACCAGGAACAGTTTGCTCCTGAGGAGTTTGCCCTTGGGACCTGTCACTTCCCAGGTTGGCCACAAAGCAGCCACACCACCTGCAAGGGTTGAGTTCCTGGAAAATGGTGACTGACACTGCTCACGGTTTTCTTTTTTTCTGCACCATTCCACGTGCTCTGTGGCCGAGCATTGCTATGAGTAAGGCAGTTTCCCTTGAGTGATTGTAGTCCTTCGAGGTTCAGGGGTCCCTCTCATTCCACAGCAGGAGCACAACATTTATTAATTTTTCTCACTCCTTTTCACCACTGTATCCAGATGCTGCTCGTGAACTGTAGTGGTGCAGGTGAGAGTTTGGCTAGTTCCAGGCAGATTGCTGGATTTTTTTTCCACTCTGAGGTTGTTATCTCTTCTTTGAAGAGTCATGGGATGTGCTGCTGGTCTTGTGCTGTTGGTGTCATTCTAGCTGCCTCACGTCAGCCATCTTAATCCCTTCCTCTCATCCCTCATTTTAAAGAATTTTTAAATAGCACATCCATAACCTAATATAACTAAAAACTAAAAAAGAAAAAATGTAAATTAATTTAATAATTATTTAGTAAAATTTTAACTAGAAACTAAAGTAATTCCTGCCATAGAAGCATAGCCTTTTTTTCTAATTAACACATTCATGACTAGCAAATTTTTCACTTTCTTAATACTAACATGGGTGAAAATAAAAAATTTTGATATTGGTTGATGTCAACTTCTATTGTTAAGACAAGGATAAAAATTAGCAAATTTGTTTTGAAATATCAGTATTGCAAAGATCTGTTACTTAAAATAAATAATTTTCATTAAAACATCACAAGTGGAGAAGAGCAAAAAGTAAAAAATATCTTGAAAGTTATTATATTCCAGAGTTGTGCAAATTATACTGGATGTGGTTTTGCATACTTGTGTTTTAGGTATATAGTAGACTACTTGTTATTATGTTTATTTAGAAATACTCTACATGGAAATTTGAAATTTAACATTCCCGTTTCATGTGATAAATTGCAAAACAATGATCTTTGCATAAAGGAACTCTACAGAATTTGCATATAAATAAATTATCAGTATGTTTTCTGTGAATGTTTTTCATTTGCAGACACTACAATGTTTTTGTGGATACTTTGTTTTTCCCAGCTGCAATGATTCTTTCCAAATGATGTGTTTTCATGTCACCTGAAGGCCTGCATGGAGGATCACGATGAGATGTTTGACCTACTGCTGTTGAGCTACTCACTGGTAAATTTCTGGAATCATTATGTATAGTATCACAATCAATCCATTATTCAGCCAAAGTTTTATTGCAAAAAGGTTATATTAGTACATGGATTGAGCTTACAATAAATAAACTGAAGATACAAATAAATAAATTATATAATGAATAAATAAATTGAAGAGTGCAATGTACAATAAACATGAAAATTTTGACCACTTGATTTTCATAAAAATGAATAATATGAAAGATATTGACAAGTAAGATCCACATCTTTCATATGTTGATTATACTTTTCTATGCAATCAGGCTTATGAACATTTTGCCCAGTTTTAAATTTACTTTATCAGTCTCCACGATGTCACCAATGTGCATCATTGAAATCATTTGAACTTCCTGTTTATCTTTCCATTTAAGAGTTAGTACCGCATCTTTCCACTGAAAATCAGATTCACCTATTTTTAATTTCAGTTTATTTAGTTCCTTTGGAAGACCTCTATTTCTTTGTATTGTACCACAAATTCAAATACTTTTCTTCAATAACTTTTCAGCTATTGTAGCACTATTATAATAATTATTCATGTAGACACGGTGCCGTAAGTTTTCATTTTTATTTAACACAAGTGAAATGGTCTTTTCTGAATTGTCACCTTTTCCACAATATTGCTGAAAGCTGCAGACAAATGCAGTATTTGCCTCAGACACCACTCCGATAAGCATGCTATACTTTGTATTTTTATTCAGATTATAAACCAATAAAAGACAGTCTTCCACAATTAGGTATAATGTAGTCATCCAAAGAAAATTCTTTTTCAGATTTGAACAGTGTTGAACATAATTTATTAGGGATTCAATTTTGTATAATCGACTTGGCTTTGACTGCATTTCTACATTATTGGGAAAATGCAAAAACCACAACATTTGTAGGAATCTATTTCATGCCATTATTTTTTAAAAGAAAAGCATTGCAATTGATGGACATGTTGACTAATCATGTATTGTGGATTTCTTCACTTGTCCCATCAACATATTTAAGGCTAGACTTTTTTTTAAATCTCAGACACTGTAGTATTACTCCACTTTTTTTATTTCTTTATACATTTATATCTGTGGTGCGTCTGATCATAATACCTGTTAGATTCAGTTGCAATCATTTCTATAAAATCATCTCCAATGAATAGTCCAACAACTTCGCTTATACTTTGAGGATCATTTGGAAATACTTTGATACTTATTACCAATAAACACTTCTAAGTTTCCTTTTGGATCATATTGTCCACTCATTGTCTGATTCATTCTCACCAGTACTAGATTCACTGTCATAGAGTGTCTGTATTATATTTCCTCATTTACATTGCATCATTCCATCATTATCTGTCTCACTATCAGTAATAAGTTCACTGGATTCACATTTGAACTCGGAAATTACATCAGCATATATTTCTTCATTTTCCATAATTATGATAAATTATTTTTAACATTGAAGTAACAAAGTCCTGAAATATCAAAATACAAGTATACAATACTAATCACAACAAAATAATGATCACTTGCAATTTTTACTGACTACATAAAACAATAACAACATTGTGCGGTCATTATCAGATAATTATCTCAATTAAATTTCTCCTTGCCTTGCTATTTATTTTTAAGCAAAATATAATAACACACTCATATGACAACATGGCAGCATTCAGAAAGAGAATTTGCAAAGATATAAATTCACATCAGCGTCAACTAGGAACAGAATTTGGAATGATTTAAATTAATGTCAACAGTCATGAATAAGTTAAAATAAACTGTATAGTATTGATTTGTATTACTAGAAACTATATTTTGACTTTTATTTTGTAATTTATATAATTGTCTTATAGAGAAAATTTGTTTGTTGTATTAATTCTACCAAATACAAGTCAATTTAAAAAGTTATGTTGTTTCCACCATTTGTTATAGCTTTTGTTTCTTGTCTTATTTAAATTTTTTTTTAAATAGAAATGATAGTTTCTCCCTGAAATAAAATAACACCTCTGCACCTATGGTATGTATGTGTGTTTCTCAAATAGATGTCTAGAAATGTACCTAAGAGAATTATTTGACTGGGTTGTTTAGTGTTATCTGCTTAATTGACATATATAATTTCCTCTAAGATCTATGGTAGAGCCTTGCTGTATTTCCGTACAAGCATTATCTGAAAATGCTATTTTATTTTTATATCTGACTACAATGAATGCATTAGGCATATTTACATTAATTTCCTGTTGTACAACAAATAATATGGCTAGTTACTTCTTTTTACAAGAACAACAAAGTGCATTTAAAAATATGTTAAGATGTAAAAAATATTTAAACATAAATTTAATTAAACCTTAAAGAACTTAAAAATGTACATCTGTATTTTTAAATTAGGATTTTTTTTGTAATTCAAATTACACATTTAAAAATCTCTAAACTAGTAAACTAAAATTTAAAAAATCAAGAGACAATGCACAAAGGAGAAAAAGAAGAGAAAATAAAACTAGTTGCAATGATTATAATTTAGGACTTCTTGTAAATTAATACTTCAGTATTAGTTTAGTAAAATCTACATCATATTTTGGTAGGACTAGATACTTTAAATTTTAATTCTATCTGTATCAGCTAGTATGTTAGAAAAATAGACAGTACAGAAGTGATGAATTTGCATTATTTAAGGAAGAATTCTTCTGTATAGCCTGCTCCTAATAAAGCTTATCATTAACCAACACTACACACACACACAGACACATATATACATACACTATTCACTTGCTAACTAATACCATTAATGGTAGAAAAGTGTTCTTTTTATAAAGTTAAAAGTAAACAAAAAGATGAAACTAAAGATAATCACTCTAAAGTAGCTTAGGTATCCTCGCAAGTTATGAACAGCATATAAGATTTCAGAAAGTCTTGTAAATTTTCTTTTTAGTATCATGTCCTGGATTGGTCTTCTATCTTCCCATTAATCAGGAAGATTGCTGACTGTAGGCCATCAGCTACCTGAAATCTTCTTGTTGTTATTTGTCCACAATTGCGTGTTTGTATGGAATGTGTTGTGGTATATATAATTGGGGAACACATGCAGGTAATTTTGTACATTCATGGTAGCTTTTTGAGCCCAATTCAGAGTTAATGTATGTTTGATTATTTGAAGGTGGCACTGGCATCAGCATCATAAATATATGGAAAATCTATAGGACATGATTTCTATTTTGGATAATGTGTATAACAAAGACACCTTCCAATCTTCTGAGCCATCCATTATCTAATCAAGATCCATTCACCATAGTGTTTTCAAGAATTTCTACACAAAGTCTTCCCTGGAAAATTTTGGTAGGTCTGCTATTTGAGTGTATCTATAAAGAGTGTGGTGAGACCACTTAAAATAACAAGTGGGGCTTCACTAAGTTTACAAAACATATCTTATGAAATGTTTTGTGATTAGTTGTCCATCAATATTTAATAACTATCTATGAGATAAAGAATTTGGTTCGACAACTTCATATAATCCAACAGAGACGTTTTGGAGCTCATATTTTTCTCATCATGTTTTTGACAGAATGCTACCAATATCTACACATATAGCCTTATTTTGCATAATTAAGTTGATTTAAATTAATATACGAGATAAATTCAATAACTTATTGTTGGAATTATTTAAAGGAACCAAAACTCTAATAATGAATACAGAAGTCAGTGAACCCACAAAAACATAATAGGCAAAGTTATAGATTTATCATATTTATCTGTGGAAGAGCCTAAGAATTTTCAAAATATTAATATAGAAGCAAAATAAGTCAAATGCATTAAATAGTTTTTCCCCAAAATTTTCTATATTGCTGGTTATTATCACTAACTTTGTGTCACACCAGTGAAGAATTTTTTTTCATACTGTGCATTTACATAATTTTTTTTTTTTCCTCATGGGTTCTCACTTTGTCACCTGGTTTGGAGTGAAGTGGTACAGTCAAGACTCGCTGTGGTCTCAAATTCCTGGGCTTGAAGTATCCTTCAATCTGGGAAAATATGATGAGCCACTGCACTACATAGATTATTTTTAAAAATTCTTCATTGCCCACTTATGTCTTCATAATGTAATAGATAATGTTAAAATAATAATAAATAACAATGATGATGTACATTGTTTGTATGTACACCAAATATGTATAAAGAACACTTTTTATTTAAAAATATTATCTCCTGCATTTTTGTTTCTTTTAAGGTATGTACTCTGAATTTTGTGGTAAGTTTTATTTCTTACATTCTCTAAGACATAACTTAGCTGGGAAAGAGTTTTAGTTTGGTTTTAATATGTCTGTTTTGTTACTGAGAGATACTAGTCTCTCTAAACTCAAAATCTTTCTCACTCATCTTTTTATAATCTTTAGATATTTCACATTTCCTGTCCCCTAACATCATGTCTTTATTTACATAGAAATTCATTTCACAATTAAAATAATAATAACTTTAATTTCACACATTTAATAAAATATCCAATCATCCTTTAAGTAAAACAGTAGTCTTATAATATTAAAAAAATAGACAAAGGGACACAAGAATAAATAAAAGAAACAAATTATTTTTAATAAGTAACTTTATTCCAACTTACTTTTATCCTCACAACTTTGAAATGGAGGCAAAACAAAGAGGAACTAACATAAATTTCTTCCCTTGATTAATTTTGTCAAAAATACCTCTGAGGAAAGGAAATTTATCCTGTGTTTTTCAGCTTTTCACTACTTTAATTAAGATTACAATCAAAAACAATTTTTTCTCTTTAAAGATACGTTCTATGTATTTGAATTCAAAAGTCTGGCAATCTATTAGATGGAAAAAAACACAAAATCTATGATATATATTTATAAATGACCATCTTAAGAGAAAAATAAGTCACTTTAAATCATACTAATGTAAAAAAAGAAGCTTTCATAATTTACTGAAAATTGTGATTTGTCACACTTTTCCTGAATATATTAGAAACTATATTCTCTCTACCTTAATGTAAACCTTTACATTGACAAACAATTTGAAATTTTAACAATTAAACAAACAAAATTATCATGCTATCATGACCCTCTGCTCTTGGCCCATGAAAACTAAACTCAATGCATTGGTGTTCCTGATCTATTACTTTGAGGCTTTGGGAAAGAATTTGTTTCCAAGCTCATTTATGCTATTGAAAGAATTCAGTTGCTTCTGGTTGCACAGTTGAGGTCCCATTTTCTTTCTGGCTATCAACTGGGAGTCTTCCTAGCTCCTTAAGACCACTTGCACTCCCTGTCATGTCATGCTGCCCCTCTCATCTCCCAATCGACAACATTACATTGAGTTATCATGACTTGAGTCTGTGATTTTCCCCTCTGCTGCACCTCTTTTGATGTAGGCTAGAGACAGTTTTTTTGTTTTAAGGGTTCATGTACTTGGTCGGGTCCACCCCTGGGTTTATCCTGCCTAATCTACCTATCATAAGTTTTCTATCATCTGCAAAACTATGTGTTTTTCCCCCTTTAGGTGACTAAAGCATAAATAATTTTGAAGAGGAGGTCGCATAACTCTGCCTATCACAGTATGCTTTGCTCCAAGCTTAAAAAAAAAAAAAGTTTTAAACACCATTCTTTGAGTGATAGTTTTATTTTTTAAGCCCTACAATCTTTTTTCCTATACTCTGTTGATTTATTTTGGTTGTGGTGGGATTTGATATTATAGCTGGAACAGATTAGTCATTAAAATGTTTATGTTTATTGCATATTTGTTTGCTATAATTAGTATTCTGAGCATTCCTTTAAAAAATAAAATGACTTTTTAAAAAACTCTACCCTTAAGTAAATAAATCATTAATTTTAAAATGATTGTAGAAATTATTACAAACTCCGAATCTGAAAAAAAAAATGGGAATACATCAAAAATAAAATACTTTGCAATGAAAATTCTGCTTGTGTATTTCTGTACCACATTGTTTTACAGTGGCACTTAAACTGCTTTTGTATAAGAAATATCAGTTTTAGTTTCATATAAGTTTAAAAACAACTTCCCCACCATTCTATCCTGTTGTAATAAACTATTCTCTCTCCGTTGCTTAATGTTTTTGTGGTATTTTTGTGTTGACTTTCCCCCCTCAAAAAAACTCCAAATTGCCTTCTCTTTCTGTACCCTGGAAAACAAAGTATCTGAGTACAGACACTTTAAGGCCTTGGACATGAAGAAATGGGAAACAAATAAGCATTAACAATCTTATCTCCTGATTAAATACTGTTTTTTATGTCCTTCATCTATTTCAACTAATGCCTAGAGTATCGCCCTAATTAAAAGCCAACAGAAAGTCTCAACGGGACTAGAACGCAATCCCAAGAAAAGGACATATAAAATTGGAAAAGGATTTAGGTCATCCTGCCCTGGGCCACATGGAGAATCTCTATTTTTTAAGTTGTTTTCTGTTTTTCCCTTGAACTTTCTCCTCATGTTATATATCTCTGAAAAAAGTCTGTCCTTATTAGCTGCATAGTACGGGAGTAAAAGAAATCATTTCCACTGAAGCAGTCTAAAAGATTATAGGTGTTTAAGGCTAAACTAAAAAATCAAAATAGAATATTACCCTTTCCCATAGGATTGCTTATATGCTATAGCCCATTTACACTTAGGTAAAATTACAGCCATATTTGTTGGAAGGAAAGTAATTAATAATTTAAAATAGCTTCAAAACTGACATAAAGCCACAAGCATTCTATTTTTTGTCACAGTGTATTTACTTTTTTTGAGATACATAAAATGATTTTAAAGAATGTCTTACTCCATGATAGTCTTTATATTTTCTAACTTTTCAGATTATTTCAGGTTATGCTAACGTTTTCTTAAGTGGAAATTTGTAAATAACTATTTTTTTTTTTTTTTTTTTTTTTTTTTGAGTCGGAGTCTCACTCTGTCGCCCAGACTGGAGTGCAGCGGCCGCTCCCAGCCACCGCAGCCTCGACCTGCTGGGCACCGGCGATCCTTCCGCCTCAGCCCTCCGAGTGGTTGGAACAACAGGCACACGCTACCTCGCCCGCTAATTTTTTGATTTATTGTAGAGATGAGGTCTCGCTGCCCAGGCGGGTCTCGAACCCTCGGGCTCAGGCAATCCACTCACTTCAGCCTCCCAAAGGCGCGGGATTACAGGCTGAGTCACCGAGCCCGGCTCGATTTTTTTTTTTTTGAGTTAGCTAAGAATATAACGTTTACTAAAAGTTTGGAAAGAGACTTTCACTTAAAAATACATTAAAATATCACTGGAAATGATGAACTTACAATAGAAAACTGGTTAGAAAAATATTTCTTAGAACTCGGTAAGTCATTTTCTCTTTCTTATAGATATCTAAGATAATGTAGGTCCAATTCAAGAAGAGATGGGATGTGAGTACTGAGTCACATGCAGCACAGCTGAGGAAGAAGAAATTTGGACACCATGCCGGTAGGTAATCAGTTACGAAAATTCAGCTAAATTTTGTAACAAATTCCTTAAAAGTGAGTATATGCTGGCCTGTATAAGGAGAGACCCCCAAAAATCCCAGAATTTATTTATAAAAAATCGTGTATACATTCTTGCACGTTTAAACTTCAGTCACCTTCAAAGTATTCTCCATTTGATGTCATTGAGACAATTGATGTAATTGAGACAATTTTTCCACAACTTTTTTTTTTCAGTTTTGAACCCCTCAATTTTGTTGCCTTCTAGTGCTTCTGCATTTTTTTGTTTCACCTCTTCCGCATTAGTGAAATGTTTCCTGTTGAGGACTTTTTTCATATGGGAAATCTACAAACAATAATCATTTGGAGCGATCAGGTGAATAGGAAGGGTAGTGTATGAGGGTCATGCCGTTTTGTTCAAAAACTGCCCAACACTCAGCACAATGTGGGCAAATGTGGTTGTAAATTACCCATTATGAAATGAGTGATGTTGCATTGAAAGAATCTCTAAAAAAAGGTCATTAAAACTGAACACAGTCTCTCAAAACAATGCTAACTGGCACACTGAAGCCTATCGGTTTCTAGAATACTTACCTAGTGGGGGAAATCTATAATACAAGAGGCTCAAAAGATTTTTTTTTTTTTTTTTTTTTTTTTGGTAACCCTCTCAAATGTATAGAAATCCTAAGAGTTCACAGGTTATTTTCTATAGATATCTACCATGCATCCATAGAAATATTCAGCATCAGGGAGATAAATGAGAAAGATCTATGCTCTGTGATACCTTCTACTTCAGTGAAAAATGCACAGCAACATAATTGAACTGTTACTTTCTATGGAACAAAATCTTTAAGCTACTGGAGGAGAAATAGCAGAACTATCCTCCAATGAAACAGGTCAAAATCTGTCTGAGAATAAAAATAATAATAAAATTTCTGCTATACAGGAAAAGACAGGACAAAAGCCTAAGTTCAAGATTTGATTTTACTATGATAAGAGGTCTACCACTATGTGAAGAGTGGTAATTCTATTCCCAAAAATACCCAACAAGGATGCTAAGGATGTTTAGTTGAAATTGGAATGATAGGAAAGCACTTCTAAAGGTACTCCTTAGAGAACTAAAAACAAAACAAAACAAAACACAGCATTCAGCAACGCTTAATATTGAGGCAGGAAAACACAAAACCATTCCAGATGCCACACACATCCTAGGTAATATCAAACAAAAGCAGTGACAGTAATATACTGGAGATGGGGAGTATGGGGGAAAGAGTGTGTCTGTGGAATGATCAGAGAGTTAATATCAACAGCAGACAGTAGATCAAGAACATGGAGGAAAAAACTCTAGCTCCTCAGCCACTGTCTGAAACAAAAGTAATAAGGAGATTTGAAACCTTTTGTGCATTGAAGGTAACTATAGCAACTACAAGACCAAACCCAACTCAACTTCTGATAAAAAACAAACCCTTGCACTAACAGCTAAGAAAAAACTTAAGCAGGCATATTTCTAGGGGCAAATATAATTTATCTCAGTCTTTGCTCTTCTAAATATAATGTCTTATATTAAATCAAAAGTACAAAACAAGAAAAGCAAGAAAAAACAATATACTATCAAGAATAAACAGTTGATAAAAACCAGACTCAGTAATGACCAAGGTGTTGAAATTGACAAAAAAAGCAACTGAAAATAAGTAAATATCTAATGTAAGCAGGTGAAAAATACACATGAACATTTGAGAAATATAAAGAGGTAGAAATTTACTGAGTTTTGATTTAGGTAAAAACTTATTCAAATGGATAAATATTAATCAAATGTATTGGCCATTTTAAAGAATGAATTATTTGCTCATTTCTGTTTTATTTCTGCCTTTTTATTTATTTTCTTCTTCTTTAGGCTTAAATTGCTCTCTTTCTCTTAATAGCTTACATTTCCTTAAGAGAAAACTTAGGTTATTGATTTTAGATAACCTGTTTCTAAGCTTTTAATGTAATAAATTTTCCTTTAATCACTTATTTCACTGCATTCCATACATTTTTAAAAGTTATATTTTAATTTACATTCAGTTAAAAGTATTTCAATTTCTCCTGAGACTTCTCTGAACCATATGGTATTCACAAGTGTGCTGTTTAATTTCCAAATATTTAAGAATATTTCTGATATACTTATGCAATTTGTTTCTAGCTTAATTTTACTGTACTCTGAGAACATATTTTGTATGATTTATAGACTTTTAAGTTCCTTAAGATGTGTTTTATGGCTCAAAATTTGTTTTTTATTAATAAATGTTCCATCGTAAATTTGAGAATGTGTATCTGGCTTTTGTTGGATGGAGTATTCTATAATTGTCAATAAAATCAATTAGATTGATAGTACTGCTTTGGTCACCATCACTTCTTAACATTTTATTGGTTTTCTTTTATCTTGACATACACACACATATTCATTATTTAGTCTTTTATCCTACAGTGCCTCTTATTCTGATTAATTGATTGTTAAATATTGTATATTAAACATTTTAGAGTCTTGTAGGTGATGTTAATTTATCCAGACATGGTTTAATTTATTTTAAATAAATTAGATTACATGATTATTTTACAAATCCAAGCAAGGTTTGTGAAGATTTGAAGCACATTTCAGATATTTTAAGGACAATTTCACTATCTCTTTGTCCTTATTTTGTGTGTAGTCTTTTAGAAATCTCAAAGTAAAGAAGACTAGGTGATGCATTTTTAAGAAAATCAGGCATTTTCTCCTTCATGCAACTTCAACTACAATCTTTTGTTTGTTTGCTTCTCTAGCTCCATGAGATGGATCATTTATGTGTTTACTTTCTCTGTGACCCATTTAGTAATAGCTGCTTTCTTCCTTTTTTCCCCCTCTATATCCTAAATAGGTTAAATGTTGTTAAAATCTTCAAGATTAGCAACCTAATACTCACTTTTCTTTGTTATTGCTTTTATCCAGAATTTTGCCATCTTATCTCCGTCTGTTTTTCTGAAGTTCAATTTTTTTTTCTGATTTTTAAAAATTTTTGTCCTCACCAACTTGGTGAAAGCTTTCGTCCATAGCTTTCTGCTTGGCTTTTGTACTGTATGTTATTTTATAGAGGATAGCACCAATTTGAAAAGTCGAGGAATCAGATCTATCTCATTACAAAATGTTTTATTTCTTCCTAAGGCTTTGGTTCCTCATTTGTCTAAATAGATATTTTAAAATCTAGTGTTCTGATTGTAGTTTTATTTTTATTATAGTAAATATATATTATAATATGTACTATTGCAACCATTCATAAATATACAAGATAATGGCATTAAGTGCAATTGCAATGGGTGTAATGATAACCACTATCTATACAGTTGAAGTTTCATTCTCCCTAGCAAAAATTCTGTACCCATTATAAAATAATTCTAACTTTCCCATTTCTTCCCAGTCAGTAGTAACCACCATTCTATTATGAGCCTAAGAGTTTGCATAATCAACATAATTTATATGAGCTAAATTACACAATATTTGTCCTTCTGTGACTGGATTGTTTCACTAAGATTGTGTTTTCAAGATTTATGTTGCTACATATATAAAATTTTATTGTTTTAATAGATAAATGGTATTTTGCTATATGTGTATGCCACAATTTTTTATCAATTCTTCTGTTGATTGGCAGTTCAATTGTTTCCACCTTGAGAATATTGCAGTACGAAGTCATGACATGATAGTTCTCTATATGCAATCTTTTTAGAAACCACCTAACTGTTTCCTTCAAAAAATAACATTTAACTTTTCCACAACTGAAGTCTAAGGGTGCCAATTTCTCTGCATCCTTGTTATGCTCTGGTTTTTTGTTTTGTTGTGTTTTAATTGCAGCCATTCTAGTAGGTGTGAAGTTGCATCTTGTAGTTTTGATTTGTATTTCTTTAATGACTGATAATGTTAGGCATTCTTAAGTATGCTTATTGTATACAAGATTTGAATATCTTCTTTGGAGAATTGTCTGTTTATGTCCTTCGCTCATTTTTAACTGTAATGTTTTCCTGTTGTTGAGTTTTAAGAGTTTTTTATATAGTTTAGATATTAATTCCTTATAAAATATATGACTTGCAACTATTTCATTTGTGGGTTGCCTTTTTGCTTTCTTGACAGCTTTCTTTGATGCAGAAATGTTTTAATTTTAATTAAGTCCATTTATCTGTTTTTTATTGTAGTTGTCTGTGCTTTTGGTGTCATATTAAAAATAATTTTCAAATCCAATGTCCTGAATATCCTATACTTATTCTATTTCTATACTTTTTTGCTCTTAGAGAGTTTAGGTTTCCAACCCTTTTTGAGTTTATTTTAGTATATGATGCAAAATAAGGCCTCATTTTATCTACTTGCATGTGGAGATCCAATGTTCCCAGCATCATTTGTTGACAAGACTGTTCTTTCTTCATTTAGTAGTCTTGGCATCCATGCAAAACATCAATTGACTATATACATAAGGTATTATTTTCAGGTTCTTTATTGTACTTCATATCTGCCTTTATGTCAGTACCATATTGTTTTGATTACTGTAGCTTTGCATTAACTTTTGAAATTAGAAAATGTGAGACCTCCATCATTACTATCCTTTTTCAAGATTTTTTGACTATTCAGAGCCTCTTGAAATGTTATATAGGTTTGAGAATGAACATTTTTATTCCTGTGAAAAGGCTAGAGTTTTGCTGGGGATTTTGTTGAACCTGTAGATTGCTTTGGGTAATGTTGACATCTTAAAAATACTAAGTCCTTTATCCATAAACACAAATGTCTTTCCATTTGTTTAGAACTTCTTTTATTACTTTTAGAAATGTTTTACAGTTTTCAGCATACAAGGCTTTTATCTCCTCCTTCTTAGATTTTTTGTAAATATTTTTTAGGTGTCATTATAAAAGAAATTTCTATCCTAATTCTTTTTTCCAATTGTTCATTGCTGGTATATAGAAACACAATTGATCTTCTTATCTTGCATGCAGTAAACTTGCTGAATTTTTTTTTTTTTTAACTATGGTGGATTTTTCTTATAGATTATTTGGGATTTTAATATATTGGGTAATAGCATTCATAAATAAACATTGTTTACTTTTTTCTTTATTATTTAGCAGCTATTTATTTTTCTTGTCTAATATCTCTGGCTAGAGCTTCAGTTCATAACTAAATAGCTGTGGTGAAAGTAGACATCACTTCTCGTTCCTAGTCTTGGTGAAGCTCTGTCTTTCCCCACTGAGTAAACTATAATGTAAGGTTTTCATAATTAGCCACTAGAGTTTTGAAATTTATTTTCTCTATTCCTAATTATTTTAGAGTTTTTTTAAATAATATACGTGTGCTTGATTTTGTCAAATGTCTTCTGGATAATTAAAATGATCATGTTCTTACTTCCTGTTTTACAATTAATGTGATATATTTTATTGATTGATCTTCTTAGGTGAATCACCCTTGCTTTCCTAAGATAAGTCTTCCTTGACTATTGTGAATAATCCTTTTAGTATACTACTGAATCAGTTTTCTAATATTCTGCTGAGAGATTCTACATTTATTTTCATAAAGAACATTGGTCTCATATTCTTGTAATATCTTTATTTGACTCTGATATCAGAGTAATGCTGACTTCATACAATGAGTTAGCACATTTTTTTCTCCTCTTCAGTTTCTTAAAATTGAGAAAAACTTATATGTTAATTTTTTAAAATAAATGTTTAGCAGTATTAACCAGTGAAGTCATATGGTCAAGGACTTTCATTTGTTAGGAGGTTTTTGATTATTGATTCAATGTTTAACTTGCTATGGTTCTGTTGAGTTTTCTATTTCTTCTTGAGTCAATTTAGACAATTTATGTGTTTCAAGAAATGTGTTCATTTCTTGTAGGCTATCTAGCTCATTGATATACAATTGTTTATAGTGAGTCAAAATTATTTTATCTCTTTAAAGTCAGTAGTAATTTTTCACTTTGTTTCTGATTTTAGTTACTGTGTCTTCTTTTTATTTTTCCTTTGTCAGTCTAGTTGAAGATTTGCTCATTTTCTTGAGCTTTGCAAAGATACAACTCTTGTTTTATTAATTTTTCTATTACTTTTCTACTCTCTGTTTTATTTCTCCTCTAATCTTTATTTCCTTCCTCCTGTTTGGTTTTGATTTGCTTTTATTTTTGCAGCTTCTTGAGATGTAGAATAAGGTTATACATTTGAGATTGTTCTTCTTTATTTAATGCAGACATTTGCACTATAAATTTTCCTCTGAGCACTGCTTTATTGAATTCCATGTGATTAGTAAGGTTTTGTTTTCCTTTTCATTTGCCTCTAAAACTTGTCTAATTACCCTGTGATTCCTTTTTTGAATCACTGGTTGTTTAATTGTGTCTTATAATTTCCACTTATTTGTGAAATTTCCAGTTTTCTTTCTAATGTTGATTTCTAACTTAATTCACTTTTGGTCAGAGAAGATACTTTGTATGACACATTTTTTAAAAATCTACTGTTTTGTAAGCAAACATATGTTTTCTCCTGGAAAATCCCTTATATGCATTTGAGAAAAATGTGTATTTTACTATTGTTGGGGAAAGTATCCTGTATGTCTGTTAGAAATAGTTGGTTTGTCTTCTGTTTCCTTACTTATATTTGGTAGACTTGTCCATTATTTAAGGTGGGACTTTAAAGTCTTCAATTATAAGATTGACTATTTATTTTTTTCATTCTGTCAATTTTAGCTTCATACATTTTGAGAGTATGTTATCAAATGTGTAGATATTTATAAATGTTACATATTTTGCTGTATTAAAACCTTTTTATTAATATATAATGTCTTCCTCCAATTTTCAGAAACTTTTTTGCAAGTAAAGTATATTTTTCTTAGGTTAATATACCTGCCTAGCTCTCCACTGATTACTAGTTGCACAGAATATATTTTTCCTTCCTTATACTTTAAGGCACATGTGCCCTTAGAGATAAAGTGAACCCCTTGTTTGTTGCATATGATTAGATGATGTGTTGTCCATATTGCTAATTTATGCCTTTTGATTGGCACTTTAATCAGTTTATATTCATAGTGATTACTAATAGTAACAACTAATGCCATTTTGTTGTTTTCTGTGTGTCTTGAAATTTATTTTTCCCTAATTTTCTTTACTATTGCATTATTATTTGTAAGGTTGTTTTTGTTGTAATATGTTCTGATTCTCTTTCCATTTCTCTTTTTGTGCATATTCTATTGATATTTTATCTGTGGTTTTAATGGGAATTCCAAGTAGCAATTTAAAATGATAATGATCTATATTGAATAGAGACAAACTGAATTTTAATTTTACTGACATAACTAATATTCTTTCTAGCTCTATTCCCCTACTGAATGTTATTGATGTCACAAATTACATCTTTACATATTGTGTGTCCATTAACATAGATTTACAATTATTTTTATTGATTTATCTTTTAAATCCTATAGAAAATAAAAAGTACATTTATAAACAAAAATTCCAATTATACTTTATATTTGTCTATAAATTTACCTTTATTGAAGACCTTTATTACTTTGTCACTTTGCTTGCCTGTCTGACTTCTGTAGCATCAGCTGGCAGGTTTCCCTTTAGCATGACTTGTAGGGCAAATCTAGTAATAAAGTATTACTATTATAATCTACATGTTAGCAAATATAAGTTTAGCTTTGCTTACAGTCATGTTTGTGCTCGATACATTAGTCCCTTGACAATTTAATGTTATTTTGCTTTGTTTTGTTTTTTTCTTTCACTCTCAGTCTCTGCTTGCATTTTATAGTCTTTATTTTACTTTTCCCTGCAGCTCCATTATGAAATGTCTACCATTGAGATTTCTCAGCAGCAGCTCTGTTGATATTTTAGGCTAGATAATTTTTGGCTGTGAGGATGGGTTTTGCTGTGTGCACTGTAGAATATTTAGAAACATTCTTGGCCTCTACTCATTAGATGCCAACAGAACACACTTCCCCTCTGCCCAGTTGTGACAATCAAAATTGTCTCAATGCAATGCATATCCATATAGTACAGTCACCTTTATTATGTGCTACTGATATGAATGTAAATTTTTATTTATTTTTTCCTTCCTTCCTTCCTTTTTCTGTATTAAGTCTGTTTTTAGTAAGGTTCCCTGGACAAATAATTGATTTATTTCAGCTCTTATGGAAAACATTTTTTAATGTTTTAAAAATATTTTCCCATTTTCCTTCCGTTATCATATTGTGGAAATCAGAATAGACGTTGATTTTATATCTTCTAATACATTATTTTTTTAATTTTTAAAAATATTTTTGTCAGCCAGGCTCGGTGGCTCAGCCTGTAATCCCACGCCTTTGGGAGGCTGAGGTGAGTGGATTGCCTGAGCCCATGGGTTCGAGACCCGCCTGGGCAATGAGACCTCATCTCTACAATAAATCAAAAAAAAAACCAGCCGGGCGTGGTAGCGCATGCCTGTAATTCCGGCTACTCGGAATACTGAGGCGGAAGGATCGCCGGAGCCCAGCAGGTCGAGGCTGCGGTGGCCGGGAGCGGCCACTGCACTCCAGTCTGGGCGACCGAGTGAGACTCCAACTCAAAAAAAAAAAAAATATATTTTTGTCTTTCTGAATACAGAGTAGATACTTTATTTGATTCCTTTTTCCCTTCATCTCAATCTGTGTTTAAATAAATTATTTTGTGCTCAATAACTTAGTTTTTTGTTTTTATTTTTCCTACATCTATTGTTTCTTCCTTAATGTCTTACATTTCTTGAGCATACTCTTAAGTTTCATTTTTTACACCCACAAACACATACCACTTATTTATTTATATATTGCCAAGCTATTTTAAAAACTATAACTTTTGTTTTTTGTAATTTATATATGTGAATTCTTTGAGACCTGAGATAAAGTTTATTTCCCCCCTTCCACCTAGCACCAAGTTTGAGATATACAAGTTTTTTCAACCTTGTAACTAGACACTATTTAGACACTTCCCATTATAATGTTCCCTCTGGGTAGTTGATAGGCTTTATCAAAGTCTCAATGACTTGACAGAAACATTCATGGTCATCTACAACTGTTTTTAGAGTATTGCTGCCACTTTATTTGGAACATCTGAAAATCTTTTATTTTGAACATTGAATAATATTTTAAAATTACCTATCTAATTTTTTAATTATTTTAATCAACAAGGTCATCTAGAGTATCTATTCTAACATAGATCTTGAAACAGTATTAATTTTTTTTCCTTAGTTAAGAATATAGGAATATATTTCTACTTCCTAAATAGATTGTCCAATTTACTATATCCTGTGGGGGCAAACAGACTTTTTCCCCCTAACTTTCTAATCTAAGTTCTTAGGTAGTTTCTTGAGACTTGGTGTATTTAAAAGAAAATGTTTTGTATTACAACTTTTATAACATCTTAGGTCAGTTGTACTCATACAATTTTATTTGAGAAATGACGCTACCCTGGTAACATAAAAGTCAGCAACTTTAATTGTGTATTCATTGATTGGGAAATAGACAAATTATACAACAAACAAACAAGCAATATGGATTTTGGGGTTCTTTGGGAACCATTTATAATTTAAAATGGGTTTGATAGGCATCCTTGGAACTACATCTTTTCAAAATACTATGGCAAATCAGCCAGGCTTATAAATAGCTTTCCATATAACTTCTAAATATGATAAAAACTATGTTTCACTTTCATTTAACCAAATAGTCAGAATTTTCTAAAAATATTTTTTCTTCTGTTTGTTTTCCTTCATTTTCTTTCTATTTATTTATTACTACTAGTACTATTATTATTATTATTATTATTATTATTATGTGAGAAAGCAGGATTTATTGAGAGGACAGGAAAGCTCCTGCAGTTGGAGGGGACCCGAAGGGGTTGCCCCTCTTCATTTTCTAATTGTACCTTTATGATGTAGTATTTCTATATCTCATTTTGTCTTATACAATAATTTATACAATGATGCATGCTTAACAGCCAGTTCTCTGGAAGAAAAATGTATGTGTATGTGTACATACATAAGTTTATTATACATTTTGCTGATGTAAAGGAAATATAGCACACATTTACAAATACCAATAAACTATAAACTCTTCTGTATTATAAACTTTTATTAGCAATCCAATTCTCACTGAAGGCTTTTAAAATGTTTGCCAAACTTTTGTATCCATAAATGCAGTTGGCTGATGAAATTAGTTCTCACATTAAACTTGGTAGTTATTTAATTTAAATTAATGAATAAAGTAAAGTAATAACATATTGATAATTCATATGTGTCAATAATGTATATAACTTTTTTCTGAAACAGATGATACTTTTCAATAATTGATGTTTCACAGTCATCATAAGGTAAATGCTACTACAGACATGATAAACAACATTTTTGATCACTTTCTTAAGTCTAGAAAATCAAGAAAACAATGAATTGTACTTTGATTTTTATAACTTGTCCGTTTTTATAATGTGAATCGTCTGGCATAAGCTTATTTCAAACTACTAGCTTCACATCACTTGGAGTTAAGTAGAGATACAGAGTAGCAATAATTAAATAGCATTTTTACTATAATACCAGAATACACATAAATAACCTTGAAACCAAAGTCAATAATAAAATGTTGTAGAAAAATTAGGAAGTGTTTTAAAGTAGTTTTTTGAAATTAAATAATACAGAATAAAGTTAATCATAGTTACATGTAAAAACTGACTTCATAGTTGACTGACACGAGCTGGATTTTTCATAGCATAATATGTACACTAATATGACTACTACTGCCTGATCTATATTACCAAACAAGGAACTGTGTGACATAGAGTTAAAGATACATCTGGCTTCAAATATGCTTTTTCTGTTTACCTTCTTGTCTGTTTGTTGTTATTGTTGTTTTTCAAAAACTAGATTTTCCTAAAGTGAGTAAATGTATCTGGTGTCTCTTAGTTCCGCTATTGTTGGTCAATGAGAAAAGAGCATTGAAATTTTCAGTAATTATTCTGGAATAATTTCTTTTCAAGAAAAAAAATTAATGAATTCTATAGATTGTTGTGGGCATATTGTATTAGTTAAATGTCTACCTGTTAAGAAAAGAACACAACTTCTTAGGAAACAATATAGATGATATATGTAAACTATAGATGAAGACTTGGGAGTAGTGTTCAGTGAATATTCTTGAAAAAAATAATATATAATAGTCCTAAATATTTGTTCTGGATTTTTAATACGAAAAAGAAAACACATAATTTAGATTGTTTAGGTATAAAACAAAGAACATAAAAATATCATAATACCATAAGACATTTGGTAAGTTAAACTTTAAAAACAATTTTTATATATTGTAAGGAATTCTCAATCAATTTTCATTCTAATTCACTACTTTTCACAGTTGAAAATATCTTTAGACACTTCTCTATCACCTTTTTATGTTGTTTTATTCCCAGGAAATTTTTGTATCTAAAAACATGGATTTATTTTTCACATAAGAATTATGATAATCACAGAGATGGTACATTATATTTTATAATAATGTGTCATCTCAATGCCGCAGGGAGTCCTTGAACACATGCTGCCCATATGCCCAATGAATTTACCCTGAGCACATTCTTTTGAATGACTAACTGACTAAATAAATTCTCTCAAGACACATCCCATCATAATGCTGATCAGCTATGGTTCATTTATTGTTATATAATTGCAAAGGATGTTTATCCTTTTTTGCCCTTTTATGCTACACAAGCTGTTGCAATGTTCTGGGTCACAGATAGGATGAAACTATGACTAAGCTCTTTTGTGATGCTCTATAATTTGGTACTTGGCAAAAATGCAAGCAGACAAAACAATGTGTCTCCGAATGTGTAGATTTTAATGGTGAAATATACGTATAATATATTAACTTTATAAAGACTAATGCAAACTTGCCAAAATGTCTCACAAATGATTTGCATCCTTTTCTACTTCATAAAATTGCACATACAATTTCAATGAATTAAGGGGATAAAAGCAATTTAGAATATTTGAATATATTGTTCTTGTTTTAAAACTGTAAAAAGTAGAGGTTTAGAGAATATGGTAAGACTGTAACACATTGTGCAGATTATAAACACATTACAATTGAATGCTAAATCCTCAAATGAAAAATCTGGAGATGCTTTATCTTACAAAAAAATTAAAAGTCTCTCTAGTAAAATTTGGAGTGAGTAGGTTCTGCTTGGTTAAGATTTTAGAGACAAAGACTTTGTAAATCATGATTGTTAAAGTTACCAGTTACTTATTTTCCATATTTACAAAACTGTGTCTAATCAAAAGATATTTCAGTTTTTATTTAGAGAGATTGTCATCGTCTATATAGATATCTTTGGATATCTTGGAGAGATTTCTTGAAAGAAAGCAAGTTTTTAGCCCCTAAACCAAAAGCACAACTGTGACTTCTCCTATCAAACTCTGTACTTTCTTTATTTATGAGAAAAAAAAAAGATATATTTTTTTTCAGGTAATAAGCTGTATATTGATATACATACCTTTAATTTGAAGTAAGAGAAGTGACCCAAAAAGTTCAATTAAAGATTGCTGGAATATAAAGAATAGAAATAGTTGTGAGGATATGAACATTTAATATACAATACATCTTATTTTAATTCAGTAGGAGAAAGATGAATAATAGTTACTTCTTGAATAATTGGTTATCTCTTCATTTTGTCATTTAAGTATCTTCTTATATTCTTGTCAGTTTTGTTTCTATAAAATGGGTTTCCTAAGCAATTTCCAGTGCTTTATATGTTTCTTAGGAAGGTTTTACTTCTAGAAAATTTTACAGGGCATGAAAATAGAGTGTGTAATTTTTAACTTGTGTGTTCCTGTGAGTGTGTATACACACACAAAGATGTAACTCGGTGCTTTCTATAAGACAGGAGAAGATATCAACCTGTGGCCTTATTCCTGAGTCATTTTGACTATATTTATCAGTAGGCAATGCCAATGCAAGTTTGGATTCAGCCACGAGGAGTGCAAATATGATAGGATTTTCTTTTTCTCAAATCAATGCTAAATTTATATGTATAAAAACTTTTAGAGTTCTTAAAATTCTTGGTAAATTTTATTGCTTTCAGTTTATTATTTTAAAACTAAAAGTCCATCTTTTATAGTTACATTAATGTCTTTTCATTCCTCTTTCAATGAAAAGATACTGTTTCCAAGGACTTGCAGTGAGAAAGGTGTACGACTTCCACTTATACTTCTCTTATTTATGCCAGGCCTCTGGAGTGAAGATAGTGATATATTTTAATATAGAAATTTCTCCTGTTTCCTTTTTCAAGTTCTTATTATTCTGATGAAAAGTTTGCGGGAAAAATATTTTTAAAATTTGATTTGAAAAAAAAATTGATTTGATGAATTTTCCACTGTTGTAGACATTCTTGGTTTATTATTCCTGATTCTAGTTCAGTTTGTCATCTATTAACTGTGTATATCCGTAGTTGTTGGCAGTCTTGTGGGTACAGGCATTTGCAATTATGGAAGACTGCGAGCTTGTAAGTAACACAGTTGCCTAATATTGGACATCTGTCACCAAATGAACCTCTTGCTTCATCTCAAATTCTGCCACAAGAATATCTTGCTGCTAGTGACCCCTCTCCCACTGATTCCCTTTCTGAATTTTCAAGATGACTCAAGATCAGGCACTTTGCAAAGAGAAAGACACATCTTTCTCATGGCAGGTTGTAAAAGTCCAGGGATTTTTTTTTGTCAGGAAACACCCTCCCCACCCCCACCACGACCCTGACACCTCTTCAATTTCCTTCCCTCCATTCAAGACCCACATTATATAGCTCATTAATGTCACTTTAATCAGACATTCATAGGTAAATGAGATATCAGTCTCCTTTATTAAATATATTCCAAATAATTATCTTAAGGCTCTTCTGTCAGCAGTTATTGCCTGAGTGTAGGATTAATCTTTACCACAAACATCCTGATAAATATCTTCCTTTCTTTTTATATAGTCTTTTGTGTATCAAATCAATAAACTTTATGCATTGATACATATACATCATACATTAATTTATTTTTGTTACAGCATACTACTAACATTTTAATTTGGGACATTACATACAAAGCAGAAATATTAAATATGCACAATTAAAATTACTAATGTTTTATTTTGGTTTTTAATATAGAAGTCGTCGTAATATATTTTTCTCTCAATAAAAGATTATTTAATTTGGTATAAATATGTGTGCCATTCAATATCAATATGTTTGTTATGATACAGTTAATTATATTTTTGTCACTTTATTACAAATTAATCCATTAGTTCACATATTTTGAAGTATGACTATCAATGACTAATTTACCACCTTATTTTTTCAGAGACGAGGTTTCCAAACACTGCCAAAGCTGGAATACAGTGACTATTCACAAGGATCATCATGGTACAATCCAGCTCAAGCAATCCTCCTACCTTAACCTCTCAAATAGCTGGGACTACAGAACTAAGTCACAGCACCTGGCATATGTTGTTTTTCATATTTCTTTCTCTTTTTTTTGAGTCGGAGTCTCACTCTGTCACCCAGACTGGAGTGCAGTGGCCACTCCCGGCCACCGCAGCCTCCACCTGCTGGTCTCCGGCGATCCTTCTGCTTCAGCCTTCCGAGTAGCTGGAACTACAGGCGCACGCTACCACGCCCGGCTAGTTTTTGATTTATTGTGGAGATGAGGTCTCGCCAAGTTGCCCAGGCGAGTCTCAAACCCGCGGGCTCAGGCAATCCACTCACCTCGGCCTCCCAAAGGCGAGGGATTACAGGCTGAGCCACCAAGCCGACTTTTTTCATATTTCTTAATGTGAAAGTATAAGTCTATATTTTAAATTTTTTGTTTGATACTTTGATCTAATTAGTTATTACCACAACACTCTTATTTAAATAATAATTTTTACTACATAAAATTTTAATAACTAAGATTCCTTCTGCTACCATCAATCTAAACACAAGGATCATGTTTCTGAATCATTTGTAATATTATTTTTATGCTATTACTGTTTTTCTTTATGATGTTCTTTCTAGTAAGTATATTTCCTTGACTTAAATGCAGTAAACAATCATTACCATCAGTCTTGTTAATTGCACATGCATTTTATTGGTTCATAGTTCATCATAATTTTATTTTCTCTTTAGGAGAGAGTTTTGTTCTCCAGTTAAATTTATTTTATTTAGAGTATATCATTGTAGATGTGGTCAATAGATAATGCAGACTCTGCATCTACTCATGGCCAGCAATGTCCTTCTTTTAAACTACATCTTGAAGTGTACATATTACACACATATACATATATATTTGGTGGGTATAGAATTGTGGGTTTATAGACTTTTAGTCACACATTTTATAAAGAGATTTAAATATCAATTTCTCCTGATGCAATTGAAAAATATATCTGCTTTTCTTTATTTTATAATTTTTTTCTCTGATATGTGTGATAAGATAGTCTTCCTTTTTAGTTCAAGTCATATTCATATTTTACACACATATCTATATATTTTTTATTGTGTGTCTTATTCATTAATTCTACTGATACTTCTTATGCCATTTTCAATTGGCAGTTCCAAGTGGTTATTCAACCAAGAATGTACACATCTACTTTTTGTTTATTTTCATCTCTACCATTTTTCCTGGAAGCTCAATTAGGTACTCATGCACATCGTAGAAACCCAAACGTGTGACCCTTACACTCATGTCTTTTATTTATTTATTAAGTTATTTTTGTGTTGAAAGATAACACTTTCATTGAATTCAGGTTCTAGAAGGTATAACTTTTAGCATTGTGCATTAATTCATCAACTTATTTTTTAATACACTACTTATTTAGACTTTAAATAAAATACAATAAGTTATCTTTATGACTATGTATATGCTCACCATGCTCAAAACTCAAAACTATATAAGCCACCTACAGATGAACTTTTATAATGTTTTCTATATTTTGCTATCCAAACAGTACTCCAAATTACAATTTTTTGACATGCTTTATTCAAAAATGTACCAGTCAATTTTTACCAAATTTAGTCTCAATAAATAAATTTCTCAATTTTCTCTAATGCAGAGTTTTTATTTTGAAGTTCTATTAGCAATATGTATTGGTACCATTTTCACTACTATTGTCAACATTTTGAATATTTACCAGTTTGAAGGTAAAAAATGACATCAGTGTTTTCCGTTGTATTTATGTTACTTCAGGTGTTGTTTTATATACTTCTAAATATTTAAGGAAAATTCTCAGTTTATTTTTCTAATTATGTTGACAAGTGTTATCATTTTAAATAAGAAAAATAAATTAAAATGATAATATATTTCTATATTATAAATATTAATCATTAGTCTTTGAACAATATGCATATTTTACTAGTTTCTATATTTCCTTTTACTTTTTAACATATGCTTCAGCAAGAAATTAGTTTAATTAATGATATATTTATAGTTTCTATATTTTAAGTCACAGAAAAACATTTTCTCATTTTAAGACTAAAAACATTTATTTTCCAAATATTTTAGTAATTTAGAGTTTAATATTATATTTGTATATAAGGTAAATAGAATTAGCTTGTTTCTAATTATAAGTCACCCAAGCACAACATTTCTTTGTCTTTATGTTTAACATTTTTTTAAGATTGTTTTAATACTCATATTTTTCTACATTTTCTTTTAGGTTATTCCAAGAAGTTGTATAAGTTTCTTTTTTTACATTACCTTTTAACTTGCTGGTATGTAAATGAATGCAATTGATTTTTGTATTAATTTTATACATTAGTTTTCAACATTTCTCATTCATTTTAGTAATTTTTATTTCATTTTTCTGTTTTTTGGCATAAAATTACATTACTTGCAATCTGAAAATAGTTAGTCATGAATTCCAGATTGTTTTAGTCATAAATTTTCTCCAGTAGAATATTAATTTTTATCTTTTTATAATTATACTTGGACTGTTTCTATTGTGGCCCTGTTAGGTTTGAAGATGCTATTAAAACATTATAGAGTTATGAAGTTTATTTTGTAAAGACACTGATATTAATCTTTTTTTTTTTTTTTTTTTTTTTTTGTGGGAGTGCCACTCCGTCTCCCAGACTGGAGTGCAGCGGAATGCTCACCGCCACCCCAGCATCGGTCAGGAGCTGGGCTGAGCTCCAGTGATCCTTCCACCTCAGCCTTGCAAGTAGCTGGAACTACAGGCACCTTCTACCTAGCCCGGCTAATTCTTTTTATTTATTGTAGAGAGGAGGTCTCAAAATGTTGCCCAGGCTGGTCTCAAACCCGCGGGCTCAGGCAACGCTCTTGCCTTTGCCTCCCAAAGTTAATTTTTGTTATTTGAGATTTTTCCAAATTAAGGGCTGAATTTATGAAGTTCTTTTTAACACCAAGATAATTGTATTATTTAAACTAATCAGAATGCTAAATTCTATAAGAAAGTTATCTGCTGTTATGCTGATTCAATCATTCTAAGCCATTACTAATGGCTTCTGAGAAAATTAAGTTACAACTCTCATTTTCCCCACATGGTTGCCAATTTGTCTGGAAAACTGTTTCTAGGTCAAATTTGATAAATTAAGTGTTTCTACTTAATTTTATATTCATTTCATATATTTTTATTTACATAAATAGAATAAAGCAAAATAGTATAAAAATGTACAGAGATGTTTATTTCTCTCTTGTTAGTCATCCTATGATATCTTATTTTAGGTGTTTTTGATTTCTTCTTTTTAGGTTAGATAAAACTTTTAAAACTTTACCTAGCAAGAATCTTATGTATTGATTTATTTGTTTCATTTGTATTTTTAATACATAAATGTCTAATCAATTTATATTTATTTTTATTTCTCTTAATTCATTTTGTTGCATTGCTATTATTCTCATGTGCTTAATACTTTCAATTTTATTGATATTGAAGATTTAGATTATGATTTTCCTTTAGTTTGAGCTCATTTCAGCTCTATTTTTTTTTCAGCAGAATATATTTAAAAATTTTTGACATAAAATTTTGCTGTTTGTATGCATTCATCTTTTGAAGAATATCTTAGATGCATTTTGTTTTTGACAATTATTAACAAGACAGAAATAAACATGAAATAATTCATGTTACTATCTACTTCTTGATCTTTTCAAACAGTTCTTTTATTTTTCCAAAATTATCTTCTCAATCTGTGGTCTATATAAATATAAATATATACATATATATACATATATATGGGAAAATATATGTATATGACTATGTATACATATATAAGAATCTTGTTCTCTCTCTAAATATATGTAATGAAATTATCTCTTAGAAAATCTCATTAGCATTTAAAGATATTTTCTACTCATCGCATTAATTTCTCTCAGTAGAAATTACTTAATAACTTACTGAACTTATCTTTTCTTCTTTATTTACACATTAAATATAATCTAATTATGATCCCATTGACACTAATGATGGGATGTTATGTTCATCAAAAATAATGGCTGTGTTGCTTTGCTGACAGTTAAAGGCCACAAACAAAATATCTTGATGGTGAACACTTCTAATCCCTATGCTTTGGGAGGCTGAGGCAGGAGGATTGTTTAAGTCCAAGAGTTTGAGACTAGCCTAAGAAATATATTGAGACTGTTTCAAGGAAAAAATACATATATACATACATACATACATACATACATACATACATGGATACATATATTCATAAAATTAAAAAAAAAAACAGACATTGTTAAGTGTTTCACAATCAATAGTTGGATTACTACCTCTTGACAATAAAGACCTAGAAGGTAAAACAGTTTATTTTTGTGAAGTGTAAAGAGCCATTTAACTCAGCTAGATGGATCTCTATAAATTCCCACCCCAAGATTTGTCTCAGAGATAAGCCAGTCTCCGGTGAAACCTATTTTTCCATCACCAGGAAAAAACGCTTCAAAGAAGCTAAAAGTCAGCCCAAATAACTGCAAAGCTTTCTTGGATTCTCAGTACCTCAAAGATGTATGGGGTGTCTGCAAGCTTCTGGATGAGATTATACAGCCCCACCTCATCTGTTTGCTCAAATGCATATACTCACACACTCACACATGTGTGAACACATGCAGGCACAGGTATATGCACACATACACACCCAGGAAAAATTCACCTATTAATCTAACTCACTTAACAAGGGCTTGTGCAAGGAAGATTAAACTTAAATATGTCTTTAGTCAAACACAAATTGTCAGGAATATAGTTTGCTTTAATATGTAAGAGATAGTTAACAGAGTTACACTTCCTAAAAATGTTTGCCTGATTTGCACTAAATAATTTATTTAATATAGTAGCTTGCTGTCTTTGATGCTCTTTATGGTATCATGTTTTATTATAAAACTCATTATATTCAATGCTTAAGTGTTCTCTATTCTCTAATATTATTTTAAATTATTTTATTTTTAAATAAATATTTATTTTAACTATATTCAATTTATAGCAAATAAATTATTTTCATGTGTGAGGAACTGTTATAGGATATTAGCAGCATAAATTCCCTACCATGGCAATTCCATTTCAAGGTACATGACATTTAAGGTAATTCTAACTGGATAATATTTAGAGTATGTCTAGCATGTCAAAAAAAATCATAATGTAATTTTTGTTAAAAATGCAGTATCAGTACATATAGGTTATTTTAGGAAAAAAAATTGCAATGTCAGAAAACATGAGAATTTTTTCTTTTTATATTTTTATTACTAAAAATATTTTTAATTATAATGCATTATTTTCTGGAATTCCAATTACTAATAGGCTAATTATATTTCCATATTGTCTAAGTGAATACATAAACCACCCTCTTTTTTTTTTTTTATCTTTTGTTTTCCAGGAGAGTAATTCTAATTTTCTATTTTTCCATTGCAGCAATTCTGTCATTTAATGTCTATAGAACACATTTTTAATTTTTTTTTTTTTTTTGAGTTGGAGTCTCACTCTGTCACCCAGACTGGAGTGCAGTGGCCACTCCTGGCCACCGCAGCCTCGACTTGCTGGGCTCCGGCGATCCTTCTGCTTCAGCCTTCTGAGTAGCCAGAATTACAGGCGCGTGCTACCACGCCCGGCTAATTTTTTGATTTATTGTAGAGATGAGGTCTCACCTGCCCAGGCGGATCTCAAACCCGTGGGCTCAGGCAATCCACTCACCTCAGCCTCCCAAAGGTGCGGGATTACATGCTGAGCCACAGAGCCTGGCTCATTTTTAGTTTTTTAATCAGTTATTAATATTTACTCATTACTTTCCTTTTGCATAATTTAACATTTATTACACATGCTATAAAATGTTTATAAACTTTATGAATCCTGTAATGTTGTCAGTTTCATTAGGATGACCTACATGCTCCAATTTGTCTTTCTGTATTATAAATCTTTACTTTGTCCTATGTTGGAATTGTGATCAATACTCACTACTTGTGTACAAATAATATAGCATGACATCTTCAATAGGGACAAACAATGTGCTTTAAGGTTTTATTTCATTATATTCAATAGCCAGAACAATTTGGAACCAGGTTTTGGCTAAATATTAATAATCATTCTGAAAATTTGTTCTGAAATCTATTTATCCATCACCACATTTCCAGAATTTGAAAATGCACCCACACATTTTGAAGTCTTAAAATCTCCACATAGTAGTTTGCTATATTGTATTTATTTCTTTAACTTTGTTTCTTATTGGTTTGCATCTTCTCAAAGAAGAGGACTTAAATTCATCCATATAAATTCAGTGTCTGTCCATCAATAATAGCATATTAAAATGAAAGGAAATCTATAAATGTAAGCAATTATTTTCAGAATACAAAAGTGCAGTGTAATTAGCTATGTAATTACATTGTTAACTGGAGTTTATTTGTGAGAGGAGATGAACTATCGTGCAGAGAGAGAATAAATCAAATTTTAAATGTTCTTATGTTGATAACACTCTTCTACGTCCTGTGTTGTATTGAATCCCATGATGAACATCTCCATCTATCAATTTTCTCAGGTAATGACCATAAAGAAATGTGCCTGTTATCAAATTTCCCTTTTCTGGCACTTCTGGAACTCTCTGAAATATGAAACTTATACCAGTCATAATGCTTTTTAAATATAAGAAAGTTAAATCTTTTAAATGTAAATACTTTAAATGAAGAACAAATGCATAGTTAGATTTATATAAACACCTAACTTTCAGAAATTCTGGCTGTGAAAAATACATTCATAAGTCCCAAATGTATATTTTACCTTTTTAAGTGTGCCTATGCAAAAATAGCGTGTGCTTATTTCTGTCTCCCCTATTTTTCTACAGCTCCACTGGTCGAGTTTTGAAAATGACCAGCGCTATCTTATTTGTATAACTGCAAGTTACTGTTTTTTTTTTCTCTTTTTTTGTCAATGCTTCCTTGATTCTTAACACTATCAGACTTCAAACACTTTAATTTCACATCTACTTAGCGGACCTGAGGCGGCAGATGCTACTCAGTTCCTTCCTGAGCCACCCATTTCCAACCTCAGTGAGATGACAGTTTTCCTGCCATTTTCTTGACTGTTGCCAGGATACTTCTATTTTTTTCACTCATTTTTATTACTTACAGTCATTTATTCGTTTCATTGTATCTTATATAAACATCTCATACTACTGAATTTTTCCCTATGTGCTTTATATGTTAAAAGAGGTATAGTAGGGGAAGTACTTGTTGCATGTATGCATGTAATACTGTGGATACTCCCCATTCTAACCACTTTACCTACTTCAGGATAGTGATCAGATGCTAAATAAACATGCTAGTATGTTTTTCTCATTGTTTGTCTTGATGACTCTTAGCTCAATCTTTGTGAACCTGTCCCATTAATGACCATCAATTACCTGTAGTGATTCTTTTTTTTTTTAAGTATTGCTATTTGTCTCATGTCTTCTATCACATATTGGATACAGAATAATTGTTTTTTAGTCTGTGCTTTGATAGCTTACATTCAACAAATAAATCAATGGACATACATAACTATGATAGAAGACTAGTTTTCAATGGGTATGTGAACATACAGAAAATGAGTATATGTTTACATGAAAGCTGGGATCTGGCATCATTGTTGCATTTACTTGCATCTGTCCACATTCTGCTCTATATTTCAGTCATTCCATTCTACTCTAAAAAAAAGTTCTTCCACTTGAGTTCAGGATTAATATCCCTCAGGAGATTTTTCTCTATTATCAACTACCTCCATCTGTAATATTTTCCTCTCATCATCTTTCCTTCATCAAATATACATATCCATAAAAAAAGAACTGTCTAAGCTCACTGTTTTTCTCTATCATCTGACTCCTCTATCTTACCTGAGGCGGACCTTAAACAAAATACTATGTAACTACTTCCCTTTTCCCCGTTCTGTTTCTAATACTTTATTCTATAAACATTGTAATCTGATTTCTATCACCAACAGCACACAGGATGAAATGCTTACACCTCAAGGCTATAGTCCTTTTTCATCATTTATCATCATAAGCAATCTATTTTTTATTGAAATACTATGTTCATTTTTTGTTAATACTCTCTTCTGATTTGTTCTTTAACTCTCTAGATGTCTCTTTTCATTGTCAAATGTAGCCCTCTCTTTTTTTTGCTTTCCCTTAAATATAGTTGTATGTACATCTAATAATCAGTTATACATACATATGACAAAAATTTTCAGTTAATAATAAGCAGATAAAAGCAGTTTGCCAGATTATTTTTTCTATTACTTGGTTTTCCATAACATAACCAGTTTCCAAAGATGTGATACTAATGAGATCATTGGAAGGTGACACTTGAGCTACCCTCTTTGCTGCAGAGGCATATATTTCAAGCAAACGTCTTTAACAAAGTCTTCCCATGATATTTTAACAATTACATTTTATATATCTCCAAGTGTTTATGAAGTTATTGTCATCACTTACTTGACTACCATTGAGGTATTGAGAAAAGTTGTTTCCTTAAAAATATATAAACCAAGAAAAACTTGTTTTGTGAGTATAAAAAATATAAGTTTTATGTCCTCAATTTAGCAAATAAATTTGAATTTAAAATAAATGCTGGCTTAAATAAAGTTAAAATAATTTTAAAAATAATAACTCATATGAAAGAACACTTTTTCTAAGATTCTCAATAACTTTGATCTATTTAGGACAAACCTAAATATCGTAAATAATAAACCTAAAACACCGTGTATATTAGTGAGATCTTACTGTGATGACTAATATGCAGGTTTTCCCAATGTGACAATGATAACACCTGAGATGATCAGTATCCTCTTCAATGACTCAGATTCACTGGCTGTGTTCCTGAATATTGTGGCAAATTCATATTGTGTTAAAATATCTTACCCTCAATTCCCAATATCTATATTTATCATGCGCTTACAAGTATTTTATAAATTGATATTTACTGGAAGTTCACATTTCTGGGTCACACCAACCCAGCTTAGTGCATGAACCTTTAAAAAAAAAGGTTTCATGGGAATGAAGTCTTTGATTTGTTGATTCTACATTAAATTCCTTAATAGTTATGTAGAGAAATTATCTGGGACTGAGATTTAGGTGTCAGTGTTATTTTAAAATTCAAATACTACTTTATGACCATTTGTCTGTTTCTCTTTATCATTTTGAATTAAAGCATTTAGTAGCCCACCAAAGAATGTTGCTCTTTTCACATGTTATAAGTTTCTCTACACTTGGCTTAATCCTACTTGTCTTTTAGGGCTCTATTTCCCCTGGAAAGACTTTTTATATCCAAATAATGTGAAGTTAATCAAACTTCCTGTGTGCTTCTGAAACACTACATAGTTGACATTATTACAAATCTTAATATATCTTACTATAATTGGCTACTGCTTATTTATCTCTCTCACAAAAGATTGAATTATCTATAACATCTCTGCTTGTCTATTTTCTACACACTGTTGGGGACATAAAAATGGTCAAAAATCATTTCTTTTTTATTAAATTAAAAATTTTATAAAGGATAATTTATAGAAATAAGTAAACATCTGATTAACTTAGCACAGAAAAAAACTAGACTTAGATTAATAAAATGTAGAGTCAAAGAATAGTATATATTCTTCTGTTTCTATGTGAACAGAAAAATGTCATAGTTTTCTATTATTAGAGAATTAAATTAAGTGTTGTAATTTTTTATAGACAAAGGAATTTTATATGTGAAAGTACTCAAAAAGTTTAATTTAACCTCAAAATTAAATCTGAATTCATGAGATCCTCTGTTTTAGGATTTATTATTCTGGCAGATTCTTTTCGATTATTGCAATTTGTTAGAAGGACTCGTAGGACTCAAAAGGTATTATGCTCATACAGTTTATTACAGTAAAGGGATGCAAAGCAAATTAACAAAAGAAAAGGTACATGGAGTACTGTCTGGAGAAAACAAAACACAAGCTTTTAAGAATTCTCTTCCAATTATGTCATGCAGAGCACCTAATTACTCAGAAATAAATTGTGACAACATATGCAAAGTGTTGGCTGCCAGGTTAGCTAAATATAGTCTCAACATCCAAGGTTTCATTTGGGCCTGCTCTCATAGGTTCCTTTTGCCTAGCACATAAACATAGACACTTCCTCAGCAAAAGGAACAAAGCTGGTAGCATTACACTCCCAAACTTCAAACTTTACTACAAGACTAATAACCAAAATACCATGGAACTGGTACAAAAATAGACACATGTGACTCATCTGAATCGTGATGTACAAAATGAGCACCAGAAAAAAAAAATAGACACATTAACCAATGAAATATGATAGAGAACCTGGCAATAAAACCACAGACTTTCAGCCAACTCATCTTTGATAAAGTTGACAAAATGAACATTGAAGAAAGGAAACTATATTTAGCAGATGGTGCTGGGAAAACTGACTAACCACATACAGAAGAATGAAGCAGGATCTCTACCTCTTCATAGTTTATTTTGCTGTGAAAAACCTCTTTTATTTTTATCAGGTCCCACTTGTCAATCTTAGCTTTTCCTGCATTTGCTTTCGAGAACTTGGTCATGAATTCATTTTCTGCAGTGTCCAGGAGGGTGTCCCCTAAGTTATCTTCTAAGATTCTTATAGTTTAAGGTTTCACATTTAAGTTCTCAATTGATTTTGAGTTAATTTTTGTATGTGGTGATAGGTAGGGGTCCAGTTTCATTCTTCTGTATGTGGTTAGACAATTTTCCCTACACAATTTTCTAAATATGGTTTCCTTTCCCCTAACGTTTGCTTTTATCAGCTTTACTAAAGGTGAGTTGGTTGAAGGTCCATGGTTTTAAGAAACCAACAAGAGAGTAAAGAGACAACATACAGAATAGAAATATGTATTTGCAAGCTGTGCAACCAATAAAGGCCTAATATCCAGGATCTACAAGGAACTCAAACAAATTGGCAGGAAAAAAAAAAACATTAAAAAGTGGGCAAAGAACATGAACAGAGACATTGCAAAGGAAGACATCCAAGCATTCAACAAACATGAAAATTGTTCAACATCATTAATCATCAGATAAATGCAAATAAGAATTACAATGAGATACCACCTAACATAGGTCAGGATGGCTATCATTAAAAAGTCAAAAACAACAGGTGTTGGCAAGGCTGTGGAGAAAAGGGAGCTCTTATACACTGTTAGAAGGAATGCAAAGTAGTTTAACCTTTACCAAAAGTAGTATGGAATTTTCTCAAAGAGCTAAAAATGGGGAGCTACCATTTGACACAACAAACTCACTCTCGCGAGTATACCTAGTGGAACACAAATCACTTTATCAAAAATACATAAATAAAACATTTGCTTGCTTATGTTTATTGCAGCACTATTCACAAGAGCAAAAACGTGGCACCAACCCAGATGTCCATCAAAAGTAGACTAAATAAATACAATGTGGCACATATAAATAATGGAATGTTGTGAGGCTATAAAGAAGAAAAAAATGTCCTTTACAACAACACGGTTGCAGCAAGACATCATCATTCTAAGTGAATCATCACAGAAACAAGAAACTGTGTACTGTATATCCTCACTAAGTGAAAACTAAACACTAAGTACACGGGAACAAGGATGGAAGCAACAGATGCTGGGCACTGCTAAAGGAGAGAAAAAGGACGGATAAGCAAGGTACAACCACTCATTGTATAGCATAGTCAACACTAGAGGGTGAGAGGACTTGTTAGAAGCCCAAACCTTGCCTTCTCTCAACGTATTAACGTACTGTTCATTTCATTGTGCTTCCATTCTTCCCATGATTTTAAAATTGAAAACCAGACTCTCTGAAAAAAAGAAAGTTCAACATAAAATATACCATTTGTAAAAACAGTTTAGAGACAGTGAGGCACGCTTATGGAACAAATATTTTATATTAGTTTAGGGAAGAGTTTACCAGTCAAGTTCCCAGACACCAACCAAGTGCCAAACTTGCAAACTGTTTTTTCCAAGGATGGGAAGCTCAGACTTGCAAAGCTTACTTTTCTGCACAGCTGTATGCATTACATTAATTAGCACAAGTCATAGTTATAATTGGGAAAATGAAGTGTTTGTAGTATAAATAAATAGTTTTATGAATTCTCAATTTTACATGTATGTCTGATTTTACCAAAATGTTCTCTGTAAGAGTTTGTTCTTATTTTGAGATATCAAAAGAGATTAAGTAGTGGCAGAAATGCATTATAAAACATAATCTTAGTATTTAAATTGAACTAAGTTTTTAAAATAATTTTTCACTATGAGAAGTTAAAGAAGTTGCACGTTTATTTTGAACCAGAGTCAAAATTGTATTTTATCTGACTTCTCAAAGTCCTGAAATAGCAGCCAATTTTTACATTTATTGGCTTGTCATCCAAGAAAAAAACACAATTATACCTGCTTTTGAAATAATTGTTCTGTGACATATTCTGAATAATATCTCTATATCATGTTCTTAATTTATAATCATGTGTATTCAAGTTGCACTACAATGAAATGTATCCTGAAGATACATATCTTCAGAACCCACATGAAATATTTCCTAGCATTCTAAATTGAAAGATGAGATGCCATTTAAAGTCGTTTTGAGCTCCTCATGCCAGAAAAATAGGAGAAAAAAAGGTATTGCTCTATAGTTTTGAGAAATGTATCCCAAATGTCAAAGTGACATTGAATTGCTACTACATAATGGGAGCAAGTAGAATATGTCTGGAATGAAGAGGATCCACTGTACATTTCATTGTGCTTCCATTCTTGGTTATGAAGTGAAGGAAAAATTATAACAACTCAACCTACAGGCAAGGCTGACGAAAGCCTGAAAACTTTAGTAATAAAACTTTAATCACCCCAACAGGCAAGGAATCACAATCAGCCGAGTTGGTTTCTTAGTACACAAAAGATATAGAGTGAGTAGTGGGAGAAAGCAAATATAATTTTTTATGACCACATGACCACTTGAAGAAACCAGAAATATATTATTGTGAAGATATTATTTAACACTTATTTTGAACTTTATATGTTCATATTAGTATATGTATAATTTGTCTCTTACCCTCTTCCATGCCCCTATCACAGCACATAAGTAGTGTGATTAATGATTAATTTTGAGTTTAGAATATAAGTTAATATATATCCAAGAAGCATGTGATTTCACTAGGGAAAAAAAAAGAAAAAGACCCAGACTATAGAGGAATTTTGAGACATCTTTCAAAGAATGCATTTTTTAAAAAGAATTAGAGTTGTGAGTTATAAGTGAGGATTTATTACATAAGTAAGTTGCAAGCAGGTGAAGTTTAGGCTTCTAGTGGGCCCTTCTCTCCCCCTGATAGTGGATCGGGTACCCAGCGTGTTGCCACATGCCCTCCAATCCTTTCTCCCTCACTTCCTCTTGGAGCAGTGTCCAGCATCTTTTGATTCTATCCTTGTGTTCATGTGGCCAGTGGTCGGAATCTGCTTATGAGTGAGCACATGTTATAAGAAATTTATTTTTAAATTTATTATTATTATAGTAGTTTCCCCTTATATGGAGTTTTGCTTGTTGAGGTCCGTTACCCACAGTGAATTGTAGTTCGAAAAATTTAATTGGAAGTTCTGCAAATAGTTTTTAAGATTTAAATTGCACCGGGCTTGGTGGCTCAGCCTGTACTCCCGCGCCTTTGGGAGGCTGAGGTGAGTGGATTGCCTGAGTCCGCGGGTTTGAGACCCGCCTGGGCAGCGAGACCTCATCTCTACAATAAATCAAAAAATCAGCCGGGCGTGGTAGTGCATGCCTGTAATTCCGGCTACTCGGAAGGCTGAGGCGGAAGGATCGCCGGAGCCCAGCAGGTCGAGGCTGCGGTGGCCGGGAGCGGCCACTGCACTCCAGTCTGGGCGACTGAGTGAGACTCCAACTAAAAAAAAAAAAAAAAAAAAAAAAAAGATTTAAATTGCCACTCTTCTGAATAGCAAAATCTCATTTTATCCCATTCCATTCCTTCCAGGTCAAAAATCTCCCCTTTGTCCAATGTCTGCACACTGTGTACATTCGCTGTTTAGACACATAATTGTCTTGATTATTAGATCAACTTTCACAGTATCATAATGTTTGTGTTCAAATCACTTATGTACCTTAATAACAACAATACACGAGATGCTGGTAATTTGGATACGCCTGTAAAAATGTATCGTTTAGGTGATAGGTGAAAGTTCTCAAAGTAATAAGAAAACAAAAATTGTACGCTGAGGTTGGTAAGATCTACATTAAGAATTAGTCTTTTACCTATAAAATTATAAACAAAGAAAATGAAATTCATGCAATGTATGTATGTACTACCCACAGTTTCAGGCATCCACTGAGTATCTTGAAACATTCCCCATGAATAACAGGGACTGCAGGACATTAGAAAATGCTGCATTATCTTGGGTAGAGGTATAATATTGCTAATGTCTATAGTCGGAAATTAAACATGATTACAAAAGGTGTGTAGAGGTCCAGAGATAAAACTTGGACTATGACGGGTTTACAGTATGTCAACATAGCTAAGCTGGAATAGCTAAACTGGAAGAATATTTTACCAGTATCCCCTTCCCTGTATATTTCCAGCTTTCTGTAGTTTAAAAAGACATTTTCTGTAAGATTTGGGAATGCAAATGAAATAGCAGCCATGTTCTCCTTATACTTCCAGTTTAGGGTAGATACAAACTATTGTTTTAGCTGACAGCAATTGCCACTTACCCGCTGCATACCTTTTTGCCACCATGAGATTGCTGGTAGATCTGGTGCCAGTTGAGCTCATGCTGAATGTTCTCCTTTGGTTCCTTTGACTCTGCAGTCATGGACTTATCAGATCCATGGTGAAATTTTCAACTTTCCTGCCGATAACCCCACAAAGTTGAAGATTTCAAAGGGGAAGAAGCAATTTTGATTCCTATCCATCTTCATGGGCCTATAAATGCTCACAGATTTATTTTCCCTTTTTCTTTCTATTTTGCTTACATTTTTTATTTTCCAGCTGCTTGATCTCCTAGTGGTTTTGAATCTAATTAGACTCTAATTGATACAACAAATATACAAAAATTATAGTGCATAAAACTCACTATTTAGTGTCACAAAAATTTTAGTTCTAATCATTAATGAGTTTCCTTTTTTTATGTAAAGTTGCTTAAAATTCTTAACACCTCAATTCTTTCCTGAAAAAGGAGAGTAATAAGATTTAGCTCAAAGAATTGTTTTGACAAGTAAATTAGGTAAAACCTGAAAAATGCTTTTGTGATTCAGGGAGCACTATTCAAAGACCACTAAGACAATGTCAAATACTATCTATTATGGTAAAAAGAGGGAAAAGAAATTTTCAATTAAAGTGAAAATGCAAAATGTTCTAGTGATATTTATCCTGAATAGTCTCTTATATGTATATGATTCAAATATTTATGCTTTTAAGACCACTTGAATAAGAAGTAATACTATCTTACCTTAATTGAAAATTAATTTCCACATATCTTTTCAAAAAAGTAGATTTGATATAAGAACATGAGAAATATAAGGCATCTTTCAAAACAAGCAGATGCTTATGCATAAAAATGCAGGAATTATGTCTCTTAAATCCCTTAGTAAACTAAAATATAAACATGGCATCATTTGGAGGATGAATAGGGTCAAGAAGTCCTGAAGACTACAAATGAAAACATCAAGTTCTGTTAAGAGAATCTACAATTTTTTAAAAAAGATGGCATTTTGAAATACCATCTATAATTGCTTCTTGGCCTTTTGGCTAAGATCAAGTATAAAATACCACCTATACTCAGAAATTTTTTTAAAAAATGCAAAAATGTAAATACATTTTAAAAATCATTCATTATGTTTTCAATTTTTAATTTACAGGGTACTTTTACTGTTATACTGTAATTTTTTCAAATATTAACCATACTGTGACATATATACTATTATTCTCATGAGGAAGCATCAGAAATTTAAGATAATAAAACATTTTTTTTTTAAACCTTACCATTTATCAATGCCAAAGCCATGACTTTTCCACCAAAATTTATTATAATATAACTGTATTTCAGCATAAAATGAATTATTATGGATATTAAAAAATACTAAACAGCAATTTATTTTCAAAATGCAAATTTAAAAGGAGTTGGGAGAATGCTTTTTATATATATTACCCCAAGGAAAATGGTCTTTAAATTGGAGCATATTAAAAATATTTTTTAAACAAAAAAAGGGGAAATAAATGAATGGGAACTTTTTGAATGGTGCCAAAAAGCTATGCTATCCAGTCATGTGTTTTCTGATTTATAAGTACACTCATAAATATTTTACAGATTAGGTGATTGTGCTAATGTCACATAAGGATGTTGTACTAATATGTACTAATTCTTTCTATAGCTATATCATTTCTAAATATAAAGTGTAATGAATTCTATGTATATGTGTGCATAATCACTGTCTTTCACCTGTTGGTGCTACTTATTTTTCTCAATGTGCTTAAGTCTACTGCAACTCCAGCTGTTTTATCTATTACTATCCATCATCCCACTTAAGTAATATCAAAAAAAGAAAGAAAAAAGTGTCCATTGAATAATGTGTTAAGTATATTATATCAAGCCTAGAATATAAGATTAAATTTTAAAAAACAGACTTTACAAAAACTAAAGAAAAAAAGAAGATATCACAGTAGTACACAAAAACAATAGGTCTTGAGAAAGAGGCCGAGGCAGTAAATGAACAGGGGGCAAACTAAGAAGTGGAAGTGAGCTAAGGGTGATTTCAAATGGTATAACACTCTGTGCACACACATGAATTGAGAACTGCTCCGTGGAGGTAAATTTTTTTTTAAGTTTATAAGTATTTTTCATCTGCATTTTTTATTTTTAAAATGATTGTCTTTTTGCATTTTTTTAAAGATCGACACCTTAGCAACAGTTTTCAAAGTTTGCTATCCATTTCATTCTCTATAAAAGTAAAGAGATTCATCCAATTGTTCCATAGTGCACACTAAAATAAATCTGAGGCAGAACTTTTTCATCATAACTTTCTGAGATAATTAGACATTTAGAATCACAGAATCATACACATTTTTATTATCTATATACTTGGTTTAGTAAAAGATCATTGCACTCTCATCTCTAGTATAATTTGACTTCACAAGGAAAAGTGGTATTTTACTGTCTTATATGAACTTCAAGAAAATATTAAATTTTAGCAAACAATAAAAACACAACAATATAGAGCTTATCTTTGAACATAACATCTCAGTAAAAAGTATTTTAGTCTGATATCTATTTTTCTAATAAAATTTGTTAGTGAACATAGTAAATTAACTTCAATATGGGCAAAAATAAAGAGAATTCATAAAATAGCAATTATAAAAAATAAAACTATATATTGTTGTTCAAGCTCTCTTTTCACCTCTGCAGGGCAAATAGAAATAATCTATTTTAGTGGACAACTCAAAGAAAATTATACTAATTTGTGTATGTGTGCATGCACACACACATATGTATGTAAGTACTACTCACTATACAAATGAGAGTGTAGAGGCATTTTCTATCCATTTTTATTCTTAAGCCTCATGGTCCACTGAGAGATTATTGACTTTGTGTTACACACCAAAAAACCGAGAATCACAGAAGCAACTTTACCTTAAGTTTACACAGCAAATAAGAAGAGAATTGGAAATTTGAAACATAATTTTTATGACACTAAATCTACTAAATTTATCCCACTAAACTATTATCCATGACAGATATAGTCTATGACCAGACTCTGATAGTTCTGATTCATTAATGTAATATGATTCATGAATGTAATACATTTATGAATACATTATATGTAATACTAAAATCCATGGGATTTTAGTGGCTTTACATATAAGCAAGAAAATGCAATCTTTGCCTTTCTATGACTGGCTTATTTTGCTTAACATAATGACCATCTATGTTGCAACAAATGACAAAAATTCTTTTTTATGACTGAATTATATATCATTGTGTATATAAACTACATTTTATTTATCTACCCATTCATTGATGAACACTTAGGTTGATTTTATATTTTTGCTATTGTAAAGCATGGTATGGTAAATGTGAAGATAAGTATCCCTTTGATATACAAATTTATTTAATTTCAGATAGCTGCACAGCAGTGCTGGATCAAATGATAGTTATTTATTAGTCCTTTGAGACATCACATACTGTTTTCCATGGTGATTGTATTTACTTACACTTCCACCAGCATTGTATAAGAGGCCCCTTTCTTTAAATCCTTGCCAGAATCTACTATTTTTAGTATTTTTAATAGAAATGATTTTAACTGGAGTAAAATGATATCTCCTTGTGGTTTTTAACTTGCACTTCCCTGATGATTAGTGATGTTCAGCATTTTAAAATATTCTGTTGGTCAAGTTGTATATCTTTTTTTTGAAAACAGTCTATCATTTCTCTGGCTAGGAAGATGCCATGGTGTTTCATTTTCTTTGTAGCTATTGTGAATGAGATTGTACTTTTTATTTGGTTCTCTGCCTATTTGTTGGTGGTGTATAAAAACACAACAGTCTTTTGCATGTTGATTTTGTATCCTGAGATTTTGCCAAAGTCCTTTATCAGCGCAAGGAGTTTTTTGACAAATTCCCTTTGGTTTTCCAGGTAAAGGATCACATTGTCAGAGATAGCTTAACTCCTCTTTCCCTATCTGGATACCCCGATTTCCTTATCTTGTCTGACTGCTGTAGCTAGGACATCCAACACTATGTAGTTCAGGAAGGATAAAAATGGGCAGCCTTGTCTGTTTCCAGTTTTCTGGAGAAATGCTTCCAATTTCTGTCTGTTTAGCTATATGGTGGCTGTGAGTTTCTCGTAGATGATTCTTATTATTTTAAGGTATGTTTCCTCTAAACCTAGGTGTACAAGGGTTTTTAATCAAGAAGGCATCCTGGATTTTGTTGAAAGCTTTTCTGTGTCTAATGATATAATCATGAGGTTCTTGTTTTTGTATCTATTGATGTATTGTATTACATTTATGGTCTTGTGGATGTTGAACTGCCCTGCATCCCAGGGATGAAGCCTACTTGGTCATGGTTGGTAATTTTGGTGATGTATTATTGGATCCAATTTGCTAAAATCGTTTGAGAATTTTTACATATATTCATCAGGTGTATTGGCCTGTAATTCTTTCTGTTTGTTGGGTTTTTGCCCGGGTGCGATATCAGTGTGGTGCTAGCTTAATAAAAAGATTTGAGGAGAGGTCCATCTTTCTCAATTGCCTGGAACGCTTTCAATGAGATCAGCTTCTCCTTGTATGTTTTATAGAATTCCACTGGAAAGTCATCTACTTCAGGATTATTGTTTTGTTTTGTTTTGTTTTGTTTTTTGAGGTAATTTTCTTATGATAGAGTCAAGTTCCTGGGTTTTTGTTGATCTATTTAGGGTCTCAAGTTTCTCTTGTTTCAACATTGCAAGGTTGTGTGATGTCGAGAAGTCTTCCATTTCATTTAGGTTTTTGAGTTTCCATACAGATGTGCATAGTAATCTCTGATAATCTTTTGTATTTTAGGGATCGGTTATGACTTTATTTTTTGCATTTTTCATTGTGTTTATTTGTTTTTTTTTCTCTTTTTGGTGGTCCATCTGGCTAGGGGGCCATCAATCCTGTTTATCCTTTCAAAGAACCAGCTTTTTTTGTTGTTCTATGATATTTTTGTCTTCTATGTCCCATAAGCTAGCTTTGCCTGCTCAAAGAAATCAAAGAAGACACAAATGAATGGAAAAATATCCATGCTCATGGACTGGAAAAATCAACATTGGTAAGATGTCCATTTTACCAAAGGCAATCTATAGATTCAACATAATACCCATTAAATTACCAATATCATTCTTCTCAGACCTGGAATCAACAGTACAGAAATTCATATGGAAATAAAAATGATCATGAATAGCTAAAACATCCTCAGCAAAAGAAACAAAGCAGGAGATATGACACTTCCAGATTTTAAACTTTATCTTAGAGCTACAATAATCAAAACAGCCTGATATTGGTAAAAGAATAGGCTTATAGATCAATGGATATACCAGTACAGATTCCAAAAGCAAAACTTTAATTCCTTAGCCAACTCATCTTTGACAAAGCCACCAACCACTGAGGAGAATCTATTCAGTAAATGGTGCTGGGAAAACTGACTGAACACATGCAGAATAATGAAGCAGGACCCCTACCTATCACCATAGACAAAAATCAACTCTAAATGGATCAAAGACATAAACATAAAACCTCAAACTATGTACCCAATCCTAATTCATGCTCCATATCTTTGAAATTAAGAAAAAAAAAAGAAAAGGAAAGATTCTACTCATGGTCCCTTGCCTACTTTTTTTTGAATGAAATTTTTTTTTTTTTGATAGTTAATATGTTTGAATTCCTGGAATGTTCAATACTTTGTCAAGTCAATACTTTGCATACTTCTTTCTCATACTCAGCAGGTTATTTCTTCACTCTGCTAATTGTTTTCTTTGCTATGCATACTCATTTGGTTTAATATAGTCCAATGTGTCTATTTTCATTTTAGTTGTTTGTGCTTTTGAGCTCTAAGTCATAAAATCTTTGCTTCGATCAATTTTCTGAGTATTTTTTAATGTTTTCTTTTATTAGGTTTATAGTTTGTATTTTTAAAGTTAAGTCTTTATCCATCTTGACTTGATTTTAGTATATTAGGGATCTGGTTTCTTTATTCTGCAAATATATATTTAATTAATTGATCATTTATGGAAGAGGGCATCCATTACCTAGTGAGTTTGCTTATATGGCCGGCATAATACTACCAAAACCATACTTGAGCAAGCCACCACACTTAGGCTATTCATAACCAAAGAAATTTAAAGAATCTTTGATACTGCAAGCACCCCAAATTACAGCCAAATGACGCTGTAAAACATACATTATAGCCACTTCCTAAAAAGGAAAAAAAAGAATCTCATTAAAATTAAATCAAATACATATATCAGAAGAAGACAGAGTTGATCCAGATAAGAAAGAACTAGAGCCGGGATCGGTGGCTCAGCCTGTAATCCCGTGCCTTTGGGAGGCTGAGTTGAGTGGATTGCCTGAGCCCACGGGTTCGAGACCTGCCTGGGCAGGCGAGACCTCATCTATATAATAAATCAAAAAATTAGCTGGGTGTGGTAGCGCGCGCCTGTAGTTCCAGCTACTTGGAAGGCTGAGGCGGAAGGATCACCGGAGCCCAGCAGGTCGAGGCTGCGGTGGCCGGAAGTGGCCACTGCACTCCAGTCTGGGTGACAGAGTGAGACTCCAACCCCAAAAAAAAAGAACTAGAGAAACGGTTCTGGAAGAAAATAATTCAGAATGGTACAGCACCCCAGATGGATCATACCAACTTTCTAGCAATGGATTCTAACCAAAATAAAAACTGTGAAATACCAGATAAAGAATTCAAAGCACTGATTATAAGGAAAGTTAATTAGATTGAGGAGAAAGTTAAAAATCAACACAAAGAAATCAGACAAACAATTTAGATATAAGTTAAAAAACTCTAAAGAGAACTTGAAAAGGTAAACAGAAGCAAAAGACATAGAATGGCAAATTGGATAAAACGTAATGATTCAACAATATGCTATCTCCAGAAGACTCATCTCACCAAAAAAACACTCACAGACCCAAAGTAAGAGGATGGAAAAAAAATGTTCAAGTGAACAGAACGCAAAACAAAGCAAGAGTTGCAATCCACATATTAGAAAACCCCTTTAAGCCATCAAATATTAAAAAGATATAGAAGATCACTACATAATGATAAAAGTTTCAATTCATCAACAAGAAATATTCATCCTAAACATATAAGCACCCAACATAGGAGCACCAACGTTCATAAAGCAACTTCTTCTAGGTAAACTAAAAAAAAAAAAAAAAATTGATTCTAACACTGTATAGCTGGGGACTTAAATACCCCACTAACAATTCTAGACAGATCATTAAGACAAAAAATCAAAAGGAGATCCAAAACCTCAATGTGACACTTGACCAAATGAACTTAATTGATACCTACAGAGCACTCCACCCAACAACCATGGAATATACATTCTACTAATCACCACATCGAATGTACTCTAAGATTGACCACATTCTTAGCCATAAATCAAGCATAAGCAAATTCCATAAATTGAAATACTGCCATGCATCTTCTCAGACCACAGTGGAATAAAAATAAATATCAATAACAACAAAGTTTTCCCCAAACCCACAAAAAAAGGACACTAAATTACATGATGCTGAACAACTCCTGGGTCAACACCAAAATCAAAACAGAAATTAAAATATTCCTAGAAACAAACGAAATGAAGAATCATCTTACCAGAATCTCTGGGATGCCATGGAAGCAGTACTAAGAGGGTAAATCATATCTCTATGAACACATATGAAGAAAATGGAAAGATCACAAGTTAACAACCTAACAAATCACCTAAGGAAGCTGGAAAAGCAAGACCACCAAAACCCTACCTTTAGCAGAAGAAACCAGATCACCAAAATAAAAGTCCAAATTCGAATCATAGAAGACAAAAATATAATACAATCCCCCCAAAAAAGAATGAAACAAAAAGCTGGTTCTGTGAAAGGATAAACAAGACTGACTGACTACTATTACTAGCTAGATTGACCTAGAAAAGCAGAGAAAAAGTCCAAATAAATGCAATCAGAAATGCAAAAGATCAAGTCAAAACTGATCCCAAAGAAATACAAAAGATTATCAGAAATTACTATGTACACTTGGAAACAAACTTGAAAACCTAAATAAAATCAAGGACATTCTGACATTACACAACTTCCTCAGAATGAAACCAGAAGCAATTAAGAACCTAAATATATGAATAGCAACCCAGGGAATCAACTATGTCAAAAGAAAACTACCCACAAAAAAATGCCATGAACCAGATGGCTTTCCAGCACAATTCAACAAAACATACAAGGAAGAGCAGATACCAATACTATTGAAAGTATTCCAGGCAATCAAGAAAGATGGAACTCTCCCCAAATCATTTTATGAAGTTAACATCACACTGATACACAAACTGGGTAATGATCCAACAAAGAAATGGAACTACAGACCAATATCCTTGATGAACATAGATGCTAAAATTCTTAACAAGACTCTAGCCAGCTGAATCCAACAACACACCTCAAAAATCATCCACCATGACCAAGTAGGTTTCACCCCTGGGATGCATTCACAAAACCATAAATGTAATTAAATACATCAACAGATGTAAAAACAAAAACCACACAAGTATATCATTAGATACTGAAAAAGCTTTCCATAAAATCTAGCAACCCTTTCTGATAAAAACTCTCGAATATCTAGGCATAGATAGAACATAATTCAAATTAGTAACTGCCATCTATGAGAAGACAGCAAAGACAATGTTAAGCAGACAGAAATTGGAAACATTTTTCTGAGAATTGGAACAAGACAAGGATGCCCACTCTCATCCCTCATGTTCAGCATAGTATTGGAAGTCCTAGCTAGAACAATCAGATAAGAGAAGGAAATCAGGGGTATCCAAATAGGAAAAGAGAAAATTAAGTTATCCCTCTTTGCCGATGACATGATTCTACATCTAGAAAACCCAAGAGAATCTGTCAAAAACCTCCTTACACTGATAAAGGATTTTGGCAAAGTCTCAGGGTAGAAAATAAATGTGCAAAAGATAGTCGCATTGTTATGCATCAACAATAAACAAACAGAAACCCAAATAAAAAGCAAATCTCATTCACAGCAGCCACCAAAAAAAAAAAAAAAAAGAAAAGAAAGAAAGAAATACCTTGGAATCTTCCTAACCAGAAAATTAAAAGACCTTTACAATGAAAACTACAAAACACTGCTCAAAGAAATAGAAGATGGTACAAATATATGGAAAAATATCCCATGCTCATGGAATGGCAGAATCAACATTGTTAAGATGTCTATCCTACCCGAGGCAATCTACAAATTTAATGCAATACCCATTAAATTACCAGCAGTATTCTTCTCATACCTGAAAGCAACAATACAAGAATTCATATGAAAACATAAATGACCACGAATAGCCAAAACAATCATCAGAAAAAAAAAAGCAGGAGGTATCACAATTACAGATTTAAACTTTATTGCAAAGCTACAATAATCAAAACAGCTTGGTATTGGTATAAAAACAGGCATATAGACCAAGGAAACAGGATTGAGATTCTGGAAACAAAACCTCAATTTCTCAGCCAACTCATCTTTGACAAAGCCTCCACCATCAACCACTGGAAAGAGGAGAAGCTAGTCAGCAAATGATGGTGGGAAAACTGGCTGACCACATGCAGAAGATTACAACATGACCCCTACCTATCACAACACACAAAAAATCAACTTTAAATGGATCAAAGGTCTAAATGCAAAACCTCAAACTATAAGAACCTTAGAAAATGCAGGAGCCGCCCTTATGGAAGTTGAAACTGGCAACAAATTCCTGATTAAAACACCAAGTGCCCATGACATAAGAGATAAGATAGACAAATGGGGCCTTGCGGGGTCCCGCCCCACAAGGGTCGTGAGATATGTTGAAGGAGAGACAGATAGGCGACGACGACGATCATATACCGGACACCTGCTTCTTGAACAGATGACAATTTAATGCTAGTTAATACAGAGCTTTTATACCATTTTTGAAGGGGCAAGACAAAGAAAATTCTTTCATATACATATCTTTTAAAAGTTACCAGCTAGTGGTCTTAGTAGCAAACAAACCAAGATTCCCAGTGGCTTTAGTAGCAAATAAGCCAGGAATCTCATAGGCATTAGACAAGTCCTATTCATAAAGCCAACAATGACACTCTCAGTCCAATGTCCCAAATTACAAATGTTTCAAGAAAGTTTCTTTAAGTGTATATTTCTTTATGTGTCAGGAATATTCTCATCTTAGGCTCTTGTGTTCTTCAGAGTCCTGTGATCGCCTCCCTTGTCCAGATGTCCTCGTTACTTTTCTCTTATCTTGCAGTGCTTGTTTCTAAAGAGAACTCAAAAGAAGCTTTTAGTAATGTTTCCCAGGCCCCTCAAGGTTACTTTCTGTTTTAGCTGATCTGTCATAAAAGTGTCTAATTATTATATTATGAGTTCAGTGAAAACCTACTCTATAAATGTTAACTTAGAGTTTTAACTATATAGTTTTAACTATAGAATTAAGTAAAAACCTTAACATTAATCTTTATCCTAAGTCAGTGAAAACAGTGTTATAAGTCACCTACGTAACTCCTAGTAAGTGTTAGAACTTATAATGAATTCATAATGAACCTATTATAAACTTGTGCTTCTAAAAATCCCTATGTCTAAACACTAAACTGCATAGTTCTAAATCAAATAAGGAGTGGATATACTCATATCATTTATTACTTAAGCAATGTCTAGTAACTTATAACCAAGTGAAATAAAGCATTCTTGATGTGCTTCAGAGTTTAACCCTTGCATATGTTAGAAAAGGCCAAGTGGCATAGTGGGAAAAATGGAAAAATAAACCATGATGTTTCCAGGTTAGCTGTGAGCACTTCACATAAACATGCCATTTTCTTCTTCCACGACTGCACAGAATTCTTCGGCGGTATCAAACAGCAAAGGTGAAGGACAGAAGGGCCTCAGCTTCCTGGGCTCGCCCTGCGGCCCGGGGTCTTCGGCCCACCCGGACCCTGTCAATCAGGTGGACCTCCAAGGCTGGCTCCCAACAGGGCCTCATCAAACTGACAAGCTTCTGCAAAGTCAAAGATATCATCAAGAGAGCAGGGGGAAAGCCCACAGACTGGGAAAAAATATTCGCCAACTGTATACCTGACCAAGGCCTAATATCTAGAATCTATAAGGAACTGAAACATGCTGAAAAGAAAAAAACAGTCCCATTACGAAGTGGGCAAAAGATATGAATAGACACTTCTCAAAATAAAACATATGAGCAGGCAACAGACACTTGAAAAAATGCTCAGCCTCACTAGTAATCAAAGAAAAGCAAAGTAAAATCACTGAGATAACCACCTAATTCCAGTCAGGATGGTCATCATCAATAACACAAAAAACAACAGACGCTGGAGAGCATGCGGGGAAAAGGGAACATTTCTACATTGTTGGTGGGAGTGTACACTAATACAAACTGTGCAGAAAACAGCTTGGTGATTTTAAAAGATCTAAAAATCGACCATCCATATAACCCTTCAATTCCCCTAGTGGGAATATACTCAGAGGAACCCAAATCACTCTATGAAAAGATACATACAGATGCATATTTATTGCAGCATTATTCACAATAGCAAAAACATGTAACCAACTGTGCTGCCCATCAAAAGAGGACTGGATGAAAGAAATGTAGTACATATACACAGTGGAATATTACACAGCCATAAAAAAACACAAAATTATGAACTTTGCAGCAACTTGGAGGTTTTAGAGGCTATAATACTGAGTTATCTATCACAGAAACAAACTAAGTGCCACATGTTCTCACTCATAAGCGAATCTTGAACAACCATCATAATACTATAAGAAAGTGATTGGCAGTAGTGGAAAACTGCCAGGAAAGAGGGAGCATACCTCATTAACAAGGATACCTCCACAATGAACATCCGTATACCTAACCCTGAATTTTACCTCACATCTTTAAAATAAAAAATTTTTTTAAAAAAGAATAGAAAACATATGCACAGAGAATAAAGGTCAATATAATTTTCATTTTGGGGATAACAATATAAATAATGCCTTAAATCATTTGTACTTAACTTGCTGTTTTTAGATTCACTTACCAACTATTATTTTTGAAACAAATATATCTAAACAAAATACAAAATAATATTTAAAACGCAATTTATTAATTTTTAAAATTAGAATTTATGTCTTCATTATTTTGATGCTATTTTTTGTGATGCAATTTGGCTGATTTATTTTTGGTTTCTCATTCTATTAATATTATTCTATATTTTGACTTGCTTTAGATTTGTTGCCTTTTTCTAGAAAATGTTATATTTTTTCATATATAATAAAATTTTACCATATAATATTACCTAGTTGTGTCTCATGATTTTTTAAGATAAGTTTATTCTGCTCTTAACATTTTGTCCTACTCAAAAATTTGAAGAACATGTATGTTTAGATTTTCTTGAAAAGAAAATCTTGTTGAATTGTAATTTCTTTTTTTCTTTTTTGAGTTGTGTTCTCATTTTGTTACCTGATTGGAGTGCAGTGGCATGATCACAGGTCACACCATAGCCTTACCTATTAAGGTCAGGTGATTTGTTCTGCCTCAGACTCCTGAGTAGTTGAGACTACAAGTGCACACCTCCACACCTGGTTAATTTTTTTATTGTTATTATTTTTTGTAGAGATGAGATTTCACAATGTTGACTAGACTAGTCTCCAACTTCTGGGCTCAAACAACCCTCTAGGTCAGCCTCCCAAAGTGCTGCGATTATAGGCATGAGCCACCACCCCTGGCCATTTGATTATAATTGATATATTAGAAATGGTAATTTGTTAAGGTGTAAAATTTGATGTGCTTGGACCTATACACATATTCATAATATAACACCACAATCAAGATAATAGACATATTCAAAACCTACCAAAGTTTTCTATGTCCATTTGGTTTTGTTTGTTTGTTTGTTATTTTTGGTAAGACCATTTAACATGAGATATACCATCTTAACAAATTTTGAAGTTCCCAGTACCATATGTTAGTTATAAACACTATATTGCATAAAAGATCTCTAGAATTTATTCACATAGCACAACAGAAAATGTATTGCTATAGAATAACAAATTCCTATTTTCCCACACCCTGCCTCAGACAACCACACTATATTATTTGCTTCTATAAGTTTACCTCATGTAAGTGAAATCATATAGTATTTGTCCTTATGTTTCTGGCTTATTTCAGTTAGCATAATGTCTTATGGGTTCATTCAGGTTGTTACAAATGGCAGAACTTCCTTTTTTTTAAGGCTGATTCATATTTCATTTTGTGAATGTACTATATTCTCTTTATCAATTGATTTGTCCTTGGACACTTGTTTTTTTCTATATATTTAGATACCTTGTAAATAATGCTGCAAAATTAGCATAAGTCATTTTGACTTTTATATTAGTTTTACTAAAGCACTGTCTACTTTGTATTTTTGAAAAAAGTTTGGATATATTTAAGAATTTCCTTTTTTCTTTTTTATAGCATAATCTTTTAAAGTTATTATTAAATGACTTGTATTAGATTTGATATGTTGCTCAATTTGTTCTGAAGTTTAATGCTTTAGTTTTTGTTGTCATGTTATTGTTTAAGAGAAACCCAAACATGTATACAAAATCTCAAAACTATATTTTTATAGTTGTTTTTTGCCTAACTTAAAGTACTAATATTTTGATGTTCAAAATAAACTTGCCATTATTCTAGTAATCTCATGATTAATTTCATTTGTTCTTGCATATTATGGTTTATAGATAAGTAACTTGCTAAAGCTTACAAGGTTTTGTTCTAGTTTTCAATTCTAGACTTATCTCAGAAAAAAACAAAAAAGCTTATGTTGAACATTTTATAATGACTTATTTTATTTCCTAGTAAACCAATGATTTTTTTGTTTTGTTTTATGGTTTTGTTAATAGTTAGGTTCGATTATTAATACTATAATATAATACTTTGATTATTTGGGGCTGCAGTTTCACATTAGATTAATTATGATTTGATTATAATACCTTAAATTAGGTTAAATTTTTTTACAAAGGAAGCATATACACAACATAAGAGAAAAAATACTTGCTAAAGACTTGCACCATACTTTCATAGAAAAACATACTAAGCAAAGTCTATGTAAAAATTCATAGCAACATTATTAAATAAAATCAAGTTAATATCAGAATGAGATATCATTATGCACATATTAGAAGGCCCAAACTAAAACAATTGCCAACACAAGGATTGAATAGTCACACACACTTACCATGTGTGCAGATCCTAATATGTCAGGGAATCTAAAAATTTTACGGTGTTGTCAATAATGTATAGAGCCTAGTTGCTGGCTGTTAGCTGGTCCTCTCTTTTCAGGTGAGTTCTCGTATACCATCAACCACTTACATTTAAGAAAGTGGTTTGTTTTAAAGTTATTAGAATTAGAGATAAAGTGGCTGTAGCCAATAATTTGGCATCAGTTACCTCTCATAAGAATTATTAAAATGGCTTCCTAAGTGTTATTTTTTTCTTTCACTATTGCCACATCACAATCTAACCTAATCTACTAGCCATTTGTCATGAAAATTACAAATCTATTTACATAATCTTTTCTTTTAAATTTCATAGCACTTTTCCATTTCACGTAGAAGAAAAAGTGAATTTATTGTTCATCGCTACTTTCTACGAAGTTATAAAAAAATTCTTTTTACATATCTGACTTCCTCTTACTTATTTTGCAGATAAATTGGACATTATTTCTAGTTTTCAAAAAATGACAATAATTTTCAATGCAATCTACTTAGGGGGTATTGCCTGATGACAGTTAACTGGCATCTGTATGTAATTTGAGTCACTCTGAAACATATTATAGTTTATATTCATAAATCTTTTCTTTAGAAATTACTTGTTGATTTTGAATACCTTTATTATACCAGATTTTAAGTTTTCTAAAAGGAGAAAATGTGTATAATCCACTTAAATTTAGATTTCAAGTTATATTGCTGCATCATTGAAAATCTAATACTTATTATTTACCAAGTTATAGAGGTCAACGCCTTAACTTGTTCTTATTATTTTAATATATTGGACAATATATTTTCAACTTAAAGTCAAGACATTTGTTCTTCTTGAAATTCCTCACTATAAACTTTAGAAAGTGTGTGTGTGTGTATGTATGTGTGTAAATTAGAACTTAAATAACCTTTATAAGCCATCATTTAATATTTTTATATGCTTATATTGTTTGCATTTTATAGGGGTTAAAATTTCATTTGCTTTTATTTTCTGAGTATTTTATTAGCTTTTACTTCTCAAATATGGATGCATTATTTGTGTGTATAAATTTTATAGTGCAATAAAGATAAATTTTTAAACATAATATTCTGAATCATGATAAAACTGTATTTTAACTTTTGGAACAATAATAATACATGTTAATAGTTTACTAAGAAAGGGTTCATGAGTTTGAAAGAAAGTCAGCTGAAATACACTTATTCCAAATAAAATGAAGTGGAAGCTAAACCACAAGTAGATATCAGGATATAATTACTGAAGTCAAGTTCACATAGTACCTTAAAATCTTAACTAGAAAAGTACAGGTAAGGAACTCACCTTCAGAAACATTTCTAGGACCCCAATCCCCATTTGATCTGCAAAGATTTTGAAAGTTAGGCTGGCAGAATCCAAAACAAACAAGCAAGGGGATATAGACAGATAAGAACTTGAGGAAAATTGAAAAAGAGAAAGAAAATAAAAGTCGAACACCTGGGACTAGGGATAAGAAGACTACGAAAAACAAACAAAAGCTTTTTATCAACACAACCTACCCTGGAAAATCAATGGACACGAGGGAACTGTATATACGTTTTCTTTTGTGCCTTTTTTTCTGATTTCCACATTAGTGTTGGGAGTCGTAATTCTAGTGGGAAATCTGTAATTTAACTGTCATATTTTTAGCCAAATATGTATCACCTATTTAGTATAAATAAAATACAATGCACACATAATCATACAAACACACATGATATACACTGTATTTATAAAATGAGAAATAGGAAAAAAAATCACGATTATTTTAACTATCTTGGAGAGTGAGAGAATAAGAAACTTTCACATAAGACAATATTTTTCTATTGAAAATGGCTTTGGAAGTTACAATAATTGTTGAATATATTACTATAAGAAGTTACATGGGAACATCAAGCAATTTTGCAATGCGACTTCCTCAATATTTTTATTCCTTCAATATTATAATATTCTAATTAGATAAATTCAATTAACTTAAGACTCTATGCTTTTGTTAAACTACTAGACAAAAATTTAATTGTACTCAGGCAAAAGACTAATGGTTTTTAATGGTTGTGAGAACTTAAGCTATATCTTCAAAAAATACATATGTGAAGTGCACAGCATCTTTAAATAAAAATAATATGATATTTTATGTCCATTCATTAGAACATGTTTAAATGAAATTTGGTACATACATTATAGGAAATTTCAAGAACTAACAACTGCCATTCATAGATCCAAGTTTAAGACACCTGAATATTGAAATAACTGGGAGTACTACAAAGATCTTGGATATCCTCTTTGTGGGCATGCAATAACATTGCACTTTCCCATACACATTGATTACCTGGTCATTGGCATCTGATTGGAAGTAACCTGAACACTTTTGACTATAAATTCTTGAGGGTCAGTGTTTGATTACTATATATTCTTCCTTCCCTGGTACAGTTTCTGGAAGGACCTGTCAAGATAGCTAATCTCTGAATCTCTGCTAACCTGATACGGGTATTCAAAATAAAATGTGTTGTAAGAATCAGTGAGGCTGGGAGAGCAGGTTAGTACTTCTTCAGAATTAGTTTATACTGATTTATATAATCTAAAGCATATTCTCAGAATGAATCTATGACTTTGTGCCACTATCAAAACTATTGCTATTTGATTACTACCAGGGAAAGAAACAATAAGATCAGATAGCAGGCTATTTTGAAAATAGGAGTTTTCTAAAAAAAAATTTAAGAACCTGAAGCATAAATGATAAAGCATAGTAAGAAACATAATTTACTATATCTAGGAAGACAATAATTGATGAATTTCTAAAATGTAATCACCTACAAATTAAAATTACTTATCTTCTAACACAGGTAACAAAAATAAGTTATTGCCAGTATTAGAAATTTAAAAGAATGAATTTGATGCTCACACAGCTTATTTGTACATATTTTATATATTACATGTAGCTGTGTTAACATATTTATATACATTTAACGTACAGAAAAATTAGGTATTTATGAAAATAATTCTTTTGCTTTGGGTATAATATAATCACACATTAAAACCTTATTTTACATTATTTTTCAATTTTCCCTCTTAATATTGAGTGAGTGAAATCATAAATATATATACTCTATGTCCGTTTTGTTTAGCACAACACTTTTTTGTTAATTTCATCCTTATCTGTGTGTGGGTATAGTTAGGCCATGAATTATTCCACTCAATCTATGATGTGAAGTCAAACTCCATTATATGTATATACAACAAAAACCGTATGCATTCTATTGGTGATGACATTTTTGTTGTTTTAATAGGGACTATTATTTAAGAAAACTATGATGTATAATGCTGTACATTTATCATGATGCACACGTCTATGCATTTTTGAAAAGTATTTATGACTGGAATTTTTAGAGCATGAGTTATGCCAATCTTTAACTTAGATAACTCAAAAATATCTTCAATAATACTTGTAATGAATAGACATTCTCACCAGCAATGCACAAGAGTTCACATTGATCTTTATTTTCATCAAGATTGTCATTTATCTATCTGTCCATACCTATACTTATCATCTATCTATTTACCTCTTTTAAATTGCTCATCTGAAGTAAAAGGGCATGAAATGATGTAGTTTAAAATTTTATTTTCTGGTTGGTTAAGATATACACATTTTCAGATGTTTACTGGTCATTTTGATAACCTTTTAGGTGATGTGTCTGTTGAACTCTCTCGCCCAATTTTTTATCATTGTGATATCTGCATTTTTTTATTGGTTTGAAAGAGTTTTAGATACATATTCTGTATTTGACTCCTTATCTGGTTGCATATATTACAAATATGTTCTTGCGATCAATAAACTGATTTTTACCTTTCTCAAAAGGTGTTCATATTTAAGGTAAAAATTTTAATATTAAAAATATTTTTCTATGCTTTCTGTAAATTCTAAGAAAAAATATTTCTAACCAAAACACAGTTTCATAAAATCAAGTTTTAAATTTTAATATGTGCATAGTTTTATATTTTATAGAATCTATTGTTGTGCATTTCATCTAGTAGATGCATTATTTTATTTTCTTCTATATAAATACACAATTAATACTATATAATTCACTGGAAAAAAATATAACCCTTACCCTACTACTCTGTAATACTAACTTAGTCATAAACCAAGTGACCAATAAAACATGCATCTATTTCTGACACTTCTATTGTTTTCCATTCCAACCATACTCTATTATTTTAAAAATAAAACAAGTATTGCTATATAATAACTTTGACTATATTAGTCTTAAGATTCCTTTGAGTAGTATTTTGCCCACTTACTTTTGTATGACAATTATTTAAATTATTTATTTAAAATCCACTTCTAAAAAAAAAGTAAAAGAAAAGAAACCTGATGAGACTGTATAGGTGTATGTAGAATCTTAGATCAGTTTTGAGGTGAGTCGGCATATTATATTATTGCATTTTTCGATAAAAAATATGAATATATCTTCCTTACTTGGTTTTTAAGTTTCTGTCATTAATGTTTCATTGTTTACTACAAAGAATTGAAAATCTTTAAATAAATTTCTTTCTTATATTTGATCCAGTGAATTTTTAATTTTATTGAAGTGGTAATTTTAAATTTTATTTTATATGAATGAGTTACTCTTACATAGAAATACACATGATTTTTTTTTTTTTTTAGTTGTAGTCTCACTCTGTCGCCCAGGCTGGAGTGCAGTGGCCGCTCCTGGCCACCTCAGCCTCAACCTGCTGGGCTCCCGCGATCCTTCTGCCTCAGCCTTCCTAGTCACCTGAACTACAGGTATACACCACAGCACCCGGCTAATTTTTTATTTATTGTAGAGACGAGGTCTCACCAAGTTGCCCGGCTGGCCTCCAACCCGCGGGCTCAGGCAGTCCACTTGCCTTGGCTTCCCAAAGTGCTGGGATTACAGGCTGAGCCACTGAGCCCAACCCACTTGATTGTTTTAACGCACACTTTGTATTTAACAATCTAGCCAATTTCATTTACTAGCTACACTAATTTGTGAATTGTTTTAAATTTTCTACATTCACTTGTAAAAGTGATAGCTTGACCTTCTTTTCTAATCATTAATATTATATTTTACACTAATATGAATTTTCACAATAATGTTTAATAGCAACAGAAATAGTGAGTATCCTTTCTGTTTTCAGTGTCAGGATGATTTTGCATTTGTACTTATAAACAACCTCTCTTTATTCCCTTGTCCATCCACACACCCTTTCCAAGTGCTGGTACATACCATTTTATTCTCTATGTCCACAATATCATGTTTTTTTAAATTCCCTGATATGAGGGAGCATGTAATATTTGTCTTTCTGTACCTGGCTTATTTCATTTAAGATGATAACCTTCAGGTTCATCCATGTTACTGCAAATGGCATGATTTCATTCTGTTTTCTGACTAAATAGTATCCCATTGCACATAAGTACACCATATTTTTTTATCCTTTAATCCAATGATGGACACTTAGTTCACTCCATATCTTTTCTATTTTATTGTGAGTAGTGCTGCAGTAAATATGTGAGTACAGGTTTCCCTTTGATATAAAGATTTCTTTTCCTTTGAAAAATAAATGCAGTAGTGGAATTTGCGATCTTATGGTAGTTCTATTTTTAACTTTTTGAACAAACACCATATTGTTTCCCATAGTGGCTGTACCAATTTACATTTCCACTAACAGTGTATAAGAATTTTCTTTTCTCTGAATTCTCACCAGTATCTGCAATTTTTGTAATTGAAATCATAGCCATTCTAACTGGGGGTAAGATAATATCTCATTGTGATTTTGATTTGCAATTCTCTGACGATTCTTGATGTTGAGTATTTTAAATATACCTGTCAATGATTTGTATGTTTTCCTTTGAGAAATGTCCATTCATGCCATTAACATACTTTTTTAAAATTTCATTTTATTATAGGAATGTTGGGTACCAATGAGGATTAACTACATAAGTAGGCTGCATGCAGGTGAAGTTTGGGCTTCTAACTGGCCCTAGTAATGACCCAAGTATGCTACGTGTTGTCACATGACCCCACCCTCCCTCCTTCCTCTAGCAGTGTCCAGTGACTGCCAATTCCTACTTTTCATGTTTTTGTTGTTGTTGTGCTGTTTGAGTTTCTTGCATATTCAAATATTAGTCCCTTATCAGATGAATAGTTTGCAAATATTTCCTCTCATTCCACAAGTTTTCCTTTGCTTTACAGACTTTTAATTTAATATAGTCTCATTTGTCTATTTATGTTACAGTTATCTGTGCTGTTGTAGTCATGAAATTTTTGCCTAGACCAATGTTCTTAAGTGTTTTCCGTATGTTTTCTTGTATAAATTTCATAGTTTCTGATTTTATGTTTAAGTCTTCAATATATCTTTAGCTGACATTTCTATGTGATAAGGGATAGTCCAGTTTTATTCTTCTGCATAGGGATATTAATTTTTTCTCATAACCATTTATTGAAAGATGTCCTTTCCCTACTGTACATTCTTGGTGTCTTTATCAAAAATCAGTTGTTTATAAATTCAAGGATTTATTTCTGGGTCTCTATTCTAACGGTGGGTCTGTTTTATACCAATACCATGCTACTTTTGTTACTATAGATTTGCAGTATTCTTTGAAGTCAGATGGCATGATGATCCCCACTTTGCTTTTAATTTTGTTCAGGATTCCTTTGAGTACTTAGGAATTTTATGGTTTCATACAAATTTCAGAATTTTAAAAAATTTTGTTAAAAATGACTGATATTTTGATACAGGTTGCATGGAATCTGTAAATTTCTTTAAGCAGTATGGCCATTTTAACTATCTTAATTTCTCAGATTTATAATCATAAAATGTTTTCTTATATGTTTGTGTTCTTTCAAAGTCTTTCATCAGTGGCAAGGTTTTCAACTTTCCTCATTTGGTAAAATGCTAGCTGTGGGTTTGTGATACATGGCTTTTATTATTTTTTAGTAATTTCCTTTTATTTCAAGTTCATTGAGAGTTTTATGAAGAAATTTTAAATTTTATCAAATGCCTTTTTTTCTGTGTCTGTTGAGATGATCATTTGTTTTTTGTCCTTTATTCTGTTGATGTGAGATATCATGTTTATTGATTTGCATATGATGAATGATTCTTACATCCCTGGGAGAAATCCCACTCGATCATGTTATATTTTTTATATGTTAAATTTGGTTTGTTAGTTTTTTTTTTAGCAATGTGTAATAGGAATATTGGTCTATGGTTTTCATTTTGGGGGTACCCTTGTCTGGTGTTGCTATTAAAGTAATGAAGCCCTAACAGAATGTTAGGGAGAGTTTGCTTTCCTTTATTTATTGAAATAGTTTCAGGAACATTGATTTTAGCTTACCTTTTTTACATTTAGTAGATTTCATTTGGCGATTCATGTAGTCCTATGCTTTAATTTGTAGGAGAATTTTTATTACTGATTAAATTTTGTGAATTATCATTGGCCCAATTAGTTTTACTTTTTTAGATTTAATACTGGTTGCTTATCTGTTTTCAGGATTGTATCATTTCCTCTAGGTTTTGCAGTTTGTTAACAGAGTTGTGGATAATATTTTCTGATAATCTTTTGTATTTCTGTGTTAATAATTGTAATGTCGTCTTTTTAATTTCTGATTTTTTTATTTTTTGTTTGTGCTTTTCTTAATCTACCTAGAGGTTTATCAATTTTATTTTTTCAAAAACATTATTTTTTGTTTTGTATATACTTTGTGTTGTTATTAAGGTTTTTTTTTTAATTTGAGGTTTTAAAATGTATTAAGAATGTTTTGCATGGCCTAATATATGGTCTATTCTAAAGAATGGTCCATTTGCTGATGAGAAAAATGTATATTTTGCAATGCTACAAAAAATGTTTTATAAATGTCTGTTAAGTCCACGTCTAGAATACAGAGTAAATCCAATGTTTTTTTGTAGATTTTCTGTCTATATGATTTGTCTATTGCTGACAATGAGGTGTTGAAATCTATTATTGTTTTAAAATGTCTGTATCTTTACTATTTCTCTATTCTAGTAATATTTATTAACCTGGGGGCTCCATTATTGGGCGAATATATTTTTTAGAATTACTATATTGTCTTGCTAATTTTAAAATTATTATTTGATGCCTTCCTTTTTGTTTGTTTGTTTTTAGTGTTTTTAACTGAAAGTACGTTTTGCCTGGTATGAGTATAGTTACTCCTGCTTGCGTTTAATTTCCATTCCTGTGGAATACCTTTTTCCATCCTTTTACTTTTGAATCTAAAAGTTTCTGTGCAGGTATGTTTCTTGAAGGCAGCATATAGTTGAGTCATGTTTCTTTATTCATTCAGCAAGTCTTTATCTTTAAAATAGAGAACTTAATCCATTTATATTCAAGATTATTATTAATATGTAAGAGTTTTTTCTTGTAATATTGTTATTTGTTTTCTGGATGTGTTGTATATTTTCTACTCCTTTTTTTCATCTAATTGTTTTTTTTTTTTTTGGTCTGGTGGCATGCTGCAGTGATACCATTTGATTCCTTTTTCTTTCTTCCTTCTGTGTTTGCTTTACTGATGAGTATGATACTTTCATGTGTTTGCTTGACGGTAACTGTTGTTTTCTTCTTTCTGTTTTGTTTTTTTTTTTTTTTGAATTGGAGTCTTATTCTGTTGCCCAGACTGGAGTGCAGTAGCATGCTCCTGGTCACTGCAGCCTCAACCTACTGGGGTTCAGTGATCCTTCCTCCTCAGCCTTCCAAGTAGCTGGAACTACAGGTGCGCACTACCATGCCCAGCTAATTTTAGATTTATTGTAGAGACAAGGTCTCGCCAAATTGCCTGGGTGTGTCTTGAACCTATGGGCTCAGGCAGTCCACTCATCTCAGTCTCCCAAAATGCTTGAATTACAAGCTGAGCCACCAAGCCTGGCCTCTGTTTTTTCTTGAGCTTTTTTTTTAATAGGACTGACTTAGTGGTAATCTCTCGCTGTTTGCTTACCTTAAAAAACCTTATTTTAAAAAAATGATGCAGAGCAATTTTTCTGGGAATAGTGTTTTCATTTTATTTGTTTTGAATGCTTTTCTGTTTTGTTTTGTATTTTGCATGTATCATCCCATTCTCTTCTGGCATGTAAGGCTTCTGCTGAAAAACTTTATCTCCATTTAGTGGGGGTTTCTTTATATGTGACTAAATGCTTTTGTCTTGCTTCTTTTAATATCCTCTTTTTTGCCTTGGTTTTAGAAATACTGTGCCGTGGAGAAGATATTTCTGTATTAAATCTGTTTGAGAATCTTTGGCCCTCCTATATTTCAAGTCTATGTCTTTTGCTTAACTTGGAAAGATTTCATCTAGTATTTTATTAACTGTCTAGTCCTTTTTCTTTTCTTCATACTCAAGGACTCTAATAATTTTAATATTCATTTGCTTTATGTTCTTCCAAATGTCTTGAAGACTTCGATCATTCTTCTGTATTTTTATTTATTTTTGTCTGAGTGGATTATTTCACAAGATCTGACTTCAAGTTCTGGGATACTTTTCTCTGCTAGATTTAGTCTATAGTTGAAATTTTCAAATGCATTTTGTATTTCATTTAGTAAATTATTTCATTCCAGAATTTCTGTTTTGTTTTTATCTCTTTTATAATTTTATCACTTATATTCTGAATTTTTTTCTGATTTATCTACACTGTTATTTGAGATTATTTGACTCTCACAGAACTTCTTCCATAGTCTTATTAATTCTTTATTTGAAATTTGTAAATGTCTTCTGATGGAATCTGCTACAGAAGAATTACTGTGTTCCTTTGGAAGTGTAATTTTTCTTTCTTTCTTTCTTTTTTTCTTCTTCTCTCTCTCTCTCTTTTTATGTTTTTTGTGTCCTTATAAGGATATCTGCATATCTGGCATACCAGTCACTGTTTCCAAATGTTTGAGATTGTTTTCAAAGTGAAGGACTTTTTCTTGAAGATGTATATATGTTGTTGGTTGAGTAAGGCGTTATGGATTTGATTGTAAGTGCATGCAGTAGTGTGATTCTGGTAGTTTTGTTTTGCTTTGTTTTGGTTTTTTGTCTTTTTTTATTTTTAAAACAGAATCAGTGGTATCTGCCATTTTCCTGGTGTGAAGTGATTAGTGAAGGTTGTTGTGAAGTGTTTCTGGGGACTAGTATGCCATGTGGACTGGCCTTCACTGTAGCGGTGAAAGTGGTGGGATAAGTATGTTAGTCTTTGGGTACAAGGACAGTTTACACAAGCAGAAGTATTGGCAGGCCCACATGATCTTATTCTTGGGCCTCTAGATGGCTTGCTTACATGCTGGTAGTGATACAGATTTTTCAGGTCAGCCTGGACTTCTAGAGTGTCAGCTCAGTGGGTCAGCCAGCCAAACCCCAGAGACAGTCAGCTTGATGGGCTGGCAAACCTAGCCCCAGAAGCGTTGGCTCGAATTGGCTGGAAAGCCACGCCCTGAGAGTGTTGCTGATTCAGTGGGCTGGTAAGCTTAGCCCCAGGAATTTTGGCTCTAATGGACTGGCAAACCAGGCCCTGAGAGTGTTGTAGCCCTTAGAAGTGTCTCAGCTTCTGAGTCCTGCCTTCTTCCGGAAACTCTCCCGGTTCATCTGGCTTGTTAACTGGTAAGCCAGCCTCCAGGGTGCACACCTCTTCCACTCCGATTAACTTTTGCAGCTCTTCAGGTCAGGGTTCTTGTCTCATGCCCAGGAGGAATGAAGGACATGGACAGCTGGAAAGTGACAAAGCAGAATCTATTGAGAGGAAAAGCTCCCAATGGGAGGGGACCTGAGAGAGTTGCTGATTTGGAGCTGAGACCTGGTGCTTCTGTAGCCCTAAGACCAAGGTGATTGGCTGTCACTAACTGTGAGCTAATTGGTTGGTACTAATTATACTGATTGCTCAGTGCTCAGAACCAGTTGGCAGGAGGTAGGGCCCTAATGGTGAGCTGATTGGTCGGCACTTGGCAGCAAACTGGTAGTTTTTCTATCCCAGCAGTGAGTACTTAAGCTCTAGCTTGAGGGGCTCACAGGGAGCTTATTTACCAATGTGAGCGTATCAGCTCAAGAGGCCTGATGGAATTTCACCACATTGTTACTGGGCCACCCACCCTGTCTACCTACCCTAGCTTTTCTCTAGCTACCTCCTGTCTCATTAGTGGCAGCAATTGCCTGGGCATGTGGGCAGTTTTCAGCCTTCTGAGAAGCTGGTGTGAAATGAGTGATGACAGTTACAGTAGCGTAGCAAGCCAATGAAACACAAGCTCTTTGTGCTGATTTTGGTGGTGGCTACAAGTGGGTGGACCAGACCTTTGACTTTTGGTGGCACATGCAGGTGGGTACCAACAATGGTGTTATGAGCTGGCTGTCACCTCAGCCTCAGATTCTGGAAGGAGTGCTAAGGTGTCAACTATGTTAGATTGAACTGGATGGTGGTGTCAGCTTCAGGGCAGGACACAGTCATTTGGGGGCTTGGCTATCAGAATAGAACCATGCTGGAGCTTCTAAAGGCTCACATGCCTGTGAGATACCATTTGAGTTCCCTCTCTAAAACAAAATCTCTGTGCTATCTCTTGGCAGCTTTCTATGAGTCTCAAGCCATGGGTCAAGATGTTTCTCCACTGCCAATATAATAAAAGACAACAATGGTAGTGTGGGGCCCTTGGAGTTTCCCTCTCAATCTTTCCTTGTATCCAGAAACTTCTTCCAGTTTCCAGTTAATTCTAGATCAATTATCCAAGCTCCATCTCTTACCTCTTTTTACTTGCCTTCAGTGCTTCCTATCACCTCTCTCTTGAATGTCAGTGTTCTCTATTAGATGATTAACTGAAGTATAAATATATATTGGTTATCTTGGCTCCTCTCTGTGGAGGATGCTCATACCAGCTGCATTTAGTCAGCTATCTTGAATCACAGAGCTATTTCATCTTTAAATGCTTACATCAAATATCACTGTTGGAGCTATTTTTCAGTTTAATTTCACATTTTCATAGATATTATACTATAGAGACATTCTAATTTTTGTCCATTTTAAAAGCTATTCTCATAAATAATTCATTCATTTCATCTACATTAGCAAAGTCATTGCCATAAAATTGTTACATATAACTTCTCATTATCAGTTCAACAAGTAGAACTATAGAGAGAACTATTTATTTTTTGTAATTTTGGGAGAAACAGTAGACTATGGATGCTGTTTTATATTATTATTATTGTTAGGGAATTATAATATATATTAGTCTTTTTATTTCAATAGCTTTAATGGTTCAAATGGTTTTTGTTTACATGGATGCATTGTACAGTGGTGAAGAAGTTTGAGTTTTAAGTGTATATGTCATCCCCAGTAGTACACATTGTATATGATGGTTTATTTTTCATTTCTCCCCGACTTCCGATATTCACCTTCTAAGGCTCCAATGCCCATTACACTACTCTATATTCCTTTTTAGACCCTTCGCTTTGTTCCCAATTATAAGTGGAGAATGCAGTCTCTGGATTTCTATTCCTGCATTACTTCACTTAACATAATGGTCTACGATTCTATCCACGTTGTTGCAAAATATACTATGTTAGCTTTTAAATAACTGAATAGTATTCCAGTTATAGTATTTCTCATATATATATAATTTTCATTGTCCACTGATCAGTTGATGGGCACTTAGGTTGATTCCACATCTTTGCCATTGTGACTTGTGCTGTGATAAACATGGGAGTGCAGGTGTGTCTTCACTGTATAACAACCTCTCTTCCTTTGAGTAGATACTAAATAGTGAGATTGTTGGATCAAATGGTAGAACTTTTAGCTCTTTGAGAAATCTCCATATTGATTTTCAAAAAGGTTTTACTAACTTGCACTCCCAACAACAGTGTATAAGTGTTCTCTTTTCACTACATCTGTGCCAACATCTAATGTTTCTGATTTCTTAATAATGGCCATTCTGACTGGGTTAAGATAGTATTTCTTTGTGGTTTTAATGTGTTTCTCTGATGATGAATGATGTTGATAACATTTTATATATTTATTGGTCATTTGTATATCTTCTTTTGAGAGATATCTGTTCATGACATTTGCTTAATTTTTAAATGGGTTATTTGTTTTATTCTTACTGATTTGTTTGAGTTATTTATAGATTCTGGATATCATTTATATGTCAGATGTACAGTTTATGAATCTTTTCTCCCGGTCTGTTTATTTACTCTGTTATTTATTTTGCTGTGCAGAAGCTTTTTAGTTTAATAAGTCCCACTAATTTATGTTTGCTTTGTTGCATTTGTTTTGTGGGTCCCAGCCATAATTTTTTTTGCCTAGACAATCTCCAGAAGAGCTTTTCCCAGGTTTTCTTCTAGGATTTTTGTGGTCTTAGGTCTGATATTTAAGTCTTCAATTCATCTTGAGTTGATTTTTGCATAAGGTGAGAGATAGGAATCCAGTTTTCTTTTTTTTTTAATGTGGCTATCAACTTTTCCCGGCATTTGATGAATTGAGTGTCCTTTCGCCAGCGTGTTTTTTTCTGTTTTGTTGAAGATCAGTTGGTTGTAGGTATTTAGATTTATTTCTGAATTTTGCTATCCTGTTCTATTGGTCCATCTGCCTACTCTTGTAGCAGTACCAGGTTATTTTTGTTTCTATGGTTCTATAGAATTTGAAGTCAGGCTAAGTAATGCCTCCATTTTTGCTCTTTTTGCTTAGAATTAACTTGGCTATTTGGACTTTTTATTGGTTTCATATGAATTTTAGAATTGCTGTTTCTAATTATGTGAAAAATAGCATTGGTAGCTTGGTTGGAATTGCATTAATACTGTAGATTATTTTATTTTAACAATGTCAATTCTTCCAATCTATGAGCATGGGATATTTTTCCATCTGTTTCTGTTGTTCACAATTTTTAAAATCTGTGTTTTGTAGTTTTCCTTGCAGAGATATTTACCTCCTTGGCTAAATGCATTCTTAGGTATTTTATCTTTTTGGTAGCCCTTGTAAATAACATTGAGTTCTTGATTTGATTTTCTTTGGTTGCTGTTGGTGTATAGCAATGCTACTGATATGTGCTTGTTGATTTTGTAAACTGAGATTACTGAATTTATTTATCAAGTCCAAGAATCTTTTGGAAGTTCCTTAGAATTTTCTAGTTATAAAAGCATATCATCAACAAACTGGATAATCCAGTTTCTTATTTTTCAATCTGTATACCTCTTATATATTCCTCTTGACTGAATGGTTTGGTTGGGACTTTTAGTGCTATGTTGAATAAAAGTAATTATAGGCATCCTTGCCTCGTTCCAGTTATATGAGATAATACTGTAAACGTTTCCCCATTCATTATGATGATGGCAGTTTGTTTGTTGTATATGGCTTTTAATATTTTTAGGTATAATGCTGAATGCCTATTTTGCTGAAGTTTTTATCACTTAGGAATGCTAGATTTTATTAAAAGCTTTTTCTGTGTCCATTGAAATTATTCTACAGTCTTTATTTATAATTCTCTGTATGTAATGAATGATGTTTATTGATGTATATGTTGAACCACCCTTGCATCCCTGGGAAAATTCTCACTTGATCAAGGTACATTATTTTTTTTGAAGTGCTGTGGGATTTGGTTTTCTTTTTTTCTTTTTTTTTTTCTTTTTTTTTTTTGAGTTGGAGTCTCACTCTGTCGCCCAGACTGGAGTGCAGTGGCCGCTCCCGGCCACCGCAGCCTCGACCTGCTGGGCTCCGGCGATCCTTCCGCCTCAGCCTTCCAAGTAGCTGGAACTACAGGTGTGCGCTACCACGCCCGGCTGATTTTTTGATTTATTGTAGAGATGAGATCTCGCTGCCCAGGCGGGTCGCGAACCCACAAGCTCAGGCAATCCACTCACCTCAGCCTCCTAAAGGCGCGGGATTACAGGCTGAGCCACCGAGCCCGGCTGGGATTTGGTTTTCTAATATTTTTGTTGAGGATTTTTGTATCTATGTTCATCAGGAATATTGGTTTGCCAATTTATTTTTTGTTGTATCTTCTGGATTTGGTACCAGCGTGATACTGGCTTTTTAGGATGACTCTGAGATAATTCCCTCCTTCTCATTCTTATGGAATAGCTTCAGTAGAAGTGGTATCAGTTTTATTCGAAAGTCTAGTAGAATTCAGTGAATTCTAGTGAATCTATCAAATCTTGGGTTTATTTAATCAGAGACTTATGATTAGTGATTAAACCTTGCTACTAATTATTGGTCTATTCAGGGTTTCTTTTTTTCTGATTAAAGGTTAAAGGGTTGTATGTTTCCAGGAATTTATGTATTTTCTTTAGATTATCTAGTTTGTTCACATAGTGGTATTCATGTAATCTTTTTATTTTTTTGAGTTGGAGTCTCACTCTGTGCCCAGACTGGAGTGCAGTGGCCGCTCCCGGCCACAGCAGCCTCGACCTGCTGGGCTCTGGTGATCCTTCCGCCTCCGCCTTCCGAGTAACTGGAACCACAGGCGCGCGCTACCACGCCCGGCTAATTTTTCGTTTTATTGTAGAAATGAGGTCTCACCAAGTTGACCAGGCGGGTCTCGAACCCATGGGCTCAGGCAATCCACTCACCCCAGTCTCCCAAGGCGCGGGATTACCGGCTGAGCCACCGAGCCTGGCTTCTTTTTTTTTCTTAGCTATTTAGCTAGAGGTCTGTCAATTTTGTTTATCTTAAAAAAAAGTTGTTTATTTTCTTTTTGCTTTATATTCTTTATAGTTTTGCTCTGATTTTTCTTATTTGTTTTCTTCTGTCATCTTTGAGTTTGGTTTGTTTCTGTTTTTCTTTTTTCTTTTTTTTTTTTTTTTGAGTTGGAGTCTCACTCTTGTGCCCAGGCCACAGTGCAGTGGCATGCTCACAGCCACCCTAGCCTCAACCTACTGAGCTTAGGCAATCTTTCCACCTCAGCCTTCCAAGTAACTGGAAGTACAGATGCACGCCACCACACCCAGCTAGTTTTTGTGATTTATTGTGGAGACAAGGTCTCTTCAAGTTACCCAGGCTAGTCTCAAACCTCCGGGCTAGGGCAATCCTCTCACTCGGCCACCCAAAGTTCTGGGATTACAGACTGAGTCACCATGCTGGGCCTCTTTCTGTTTCTTTAATATCTTCAGGGGTGATGTTAGGTTACCAATATATGATGTTTTTAGTGTTTTTGTTGTAAGTCTTAAGTGCTGTAAATATTTCTCTGAACACAACTTTGGTTGGATCCCACAGATTACGATAATTTGTGACATCATTGTCATTCGTTTCAAGGAATTTTTTAAACCTTCATCTTGAGTTTGTTTTTGATCCAAGATCACTCTGGAGCAGATTATTTAATTTCCGTGTATTTGACTTTGAGAGTTCCTTTTGCAGTTGATTTCCAGTTTTATTTCACTGTGATCAGAGAAGGTGTTTGGTAAAGTTTTGATTTTTCTGAAATTGTGGAGACTTATTTTATGGCATATTGTATGTTTTATCTTGAAAAATGTCCCATGTGCAGATGAGAAAAAATGTGTATCCTATAGTTTTCAAGTAGAATGATCTATAGCTCTCTGCTAGGTCCATTTTTTCTAGGATCCAGTTTAAGTCTATTTTTTTAAACTTTTTACTTTGATGATTTATCTATTGTTGTCAATGGAATGTTGAAGTCTCCCACTATTATTGTATTGCTGTCTTTATCCTTCTAGTTTTAATAGAATTTATTTTATAAACCTGGAACCTCTGGTGTTAGGCACATATATGTTTAAAATTGTTATATTTTTAATATGTTGTTATATTTGTTATATGTTGAATTGATCCCTGTGTCATTATATAATGTCTTGTCTTTTTTCGCTGCTTATTATAATGTATGTTTTATCTGATATGAGTAGCTACTCCTACTCATTTTGGTTTCCATTTAAGTGAAATTTATTTTTCCATCCTTCCACCTTGAGTCTATATGCATCTTTGTAAGTTGAATGGGTTTCTTGAAGGTAGAAGTTAATTTGGGTTGTTTTCTAAACCATTCTGTCATTCTGTGTCTTTTAAGTGAAGCATTCAGACCATTTACTTTCAAAGTTAAGAATGATATGTGAAGTACTACTCCATTCAAATGTCATGTTGGTTATTTTCTGGTTGCTTTGTTTTCTCCATTTTGTTGGGTTTTTTTTAAGTTCTCTGGGTTAAAAAGATCAACTTTCAGGGCATTAGTAAGCACTTGTCGATGAGTAGCTGAGCTAAAGCAAGTGGCTTTATGCAATACCTCAGCCCTGATGCAAGCAGTTGGGTTAACTCCCAGTGAGATGTTCTGAGGTCATCACCAGGGATAGGGAGAAGACACCTCAGCTCTGCTAGTAGACCAGCAGGGAAGCAGTCTTCTTTTTTATTTTGCTGCTATCCTGTTGTTCCACATTTTTAGATAAGACATGCACCTTTGCCCATCTGTAGGAATATTGATGTCCTATATAGGGAGGGAGATTATACACCTTGTGCAAGACTAAATCTGAAGGACTCGCCCTCCATGGAGTTGTAGTTACAAAGTGCTACAGGAAATGTGCCAACAGTCTTCCATGAGAAGATACTTGCAGTGGTGGGCAAGGGGGTGGGGAGTATCCTTCTCCAAGATTCTTTATGGGTACCAGGGATGCTCAACTGCTGGGATAGAACCACTGCTTTCTCCCACTGAGCCCAGCACTGCTTCTGCCTGTCTCCTGAAAAAAAATTTTTTTCCTTTATGCAGGAATATCTAGCACATAGAGAAACTTGCAGACTATTTCTTCCTTTGCTTATTTTTTTGTACCAAAGGTGCTTCCCTGGTGTAGTGCACTCCCCCTTTCCCTTGGTGATAATCTGTATGAACCTAGCCACTGTGAATGCTGTCATTTTCCTGGATCTAGCTGTTCTATGGGGCAGGCTTGTGCTGGGGAATGCCTGCAAGGGATCCAGTGACACAAAGAAACAAATATGGAATTCTGAAAAGAGTTGGTCACCAATGTTTCTGGGAGTTCCCTCTGTAGAAGGTCTCTGACACCTCAGACTATGGACTAGTCTGCAAGATGTGCAGTGACATAGGTTTTGCTTTTATTTCCCTTTCTCTGCATTCGGAGGTTATTTGCTATTTGTGCTCATAAAACTGATTCAACCCAACGTTGTTCCAACCCAAGCTGACTGATTTCTTTCCTGTTTGCCCTCTGTGAGTCCTGCCACTTCTCTGATGGGTTGTGGCATATGTTCTCTGCTTTGGCCTGCTCTGAGTGCTAAAGATTTCTATTTTGGTTCATTCTGTGAGACAGGCACACACCAGCAGCTTCTAGTCACCCACCTTAACATCTCCCCTTGCTAGTTTTTAAAGTAACAAACCTATCAATGTGTTTCATTGTTGTCTGTTATCTTTTTGCTTATTTTTTATTTTTGTCATTGTTTTTTTCTCTTATCTTTGTGATTTTGTACCATTTATAAATCTACGGGCCAATTTTCTGTTTGTTTGTCTAAACAACATAATAAATAAGCTTTATGTAAGTGAACGATATTGAAGCATATATCCCAAATGACAAACTACATATGTTTTTTTAAATGTTATGTGGTACCTTTATAAAAATGAACAGTAGTTTTGGCTACAAAACTAATGCTAAAAAAATTAAAACATTAACATCATGCAGAATAGTCTCTTTTGACATTTTGTTTTTAAAGTTAATAGCAATAACTAATATGCTCTTCATTTATATAAACAAATTATTGGTATATATAATCATATTTAATTGTTCTAGATGAGAATGTCAAAAAGTTATATTTTACTTCTCATTTAAGTGAGTACAAAATAATATTGAGCATACTTTGTATTACAGGACTATGAGATTGGAAACCTAGTTATTTGATCCTGGACCTATTATTTCACAGCATATTCTTTGAGCTTGAATGTTAGTAAAATTTTTTGTTTACTTTATTTGTCATCTTGGCTTCTTTCTCCATTGTCTTCTGCCTAAGAGAAAACCAAAATAACGACTGTGGTTAATCTACAGATTGCTTCAGGTTTCACTGGAACTGTATTCCCACAAGTAGTTATTTTGCATATATCATCAGGTAGAATTGTTTAAATAAAAATGTATTTCTGCAAGATTGTGGAATAAGAGATTTCCAACTTTACTTCTCCCTCACAGAAAGTGTAACTAACAACTATCCACAAACAGAAACACCTTTGTAAAGTCACTAAAACTGTGAAATGAGTCTGAGATGTCAATATGGACCACAGAGCCAAACAGAAGCCACATTCATAGAATAAGAGAAGTTATCTTACATTGAACATATTATCATTCTCTCTTTCCCAAAATAGCACAGAAACAGACAGAAGAGATTCTAAGGTCCTATGGATTTTGCTATAAGAATCAGAGATGGACATATAACCTCCCTTACATTTCAAAATACTTTCCAGAAAACTCTTTGAGGCTTCATCTCAAAGGGAGAACTAAGGATAATTGCAGTTAGGCTATCTCAGGTCAAACAAAGAGAAGAATAAGCTAATAGAAATCAGTTTATGGATCTTAGTAGTAGCTTTGTGTTCCTGCCAGTGGTGGCACCTATCAGGTCTCATTGGCTAGCCATTGAGACAGTTCAAAATACAACCAGCATGGCATCTCCCAGAAGCGTGGGGAAATGTTTAAATTGACTTGAGTTCCTAGTCAGGCATCCTCCATACCCAGCCTCAGAACCCACTTCAATACCCTACCCAGACAGGAAGATACTCATCTCCATGCATTTCAGCAAAGCGCAAAGGTCAGACCTGCTGACAGAGGCCTGAAATTGCAAATTTACTTGATTACAGAGCACACTACAAGGCCTCATCCAGGCAGGATGAGGACCACATATCTTTGTGCACAGCGCACAGAAGCTGGGCTTTTCAACAAGCATGTAAAATGATAACTCAATTAAGCCCAGAACCCACCTTAATATTTCACCCAAGCAGAAGGTCAAGTTTCAAAGCATTTTTATGATCCCATCTGTCTTTAGAAGTCACTCTGTCTAATCTCATATTCCACTCTGAAACACAGATCAACTATAAAACACACAGTCCTGTCTGGCCGGGGAATATACCCTGTAACATTACCCAATAAGGGGCAATCTCAATGTCCCTCTAGCGGTCTGCCTAATTTCCTAAAGCAACCAGTGATTTTTATTTTTTCCCAGCTAGTGTAGTTTAGCAAGCAGCCCCAATTGACCAAAGATCAAAGACAGTGGTTTTGTCAGCCCAGAGTCAACACTAACTGATCTATCCAAAAATTATAGGCTAGATAAAATACTGCAGGTCTTTCTTTGCTAAAGGACACCTGCAAAGTTAAAGTGGGCAGCTGCCTACTCAAGTGAACAAACACCTATGCAAAGTCACAGAAATTACAAAGAATCAGAGAAGCCAATAAAAACGAATAAAAGTCCAATGATGTAACCTAAATAAATAAGGATCTATAAAAAGAGAGAAATAATTTAGAATAATTCTCATAAAGAACTTCAGTGAATCAAAAGAACATACGAATAGAAAATGAAAGAAAATGAGGGGGGAGTGAGTGAACAAAATGATAAATTTGACATAAAATAGAAACAAAAAAGGAAATACTAGAGGTAAAGAATACAATGACTAAACTGAAAATAATAAAAAGCTTCAATAGGAGACATTATCATGTGGAAGAATTAATAAACTCTACGATTATTTGAAATTATTTATTCAGAGGAGCAAAAAAATAAATAAATAAAGCTTATAGGGCAATATCAAGAGACCACACATTGCATAATAGGAGTTAAAAAAATAAATAGAATTCTAAACCAGGCAAAGTGAGAACCAATAGGAGGCTCAAACTTCATCTGTTTGAAGTGTTGCCGTTCTGCAAACCCAGCACATACTGAATTGCTCTCTAATGTCCTCACTATTTCTAATTAAAATTATCAACTCTTCTCTTTAAGGTAACGAATCTTAGATAGTTAAATCCTTTGGTAGAAAATAAACTGCTAACTCAAGGCAAAGCACCTTAATGTAAGAATACTGGATAGATTACAGACTTCAATGCAAGTCTGAAAATAAGACTAGAGTTGCTAAGTTTAGTAAATAAAAACACAGAGTGCTTAATTAAATTTAAAATGTAGATGAGCAGCAACAAAATAAGTAGTTTAGTGTAAGAAGACTGGGTTGGGATTTGTGCCCATGGGATCCATAGAATGTGCCTCCTGCAGTGCCATGCTGCTGTACAGACACTCTGACTGGGCATATCTTTGGCCAATTTGCAGCGCAGCTTCCAGAGCTGAGGATGCTCACTATGCCTTCCCCATTTGTCTCTGGATGTCCTAAAAATATTCTTTTCTCTCTTCAGGTACTTGTGATGCTTCCCATGGATTAAGAAAAAGACAGTTATCCTGCCAGAACACCCAATATGATAGGGAAGCTGATTGTCCCCTTAATCTCCCTTTTTCCTGTGCAAAATGTGTGATTTGGGGGAAAATTATTGCACATACTTCACATAGGGCAAGTTAGGGGAGGAGATTCACAGATATGGTCATCCTGTTCTCTTATCATCTCATCTGCTTGGAAGTTTTTCACCTTTCTGTGACCCCAGGAACTTTGTCATCATCCTCATATTTAAGTACTGGGGTATTGCTTTGTGAAAATTTTGGTGTTTTTTTTTTTTTTTTTTTTTTTTTCTGTTTGTTTCCAGTATATGCTGAGGAGGTGAAGCCAACTTGCTCCTATGTGGTCATTTTGGTATTGGAAGTCTTCCTGAGCAAAACAAAACAAAACAAAACCTGGAGGCATTGCATGATCTAACTTCAAAATCTACTACAAAACTATAATAACCAAGACAGCATGGTACTGACATAAAAATAGACATGTAGGCCAACAATGACCGGTGGTGGCAGCAGCTGTTTCTTGTGGCAGTAATGGCAAGTGGTGAGAAAATGAGAGTTGTTTTTGTTGGTAGTGGTGATAGGGCTGGTGATTTCTATATATGTCTGTGTGTGAGCCATCAATGGTCAGTGTTGCTAGTTTTTTCGGTTGCTGGGGGTTTTTTTTTTGAGACATGACTTTGTGGCTGAATTCTAAGGTGTCCCATTTGGTTTTTGAGTTATTTCCTCAAGACTTGAGCTCTCTTTTAGAAGCTTCATTTGTTTGTGCCCTTAGAAGAGGCATCAACTGTTAATCTACAATTCTTTAATTTAGGAAAGTTAGGACATGTCTCATACCAAGACTTTTAAAATTGGGTAGGTAGGGAGAAGTGATCCTCCATTATAATAACTTTGCATGATGCTGAGCAGATTAAGTACTTTTTTCTTATTGTAAATTAAAGAATATAAATTATATATATTTATTAGTCACTAGTAAAAAAACAGAAAATTAATGAAGAAGAATTAAATCTTAAAGTTCAACAAACAAATAATTTGTTGCTGAAATTAAAAAAAAAAACTTTGGTCATTTCACTCAAGGATCTTTGTTTCAGATCATAAATCCACAATTTAATCCTAGTTTATCAGTTTTCCTATCATTTTAAGCAGCAATAATATAACTTAACACATCTCAAAATGTTCTATTTATATGTCTTTAAAAAAAATTCATCAAGGAGTTTTTCTTCTGATGGTTTAGCAATTACTGTTTAATTTAGTGAACTGAACACTCTATAATCAATTGGAGTGCCAAATTATATCATTATATTTTGGACATTACCTGTATAGATAAATTGCCATATTTTTTTATCTTCTGTGTTCAAGATGAATACCAAAAACAAAAAAGAAAAAGAAAAAGAAAACTTTCACAGCAATCTTATCTGTTCCTTACTCTTCCTCTGCCCCTTTAAGTGAGACAACTAAAGATTCCAGAATGAAAAAATCTGATGTTCTCCACTCCCCTCACTCATATAGAGAAAGCTGTAGCTTCTGACAGTACATAAGAGTACATTTGAAGGAGTCAGAATAGATTAACTAATAAATATAATAATATATAATTAATTAATATAATACTATTATAATAAACTTCTGTCTATAATTGGTACAACGTTATAAAAATTTGAGAGTAAATCATTCCAATCTAAAAAGCATAAATAAATAAATACGTGAAGATAGTCAATGAGAGAGGAAGATTATTCCTTTAAGTTTACTGATTTCATATGTAGAGACCGTGCTATAGAAATTATCAATAGTACTTGAGGGATAATTAGTATAAAATGTTGTTCTTTTATAACTGGTTATGACCTTTGGGGCTTAGAAATTTTCTTTGGAGCAATGAGTTAAGTGAGATACACACACACACACACACACACACACACACACCACAAATGCGTACATACATATGTATATGATTTGTTGCAAAATTCTATTCACAAAATAAAGATATTAATACATATAATTATATATGTATATGGGTGTATATATATTTAAAAACCAGTATCTGCTGAAATATTCTAGAACGGAATACTAAGGGACTAATGTAATTGTGTTCTAAATACATTTTATTTATTAATGGATTAGATAGCTATCTTATTTTGACTAATTAAAATATTGAAAGTACTTAAAGAAATTTAAATTGTATTGTTGTATTATGATTTCTCTAGTTCAAATGACCTGAATGCTTATTGTTCAAATAACCCGAAAATTTTATAATTGTCTCGCTCTTGTACTGACATGCAAAATATTTACATGTTATTTACTAGTAAGAAGATGACACAAATTTGAATATCCACCCACAAAGATAGTTAGGAACTGAATTTAGGTTAAAAAAAATTTACCTCTCCGTGATGATAATTATGCTACCACAATTTCTAAAAACCCTAGGCCACGTTTGGATAGCATGCTGACATAATCTATTTTGGCAATTTCAAATTAGCCTACAAATCAAGTTTTAAACAAACAAATAAAACAAAACAAAACAAAACAAAAAACAGCCAGCAGAATGCATTGGATAACATCTTATATTGGGACTTCTGTACAATACTCTTTTAGTTAGAACATGACATAATTCTTTCTGTTGCAAAAAAGTTCCATGAATTTAACCAACAGACAGAATATCACAACACAGTACTGTAGCTCAGTTTTAATTCAGACAGTTTACTTCTGGGAAAAGCTGGACATTTGGTCCTGTGGTTAATTAGAAGAGGTCAAGCTTGGAGAGCATTTAATTGCTATTTGCCTAATCCTTGGTGGAAAAAAGTGAGTAATAACAATTTAATAGTAATAATAGCAAAAATAATAATACAAGATTGACTACTTTAGAAAAATAATTTAAAATGCTTTTCAATATTGCCCTTATGACTTAAACAATAAGAGACTTAAGGTAAAATGCATTAGATACAAAGTACAATATGGCAGAAATAAGAAAAAATAGAAGTACAGCATTAGTTTACATTAAGGACTAAAATAAATCTTTTACTTAATAAGACTTTTAGGAAAATATGGCTGTGACTTTTTAAATTGAAATAATTTACATAATATGTCTGCATTAGGTAAAACTACATTTTACAATAAAATACGATAAAATAAATTTTTGACATGGTCTAATCAAATGGCAGCATATCAGCATATCTGTTATTTCACCAGGGAAAGGAAAGCTAAGAGGAAAAAATAAGACAAAAACAACCTCAGTTATGTACTTTTTATCATGCTTTTGCTGTATTTTGTTTTGAGTCAGAGTCTCACTCTGTTGCCCAGACTGGAGTTCAGTGGCACACTCTTGGCCACCTCAACTAGCTGGGATCAGGTAATCCTTCCGCTTCAGTCTTCCAAGTAGCTGGGACTGCAGGCACGCACCACCACACTCAGCTAATTTTTTGATTTAATGTAGAGACGAGGTCTCACCAAGTTGCCCAGGATGGTCTCGAACCCTTGAGTTCAGGTAATCCTCTCGCCTCTGCCTCCCAAAGTGCTGGGATTATAGGCATGAGCCACTGCACCAGACTCTTATCTTGCATTTTTATCATTAAAAACAGTCCATTCTGAGTCAGGCAGCCTGATTGTTCTGAAATTTAAGTCTATATTTTCAATAAACTCTATAGAATTTTGTAGCTTAATAAAATACACTTTTTTTTTTTTTTTTACAAAACATGAAATAATGGGAAATAAGGTCTGTGTGTCCACTTTCTTGGGTATCATTTATCTTAATTTTTGTTCTGCATCTGTAACTGTAAACCTATAATGCTTTATAGAGTATACTTTTATTTGTGCATACAAATTTGTTATTGAGTTGTAAAAAGGGGGTCTGACAGTGACTTCTAATTTTTCTCATTTAAAAAAAATAAACTATTATTTGACATGCATTACCTTTTGGTGAGAATGGAGTATCTGGTAGTCAGCCAATTAAGGCTTCTACCTTTTAAAATGACTTAAAACCAAACAAAATATGGATATAGCCTGTTTGAAAGTGCCAGAGAGCTGTGTCAAAAGGAATTAGAGTGCTAAGGCATAGGGCAGAAAAAAATCTTGGAGTAGTTCTCTAGCTCATGAAGCTGTTTCTGCTCTAAGAGAATTTGCTAATTCCAGTTAAAACAGGAGGTTAAAGATCCAGGTCATAGCCCATTGTGTACCTGTGATAGATACAGATGCCAAAAGAATTGTTGGTGGAGACTTGGAGATTTTCAAGACATGACTGTCTAATCTCTTACTATATTTACTGAATACTGGAGTTGACTAAAATTTATGGTTAAAATCATTAGCAAAAATGTCTGAGGAGCAAACAGGATATATTTGCAAGTTTCATGAGTTAAACGTTTGATTTCAAAAAGCACTAGAAAAATGGGCCTGCATATAATTTTGCTCATAGAATCATTCAGGATTGACCTAAAACTATTTTATCTAAGACTAATGAGAATCTGAACAAAGAGTATGTACCAGACCAAGCACCTGAAATTGCTTGTTTGAGATTAAGCAATGAATAACTGGGATTGATGAAATGTAGCTGACCTGAAGAATGGAAGCTAATCACATCTCCTTGAGTAATTATTTCCTTGAGTGAAATATCTGATTAAGCTGTAGCAATCTTAGAATTGTTGCCTTTCTGGAGTTGAGATTGTCTATAATCACTAAGCCTCTCCCCTTGTGAACACCCACACATGATATGGAATGACTGGTACATCAGATGTCATGCATGGAAATCAGTAAATTATTGTCATGCGGTTATAAACATTCTTTTCAGTTTTCTCATCTGTACTTTTTTCTTCAAGATATGTAAATGTAGTGTCAGGCGAAGCCATGTTTTTGTCAATTATACAGTGGTCTTCAGACTGAATTTCAAAGACCACTTCGGCTAATCAGAAGAAATGGATGATCAAGCTATGGAATCAAGATTGTCTACAGTCATAAAGCACACAATTATAAAAAAAAATCACTTTAGGCCAATTAGAAATCCAAAACGCAATCTTAAAACTCCCTGAAAAAACTTGTATTGCTGTCAAAGAAGCTGTGACCTGACTTACAGCTGAGTTTTCAGCACAACTAACTCAAGTGAAAAGTTGTGGCATAGAGTCTTTAGATTACTGAAAGAAAATAGCTCCCGGCCTAAACTTTTAAATTCAGTAAGTATATTACTCCAAATGAATAGTTTATAAACATTTTTCAGACAAAAATTTAAATGTCCATTGCAATCAAATTTTGTTAAGAGAAATACACTAAAAATTCTTAGCACAAAGGGAACATACTCACAAAGGGAAGAATGGAATTGCATAAGAAAGAAAGGTCAGGGAAATGTTGAGACATGGGTAATGCAAACAAATGTGGGGGTTTTTTGTTGTTGTTGTTGCTGTTTTTGTTTTTGTTGTTTTTTATTTGTAGAGATGAAGTCTAGCCAAGTTGCCCAGGCTGGTCTTGAACCCCTGGGCTCAGACAGTCCCCTCACCTCGGTCTCCCTAAGTGCAGGGATTACAGGCATGAGCCACCACACTCTGTTGACTGCATATTGACTACACAGAATAAAAAGTATAAAGTTGTATGAAAATTAATATGTAAGCTAATATTTCTATGATATTAGCAATGGTGGAAGATGAATATAGTTGAAGAGTCCTAAACTATCCAGAAATGGGTAAAAGCTATAATTTAAATTCCATTTTTAAAAAATCAGGCATAAATATAGGAGCCTTTATGGTGATCACTAACACAATAGTAAAACATTATATATATAATACACCAACAGAGGGAAAACTAGAATAATCGATTAATCAGACCTAAAACAAAAGGTAGAGTAAAAAACATAAAGCAGATACCTTACACCAAAAAAATGATGTTTTACTATAAACACAAATAAGTCAATAATTAAACGAGAAACTACAACTCCAACTAAAAAACTATCAGACTAGATTTGAGAAACAGCAGTAAATAATACTGTTTACAGCCGGGCTCGGTGGCTCAGCCTGTAATCCCGTGCCTTTGGGAGGCTGAGGTGAGCGGATTGCCTGAGCCCGTGGGTTCGAGACCCGCCTGGGCAGCGAGACCTCATCTCTACAATAAATCAAAAAAAAAAAAAAAAAAAAAAAAAAAAAAACCAGCCGGGCATGGTAGCGCATGCCTGTAATTCCGGCTACTCGGAAGGCTGAGGCGGAAGGATCGCCGGAGTCCAGCAGGTCGAGTCTGCGGTGGCCGGAAGCGGCCACTGCACTCCAGTCTGGGCGACAGAGTGAGACTCCAACTCAAAAAAATAAAAAATAAAATAAAATAAATAATACTGTTTACAATATATGTGCTTTAAACATAAGTCACAAGAGGTTTAAAGGTAAAAAGGTTAATATACATCAAATACATGCTAAATAAAAAAGTCACATAGATGTATATTAATCTCTAACTATTTGACTTTAAAGCAACAAGTCTAAAGATAAAAATATGAGCATTTCATGGTGTTAGAAGCACGGTCTTCCAAAAATCAACAACCACTCAATAAAATAGCTCAAAATAGATAAAACAAGCAACTCATAGAAGTAAAACAGGAAATAGAGTTTGTAGAGTCAGTAAGTTTGTCTGCTTAACATAAGCAATTTGAATAAGGATAGTACAGGAATATCTGCATTAATTTGATGTGAACATAGACTATTTACCTAATTGACTATATATCTTGGACCATAAAGCAAGTATCAACATATTTTACAATGTTAAATTTTTTCACAGTATAGTGTCTGACCAAATTGATTCTAGACTGGTCCATAAACAAGTCTCTATAAGTTTCAAAACTTTGAAATTATGCAGAATCTTATCTATTGATATATAACTTCAATAAGAAAGCAAGAAATAATAATTACCATGTAGCTAAACCAAAATGAGAAAATATTTTGTTGTGATGGAAATATTCTTAAGCTAGATTGCAGTGATGATTGAACACTGTGAATTCTTTCAAATATACGTTTGCAATGGGCAAGTTGTTTGGTATGTATGTATGTATGAACTTATTTGTTTAATACTTTTTAATATTATGAAAACATAAATTGGATTTATAAACACTTTAAGTTCAGTCAAATCTTCAATTTCCCAAAATGACTTTACCCTGAGGTCATTAATTGATTAAACTTAAATTTTCCAGTGTGATTTTTTAAAATATATCATTCTAAAGTAAGAAGAGAAATAAATAAATAAAATGCAACATGAGGTTTAAACATGTTGATAACTTATAAACAGGTAGAATTTTTTCCAGAGATGATGATATTCTTAACAGTTTCACAAATCGTAACATAACGGATGATTTCAATCACTTAAATTGGAACATTAGTCATCATTTAAATAGATATTTAATTTACTTAATTAGATTCAGAAATAATATCAGCTTTTACTCAGAATGATATGACACAAGAATGATTCTAAAGGAAAATTCTACTTTGGGAAAGAGGAGTCAAAAATATTTTAAAAAATAATTTGAGTAAGCAATCAAAAATATTTTTAGAAAATAGAGGAATTATTTTTGTCATTTAGCAGTGTTTGGTTGTTTGGATAAGTGAAATGGTTTTAGCAAAATAAGGGATTAAGTCTAAGGTTTTAGATGATTTTAGAGCAAGTATGAAATATTTCCAACTCCGGGAAGCTAAAAATATATATATACATTTTTTATTATACACTATATATTAGTATACTATGTAGTATACTATACACTATACATATACTATACATATGTACTATATATAGTATATATTATATGTACGATATATGTGTTATATATATAGTACATCCAGCTACACATCGCCTGATTCAACAACTGTCAGCAATTTGACAGGCATTTCTTGTCCATTAAACTTTCACTTTTACTTAACTATTTATTAATGCATGCATGTATTCATTCAGTTAGTTGTTCTTTTTAAAGTTTACTAGTGCATTTTGTATTGTTGGAGTATTTTAATGAAAATATTCAATTATAATATTCAGTTGACTAAGACTAAGTAAAAGGTAAGAACATTTGTTATAGCAAACACTGTATCATTATCATACTTATAGTTACCAAAAATATTTCCTTAATATCTATATTTTCAGTTCATAATCACCACCCCTTTTGCATTAAACAATGCATATCTGTTTAAATAAGGATACAATAAAAATTTATTCATTAAAATTAGTTAACATCGATCTAAAATTATTTTTGTTCTCTATTAATCTATCTTTCTTTAACTTCTGAAGCCATTAATTTGCTGCAGGAGTCAAGTTGTTGGTTTTATAAAAGTCCTCACTTTAAAAAAAATAGTTTATAAAATATATAAACATTCAGCATGCAATATGTCCTCAATACTGTGCTATACACCTTTTAAATATGAAAATATAACACATGAATCTACTGAATTTTACCACAAAATAATTTGTAAGATACAATTATGTTTTCATGACTTTTGGGGTATACCCTAATGGTCAAGGGACAGTAAAAAGTTCTTACAACTAAACTACTGATATTTAACTACTTACAATTTTTGTCATTACCCAAACCAAATAAGTAACAATTTTCAATACTGCCAAAGAGTAAACATATATGAATTATTAAGAAAAACATAGTGTTGCCTTTCACAGAGAAAGGTTATAAGTTACCTCTATAATGCAAATTATTTTAAATATTCAATATAAAAATAAGATTAACAAAAGCAAGAAAACAGAACATGTCACATAACATTGAATGTAATACTTAGAAGAGTCTGTAGAATCTGAATTACAACTAAGATGTCAGTTTCAATTAAACATTTATATCAATTAGTAGTCCTCCAAGTCTTCTGAAATTATTGAATTCTTCTTTGCATGAACAAATTGAGGACAATTATAATAGCATAGTACATAAATATTTTATGGACTTTACATAGGATAACCATACAATCTATTTTCCAGATTAGGACATAGTTAAAGTACAACTTTATAACATTTACAAAAAACAACTGGGCACAGATGACTCATGCTATTAATCCCAGCACTTTGGGAGGCCAAAGTGGGAGGATTGTTTGAGCCCAGGAGTTCAAGACCAGTCTAGGTAACATAGCGAAAGATCCTGTCTCTACAAAAAATTTTAAAAAATAATAGTCTAGATGTAGTGGTGCACACCTGTTGTCCCAGCTTCTTGGGAGACTGAAGCAGAAGGATCACCTGAACCCTGGAGGTCAAGGCTGTGGTTGCTATAAAGGTGCCACTCTATTCTCGCCTTGGCAAAAGAGTGAGACCTTGACTCAAAATAATAATAATCATTATTATTATTTAGAAAAGATGACTCTATTACGTGTTACCCAGTGAACTTGGAATGCAGAATTCCCCTATATTTAGGAAATGTCTAGAATGTGGAGCACTGTTATTCTTGATGTAAAATAAACAGTAATAGTGCTTTCACTATATCAAAATCCAGGCAATCACAATATCAAATAAAAATTTTAGAAGTCAGCATAAATAAATAATCATATCTGCCTTCCCATCAGTTACTTTCTTACACAAAGCCATAAGAATGTATAAAGCCAAAGAGGGAAAAAAGAAATATATAAAGCCCAAGAATAAAATGTCTTAGAGAACTACAAATATATACATCATCCTTCTGAAGTCATTTTTCTATACTTTGCTTATATAACCAGATTTTTATAAGGTGATTATAAATGCATACCTTTTTATAAGTGAAATCAGTGTGAGAAGAAGATTAGTTAGGTGATCATCAGTAGGGTCACTTATCATTCCTTTAAATGGTGAACATCTATATATTCCAGGAACTTTTCTGGGAAATGTGTACCAGTGGTATACAAAGCATTTATGCTTTCTTTTTCCAATCTGAAGATTAGTGGATACTAAAGAAGACAAATAAACAAATATTATAAAATTTTAAAATGTGAAAAGATGTACAAATGTCTCTAAAAGATAAAAATGTAAAACTGAGTGACTATTTTTAAAAAAATTCTCTCTGTGAAGATTTCAGGTAGGTTAAGACCTAAAGTATAAGTCTAATTAGTAAGACAAGTTTCAGTTATGTGTAATGAGACATAGAATGAAGCATGTTTAAAAATGCATTGGCACAAATGATCTTGATGTTTTAAAGATCATAAAAATAAATCTAGATAAATTGTACATTAAATATTAACAAAGGCATATAAAAGTAAAGTTTGGAAGAATAGAAAATGTCTATATCACATATAGTACAAATAAGAAGAATATAATATAATCCAAACTCTAGATGATCTTGAGGATATAATAAATCACTCTGAATAAATATGCTGGGATCATAAATGTTAAAGTAAGACTAACAAGGTAAAATCAGACGCCTACTTATAGTCCATTATTTACATTTCAATTTCATTAAAGCATAAAATTTTCCTTTATACTTTATATGTAAGGTCTTGGGGTTGACTACAGATATCTAAAGTAAGAGGAATAAAAATGAGACACTATACCAGCAGCAAAAACAGTTAAGTGGTAGCAAGAAGAATGTTGAAGAAAAAATAATCACACTTATTTAATATGGATAAGGCATGACAGTGGCACAAAAATAACTAGAGGAAAAATCACAAAGCTTAAATGAGTATAGATATTATGATTATTTATAATTCTATATTCACTGAGCATTCTTTCTCACCTTCACCTCTTCTTGTATTTAATTTTCATTTGCCCCACAGATTTTAAACAAGTAAATTCATGCTTTAGATTGAGCATGAGGAAAATGGAACAAACTTGACAATCTATTAATCTATAAATGTAAAGATCACCAAAAACTATGATGGCAATGTCATTGAATGTCTTGGAAATTTTAAAACCAGGTCTACTGGTTTTAAATATAACTAACTTTTAAAAAATCTGACTTTTCTAAAAATTTCTACAAAATGTTTTGTGTAATTATGGAATATTAGCATTGTAATGTGACAGATATACAGAATATAATTATGAAATAAGAGTATCAAATCCCAATAAAAGAAGATATCAACATTTATATTAAATTGTTGATATCACTTTTAAGCAAACAGTATCTAACCTTCAAACATTAATAATAATGACGGTTTATCAGAGAGAGTTTGGCTCAGGGAACAGAAACCACCCAACATAATTTACAGAAGAAACTGATAAGAGAATTAAATGTTTATACAACTGTTGGAAGGGTTGATGAATGGGTTCTCACTAAGTCTCCTAGAATGATTACAATAATAATATAGATCAGACTCCGCAGAGAAGCAATTATCTTTGAAGGCACTAATGAAATTGTGAGTTCAAGGATGTTTACCTTCTTGCTCTCCTCTTCCCTATAACCTGAAATTATGATCTAGAAATCAGAAAACTGGAATGAAGATGAAACTTCCACTGCTGCTATCAACAAGACTTCACCTCCACATTCTGTGAGTGGAAGCACGAGCATGGATTTATGTCACAAAAGATCTGGACCTGGGCTTTCCTTGTGCAAAGATGTTTATGAACTTATTAAATTGATTTACTTCACCTAAGTCTATTCAGATAACTTCTGCTTGGTCATGGGTATATCACACTTTGTATATATTGCTGAATTTGATTATCCAATACTTGTAAAGGATTCTTGGGTCTATGTTCTTGAAAAACATATTTGTGTGTCTTCTTTTCTTGTAATGTCAGTGTCAGATTTTTGTGTTTGGGTAATTCAGTCTTCCTATAGTAAGTTGTTGAGAATCCCTTCTGTTTTCTGAAAGTATACATCTATTAAGGTGATATTTGTTATTTGAAGGTTTGATAGAATTCCTCCAGTGAAATCATTTTTGCCTGGACATTTATTTGTGGGCAAGTCTTTTTTTAAGTACAGATATTTTATTTTAGTATAAACTTATTTTTATATTATAAAGAATGTTATTTAGGTTATTTTTTCCATTTCTTCCTTTTATTTTGGAATGGTAAGGTGTTTTGAAATTGTTTCCATTTAATTTAGGCTATCGTCTTTTCACATAGAGTTCATGATTTTAGCAACTGTGGTATTGTTGATTTATTTATTTTTTCTGTATTTTCCTGATCTGTATTTGTTTAGATTGGTTTCTAAATTTTATTAAGATTTTTAAGAATAAACTTTTGGAATTTTTAAAAATTTCTGAAATTTTTGTCTTTTTCTACTTTTCTGTTTTTGCTCTTAGCATTCCCTTTCCTTTGCTATCTGTGGGTTTATTATGTTCTTTTTTCCCCTTAATGCATTAGCATGGAAGCTTAGACAAATGAGTTTATACTGTAAATATTTGTAACATATGCATTTAAACAATATTTTTTATCTAAATACTGCATTATCTTCATCTTTAACATATTAAAAATAAATATTTTGATGTGGCTTCATTGATATTCAGTTTAAAATATTTTACAGTTTTTCTTTAAATTTCTTCTCTGACTTGTAAGTTATTTAGAAGTGTTTGTTTAATTTCAAAATATTTGGTAATTTTTTTAAGCATATACTTGTTGATTTCTAATTTAATGCAGTTATATTGAAAGAACACATTTAGCATATTTTTAACTATTCAACATTTACTATAAATGCTTTATGACCCATAATTTGGTAAATATTTTTTGTGCACTTAAAATACTTTATAATTTTGAGTTGTTCAGTATGTTTATCTCATAGATATCAAATCCTAAGTGTTGTTGACAATATTGTCCAAATATTTAACATTCTTAATTATTTTGTTTATGGTCTATCGGTTATAGAGTGTTTAAACATTGGCAGGGATTCTATGGGTTTTCACTGTACTATTCTTTCAGAATATGTTTCTATATGTTTAAAATATTTATGATAAAATATTTGTGTAACAAGAAAGACTCTACTTCTTAAAAATACTTTGTTAATTTACAAGTTTATCGAATACCATACTTTTTTAAAAACAGTAAATGTATCTGAAAAATGAAGAAACAGAGATTAAGATATAATCTATAAAGACAGTTAAAAACCAAAGAAGTAAAGCAATGTCATCATGGTATTTGGATGACTGGATCTTCAGCTCATTAGTGGAAGATTCCCCAATGCACAACTGGGGATGATTTCAGACACACTTTTGCAAGGCCTCTGTAAAAAGCACTACATGATTTTTTCTAAAAGGAATAATCATGTGACACTAAAAACATTCTTAATACTTAATACTGTTAAATAAGGTAGCCTTGCAATAGATGATTATTGTAATTTGGTTAGTGTGAATCCTGAAATGAATTTTTAATGTAATTTGACTTAATTGATGGACATTTAAACTTAAATACCTATATGTGTTTAATGGCTATCATATTTGATGGTAGAGCTTATAGCTTTTATTATTACACTCTTTAAAACCACTGTACAAAGTAATAAAGTTAATTTAAGCATTTTATTGGTCAACTATTCCACTGTATTTAAGTAGTGAAGAAGGTGATAACAGATGTACAATCCAAATCATTGCCATTTCTAAATTTTTATTATTCTATACAGAATAACTAAAGTCAAAATTTGTCATTTTTACTTCAAGAAACATCATTTGTATGACAATTATAACAATGAGAAACATTGTTTTCTCTAAATGAAGTTTTCAAATCAAATATGCTTAAATATTATTTGATAACAATCAAATATAAAACCTCTGTACTTGTTTCACATAATTTAATTTGTAATTTTCAGAAGAAATTGTGTGAGTGGGAGATTCCTTTATGCTTTCACTACTAATACATTGCCCTGAACATCATTAATTGAGATATTCATTTTTCATCAACATGTTTGGAAGAAAATAGGTATAGTATTTTAATAGATTTTTATTAATGTGTAGGCAACCCCTTTGGGTCCCTTCCCACTCTGGGAGCTTTTCTGTCCTCTCAATAAATCCTACTTTCAAAAAAAATGTAATAAATATTTGTATTATATGTATAATGCAAAGCTAATAGAGAGCAAAAATGGCATAATATATGATAAACATTAACCTATTTCTCTTAACTTTCTGAGTGACATTAATGTTTATACTTAAAATTTTTTATAACCAAAATTGGGTTGATGTATTCTTTCTGAACAAATGTTTTATATTTAACTTTGTTTTATAAGTCTCAACGCATTAATGCTTCAAAGGACTGGTCTTTCCTTGGAGAAAGAGTATTTAATAATATGATCAAAGACTTTGTCAATTAACATATAAACAAGAATGGATTTCTCAGAAATAGAGTGCAAATTTCAGGGCCCTTCACTATGTGGGCCTCTTCTAGATTCTGAAAAGAATTTGTACACAATCCTAGTATAGATACTGAGAAACAATTAATAGTTCCTATTTTTAAGAATTGAGAACAAATTTCTGAAATATCCACCATCAGTTTTTATCATCAGATTCAAAGACATAAAATCGATGCATTTAATTTAAAGTAACAGTCACATTCCTCTTATTTAATTATAGAAATTGATCTTTAGAGACAGAGGTCTGAATATAAAAGTGAGTTTGTTACCCCCTTCACTAAACCTCTGCTTTACTTCATTTTTCGTTTATCTGGTGAAAATTGCAGGCTAACACTAAGACAACAGTTTGCGAGAACACCATCAAGTTGAAAATGATTTTTTCCATTTCTTCTTAGAAGATGATCAATAGCTTGTAAGAATCCTACATTTGTAGTTTTATAGAAAAATACGAATTTCAGATATAAACTACTAAACATCACAAATAAAGATATTACCTTTCCAAAATGGAGCACCATTACTACCAAATTCAGAATTAAAATTAAACAATACTAAATATTCCAGTGATTTTGTAAATATTGTAATTTTGGGGGAATGAAAGTATGTTTGTGGCTGAAAAATACATGGCTTTATATTTTTGCATATTTGGTTATTTGTTTTTATATAAATATTAATGAATGCATGTTTACCTATGCACTTTGTTTATCTATAACATGAAATCCATATTTGCTATTTATATTAGGGGTACTGATAAAGACAAAGAATGTAGGTAACTAGTATGAAGGAAATGAAAGAGGAACACAGAACCTGCTGAAAAATTTTTATATAGTCATAAAAGTCATATAATTGTACACAAGTTTCTGTAGTTTATTCAAGTGAAATCAGCTAAGTGAGAGAAGATTTTCCTTTTTTGAAAATGTACTGTGCCGACAGGAGTTTACCGTTATGTATTTTCAACTGATGGAGGTAGATCTACACTGGTCATTATGACTTTCATCTCAGAAGCATTTTAGTCTAATGTTTCTGAAACTAAGGAAATATTGCACATTTTGAGCCTTTCAACTATTGTACTGATGAAAGCAGCTCACTCACAACAGCATTTTTAATTTGACAGGGGATTACAAAAACATTGGGTGCTCTTTAACTGTTGTCACAGCCATCTATTACATTAAGAACAAGTTGATTTTAATATTTGCCAAATTAAAAAGCATTGTATCATGCTAACCTTGGGTGTTCATTTACATAATTGGCTCTCTGCTTGCTGTATATTATGTGACACCCTCATTTGATTACTGTTCATTTTTCTGAAATTCTGAAGCAGCCACTAACATAACCTGCATATTAATATTTCATTTTCATCAAGCCTTATTTTATGCAGTCAAGATGCAGCAAATGTTACCTTTTCATTAGTAAGCTTGTTATAAGTCACTTGTTCCAGAGCTTTTAAAAAACAAAGTTCAACTCACTTATTTATCCTGTTCCATAATAGAACAATAAAACTGAGCTGCAAAGGTTTAGTTTAAATAGGTAAACAATACTCCTGCTTGATTGGCCTTGAGAAAAATCTCTGAAACTTAACTAAGAAAAATGTAGCATTCATTGGCCCCAATAGCAGTCAGCTTTTTATAATAATAATAATAATAATAATAATAAAATGAAATCTTAATGACTTACAATAACAGAAATTTAATTTCTTTCTTAGATCTGCAAGTTGACTGTGCCTCTGCTGGGCTCAGCTGAGCTAAGTGCCTGGTTACAAGACTGTGTAGTGATCACTTATAATTCTATGTTGCCTGAGCATCCTTTTTGAATATAGGGTTAACTGTCTCATACTAGAAGCAGAATTTGGTCACCATTGACACAATTTCCAGTTCCCAGCCTCTTTCCAGTTACTCAGTATGGTCAATCCAGATATCTACTCTAAACAACTTCCTGATAACCTATATATGGAACTAGACACAACCTGTTGAACTCAACTCATGTCCGGCATGGACTACAGACCACTTTTTGATCACCGCATAACCCTACCTGTGGGACTCACGTTGAAAACTTAGTAGGCTGTCTGCCAGGATTAAGATGCAAACTTCCATAACCAAATCCTCTGATGTCCTGTCAAGGCAGAGCTAGAGTTTATAGTCACTCTCAAGAGAGACTTCAAACCAAATTAGAGAGAAATAAAACAATTTGGTCCATAGCTGTTCGACCTGTCTGCCATTCTACGACTGATAAAGCAGTTGAGTAATTGGGTATTGTGATGGTTAAGTTTACATGTCAACTTGACCGCACCATGAAGTTTCTAAATTAAACATCATTTCTGGGTGTATCTGTGAAGACGTTTTCAGATGAAGTTAGCATTTGAACTGGCGAGCTCAGTAAGACAGATTATTCCCCTCAGTGTGGGTGGGCACCATCCAATCCATTTAGGGCTTGAATAGAACAAAATGATGAAGGAAGAACAAAGTTCTCCTTTTGCTTACTGCCTGCCTGCTCAGTTTTTTCCTGCACTTGGACTGGGATTTGCACCATTGTCCCCAATGGTTATCAGGCATTCCTGCTTGGACTAAACTGCATTACTGATATTTCTAGGTCTCTAACTTACAAATGACAAATTGTAGGACTTAGCCTTCATAATTGCATGATTCGATTATTCCTAATAAATCTCTTTATTATAAAGTCACATCACTGACATTCATTGACAAAAATAGCAATGGTTAAGAATGGCCATCAGTGGTCCAACCAAATATCAACTTTTCTTTGACAAGAAAAAGGAGAGTGAATACTTGCTGAAAAATAATATAAGTTATCTTACTCTTTCCAGGAAAAGTTTTAATTTGCTAGGCAATTCTCACTTAGACTTCATAGCAACACCGGTAGGCAGATTTTGGTTGCTTGTTTATCTTTTACAGATTTTGAAAGGAAGTAAAGTTACCCACACTGAGGAACATTTATGAGATTGATGTTTTTACTGAGACAGGATTAGAATGTAGACTTATTTAATCCAAAAAACTTTACAGGGTTATATTCTAGAGAGTTTTCTTCCATCGACATCACTCATATCACTATCTCTCACTTTATGGATTTAATTTTTAAAACTTAAAACAGTGTGATATGGCTAAAAAAAATCCAATTTTTGGTGTTTCTTCTTTTGTTCATGCAACCGAAGTCAAAATTTCTAATGACATTAGTATTTCCCTATCTTGGATGAGATGTTTTAAAGAAAATATACAATTTAGTTCTAAAAAGGATTCATAGTAGTAATCCATAATTTTTTCTTCCAAATAGTGTCCCTGTAAAGCTAATTTGTAGATATAAAAAGAGTGAAGATGATAACCTATAGTAATTTTACGTAAAAAGATATGGAAAAAAGATATCCTACAACATAAATTTCAAGATTGCCTGTAAATCTCTATGTCTTGTTAATTTACAAGTGCCATGATCAGCATTAAAGGAATTGTAATGATTTATATATGCATGGAATTTATTTTGCATATATACTATATATCAGGGGAAACTCATCTAGGATAATGACTGAGAAAATAAGAAGAAGATAAAAGAAGAAACTGAAGACAAAAGAATCCCCAATTCTACAAAGATGCTATAAAAGTTTCAATTTTAATATATACATATGTAATATGTATAAAAGATATTTATATTTGTATTTCTTAATGTTCAGCCTGACCTCGTCTTTTAAAAAATTTTGATTAGAGTGACAAAATATTTTCAACAGAAATTTGAAGAATGATAATATATACATATATATCATTTTCACAATTTTTTTTTCATTCTCTTAGTATCTCTCCTCAGCAATCTTTGGCTGGAAGGATGATGTAGCAAACAGTGTTAAATATGCCTGCATGAAGTTAATAAAGAAGAGCTACAAATTTATAGCTCGTGCATCTGAATCATAGGCTTGTTCTCTTTTTAATAAATTATTGCATCTAAAAATATAAATGCTTGGCAATTTTACTGATTGTGTGTGTGTGTTTTAGATGCTATAATGTGTGATTTTTTCACAAAATGTAAGTATTTAAATAAGATAAGTTCTTTGTTGTATGTAACAAATGCTGATTCTTCTAGACAAAGCAGAAAAGAGGCAAAACGTCAGTCTCAGAATTGCTAGGCACGCTAACCCTGAGCTTAGGCGTTCACAAATGCTCAAAGAAATAGATCAGGTTTAGGAAGAAAATAACTGCAGTCTCCAAGGAACCCTAGGTGATACTTGCTCTTACTCAAAATTCGACAGTCTACTCTGACCTATAGGTTACCACTACTGCCCCTAGAACAACTCTAATTAACTTATTTCTATAACTAACTCTTATTTCAATTAAAAACCCATCTGTTGCATATATTCCTGAAAATAGAGAGGCAGTATTATTGTTCACCAACATTTCTAGCTTTTCTGAGTAGTGGTACCCACACAGCACTCATAAAGATAAGGTTACCACACCGCAATGGTCAAATAAATGACAAAAGTTTGTTGCAGTTAAATAATGTATAATTACAAGTTGTTTTAATTATTATTATAAAACTATAATTAAAAGTGATGAGTCTATGTAAAGAAGACCTAAGTATCTACATGTAAACATCAAATAAAATAGCATATTACTTAAAATAAAAATTATGCTATTAATAAAATAATATAGCCGGGCTCCATGGCTCAGCCTGTAATCCCGCGCCTTTGGGAGGCTGAGGTGAGTGGATTGCCTGAGCCCGCGGGTTCGAGACCCGCCTGGGCAGGCGAGACCTCATCTCTACAAGAAATAATAAAAAAAAAATTAGCCGGGCGTGGTAGCGCGCGCCTGTAGTTCAAGCTACTTGGCCAGCTACTTGGAAGGTTGAGGCGGAAGGATCACTGGAGTCCAGCAGGTCGAGGCTGTGGTGGCCGAGAGCAGCCACTGCACTCCAGTCTGGGCGACAGTGAGACTCCAACTCAAAAAAATAAAAAATAAAAAATAAAAAAATAAAAATAAATAATATACCCCTAACATTTGAAATTTAGTAACAAAATTTATTGCATTGTAAGCTAAAATTATAAGTAGTTGCAATGCTAGAATAATAAGCATTACTTTTTTTCTTATAAAAATGTATAGTAAGCCGGGCTCGGTGGCTCAGCCTGTAATCTGGCGCCTTTGGAAGGCTGAGGTCAGTGGATTGCCTGAGCCCGCGGGTTCGAGACCCGCCTGGGCAGTTAGACCTCATCTCTACAATAAATCAAAAAATCAGCCGGGCATGGTAGCGTGCGCCTGTAATTCCAGCTACTCGGAAGGCTGAGGCGGAAGGATCGCTGGAGCCCAGCAGGTCGAGGCTGCGGTGGCCGGGAGCGGCCACTGCACTCCAGTCTGAGCGACAGAGTGAGACTCCGACTCAAAAAAAAAAAAAAATTTTTTAAAAGAAAATGTACAGTAATTTCCTTTAATTTATTTAGTTGATCAAATATAAATGTCCTTGCCTCCTGTGTTAATGCATATTGATAATATATTTTGTAATTTTATCTTTCCTTAAAAAAACTCGTTCTCAAGAAGCTATATAAAAGAAATTCACTGATAATAATGTAGACTTTTATGGCATATAATGTTTTGGGCAAGTGTTTTTTACAATTTCACTGACATCAGTAGAATTATCAATTAATGTATTTAAACTTTCAGCTAACTTTTTAAAATTTTACATGTTTTAAACTTCAATTTGGTTGTTATATTTCTGAATTTTAGCATAGTATTACGTTAATACATCAGTGATATTGAATAATAATTTCCACTTAATAAATTTATTTAAAATAATTCAGTTTTGTTTATTCTAGAACAGAAGAAAATAATTCAAAATGAAAAGAAATGGGAGTAATATTGTGAAAAATTTTGGAATTTTTTTCACATATTTATTAGACATAAGCACAAAAATCAATTTTTCAGTATAAATATCAAGGAGCTTCTACATTATGCACTCATTTTATAGCTGAGCATCCTGTAAAGGACTATTATTGCTTACCATATATTAAATTCCCTCTCTTTCTTAGTAAGAACCCTAATTTTATGAAGCAATGAGAAACTCAAGATAAAATAAACATATAGTATTCTCCTTGAAGATATTTGTCACATGCCATTAAATTGTACTTAAAAAAATACAAGCATTCATTGAAATTTTGTGACTATTTCTTTAAACAAGACTGACCATTCTTATATTATGAAGTGACATTGAAAGTTTCTTTTTTTTCTATTTGTCTACCTGAAATCTTTTTTTTTCTACTTGTCTATTGATATACAGTTTACCAAAGAAGTAAGAATAAATGCTTGATTTATCTTTTTTCAATTCTTCCCTTTGTATAACTAAAGCACAATCATTAAATTAAAAAAAATTAAATATTGACAAATTATAATTTTATATATTCATGGAGTAAAAATTGTGCAATAAGTATATGATGTGTAGTATTCGAATCAAGTTTATTAGCATACACATTAACTCAAATACTTATTTTTTTTCTTTTTTTTTTTTTTTTGAGTTGGAGTCTCACTCCATCGCCCAGACTGGAGTGCAGTGGCCGCTCCCAGCCACCGCAGCCTCGACCTGCTGGGCTCCGGCGATCCTTCCGCCTCAGCCTTCCAAGTAGCCGGAATTACAGGCATGTGCTCCACGCCCGGCTGATTTTTTGATTTATTGTAGAGATGAGGTCTCGCTGCCCAGGCGGGTCTCGAACCCGCGGGCTCAGGCAATCCACTCACCTCAGCCTCCCAAAGGTGCGGGATTACAGGCTGAGCCACCGAGCCCGGCTTACTTATTTTTTTCTAACTAAACATTGTACACTTTTACCAGCATAATGTCCCTCAAGTTTATTTATGTTAATGCAAATGACAGAATGGCCTGAATTTTTTAAAGAGGAATAATATGCCATTGTGTACTTATACCACATTAAAAAATTTTATCTGTTCATAAGTAGGTTATGTTTATATTTTAGCTATTGTTAGTAATGCTGCAATGAACAAGATATTACAGATATTCCTTCAACATATTGACTCCAGTCTCTGAATAAATACCCAGAAGTACAATTGCTACTATATTGTATTTCTATTTTTAGTTTTTGAGGAAACTCCATACTGTTGTTGTTGTTGTTGTTTTAAATAATAGCTGTATCTATCAATAGTGTACAAAGCTTCCTTTTTTCTAAATCCTCACCAACACTTAACTATTTTTATCTTTCATCTTCTGGATAATAACCATTCTGTCAAGTATGAGGTTATATCTCTTTATAGTTTTAATTTGCATTTCCTACTGCTTAGTGATGTTGGGCATCTTTTCCTATATCTATTTGTATATCATATTTGAATGTCTTCTTTTGAGAAATGTCTATTCAGGTCCTTCGTCTGTTTTTAGGATTTTTTTTCTATTGAGTTGTCTGAGTTCCTTATATATTTTGGATACTTACCCCCTATGAGATAATTTAAACCACTTTAACAGAAGGTTGGTATAAAATAGAATATTGCATTGTTATTAAGTGCCTACCCCAAATCCATTTCTAAGAGAGAATAAATCAACAGTTTGCTTACATTTGCGTTTTTGCATTTCCAGAAAAGTTTCCAAGCAGGTAAAATATTTCCAAATTATGATGTATACTCATACAAAATCATCAATTACATAGATTCACTAAGCCTCATTGCTATATTTTTTAAATATCTCAAATAATATTAAGTTCTAAAGTACTGTCATCTCCATAAAGATAGTCTTTAGTGATTGTATTTTTTAATACAATTTAAAAACAGATTTTTTAGTTCTTATCACATGTCCACTAAATAAGAACATCTAATATTGAAAGCCTTTGAGTCTAGATTTGTATGAGCAGCCAAGGAGACTTTAGTACATACCAAGACATAAAAATCATTGCCTTGGAAGTTACCTCTTGCAATCCCACATGAATGATAACTAAATCTGAGCAATTGCCTAGGATTTAAAAGACTTATGCAGGATTCATTATTCAGATATCCCATTTGCCAATCCTGTATTTCATAATTTTTTGGCTAATCATTAGAAATGACTTTCAGGGATTCTGAATATGAAATAAAAATGAGTTTATCTTATGGTCACCAGAATTTTGTTTTTTCTTATTTTATTTTAAAGATGTGGGGTACAATTCAGGATTAGGTAGTTAAGTGATCATTGTACAAGTAACGTTTGGGTCTCCCTTTGGACCCACTTCGCCTGGTTTTAGGTTGGGTGCCTTTATTGATGTTATGTGCTCCCCCAGCCCCAACTCCCCTGGCAGTGTCCCATTACTGTGAATCCCTTTTTTCTAGTATTATGATTAATGTTCAGGGTCCGCTTGTGATTGAGAACATGTGGTACTTGGGTTTTTGTTTTTGTGATAGAACACTGAGTATTTTAGACTGTAGATCCATCCAAGGTGCTGCAAAGTCCATCATTTTGTCCTTCTTTATGGTTGCAAAATATTCCATCGTGTATATGTACCACATTTTTTAATCCAGTCTACTTTTGATAGGTAGTACTGTTGATTCCATATTTTGGCTACTGTGGATAACGCTGCAATAAACATGAGTGTGCGGGTATCTTTTTCCTGGAATGGTTTGCGTTTCTGAGTATATTCCCAGAAAGGGGATTGCTGGCTTGTATGGGAGGTAGATTTTTAGATCTTTTGGGAATCGCCACATTGTTTTCCACAAAAGTTGTACTAGTTTACACTCCCACCAACAGTGTGGAAGGATTCCCTATGCTCCACATTCTCGTAATTTTTTCTTTATTTGAGTGATGTCCACAGTAAAAATAAGGTCAAATAATTGCCTTTTCTTTTCACTATATTATATAGTCATATGACATATAGATAAATAAACTGAATATGCTTATAGAATGACAGAAACTTTATTAATGTAAATAAAACTGGTAGAAGCACATTACAAAAGGATTGCAATCTGCAACCTGACTAGTGACTTCAGAACTTGATGGCTACCTTGGCTTTCTTTCACAGTTGTGTGTGTACTGTGTTGCTTCTTATGTATTCCATCCAGGGCACTACAGCAGCTATAAATGATCTTCTAGAAACACCAACAGGTTCATAGCTTCATTCTCTAACCAAAATGCAAGGATTAGGAAGCCCAGGAGGACAGAATACTTTTTGACTATACTTGCCCCATATTATTTCCGTTTCTTACTGAACACTATTGCCATGGTTGTTATGAGGCAAATCCTAATGCCCATTCATGTCCTACACTAATGTGAATAAAGGTGGTGTTTCATGCTTACCAGCAAGGGTTGTACATTCTCTGGGATAGAGCTCTGCCAATCACCTGTACCTGAAATAAACAATTTTGAAACAGATATACCACCTTAGCCTCTTCCAAAGACAGTAGGGGTAGGATTACAGAAAGGACAGAGCTGGAAGCAAGACACTTTAAATCTGTTTGAAGTATCAGTTAACCTCTCAAATGACCCAAGCATTAAAATGCCAAAAAAAAAAAAACAAAACTCATAAACATCTCTAGAGAACCAAACATATTCTTGAATATGTGTATATTGATAAGACCATTTTTAATGCCCTTGACCATCAATTTTATCATCTTTGTCATTTTCAGGTCTGATTCTATTTTTTCTTTATAATAGATAATATATTTCTAATTTGTTTTATGATCAATATTTTTAATTGGATTCTAAAGGGAGTGATTTATAGTGACTTTTTTTGTTCTTAAGCTCCTCAATTTTAGTTTTATTCTAAGATTGAAGAATATTATCATAAATAATTTGTTTTTTAAGGATTTCTTTTAAGGTTTGTTAGATAGATTCAAAATAGGCTTTTGGCATTAATTCCTTTCTTTTATTGTATAAATACAATTCTGAGAAGCCTACATGATGCCCATATGTTAGGGGTGTTTCCATTCGGCTAGAGGAAAAATGAATTATTCTTAATTCTATGTGAGTCTTAATATTGCTCTGAGTGTTATTTTCATTAATTATTTCTCTTGTTTCTGCTATTTTTTTCCTCAGGCATTTAGTTGAAGACTTCAGGAGGATTCTTTGCACATCTTTGGAGCTTGTTTGGGGTACTGGACATAATAGAATGAGTATCAAATAATTAACCACACATAACTGTACTAGTCTTAATTGAATTTAATGTGGTAAAAAAAGTAAAAAATGAAACATTTTACATATAACTCTTTTGGAAAGGTTGGTATTCTAAATGTAAGAGAGAAAATAATTTTTATTCTGTTTAGGGTACGTATGCTCTTTGTTGCTCTGAATAAAATGTATTGTCACAAGTAAATGAAGTGCTAATGGCTTATTCAATTACTGTTTGAATTTATCATCCAATGCAGGATTTTTAATATTTTCTAGCCTCTTTGTGTAGACTAAACATAAATAACTGGCTTAAGGTTTCAAAATAAATTAGTTTGTGACCAAAGTAACTCAGTGTATCCAGAAATAAATAACATCTAAATTTATTTTTTATTTTGCTAAGTTAATTTCAGCATGTGTGTTAGATAATAAAAATACTAATTCCTCATTGCCCTAAATAAATTCCAAATTTTTATATACTTAATCTTATTCCCTGAATTGCTAAATATTACAATGTGTGTTTATATTACTAACTTTGAAGAAGTATACAGACTTTCTACAAAAATTAATTTTAGTTTTCAAAAACATTTATTTAAGCATATATCGCATGTATGTGTCCCTGTTTGTTTTATTCATAGGTTATAATATCTGCTTATCTATAATGCAATCCATTTTAATTAGCTTCATTAAGTTTTAACATGTTACAATAAAATGAAATATGTTACATTTATATTGTGTCATATTATGAAAAAATTATAAATCAGTATAATGAAAAAATTATAAAACAGAAGTAGACAATTACCACCATGCCAAAAGCGTCCTTGTATCCATTCAATTTAAAACCCTCACCCGCAGGGCTCGGTGGCTCAGCCTGTAATCCCGCACCTTTGGGAGGCTGAGGTGAGTGGATTGCCTGAGCCTGCGGGTTCGAGACCCGCCTGGGCAGCGAGACCTCACCTCTACAATAAATCAAAATATCAGCCAGGCGTGGTAGCGTGCGCCTGTAGTTCCAGCTACTCGGAAGGCTGAGGCAGAAGGATCGCCGGAGCCCAGCAGGTCAAGCCTGCGGTGACCAGGAGCAGCCACTGCACTCCAGTCTGGGCGACAGAGTGAGACTCCAACTCAAAAAACAAACAAAAAACAAACTAACAAACAAAAAAACAAAAACAAAAAAAACCCTCACCCACACCCTAGGCATACACTAATCTGCTTTATGTCACTCTAGTTTACACATATTTTTGCTAGAGTTTTATATAAATAGAACTATAGAGTACTTTCAAGTTTCTGGTCTCTTTACTGCATCAACATGCATTTCAGATTCACCTATGATATTACAGATTACATTGCAAACATTCCATGTTATTCATTGTGCATAATTAGGGGATGATTAAAGTTCATGTACAGTCATGCAGCACATAATAACAGTTCAGTCTATCACTAGTCATTGAAATGTTGACACTCCCCTAAGATTATAACACCATATTTTACTATAACTTTTCTATGTTTAGATATACAAACACTTAATTTTGTTACAGTTACCTACAATATTCAGTGCAGTAACATGCTATGTAGGTTTGAAGCCTAGAAACAATAGATCATACCATATAACCTAGGGATTTAGTAGGCTATACTATCTAGGTTTGTGTATTTACACTCTGAAGTTTGCACAAGGACTAAATCAGCTAATGATTCACTTCTCTGAATGTATCTTCATTATTAAGAGATCACAACAGCCCCCCAATTGATTATTCATTATTTTTAGCACAATTAGGTGGACAAATCTATTCTGTTCTTATTTGATTTTTCTCATCATCATTGTCAATAAATAAATTAGTCATATATTTGTGAGTTCTATGTGTAATTTATACAAATACTATACAATCTGTACATATATTTGGATGCTATTGTAAAAGGAATATTTTTAAATTTCACATTTCAAATGTTTACTGGTAACATATAGAGATATAAATATTATTGTGTATAATATTGACCTTGTTTTCTGCAAACTTGCTTAATACCCCTAGCAACTTTTATTAGTTATTTTAGGATACTCTCCATAGGTAGTTGTGGCAGTTATGAATAGACAGCTTTAGTTTTCTTAATATGTCTTTTATACTTTTCTCATCTTATTGCACTTACTAAAGCATCCATTATATAGTACACTAGAATTTGAATTATTTTCATTTCAATTCACAACTTTACTTAGACTACAGAGATTTAAATTTATTTTTCCATTACCTTGTAAACTGTGACATTTCATTACTTTTAGTAGATCCTTTCATAGTTTTTCTAGGATATTTCTGGATGCATGCTGAAAAAACAGTGTAAACATAATTTTAATTTTTACTGTTCAATATGCTTGTCATTTATTTATTTTTCTCATCTTATTTTGCTCTCGTTAACTGTGAGTACAATATAGAAAGATGATAAAATCAGGATTTTTGCACTTCTAACTATCTTGCAATCAACTTGGCTTTCTTACTTAAACTGAAGAAATTGAATATATTGTAAGTTTAGGGGCTTTATTGTCATAAAATACTTATTGTGGTCTATTTCTGTGCCTGGGCTACTTTGCACACAGTAAAAGTAAAAACAATAGACAAAGACTATTGACTTTATCTCTGCTCAAAGTTGGTCAGAGGAGAAAGACAAATAATTATAAATATTATAATTAATATTACAATGTTTACTATAAAAATGCATATTAAAAAGTGGTTTTATGTGTAATCAAAGGGAGAAACTGTAAGCAAAAATTTAATTGATAAGCTAATGCTAAGCAAAGGCAAAAATAATGAGTAATTAGTGTAATCTAATGTTTGGAGGTAGGAAGTTGGTGATGTGTATTGAAAAGACTGCTTTTACCAAAAAGATTTGGACCTTGATTCAAACCTGGCCTAACATTCAGTCAACAAAGAAGAAAGATAAGTAAATTCATTTTAAAGATTAGATAATAACCAGAAATAGTGAATATATATGTTTATATTTTAAGTTTATTCCAAATTCGTGGAGAAATTTTGGATGTATTACTATTATAGTTTAACTGCGACTTTTAGAAAAGTTTATTATTTTTAAAGTTTACAAAATGAAGAACTGAGAACATTCACAGTCCTTTTTCATAGCACATAAACACAGGCTGTTGCTTATATAATAATCATTTACACACAAAACTCCTTGTATCACAGGGTAGTCAACAGAAAAGTTATAAATATCTTAAAGGCAAGACCTTATTTATTTTATATATCCAATCTCTAGTGCGGTGCTTACAAACCAATAAGATTCTGAACATATTTTTAAATTGTAAATAAACATTATATTCCCCGAAAAGTATTATTGATGATGAAGAACATGTACTTTAAAGATTCTTCAGTTTGGATCAAATTTTCTTCTCCCTCTTTTGTCCGTGGTAAGATATTGCTTGGTTATATGTTAAAACTAGCGTATAAATTCTAAACACTAATGGTCTTTTTTTTTTATAAAATCTACATTCTATTCTATCTTGTTTGTAGGACTATTTACCAAATTATGTCCTCTGCATTGTAATAGAACTATTTACTCCTTAATAAAATAATTTATATTTTTACTCATTTTATTAGATTTCCTTCTTTTACATCTTTATATTTTTATATGCTGCTGTCTTTTCCAGAAAGCAGATTTGCATAGACCAATATAATAGTGTCTTGCAATTTAGTTTTCTTTGACATTTCTCTCAATGTAGTTCTCTTCAAGCAAAAATCTTCAGTTGGTTCAAATTACCTTCTTCTACCCATCAAGCCTTGCAGGACAGAAGCCAAGATGACCTTACGTTTTTGTTTCCCTACATCTTACCTTCACCTTTAAACGCTCCTTGAATTACCCTAATTTGAATATCCGATCTGTTTGCTATTAAGAACTCAAACAAAATCCTTAAGTTTTAAAGCAATGGCTGCATATGATAATGAAAAAAAACAAACTTTCTGGAGACAGGCAATTAAGAATGCAATAAGTTTGATAAAAGATTATTAATATTTTTACCTAGAAAGACATCTGCTTTAATAGAGTGTCTGCAATGTTTTCATGCTATGCACTTCTGCAATTTGTGACTCCTGGTCTAAAAGAATTGTTTTTTTCTATATATAAGATTGTAGTTTCAAACACAGTAACACTTCCTTCTCTGTGCTTCTAGATGTTTTTGAATTATGCATACATACATCATGTATGTTAGAGAAATCAGTTATTATATTTCTGTATCTGCACCATGATTGTTAGTCTGTAGAAGGTACAATACTCTTATTCATCTCTGAATTCAAAGCTCAGTGCTTGTATTATAGTACCTACTAAACAAAATAATTACTGTTACTGATATTGTTTGCATATTTAATTCATCATTAATAAGCAGTTGTCCTATGAGGAGCCAAATGTAGGTCTGAAGACAAAGGGGCCTAGACAATTCTTGGAGACAAAACTCCTGATATTTCCCTTTTATTATTATTGTATTATCATAGAGAATATATCCATAGACTATGCTGTATTAAACTAGTTGATTTACTTTTGCATAAAAGTGATTGCATTTCTGTAATCCACATATGATCAATACATTCTAAGAAGAATGGACTTACATATAGGACATTTGAGGAATAAATGTAGATCTTATTTTTAATATTATTTTTGATAATTTTTAACCATTTCAAATAAATTATTGAGAATGGATTACCCAACCGGGCATGGTGGCTCAAGCCTGTAATCCCAGCACTTTGGGAGGCCAAGAAGAGAGGATTGCCTGAGCCCAGTCTAGGCAACTTGGTGGGACTTCATCTCTACAACTAATCAAAAAAATTAGCCAGGCATGGTAGCATGCACCTGTAGTTCTGGCTACTTGGAAGACTGAGGTGGAAGGAACCCAGCAAGTCGACGCTGGGGTGGTCATGAGCGTGCCACTGCACTCCAGCCCAGGTGACAGACTGAGACTCTGACTCATAAAAAAAAACAAAAAGAATGGATTACCCACCTTGGTCTCATTTGCCTGAGTAAACCTGAGCTATGTTGTAAAAACTTGATCTATTTTACACAAAAACATTCAGGAATTGTGGATGCTGTAATGATTTTCCAAGTCATTTAATCATAAAATACCCAATAAAATTCTTAGTAAAAAAATACTAACAATAATTTGAAAATGGAAAATTAAAGGTAACTCTGAATGGTTCTATAACTTTGCCATAGTATATTTATCACCTAAAAATGATGTTTGGAGGATTTTCAAGGGTCTCATGATTTTCATCTATTGATAGAAATTTGTGTTAATGAGTAAATATGAGCATATCACTCTAAAAATCACAGTGCCTTATCTGATAAATTATTTGGTTTTGTTTTTCTAAAAATGTTCTTGCATCAAGGTTTGAACAGTCATCAGACAACTAAATGGTCAAATAAAGAAGCCAACAGTATTAAAGATAGGTAGCATAAAAATAATACAACCAAAAAAAAAAAAAAGAAAAAAAAAAGAATTTTATCAGCAACTAACATGTGTGCCACCAGGAAAATCTTTTTATTTGATGCAACAATATCATCAATTGTGAATGCAAAAGCCAGTTCTTGCAGTTGACAATCTTTGCTTCTCTGTGAGTTGGATTGCACAGGTAAAAGAATGCTTTGTTAGCTACCCTCCCACTCTATGAGTCATAGCACCTGGATATTCAGGCTTAAGGAAAATCTGTTTTTTAAACATCCTTCTCCTAGGTAATATAACACAGATGGTCTTATCCCTAAGCTATGAGAATTTAAAATAAAATGCATTAAAGCATTAAATAAAATTATTTTCTGCCTCTAGTGTTTTTTTAGCAGTTGAATATTAAATCATTGAAATGTCAAGAGATTAGGAAGCAAGATATTATAATTCATTGCACTTGAAGTCTCTTTTAGGTCATTTTTGTAACATGGGATTTCTTGAAATTTAAAGGATTTATATTTCCTATAGTCAAAAATTGCCAAATACATGCATTTTTTGAAAGATTAACATTCTAGCATTTATTTGAATCATTAACAGGTTTAACATACTGTTAAGAAAGATATGATTTATTTGTTTAAACAAAAGGAGTTATGTCCATTAAAGCATAAAATGTATTAATTAATAGCATAAATATATCAAGAAAACAATTCTAGAATGGCAATATGGAGTTGAATATTTATTTCACCTTTCATCTTTCATGTTTTGTGACTTACCATGAATAGGTTCACAACTCATTTTAATCATTGTTGCCATTTTAAGTACCTACCATGTTCTGTACACTATTGTGTAACTCAGTGTTACAAAATATTACAAAGCACAGCTTTTGTAATTAGTAGTACTTATAACATATTTATGCTTACAATATGCACACAGAAGCAGATACTAAGCATAGATTATTATTTATGCTTATAATTTACATATAGGAGCATATATTAAGTGTAGATTAATGCTTTAGCTTTTCAATTCTGTGAGGATTAAATTTTGGAAGTGAGAACTAATGAAGACTGATTGGTAGATGCCAGAGGACAGATAGTTTTAGGCAATCCTGAAGTTCTGATTATATTGGAGAAGTTAGTAAGAAAGAACAAACTATTTCTAATTCTATGATAAACAGATTAAAATGACCCAGTTGACTCAAAATAGGTTGATATTCCAGATAGGAAAGAAGATAAATCAGGTAAGAGAAAGTCATGTACAGGACATAATGCAGGTTTACTTTCTGATCACCACAATGAAGTGAATCACACAAACTCTTAGGTTTCCTAAACATATGAAAGTTATGCTCACAACATGTTATAGTCTATTAAAATTATAATACCATTATGTTATAAAAGTATATAACCTTAATTTAAAATATCTATTTCTTAAAAATATCACAGAGTATCTGAGCCTTCAGTGAGTTGTTATAATTTTGTTGATAGCATATCTTATCTTGATGTTGATGATTACCGAATGATCAGAATATGGTTGCTAAAGGTTTGAGTGGCTGTGACAATTTCTTTTTTTTTTTCTATTTTTAAAAGCCTTTCAATAAGGAATATTTTAACATAGAATTTGACAGACTATTATGATAAATACACCCTCAGTTTGATTGATCACATTTAGTTTGATTTTAAATAACCATTTTGATGCAATTATCTTCTCCAGCCATGTTAACTCCTCTGGGACAGAAAGCTCTTTTGTTTTAGATTTTTTAAATTGTTTTGTTTATTATTACATAAAAATTGTAATTATTTCTGGGGTACATTTGTTCTGGATACATGAAAACAATGCATAATAGTCAAATCACTGTTACTGAATATCTATCATATTAGATGTGTCATTTCTTTGTGATGAGAATATTCCAAATTTTCTCTTCGAGCTATTTGGAAATATATTATAAATTCTTATTACCTATAGTCATCCTATTGTTCTATTGAACACTGAAACATTTCTTCTGTGTAACCATATTTTTGTACCTACTAACCAACTTTTCCTCATTGCTCTTTCCCTGCTATTCAACCAAAACTCTGGTATCCACCATTTAATTCACATATATAAATGAGAACGTGCAATATTTGTCTTCTTGTGCCTGGTTTATTTTAATCAACATAATGTCCTCCAATTTTACCCATGTTGCTGCAAATGGCAAGATTTAATTCTTTTTATGGCTAACTAATATTCCATTGTGTGTATGTACCCATTTTCTTTATCCATTCATCTGTTGATGAATACTTAGCTTGATTCTACATCTTGGCTATTGTAAATAGTGCTTCAGTAAACACAGATATAGACACAACTGTGTAATATATTGATTTTCTTTTTGGTAAATATCCAGCAATGAATTACTGGACTATGCGTTCTAATTTTTTTTTGTTGTTAGTTTTTTGAGACCCTTTTATACTATCTCCCATAGTTGCTGTACTAATTTACATCCCTACCAACCGTATATGAGTGTTCCCCTTTCTCTGTATCCTTGCCAGCTTCTGCTATTCTCTGTCGTTTTCATAAAAGACATTTTAACTTGGGTGAGATAATAGCTCATTGTGGTTTTGATTTGCATTTCCCTAATGATTAGTGAATTTAACATTTTTATATACCCATTGTCCCTTTTATGTCTTCTTTTATTAAAGATCCATTTAGATCTTTCACCCATTTTTTAATCAGACTTTGTTTTTTTGCTTTTAAGTGTCTTAAACATTGTGGATTACTAATTTCTTGTTAGATGGACAGTCTGCAAATATTTTCTCCCATTATGTAGGTTGTCTCTTCACTATTTTTTTTTCCTTTGTTGTGTGAAACATTTTTAGTTTGAAGTAATTCCATTTGTCAGTTTTTTATTTTATTGTCTGTGTTCTTAAGGTCTTATTCAAAAACAATTCTTGCTGACACCAATGTCCTAAAGCATTTCTTCAATGTTTTCCTCTGGTAACTTCAGACTTTCATGTCTTACATTTAAGGTTTTAATTTATTTGATATGATTTTTATACATGGTGAAAGCTAGACATCTAGTTTTATTCTTTTCCATCTGCATATTCTGTTTTCCTACCATCATTTTTTAATGATACTGTATGTTCATTGTATGTTCATGGTGACTTTTTCAAAATAAATTGGCTGTAAATGTGTGAAGTTATATCTAACTTCTCTATTGATCTATGTGTCGGCTTTTGTCACAGTACATTGCTGTTTTATTTACTATAGATTTGTTTTGTATTATATGCTAAAGTCAGGTAATTTGATGCTTCCAGCTTTGTTCTTTTTGGCTATCTGGGGTATTTTGTGATCTCATATAAATTTGTTTTTCTTATATTGTAAAGAATAACATTGGTATTATAATAGGGATTGCACTTAATTTGTATATCACTTTAGGTAGTATGAACATATTAATGATATGAATTATTCTGACCCAAAACCATGTTATACCTCTCCACTTTTGAAGTCCTCTTCAATTTCCTTCACTGGTGTTTTACAGTTTTCTTTGTAATGATCTTTCACTCATTTTGTTAAAATTATTTGTAGGCATTTTTTGTAGTCATTGTAAATGAGATTGTCTTCTTGATTTATTTTTCAAATTATTTGGTGGGTATATAGAAATGTTACTTATTTTTAATGTTGATTTTATATTCTGTAACTTTATCGAGTTTGCTGATCAGGTCTAACAATTTTATAAGGAAGTTTTTTTGTTTGTTTTTCTAAGTTAAAATAATGTTGTCTGCATACAAGGCTAATGTGATTTGTAGTTTTCTAACTTTCATGCCTATGGTTTCTTTCTCTTTCTTAATTGTTCTGGCTGTGACTTCCAGTATTATGGTGAACAAAAGCAAGAATCCTTGTCTTATTGCAAACATTAGAGAAAAGGCTTTCAATATTTTTCCTATCAGTGCAAGATTGTCTGTGGGTTTCCCATATTGGTCTTTATTCCTTTGAGGTATGTTCCTCTATACCCAGTTTGTTGAAAGTTTTTATTATAAAAAAATTGAAATTTATCAACATTTTGGCATCTATTAAAATGATTATGTATTTTTGCCCCTTGATTCTTTTCATGTGATGGTCTACATTTATTGGTTTGCATGTGTTGAACTATTTTTGAATCCCTGAGGTGAATCCCACTTGATTATGATGAATTATCTTTTCATCATGTTGTTGAATTTAGCTTGCTAGTATTTTACTAAGAATTTTTGCATCTATGTTCACTGAGAAAATGACTTATAGTTTTTTATGTCTTTTTAAAATTTAGGTATCAGGGTAATGTTAGTCTCATAGAATGAGTTTGGAAGCACTTCTTCAATTTTTTGGAATAGTTTAAGTGTTTGGTAACTCAGCAGTAAGGTTATCGATTAGTCCTTGTTTTTTAAATTATTATTTATTATTTTAACTTTTTATTATTTCTATATCCCATTTATCATTTTGGTCTATTTAGGTTTTATGTTGCCTCATGATTCAATATAAGAAGGTTACATGAATTCTAAAATATATCCTTTCCATTTTATTTTTAATTTGTATTGATCTCAATTTCATATATTTCTGCTTTGATCTTTATTATATTTTTCTTCTAATAATTTTCATTTTTGTTTTTACTCTTTTAGTTTATTGAGGTGGGGAATTTCTTAAAGTAAGACAATAGTGAATTTTGCCACATCAATTTACTCTTCCTTTTATGAAAGATTTATTTGTAGTATGCCATGGTATATGAGATCATTTTACACACAGTAGAACTTCTTTCAAACAAATCGATTATCTCAAACCCAACCACTGCTTTATCAAATAAGTTTATGTCACTTCAACAACGTTCACAATATCTTCACTAGGAATAGGTTTCATTTAAAAAAAAAAAGCAACCACTTTCTTTGCTTATCTATAAGAAACAACTCCTTATTAGTTCAATTTTCACTATGAGATTACAGTCACATCTTTCGGTTTCACTTCTAGTTACGTTATCTTCTCATTGCCACCACAGTTACTTTGTCTGCTAAAGTCTTGACTCCTTCAAAAGCACCCATGAAAATTGAAATCAATTTCTTCAAAATTTCTGTTAATGTTAATGTTTTGACCCTTTTCCACGAATCAATCACAAATGTTCTTAATGGCAACTAGAATGATCACTTTTTTCCAGAAGGATTTTAACTTACTTTGCCTAGATTCATCAGCAGAATTACTATCTATGGCAGCCTTTGCCTTACAAATGTTTCTTAAGTAATGAAACTTTAAAGTAAGAAATGACTATTTGAGTCATGGTCTGTAGAATGGGTGTTGTGTTAGTAAGCATAAAACATAATCTCTTTGTGCATTTCCTTCAGAGTCTTGGGATACCACATGCGTTGTCAATGACAAGAATATTTAGAAAAGGATCTTTTTTCTTTTCTTTTTTTTGAATTGGTAGTTCTTACAGTGAGCTTAAAATATTCAGTATATTATTTTGTAAAAAGACGTGCTGTCACCCAGACTTTGTTCCATTTATAGAACACAGGAAGAAGGCAGAGTAGATTTAGCATAATTTTTAAGGGCCCTAATATAGTTACCAGATGTATTAATCCTTATCAAATGAGCCAGTCTGTTCTTAGAAGCTTTGAAGTCAGGCATTGACTATTCCTGTCTAGGTATAAAAGTCCTAGATGGCATCTTACTCCAATGAGGTTGTTTTATCTACATTGAAAATGTGTTATTTAATGTAGTCACCTTTATCAATTATTTTAGCTAGGTGTTCTGGATAACTTGCTGAAGCTTCTACATCAGCACTAACTGCTTCAACTTGTTCTTTTATTTTATGAGGATGGCTTATCTTAAATTTTATAAGTCAATTTTTGACAACTTCAAACTTTTCTTTTGCAGATTTCTCACCTTTATTTTTATCCAGTTCTTATGAAGAACAAAAAAAAACACTTAATTTGTGTCAATTATTTGAATTTGTTCAATATTTGACTTATCTACTCATTTAATGTTTCGTAAATACTGACTACATCTATCAATTATAAAGTCATTTAGTTTGTTAGTTTATGATAATAATTTACAGTAATGATTAAGTGTCCTTACAATTACAAGGATAGTTAGATTATCTCTTTTTTCCCTTGAAATAGTTTTAATAATTCATAATTTTCCTAAAAGGAATGTCTTTCACTAAATAGTAAATGTTTTTAATGCAACTATTTTTTCATCACCTTTAACATTCTATATGTACCTTTTATTTTATTCAATATATGCACATTTGTAACTTCTTCAATTTATATTAATTAATTTTTGCAAGGATTTGATAATTTTCAAATTATTTTAAAGTGAATAATTTTGTAACTCATCCTCTTTAAGTCTTGATAGATGATTTTATTCATGACTCTTTGTATTTATATAAATCTCATATATTTTGTTATATTTTTAAAATTCTGTAATTATTTTTCTAGCATACTATGTTAGATATTTATCTCATTTATTTTCAATTTTTTTGAGTAAATATGGGAAATTACCTTATATGTACTATTTTAGCTGCACTTTAAAATATTTAATAGTTATATTAGTATAATATTACTTTTAAGAGTATTCCAAATTTAATTATAATTTTTTGACATGCATATTTAGAGCATTTTTTAAATTTTTAAATTTTGATCAAGAATTTAGGCAGTTTAAAGTAATCAAGAAATTTGAACTTTAAGAGATCTATTATTTTAAATGTATTAAAATGGTTTTGTGCTCAAGTATGAAATCATTTTATGTCTTTGTGCTTGAAAATAATGTAAATTCGAAGGTGGATTTATAGTGCTTTACACGTGTTCCTCTAACTCAAATGAGTTAAATTGCTTTGATTACATTCTCTATATCTTAATACATTTTACTCTTCTTGATTTATCCAATAATGAGAGATGTATGGCAAAAATTATCTGAAATAATAAATTTGCAAACTCATTTTTGTACATTTATTAATATTGTTTTACATATTTTGAATATATATTTTAGTAGTACAGGATTTCATTTTTATTCTTTTTATATTTTTTAAAAATGTTTAAATTTTTAAAATATTTTATTCTTACACAGCTAATGCAAAATCACATTTTTTGTTTTAATATTTGAAAAATACTTTCTATCCTTTGGCTCTCAATAATTTATTGTGCATCTATTTTATATATTTAGTACATGCATGACTTAAAATTCTTATGTCATGCCCCATGGCAGTATTAACTTCCTTTTACCACAGACTCTAGTTTACATATAATTGTTGTGTTTACACAGCAATCATAATTTATGTTTTTAATTTGTCCAACTTTTGGAATTTAGTTTTTAATTTTACATATTTTTCTCAAATTTATTGAGATTTTATTTCTTTATATATTATTCTCATAATTTACTGACACAATTATCTACTTCTCAAAAAAAATTAGTAATTTGGTGTAATGACTTTACTACTTCAGTTATATATTTATTTCAATAAAACACGTATTTGAGCTTTAAGTATGTATAGGCCTGAACTGGTTGTATAGGTAGATATTCACAAACTGTAAAAGAATATTAAAACTAGAAGCAATATAGAATATCATTAAATATTATTTATTCAGTAATATATTTATTCATTTATATTTACTTTTAGTAACTCCATGGCAATTTCTTCTCATTCATGGATTCATTTAACTATTATAGAAGTTTTAGTCTAGTGGGCAAATGAGCAACTCAGTAATGCCAATGAAATGCAAGAATTAAAGTATAGGGTACGCATCTACTGGGTTCCAGATAACTGCAATAACAAAAACACAGTTTCCATAGTAAAAAGTATTCCACACTGCATTGACTAAAATGCAATCCCCTGAGATGAGAAACTAGGAGCTACTTTGTGGAACATGAGGCAAATAATTTTCTATGTACAGTGAATACTGTGGCTTTATACAAATATGTCTGAAACTTATTTTATGATTCTCAGTCAAAGTTTCAGCAGAAAACATTCAATCTTCTTGTCCTTAAGAACAAATGCCAAAGTTTGGGTAGACCATAGTTTCTTTTTTTCCCCTTATTTAGTCATTTATTTATTTATTTATTTAAGATGTGGAGTATAATTCAGGACTAGGTAGATAAGAGGTCATTATATTGGTAAAGTTTAGGCCTCCCTTTCGTCCCCACTTTGCCTGCTTTGAGATCAGGTGCTTTATTGATGCTATGTGCTCCCCCCTCACCTGGCTGCATTCATCTACTCCCAAATCCTTTCTTATAATATTATGGTAAATGTTCAGGATCCACTTTTAAATCAGAATATGTGGAACTCAGCATTTTGTTTCTGTGATAGATCACTGAGTATGATAGACTCTAAATCAATTCAACTTGCTGCAAGTTCAAAATTTTTTCCTTCTTTATGGCTGTGTAGTATTACATTGTGTATATGTATCACATTTTTAAAAATCCAGTCCACTTTTGATGGGTAACATGGTTGGTTCCAGGTTTTTGCTATTGTGAATAATGCTACAATAAACATGTATGTGCACATATCTTTTTATAGAATGATTCGAGTTCCTTTAGGTATAGTCCCAGAAAGGAGATTGTTGGGTCATATGGAGGATTGGCTTTTAGATATTTTAGGAATCACCACACTGTTTTCCACCAAGGTTGTATAGTTTACATACCTACCAACAGTATAGAAGTGCTCTCTTTTCCTGCATCCTCTCCAACATCTGTTGGTTTTTCAGTTATTGATGATGACCATCCTAACTGGAGTTAGGTGGTAACTTAGTATGGTTTTAATTTCCATTTCTCATCATGACTGCAAGATTGAAAACACACACAGATATATCAACACAAAAATCAAAAGAAAACCAACCACAAATAAACAACCACAACAACAAACTCTATAAGAGCCTCATGATAGGGATAAACTCTCACATTTCAATAATCAGCCTGAACATGAATGGATAAAATGTATCACTAAAAAAGACACAGAATGGCAAACTGGATAAACAACACATGACTCTACAGTATGCTGTCTCCAGGAGACTCATCTCACCAGAAGGAATGCTCACAAACCCAAAATTAGAGGATAGAAAACAAATTTTAAAGCAAACAGAACACAAGGTAAAGCAGTAGTCACAATGTTATTGTCAGACAAAATAACTTTAAGCTATCAAAAATTTAAAAAGATATGGAAGGGCACGACATAATGATAAAAGTTTCAATACATCAACATGAAATATCATCCTAAACACATATACAACCAACACAGGAGCATCAGCTCTTATAAAGCAACTACTAAATAAACTAAAAAAAGATTTTGATTCTAACACTATCATAGCTGGGGACATAAATACCCCACTAACCCTATACAGATCATTAATAAGGAGATCTGGAACCTCAATGTGACACTTGACCAAATGGACTTAATAGACACCTACAGAACACTCCACCCAACAATCATGGAATAGACAGTGTACTCATCACCACATGGAGCATACTCCAAGATCAACTGTATCCTCAACCATAAATCAAGCATAAACAAATTTCATAAGATTGATATACTGCCATGTACCTTCTCAGACCACAGTAGAATAAAATAAAGATCAACACCAACAAAATTCCCCCGAAACCAACAAAGACATGGACATGAAATAGTCTGATGATGAACAACTCCTGGCTCAACACAAAAATCAAAGCAGAAATTAGAAGATTTCTGGAAACAAATAAAAATAAAAACACATCTTACCAAAACCTCTGGGATGCCATGAAATCAATACTAATAGGATAGTTTATATCTCCATGGGCACATATTAAGAAAATAGAAAGATCACAAATTAACAGCCAAACAAATTGCCTTAAGGAGCTGGAAAGATAAGATCTCCAAAATCCTAACTTCAGCAGGACAATCCAGATCACCAAAGTAAAAGTCCAAATATGGTACATTGAAGACAAAAATATCACAGAAAAAAATCAACAAAACAAAAAGCTGGTTCTTTGAAAGGATAAACAAGATTGACAGACTCCTAGCCATACTGACCTAGAAAAAGAGAGAAAAAGCCCAAATAAGCATCGTTTCTGAAAACTGAGGAAAACCAAAGAAGTCAGTCTTAATTTCTGTGTATTGTCTCTGCTCTGCTCATTCCATTACTGAGCCATGAACCACATATGTATGGTCCAGATATCACACAGACAAGTTAAAGATAAATAAATTGAATTAAAATGTTTTCTCCTGTTGTGACTTGACATATTTTTCAATATGAACTCTGCCAGATAAACCATTTTCCTAAAAAACAAAATTGTTCAGGGTAATATGGCAAAATTCATAATTCTACAATGTATCATCATATCATTCACAATACCAAAGATACAGAAAATATGTCTCATTGTAAAGAAAAAAGATTACCAGAAACCAGCCTGAAATAACCAAGAATTTTTAAAAATCAGAAAAGAGTTTTAAAGCAGTTATTGCAAGCTCAAAAATATAAAGAAAATATACCTATAATGAGTAAAGAAATATGAATTTCTGGCAGAAAAACATATACTCTTAAGACAAATTTAAATTCTGGATGTGAAAAATGCAGTATCTAAAATTAAATATTCATTATATAGGCTTAAGAGCAAAATTAAAATGGTCCAGGAAAGAAACATCAAGCTTGAAGATGGGTCAATTGAAATTATCAAGTTTAAAAAGAAAAATGGCCGGGCTTGGTGGTTCAGCCTGTAATCCTGTGCTTTGGGAGGCCAAGGTGAGTGAATTGCCTGAGCCTGCAGGTTCAAGACCCACCTGGGCAACTTGACGAGACCTCATCTCTACAATAACCTAAAAGTTAGCCAGCCGTGGTAGCACTCGCCTGTAATTCCAGCTACTTGGAAGGGTGAGGCGGAAGGATCGTCGGAGCCCAGCAGGTCGAGGCTGCGGTGGCCGGGAGCGGCCACTGCACTCCAGTCTGGGTGACAGAGTGAGACTCCAACACAAAAATAAATACATACATACATACATACATACATACATACATACACAAATGAAAATAAAATGTTGAAAAAATATAACCCAGAATCTGCGGGACAATATTAAAATTTAAAACGTGCAATTGTAGTCTCTGTGGAAAGAAGAGATTGTTTAGGAAAAAAAGCTATAATATTAGCTTGTGGGGAAAAGTATATTTACAGGGAGGGGCAAGAACTGGATTTTATTTATAAAAATTATATATTTAATCTTGCATGTTTAAACCTCAGTCACTTCCAAAGTAGTCTCTGTCTGATGCAGTACACCTTTTCAGATGCTTTTTCCACTGCTCAAAACAGTTTCTGAACTCATCAAATTTGATGTCTTTTAGTGCTTCTAACATTCTTTGTTTCACCTCCCCCACATCAGCAAAATATTTCCCTTTGAGAACTTTTTTCACTAGGAGGGAAACAAAAGCATTTGCTGGGACAAGATGGGTGAATAAGGAAGGTAGGACATGGGGATTTGGGGTCAAAAACTGCTGTACACTCAGCATAGTGTGAGCAGGTATGCTGGTAAATTAATCATCATGAAATGGGCAAATGGTTGAAAGAATCTCCAAAAAAATCCACTGAAACTAAACACAGCCTATCACAACCCTAGCTGATACATTGATACCAATAGGTTCCTAGAACACTTACCCAGCAGGGGAAGCCAATACTACAAAAGGCTCACCCATTGAAAAAAAATTTTATTTTTTGGGGGTGGAGCCTTCAGATATAAATTTGAAATTGCAAGAGCTCAGAAAATAAGATTGAATGAAAACAAACAAACAGAAAATTCACTTAGGTGCACTATAGTCAAATAGCTAAAAACCAAAAATATAGTGAACAACTTGACAGAAGTCAGAGAAAAAATTATACACTGTATGTAAGGAAACTTGATTGTATGTTCAGAAAATATGTAGTCTAAAAGGCTGTGGAATTATTATTTCTAATGGCTGAAAAATTGTTAACCTGGCATATCTGATGAAATTATATAGTACTACAAGAATGAAAACTATATAAAGACATTTCAGATAAAATAACATTTTTAAAATCAATGAAGATGCATGATAAATAATGCTAAAGTAAATTATTTGTGCTGGCATGATATGAAACAAAAGAGAAACAGTTCTTCAAGGCAAAATAAAGGACATTGTAAATATACGTACAATATAAAAGACTATTTTCACTCTTGATTCTAAAAAACACACACAGCTTTTTAAAAACTTATTGTATTTTGAGGTTTGTGATGTATACAGATGTACTGCATATGCTAATGAAATACCAAGGGTATTCAACTGTAAGAGTTCATTATAAGAGAAGTGGTGAGATTTGAGCAAGAGACTTGACAGCAGCAGCAGAGAGTAGGGTTAGTCCAATCTGATCCATCCTCCTCCCACAGCAGTTTGTGGGGCATCTGACCCACTCTGAGAGCAGAGGGGAGGGGCTGGAGACCAGAGCCATTGCCTAAGGCAAAGACCTAAAAGGAACCTGGATTCACAGAAACTGCCAGAGAGTGAGGTATTTTCCCTTCTTTTTTGTTTAGTTTTAGTTTTTTATTTCTTTTCTTTTCTCTTGCTTTTATTTTTGTTTAAGTTCTTGTACTTGTTTTTTTTCTGTTATTTTCATTTTTTTGTTTCTATTTATGTATGGGTATTTTTGAGGGAGAGTACACTAACAGGGAGGGGGTTATTTATTTGTATGATTGTCTATATGTTTTTTCTTTTTTTGTTTTTTCTGTTTTGTCTCTCTGTTTATTTGTTAGTTGGTATGCCTGTCTGTTTTCCCTCTGCTCCTTCTCTCTCTCAACCTCCCTTTCATCTTCCTCTTTCCTTTTTCCATTCTTTCCCCTTTTCTTATCTCATTTTGGTTTCAAGGGACAAGAAAACATGACCACTGCATAGACAGAATGTATGGCAGTGGGAAGTGGGTTCCAGGGGACCCACATACCTGTCAGTGGATAGTGGGATCTGCAGATAGCTTCTGAATCACAGCTCCCCACTTAATTAAATCTCAAATCTGCAGAAAGCACTGGTCCCCACCTGTAGTATAGCTTCAGAGTTGAACAAAACCAGAGGATCTACATAAGGAAAGATAGGAGATTGAGCAAACAGAAATAAAGCCATCCCCCAATCACTGAACAACAGAACTGAAGAAGTGGTTTTTAAAAAAAGTGAGCGTAAGGAAAACATACAGAAATGAAGAAAAACCAAAGTAGGAATATGAGTCTCACACAAACCCCTGGGAGGTCAGTCACTGAGAATACAACTTCAGAATGCAAACAATGAAAAGTTCCCTGAATGAATGGTCTCAAATCACAAATCCAGATATCAATATATTAATAGAGAGAATAGATAAAAATGAAGAGAGACTAGAAGAAAGAATGAAGGAGTTTATAACTGAGATAACAGCAATAAAGAATACAGTGAATGAAATAAACAGCAAACTGATAAGCATGGAAAGCAGAATTAATCAAATAGAAGAAAGAATTTCAGAATTTGAGGACCAAAATATGGAACTAATCCAAAAACTGCTAAAAGCACAGAAAAGAAGCTTAAACAGAGAAAAACCTCCAAGAGATGAGCAATTATTACAGGTGGTTGAATCTAAGATTAATTGGAACCCCTGAGGCATGTAGAGGGACAGAGACCACCCTGGAACAAACATTCCATGAAATTATCCAAAAAAACTTCCCTCATCTCATCAGTGATGCGACCATTCAAACACAAGAGATTCAGAGAACCCTGTAAGACAACAAATGAGAAGACCAACTCTCAGACACATAGTAATTTGCCTACACAAAGTAGGCATAAAAGAGTAGTGGTGAAATATTAAATCTAAATGAACACTCTGATATTTAGTGTATATTCTGTAATTCCTAAATAAATGATTTTAAAAATTTGTTTTGAAAATTTTTCTCATTTAGAAAGAATTTCTCATGGGGTTTAAATGTCAACTAAAATATTATAATTATTGAAATAATTTAAAAAAATTTTTTAATCAATATGGAATTTTTTACTGGGAAAATAATAGTGTTACTGTTTTTTCTGACATTTTTCTAATATTTAAATATGAGCAAATGACTAATCAAAGTAAAACATCTTATGCAAAAAGAATAAAAATGTATTTGAAATATAAGAGAAAAAGATCATTGTAAGCAAGCGTGTTGTTTACTTTGTTGAATTTCATAATTTTCAATTTTATAGCAATACTTCAGAAGATAATTCATATGCATTTAAATAATTCTACTATCTGCTATATAATATGTTCATTAATGAAGTCCCTGATTGTTTTCCTACTGTGGGTGATTATTATTTATCTTTTTTTTTTTTTTTTTGAGTTGGAGTCTCACTCTGTCGCCGAGACTGGAGTGCAGTGGCTGCTCCCAGCCACCACAGCCTCGAACTGCTGGGCTCCAGTGATCCTTCCACCTCAGCCTTCCGAGTAGCCAGAATTACAGGCATGCACTACCATGCCCGGCTGATTTTTTGATTTACTGTAGAGATGAGGTCTCGCTGCCCAGGCGGGTCTCGAACCCGCGGGCTCAGGCAATCCACTCACTTCGGCCTCCCAAAGGCGCGGGATTACAGGCTGAGCCACCGAGCCCGGCTATCTTATTATTTTTATTATATTATTCATCTTATATGTTTACCTATAATAAAATTAAATAGACATTTTTATTATAATCTTTATGTATTACATAGATTTTGAATCTTGATTATCTCAATTCTTTTCTATAACAAACTGGAGAAATATTTTATTCTGAAAAAGGGCTATAGTTAAATATTTCATTTTTTAACATACCTAGTCTAGTTACTTTCAACAGAATTTTTCAAGGATCTGCCTAAGGGTGGATGGTATACTAACAGAGTCTTTTTCCAGATGGTTCTATGAAGTATTTTAATATGGAATCTTCATTTTCTATCTCAGCACAACTAAATTGTGTTCCAAATATTGGACTGTTGACTATGAGAGACCTTAAATTAAATATTTAGATCACCAATCATAATATCAATGTAATTTTCTGTAATAAATTACCCTCCACATTTTCCCCTATAAGCATCTGTTGCCTTGAAGAGATTACATTATGCTTTAACTTGGGTTTTCAGTTCAGGATTGTTGTATATAATTTGCACTGCTTTGAACAGCTGGCTATCACTTTTGCTTTCCCATTTCCCTCGCAGTTGAAATGATTTACCACCTGTAGATACATCCTGTCTTTTCTGTGTTCATTTGTTAGGTTAATTAACTTTTACTCTTTCTTTTTTTTCAATCCAAGTCTTAATAGTTAATTCAACTATAAAAAGTGAAAGAGTGTATATAGTTATATTAAAAACAACTGTGTTGACAAGTCTGTAAGTTAAATGTATGTTTTTCAAAAAAGGAAACTAGTTTTTCCAACTAACACATATCATATCAAAGCTGAAATCATTTCCTAGACTATTCGATTTTGATGATAAGCCACCTAAACTATAAGTAAATCATCATTTTTGGTCAGAAAGCAATCTGTGTCTTCATAATTTTATTTTTTCTACAAAAATGTTTGCTTATGTAATCAGGAAGGCTAAATTTATCTCCAATATACCTCCAGGGTATGACAATTTTACTGGTGGTTTAATGTTCAATCTGCAGCTAAAAAACATGTTTCCTCCAATTTTTCTTGCCATTCTACTTCTGAATATCTCAGTTGACATAGTTCCTCTTGCTTTTAAAACATATTAGAAAATCTAAAATGGTGGATTCAATATGTTGACAAAACTTACTTTATATTTTATTTTTAGTTTCAGTAACATCACCTAAGTAATATGTTTATAAAAATTGTACATTTTGATCAAAGTAACTGACAGCAGTTCTGCTTTAGTTAACATTGCATGGAGCAGCATTCAATGATGACAAGTCCTATGGGTCATTGTTAGTGTGCCATGAAAAGTTTTCTTGACCCCAACTCTATCTCAAGCTGTTCTGTCAGCAACTAATTCCAAGTAGGCTTTGATTAGACTTTTTCAGATGCAACTGGATGGCCTCCTGACCTAAAGTTTGCTACTGACCTTTAGTTTTCTTTCCTGGGTCTTCTCCAATTCATGAAACATGACACCTGTCGTGGCAATCACACATACACAGTTAGAAAAAGTAGGGTTGATTATTTGGACATGACAGCTTGCAGGTAAATACTTCCCACTTTTATCAATGGGTGTAAGATTCAGGAGGATTGTTCCAAGACAATGGAAAGTTATGATGCTTCTACTGATGCTTTCTGGTCAAACTTCTTTTAGCATATAGCTTTTATAGTTAACAGGTAGACATTACCAAATAGAAACCCGCCATTTATGTATAATTTGTTTTTACAGGGTACTTTGCAACCCTATTTTTATGTATTTCAGGGAAGTTTAATGCCCAGAAATGTGGGATGTGACTTTGGGGAATTTAAACTATTTTGACACAAAGCTGGGTATCCTTTTTCATCCTTGGTTAGAGGAACTCATTCTGGTAAATGTTTTTAATCCAAAAACACTATTGACCTATTTCCTTTTTCAAGGTTTGCTTTAAAGTCATTGGCAAAACTCCAAGACTATTACTTGAAAAGAAGTAGGTATTTTATTTAGAGATTTTATGAAGGTTTTTTTTTAGATATTTTAAAATCTCCAGAAATTTAATGGGAAGCTTATAAACTGTCTTGAAGTTAAAATTATAGGATATTTTATTCTCCATAAAATTTTATGTCTCCATAAAATTATAGGATATTTTATTCAATCATTGTGGTTCCCCCCAAAAAAAACCATAAAATAAAGTCTCAAGGAGTCAGTCAGAGAGTTGACCAATTGGCATTAGACGTAGTCAGTCTGGTGGTGCTTCTTATTATAATGATGTTCCTCTTTTCTTACTCAACTCTTGACTGCTCATTCTTTCTGTCAGAGATAGTTTTGATAATCATCATTGGACTGCATTTTTGACTCTAGTTCTGCTTTTGAGGAAACTGAGGTTAAGAAACAGTTAACAGTTTTTAGTATCTATATCTTATATTTTCTTTTTTGATTTGATGCTTGATGAATCCAGTTCTCTAAAAATAAAATAAGATATCTTACATAATCTGAGGTAAAATAATGAAAAACTATACTTTCTAAAAATAAGATGTGGTGGGCATATATTTGGATATCCTGTTCTATTATAGATCAAAAGTCATAATGTGAAGAGTTTTTACAGACATAAAAAGTGAATAACCTCAAAATTGTAAAGCCAGTGATGGTACAACCCAGAGGTAATATTGCCTAATACACACACACACACACACACACACACACACACACACACACACACACACACATAAGCAATCTGCTTAAGAAACATTAGAAATTTCTTCTTTCTACTGGATATATGTGTATTCCAACTCCCACATTTAATATATTCTTTTTTCATTAGGAGATAATATGTAATACTGTAGAGGTCGATAGGAGTGTATGTTCTTATGTTCCTACTGATAAGGGTCACTTGTGGCTGAGATGTGGAGCTGTTCATTTATTCCATACTATTTAACACAGTATCATTATGTATCTCAGAGCCCAGGAGAAATTGTTAAGAAGAACAAAACTGAAATGCACATATTTCTTCATAGAGCACACACATTCACATAGTACTTAGCACATATTTTTGCTGATTTCTTTGTTGTGCCTTCAACTTTATATACAATCCTGGCATTAAATCAGTTCAAATGAACAATTACTACTGATAACATTGTGCAATCTTACACACTGAACCAGTTGTTTTAATTTAAGGCAAGGTACTGTGTTCTAGCATAGGATCTCTTTGCTCTGTGACTGCTTCAGATTTTTATTAACATACACAGTAGAAAAAAAACAGGGAAACTACTTTTTATAAACTGCTCTTCTTCTTGTTTTGAATATAGAATTTACATTTGAAAAATATCCAGAGTAAGAAAAAAGTATAAAAATAAATTGGAATTTAGAAATAACTAAGGTTTTACAGTAACATTATTGAAATCTATAGAAACAGATAATCATTTTAGCTGAAATGTCTTTTTAAATAAACAGTATTAATAGCCCAAACATGTATAGATATTACCTACTCTAGCTACCTAATTTGCAGAGAAAATGTACACAAAATGTTCAATGACTTGCTTAATTTCATATACTTATTAAAAGAAGTGAGAGTACAGTACATATTCTCTGACTATATTTAAAGGAATCCATTATAAAACAACATGGACTAGTGGCATGATGCCTAGCAAATTAAAATTAATTTAATGGTTCATTTCTACATAACAGAAATAATAATAATTGCAATTAACAAAATCAATTGCAATAATAATCTGTTGCATAGGAATAAACAAGAGTCCGGCTGTGGTGGCATGTGTCCGTAATTCCAGCACATTGAGACCAGGAATTTGAAATAAGCTTGGACAACACAGCAAGACTCCATTTCTAAACAAAGTAAAAAATTAACTGTGCATGGTGATGCACACTTGTAATCACAAGCTGTTTGGGAGGCTGAGGCAGGAGAATCACTTGAGCCCAGGAGTTAAAGGCTGCAGTGAAATATGATCACATGTGCCACTGCAACTGCACACCAGCCTGAGTTACAGAATGATACCCTGTCTTTAAAAAAATAATAATAAATAAAAGAGTGAACAACTACTAGACAATGAAAATGTGTGTACCATTAGGCCCAGTTGTCTTAGACTCAAGCAAGGTATTGCATGCAGCACTTATCATGGTCTCTGTATCTACTGTAAACTCAAGTGTATTTTCACTAAGAATAAATTTTCAGAAGCCTCTGATTGTACCAGATCTCCTGTCATCAAAGTTAGAATTTTTTTTTTTTTTTTTTTGAGTCGGAGTCTCACTCTGTCACCCAGACTGGAGTGCAGTGGCCGCTCCCGGCCACCGCAGCCTCGACCTGCTGGACTCTGGCGATCCTTCCGCCTCAGCCTTCAAAGTAGCTGGAATTACAGGCGCGCGCTACCACGCCCGGCAGATTTTTTGATTTATTGTAGAGATGAGGTCTCGCTGCCCAGGCGGGTCTCGAACCCTCGGGCTCAGGCAATTCACTCACCTCAGCCTCCCAAAGGCGCGGGATTACAGGCTGAGCCACCAAACCCGGCTAAAGTTAGAATTTTTAAAAAGAATACCTTAAGTAGTTTACACAGCTATTTTTACAAAACAAAAACAAAAACAAAAACAAAAAAAACACATACTGGATAAGCTAATCTTCCAAAACACTTATGCTCCCCTAATATACCTTATTGCTTGTATTATTGTGTGTTGTATTAATTGCATTGTAGTTTATGTGGACTGGACAGGGATAAAGAAGAAATAAGAATTATTTGCAAAGTTTTATCTTGGGAAACTAAGGGATATTAATTTTTTTTACATCTAAGAAAAAATATACAGGATGAGGAATCATTTTGTTAAACTTTTTTTTACAAAATGCAGCTCAAATATTTGGTAAGAGTCTTATTGTGTCTTCTTCAATAGCCAGTTGATCCATCCATCGAGGATCACTGAATATTGAGTATTATGCTCTTTTGCCAATGGGTTTAATTTTGCATAAATGTTTGATATTAATGTTTTGTAATAAAGAATGTTTATCAAACATTACATAATCAGTTGTTTTAATGTTTCAAAATGCATATTTTGATTTCTCAAGCATTTCTTTTATATTTTAGGTTATTTCACCCATAAATACAATCCACCTAATTCAGAAGGTCTAGGTCATATGGGAAGGTCTCTTCAAGAACTTAGAAGTAATAAGTTCTGTATTAGTATACATGATAAAAATGCAGGATTTAAAAATATATGATTTATGCTAAATACTCTTCTAGATATAAAACATTTCATTTTTCTTCAAAATAATGATTTTATACAATTTATAGAAAGTTGAGTTTTTATTTATCATAAGTATTTTTATAAATTTTAAACATAAGTTGATTCATGTAGAGGTCTACAAAATATATTTAAAATGCTAGTAATTTAAGAAAAATATTTACATTATGTAATGAATGATCTTTATTCTATAAGAAATCTTTAGAAACATTAGACAACTGGGTTTGATTATGCTTGTTGATAAAATTAAATACATATTTTTTTAAACTTCAATTTTTTTGGCTTATATATAATGGCAATATATTTGTTCATTTTTTGACTATTCATTGCTTTTGTGAATTTTTTTTTCTTATTCCATTTTTATTTTTTTATTTTTCCTTTAGTACAGATAGTCTTGAAATGATGTTAAAAGAGCAAGCTATATGGACAAAAACAAATAATGTTGTTAACAGCAAAAACTTAAAATATTTCCTCCATATGTAAGCCTCCTTGGCTATTATCTTTGTATCCATCAATTATAGAGCTTGAACAAGGGGTTTAATTTTTCAAGATGCAATATTAGGACTTAGAATTGATTTAGTGGGTATTTAGCTAGATTTCTAGGTTACTTTTGGAAGTACTACTAGTGAATCCTATCTGTTGAAGGAATAAGGCATTACACGTTCTCTTCCTTTGTCTGTAAACACTTGACTGCACCAAGTAGACATACCCATTCAAGACTTTACTTCAGAAGTAAACAATAATGCAGATACTACAGCTGTTGAAGGCAGTGAGGACATTTAGCTTCCAAAGGTTTCAACTGTTAGAAGGTTGATTTTTTGTTGTAGAATGAATGGCAGCATTAGTCACAGAGGTTAAACTAAGAAACTTGAACACTAAGTCTCTATTTCTGGGCCTTACTTATATTTCTACTTTTTTAAATTATAAAGGTGTGGGGTACAATTCAGGATGAGGTATACAAACATTGATTCTATTTTTAACTTACAAATTAATATAAAAGAGACTTTAGAATGAGTAGAAGACTCTTTTCATCTTACAAAATATTTTGCGTTCAGACAGATTAATGGTCATACAGAAAAGTAGATGAGTTTTCACACCTACTTTATGTAAAATATAGACTGTGATGTTCTTATTAATACTTGTGGAAGTAATTAAAAGAAGTATTGTATAGTAATAATCTATCATAACACCAGAACATAAAATATTTCAATTAATAGTTGTCTGTGTCTGCTTCAATAATATTTGTTTTTTTTGTGTGTGTGTCAGATTAGTTCACAGGCAACATTTTCTCTGTTAATAGTTCGTATCATTTATGTAATAAAATCCAATTGATACATTATTTTACTTTCTTTTTTTTTTCTTTGGGCCTAATTTATACTTTGGGACTTCACTATTTCCACAGGTTCAAAAATAGAAATTTCTGTTGAAACTTTAATGTGTAAAGCAAGTATCTCCTCGTTACAGTTTCCCAAATTTCCTAAAAAGTGAATTATTTATTGTTTTCTTTGTCATCACTATTTGTATTTTCTTCTAAAATAAAATTTAGTTATTTTGTAATCTTTCACTTATGAACTCATGTTCCTTATAGATTGTGAATTTATGAAAGAAAACAAGGAAAATGTTAAATAAAAAAAAATTCAGTGATACTTGTTAAACCACAATATTCAGGACCATCTCAATAGGTAAAGGAACCACTGCAACATGCAGTGGAAAGAAAGATTGAGATCAACTCTGAATGTAGCATGAGCAAGTGAGAATGTATAGCCAAGGAACAGGATATGGGTCAATGGATGGAAAATTATTGCAAAGAAAAATCAAGGATAAAGGATATTTAGAGTAAACTGACCTAAATGGATTCTTGCTGAGGATAAGCCTGGGTGATCAGACATCACCTGGGCGATGGTAAAGGATGAGAAACAAGATCAGATATTGTGGGTGGGGAGCTCTTGCTGAACTGACCCAGGGAACTCTCTACTAAAATTGGATTTTACAAGGAAGTGCACAGATGGGTCTAGGAGAAAATTCAGAAGCCTGACTAAAGTTTGGCCACACAAAGAAATATTCAATATATGTTGTCATAATGGCTGTGACATCATTTCTTTTCCTTTTTTTCTAATTTGTATTTAATAGTCTATGAATGTATACATTTATCCTAATGTCACAATTATATCATTTGAACTATCTCCATATTGCTACTTGTATATATTATCATTTGAAATTTAACATGAAGTTTATTTAATAAAATTTTGTGTATTTTCTAGATTCTTTGTTCTACTTGAATTGGAAGTAGTTGAACACACTTATGCTGTCCAGCCTCAGACATCTGCTGTTGAGTTCAGATCATTTGACAGAATTCTTCCTTGTAGACTTTATCTGATTTCCTAGAATTAAAGAACATATTATCAATATGTGGGAGATCCACTTTATATTACTTCCTGAAAGGCCCACATAAAAAGTTAAATTAGGTTCTCTCAGAAAATTCATGTAAGAGGAAGTAGATAATTTTTTTAAGGAAATAGATATGGAGTTGGAATAGAATACTGTCTTTGCTCTTCTTTAGTGTTGGACTAAATGTATTTCCTATAATTTTTCTTAACCTCTGTATTCTTATCTGTGAGAATATAAATTAATACCTATCTTATGTAGTTGCTGTTAAAATAAACTAATAATTTATACAAAATATTTAGGATGCTGCATAGTAAGTGGTATTCGTTGAAATAAATATTTTACTACTGAAATTATTGTTATAATTATTTGGATTAATCCTGGGCAAGATAGTGAACAATTTTTCTCTTTTTATGACATGACTATTCTAGGACTTTTCTTAGTCAGAAAAGATTAGACATATATGCAAAACATGACTGGACAGATTAGATATATAGGTAAAACACAAGTCATCAAGGATTTTTTTTATTTTCAACAGCTTTATTGAGTCATAACTGACATCAAGTAAACAGCATATATTTAGTTCTATTTAATATGTTTTGGTATATGTATATACCCATTAGATCATTACCTCGCTCAAGATAATGAACATATTATTCATCCTCAGAAGTTTCTGCATGACCTTTGCCATCCATCTCTCTCACCCTTCCCCACCTTAACTTCTTCAAGCAAACCACTGATCTAGTTTTTTACACTATAGATTATATTGCATTTTCTAGAGTTTTATGTTATTGGGTCATATAGCGTAAACTATCTTTGGTCTGGCTTTTTCACACAGCTTAATTATTTTGAGATTCATCCGTGCCATTGAATGCATCAGCACTCCATTCCTTTTTATTGTGAAGTAGTTTTCCATTGTAGGTACATACTACATTTGGTTATCCATTTATCTATTGATGGACATTTTGGGTTTTTTCCAATTTATGGTTATTACGAACAAATCCATTATGTACATTTGACTACAAATTGCTGAATAGAGGTGTGCTTTATTTTCTCTTGGGCAAAACATCTACAGCAGAATAGCTAGATCATAGGATTGGCATATATTTAGCTTTGTAATAAATTGCCAAACTACCATTTTGTGTTCTCACCAGCAGTGAACAAGCAATGATGATGATAAAGCTTTGGATTTTAGCCATTCTAATACAGATGTTTCCCGACTTATGATGGATTGACTTACAATTTTTCAACTTTCCAATGGTATGAAAATGATACACATTTAGTAGAAACCACACTTTGAATTTTGATTTTTTCCTGGGCTAGTGAGATGTGGTATGATACTCTCTTATGACACTGAACAGTGGCGCACAATTCAGGGTTAGGTATACAAATGTTAATTATGCAGGTACCCTGTTGATGAGGTGCTCCCCGCCACCCCCTGGCAGTTTCCTACTACTACCAATCCCTTTCTTATAGTATTATGATAATTGTTCAAGGTCTGCTTATGAGAGAGAACATGTGGTACTCAGTTCTTTGTTTCTCTGATAGATCATTCAGTATTATAGACTCTAAGTCCATCCAAGTTGCTGCAAAGTTCATAACTTTGTCCTTCTTTATGGCTGTATAATATTCCATTGTGTATATGTACCACATTTATTTATCCAGTCCTCTTTTAATGAGCAGCATGGTTGGTTCAATGTTTTTGCTATTGTGAATAATGCTGCAGCAAACATGTATGTGCAGGTATCTTTTTTATAAAGTGATTTTAATTCCTCTTGGTATCTTCCAAGAAGGGGGATTGCAGGGTCATATAGAAGTTTGATTTTTAGATCTTTTAGGAATCTCCACGGTGTTTTCCACATAGGTTGTATTAGTTTACAATCCCACCAACAGTGTAGAAGTGTTCCCTTTCCCTCACATCCTCTCCAGCATCTGTTGTTTTTTGAGGTATGAAGGATGGCCATCCTGACTGGAGTTAGGTGGTATCTCAGAGTGGTTTTAATTTGCATTTTTTTTTTTTATGACTAGTGGGGTTGTGTTGGGAGCCAGCCTTGAAGGTCCACCTAATTGACAAAGTCCAGGTGTGCCGAGGACCCCAGCCACAAAGCAAGTCCAGGCAACTGAGGCCCTTCTGTCTTCCGTCTTTGCTGTTGGTACAGCCGAAGAATTCTGTACAGTCGAGCATGAAGAAAACAACACGTTTATGTGAAGTACTCACAGCTAACCTAGGAATGTCATGGTTCATTTTTCCATTTCCCACTATGCCATTTGGCCTTTTTAACATATGCAATGGTTAAACTCTGAAGCACATCAAGAATGCTTTCTTTCACTTGGTTATAAGTTACTAGATATTGCTTGAGTAAAAAATGATATAAGTATATTCACTCCTTATTTGATTTAGAATTATGTAGTTTAGTGTTTAGACATAAGGTTTTTTAGAAGCACAAGTTTATAGTAAGTTCATTATGAATTCATTATAAGTTCTAACACTTATCCAGGAGTTATGTAGGTGATTTATAACACTGTTTTCACAGATTTAGGATGAAGATTAATCATTAAGGTTTTTACTTAATTCAATAGTTAAAATTTTAAGTTAATGTTTATAGAGTGGGTTTTCACTGAATTCATAATGTACTAATTGGATACTTTTATGATAAATTAGCTAAATACAAAGAGCAACCTTGGGGGCCTGAGAAACATCACTAAAAGCTTCTTTTGAGTTTTCTTTAGAAATAAACACTGCAGGATAAGAGGAAAGTAATGAAGACACCTGGACAAGAGAGGTGATTACGAAGTTTTGAAGGTCATAGAAGCCCCAGCGAAAATTCCTGCTACATGGAGAAATGTGCACCTGGAAACTTTCTTGAGACATTTCAAGGACTGCAATTCTGGACTTTGGACTAAAACTATCATTTTTGGCTTTATGAATAAGACTCATTGACTGAAAGTAGTGTTCTTGGATTGTTGCTTCTAAGACCACTAAATGGTGGTAACTTTTAAAAAATAATGTATGTGAAGGAATTTTCTTTGTCTTGCCCCTTTATGAATGGTATAAAAGCTTTCTGTTAACTAACAGTAAATGGCATCCATCCTGCAGGCATCGGTCCTGCAAGCAGGTGTCCAAGTACATTATTTTTGTCATAAGTTCTCTCTTTTGCCTTCTCTGTCTCTCCTTCAGGAAACCTCACACCCATTGGGAACAGAACTCCAGCAGGGTTGAGCACTTTTTCATGTTTCTGTTGGCTGCTCATATGCCTTTTTTTGAGAAGAGTCAATTCAAACCTTTTGTCCACTTTGTAAGGGGGTTGTTTGTCTTTTTTTTTCTTTTTGACACATTTGAGTTTCTTGTAGATTATAGATGGTAGACCTTTGTCAGATATACAGTTGGCAAATATTTTTTCACAGTCTCTAGGCTGTCTCCCCACTCTCTTGATGGTTTCTTTGGCTTTGCAGAAGCTTATCAGTTTGATGAGGACCCTCTTGTCTATCTTTTCTCTCATGGCATAGGTACTTGAAATTTTGATCAGGAATTGATTACCAGTTCCAATTTCCACAAGGGTGTCTCCTGCATTTTCTAAGGTTCTTATAGTTTGAGGTTTTATGTTTAGGTCTTTGATCCATTTAGAGTTGATTTTTGTGTATGATGATAGGTAGGGGTCATGTTTTAATCTTCTGCATGTGGTCAGCCAGTTTTCCCAGCACCATTTATGGAATAGGTTATCCTCTCTCCAGTGGTTGAGGGTGGAGGCTTTGTTAAAGATGAGTTGGTTAAGAAATTAAGGCATTGCTTATGGAATCTCTATCCTGTTCCATTGGTCTCTATGCTTGTTCTGATTATTGTAGTCTTATAAAAAAATTTAATGTCTGGAAGTGTGATACCTCCTGCTTTGTTTTTTGTTCTGTTTTGTTTTGTTTATTTATTTTTTACTGAGGATTGTTTTGGTATCCTGGTTGTTTATGTTTCCATAGGAATTTCTGTATTGTCAATTCCAGGTCTGAGAAGAATGCTGCTGGTGATTTAATGGGTATTGTGATACATTTGTAGATTGCCTTTGGACATCTTAACAATGTTGATTTTTCCATTCCATGAGCATGGAATATTTTACCTTTTGTTTGTATTGTCTTTGATTTCTTTGAGCAGTGTTTTGTCATTTTCATTGTAAAGATATTTCACTTCTCTGGTTAGGAAGATGCGAAAGTATTTTGTGTGTGTGTGTGTGTGTGTGTGTGTGTGTGTGTGTGTGTGTGTGTGTGTATTGTGTATGGGATTGGGTTTCTGTTTGTCTATTGCTGGTATAGAAATGTGACTGTCTTTTGCACATTTATTTTATACCCTGAGACTTTGCCACAGTCCTTTATCAGTGCAAGGGAGATTTTTGACAGATTCTCTTGAATTTTCGAGGTATAGAATCATGTCATCTCTTGAATTTTCGAGGTATAGAATCATGTCATCTGCAAAGGGGGATAACTTAACTTCTTCTTTTCCTACCTGGATGCTCCCTAATCTCGTTTTCTTGTCTGATTGCTCTAGTTAGGACTTCCAGTACTATGTTGAAAAGGAGGGGTGAGCATAGGTATCCTTGTCTTGTTCCGGTTTTCAGGAGGAATGGTTCCAATTTCTGTGTGTTTAGCAGTTTGTTGGCGATGGATTTTTTGTAGATAGCTCATACTATTTTGAGGTTTGCTCCATCTATGTCAAGGGTTTTTATCAAGAAAGGATGCTGGATATTATTGAAAGCTTTGCCACATCTAATGATATAATCATGTGGCTCTTGTTTTTACATCTATTGATGTATTTAATTTTATGGTCTTGAGGATGTTGAACCAGTCTTGCATCCCTGGAATGAAGTCTATTTGATCATGGTGGATGTTTTTTGAGATGTGTTGTTGGATCCAGTTTATCAGGATCTTGTTGAGAATTTTAGCATCTACGTTCATCAAGGATATTGGCCTGTAGTTCTCATTGTTTATTGGCTCTTTACCAGGTTTGGGTATCAATATGATGTTAGCTCGATAAAATGATTTGGGGAGAGTTCTATCTTTCTTGATTGCCTAGAACACTTTCAATAGGATTGGTATCAGCTCCTCCTTGTATGTTTTATAAACTTCTGCAGGAAAGCCATCTGGTCCAGGGCTTTTTTTCCTTTTTTTTTTTGTAGGTAGTTTGCTTATGACATAGTCAATTTCCTGGGTTGTTAATGGTTTATTTAGAGTCTCAATTTATTCTTGTTTCAACCTTGGGAGATTGTATGATGTCAGAAAGTCTTTCATTTCACTTAGGTTTTCAAGTTTATTTTCATACAAGTGTGCATTGTAATCTCTGACAATCTTTTGTATTTCTTTGGGGACAATTATGACTTACCCTTTTGCATTTCTTTGTTTATTTGGGCTTTTTCTCTATTTTTCTTGGTCAATCTAACTAGGTTCATCAATCTTGTTTATCCTTTCAAAGAATCAACTTTTTGTTTAGTTGACTTTTTGTATTATATTTTTGTCTACTATATCACATATTTGGGCTTTTATTTTGGTGATATGGATTCTTCTGCTGAATTTAGGTTTTTGGTGGTCTTACTTTTTCAGCTTCCTTAGGTGATTTGTTAGGATGTTAACTTGTGATCTTTCCATTTTCTTCATGTATGTTCATAGAGATATGGATTTGTCTTTTAGTATTGCTTTCATGACTTTCTAGATATTTTGGTAAGATTTTTCTTCATTTTCATTTGTTTTCAGGAATCTTTTAATTTCTGTTTTGATTTCCGTGTTGACCCAGAAGTTGTTCAGCATCATGCTGTTTAATGTCCATGTCTTTGTGGGTTTGGGGGAACTTTTGTTGGTGTTGATATTTATTTTTATTTCACTGTGGTCTGTGAAGGTGCATAGCAGTATTTCAATCTTGTGAAATTTGTTTATGCTTGATTTATGACCTAAAATATGGTTGACCTTAGAGTACATTCCATGTGGTGATGAATAGAATGTATATTTCATATTTGTTGGGTGGAGTGTTCTATAGGTATGTATTAAGTACATTTGGTCAAGCGTCAAGTTGAGGTTCCAGATCTCCTTATTAATTTTTTTCTTGATGATCTATCTAGGGTTGTTAGTGAGGTATTTAAGTCCCCAGCTACGATAGTGTTAGACTCAATGTCTTTTATTTAGTTTACCTAAAAACTGCTTTGTGATAGTTGGTGCTCCTATGCTGGGTGCATATATAATTAAGAAGGATATTTCTTGCTGCTGGATTAAACCTTTTATCATTATGGAATGACCTTCTATAGCTTTTTAAATTTTTGATAGCTTAAAGAATATTTTGTCTGATCTTAAGATCACAATTCTTGCTTTCTTTGTGTTCTCTTCACCTGAAAATTTATTTTCCATCCTCTTACTTTGAGTCTGTTAGTGTCCTTTCTCATGAGATGTGTCTCCTGGAGATAGCATATTGTTTCATCGTAATGTTTTATCCAATTTGCCATTCTATGTCTTTTCAGTGGTGCATTTATCCCATTCACATTCAGACTAATTATTGAGATGTGAGAGTTTATCAATATCAAGGATTTTAAATTTGATTACACAAGTTCTGTAACTAGCATCTTGATGGAAAACCATTTACTATGTGTATACTGTGACTAATTTAAAACTCATTTTGCAACATTAAAAATAACAAGTCTGATATTTTTGTAATAAGACAAGTCTATGATAATACAAATAAAAGTGGAAATAAAAGCAACAATTGAATTAAGTGGAGCTTAAATATTTCTAAATATTGGACCAATAAGGTTTAATCTGTCCTTGGTTGGAAGGTTTGGTATTCTTATAGTATGCATTAAAAAGACCAAAAAAATAGCAAATATATTGAACTTATGACATTAAATCCAAGGATATATGCTAGTGTATAACACCTATATGCACACTGATATATAGAATACCTACTTATACATGTATTACAGAATAAAATCTGAGTGACATTAAATGATCAATTCAGTGAACATTTGGTATTTAATGCAGATATCTGTCATAGCTTCATTGATGCAGTCTCATAGTGTGCTACATTATCTATGTCTGGGAAATATTTAATTCTCCTCCCTATTTCATGTGTTTTGTGTGTGTATGTGTGTGTGCTAGAAGACATGATTATAAGAATTTGAATTTGAGAAACTGGTAGGTAACTTTATCAACAGTAACTAGCTATATAATAATAGGTTGTTTTTTATTATATGTTGTCAAATAAATACTGCTTTATATGAATATTGTTTAATGCAATACTTACCTCTAGATGCTTAAGCAAAATTAATTTTATATAACATTGGGTCTCTAAATAAAAGAAAAAATATTAATTTATGATAATTTACTCTAAATCAATCAATATTTATTTGGAGTACCAATTTCAGTTTAAGAATAATGACTTTAGGAGCACTTCAAAAATAAATGCAAAAACAAAAGTATATATTTTATTGCACATAAAACTATCATTTATAATTTTAAAATTTTGAATTGATAATGTTGTCATGGTTCATTTTTTTCCCCTAATTTACAGGAAGTGTAGCAAACTTATCTGGAGTCTTTTCTAGAAATTTAATATAAAAGATATATCTTAACTACTTCAAAACATTGTGAATAACTTTAAAATACAATTTCTATAAAACTACAGTGTTCACCCTTTTTTAAAAAATTTTAATGTTTCTTCCTAGAAAATCTTTAAATAAGCACACTTTAGATAAACTGAAATGAACTCAGTAACATTTGTTTTAATAACTGAAAATACTCCTAGTGTTAAGAAATAAAAAGGTTAACAGGAAAAGATTCTAGCAGAACAATAGTTTCAAAATGCTTGAAATATTGCATTTTGACAAATCAATAAGTTTTTTTTTGTCGCATAATTACATCTTCATTTTGTCCTCTTCAGGTTGGTTATTAACACAGCAGTAGACCGTCTGCTGTCTATGCCAAGGCTAAGAAACATGTTTACAATACAGTATTTCTGTTGTCTCAGTCCAAAATAAGCTGCGTTCTCATATCTTGGCATACTCTTTCTGCCTTCAATACATTAATCTCTGGGGACTTTTTAGAAGTGTTAAAAAAAGCAGAGAAGCTACTGCTTTCTATATATAACTATGTACATATACATAGATAACTCAGTATAGCTCCTGCTCAAACTTCGACATCAGTTTATTGTCTTTTTAAAAATATTTTCTTATCTTTTTCAAATAAATTGGTTTAGGTTATTCTAGGTAGTCATCGCTTCAAATTTAAATTTAGATGTTGAGATATTAATTGTTGTAATGTAGTTACTGTAAACTCCTACAGCATTTATAAGAATCATTTACTAATAATCTATAAACCACAGCTGTATATTCAATACAAATTAATTTTTCACACATAAAATAAACATTACTGAGATGAACAAAATTAGTTTCGTCCATTATTTGTTGTTTAATTAAAATCTCTTAAGGATAAATAAATGTTGATTAGTTAACTAAAATATTAAAAGCATTAACAAATAAGTTAGGCATATATAATTAATAATAGTTGGAAAAAGAAGTAAATATCTAGCTGTAATCAAATTAGAAAGAGATTTTGTGTTTATGAAGCAAGTGGACTGAAGTTTTACATTTTGACCAATGAGAATTATTTTATTCAAAGTGTTTTTACACAATTTTAATTGTAATAAGAAACTGTATAGATCATTGAAAACAAAAAAAGTTATAATCATATTACACAAAGAATTGTAGAATATGCAAACATGAAACTTCACTTAAATTCAGTAAAATTACTATGAAGGATCTCTAAGTAATATCTTTAACAGGTTTATAACTGATTTTTTTTTTTTTTGAGTTGGAGTCTCACTCTGTCGCCCAGACTGGAGTGCAGTGGCCGCTCCCGGCCACCGCAGCCTCGACCTGCTGGGCTTCGGCGATCCTTCCGCCTCAGCCTTCCAAGTAGCCGGAATTACAGGCATGCGCTACCACGCCCGGCTAATTTTTTGGTTTATTGTAAAGATGAGGTCTTGCTGCCCAGGCGGGTCTCGAACCCGCGGGCTCAAGCAATTCACTCACCTCAGCCTCCCAAAGGCGCGGGATTACAGGCTGAGCCACCGAGCCCGGCGCTGATTTTTAAAAAGCATATTTATGGAGGTTTCTTAAAAGCTAGATTTTGCTTATCATCAAAGTTACTTGGCTGTTCTTTTTTTTTTTCTTTTGTATATTTCCCTACTTTACTTTCTGCCTCACTGTTTGGGCTATACTATTTTAAACAAATATTGATAATAAAAATGGTTTTGAACAAATACATCAATGTTGAGAAATATGTCAGAAAATAATTCTTCCACAGCTATTATAAACATTAAACAGTATTTTTATTCAGATTACATAATATTTGTGGTCTTTTAAATTTTTATAATAATATAATCTTTGTCCCTGACAAATTTATAATCATAAATTACAGTTTAAAACAATCTTTTTTTATTTAACCTTATTTTGTAATTGAAATAAGAGAGTATGGTGGGCTGAATGGTGACTTCCACAAATATGTCTCCAGTGTCAATATTATCTTATATGAAAAAAATGTGATTAAGTATTTGAGTAGAGTATTTGTCCTGGATTATTTCTATTGGACCTAAATCCAACAAGTATTCCCTATGAGTGAGGGAGATAATTATTAGACAGACATAGAAGAGAAGAAAGCAAGGCAAAGAAGATGGAAAAGATTTTATTGATGCAGCTGCAATATAAGGAATGCCATCAGGTAGTAGAAGCTGGTGGAGGAGGGGTTACAGTCCTATCTACACCTTGCTTTCAGACTTCTGGGCTCCAGATAATGAGAAATTAAATTTCTGATGTTTTAAAATGCAAAGTTTGTGGTAATTTATTAGAGTAGCCCGAAAGAACTAATAGAATGTCTAGCATTTTAGTTAGCTATCATATTGAAATTTAATAATGATGTGGGTTTTTCTTGGAGAGTTTTGACCTTCCATTTTACTCAGCAATCCCCCTTCTGGGAATATACCCAGAGGAACTTAAATCAGCCTACAAAAAGATACCTGCATACACATGTTTATTGCAGCACTATTCATAGTAGCAAAAACATGGAACCAATCGTGCTGCCCATTGAAACTGGACTGGATAAAAAATGTGGTACTCTGTATTATTTGAAACAATTGCAGTATGGAAGATCTCTGGCAGTGTATTCAAAGTACATATTATAGCCCACCCTACCATCAAAGTAAGGAAAGCTATTAGTCAAATTATATCATTCTGTGTGCATGGTTTACAAAGGTTTATAAGTTTTTAAACTGTATATATTGACTACGAAACTAACCTTCTGATATATTTTCTCCATTACTGAAATGTGAAAACTAAGACTTTAAACTTTAAGCAATGATAAGCAAATAAAACTATATAAGGATAAGACTGCTTATATTATCTTATAAATTTATACTGTAGATGAAGTGTCACACGTGGTTACGATACATATTTCCTACTTACTTGTATAAGTGACTCAAAATTTTAGCCAGTTTTTCAGTAACTTAAAATTAGTATTACTATTTATAACTCTATTTATTAATACTCCCTCTCTGCTTCTTTCAAAAAAACTTAAATATGGTCAAAATCAGGAATGGTTAATAGAATGCTTTGAATCTTCACTTTGTTCGTAAGGTTTGTGCTAATGTACTCAAAGGAGTTTAAAAGCTGGGCAAGGTCTGCGTATTAAAAATGAGCAAGGATCCACCTACTTTTCTTTAAGACTGGTGAACAACCTGAACATGACTCAGTGAGACAGACTAATCTTCCTTGATATTCATGTGTCCTTAAGCCTTTTCACTTCATTTATCAGGCTCATCTCAATGAAAATAAGTTCCATTCATTTTTAATCAGTAGATACTCTTTCACCGATAGTCATCTAGAATTTTGTCTAACTACATACGGTGTTCTGAAGGTTCTCCTATATCCATTACTATTTTTTAATCTTTCAAAGCATAAGCAAGAAGAAAAGTACTAGAATTTTCCATGATCCGACTTCTTCTTCATCTTTATTGGACAGCATAAGATAGCATGAGTGAATTTCAGGATTAAAAAATGCATGTGATAGATCTTGTCCAGTGATTGCTCTATAAGTGAAGGAAATTTCAAAGCTCAAAATGCTGCTTGTTTTGTGACAAGTTACTCACAAGCAGACAACACATAGTCGCTAGTACTACAGCTTAGCACACTGAGCTACAAAGCAGAGGATAATAGGTATTATTGTTTTTATAAGTCTTTCAGGAAAGTTTTGTAGATTCCCCTTGACTTAATATTGTTATCAATTTTTCCAATGAGCCACTATAATGGTAAACACAGGCTATTATATTTTCTAAACCTTCACCTCCTTTATTCCCCTTTGTCTCTCCAAGGCAATTATTTATGTGCTAATAGGTTTATTCATTTCTTAACATTTATAGACGTTTTGAGTGCAATTCTGGGAGTACTTAAGGAAGCAAAACAGTAGAAGACAATAACCTTTGACACGATTAAGCTAAATGAAAAAATTTAAAAGATAAACATGTAAAACATACCGGTAGAAATAAGAGGATATTAAGAGAATTATGTAGAATGTAAAAATCTAAAACATTATTATTTCATTGTATGAAAACTATGGGGTTTCAGAATAAATCTGTGATAGATAGCATCGCTCTTGTACAAGTGTTTTGAGCATGGTTTTCTTTCTGTCTAAAGATTATTTTAAAGTATTGCAAACTTTTCTTAATATTTCCATCTCTTCACTTCTTCTCTCATTCCTTTTATTTATTAATTCAAATGGAAAATGGAGTGTACCAAAAAAGAACTTCCTCAACTTCCTGACACAAAAATTTCAAATTTCCTTTAATAGCCAATCACTCTCTATTCTCTACTGACAGTCACTACAGTATAATGGTTCTTAAACTCTGATGTTCATCAGAATCACCTCGAGAACTTGTTAAAACACAAATTGCTGAGATCTGGGCCAGGAATGAAACTGTCACATTTGCATAACTTTCAAGTTTCTTTTATATTTTTTGGTTATATAGAGATTCTACATTAAATTTTAAACCATGCAATGATTTTTGTATTCTTATTTGTAGTAAAAAACATGAAGTATCTTATTCATTGATATTGCCCATCAATAAGCAATTGGTTTTATTTAAAATATGCTAAAATTATTCTAATCAGTGCAAAGTTAAAATCATTTGTAGGTAAAATAATATTTTTTAAATATATGAACGTAGGCCGGGCTCGGTGGCTCAGCCTGTAATCCCGCGCCTTTGGGAGGCTGAGGTGAGTGGATTGCCTGAGCCCGCGTGTTCGAGACCCGCCTGGGCAGCAAGACCTCATCTCTACAATAAATCAAAAAATCAGCCGGGTGTGGTAGCGCATGCCTGTAATTCCGGCTACTTGGAAGGCTGAGGCGGAAGGATAGCCGGAGCCCAGCAGGTGGAGGCTGCGGTGGCCGGGAGCAGCCACTGCACTCCAGTCTGGGCGACAGAGTGAGACTCCAACTCAAAATATATATATATATATGAGCGTATCTCTGATATCCTCAAGAAATAACACTTTCTTTATTCTCACACTGCTTTTGTAAATCTCTGCTTATAATTTCTTTTCTGGAATAATACTCTAGTTAAAAAACATTATATATCTCTCTTTTCTCTTACATTCAGTCAAAAACTGTAAACACAGTTATCTGAAATTATCTAAAAATCAAAGGCAATCCTGTAATTAATGCTATTCTTTAAATTAAATCTTTGTGATTTCTTCAATTTTACAAAATTCCAAATTAGTCAAAGGAAATTCCATCTCTCACTATAAAGTCTTCCTTAGCCTTGAAGTGAGAACTAATAACCTCACGTCTAAACTTCTGAACATTTTTGCTGAGAAGCTTAACTCAGCATTTATATTCTGTTAGAGTTGGTGTTTACCTATCACATTGATCATACTGTGTGCTTCCAGAAAGCCAAATAATGTGCCACATTGATGTCTCTATTCTAAGCATACAATACAGCTACCATATATAGTAGGCATCAATATTATTGTTGAGTTAATGAGCTAATCAATGAATTAACAATAGGATAAAACTTAGGAAAGATCAAGAAGAAAAAAATTAGTAGGAGAATAATAGAAGCTTCTTCAACCTTGCATCTTTTTTCAATATAGAGAGGCAAGAAAATTTCAAATTACTGTATTGCTCTAATTATAGAAACTCAATATCAAAAAGGAACTAAAGAGAAATTTATCACTAATTTCTGCCTAGCATAAATTCTGTATTTTATCACACATATAAACTATACACGTTTGTTTTATTTGATTTGTCTTTTATAATTCTATATAAGTAAAGGGACTATTTTAAAAAAATACCTTTGGTTTCTTTGTAAATATATTGCTAATATCAAGTATTTACCTTTTCTTTTTAATTTTAAGCACTTTACTAATCAGAACTCTTTTTGAGGCAAGGGAAGCTGCACATTTCTTATAATTGTTTTTTCTTAGTATGGAGGATACAAAGAGGGCTTCCTAAGTTAACTACCTTGCACAGTTTATTTGTAAAGTTTGGGTCACATTCTTTCTGCTCATTCCATGTTCAACTGCTTGCAGTAAGCCTTTATTTCACAAGTGTTTTGAAAGTATAGATTAAAAAACAACTAATATGTGTAAGTAGTGTGATTTGCAGTTTATCTTTGATTCTTCATTCTCTCCCTGGTGGGGAATATTGGACTCAACTCTATTTCCAATATTATTTTTAAAGAGTATAAGGATTTAGCTGAACTTAAGCTTGAGTACATTTGAATAGCAAGGCTTGTCGTGTATGAAAATCATTAAAAAATTGTATTTGGTGATTATTTACATTTTCATGCCAGCAATTTTGAAATGACATGTCTTGTAAGTAGAAAATTGACAACATTTTAAATAAAGTTATTCAATAGTCAAGTATTTTTATAGTTTTTAATTTAACTGTTAAATTAGGAGGCATAAGAAGTACAAAAACATAAAGAAACATCACTCCATGTCTTTGTTAAGCAGATCCCCATGTTAATAGTATATGCCTTACATATTTATAAATATAAGATCTTTGTTAGCTAAGTTATCTTATCACACTAAAGAAGCTAATATTTTCTAAAACTGAGTAAAACTCTACGCATTTATTATTCAATTAAAATATTTATTGAACACATTACATATTTGACATTGCCTAGGTGCTGGAACTGAAACATGAGCAAAAAGGCAATACTACTCTCAAACTTTATAATTAAGTAAATAAAATAGCAAAGTAGAGGAGACATTAACTGAAGAAATAAATTATTTGCACTGGTAAAATTAATTAATTAATTAATTAATTGTATGAGTCTCACTCTGTTGCCCAGACTGGAGTGCAGTGGCATGCTCTCGGTGACCACAGCTTCGACCTGCTGACCTTTCTGCAGCCTCAACCTTCCGCCTCAGCCTTCTAAGTAATTGGAACCACAGGCGATCACTTCCAGGCCTGGCTAATTATTTGCTTTGTTATAGAGACGAGGTCTTGCCAAGTTTCACAGGCTTGTCTTGAACCCCAGGGCTCAGGCGTTAGTCTTGCTTCCTCCTCCCAAAGTGATGGGATTGCAGGCGTGAGCCACTGCGCCCAGTTTGCACTGGTAAATTTTAATAGATTAAAACTAAGTTTGAATTAAATGTCCTAAGTTTATTACCTCTTTCAATTTTTCTGAAAAGCGATTTTGCAAACTATTTAATGTTGAGACAATACAGAGTATTTCCTACCTCCCTTTTTTATAACTACTTCCCTTTTTAATTTGTCAGACCACATATGAAAGATCCGTTTGTATATCATGATAGGTCTTTGCCTATTCAAGTTGATTTTCTAGTTGTTTTCTCCTGATCACCAAATTTTATTTCTAATGTAAATCTTATTTGTACTTAGTCAAGAACAAAACAAACAAAACAAGCATCTATGATTTTAAAGACCATTTTTTAAAATCTTCAGTGTTCTGTGAATTCAAGATTGTATTAGAAGGAAAATAAAAGATCAACCTTATCAAAATCATAAAATAGGTAAAGATCTTTTTTTTTTTCTTTTTTCTTGTTGGAATCAGAGTCTCATTCCGTTGCCCAAGCTGGAGCACAGTGGCACACTCATGGTCACCCCAGCATCGACCGGCTGGACTCCGGCTATCCATCTGCCTCAGCCTTCCAAGTAGCCGGAACTACAGGTGCATGCTACCGTGCCCGGCTAATTATTTTTGTTTTTACTGTAGAGATGAGGTCTCGCCAAGTTGCCCGAGCTGGTCTCAAACCCGCGGACTCAGGCAGTTCACTCCCTTAGGCCCCCCGAAGTTCTGGGGTTACGGCTGAGCCACTGAGACCGACCATAAAGTAGATATATAGAATTTTTATTGTATTTTAATTGTCCAAGAATCTTGATAGAAATAGGACAGTTAGGTAAATAAACATATAGAGATATGCATACATATATACAGATACATATATAGGTAGGTGAGGATAACATGCATTTTCATATTTCTTGATCATCTCTTTTTATTTAATTTTTTGTTTTAAATATGTGGGGTACAATTCAGAGTTAGGTATACAAATGTCCATTAGGCAGGGGCCTTTGTTAATGAGATGTGCTCCCCCCCCCGCTGCAGTTTCCCACTGCTGCCAATCCTGACCCTGCCCTCCCTTGGGGTTTCCCACTACTGCCAATCCCTTTCTTATAGTATTACCATAGTTGTTCAAGGTCCACTTATGAGTGAGAACATGTGATACTCGGTTGTTTGTTTCTGTGATAGATCACTCAGTATTATAGCCTCTAAGTCCATCCAAGACAAGACAGTCTCAAAAATATTTTTACACTATTTTGTTAACACACTAATTAAACTGAAATAGATCTTTGAAAATTATGTCTTCAGAAAAGACTTTTTCACCTTGAAAGGTTAATAAAGTAGTTTATGATAATTTTCCTGCTCTAGTAGTTTTCTTATAAACAAAATTGTCCTCATATTGCTGCTCATTTAAGTGAATTAACAAAATAATAACTTAAAAATGAACTCTTGTTACTTTTTATCATTCCTAGATAGTTTTATTTCATATAGAGACCATATAAAAATAAAATGATTTTCGCTACTTGCTGGAAATTCACTTTAACTTTCTTAAACAAACAATTCTGTATGTTTAGACTGCAAGTTATGAACTTTTCATTTATAATCTTGCCTTTCTCTGAGGAAAAATAATCTGCACTTTAACAAACTCTGCCTCTACTCTCAGTTTTGTGTTTCTGGCAAACATGTACTTTTACATATTAAAGTGAGTATGTATTTGTTTTCAATTTTTGTTCCAGAGAAGTGGGATAAAGTAAAAGAATCATGTTAATAAGGTCAAATTTATTATCTGGATTTATGTTTCTAGAAAATGTATCCTTCAATAAAATTCTTTTCCAGATAAAATGGAGTAGCAAAGAGATTACCATCCCACATGAAACACTACCAACTAGAGAGTGTATGTTTGTGTGTGTGTGTCTTTCTAAGTCCATTTGGTCAGCTATCACAAAGTAGCAGACCAAATGGACTTGTAAGCAACAGGAATTTGTTTTTCAATATTTTGGATGCTGGAAAGTCTAAAATGAACTTGCTGACAGATTCTCTATCTAGTGAGCTCTCATGTCCTGGTTCATGAATGGTGACTTCTCAATGAGTCTTTACATGGTGGAAAGGCCATGGGTGAAATTGGGAGTCTTTTTATGAGGTTGATAGTTCCATTTGTGAGGTTTCTACCTTCATGATCTAATACACCTACCAAAGATCTTACTTCCTAATATCATTCATTGTGGATTAAGTTTCAACATATGAATTTATAGGAGACACAGAAATTCATATATATATATATTACACACACACACATACATATATATGCATATATATATATGCTGTATGTATAACTATACACACATATATATACAGATTTGATTTTCTAACAGTTTATAGATTATTTTGATCTATAGTCATGAGGAATATTTGTCTGTGCTTATTGGTCAGTGCCTGTCAGTTTTTACTACTAGGTTATGCCAAAACTATAAAATTTGTTGGGAATCATTTCTCCTTTTTTTGTCTGAAAGAGTCTTTATAAAATAGGTATTATTTCTTCCTTGAATGTTAATAAAATTTGGTAGTTAAACTTTCTAGGCTTAACGTTTTGTATAAACTTTCTAGGTCTAATCTATATTATATATATTTCCTTGGATAGTGTCAGTGCTCTTCATTTTCTAGTCTTTTGTGGTGAAAATTTAAGTTATTAATTCTAGCACTTTATTCTTTTTAATGAACATATGGAAAGCAAAAAGTTTTTTTACAAATGGTATTTTAGTTGCATCCCAGAAATTGCTAAATATTTTATTCTTATTATGATTCAGTTTAAAATATATTCTATTGTATTACTATTGACTATGTTATAACTACAAATATTATAAAACCTACACAAAAATGCTACAAATTTTTTAAGTATTTCAACATAACAAATAAATTATGAGAAAAATTAGTTGCTTATGTTTACACAGATATAGAAATTCTTAATGTTTTTCATTCTATTTTTTAAGATTTTTCATCTGGCATGATTTATCTCTTTAATCTGAAGAACTTCCTTTAACCCTAGTTCATTCTCCTGTAACACTATTCTTAGTGTTCTTTACCTGAAATTTTATTTATATTACCGTCATTCTTAAATGATAATTTGCCAATTAGATAATTTAGAATTGACAGTTTTTCCCTTTAAGTACTTCAAACATTTTTCATCATCTTAATTAGAAGTCTGTATTATTTCATTATTAACTTTTATGCATTGTCTTTTCTTTAGCTACTTTTAAATTTCTATTGTTAGTGTTTAACAATTTGATTACACTGTGCTTATGTATGTTTTTCTTTATATTCATTTTATTTAGTGTTTGCTGGACTACTTAAGTGTATAACTTTTTACCTTTTCTCAAATATGAAAATATTTGAATATTTTCTATAATATATTTATATACTTCATTTTTTTTCCTTTCTACTGATATCCCAACTATAAGTGTTTTAGATTTTTTTACATTGTGCTTCTCCTTTCAATTCTGCCAGTTTTGTTTTATACATTTTAGAGTTCTCTCGTTAGGCATAGATATATTTATATTTTTTATAGCTTCTGATGGCTTAACACTTTTATCATTATATAATATCCATCTTTTTATATAACAACAAAAATTTTCTTAATTTCTATTTTGTCTAATAGTAGTTTAGTCCCTCAACTCTCTATTGGACAATGCTTTCGGGTTATATTTTTTCCATTTTTATTTTTAAACTATTTCTACCATCGAATCCAGAGTTTATCTCAGATAGAAAAAATTAATTATATCATTTAAATCCATTCTATTAATAAATACCTTGGATTACCATATTTAACTCATTTATAGCCAATGGCATGCCTTAGAAGGAAAAATTTATATCTGCTATTTTGTAATTTGATATTTATATGTACTATGTCTTTCATATTAGTCAATTCTTCTATTACTACTTTTTTCTGTTAACCAGATATATTTTAATTCCCTCTTCTCTTTCTATGTGTGTGTGGGGGGTATTAATCATTTTCTTGTGATTGATCTTCCCCAAAATTTTGAATATATATTTGAAAGTATGACATTTGTTATTTCTTTTAAAAAAATTGCTTATTTTGTTTAGTAGACTATAATATTGGCTATCATTCAACTTCTAATTCTTTTATTACTTTTGTGGGCAAGAAATAAAACATGAACTTCTTCAATCTTGTCAAGATGAGTTAGATTCTGTCTTATTCAAACATGTCATAGGCTTCTACCATATTTTAGAATTCTCTCAATTTGGCTCTCATTTTTTTTGGTTAGTCTCCTTTCATTTTTCTGCTGTCATAGCAGTTCCAAATTTTGTTCTCTGATTCTTTTAGCCCAATAAAACTGAAGTTCTATTAAAATTGTTTTCTTACATCTACTGGAAAACACTATAAGGCAAAAGATCCCAAAAGGAGAGATTCACCAGTGTCTTCTCTTCAAGTTGACTATCTTCCATGATTCTCTGCTATTTATGGCTCTTCATATTTATTAGGTTATTGTATTTTTTATAATTTTTCTAAACATTACAGTTTCTCTCTTTATAAAGATTAGTATGGTAGGAATTGCTCTACCATGACTTGGATTTTGTTTTTTTAAAAAACTCAACTCTTTATTAGATTCGTCTCACTCAAATATGCATTATTTATTTTATCAAGAAAATAAAGTGAGAGAAAGCCTATTTATTTCCACACGTTTAATCTACTGAATAGTAGAACCAAATATAAATCAATATTTCTGCTCTAAAACAAGAAGTTACAGAATATGAATATACATGTTCCATTTTACTCTCTACACATATGATATCTATGTAAGACATTCCCAAGCATAGAACAATTGGCCAACATCTGTTGTAGAGTCACCTGACTAAAGCTTCAATGTGCCCATAGATCCATGTGCTGTCATGGAAATACTGATAGTCCTTCTTTTCCAAGAACATTTAACTAATCCTGTTTAAAGAATCATGAACTACAGAAAATGAGATACCACTGAAAGTTTTAAGACTGCTGCTGATGAGTATATTATAAGTGGATAAAAAGTCTTGTTCTTCTCATTTATTTCCAGTATACTGCATATTTTTTTTCTATTTATAGAAAATAGTCAGTGTCATGAAACAAAATGAAACTGTTTACCATTTGGGGGGGAGAAGGTTTTTCCAGGGTGACTGCTGATGTCAATAGAAATATGGAACTAGTATTTGTTTTGTAATAAAACAAGAATAACATCAACTAGGTCTGCCAAATAAGGAAATAAATATGACAGCATATTAACAAACTTTTAGAATTAGTAGAGTGACAGAAACTTTTTCCAAAGATTTAATCATGTATCATTAAAAAAAAAATCTGTCTCAGGCAGAAAGAATAGAAGTCAGCTCAAATTTTAAGAGATTAAGCAGCTCTGTCATTAATCAGTCTGGTAGAATAGGTATATCTTGAGCCAGTTGCAAAGTTACTTTAACCCCCATTTCATCAACCACATTAATCTCACAATAGCACGTGGTGCCAAGTTAAACTCTGATTCTTTTCTCACCTTCAAAACAGTAAACACAGCAAAATTGACACCCACATATCTTAGCTCCTTCTCAGAATCTTTCAAAGAATACCCAAATGTTACAAAAGAAACATTCTTCATTCTTCTTGTCAAGTGGCATTTTGCTGTTTCTCTGTAAGTCACACTTCTGCTGTAAACATGACTGCAATTAATATGATTTTTTCAGATTACAGGATTATTTGTGGATAGTTTTCAGATTACTTTAACAAGCATGTATGAAATTTAGGGGATAATTCACAAAAGCCACAAATAAAATGAAATACCTCAGCATCTTCATAACCAGAAAAGTGAAAGACCCTTACAATGAGAACTACAAAACACTGATCAAAGAAATCCAAGAAGACACAAACATATGAAAAAATATTCCATGCTCATGGACAGGAAGAATCAATATTGTTAAGATGTCTATCCTACCAAAGGCAATCTACAGATTCAACAAAATACCCATTAAATTACCAACATCATTCTTCTCAGACTTGGAAATGGCAATACAGAAATTCATATGAAAACATAAATGACCATGAATAGCCAAAACAATCCTTAGCAAAAGAACCAAAGCAGGAGGCACAAACTTCCAGACTTCAAACTTTACTATAAGACCATAATAATCAAAACAGCCTGGTATTGGTACAGGAACAGGCATATAGGCCAATGAAACAGGATAGAGATTCCAGAAGCAACGTTTTAATTTCTCAATTTCTTTGACAAAGCCTCCAACAATAACCGCTGGGGAGAGGAAAATCTATTCAGTAAATGATGCTGGAAAAACTGACTGATCACATGCAGAAGATTGAAACAGGACCTCTACCCATCACCATACACAAAAATTAACTCCAAATAGGTCAAAGGCCTAAATGTAAAGCCTCAAAATATAAGAATCTTGGAAAACACAGGAGACACCCTTAGGAAAATTGGAACTTTGCAACCAATTCCTGATCAGAACCCTAAGTGCCCATACCATAAGAAATAAGATAGAAAAGTCGAACTTCATCAAACTGATGAGCTTCTACAAAGCAAAAGAAATCATCAAGAAAGCAGAAAGATAGCCCACAGAATGGGAAAAAAATATTTGCCAACTGTATAGCTGACAAAGCCCTAACATCCAGGATGTACAAGGAACTCAAATGTGCCAAAAGGAAAAAAACAAACAGCCCCATTAAAAAGTGGGCAAAAGACATGAATAGACATTTCTCGAAAGAACATATACATGCAGCCAACAGACACATAAAAAAGAGCTCAATGTCACTAATCATCAGAGAAATGCAAGTCACAACCACATCAAGATACCACCTAATCCCAGTAAGAAAGACCATCATTAATAAAACAGACAGATGCTGGTAAGGATGCAGAGAAAAAGGAACACTTCTACACTGGTAATGGGAATGCAAACTAGTGCAAGCTCTCTGGAAGACAGTGTGGTGATTTCTGAAAGAACTAGAAATTGACTTTCCATATGACCCAGCAATTCCCCTATTGGAAATATACCCGGAGGAACTCAAATCATTCTACAAAAAAGATACCTGCACAGATATGTTTGTTGCAGCTCTATTCACAATAGCAAAAGCATGAAACCAACTGTGCTGCCCATCGAAGTTGGACTGGATAAAAAAAAGTGATACATATACACAATGGAATATTATGCAGTCATAAAGAAGGACAAACATATGAACTTCGCAGCAACTTGAATGGATTTAGAGTCTATCATACTCAATGATCTACCACAGAAACAAAGAAGAGAGTACCATACGTTCTCACTTTGTTTCTACCACAGAAATAGAGAACAGAGTATCATATGTTCTCACTTGAATTATTATCACAATACTATAAGAAAGGGGTTGGTGGTAGTGGGAAACTGCCAGGGGAGGGGGACAGGATTGGCAGTTGAGGGAAACTGCTAGGGAAGGGATGGGCACACTTCATCAACAAGGGTACCTGCATAATCAACATTTGTAAACCTAACCCTGAATTGTACCCCACATCTTTGAAATAAAAAAAAAATAGCAAAATAAAAAATAAAAACATTTTGATAAAAAGAAATTTGGGGGATGGTCAGTGCTCACCCCATGATAAGAAATTAGCAAATAAATCAACTTTCCTTGGAAACTTTCCAATTAGAGGATGAACCCAACTTGATGACTAAAACAAGTATATACTTGACTAGACCAACAAAATCTAGCAACTTTCATCTCCATCATCGTAAAAGTTCTAAAAACTTGAGAAATTTAATCATAAATTTCAGAGTCAGTTTGCATAGATAAACATTACAACTATAACAGAAAAAATACAGAAATAATAATTAACAGCTGAATTCTAGAGCTCCATTACCTGGACTCAAAGTCTTGTTACACCACTTACTAGTTATGGAATCTTATGTAGTTTACTCGGCATGACTGTGTTCTTATATTTAATTATTATTAAAAGGGGACTAATAAAAAAAAAATTCCTTATAGATTAGTTGTAAGGGTTAAATGAGATATTATCTGCAAATATCTTAAAATAGTAATTGTTTTATGTTAAGCACAACATTTATCTTCCATATTAAATGTAATAATAATAATGGTAGGATCATGTAATACTGAGCATATATCCTGAGCATCTTGAATTGCTATCTGGTCTACTATGTATGCAGACTTCTAATTTTGTACTCAAAAGAATGCATTACTGAGTTTAATTATCACTAGACTGTAAGTGCATACTATGTATGTTCACTATTTTAACTAATGCACAGTACAATTCCAAACACATAATGAACACAAATAAGTGAGAGTTTTTGGTTTAGTTATTGGCATTTATTTTAATTTTACTCTAATCCATTAATTTTTTTAGTTTATTGATGTGTAGTTTATACAAATTATATATACATAAAACATTCAACTTGATATTTTGATATATAAATATATTATGAAATGATCACCAAACTTATGCTAATTAGCACATCCAACCCTTTATAAGTTTACTATTTTCTATGCATGTGGTAAAACACTTAAGATTATGTATATGTATATATGTATGTATTTATACATATAAATATATATATGGATATGTATATTCCTTTGTCCGAAGATATTTTTTTCTTCATTGTTGTTCATTTTATGGTACAGACTCAACATCATTTCTGGTCTTTTTATCTAGTTTGAGTCCTACTCAAATTTTCTTTCTCTATTTAAAATTTAAAGTCTGAACACTAATATAAATTGCTGTTTGACAACTTGTTATGATTTGTATAAAAATAAAAGTACACATTTTTAAAACATTGCAAGTACTGAGAGATATCTATTTCTCTTTAGCATAAGAAGTTGTAATATTTTTGCTTCCAATATATTTAGCCTTTTCTGGTTTCAAGATTTGTATCTGTGTGGTGACTACTGGGTAAAGTTTTAGAATGTCTACTTGTCTTACTACTTCCTGTGACTTTTGAAGAGTCCTTCTGTTCTTATTTCCCAACATCTGATAAAAGAAAATTATAGTAGGAAATATCAGTTCACTTTTGGGTCTGGCTATATGACAGCAATGTGAAGATTTGTTTTTCATTAGGACTATACACTTCATCATTTGTCCCCTCTATTAATGTCATACTTTCCTTCTTCCTTCACACCCAACAATTTGCCTATTCTAATATTATGCATGTCCTGACATTTTTGGATATTTTGTATATATTATATACCTTATGTAAGCACCTCCAGGTCAAGCACACAATGTTTTGCTATTATCTTAGTTGTCTGCTATTGTCAGAAAGGACCACCTCCAGAACCTTGGAACGTTGATTTTTTTCCTTAAGGATGTCTAAAAACATGTGTTTATCATGTAGAACTTTTATAACTTAATCTGTAACTATGAAAAAACTCATGACTCCTTGCTAAACCTTGGGCTTTCATTGGGTGTGCATTATTTTTTCCCGCTCTTACCCAACTCTACCACTGGTGCTACCTTGGGAAACTTGGATATCTTCATTCTTGCCTGCCAGCATTTATTAGGGGAACAAAGGTAATGCTATAATAATAGCATTATAACACTCATCTAAACTATTTTCCATTTCAACGTAGCTCTACAGTAAAATAACTAGCATTAGAACATAAAGAATCAAAAACAGAGTAGGAAGTTCTGAGAGAGGTAAGCTTAGGAAGGAGTCAAAAGGGGAAGAAAAGTGAAAAGTAAATATATGGAGTATTCAAACAAGATGTGTCAAAAATAAAACACAACAGAAACTAAAATGTCTTTATTGGATTTCATGACTCAGATGTAACAGGTGAGGACAAATAACAGGTTCATGGGAGTGTTCTAAGTTTTCACAGTATCTTTTCATATTCATCTTTAATAAAAGTAGTTGACCAATGATCATCCTCATAAATAGATAAACTTCATAAAGGTAGACACTATAGTGTTCTCATTCTCCTTTGTATACCAAGTATCTGCAGCAATACATACAGAAAACTTACAGACAGTATACTCATATGTGCTTTGTTTTGTTTATTTTAATTGTATTTTTTAAATCCCATTTAATTCTTCCTAAAGTTCACATAACTAAAAGTTGGTGAACCCACAATTTAAGCAAATATACTGTCATCCAGAATCTATCTCTCAGCCTCTGTGCAACATGTGCAGTTAGATAGAATGTTGATGTAAAGAATGTTGAATAAAAGAGTAGGAAAATTTTCTTAATATGACAAGCAAATGAAGATAATGAGGTGGAAATAATGTGAAAATATACATATATGCTTAACCAGTTCCTAATTTATATTTCATACTGTGTTAAAAATAAGAAATAATTTAATAAAAATAAATAAATAGATCAAAATCAGCAAAGTTACATTAATATACAGGTTTCAAGCTTTTCTTGGGGGAGGGGGAGATATCTGCAATATTGTTCTCAAACATTGCTTTCTAAACACATTTGGCTGAAGCTGTATAGTGTGTAGTGTCTAGCCACTGAAATAAGTATTTAACTTCTGGTTGGATATAACCTTTCCAGTCTTTTTAATCATTTATGTTTCCTGCTTGGCTCCTACAGACATTTAAGATTGTGTTTCCAGGTGAAGAACACTTTTCACATTAAAAAAAAAAAATGTGTAAGTGAAAAAGCTGCTGCAGATGGGAAGAATAACCATACCAGAAAGGGGATTTGGGTCCATACAAAATGTCACAGACCAATTTTCTCTACTCTTTTCAAGCTAAAACAGCTATCAAGTCTGAAAATGGAGCAAAAGATAAACAAAGGAGAACTCCGAACATGAAGAAAAGCTAAGCTGATTTGGGATCTTAAAGTCAGAGAAGAATCACAGCAGCAGATCACCTTTCATCCTTCTCAAAACAGAAAGCCACCCTGCTTCTGAGTTTACTGACCTTGTATATAAAGCAGAAGGCATCCTCACAGACCAAACGAGAATCCCTCAGAAAACAACAGGCATGCCCTACACTACTCACAGGAAAAATGACTGGGAAGAGATTGTCAATAAAAACAAGCAGTCAAGGGAAATAATCTCTTTCCTTGCCATGACTAAAATCAGTTTCTTGTTTGAGAGTCACTGGATAAAAAAACAGATCCAGAAAAAAGAACACAGTCACACAAAGTAACCCAACCTAGAAAGCTTCTTAATTCGTGCTGGTTAAAATTTTTCTTTACCCAGAAAAGCTAGGGAATCAGATGTCACTAATAAGACAATAATACAATATTGCATAATACTGTAATACAATGCAACAGAATTATAAAATAATAAAATTTTTTAAAAATACCTAAAAGTCTTGTTTAAATGGGATTATTAGCAGATTTGGGATCAGAAAGCATGAATTCAGTGAACAGGACAGGAAAATAGAATTCACCCACTAGAAAAGACAGAGATAAAATTAACTGAAATTAAAAAAAATAAACAAAGCCTGAAAATCTTGGAAGGTAATAACCAAATAATCAGTATTTGTGTCATTAAATATCCAGAAAGGCTTATGAATAGAGTAAGCCTAAAAAAGTATTTAAAGAAATAATGTCTAAAAGAGCCTCTTTTTTTTTTTTTTTTTTGAGTTGAAATCTCACTCCATTGGCGAGACTGGAGTTCAGTGACACGCTCATGGCCATCCCAGTGTCGAGCTTGGCAATTTTTTCTGCCTTAGCCTTCCAAATAGCTGGAACTACAGCACACACTACCATGCTTGGCTTGTTTTTTATTTATTGTGGAGATGAGGTCTCACCATGTTGCCCGGACTGGTCTTGAGCCTGCAGCCTCAGGCAATCCACTTGCCTCACTCAGTCTCCCAAAATGTTGGGATTACAGGCTGAGCCACCAAGCCCAGCCCTAAAAACCTTTTAAACAACAACAAAAAGTTAGAATTAACAATCTGATGAAATTATTATTTAGAAATAAAAAAATTAACACATTATCAGTTGAAGTAAAACTAAAATGAGACATTTACAGAAATTGGAATAAACAACTAATTCCTGAACAAAACCCCAAAAGCCCATGCCATAAGAGATAAAAATAGACATGTGGGACCTTATCAAACTGAAAAGCTTCTGCAAAGCAAAAGAAGTCATCAAAAGAACAAGGAGACAGCCAACAGAATGGGAAAAATATTTGCCAGTTGTGTATCTGACAAAGGTCTAACATTCAGGATATGAAAGAAACTGAAACATGCCAAAAGGAAAAAAAAAAAAAAAGGTCCCATTAAAATGTGGGCAAAAGACATGAATAGACATGTCCCAAAAGAAGACATATGAGCAGCCAATAGACATGAAAAAAGTGCTAAACCTCACTAATCATCAGAGAAATGTAAATCAAAAACACACTAAGATACCACCTAACTCCAGTAAGAATGGCCATAATTAATAAAACAAAAACAACAGATGCTGGGAAGGAAGCAGAGAAAAGGGAACACTTCTACACTCTTGGTGGGAGTGCAAACTAGTTCAACCTCTAAGGAAAACAGTGTGGTGATTTCTAAAAGAACGAGAAATTGATCTTCCATACAATTCAGCAATCCCCCTTCTGGGAATATACACAGGGGAACTCAAAGCATTCTACAAAAAAGATACTTATGCACAGTGTTCATCGCAGCCCTATTCACAATAGCAAAAAACATGGAACCAACCGTGCTGCCCATTGAAATTGGGCTGTATAAAAAAATGTGTTAGATATACATGATGGAATATTATGTAGCCATAAAGAAGGACAAACATATGGGCTTTGCAGCAACTTGGATGGATTTAGAGTCTATCATACTCAGTGATCTATCACAGAAACAAAAAACTTAGTACCACATGTTCTCACTCATAAGTGGACCCTGAACATCTTGAATAATACTACAAGAGAGTGATTGGCCATAGTGGAACACTGCCAGGGGAAGGGAGGGGGCACATAATACAAATAAAGGTACATAATCCTAATTCTGGTGAAGTGAGGTTCAATGGGAGGCCCAAACCTCACCTGTATGTAAACTACTTATGTACCCAACCCTATCTTGTACCCTGCATCCTAAAAAAAAAAAGAAAAAGAAAAAGAAAAAAGAAACCTAACTAAAAGGATTATTATTATTATTATTTTTTTTTACTGTCAGAGCTTCCCTTTACAATTGACTAAAGGAAGTTCTTCAAGTTTAATAAAAAAAAGCAACCTTGAAGAATGACAAAAGGGACAAGGAACAGTGGAAAAGGCAGAAATGTAATAAACTTTTTTCCCCAATGAGTTTTTAATATATTTGATAATTGGGATAGGACTCTAATACAATCTGATGTTTAACACAATGATGTTAAAAGTGGTGGAGGTAAAGGAATCTAAGGGAAATTGAGGTTTCCTTGCTTTCGTCAAATGTTGAATCAAATATTCAAACAAGTAGATTGATATGTCACATATGCATGAAGGGGAACCCAAAAAAGGAATTTATTTATTAAAAAGTATATTTATTATTACATATTTAAACTATAGTCACCTTCAAACTACTCTCTGTTTGATGGAATACACCTATTGAGATGTTTTCCACTGCTTAAAACAGTTTTTGAATTTGTCGATTTTGATGCCTTTATTGTTTCTGTGATTTTTTTGTTTTACCTCTTGCACATCAGCAAAAGGTTTCCCTTTGAGGACTTTTTTTGTCTGAGGAAACAAAAGAAAAGGTCAGTTAGGTCAAGATCTGGTGAATAGGGAGGGCAGCGAATGAAGGTCATGGCTGTTTTTGGTCAAAAACTGCTGACACTCTGTGGGCCATGGGTAGGTGTTCTCCTAAATCATCCATCATGAAATGGGCAAACACACAGAAAGAATCTATACACACACACACACACACACACACACACACACACACACACACACACACCCCACAAATTCACTGAAGTGGAACGCAGCCTCTCACAACAATTCTAGCTGGTACATTGATGTTGATCGGTTCCTAGAACACTTACCCAGTAGGGGAAGCCTGTACTAAAAGGTACCCAACTCCAAAAAATAATTTCAACTTTTTGGGTTCCTTTTCATATATTATAAACACTAGACTTCGTTACAAAAATTATAAAAAGAGTTATATTTAATACACTGTAAATAAATCAAGACTCAATCCTTAAAAACATTCAAGCAATCTTCAGTAATGCAAAGAAAGATGAACAGGGAAATAAGAGAAATAAGAGACCCAGAAAACATTTCATATAAATTATAAAATAGCCCACCTAAGTGGCAACATATCAATAATTACCTTAAATGTCAATCATCTATAGAAACCAATCAAAACACAGAGATTGACAGAGTTAATTAAAAAAATTCTATGGCACATATAAACCAGGCTCGGTGGCTCAGCCTATAATCCCAGCGCTTTGGGAGACTGAGGTGAGTAGATTGCCTGAGCCCACCGGTCAAGACCCACCTGGGCAACTTGGCGAGACCTCATCTCTACAGTAAATCAAAAATTAGCCGGGTGTGGTAGCGTGCACCTGTAGTTCCACCTACTTGGAAGGCTGAGGCAGAAGGATCGTGGGAGTCCAGCAGGTCGAGGCTGCAGTGGCCAGGAGCGGCCACTGCACTCCAGTCTGGGCGACAGAGTGAGACTCCAACTCAAAAAAAAAAAAAAAAAAAATTCTATGGCATTTGTAAGAAAATTATTTCCAATTCAGTGAAACAGTTTGAATAACAGTGAAAAGATGTTTTATATATACATATGTATGTATATATAAAATATTCCCACATTGATTTTTTAAAAATAAGGAGTACATCTGAACCAAACTACTGTACAGAGACTCAAAATACATGAATTAAAAACTACTAGAGACAAAAGAAAAGCATAAATAAATAAACATAAAATTATAGCTGGGCATTGCAACCCCACCTTCACCCCAGAAGCAAACAAACTACTAAACAGAAAAGAACAGGAATATATATGAATAAAACAATTAAACAACAGGAACAGATTGACATATGACATATGACACTCCACCCAACCCAGTGAATAAGTATCTCTTTCTAAATGAAATAGACTATAGACTATTCACCATGATAGAGTATATGAACCACAAAACAAATCTAAACAATAAAAACTTGAAATAACCATATTCAACAGAAAGACGAGAAAATATATGTAAAGAGCGAAAATTAAGTGAAACACTTCTAAAAATAATGGTTCGAAAAATAAACTTCAAAATTAATAATTTGAAAAATGGATAAAGCTAAACAAAAACAAAAGATTGCATGTAAAAATATTTAAGAAATGGTTAAGCCGGGTTCGGTGGCTCAGCCGGTAGTCTCGCGCTTTGGGAGACTGAGGTGAGTGGATTGCCTGAGCCCGCGGGTTCGAGACCTGCCTGGGCAACTTGGCGAGACCGCATCTCTACAATAAAATCAAAAAATTAGCAGGGCTTGGTAGCGCGCGCCTGTAGTTCCAGCTACTTGGAAGGCTGAGGTGGAAGGATCCCCGGAGCCCAGCATGTAGAAGCTGCGGTGGCCGGGAGCAGCCACTGCACTCCAGTCTGGGTGACAGAGTGAGACTCCAACTCAAAAAAAAAAAAAAGAAATGGTTAAAGTTGTGCTAAAAAGAGATTAATAGTTCTAAACTTTCATCAAGATAAGAAAAGGCCTGACATCTCAAATTAATAACATAAATTCCTACCTCAAGAAACTAACAAAACAAAGCAAAATAAACAGAAAACAGAAAGAAGAAAATCTAAAGGCAAGAGAAGAAATCAATGCTATTGATGTTAGAAATAAATAAAAAATATCAATAAAGTAAAATAATGTTTCTTTGGAAAGTTAATAAATTAATAAGACTGTAATAACATGGATAAAAATAAAAGGAGACCATACACAAATCACCAATATCATCTTTGAAATAGAGATAACACTACAGATACTGCACTCATTTAAAAAATAAAAGCATATTTAAAAACAACTTTATTCTTATAGTTTCAACACCTTAAAATAAATGGACTTATTCTTTGACCTCCACAAATTACCAAGTCTTAATTATGGTGAAATAAGCGATCTGAATAAATCTATAACCAATAATTATGTTGAATATGTAATTGCACAGCTTCCAAAAAAGAAATATATAGGCCCAAATGGTTTTATAGAAGAATTTCATCATTTAATAAAAACTTAGCACAATTCTACCAATTCTTCCAGAAAATAGTAGTGGAGCGATCACTTTAGTACTCAATGTATGAGGCTACTATTACATTGGTACTCAAATCAAGGACATTTTAAAAAAGACTACTTATTTAGTTTGTTTTGTGTTGCTTTATGGTTTTATTCTTTTATAGGAATACCTGAGACTGACAATTTATAAAGAAAAGAAGTTTATTTGTCTCAGGGTTCTGCAATCTGTACAGGAAACAAGGTATCAACAGTTGCTTGACTTTTGGTGACAGTTTTTGTGTTGCATCAAAACATGAGAGAGAAGGTCAAAGGGGAAGCAGGTATATGGAAAGGCAAACCAAGTAGGAGAGGGAACCTCACTTTATAGCAACTTACTACCATGGGAGCTAATCTATTTCCTCGAGAACTAACCTCTTTTTAACAAGATAAGAACTTACCACCTCAAGGACGACTCCAAGTCTTTTATGAGGGATTCACTCCTGTGACTCAAACACCTCTCCATACTCCCATCACGACCACACTGGAGTTCAAATTTCAACAGGTTTTGATGGGGACAAATTGTATCCAAACCACAGCACCGAAAGAACAATATATCTCAGGAACTATGGGCAAAAAACCCTCAACCAAATAATAAAGTCATCTATTAACAGTAAAAATGGGGTATGAGTTAAAGTAATCTGAAAAAATAAAAAACAAGCAAAAATGTAGACACATCGGGACTGAGAATCATACATTACTCATATTAATTACATCACTTTACGGAATTGAACTAAATTCTTTCCTCTAGCAGTACTCATTTCTTAAATGAGTACTGACTAAAAACATCATGTTGTTAGATTTATCCACAAAAAGGGATGTTATAAGTAAAATGAGAAACCATCAAACTATTTCCACATTTTAACTAACACTGGAATCCTATGAAAAGAAAATCCCTGGTCTGATTGAACACACACACACACACACACACACACACACACACACACACACACACACTCACACACACACACACAAATTACTGCTTGCTTGATACATGTTTCTAATCTCTGTCAAAAAAATAATGATTTTTGTATTGGTACAGATATTCATCTCTATGCAACAATCAGTGACATAATATTAGATGTCGGTATAACCTCTATAAATCAAAAAGTAATAATTGAAAGCCTGCATTTATAAACAGAAATCTTGAATATAGAGAGTAATACATCCCATAAATTAAGGTTTGTGATGGTTTAATTAATATCAATTTACAATGAATTAACATCCAAATATTAATAACATGCTGACAATCAACTTAATTATTTGAAGAAAACACAAGGAAATGCGCCATTTTAAATGTGGTTTAATTTCACTTTGTAAATAATGTCATCCAAGATATACAACTTGGCAATCTGCATCTCCTTTCCTTTTCAGGAAAACCTGTGCAATGTATCTCTGTATGTATGTGTGAGTAGGAGAGAGCTCTGCAGAGTCTTTCAACAGCATCTAAGCCAGACTCAAGGCTCTATTTTCCATTTTCTCACTAACTGCTACCTCACACCTACCCTCATTGCCAACTAACAGGCCTATTGACTTCTATAATGTCCATCACCCATCCCCCATCACCCATCCTCATTTCCAAGATTGCAACAATCTTGGAACGTTCCCAATATTTTCTAATCATTGTGAAAATAGCAGTCCTTTGAAAATGCAAAACTGACATATTATCACACCTCACTTTTACTAAATATTTTCCAACTACTTCTCTTATTTTTAGAATACATTTAGTCATAAATTTCACGTAACCTGCAGAGTCCTGCAGGACTGGCGATTTATTACATCTGTTGTTTTGGCAAGCCTAGGAACCATTTGTCTTTTCTCTGTTAATAGTTCCCCAATTTTTCTTAAAGAATACAGACACCTGTCATTATACAAGTCTACATGATTTAAGATGAAAGTGTCAGATGTGACTTAGACTTGGCTTTCCATGTTATTCCATCTCTCTGACCACATGTGTTATTGCAAGATAAAGCAAGAGAGCCAGGTGGGTTAAATTCAAAACAATCCAAAGGTTTTTGTTAGATTTTTTAGTTAAAGAAGGTCCTTATGGCTGAGGTTCAGAGCTGATAGATACTAGATATTATGGAAGCCATCTAGTCTGAATGAGAAAAGAGCCAATTAAGAATTAGGACAATGCAATAAAATTCTAAGCCAAGCAATTACAAGAGAGTCCAATCTTATTTGAATTATTTAAATACTAAATGCAATCATGCCTGAATTTTTTAATTATATAAGTCAGCTACAAGTTGTTATTATTATCATTGCTGTTGTTGTTCAGGAAAGTCTAACTTTGTTTCCAAAATTAATATTTAAAATATCCTGCCTAATACTTTTATATTCCTTCCTGGAATCACAGGCTCCTTCACTTTCCTCGTTTTTGCAGTGACTTTTGGAAGTCTGTCCTCAATTTTTTTAGTATTTTTCTCACTTTTTTCTCAAATGTGCCTAATGAACCATTAATTTCAGTTCAATTATTATTTCCTTAGAAAGGTCTTCTCCTAGGCTCTGTATGTGGGGGGAAAAAACTTGTTTTAATACCTGATTGAATCCATAAATCATATATTCTGAACACTTTGGAGGTTCAACATTTTACATTATATTCTGTGTCTGTTTGAATAATAACTGACCCTCACACTACAATATAAGCTGCCTAAGAGAATAAATATCCGTTTTAGTTCCCCATTATATTTCTGGCTGAGCCAGTAATTGGTGCTCAAAAATTGATAATAAACTTCATAATTAGTTGATGCATGCACTATTTATTCTACTCATTAAGGTGACTCTGCTGGCTATATATCCATAATCATCTTTAACAAGCAAGACATTTTATCTGGCCAGTTGAATCAGTGCCTACTGGCATCGATGAGTTTGTTTAAAGCAAAACAGTGTGCCTCTCATAGCTTTAAGCGTTAAACCCAAGTTATGTTTGCATACTTATACCGACAATTTTTCTTTGTATATAATCACATTTATAATGCTAAGTGTTGCCTGAGACCCACTATAATCGTCCCTACCCTATAACTCTGGATCATTTAATTGTACACTCAAGAACAGCTATTACATATCTAACCTCTCTTTCAACAAAAAAGCTATTGCTTGCACCAAATGGTATGTTGGAGCTAATTTATACTATGAACTAATTATTAAATTTTCAAACACTTTGCAAGAGGATTAATACATACAACTAGTGTCAAAAAATAAATTATAGACCACATTCTGAAAGGGTGGCAGAGTAAAAAGCACCAGAAATCTGGCTCCCCATGAAGAAAACACTTACACAGCCAAAATCTGACTGATGTAATTATTTTGGAAATCAGAAGTTTATTAAAAGCTCGCAACTTCCAGGGAAATATTCGAATGGCAAAATGGGTTGAATTTTGGTCCATTTTAACTCTTAGCACAGCAGCAGCAACCTATCCCTGCACTCATGACACAGAGAAGCCCTGGACTTGATGACTTTGTTAGTAATTTCTAGCAGAAAGAAGCACAAATACCAATCATCTTCCTCAATTTTTTCAAAAAAAAAAAAAGAAAAATTAGGAGAATGGAGCAGTTTCAGACTTATTATCTGAAGCCAGAAACATTGATACCAACGTTAAACATACTATTTAAAAAATTCAGCTGTAATCCTGCGCCTTGGGAGTCTGAGGTGAGTGAATTGCCTGAGCCCACATGTTCGAGACCCACCCGGGCAACTTGGCGAGACCTCATCTCTACAATAAATCAAAAAATGAGCCGGGCGTGGTAGCGCACGCCTGTAATTCCGGCTACTCGGAAGGCTGAGGCGGAAGGATCGCCGGAGCCCAGCAGGGCTAGGCTGCGGTGGCCGGGAACGGCCACTGCACTCCAGTCTGGGCGACAGAGTGAGACTCCAACTCAAAAAAAAAATTAAAAAAAAAAAAATTCAGACCAGTATCCATTATGAATATTTATGCTAAATTCTTCAACAACATAAGAGTATCAAACTGAATTTAGCAGCATGGTAAAAGGATTATACCCTAGCACAAATGGAATTTATTCATGGAATGTGAGGATGATTCAATATGTAAAAGCTGATCTATGTCACACACTATAATAACAAAATGAAGGAAAAACTTAACACATGATTATCTACACAAATGCAGAAAAGGTGTTTAACAACATTCAAAAACCTTTCATGATAAAAATACTCGACAAAATTTACATCGTTTTTTTAAAAGACTATCTCAACATAATAAAAGCCACATATGAAAACCCACGATGAACGTTAAACTCAATAGTGAAGAACTGGAAGATTGCCCCCCTCCTAAGGTTTAGGAGCAACACAAGGACGACTGCTTTCACCACTTCTACTCGCAATAGTACTGGAAATTGTATCCAGTGCAAAAAAAGAAAGAGAAAGAAAAAGCATCCGCTTTGTTCAAAAAATAAGTAATTATCTCTATTCACAGGTGATATGATCGTTTACATAGAAAACTCTAATTCTTCCACAAACATTATTAAAACTAATCAACAAATTCAGCGGATACAGAGTCAACATGCAAAAATTGGTTTCATTTCTATTCATTAACAATGAACGATCTAAAAAGGAAATTAAGAAAAACAATTATTTACAAGGACATAAAAAATACTTGGGTATTAACTTAACAAATGTAGTAAATGACTTGTAGAATAAAACTACAAAAATTACTGAAAGAAATTAAATAAGGCACAAATAGTGGAAAAATATAACAGCATCGTGACTGGAAGACAACACTTTTAGCATATTAACATTGCCAAAAACCATCTACAAATTCAATGCACTCTCTTTCAAGATCCTAATGACTATTTTTTAAGGAATGGAAAAATTCATCCTAAAAATTTTTATGGAAGATCAAGGGTACTCAATAACTTAAACAATCTTGACAAAAAAGTAAAAAGCTGAATGAATATTTCTTCATGATTTCAAAATTTACTATAAAGCTACAGTAATCAAAAGAGTGTGTTACTGATATGAAGACAGACATAGAACAAATGAAATAGAACAGAGGGCCCAGAGATAAGCCCTCATATATATCATCAAAAGATTTCCCAAAATGATGTTAAGATCATTCTATAAGGTAAGGACAATCTTTTTAACAAATGATGTTGAACAAACTACTGGATATCAACATGCAAATGAATGCAGCTAATAAAATGTACAATCTGAACCATTTTTAAATATGTCAAAATTACAGAGATGGAAAGTAGAATGGTGGTTGCAAGTGATTGAAGGGACAGAGTAAGTAAGGGATACCGACTAATGAGTATAGAATTTTAGTTTCATGAGATGAGAAGAGTTCTGAAAATGGATGGTGGTAAAGGCTGCACAACAGTGTAAATGCAATTAATACTACTGAATTGTACACTTAAAATTATTAAGATGGTAAATTTTGTATTATATGTACTTCAACATAATAAAAAATCAAATATAAATGAATAAATAATATAAGCGAACATAAAAATTGTATTAAAGCAAAAGAAATAGTCAAAACTCATAATTTCTTAATTATGTCACTACTGTTTTTCTATCATTTATTTTCCCATGGATATTTATATGTATTGTAACTAGGAAAATATCTCAACATGGCATACTACTGTATAGCTCTTCCCAACACTACATTCAGTGGCATTTTATCAGTAGCTTAAAATTAGTCTTGGTGAGATTATTATATATCATGGAAATTGGTAGGCACTACAGATAAGAATTAATGTGTTGTTTTATTCATTTTTTTGAATGAGAAGATGAGCAGAAAATGAAAATTATGAGTATCAAATTTTTAACTGTGTCACATTGGTAGACATTTCATTGTAATTTGGGCCAAAAAAAATAGAAAATATTTTTCTAATATTTTAATATCAGTTCAATATAAAAGTTAGTCCAATAATTGATACATAAATGAAGTTAAAATGTAATTTATATTAAAATGTTTCTATTTATTGATATTTTGTGGAATGGTGAAAGGCATTTTCATAGTAAACCCCATACCAGATGTAAGTACAATTTATTTAGTGACTTAAATTGTGAAATTGTGGTTGAATTGCAACTATATTTTAGTTATAGAAAAGAGGTTAAATGCCAGGCATGGCGGTTTGTGCTTATAATCCCATCACTTTGGGAAGCTAAAAGTGGGAGATTGTTTGAGCCCAGGAATTTCAGACCAGCCTGGGCAAAATAGTAGGAACTTGCCTCTACATAAAATAAAAAAAAAAAGTTAGCTGCATATGGTGGTATGTGCCTAGAGTCCCAGGTCCTTGGCAGACTGAGGAGGGAGGATCTCTTGAGTCCAGAAATCTGAGGCTGTGATGAGCCATAATTGTGCCACAGTCCTCCATCCTGAGCAACAAAGTGAGTCTCCAATCCAAAATAATAAGAATAATAAGTTTAACATTTATCAATTTTAAGGATGAATTGGTTATACAAACTTTACATTAAATAATACTGTGTTAAATTACTATTTAATATAATTTTATACTATGGTATAAGTAGCATACTATACTATTTTATTACTTTATATTATAATTATTTGCATTTATATCAATTAACTTTACACTATATAGGTATATATAAAACTCATAATATAATGAAACATAACATATATATTATAATATTTTATATCATAACATATATTCCATATGACATATGCATATATTACACATCAATTATATATGTATCATCAAATTTGCTTTGGAGAACTTTTTTTTTCTGAGTTGGAGTCCTACTCTGTCGCCCAGGCTGAAGTGCAGTGGCACTCTCACAGCCAGCACAGTCTCGATCTGCTGGGCTCAGGTGATCCTTCTGCCTCAGCCTTTCAAGTAGCTGGAATTATAGGCACGCGCTACCATGCCCAGATAATTTTTTGATTTATTGTAGAGATGAGGTCTCGCCAAGTTTCACAGACTGGTCTTGAACCCGTGGGCTCAGGCAATCCTCTTCTTACCTCTGCCTCCCAGAGTGCTGGGATTATAGGCGTGAGCCATAATCATATAGGCATGAGTCTGGTCCTGGAGGACTTTTTTTATAAACATTTACCTATACTCAGCTGCTTGCAGAAGCTGTCTCAAATGATGGCTATTTATTCTAACTTCTGTCACATTCCTCCTGGGTATATTACTCCTCGCTACCCATTGCTGTTCCTGTATTATTTTTCCTCTATCCTCTTTTGTAAGTCTTAGCTTATTTGGATTTAGCTCTATGAATCTTTTTTTTTTTAATAGATAGTGTGTGGAAATCACAGCTCACTGCAACCTCAAACTCCTGGACTCAAGCGATCCTCCTGCTTCAACCTCCCTTTGAATTGGGAATATGGTGTGTGCCACCATATCTGGCTAACTTTAATTAATTAGTTAATTAATTAATTAAGTTTGTAGAGAAGAGGTTTTGGTATGTTGCTCAGGCTGACTTGAACTCCTGGGCTCAAATGAACTTCCTGCTTCAGCCTGAGTTGCTGGGATTATAGTTGTGAACCAATGTGCTGGGCAGTTGTTTACTTCTAAATCCCTTTCCCTCATTTGTTAGAGTTTAGATCTTTGCTACAGTCCATTATTCCACTTTAAACCCCATGGTTATCCTAGGTAGTGTGGTATCGATTTAAAAAAATGAAAATTTATTTGGAAAACTAGTTTCTCAATTTATTCATCAACAGATCTTTGTTTTTCTTCTTCAAAGGATTTACACCCCTCTGCCTATTTCCTTATTTATTAAGTTTGGTGTTTCCTCTTGGTTCAGAAGAGATAGACTTTAGGTAAGAAAGTGTCTTTCTTTCTAAAAGTTTTCATTATAAATGAGTACTGAATTTTTAATTATCTCTTGTGTTTTTAAATCTCTGTTGAAATCGTTTTATATATTTTCATTTTCCTAGAATAAACCAGTCTTGACTACTAATCCAATACAACATTATACTTGGTAGATAGCTGTTTGGGAATCAATAAGAGGATACTTTGTATAGAAAGTCATCTCATGCATATATGCCCTGACATATTCTAGATTCTAAGTATTATAAAATATTTTTTAAAATCATTTGTTGATTATTGGCATTTTTACGCAAAATAATTTTCACTGAACACATACATATCCTATTTGCACACATTCTTTCTATTTGTATGCCAGATTTCACTAACTACTAAAAATACTTTTACAAACAGACTTGTATTACTTTTGAATATCTAAAGTAGTCAAAACATTGCAAAATGTTGATCTATAGAGGTCTTTTGATCACCTGTTTCAGGTTTAAGTTAATAATTGCTGATACATATGTTTTGCATCAGGGAAAATTGTATTATTTTAATTGAGCTAAAGTTAATTTATTTACCTTAATACCTTCTTATATAGAAAATAACTAAATATTTAGAGTAATGCTAAATTTTCAAGTTTCCAGATTAGTGTGCAACCATGACTTTTTCTTTTTAATATCAAATACCTATACAAATAATTACAATTTGTGACATTCATTACTACCTTGGTTTCCCCAAGGATTTTATTTCTTAAATTTTGTTTTTTCTCCTTCCTCCTTAGGGTCTCCTTCTCTACTGACTGGTGATTTCAATCCGTTTTGTTTTCAAATAATAGGCAAAATTTTGTGATTTATAAATTAAATTATTTGTCCTATTTATCTATTGAGTTACATAACAGTGTATCTTACTTTATACTTGCCACCTTTAGTTAACAGCTTAACAGAAATCACTTAAAGTATTACTATAGGAAATCTTAATTATTTTTCAGGACAATTCCAATTTTGCCCCTAAGTGTGTTACATCCTAAGACAGGGACATAATATGTTATCATGTTTTGCATTTCAAAAATATATGAGTAATCTTTGAGTCCAATCTTCTTTTAAAACTCTCCCCATCTGCTACCAGGAAATATTGAATCTACTTCCACTTATGTTTCAGCAGCCTTCTTCTTTCCACCACTTCTTCCTGTCTTCATTAGAGCATCTCTTTCCTGGGTTAAGTCTTAATTATTTCATGCCCTTCTTATTTGACTTTTCTACCATTGATTTTTCTACTGTTTGCAGCACCCAGAATAACTTTTGAAAATAAAATACAACTTCTTAAATCTCTCCTATGGTTTCTATGATTTGACATCCCATAACTGCCAACCTCATCTTATCTAATATTGTTCCACACCTCACTACAGATAGTCATTATTTATATAATCATTATTTATATGATTATATACAGTTCTTTCCTTTTTCAAGTGTTTTGTACTATCTATAGTTTTTTATAAAAATAATTATTCTTTTCTCAAGGTAGAGCTTTCACAATTTCTATTTTAGCTTCAACCTTTTTCTTAGAATTTTCCTGACATCCATGCCAAAGGAACCATACTCATCATTATTTCTATGCATTTTATAGAAAATTATCATCTTTTTTGTTTGTTTATCCCCATTTGAATTTAAGATGCAGAGAACTAGGAGCTGTCTTTTTTGTTCAAGTGTGTAAATCAAATGTGTTATCTCCTCACTAACATTAAATGACCAATAACTACTTGTAGACTAAATAAGTGTTTTATGTTTAATAATTCAATGTCTGCAAGATCCATACTCATACTCATCTGTGTAATTCTTGTAAGTATTTAAATTAAGCGTTATTATGCTGCATATAACTATTTGTGCATTCACTATATAAATTCCAATTCTCACAGCTCTCCAATTTTTCTCAATTGAATGCTATTCTTTGATAATTTTAATTGCTTCTACCCTTCTTTAATCTATTATTTTCTTCATTCCTAGTGAGAGAAATAATAACCATTTTATATAAACTGTTTCTCCATCAATCTATCTATCGATTTATTCTTAGAGAAAAATTTCCCCAAATTTCGATTGACACAATTTCTTTGCTCAAATGCAAACTTCCACAAGGGAAATCTGGTGTGAACTAACACTCTGCCATTCAAAGTCTTTACGATTTAGAGTTAATTTTTCCTCCCAGATTTACGTTTCCTTACTTATTTATATCCATATTATTATGTACCAAAAATTTTAATTATACTCTATTCCCTAAACTGTTCAGTCAACTCCTTTGATTTTTCATCTATGTTCTTTTTCCCATTGCACTGTCTCTGCCTCACTCCCTCAGGCTTTCTTTTCTGAAAACTACCTATTGTTGAGAATCATTAGAAGTGTTACCATTTCCATGAAGGTTTTTTGATCTACACAAAAAAATTAAACTTTTGCATGTAACACATAGCAATATTAAACTTCATTTTTATTTTTATCTTAATTATCCACTCTTTCATTGTTTTCTATATGCTAGAAAAATCCATGTGGATATGGAATGCTTCACGAATTTATATTTTAGTCATATTACCCCAAACAAGAGATTGAGAGAGAATAGTACTAAATAATAGTCACTGAATTTAATTAAAAGATTTGTTTAGTTTTCCTGAATTAGAAGTAAAAATTGAATGAGTGGTAATGTCTCAGCAAAAAGGCTTAAAGTTCTAAATTCTTAGCATAATTTAGAAAGATTTGAAAAATATGTTCAGTAATTTATAGCAAAATTCATGTTTTATTGACTGGGATTGTAAGATTTGAATCATAAAATTTAACTAATATGAATTTATATTCAGAGTACACATTTGAATTTTTTTTATAAATCAGACCTCTGTGAGTAGAGTATTTAATCAATTTCTTTTTCAAATAGATTAATACTAGTGGTACACCCACCTGATTCATTTGGCAGATTGCAGAATATTGACTTTACTGGTACACTTGGTCCTTGGAAGCAACTCTTCACCAGGTGTTTGAAGCATCAGCTTTACAGAGTGTATGCAGAAACAACATAATATTCATCACTATCCAAAATGCAATTGAAGTAATGAGGAATTGTCCAAGATTCTCTATGTAAGAATAAGCTCGGGAAAATTGAAAAGAAACAAAATTAGTAAACGTCAGAAAATTTTTTCTACCTGATTTAAAAACAGATAATTGCTTGACTATTAAAAGGAGCTAACCATAGACTACTAAAAGATATAATGATATAAGTAAATATTTTATTTAGTTTTTTTAAAATTCTCCCAAATTAATTTATATCAAAGTTTTGCTGAGATACAATTAGATATAGAAAATAAAATAAAGCAATTAATAGGAATTTTAAGACTGTAACTAAATTTTGGAAGCTCATCTTTACTGAAGTTTATCAGTAAATATCAATAACAGTGACAGCAAGAACAATGTATAGTACTTAATATATTAGGTAATGACCTAAATACATGTGTAACATTAACTCTCACAAAAAACATATAAAGTAAACAATATTACAATATCTGTTTCTCATACATAAAAACTGAGATACTCAGTTATTTGTTCTATTAAATATGTGGAAACAACTGAACAAAACCTTAAGGCGATAATTATTTTAACAAGTATAATGTGCAGGTGCTATAATCTGGGTTGGAGACACAGAAGGAATTAGAAATTCAAGGAACTTATTGGTAAGTAATGCCCATGATAGTTAAAAAAAAGATAGAAAGCAGAATTTGCATGACACAATCCAAAAATGATACAGAACATGTATCTATAAAAGGAATGGGTGATGGTAGGAGGAGTGAGCAGAGAAAGTCTTAAACTTTAATGTAAATCTGTCAAAGTCCGGCTAACTCAGTGGGGGAGATCCAGAGCTAAGATTGTCATTTAGAGGAACTCCAATTTAGGCATAAATGACAAGACCAGAATATCTGCAGCATGCCCCTGCATTGCCTGGAAGAGACTGCACCAGGGAGGAAGTTTGGCCTCAGCTTAAAAGTTGAGTTAGTTTCTGAAGACTTTAACAACTGGAAGTCATCAGTAAACTACATTTCTTACAGTTGAACAGCAAGTACTTTCTGGTAGTACACTAAGTTTTCTGAAATTCTTGTCATAAAAAGTAGAGGTAATCGCTTCAGGGTAATAAAGGCTTTAAATGGAACAAATTGGGGGGAAAATGCAGTTTTTTTTCTTCAGATATGTTAATTCTGCTGGGTTTTTTTTCTGTTTAATTTTCCACAAGTATAATTAGTTTGCTAATAGCAAATATAGCCTTTTGTCTATAAATTCAGCATATAAAGGGCTTTGAAGTTGCTATCTCCATTATTTAAAAAAGAAAACTTAAAAATCAACAACTTTTAGGGACATATTAGCAAATGTGTTTGGTGGAAATCACGACCCTAAAATCTGGAGAAAAAGATGTAGCAATCTAGATGTGCCATGAGAATAAATATCTCCTGGAACCACAGTTTTACATGAAGCCCCCAGTTCTTCCCAAAATCACCAAGCTCTTATGACGAGGATAGACGGAAGAGCCTCTCCTTATTCTGGCAGGTGAGGCAAAGAATAGTCACCATGAAACATACCCACAGTCTTGTTCTCAACAAAGGTATACTCCACAAGGCAATGGAGTTTGCTAGAGCACAATTCTGAAATGTCATCCAAGCCAAGGAAAGGAAATTGATTTCCATTCTAGCCCCATTTTGCCTTCCTGTTGCAACTCAAGACAAAAATAAAACATACTCAACCTGTGTCAGGTCTTCAATGAAAAAAATTGGGACTGCTGCCACTTGGAAAAATAATAGGGAGGATAGGAAAAATGTTTCATTGGAGAAACTCTTGAAGGTTGCAGCTACAAAAACCAGGAATGCTACAAGAATTAAATTTAGTCATAAAGTCATGAAATGCTCCAACTCCCATACACCTTGCCATCACATTAAAAGGCCCAGTATAATGATAGTGTTTTACCACAGAAAGTGAAATAGTCTCAGGAGGAGTACTTAAGAAACAAAACAAAATGGAAGAAAAAGATTTCATTAGAGGAATTTGAAGCTTTCAGTACTTATTATTTCAGTAAACATGAAGCACAGCCCAAATCCTAGAGATTTACAAAAATGTTCACACTAAAGACCTTTTTCTTTCCTTTCCTATTACCTAACAGTTTTCAAAAAAACTGTGATAAATTAAACATTTAAAAAATTATACCATTAAGAGACAATCATTACATTTGGATTCAGTTATGGCAGAAATGTTGGAATTATTATAAGAAAATTAAAGAGACTATGACCAATAGTTTAATGATTGTTTTATAACAACCATTAGTAGAAAATCTTTAATAACATATGAATAATACAATCTGAGAGAGAAAACTGTCAAGAGAAAAAGAATTAAAAGGAAATACTAGACATCAAAATGATGGTCGTGACAATTGATAATAACCATGAAGTGATGATCATTAAGTGATGATCATTAAAATACACAGTTGAAGAAAGCATTTATTATTGCAAACTTAGAAACTTCATTAGTAGAAATTTCAGAAACTGAAATGAAAAAGAATAACAAAAAAAATGCAAGAGCTATGAGATTAACAAAAGTGCAATTAGTAACAAATGTGTATCTGAGTAGTATGTGAGAATCAGGAAAAAGGGGGAAAGACGGTGGATAAAATATCCAAAGTAATAATTACTGATTAGTTTATAAAATTAATGACAGACATGAAGCCATATATCCAGGAAGTTCAAAGAATACCAAACAAATTTTTAAAAAAGAGTAAAGAATATTGACACATTCTTTTATTTACAATGCATGAAATAAGAGACCAATCAAACACCTTAATAAAGACATCAGAAGACTGAGCTATAATGAAACAAGGATCAGAATTACAGTGGATTTCTCATCAGAAACCATGGAATCAAGGAGAAAGTATAATTAAATATATAAAATTTTGAAAAAACAAAGAGAAAACTAGAATTGTATATATCGCAAAACTATCGTTCAAAGGTAAAGGAAAAAGTAACAAATTTTTCAAACCATCAAAACCTGAAGGAGTTCATTGCCAGGAAACCTGCCTTGAAGGGAATGCCAAAAAAAGCATTTTAGGAAGAAGAAAAAAATATATAGGTCAGTAAGCTTAGTTTTATTTTTTTTAATTTATTTTTATTTATTTTAAAAATGTAGAGTACAATTCAGGATTAGGTGTATAAGTGGTCTTTTTACAGATAAACTTTGGGTCTCCCTTTGGTCCCTACTTTGCCTGGTTTGAGATCAGGTACCCTTATTGATGTGTGTGTCCCACCCCTCGCTAAATTTAAATTTTAAAAGAATGAGTATTCAAAAGTAATAGGTAAAGGTAAAATATTTTTTAAAGTTTTTTTTCTCCTATTTGATATAAACTTAATATAGTAACAATAATAATAAATGAGTGTCATTCTTGTATAAGTAAAATAACTAACAGCATTGTTATAGAAATAGGAGGGAGTATGATAATGATATACATGTAGTATATATTAAGCAGTATAGTGTTTTTTAAAATTGGATTTGATTGGGTCAAAATATACAGTAAACTCTAGGATCATGGCAAAAAATAATTTCAAAAGAAGTGTATACTCTAAAACACACATACAATGGCAACATATAAAATAATCTATTAAAATCTAAGAATACCAAAAAGTTACAAACTTGGTGTATAATTTAACTGAATAGTAACTTTAAAAATAAATGATGGAGCCAGGCATGGTGGATCATGCCCGTAATTCCAGCACTTTGGGAGGCGGAGGTGAGAGGATTGCCTGAGTCCACAGGTTTGAGACCAGCCTGGGCAACTTGACGAGAACCCGTCTCTACATTAAATCAAAAAATTAGCTGGGTGTGGTGGCATATGCCTGTAGTTCCATCTACTTGGAAGGCTGAGGTGGAAGGATTGCCTGAACTCAGCAGGTCAGGCAGCAGAGGCTGTGAGCATGCCACTGTACTCCAGCCTAGGTAACAGAATGAGACTCTGACTAAAAAAAATAAAAAATAAAAATAAATAAATGATAGAACTAGGCTCAATGGCTCATGACTGTAATCTCAGTGCTTTGGAAGGCTGAGACAGGATAATCTCTTGAGGCCAGGGGTTTCAGACTAGCCTGGACAACCTAGTAAGATGCTGTAGCTATAAAAAATTTTAAAAATTAGCTGCATGTGGCAACACAGGCCTGTAGTCCTAGCTACTTGTGAGGCTGAGGTGGGGGTATTGCTTGAGCCCAGGAGTTTAAGGTTACAGTGGTCTGTTACTGTGCTACTGTACTCCAGTCTGGGCTACAGAACAAGACCTATCTCTGAAGTAATAAATGAGTAAATAATAAATGGTACAAATTATGTATCTCCCACTTATAAGTGAAAATATGTGGTATCAGTTTTTCATGTGTTTAAGTTGTTTCACTTAAGATAATGGCTTCCAGTTTCACTTATGTTGTTGTGAAAGATGTAATTTCATTTTTTTATGGCTAAATAGTATTCTTGGACGTAAAAAGGGTAAAATGTTAGACAATGATAACTAGGAAGATTGAGGGTTAGGAAAAGGTGGATGATGAGAAATTACTGGGTGCACTGCTCGTTATTCAGGTAATGGTAACAGAAAAGCCCTAACTTCACTAGTACACCACCTATGCATGCAACAAAATTACACTTGTACCCCCCAAATTTATTCAGATAAAAAAATAAGCAAGTACTTGGTATAAATACATAAATTAAAAGGCAGAGTTTTAAAAGCTTATAAAATATCTTCACTTCCATATTCATTTTAGCATTATTCGCAATAATCAAGGTATGAAATCACCCTAAATGTCCATCAAAGTTATGAGTGGATTAAAAAATGTGGTGTACGTACACGATGAATACTAAAGTCTTTTTTTTTTGAGTTCTCACTCGGTCTCCCAGACTGGAGTGCAGTGGCCGCTCCCGGCCACCGCAGCCTCGCCTGCTGGGCTCCAGCAATCCTTCTGCCTCAGCCTTCCAAGTAGCCGGAATTACAGGCGTGCGCTCCCAGGCCCGGCTGATTTTTTGATTTATTGTAGAGATGAGGTCTCGCTGCCCAGGCGGGTCTCGAACCCGCGGGCTCAGGCAATCCACTCACCTCAGCCTCCCAAAGGCGCGGGATTACAGACTGAGCCACCCAGCCGGCTTGAATACTAAAGTCTTTTTAAAAGGAAATTCTGTTTGTTGTGACAACATGCATGAACCTGTAAGACATTTTGCTAAGTAAAATAAATAAGGCACCGAAAGACAAATTCTATATGATCTCACTTATATATGGAATCTAAAAACGATTAAAAGTTAGAAGCAGATAATAAGATAGTGGCTACCAGAGTGCAGTGTTGAAGGCCATTGAAAAAGGGGAGATATTTGTCAAAGGGAACAAAATTTAAATTAGAAAGAGAAATACATTTTAGTAACCTATGTCTCAGCATGGTGATCATAGTTAAAATAATGTATATATCAAAATTGCTTTAAAAAGTAGCTTTTTAATTATTTTAATTCCTAAAGGATAAGTACTTATGGTGATAGGTATGTATGTTAATCATCATGATTTAATCTTTCTACAATGTATGCATATATCAAAACATCATTTTGTATCCCATTAATATGTACAATACAAAGGAAAAATAACAAAATACAATTGAATGTTGAATTTTAAAAACTTTACATATAAGGATTCAGATGGGTCAAAAGTAAAGGGAGGGGAAAGCCATACCATACACACATTTTTTTTTTAAATCTGGAATAGCTATATTAAATTTTAGACAAAGTGGACTTCAAAACAAGGAAGATTACTGGGGTTAAGAAAGAGCATTACATGACCTTAAGGTGGAGAATTCTCAAAAATACCTCACAGTACTTATTCTGTATGTACCTAATAATCAAGTATAAAAATACGTAAGATAAAAACTAATAAAACTGAAAAAGATAAATCTACATTTGAAGAGTTAAACTTTTTTTACTAGTTGATAGATTAAGTGATCTAAAATCAGTAAGCATATACTTGACCTGAATAACACAATCAAGCAAATTAATCTAATTGACTTTTTAAAAACCAAGTGAAATCAGCTAAATCAGTTAATAAAAACCAAATTGCTAGCAAAGTAGTAATATTAACCAACTTACTCCATTTTGTTTAAAAATCATCTTAGTTACCTGCCTAACCTAAATATCAATGCCTACGTATAACTACAGTAACGTTTCCATGACCACAGACCCTCAGCTTTGTCTCCTTTGGGCAGGTTATGCTGACCGTTGACTACTGACCATTACAGAACTCCTTCACTGTAGTTCCCATGTAATTGTATGCTTTGTTAACTGAAATCAAATGTTACGCTTTGACATTTTCAGTTTGTTCTTATATTGTTAGTGACCTAACCAAGGTAACTCCATTGTATGATTCTTCTTCCTTGTCTCTATGAAACTACCTTAAGCTATATCTTAATGGCAGAACTCCAGGGACTTTCTGGGCACTGACTATACCTACCTGACATGAAATTAATCGAAGTTCCCATTTTGATTGCCAAATTGTTAGATAATAGTTGCTATGGTCACTAAATTGCTACATAGCCAATGTTGAAATTTTCACCTGTAAAAGCTTGTTACAAACTGCACCAATTTGCCAAGAGTTGTTCTGGCATTTGTCTACTCTTGACCCGCGCATTTAATAAATTTATAATTAATTAGACTCAACTTGCTGGCATAGCTTCGTCTCACTTACTCACTCAGTCATAACACAAGATCTCACTTTGTCACCCAGGCTGGAACACAGTCACATGACCACAGTTTACCACAGCCTCTACTTCCTGGACTCATGTAATCCTCCTGCCTCAACCTTTTGTGTTGCTGGCACTACTAACCACCACATTGGGCTATTTTTTGTTTGTTTGTTTGTTTGTTTGGGACAGTCTTGGCTATATTGCTCAGTCTGGTCTCAAACTCTTGGGCTCAAGCACTTCTCCTACCTCAGCTTCTTAAAGTGCTGAGATTACAGACGTGAACCACCACACCCAGCCTCTATTTGACATTTATAAAAGCCTCCATCCACTAAGAGCACACTGTGTATTCTTCTTAAGCTCACGTAGAACATTAACAAAAATACACTAGATTGTAAGTCATAAAGTACACTTTAACAAATTGAAAATAAATCATGCAAAATACACTTAAACAACAATAGAATTCAACTGAAAATCATTAACAGAAAAATAGGAAAATTCCTAAATATCAGGAAATTAAACAACACACTTCTATATAAACATAGATTCTTTATGATTCCTGTTATTATATTAAGAGGGTTCTTATTTATTACTACATTTATGAATATATTTTACCATAAAAGGATATTAATTTTTGTCAAGTTATTTTTCTGAATATATTGAAATGATAGTATAGTCTTCTTATTTAACCAGTTAGTATGATTAATTGAATTGATTGATGAATGGCGAGATAGTCTTATGTTCTTGGGTAGAACTCTACTTATCTGTAATATATTATCTTTTTATTAACACTTTGTTGCATATATTAGTATATTGATTCATTAGGTATATTGGGTGCTGTTTTATTTTCCTTTGAGGTTTTGTTTTGCTTCATTTTTAGAGTAATCCTTGCCTTATAATTTGTGGTGGGAAGTGTTCACTCCTATTTTCTGGAATCGATGGCAGTTGGTACTATTTCAGCTATGCTATTAATGACTGGCAGAATTCATCAGTAAAATCATCTGAGCCTGGTGTTTGTTAGTTTGCTTCACTTTGTTTTAGAAGATTTTTAACTACAAATTCAATTTATTTAGTAGATACAGTGTTTTTTATTAGCTTAATGATTTTTTTCTTGAATAAGATTTGGTAATTTGTTTCATTCAAGGAATTGGTTTTTTTAATCTAAATTTTAGAGTTTATGTCCAGGAAGTTGTCCATAATACTCCCTTCTTATCTTTCTGATGTTTATGAAATCAGTGGTGATTTCTCTTCTTTTACTTCTTCAGGTAATGGTAGTTTCCTGTTCATGTTCCACATCCCTTTTCAGGACATCTAAGAGAAAAATCATACCATTTCCGAATTTTCTTTCCAGGTTTTTGATCAAAGATTCTTTAGTGCTATAGAGAAGTTAAGCTGACTTATACTGTGTATCTCAGGAGCTATTTTAAGGGACCAAAAAAAAATTGCATGGGTTCAATTAGATTAAGAACCGAATGTATGAAAATATCTATAGACTGTGAGAAAAAGGAGCAGAAAAGGTGAAATAATTTTTGCAAATAATTTATGTACTATATATATATATATACACACATGTAAACTTTTAGTGATATTTGAAAAATTGTGATAGAGAATGGCGCTTCTTTTAAACAAGTATTTTCTTTTCACTTGAAATTCTTATACTTGATGCTAGTTGAAATTTATATTGAGGGTCCTAGTTTTATTAATATTAAAATTTATACCATATTTTATTATAATTATATATTTATTTATTAGTCTTACCCACTAGATTATAAGATTCTAAAAAGCTGACACTATGCTTTACTTATATTTGTATTCCTAGCACCAGTCATAATGTTGGTGAGTATAAAACAAAATTAATATGTATTTATGTATTTTTTAAACAAAACATTTTATTATGCTTTTATTGTGCTAAACAGCTATAATAATCACTATTTTTCAGGACTCAAATTAGCACTAATCTTGCAACAACACATTTCTATATTAAAAATGTGTTCACTTTTTTTCCTATAGAAGCTTATGCAACAAACCAGGTAGGCTTGCAGTATTGATTAAAAGGTGGACACTACTAAGAGCCCTCTTTCTGTGTTCATATTCCAGGTCTTAAACTTATTAGTAGAGAAAGTGACTTAATCTTTCTATGCCTGAGGTTTGTTTTTTGATTTTTTCATTTGTAAAACTGAAATAATAGTTACCTTTTATATTTTTAAGAAATTAACCAATCAATATAAGTAAAATCCTAAAAAATGAATCACTACATTGTAAGCAAGTCATGTTTTATTTTTCTCCTTCTCTTGCTGACATCTTTCCTTCTCCTCCAGTTTCTTCTCCTCCTCTTTTTCCTTGTCTTCATCTTCTTATCCCCATCTTCCTCGTCTCTTCCTCCTTCTCCTCCTTCTTAGCTTCTCCAAATTTAATTTGTTATATTATTAAGATCAAGAGAGTACTAAAATATCCCATTAATTTAACATTCCCTCAGGACAAACCTGCATTCAATAAACAGTGTTAAGATAGAAAGTCATTAAACAATTTTTTGACTATATTAGATACAGATACCAACTTTAAATTGACTCAGACTGAAAAAAAACTAACAAGATAAAAAGCAAGAAAATCAAATTTTATTATAAGCATAAATATTCCAAGGTCAGGAATGTGAGCTTTACCTTATATCCACCAGGTAGAGGAATTCAAACATCATCAGGCTTCTCTCTGAAGTGTGCACGTCTAACTGAGACAAACATTCTTTAAGCTCTAAACATAACAACCACATATCGTTATGATCCTTTTGATATTGATGTAAACGACCTAAACTGGGAAATAACACATTAGGTCACAATAAAAATTCTCATATACTCCTTAATGATTTATTCAACAGGTTTTTATTCTTAATATTATTTTAGTGTAAATAATTCTCTATATGTTAATTGCTTGCTAAATTTCATCATATGTCTATACAAAATATCTTTACATATTTAATATGACAATCTTTTTGAAACCAATGTTCTATGTAATGCTTGTATATGTTTTCTCATATTTTAAAATATTGTCAGAGTCATAGACATAGAGATGATGCAATTATTTCAAACCATATTCTTCACAAATGACATAATTTCAATTGAAGTAAGTTATCTTTAGTTTTGTTGCTTTATTTTAGTGTATAATTTAAAATTACAAATAAAATAAAGGGCTGTCAATTTGGATGCTAAAGGATCTGAAGTTTTTATGGTTATGGGACTCTTTTTTTTTTCTTAAATTTATTTGTAAGCTAGGTACAAAGGTGAATATATACTTAGAAAAAAGATTACAAAAATTTTAAAAGATAGAACTTCATCCACAAAGCACACAAGGCAATGTTTAGTGTCACTGCCTCAAAGTAATGCTTTCTTTTTCGTTAAAATGAATTAACTTCCAATTCTAATCACAAAAATATTCTCTAATAATAGCAATCATGATGTTGATACAGATGTTTTTACATAATTATTATGATGTGTGACTGAAAATTGCGTTGCAAAATTATGCTTCATTTTTTTGCCTTAGCATCATTTTATCTGATGTGGACGCTCATAGAAATTTCTTAAAACATCTCTCAGCTTTCTCTCTTATTTATTCCAATTTTATCTCCCTTGGGTGCCAAAGGGATATTTCAAAAATGAAAATAAAATCATATAACTTATCTACATAAAGATATGATTATATCCATTCAGCACTTAGAATCAAAATTATTGTTGTATATGACTTGACCCCTATTTATCCTCACAGCTGCCTCTTCAACTTCTCTCTTCTTTGTTCAATATGGACTTGTCACATGTCATTTTCAATTCTTTCTTGTCTTAGATAATCCCACCATGTGAATTACAAGGTTTTGAGGTCTTTCCCCAGCTTTTCACATAAGAATTTTAAAAATACTTCATCTTTTGCAATAAATGTCACCTCTTCAGGGTTGATTTCTATGACCACTCACATAAATCATCTCATACAGATTATTTTTATGACAATTCCGTATAAACTCTTACCAAAGCATCAAGTTGCTTTCCATTAAAATGTTATTATTTATTGTCTTATACAACTTTTTACTTAATTATAAATTAATTTGATATTAATTATTTTGTTTTTATTATTTTTCTCCAGTTTTAAAGCAAATCATCAAGTTATTTGTGTTTCCTTTTCTCATTCAGATGTGCTTCATCTCATGGATAACATGAGTTGTGAGTTGTGAAAAAGAAATTGTGAAGGAGGAGAACCTTACCAAAAAAAAAAAAAGGATTCTTAGATTTTGTTCTCTGGAAAACTAAGCTCCTTAAGAATTATGCTAATACAAAGTGGAGACAGGTGAGTGCCTCTGAAGAGAGAAAAGTTAAAATAAGAGAAAGTGTTCATTTATTTTAAGTCTAGGGTAGGATGGTGCTTCAGACGCAGTGGTTTCATATTCCATTACATTACAGAGACCTAGGAGGTGGTTTTAACTCCAGGTGAATATTTTTATTCATATAAAATATTTTTTATTGATATACAACATTCTAGAAAAAATAACTTGAGTGTTAGATCGCACATTTACAACAGCATATTTATATCAATAAGATACAGATGTGCATGAGTAAGGAACATATCAAAGGTGGTCATGATGAGATAAAGATGGCACAATTTATCTGCCTTTTTGTCACCACAGTTTAATCATACTGCTGTGAAACTCTAGAGAAAGGGAACATAGCACAGTAGATTTAATTTCCTCCCTTTATTATAAGATGGAACTTCAAAGTTATATTTGACATGATTTTAAGAAAATTTTAAAATATGACTTTTTATTTTTACATCTGAATTTTTGTGTGGGTTTCACATGGAAAGCATAAGGTTTTTTTTTAATTGTTGCTTACTTGTCTCTATGAGTTAACTTTCATGGTTAAGGTTTATATATGCTTAAAACAGTACTACATACTTCCAACCTAGTAGACCTACTTGGTACAAAGTAGAGACACAATATATAGTTTTATTAGTCATTTACTAAAATATGATTTACTTTTACAGGAGAAAAAAAGAGAAACTCAGTGAGTTAAAATAATATAGCTAAAATTAAACAAATATTTAATTCCTGAATCCGTATTTGTTTACAAATTCTGAGCTCTTAGCCACTGTGCTGAAATTTCCTGTGTGTGGGGAATAACTGAAAACTTGTAGTTCTGGTTTTGATAGCATTTATAAAAACAACGGACTCATCTGAACATACAAAACATGATTGAATATGAGTGTTCTGGGAAAAGTGAGGAACTTTAAATGTCACAAGGCACATTTAGGAAGATTAATCAGAATTCAGCTTTGATGTTGTTGCTTTGTTTGTTTGTTTTTCTGAGAAATTTTATCTCCATAAACTTAAAAAAAATTAGAGTACAGAGGTAGCATAAATCACACAGCAAGTGGTAGAGGCACCAGCTCTTTGTTGTGGTTTTAGACACTATTTTTTAGACACTCTGGATTTGGCATCATAGGTGAGGAGGGCTAGTTAAGAACAGTCATATAAGTCATAGAGGAAACCATTTATTACTTCGGGTCTTGATATCAGTATTTACTATTTACTCTATGACTCATCTGTTCATTTATATGTTATGTTTCTCTTTATATAAAGATGTAAAAGGACTATTTTATTGTTCGAACAATTATTGCAGATTTGCACTTCAGGTATGATACTTGTCAGTGCATTCCTGTAAAATAAATGCTAACCTTTATAAGAACAAAACCTTCTAATAATTTCTGTAAGATTATTGATAAATATTATATTAGACATTAATTTTACAATTTATAAATGATAGAAATTTAAATATTTCTCATAAATTTAAACATAGTCATTTGGAAGTATGAGTTAGAGTGTAATATTTTTCTGGGGACTCTTTGTACCAAATTGAATATAGGATATATTGTAGTAATAATAATTTCCTCATGGAAAAATAAATTTTATCATTTCTGTTAAGTCATTAACAATGAAAATAAAGTTGTAGGAGAAAAAACCGTAACTACTATAAAGCAGTATAATCATAATTGATAGTCCCGACTGACAACAAGACAATTAAAAAGATTCAAAATTGGTGAGCATTTTGTATATGAGAGAGGAGAAAATGCAGTCAATTGTCTTAAATCAGAGATTTTATGTAGCTTTTTGAGATAAGAACTAGCTCCCACATCCCTGGCCTATGTCAAAAAGACAGGAGAGCTGTTTGAAGTGATAAATGTGAGGAAAGGCAGAAGTAGCACTTTCCTGCGGATCATAACAAGTGTAACCAAAAATTCTGAATTAAGCTCTTCTAAGAAGCAGTGTCTCCCACAGAGAGTTCAAACTTCTGCAGTTAGTAGATAATTGGTGACAGAAGTCCTGGAAGTAAAAGAAGAATCAACAATCTTTGAGCCTCATGTGGACCCATAAGCCCTATTTGAGCCTCACCTAATTATCTGCAACTGTCCCTATTAAGAGGAATTACCACTCCAATTAAGTGGGAGACTGTGTCATCAGATTTAATTTAGTTCCATGGAAATAGTGCTAAGTAAGTGCATATGCTGTTGAAACATTCCAGTTAATGTAGAGTACTATATTTAGTGAAAATCTAAAAGTAGAAAAAAGGAACCCAAGTTAGACAATTTGTGGTAAAACTAATTTTGTGAAACCACTGTTTTTATTGTTTGTTTACATGAAATACCTAATTTAAAGAAAATCAGTATCATTTTCAATTAACATTATCTGTTTAGGTTAGAAAAGTAAAGCATAACATATAAATAATGACTCCAAGGCCTAAATAATTTAGTGTGAAACTAATCTGGCAGCTATGAAAATAAAAGCACAATATATCATATATGACTTTTCTTTGTATTATTTTATTCACACAAATACAAACACACATGCACATTTATATGGAAACAGAGGTTATAAATGTTCTAAAATATTAAAGGTACTATTTATAACCTTATTATTCTTTCATAATCCAAACTGCTTCTTTCATTATTTATACACTGTCACTTTCAAAACTACTTTTATAATTTAAGGAAAGGAGAATGAAACACAAAACTAGTTTGCTAACCAAGAATTTATATTTAGAAAATTTGAATCTTTCCCACAATCCAAGTGTAACATTGTCATTATTATTTAAAATGGAATTACTTGGATTTTATAAAAAGTTTTTTCTACATCTAATGATATAATCATGTGGTTCTTGTTTTTACATCTGCTCGTGTGTTTAATTATATTTGTGGTCTTGTGGATGTGGAACCAGCTCTGCACCCCAGGGATGAAGTTCACTTGGTCATGGTGGATGATTTTTGAGATGTGTTGTTGGGTTCAATTTGTTAGAATCTTGTTGAGAATTTTTACATCTATGTTTACTAGGGATATTGGCCTTTAGTTCTCTTTTTTTGTTGGTATTTACCCAGTTTGGGTAGTAGAAGGATGTAGCTTCATAAAATGATTTGGGGAGAATTCCGTCTTTCTCAATTGCCTGGAATACTTTCAATAGGATTGGTATCAGTTCCTCCTTGTATGTTTTGTAGAATTCCACTGGAAAGCCATCTGGTCCAGGTTTTTATTTATTTATTTGTAGGTAATTTTCTTATGATGGAGTCAATTTCCTGGGTTGTTATTCATCTATTTAGTGTTTCGATGCCTTCTTGTTTCAATCTTGGGAGGTTGTGTGATGTCAGAAAGTTCTCTATTTCATTTAGGTTATCAAGTTTGTTTCCATAGAGGTGTGCGTAGTAATCTCTGATAAGCTTTTGTATTTCTTTGGAGTCAGTTGTTGTTTGATCTTTTGTATTTCTGATTGTGTTTATTTGAGTTTTTTCTCTCTTATTCTTGGTCATTCTGACTAGGGGTCCATCAATCTTATTTATTCTTTCAAAGAACCAACTTTTTGTTTCGTTGATTTTTTCTATGATATTTTTGTCTTCTATATCCCATATTTGGGCTTTTGCTTTGATAATCTGGATTCTTGTGCTAAAGTTAGTATTTTAGTGAACTTATCTTTCCAGCTCACTCAGGTGATTTGTTAGGCTGTTAATTTGTGATCTTCCATTTTCTTGATGTATGGTTGCAGAGATTTAAATTCTACTCTTGAACTGATTTCATGGCCCATTCATAATAGCCACAGAAAAATGAAATACCTCAGCATCTTCTTAACCAGAGAAGTGAAACTTTTACAATAAAATCTACAAACACTGCTCAAATAAATTCAAGAAGACACAAATGGAAAAATATTCCATGCTCATGGGTAGGAAGAGTCAATGCAATACTCATTAAATTACCAATGTCATTCTACTCAGATCTGGAAAAAAAAAACAGAAATTCATATGGAAACATAAACAACCATGAATAGTCAAAACAATCCTTAGCAAAAGAAACAAAGTAGGAGGTATCACACTTTCAGACTTTAAACTTTACTATAAGGCTAAAATTTTCAAAACAGCCTGGTATTGGTATAAGAATAGGCATTTGTACCAATGGAACAGGATAAAGATTCCGGAAGCAAAACCTCAATTTCTCAACCAACTCATCTTTGACAAAGCCTCCACCAACAACCACCAGGAAGAGGAGAGCCTATTTAATAAATGGCACTGGGAAAAGTGGCTGACCATATGCAGGAAATTGAAACTGGATCCCTACTTATCACCATACACAAAAATCAACTCTAAATGGATCAAAAACCTAAACTTAAAACCTCAAACTATATGAACTTTAGAAAATGCAAGTCACACCCTTATGGACATTGGAACTGGTAACCAATTACTGATCAAAACCCCAAGTGCCCATGCCATGAAAGATAAAATAGACAAGTGCAACCTCATCAAACTTAAAAGCTCCTTCGAAGCAAATAAATAAATCAATCAATAAACAGAGTGGGGAAAGAGCCCACAGAATGGGAAAAAAATATTTACCAACTGCATATCTGACAAAGGTTTACCATCCAGGATCCACAAGAAACTCAAACATGACAAAGGAAAAAAAGGAAAGCCCCATTAAAAAGTGGACAAAAGACATGAATGGACACTTCTCAAAAGAAGATATATGATCAGCCAACAGATACATGAAAAAGCACTCAGCCTCACTAATCATCAGAGAAATGCAAATCAAAACCACATTGAGATATTATCTAATCCCAGTAAGAATGGCCATCATTAATAAAACAAACAGCAACAGATGCTGGTGAGGATGTGGAGAAAAAGGAAGTTTCCAGGCTGCTGGTGGAAATGTAAACTAGTGCAACCTCTTTGGAAAACAGTGTGGCAATTTCTAATGAACTAGACCTTGACCTTCCATGTGTCACAGCCCCCTACTGGAAATATACCTGGAGGAACTCAAAGCATTCTGCAAAAAAGATACCTGCACGTGCATATTTATTTCAGCACTATTCACAAGAGCAAAAACATGGAACCAGCAGTGCTGCCCAGCAAAACTAGACTGGATTAAAAAAATGTGGTACATATACACAATGGGATATTATGCAGCCATAAAGAAGAACAAACATATGGACTTCACAGCAACTTGAATGGATTTAGTCTACCATACTCAATGATGTAACACAGAAACGAAGAACAGAGTACCACATATTCTCACTCATAAGCAGTCCCTGAACATTTACCATGATATTCTAAGAAAGGGGTTGGCAGTAGTGGGATACTGCCAGGGGCAGGGGTGGGCGGGAAAACACATCAATAGTGGTACCTGATCTGAAACCAGGTAAAGTGGAGAACAAAGAGAAGCCTGAATCACTTGTAACCTAATCCTGAATTGTACACATCTTTAAAATAATAATTTTAAAAAGAATGAAAAAAAAAGTACTTACTCAAATCTACTTTTAAAAAGGCATTTTTAATGATATAAGTTAAATATTATATCATTAGTGAATGATTTAATTCTTTAGCCAATTTCCAAAATTTAAATTTTAAAAGAACAAACTTAACCTTATATTGCGGTTTTCTCAACAACCATGCTATCATTTCATCCGATAACAATTCTGTCAGATCAGAATCTTTTCTCATCTTTTTTTAAATGTTGAGAAATGTTAAAGGTTTTTAATTTGGTTTTTCCTGCTGTTCCTTTTCCTGATATTATTACAATAGTATGTCTAATAGTACAGGTTGTGATAACACATAAACCTAGCTACTAATCTGGCCTTTGGCAAGATACAAAATCCCTATAAAGAGAGAATGTTTTTACCTATAAACAGAGAATGTTAGCACAATGCACATTGTATTGTGACTTTAGATAAGAAAAATTTGTAGAGTTTCTAACACAGTCAGTAGCACATAGTAAACATGTAACATTAAAAATAACCTTTACTTTTATTACTCGTACAAAATTGTGACTATATGATCATGTGACTATGATATTTCAATAACATTCTAGCAAAAAAATTTGAACACCATTAATAGGAAGACCATAAATTTAGTAGCCTGAAAGAAATGAGGGTATAACTCAGACACACTCCTAAAACTATTTAAATTAGAATAATACATAATTATTTTGAGCCTCTATTTATAAACTAGAACAAAATTTATATTATATATAATTAAATAAAATAAATATCAGTTCATCTGGCATATAGTATGCTCACAATAAATGTAGAGAATTTAATTTAGAATTTAATTTAATTTTTTTTTTTTTTGAGTTGGAGTCTCACTCTGTCGCCTAGACTGGAATGCAGTGGCCACTCCCAGCCACCGCAACCTTGGCCTGCTGGGCTCCGGCGATCCTTCCGTCTCAACTTTCCAAGTAGCTGGAACTACATGCGCGCGCTACCACGCTCGGCTAATTTTTTGATTTATTGTAGAGATGAGGTCTCGCCAATTTGCCCAGGCGGTCTCGAACCTGCGGGCTCAGGCAATCCACTCACCTCAGCCTCCCAAAGCGCAGGATTACAGGCTGAGCCACCGAGCCCGGCTTAGAATTTAATTTTAAAAAACATTCTATTTGGTAGTTCTTAAAGCTTTTCAAAAATGTTTAAAAGAAATGACTGAGAACTTTCTAATACTAAATGAAATGTTGGGAAATAAAAAACTTCCTGGGAATCCCTTAAATAATAAGTCAATATTTATCTATTTCTAGGCATACAATAAATAGTAAATGGATGAAAGTCAAACACAGAGGTAAAAGAAATCTTATATAAGCCCCCTTCAAATAAAATATATTTTATCATCAAATGAGTAATATGTACACTCATGACTGACTTTTCAAAATAAACAATTAGAACAAGAAAATAAAACAGTGTTTACAAAAGTCTAAAAGAAAATAATTACTTTTTCAGAATGATTTATTCAGCTAAAGTATCCTTTAAAAAAATAATATAGGGCAAGTTAGACAAATGAGAACTTAGAGAATTGCTCACAAGCTGTATTGCAATAAAATGAATATTAAATAATTTTTATTCAGGTCTAACAAAATTATACCACGTGTATTGTCAGAGAAGTAAAATGTTTTCAAAATAAAAGTAAATGTAGATAATGATACCCATTTATAGATAATTAAAATTGTAATTTATAAAATTATAATATATAATTATTTCTTATAAGTGCTTATATGGCATAAAATATGTAGCTGGATATCAATAGCATATTAAAAACAAATAACAGTATAAATTAAACTGTAGCATAATATATTAATATTTGCAATTATTCACACTCTCTTGTAGAGTCCATTTCAAATTCTGCCAGCTACTATGTGACTTATAGTACTCCTCCCTGAGGAAGAAGTCTGCCTCCAATGACATCAGGAGTCAAGGACTTACTTTAAATAGTGAAATGTTCATGAAAGTGAAATGTTTCCTTTTAACAAAAGTTTCAAAAACCATCACAAGTTTTTACCAACACTTTTTTCTCTGTGAGAACATCGTGAACCAGACAGAGGATGTTTCTTTAACTTAGAACTGAGAATGAAAAAGTCCTGTGGAGCAGAGCTGTAGTGATCCCAAATGACGTGTTTGGTCAACAAGAAATAACAGGCAGTAGTGAAAAAATTATAAAATAATATCAATAAAAAAAGCAAACGAGAAAGGACTAAAAATAATTAGGAAAATGGCAGATATAAGTAAGCCAAATATATCATTAATTATGTTACATGAAAATAAACGTAAATGTCCAATTAAAAATTAAGATTCACAGATAGAATTTTTGTTTTTATTTAAAATGTAGTGCTTAAGATAAATGTACACAAAAAGTTTTGTGAACAATCTAAGTAAAGCTTGTAGATTTATGTTAATAGATTTTTCAACTATTAAAAAACACAGAATGGGGAAAATATGGATAGTTGGATGGACAGAGACACACATAGATGGCAATTTATAACAGTAACACATTCAATTCACCACTAAGAAAAAAATTCTAAATTTCAGGCATCTAATTATTTTGCTTAAAATAGCAATCAAAATTTGCCAAAAAAATTCATAGTCATAGATAATTTTTGTACCTCCCTTGACTAATTTTCAGACAAAAAAAGTGGGGTTTTTTGGTAGCTTTTTATTTCAAAACTGTTTGAAACTTACAGAAAAGTTGAAAGAAAAATATAAAGTACACTTTTCACCCTTCCCCAAGTACCCCTAATTGTTAATACATTTGCTTTATTATTCTCTCTGTATATATATATTTTTTCTGAACTATTTAAAAGAGGGAATAAGTCTGCTTCAGGATCTTATTAGGATAACATGTTGCAATTAGTAACTGGTTTTCAGATAATACTTTTAGAAATAAATTATTGGCATTAAAGTAGGTGAACTTGATGTGGGTTAACTCAATGGATTTTTAAATAATGTGATTTTGGATGAAGGAAGTCAAAGGTCATGATGCAATTTTTTTTGTCCCGCGAGTTGGCAAGCTGGGCCTCCAGAAACGTTGCAGTTCCCTGAGCAGCACTGACAGCCCAGGATTCCTTTGGTGGCCAGGGACATGATGGCATCTGGATAGGGGCACGTGGTGGTACCTGAAAACTCAGGGATGCCAACAACTGCACTCCTAAGAAGTGTTATGGCTGTCTTAGTTTGGGGGGTCAGGGAGCTGAGTCCCAAGAAGTGTTTACAGCTGTACTGGTTTGGCTGGCTGGTGAACCAGCCCCCAAAAGTGTTTATAGCCCCATCAGCTTGGTGGGCCAGCAAGTCAAGCCCCGAGGAGTGTTCACAGCTCTGCAGGTTTGGCATCCAACAAGCCAGACCCCAAGAAGCTTTACAACTCTGGCAGTTTGGTGGGGCAGGAAGCCAGTCCCCCAAGGAGTGTTGAAGCTCTCTTAAGTTCAGCAGGTACAGGTTTTCCAATCTGGCAAGTGTAGTTCTAGTTCAGCAGTTCTTCTGGTTTGCAATTCCCTACAGCTCTTCTAATTTGGCAGTTCTGGGTTCTTGCCTCCCACCCAAGAAGAATAAAAGACACAGACAACCAGAGAGTGAGTAATTTGGAATTTGTTAAGAGATAGAAAAACCCCTGGTAGTGAAATCCTGAAACAGGATTTCCGGCCAGAGGACAAAAAGCAGGGGTTTATATAGTCTTAGGAACGTGCTGACTGGGTGGCAGTAGCACCAATCAGAGAGAGGTATCATAGTGTGGGATTGCAATGCACCAATTGGGAGGGGGTTGGAAAGGACCAATCAAGAAGAAACATGAAAGGGGCGGTCCATAAGCCTGGAAATAGGTGTTTTCATTCCAGTTGTTGGGACTTGCAGTGGAAGTTTTTTACCGGAAACCTGCCCTAATCTGTCTATCTGGTGTCTTCCTTTCTCCTCTCTCAGCAATTTGATGAATAAACGAATGTAAATATTAGACTTCCTTTTTTATAATTTTTGCTAGTATACTTATATAATTAATTAATTCATATATATGTGTAAGAATCACAATATTGTCTGTACAAAATTACATTTTACCTTCAGTGTACAGCAAAGTGATCTTGACTAGTACTCAACAGTTTTATGCTCAAGTGCTATAGTAGTCACTCTCTTGTAGAGGTGAAGATGAATCAGAAGATAACCAAAAAAAGAGAAGCGGGTGCACTCTCTAAAAAACAACCTAACACAACAGGAGGTGTGATTTGCTGGCAAAGAAAAAAGAAGATCATGATGGGCTATAACAAAAGCTCTAGAAGTAAAACTAAACAGTGTTCTATTTTATTTTATTTATTTTTGAGTTGGATTCTCACTCTGTCACTCAAGCTGGAGGGCGGTGGGATGCTCACAGCTACCGCGGCCTCAATCTGCTGGACTCAGGCAATCCTTCCGCCTCAGCCTTCCAAGTAGCCAGAACTATAGGCACATGCTACCATGTCCAGCCAATTTTTTGATTTATTGTAGAGAAGCGGTCTCACCATGTTGCCCAGGATGGTCTTGAACCTACAGACTCAGGCAATCCTTTCGTCTTGGCCTCCCTAAGTGCTGGGATTATAGGCTTGAGCCACCGCGCCTGGCCGACAGTGTTCATTTTATTTAATTCACGGTATTACAAAATAGAACTGTTTTGGAAAATACAGCTAAATATAACTGATAAAATAAAATCTACTCTAATCTCACCATCTGAAGATAACCATTGTTAATATTATGGACTACAGCCTTCTAGATTTTCTTGTATGTCAATTATATAAAAATAAAAGGTGTACAAATGTGTATATACAGACAAATGAAGTGGAGCGTCAACTTACATTTAACTAAGGTAAATTCAACTATATACTCAGTCATACTTTCAACTTTACTAAAACTAAATGGAAATTTAAAAAGGAATCTACTTTTCTCTATTATTCAAAGAACATATGCTTATCAACATTTTGCAGATAAAAAAAGAAAGACTTAAAGAAGCTACACAGCTAGTATTGGACTGAGGCAGGTTGACTTGTTTGAGTTGCATTGTAATCCACTTTTACCTCCGGATTGAAATGCAGACTAAATAAGCAATGTGTTAGGGATAGCTGCTGCTTAGTTCTTTAGCCCATAGCCCATAAAGTGTCTTGAAATTGAAATCTGCCCTATTTTGGATTATTTCTATTTTATGTGACATCACGATGCATAGAAATCTAATAATTCACTCTTGCAAGTGTGGCAGGGATTGCTGGCTGCTGCCCAAAGTCCTTTCCCTTTTCCTCCATCATGCTTAGAAACATGGCTGCCTGCTGTAAAGATCACATTTGTGGAAATGGGTGTTTTCATTCCAGTTGTTGGGACTTGCAGTGGAAGTTTTTTTTTTTTTTTTTACCGGAAACCTGCCCTAATCTGTCTATTTGGGCAGGTTTCTGGAGTCAGGTCACTTACATGACCACGTTTTGGCCAATAGGATATCCGATTTCAGGAAGCTTCCTTAAAGGTTGTGCCATCTTTGGTGTGACCAGAGGAATGACTGGAAGAATGACTGGAGCCCCAGCATCTACTCTGAATGTGAGAAAATATTGAAAATGGAAGGCAGAGATGATGTGTCAACACAGAAGGAGTCTGAGGCCCTGATCAGGTGAAGCCCCTCACCGTTCCTGGACTGACCACCTCCAGTCTTCTTTAAGGTGAGAAAAATAAACTAATAAACTTCTCTTCTGCTGGGGGAAAGAAATTCATGACTTTTTAGTGTGTATGTGCTGGATAATGAGAATCTGCTGGTGCTTCAGGGCATTTCATTTTCTCTGTGCCTCCTTGTCTTGCCTATGAACATTTCTGTGCTTGTGACTCCCTTTTTTAAACTCTCACTATCTAAATTCAAAACAAATAGTGTTTGATGCATTTTCACATGAATCCCTTATTCTCTGAGCTTCTGCTGTCTGCTTTTAGACATGTAGCAACCAAATAGATTTGGATAATTTGGCATCCTCCAAACTCACTGTCCAGATTCACTCTCTGAATTCTTCTTATCCAAACATCAAACAGATTTGGATGGTGAGGAATACTTTGTGTTTTTAATGAAATAGAATCAAACTATTTTGAATCCTGCTATTTCTCTGCCTGTTACATTATTAATATATTGCTTTATCATTAAATATTTTATAACATTATTTTTAAATGACAGCCTAATATTTTATTATATTTAAGGTGTAATAAATATATTAAAATATAGTTAACTGGTTTACTATATTGTTGGACATTTCAGTTTTTTCTTTTCTATTAGTAACTGTTGCTATAGAAATTGTATGAACTAAAGCTTTGCCCTTCATAATCTTCCTTGAAATAAGCTTTCCATATCCATTTTGAAACTGTATGTTGTTTCTGTGATGGGTTTCTAACCAGGGAGTCCGTTCAGTTCAGGAGGCTTGAAATGGTTCAAGTGAGATGGTGAAAACTAGCACGTTCTGCTATTTCCCTATTGTATGATACTTTTTATTTTAGAATACAAATTAATTTCTAGAAAAGTGCACTGTGAGAGTAGCACTTATTTTCTCCTAGCAGGGAGCAAGGCTTAAGAAAGACTTTGCAGTTTGACATCCAGCAAGCTGAATGAAAGCCCTAGTTCTAGCCTTTTTACTTGCTGAGTGATCTTAGGCAATCTCTTCAAACTTTTGTGCAATTTCTGTATGAGAGGAAACATCATCTGTAGAAGAGGGATAAAATTATTTCACAAGATTTTTGTGAGGATTATATGAAACAAAGTATAAAGATGGTTGATTTTGTTTTTATTGTTATGGCTATTGACATTATTGATACTCATAATCTTCTTAAAACTTTCAAAATTTATTTTCAGAAGTATTATATATTTTCAGACCCCACAATCTTACTTCTTTTACCTCAAACACAAATCAAATATTAATGTTACCAAATGCATTCTTTAGTTTATTGGCTTTTAAAAATATTTATTCACAGTGAGAAATCTATTTTTCTTCATATTACTCATAAGTACATACCTACATATATATGTATAAATACAGATCTGAAATAATATGTTAACTGTGTGCAAAATTTGGTATTCTATTCTATTCTTTATTTTTAAAGGTCAGTCAGAATCCATTAAATTTATTTTAACCTCACAATTTAGAAAACACTGATCTAGTGAGTTAGTAATCAACAAATTTCCATTTATGGAATTTGACTTTATCTCTAACCTCATTAGAAGTCACTTGTTAAACTAAAAAAAGCCCCCTCCCCCCTTGGGGAGGTGAATTTCCTCTTTCTCCCTTTCTCTATTTTCTAAATAAGCTACATTTTCTAATAAAAAAAATTAACTAAGAAAAAAAGGTTACCACAAGTCATTTTTAGTCAATACACAGTGAAAAGTTAATTAAATTAAAGAAAGTAAGTATACCTGAGCTTTGAAGTCATATACAACAAGGCTGAAATTTTAGCCTCGTTGTTCTAACTCTGTAAAGGTGGTAAAATTATTTAACTTCTCTGAGCCTTTAGTTTCTTCAACTATAAGCCGTAAGTTAGAGAGATAATAATGAAGTGACTTAAAGTGTAAAATTTTTGTTATTCTGAAATGGTATTTGTATTTCTCAATGTTTTAAAAATTGTTAATAGCAATATAGTTATTTCTAATTACAGAGTACAGAGAGATATTTTGATACGTGACACAATGTATGATGATGAAATCAGGATAATTAGCATATCCAGCAGCTAAAACTTTGATCATCTCTATGTTTTGGGGTCATCCAAAGTCCTCTCTTCTGACTATTTAAAAATATATACTAAATTATTGTTAACTGTAATCACTCTACAATACTATGGAGCACTAAAATCGAATCCCCATCTAGTTGTAATTCTTTATTTTTTAGGCAGGCTCTCCCTATTCTCCCTCCCTCCTACCCTTTCCAGCCTCTAATAACTCTAGTAACCACAAGTCTACTCAGTCTCTTCTCTACTTTGATATATTTTGTTTTTTTGTTTCTGTGCTTGGCTTATTTCACTTAATATTTTCCAGAATCTTTCATGTTGTTGGAAATAATAGGATGTTGTTATATGACTGAATAATATTTTATTGTGTATAAATACATTTTTTAAGTCTATTCATCTGTTGATAAACACTTAGGTTGATTATGTTTCTTGGCTGCTGTGTATAGTGCTGAAATAAACATGGAGGTACAAATATCTCTTCCATATACTGATTTCCTGTCTTTTGGACATATACCCAGTAGTGTAATTGCTGTATCATATACTAATACTACTTTCGATTTTCTGAGAAACCTCCGTACTTTTCTCTATGAGCGCTGTAGGAATTTACACTCCACAAAACAGTATATAAGAGTTTCCTATTTTTTGGCATTCTTGCTAGTGTTTGTTATTTTTGGTCTTTTTGATAATAGCCATTCTAACTGGAATGGGATGATATTTCATTGCTACTCTGATTTTAAATTGTCTGATGACTAATGATGTTAACTTTTTTTTACATGTTTGTTTGCCATTTTTATATCTTCTTTTGAGAAATGTCTGTTCAGATCGTGAGTCCATTTTTAATTAGGTTATTTTTTCTGTTTAAATGTTTGAGCTCCTTGTATATTCTGAATATTAATTGTTGAATTAATAGTTTGCAGATATTGTATCACATTCTGTAGGTTGTCTTTTCCTATTTACTGTTCTGTTGTTGTTGTTGTTGTTTTTGCTGTGAAGAAAGTTTTCAGTGTGAATTTCATTTGCATATTTTGGGTGTTTTCCCTGTGCATCTGAGATCTTATCCACAAAATCTTTCCCACAATAATGATCTGAAGCGTTTCTTTTATATTTTCTTCTAGCAGCTTTATATGTTTGGGGCTTATATTTCAGTTTCAGTCCATTTTAATTTGTTTTTTATATATGGTGAGATAGCCGGGCTCCGTGGCTCAGCCTGTAATCCGTGTCTTTGGGAGGCTGAGGTGAGTGGATTGCCTGAGCCCGCGGGTTCGAGACCCGCCTGGGCAGCAAGACCTCATCTCTACAATAAATCAAAAAATCAGCCGGGCGTGGTAGCACATGCCTGTAATTCCGGCTATTCGGAAGGCTGAGGCGGAAGGATCGCCGGAGCCCAGCAGGTCGAGGCTGTGGTGTCCGGGAGCGGTCACTGCACTCCAGTCTGGGCGACAGAGTGAGACTCCAACTCAAAAAAAAAAAAAAAAAAAAAAAAAAGATATTATTATATATGGTGAGATATAGTAGTCTAGTTTCATTCTTCTTATGTGAATATTCAGTTTTCCCAGCATCATTTGTTGGAGAGACTCCTTTCTCTGATATCTGTTCTTGGTGCCTTTGTAAAAAATAAGTTAACTGTAAATTGATCAATTTCTGTGTTCGCTATTCTGTTTCATTGGCTTATATGTCTGTTTTCATGCCATTACCATTCGGTGTTAGTTATTATAGGGATATTTTTGCTTTGCTTTTTGTTTTGTTTTGCATCAGAGTTCTGTCATTCAGCCTGGAGTGTAGTAGTGGGAACATGGTTCACTACAACCTCAGCTTCCTGAGCTCAGGGGATCCTTCCTCCTCAGTTTCCCGAGCAGCTGGACTACAGGTGGGTGTCACCATGATCAGCAAATATTTTTCATTTATTTATTTATTTATTATTTATTTTTGTAGCAACAAAGTCTTGCTACATTGTCCAGACTGGCCTTAAACTTCTGGCCTCAAATGATCCTTCTGCTTCAGCTCCTAAAGTGCTGAGATGACAGGTGTGAGCTGTCTTGCACAGCCACTATAGCTTTGTAGCATATTTTGAAATCAGGTAGTGTGACCACCAGACTTGTTATTTTTGCTTAGTATTGTTTTGGACTATTTGAAGTCCTTTGTGATTTCATATCAATTTCATAATTATTTTTCTACTTCTATGAAAAATGTCATTGATATTTTAAAAGAGATTTCTTGAATCTGTAGATTGCTTGGATAATACAGTCATTTTGGCAATACTAATTTTTGCTATTCATGGACATAAAATCCCTTTAAATATTTTGTGACCTCTTCAATTTTCTTCATTAGTGTTTTGTAATTTTCTTTGTAGCAATCTTTAATCTTCTAGGTTAAATTTATTGCTAGGTATTTTTTGTAGGTATTGTAAATGGAATTGCCTTTTTAATTTTTTCAGCTATTTTGTGATTGATGCCTAAAAATCCTACAAATTTCGTGTGTTGATTCTGTATCCTGCAACTATACTGTGCTTATTCATCAATTTTAAGAATTTATTAGTAGCTTTCTTAGATTATTTTTAGTATTGGATTATGTCATGTGTAAACAGGAATAATTTGAATACCTTCTTTTCAATTTGAAGGACCTTTCTCTTGTCTACTTGTTCTTACTGGGACTTCCAGTACTGTGTCGAGTAATAGTTGAATAAGAGTGGTGAAAGTGAGCATCCTTGTGTTGTTCCAGTTCTTCGAGAAAAATCACTAAACTTTTCCCCATTCAGTATGATGTTGATTGTGGGTTTGTAATATACAACTGCTATTGTGTTGAGATGTACTCCTTCCGTGCCTACTTTGTTGAGACGTTTTGGGGGGGTTTCACAAAGATGTTGAATTTTTTTAAAAATACTTTTTCTGTGTCTATTGAGATGATCATATGCTTTTTGGTCTTCATTTTGTATATGTGATATATCATGTTTACTCATTTGTCGATATTAACCCATTTTTGCATGCCTAGTTGCAATAATGTATAGTCATTGATCATCATCATAAGGAATAATCTTTTTGATGGGCTGTTGGATTCATTGTGCTGGTATTTTGTTGAAGATTTTTACATTATGTTCATCAGGATATTGGCCTATAAGTTTCTTTTTCTGTTGTGTTATTGTTTGGTTTGGGTATCAGGTTAAGGCTGGCATTGTAGAATAAATTTGGGGAAAAAATTATCTTCTCTTCAATTTTGCAGGAAAAAAGTTTGAGAAGAATAGGTGTTAGTTCTTCTTAACATTTTGGTAGAATTCAACATTGAAGCCACTCCCTCCTGGGCTTGTATTTGTTGAGAAACTTTCTTACTGATTTAATTTCATTACTCATTATTGGTGTCCTCAGGTTTTCTATTCTGTCCCAGTTCAGTGTTGGTAGATTGTATACGTCCAGAAATGTATCTATGTTCTTTAGGTTTTGCAATTTGTTGGTGTACAATTGTTCATAATAGTCTGTAATGATTCTTTTTATTTTTCTAATATCAGTTTTAATGTCTTTTTTCACTTCTAATTTTATCTATTTACATATTATCTCTTTTTTTCTTTGTCTAGTAAATGGTTTGAAAATTTTGTTTATCTTTTCTACAAATTAAATTTTGTTTTTTGTTGTTTTTAAAATTTTTAGTATCAATTTTATTTATTTCTGTTTGATCTGTATTATCCCTTTCCTTCTACTAATTCACTCTTTTTTTTTTTTTGTAGTCAGAGTCTCACTCTGCAGCCTTGACCTCCTAGGCTCAGGCGATCCTTTTGTCTCAGTCTTCCAAATAGCTGTAAATAAAGGCATGTGCCATCGCACCTGGCTAATTTTTCTTGATTTATTGATGAGGCCTTGCCAAGTTGCCCAGACTAGTCGCTAACCCGTGGGCTCAGGCAATCCTCTCTACTCGGCCTTCCAAAGTGCTGGGATTATAGGCATGAGCCACTGTGCCTGGCCTAATTCACTCTTAGTATGCGCCTTTTATTGTAACCCCTAGTTTTGGTATAATGTATTTCTATTTTTATTGGTTTCAAAATTGAGCCATTGGTCATTAAGGAGCATATTGTTTAATTTCTAAATATTCATATGCTTTTAACCATTCTTCTTATATTAATTTCTAGTTTTATTTTGTGATGGTTTCTAAAGATACTTGATATGATCTCTTTTTTTTGAGGGGGGGTGTTGAGGCTTGCTTTGTGGCTTAACATTGGTATATTCTGGGGAATATTATAGATGCTGATGAGGAAAATGTGTGTTCTGCTGCTATTATAGAAAATGTTCTGAAAATGTCTGTTATGCCTATTTGGTCTATAGAGCTAGTTAAACCCAATGTTTCTGATGTTTATTTGTTGATTTTCTTACTAGATGATTTGTCCAATGTTGAGATTGAGATATTGAAGTTCCTAACTGTTATTATATTGTAATAATTAGATCTCCTTTTAGATCTAATAGCATTTGCTTTATATATCCAAGTTGCTATTTTGTTGGGTGCATATATATTTATAGTTGTTATATTCTTTTGCTGATTAGTTGTTTTACTGTTATGTATTTACCTTCTTATTTCTTTTAACACTCTTTTACCTAAAGTGTTTATTACCTGATTTAACTATTTGCCTAGTTTGGTTTCTGTTTTTGTGTAATACCTATTTCCATTTCTCACTTTTAGTCTTTATGCATCTTGAAAGGTAAAATTAGTTTTTTGTTTTTCAATGTATTTGGCTGATCTATATCTTTTGATTGGTGAATTTAAACTGTTTATATTCAAGATTAGTATTGATTGACATGGGAGGCCATCTTGTTGTCTTTTTGTTGATTGTTTTCTTTTTTTTTAATATCCTTTGTTCCTTTGTTCTTCTCTCATTGTTTGTCTTGTTTTGATGGTTTTCTGTAGTGATACAATTTGATTCTTTTCTCATTTTCATATGTGGATTTGCTCTACTAGCAGGTTTTATATTTTTGCATGTTTTTCTGTCAGTAGTTATCATCCTTTCTCTTAAAGATGTAAGACCCTTAGGCATCTCTTTAAAAAAACAAAAAAAACACATTTTTTAAAAAAAACTTTAAAGATGTGGGGTATAATCCAGAGTTAGGTATGCAAATGCTCATTATGCATGTACCCTTGTTGATGAGGTGTGTCCCCCAACCCCAGCAGATTCCCACTACTGCCAATCCTGCACCTGCCCTCCCCCAGAAGTTTTCCATTACTGTTAGGCATTTCTTGTATGGCCAATCTAGTGGTGATAAATTTCCTCAGGTTTTGCTTGTCAGAGAAAGACTTTATTTATCCTTCATTTCTGAAGGACAGCTTTTCTGGGTACAATTTTCTTTCCTGGTAGTGTTGTTCTTTAACACTTTGAATATATTATCCCATTCTCTCTGGGCCTCCAAAGTTTCCGTTAAAATATCTGCTATTGGTGATGAGTCCTATGTATATGACTCGATTCTTTTTTCTAGCTGTTTTTAGCATTCTCTTTTTGTATTTTAGTTTTGAACTTGTGATTGTCATATACCTCAGAGAGGATTTTTTGAATTGACTCTGAAATTCTTTGAGATTTTTGGATCTGGTTGTTCATATTTTTTCCATGACTTGGGAAATTTTCAGCTATTATTTCACTAAATAGTTATACTATGTCTTTATTATTTTTTTATTTTGAAAGCAGGATTTATTGAGAGGACAGAGAAGCTCCCACAGAGGAAAGGGACCTGAGGGAGTTGCCTACTTTCTTTCTTTCTTTTTTTTTTTTTTTGATAACTCCAAAAATTTGAAATGTATTCTATGAATGATGTCCCCAAAATCCTGCAGGCTTTTTTTTAAAAAAAAGTATTTGACTGGATTATTTCAAAAGCACTGTTTTCAAGTTTAAATTTTTTCTTCTGTTTCATCTAGTCTATTGCTTAAACTTTTAATTTTATAGATTTTCAATTTTATAGAATTCTCCAAAGTTTCCTTTTTTAATAATAGCACTTTTTTGCTGAATTTGTCATTTGATTGAAATTGTTTTCCAAATTGTATTGAATTGTCTGTCTGTATTATCTAGTGTCTTTCTTAGTTTACTTAGAATTATTGTTTTAAATTCCTTTTTTAGGAATTTCATGGATTTACTGTTCTTTGGGACTTGTTATTGGAGAATTATTGTGTTATCATGGAAATGCCATGTTACCTTGCTTTTTTATAATTCTTATGCTGATTTCTGCACACCTGTTGGGACAATGGCCTATTTCAATTTTGTGGAATAGCTTTTGTAGGGATGTGTGTGTGTGTGTGTGTGTGTGTGTGTGTGTGTGTGTGTTCTATAGTGTTGGTTGGGTAGGTTGCTTTGGTTTTGACCTGAGTAGACATAGTGGTATAGCAATCATGTGAATTCTTTGACTGTACTCAACTTCAGCAGTTTCCATAATTGCTTCAGTGGCCTAAATTATGGGTGTATGTGAAGGCAGTGGTACAGTGTTGCTGAAAATGGGGGTCACTGGGCGTGTTAGCTCTTAGGTCCTTGGCTGGGGTGCATAAAACAGAGCAGCTATAGGCCAGGCATGGTGACTCATGCCTATAATCCCAGCACTTTGGGAGGCTGAGGTGAGAGGATTGCCTGAGCCCACAGGTTCAAGACCAACCTGGGCAATTTGGCAAACCTCATCTCTACAATAAATTAAAAAGTTAGCCAGGCATAGTGGTGCGTGCCTGTAGTTCCAGCAACGTGGAAGGCTGAAGTGGAAGGATCACCTGAGTCCAGAAGGCTGTGGTGGCCATGAACTTGCCACTGCACTCCAGCCTAGGCAACAGAGTGAGACTCCAACTCAAAAAACAAAAACAAACAAACAAACAAAAAACAACAACAAAAAAACCAGAGCAGCTCTGTCAGTCACGGGGTCATGGTTACCAGTGCTGGAGTCCAGCTCCAGCCAGGTTCAGGGTACCCCAAAGGTGGAGACGGCATCGGCGACTGGGGGGAAGAAGAAAGAGAGGAGAGAAAGAGAGAGAGAAAGAGAGAAAGAGAAAGAGACTGGACCCCTGTCTAGTGCAGAAGCCATTTATTGGGAATTACAACAGGTCTTTTATACACAGTCAGGTGTGTGAGGGGCATTCCCCACCCACCAGGTGTTCTTTCAGGTATAATCCCATAACAGATGTTAAACCTAATCCATGAAACCTTAATCCATGACTGTCTTTAAACCCTTTTCGTACTGCCTATAAACCCTTTTCATATTGCCTATAAACCCTTTTCATATTAATACCAAGTTAAACAATTCTATAGAGACTTAAGTACTTACTTTACAAACTAAAGTGGCCCATCCCAGAATGTTTGGAATGTGGCCCAGTCCAAAGTTCACAGTGGGCTACCTGCAAGTAACCCAGCTGCATTCTTTCAACAAAATGGCTGTCTTCTAAAACTATATTCTACAATTTACACCTTATTCAACTTCAAAAAAAATCCTAAGATCATGACCCAGAAGCCTGTGACCAATACTAAGCCTCTTAGATGTGACCCGAGTTTGAATTGTAAGTTGTGTGAAAGTCAAAACTGCAGTTTGTGGAAGAATGGGAGCAATAAACTTCTAAAGTTAGCTTGTGTTCATCCCAGTCTCAGAGTTTTTATGTTTTGAGCTCACAGGAGCTTAATCTGGTTAGTGCTGAGTAGAAAGGGGGAAGAAATGGGGTCAATAGCTCCCAAACACATCCTAGTGGTCTTGGGGTCAACGGCCCTTCCTGATCCCTAATGCTCAGTGGGCCTCCGTGGCCGGCTCCCACATACCAGTGCTAGTGAGCACCAAGTAAGCTTATCCTTGGCTCTTTGGGAGCTTACTGAAGATCTGTTGCTGGACCAGGTCAGATTACTTGCAGTGGTGGGCACCAGGTGAGCCAGCTCCCATTCCTGAGCAGCATGTCCATGGACTCCTATGGTTCTAGGGATGCCTTCTCCCACTATCCTTTTTTGGTGTAGGGTACTGCATCCTCTATATCTTAAGAAGGTTTGTATGTTGGGATAGTGGCTGTTCTGCTGCGTACAGTCAAGAATGTAACAGTGTACAGTCTTTTTTGTGGACAATAGAATATTTGTGAAGCCCCAGGGATGTGGAGATGCAGTCCCCAGGGCAGGATGGACTCTACTAGTGGTTCCCCTCTCAGATTGGTATATGTGTCCCAGGAGTTGGGGAATGGAGCATAAGTTTTCTAGCTGGAGAAAAATAGCCACATGGACACCAGATAGTTCAAGATACTAGATTCAGGATCTGTGGTTATTATTAAGCTCTTCTGTAGCTAGTATTTGCAGGGACTTACACTGGCAATAGGGATTGTCAGTTGGCAGTCTCCTGTGTTTTGTTTTGTTTTTTTCCTATGGTAGAGAGACCCTCTTTGTTCCTAGTTGATCCTGGCCAGGTCTTCTGTTTCCTCTCTGTGCTGCCATTATATGTTTTTGTTTTGGAGGGTTTTTTGTTTTGCTTTTAATGTCTCAGAGGATCTTTGTCTCTTCCTTGATGAATTCTGGTGTTCTGCCTTAGATATTCTACTCAAAGCACAGTTATCTACATGTTGTTCTATTTCTCTATGTGCAGAATATGAATTTTGAGCACCTTCTAGTCAGCCATCTCAGTGATATTTCCAAATAAACAAAGTTTAACAAAAAGAAAATAATTATATATATAAGATATATGAAACACAGCATCCAACAACTGCAGAATAACATTTCTTTCAGGTAAATAGATAACTTTCAAAAATTAAACAAAAGCTGAGATACAGTGCAAATTTCAACAACGTATGAAATAAAAATAATATGTAATTTGTTCTCTGACCACTGTGAAGTTAAGATAGAAATCAGTGTGTCAATGAAAAGGGAAATATAAAGCCAGCAATTTTAAGGCTTAAAACATACTTTTAGGTATATTCTTAGTTAAATATAAATCACAACAACAGTTGAGAAGTACTTTGAATTAAATGAAAAGAAGATACGACATATCAAAATTTTAGCTGAAACGCTGTCAGTAGAAAACTTATAGCCTCACATTTCTGAATTAGAATTCCAAATCTAAAATGAATATTCTGAGCTATCATCTCAACTGTTGAGAAAAATAAGAAATCACATCTTTTAAAAAGAAGAAGGTAATACTAATGATAAAACCAGAATTTAATAAAGTATAATGTGAATGTACAGTAATGAAAAGAAATAAATCCAGGAACCTTATTCCTAATAATATTCTACAATTGATAATCCTCGGCATTAATAGAATAGTGAAGATACATGTGTACATACATATTACATACGAGAGAGAGAGATGTAATTTTTCTATTTAATATTACTTAGGTATTTCTTTAGTCCTCTCAGATTTTCCTGTCTTGTCAGCTGCCTTTTTTTCTTTTTTTTTTTTTTTTTTTGAGTTGAAGTCTCACTACATCGCCCAGGCTGGAGTGCAGTGGCACACTCAGGCTACCCTAGCAGCAACCTGCTGGGCTCTGACCATACTTCCACCTCAGCCTTCCAAGTAGTCGGAACTACAGGCTTGTGCTACCACGCCCTGATATTTTTTGATTTTTTTATTGTAGAGACAAGGTCGCACCAAGTTGCCCAGGCTGATCTTGAACCCGTGGGTTTAGGCAATTCACTCGCCTGTGCCTCCCAAAGTGCTGGGATTACAGGCTACACCACCGAGCCCGGCCAGCTGCCATTTTTTAAAACATCTTTTTATTTTCTTCTGCAAATGACATGCAGCTGCTCCCTTAGCACTTGTTTAGTGCTTATTCTACCTTCTTACAGCCTCCTGGTACTTCCATATTTATGCGTCCATACAATAGGAATGCATGATTTAACAAATAAAAATATGTATCACGAAGGTTAATTTGACTTTCAGTAGACTACTACTAATTCTAATGCTAGTATACTACTTAGTTTAAATATCTTCTAATTATACCAAGAACATATTAATACTAAAAAATTGTTTGTTGTTGGTCTGAAATTCAAATTTAGCTGGTAATCCTGTCTTTTGTCTGGGAATATACTATGATGCTCTCATCTGTGCCCATGAGTGTGCAAAAATAAAATTGGGGAAATTTATACATTCTGTGTGTGCTATGATACAACTTCTCTCCAGGTATCTCTGCTTGGGGTTACTTCAGTTTACTCTTGGGAATAGTCTCCTAGAATTGAAAAAAATCAATCTTTTCAGTAGTCTTTGTAAGACTGAACTGTCATAAGGATTTTCTATTTCTTTTCCTGCTTCATTATTTTTGGTGCTCAGCTTTACTCCCTAGGATTATCCACCTTAAGTAAATAAATATTACAGACCAGGCATGGTGGTTCATGCCTGTAATCCTAACACTTTGGTACGTCAAAGTGGAGGATTGCTTGAGGCCAGGATGTTCAGGACCACCTGGGCAACATAGTGAGACTGCATCACTACCAAAAAAAAAAAAATTAGCTGAGGGAGGTAACACATGCCTGTAGTCCCAGCTACATGAAGCCTGAGGCAGAAGTATTTCCTGAGACTAGGAGGCTGAGGCTGCAGTGAGCCATGATCATGCCACTGCTCTTCAACCTGGGTGACAGAGTGAGACCCCCAACTCAATCAATCAATCAGTGTAATATTGCATAAAGTGTTTTATTCAAGCTTTGTTTTATGAGGTACTCAAGCTCAGAAGTTATTTCAGAAAATGAAGAGAAAAATACTTGATAAAATTAGACATTTTCTACTGAAATATTTTAGATAGAAAGGTTGTTTCTTAATCTGAAAAATAATTAATATAATCATTCCAGTGCAAAAGGCATATGTAAAAATTGAAAAACTGAAAACCTTATTCCTGAAATCAGAAATAAAACTTAAATTTTGGCATGATCAGACATCTTAGTAAACATTTTAGAGGAACTAATTGCCAGTGAACTAATAAAATATAGTAAAAATAAAATTATATACAAATTTGTAAGAGAGAAATAAAAGAATTATTTCTTGCAAATAATATAACTTGAAAAAACCCAAGGATCAACAGATTAATTTTCAGAATTAAGTAGGAAAATTGTCAACATCAAAACACCTAAAATTAGAAAAATGAATTGTGTTATAAACCTCAATTAACAAATATAAGAAAAATTATTCACCGTGAAATCTTTAAAATATTGCTTAGTTAAATTAAAGAATTTAACATAAATAGATAGATTTACTATGTTGAAATGTAAAGTTTCGTGAATTCTCAAGTATGATGCACAAGTCAATCATTTACATAGGCATGAGAATAAGGGTAGATAGAAGAATCAGAAAAAAATAGAGAAAAAATAGCTTGGCATTTTGTCAGAAGAACATTTTACTTCATCCTGAATTTGGCAGGTAGTTGTACAGAAAAAGTCTAGAAAAATATGTGGGTAACATCATGGTAAGCTTTAAATAATAAGTTAAAAGACTTAAGAGTTTATCTAAAAAAAATCAAAAAAGCATTGAGAAGTGAATTTTACTTACAAATATTATTTAGACATTATGGAGTATGAGTGGTTTGGGGGTGCAAGATTTAAATTAGGACATCTTATTAGGAGGCTAAGTGTAAGTTGCAGTAGAATTTATATTGAACAAAGGCCAGCTGGAGTCTGAAATGAATTATTTTCTAGCACATAAAAGAAAAAGAGAAGAAGACAAGTGGGACCAATGACTCTTGAAAAACAGAGAGGTAAATTTCTGGAAGTCTGAAGAAAAAGAAAACCAGAACAATTATAGAAGAAGTATATCAACAAGAATGAAATAAGTATAGAAAGTTTCATTTAGGAAGTGGCTAGTTTATAAAACATCTGAATTAGCAAAATTCTTGTCAAGAATCAAGTTATGAATGAAATTTTTGTTGGACTAGAGTGAAAGACAACAGTATGAACTTGTGCGTATATATACAAATATAATTAGACAGTTGATAATTATAGATGTGTGTATATGCATGAATTTGTAGACATACAGATATTTCTTAGTTGTGTTTACTGAGACAATTTAAAGTAGTGACATCCCAGGAACAATGGGTACATTTTGCATCAAATCTTGGGTTCTAAATAAAACAATGAAGGACTGCTTGTTTTAATGTTTGACTCTAGGACTGAGAAAAGGAACATACAAAGGGGACCCCAAAAACCCTGGAATTATTTTTTGAAAGGCAGTCCCCTTGTAGTACAAGCTTCCCCTGCTAGGTAAGTATTCTAGGAATCCATTGACATCAGTGTACCAGCTAACATTACTGTGAAGCTGTGCTCGACTTCGGTGAATTTTATTTTTATGTTTGTGGAGATTCTTTCAACACTTTGCCTATTTAATGATGAATGATTTAGGAGCACAGCTGCCCACATGGCACTGAATCTTCAGCAGTTTGGGTTTTTTTTGTTTGTTTTTTGTTTTTAACCAAAAGTGGCATGATTCCCAAGCCTCACCCTATTCACTCAATCTCACCCCAAATGACTTTTTTTTATTACCCTGGATAAGAAAGTCCTCAGAGAGAAACATTTTGCTGATGTGTGAGAGGTGAAAGAAAAGATGGCAGAAGCATTGAAGGACATCAAAAATGACAAGTTCAAAACTCACACTGTAGGAGCTTTTCTGCCCTCTCAATAAATTCTGCCTTAAAAAAAAAAAAACTGCTTTGAGCAGTAGAAAAAGCACCTCAATAGGTGTATTACATCAAACAGAGTACTTTGAAGGTAACTAAAGTTTAAATATGTAAGAATAAATACAACAATTTTGGGTAAATAAATTCTGGTTTTTTAAAGGATCCCTTTTTATACTATGACCCATAAAATAAGGAAGATTAAGAAAAAAAAAAAAACACAAGAGCAAACTTAAAAAAAAAATTCATGGCCAAAGCTGAAAAATGTTGAGCAACAAATTAAATAACTCATATTAAGTTATAGCAAAAATAATAAGATAAATGTCTTTAATTTCTTCCTGTTATAAACAAATAATGGAGTATATGAATAGGAGATAAAATAAATTTTATTCTTTGCTGAAGATTTCTAAATAATAAATGTATAAGCAAAGAGAGAAAGGAAAATGCGCTATCAGACATGGCAATATTAACTGTTGCAGCCAAGATTCAGTGATTTAGTGGAATAATGAGTAAAAAGTTAATAACAAAGAGAATATATGCCTAGCCTTAAAATATCTCACCAAAAATAACTCTAATTAATGCGGTGGTTTTAGCATATGCTTCCAAAATATTTGTTAATTCTCCTTTCAGGAGGAAAAGATTAATTCCTCTCCATAGAGTGTGAGCTAAATTTAGTAATTTGGCTTCCAACAAATTAAGTATGGCACCAGCAAGTATATGTTTTGGCAGCCATCATCTTAACCAGTGTCACCAGGGTTAAGTCGTGTTGACAGAATGTACTCCTTGATATGATGTAATGAGATTACCTAGGGTATTCTTCCCCAAATCCATAACCACAATCTACATAAAATAAACACAAATCAAGGGATAAGCTACACAGTATCTGAATGAAAATCTTCAAAAGAGTTAAAATCATAGAAACAATAAAAAGGATGGGAAACTGTTTCAGATTGGAGGAGACTAAGATGGCATGCCAACAAAATGTGATGTCCAATATTGGATCCTGCAATGGAGTAATCAATAGTTAAAAGTGTGGTGCAATCCAAATACTGTTTCTATTTTGATAAATGTACTTTAATTATGCAAAGTGGGGAAGGATACGGTATATTCTATATTACATTTGTATATCTTCTATAAATCAAAAACTTATTTCAAAGTAATTTAAAAAGAATATGTGCATATGCTTATTACTGAGGTAATTTACACCTAATTTACACTTTTATATACTTAAAAATCTAAGAAAAAACACATTGAAATTGATAAAAATTACTTTTCATAATAAGATGTTACATTTACTTTGATTTTCTTTGTTTAAATAACATTTTCTGCAATTTAAATAAGCATATTTTGCTGATATTGTTTTAATTTTTATACTAAGATATATCCAACAGAAAATTTTTACTACACATAATTATAAAATGATCTTTAATACTACCCAGGGATATTAGAATTTGCACCAATGTGTTACATTTACACAATAATATAGATTATTGTAGAGGGAAAGCAATTTTCATTTTAGAGGGTAGAATCTTCACTTTTAAGGAAATGGAGAAAGAGATGATTCAAAAATGTGATTTCTGAAATTTCTCCTTTAAAAATATTATGTAATACTTCTAAAATAAAACATTTCAGAGAGCAAAAGGGGACATTATTCCATTATTTTTCAGGACATCAGGCATCAAATTAGATTCTCAGACAGATAAAAAAATATACCCTTCACAATTTGCATACTGGACCATAATTTTTTATTGCTTGCTTTCTCTTGCCTGATCTAAAAGATAATGTAATCCAAAGCAAAATTGTGAATTAAGTATAACACATATAGATCTATACGTGTACATATATACATAGAGACAGAGAGAGAGAGAGAGAGAGAAATGTAAACTGAGTATTCAAAGGTAAGTTGCCTACTTTTCCATTAATTTTTACTAATTTTTGTAATTAAAAATAGTTTATTATTGATTCTTGATTTATGAAGTTAACATTTCTGTGCATTGTAAAAGTTATTACAGAAAAAAGATTATAAACTAAAGAAGGCAAAATGCTTAGATAAACTGAAAATAAAATATTGCGCAAGATACTGGATTACAGATGGTAGAGTAAAGTTGGTCTGGAAACAGCAAATTCATGTAAGAGGAACAATCATCAGAAGTAGACCAGAAAGTCATGGTATGCCACCATTATGCTTGCTATCTTTGTAAGAATTGACATCCTCACCAGTTGGATACTTGCAGGTGCATAACAAAAGTACAGAATAAAATAGGACAGGCTATATTTTAAAAATAAAGAAAATATGCTGACAAAATTGGCATGATTTTTTTTTCTGTAACAATAACTAAAATCTTTGGACTGCTACAGCTAGCTCTGACTGAGAGTGACACTAATCAACTTGAGTTTTGTCAAAGAGCAAGTACAAATCAAAACATTGGGTGTCTGAATTTATACTACACAGATGTATGGCTTGTTTTTGAAATATATTTTTAAGACTAAATTTTGCATAGTGTTGGTTTTATTTATGAAAAAATGTCACTTTCTTCATATAATACGAGGGATAAGGTTAGGTTATATGTATAACTGAAGATAAAAGCTAAAGTATTATTCATTGTTCTCAAAATGAAAGATTACTATCAATTTCTAAATAATAAAATAATGCATATAATGTTTCCTTTCCATTTTTACTCTGTCCACTGACAATGAATAAAAAAGGAGACAGCTTTAGACGTATTGGACAGAGACTCCCGTTGAAGAAGCTGCAGAAGATTTCTCATAAAGAACTGTCATTTGTAGTTCTCGGGCAGAAAATATGTAACAAAGTCACCCAATATATAAACACATGGATTTTAACCCTAAGGCGACTATTTGTCCAGTTTTTATTTAAGTTTACTCATTTATATATCATGGCTAAATTATTTCAAAGGCACCTGACATTTTCTAACATACTGTGTGAGATTTTTGCAGACATCTCCAAGTGTCATATGCGTTTCGCGTTATTATGGACCTTCTTTTAAGTTTAGAAATGTCTGTAGCTTTGTGATTCCAATTAGAAGGTGGTATGTGAGCATGTCCAGGTAAAAAAGAATGAGTCCAGTAACATAATAAGCCTACGTGTTGTAATAGCTATGATGTATGGTGTCAAAAATTAAAATAAAATTGCTACATTCCTTTAAATGTATTTTGACTTAATAATGTGTCATAATTTGCTTTGACTAAATAATTATTTGAATAATTTCTTAATAATTTCACACATAGCCGGGCTCGGTGGCTCAGCCTGTAATCCCGCGCCTTTGGGATGCTGAGATGAGTGGATTGCCTGAGCCCGTGGGTTCGAGACCCGCCTGGGCTGCGAGACCTCATCTCTACAATAAATCAAAAAATAACCGGGCGTGGTAGCGCAGGCCTGTAATTCCGACTACTTGGAAGGCTGAGGCGGAAGGATCGCCGGAGCCCAGCAGGTCGAGGCTGCGGTGGCCGGGAGCGGCCACTGCACTCCAGTCTGGGCGACAGAGTGAGACTCCAACTCAAAAAAAAAAAAATTTCACACATTTATACACTTACATGTATTTATTAACCTGCTGAAAACTTGACCAAATCTGTGAGAAGCCTTTAATGAAGATACTGAATATGTTTTCTAAGAGACTTTTTTAAAAAATATGTATTAATTTAATTATTTTAGATTTGGGAGTAGACATTCATGTTTATTACATGGGCATATTGTATAGTGGTGGAGATATGGCCTCAGGTGGCCCATTCTCCAGATTCTCCAGATGGTGAACATTGTACACAATACTTAATTTCCGAAATCTAATTCCCTGCCTACTCCCCATTCCCTATGTATTGGTGTCCCCAGTGTCTGTTATTTACATATTGGTGGCCATTTAGCTCCCACATATAAGTGAGAACATGTGGTATTTGGGTTTTTTTGTGTGTTTATTTTTTTTGAGTTGGAGTCTCACTCCGTTGCCCAGACTGGAGTGCAGTGGCCGCTCCCGGCCACCGCAGCCTCGACCTGCTAGGCTCTGGCGATCCTTCCCCTCAGCCTTCCGAGTAGCCGGAATTACAGGGATGTGTAGAGATGAGGTCTCGCCAAGTTGCCCAGGTGGGTCTCGAACCCACGGGCTCAGGCAATCCACTCACCTCAGCCTCCCAAAGGTGCGGGATTACAGGCTGAGCCACCGAGTCCGGCGTGTGGTGTTTGTTTTTATGTTTTCTGAGGTAGTTCACTTAGGACGATGTTCTCCAGCTCCATCCATGTTGCTGCAAGATCTTTTTTTTTTTTTTGGCTCCATAGTATTCCATGGTGTGAATATGCAATACTTTATCCAGTCAGTTGGTGGTGGGCACTTAGGTTGATTCTACAATTTAGTTATTGTGAATAGCGCTGCAATGAACATACGAGTACAGGTATCTTTTCAACATAATGATTTTTCTTTTGGGTGGATCCCTAGTAGTGGTATTGCTGAGTCGATGGTAATTGAACTTTTCATTCTTTGAGAAATAGCTATACTGTTTCTATAGAGGTTGGACTAGTTTGTAATCCCACCAGCATGCCAGCATCAGTTGTTCTTTGATTTTTCCTAATAACCATTCTGATTGGTGTAAGGTGATATCTCATTGTGATTTTAATTTTCATTTGTCTGACGATTAGTGATGTTGAGCATTTTCTTCATGATTGTTGGCTGCTTGTGTGTTTTCTATTGAGAAGTATCTATTCATGTTTTTTGCCTCCTTTTTTGATGTTCTTTTTTTCATGTTGAGTTGTTTGAGTTTCTTATAGATTCTGAATATTAGCCTTTCATCTGAGACTTAATTTGCAGTTATTTTCTCCCATTCTGCCTATTTTCTGTTCACTTTGTTGATTCTTTCCTTTGCTGTACAGAAGTTTTAAGTTTAATGAAGTCTCATTTATCTATTTTTTGGTGAAGATCACTTTTGGGACCTTTGTCACAAATTATTTCCCTAGGTCAATGTCCAGAAGAGTGTTTCCTAAGTTTTCTTTCAAATTTTTTATAGTTTCAGATCTTACATTTAAGTCTTTAATTCATCTTGAGTTAATTTCTGTATACGTGAAAGGCAGGAAATCCAGTTTCCTTCTTCTCATATGCCTAACCAGTTTTCTTAACACTGTTTATTGAATAAGGTGCCTTTTCCTCATTGTTTGTCAGTTTTGTTAGAGATCAGTTAGTTTTAGACATGTGGCTTTATTTCTGGTTTTCTATTCTGTCCCATTGACCTATCTGTCTATTCTTGTACCAGTACCATACTATTTTAGTTACTATTGCTTTGCAGTATAATTTGAAGCCAGGCAGTGTAATGATTTCTCATTTGTCCTTTTACCTAGGTTGCTTTGTCTCTTCCAGTTCTTTTTTCTAAGTTTTGGATTTATAGAAAAATTTTAAAGCAGTTCAAAAAGTTTCTATATACCATGTATCCAGTTTCTCCTGTTATTAACATTACATATTAGAATGATTTACTTATTGCAAATAATGGGCTGATATTAATACATACTTACTAACTAAAGTCCATGGTTTGTTCCAATCTCTTTATAAATAGTGTCCTTTTTATTTTACACTATTACATTCAGGTTAAAACATTCCACTTATGTTCTCATGTCCCTTCAGACTTCTCTTGGCTAAAACAGTTTCTTAGACTGTTTTTATTTTTAATGACCTTGAGGGTGTTAATGAGTGGTATATTGAGGAGTGGTAAGACATTTCATAGGATGCTTCTTTATGGAATCTATTGTCTTTCTTGGAATTAGACTATGTTTATAGGTCTTGGAGAGGAAGGCTACAAAAATGAAGAGACATTTTTATCACATTACAATAAGGGGACATACCATCAACGGGTTTTTCAGCATTGATGTTAACCTTCATTGCATGGCTGAGGTATTTTTTGTCAGGTTTCTCCATTGTAAAATGGCCTTTTTAAAACCTTTTTATACTGTATTCTTTCAAATCATTATTCACAGTCCACACTTAAGAACTGGAGTTTTATGTTCCTCTTCACTGCAGACAAAGGATCTACATTAATTAGAATTCTTCTACACAGGAAATGTATATTTTATTCCCCAATTCTTAGTTTTTATTCTTCACTAGTCATTAAAGAAAGTTTAAGGGAACAAATTTTTCTTTCTCACTATTTGAAAGTCTAAATTATTTAGGATGAAGAGATAATATGTATATTTATGATTTAATCTATGCCAAATTTTCCATAGGTAATCAAATTATCTAATTTCAAGTTAGCATTATTATTTTCAAGTATCTGCTATATTGATTTATGTACTAAAAAAACATTACTTAATTTTAGAGGTATATAAAAAAGGAGAGTTTAGTTAAGAAAAAAAACCTCCCATTTTAAATAAACAATTTTGAAAACAAGACCATCTTTTTCTTGTGCCTTCTTTGGCATATTTGTAAACTATAGAAATCATGTTTTTCCATTATAGAATCAATTTCAAGGGAATCAACTTAATAAGCTGATTTTAAATTATGTTTCTTGTAGAAAATATGTTTTTGGAGTTGTTTTATTAATATATTAGATATTGTTTTTGAGTGATTTGTTAGAGACAATAACAATTGCCATATCATTATAAACATATGCAGATTTGTGAATCATTATAATTAATTATAATTATAATATAATTATAGGTATAGTATTTTATTTAATATATTTAATATAGCTGTAGGAATATATAAATTAGTTACAAATGATTTTAGAAAATTCACATTGTGCATTTATAGTCATTGTGTCTATATATTAGCCATTCATAGATTTTAGTGGAAAAATAATATAAGGAAATATAAGTGAATGTCTTCTTGACATTCTGTATATTGCAAAATATTTACTTATATTTTGAGAGATCATTTATATTTTAGAATTTGGTTGTGCATGCTAATTATTTGATTATAATTTATTTTAACTAGACATTTATTGACTGCATGAAATAATGTGCAATTTAGTACTACCTCTGTAAAGCACACATGAACTTTTGAATTTTAATTAAGATCTTTACTTAAAAGCAAAATAAATACCAGAGGTTCCACATAAATGTATGCACATTTTAAGAGATGCTGTACATGTATTATTTTTCGAAGTTGAATTGAATTACAGGAGCAATACGTTGTTCGCTCAAAAGATAGCATTAATCAAATGAATGCTAGAATCATCATGTGACAGGCAAGACAGTATTGCAACTTAAATACAGTTTTTTTTCCTTTCTTAAAATATGTATACTTTTTTTTGGCACCCTGTGTATATAACATAGAGAAATGACAAAAAGAAAACACATTTTTTCCTCCTAAAATACAGTACCTTTTAAAAAATAATTATACTCATAATGAAAAGTTTACTTTAATTCTCCTTTTTTGTCTTGGTGTGCTAAAAGAATAGCAGGTATTCTTTGATTCTAGAAAAATGACTCCTAGTGATAAGGTAAGATAGCTAGCCTTTCTACATCTTGGAGAGGACACTAAAACTACCACATATGGGAAAAATAGTTTTAATTTAGGTTCTAATACATTGCCTGAAAGTTTTTGTTTTCCAGCACCAACAAAAGTGGTAGAATATTTGCTTTCTATGTATCTCTAAAACTTTTCACTTTCAGTTTTTTAATTTGCATTAATTACTTGTTGTTTTTCATCAAACTTATTTTGGTATTTGAAGTAAATATTCCAGTAGCCCCTAATTTTTTTTTACTCTCTATATTGGAGTTATTCTTGCTATTGATTCTGACTTTTCTGAATGATTATTTAGATGATATTTTTAAAGTTAACCTCTTTATTTCCATCTATCTTAATAATGTGAAGGCTTAGTTTTTCAATTATGCAACTAAAATGCAGTTTTGGCATTACTAATTCAGTTCATAAGTAAATTAAATACATGACATTTTTCTATTTACATAAATATCTAATAGGAATGTTTTCAAAAAAATTCATGAGTAATAAAAAAATGGCATTATAAAATAGGTGAGCAACCATTCCTTTAACATCACATTTATGGTAACTACACCTTGATATGCTTATGCATTTTTAAACTACTACAACTTAATTCTATATATTTAGTGGAAACTTTTGGTTAGCATTAATGTCAAAATAAAATTAAAAGAAATACAACCTTTAGAGTATTTTTTACAACTGAATTTTGAAAGTTTCTAGTTGGGTCTTCACCTGCTATTTGCAGATAATTGTCAGCAGTGCCTTACTGAGGCCAACTGTGGAAGCCTTTCTCAAACCACAGGCACTCTCAATATTCCAGGAGTGTCTCTCTGTGAGTTCACTTTGTCTTTGGATCACCGTGGGAGAGAGAGGTCTTAAAACAGAATGAATGAATGAGCAAACACATTCTAAGGAATCTAGACCGTTGTGTCTTGGCATGACAAAAACAACTTTCTTTTAAATTTGTCTCTCTAGATGAATACTCTGATTAGTTTTGTATGTGCATGTTTGCAATTTTCTTTTGCAGCAACCCAAGGGCTTACAGTACTTTGAGGCTTTATGCTGATAAATTACAGCATGTCTTTCTCATAACAAAACATGTCTGTCTTTAGAACTTTATAATAGCTTCTGATATATGTAGTGAATTAGCATTCCTATTTTATAGAGTCAAAAAGAAAGTGATTGTTATCAATGGCTATTTTCCTTTTCTAATATTTCTTTGTTAATAGCACAGACTGCATTGACACTTGAACCAAGAAGTCTTTAACTGGCCGGTGAATGTGCCATTTATTTCGTTTCAAAGTCAATGACAATGAAGTGCCCAATATGCATGAAACTGCAATTTTCATAAAATGACTTGAAAAATAGATGGCTGAAAAATTTGTAGCTCTCTTTTGACTCTTGTTTGAGAACCTATTCTAATAACCACTTATATGTAATCAGATGGACTTTATGCAACCTCATCTTGTAAATGGACCATGTGAATGTTTCCCTATTATTGCTTCCATAGCTCACAAACTATATAAGAGCTACTAGTCATTTTGCACTGAAACAAATTACTATTCTAACAATAGAAATCACAATGGCCTTCACATAAGTCATGCTTTTATAATGTGGAGACTCGTATAAGAATTGCTTAGGGGGCATAGAATTCACCCATATAAACTGTCTTCTCTGCTAAATTTGCCACTGAGCTATTTTCTGTAGATAAAGAAATAAGAAAAATTGCTACAAAAACAATTTGGGGTTCACTCTATCAATCATAGGGCATGTTTTAGTAACTACTATACTTTTAAAGTATTTGTGAAATATGAATATTATATATGTGTGTGTATCTGCATGTGTGTGTGTGTGTGTGTGTGTGTGTGTGTGTGTGTGTGTGTGTGTATCCCAAAAGGTCATCATTTTGGCTTCTGGTTATTCAAGACATGATTTACTTTGTGCTCTGTTTAAGTAATGATATTCAAAGAACTTTATTTACATTTGATAATTTCAGATTAAGGCAAATATCTCAATACAATAATTTTTTTAAATGTCTGAAATTGAGTTAGATGCTTTTTCTTTGTTGTCAAATGCCTCTATTTAAGATCATGAGATAATAAGTGTTGAATGAGACCTATGTAAGTTTTTCATTTAATTTGAGAGATAACAAGTACCTCATTAGTTTTATATATAAAATGAAAAAACAATCTAAAGCAATAAAATAAACACATACACACAAATACGAAATATTTTTTTAAAGGTTTGGTAAATATGAAATCATTTTGACATGCTAAAATTATGTGTTAGACAATCTAAATAGCAATTTGGAAAACAATTATGCATAGTAAAGTGTTCAGAAAATAGGCATAAAGAAAAAAACAACTCTTAAAACACTTCTCAACACGACTCAGCTTTCTTAACCCTTTTCTAATTTTTCAATTGCATATCTACAACTTAACAAAAATATGTCCATATTTAATCATAACCATGCAAAGTCATTTTTTCCCACGACCTCCCAGAATGTTTAAAATGGAGTGACTGTTTTCGAGGGGGATGACATGACGCATCAAATTGGCTATACCAGCGTAGTAATTTGGACACCAGGGAACAGATAAACACATACTTGCTTTTTGATCATATTGCTACTGATAACTTTGAGAATTTTATGCCATTTTTTCAGATTATTTATCTTCCAATAGGAGATAAGAGTTCTCTATTGAAAATAATCAATGGTAAGAAAGAAAACTGTTTTCTTTATATCGCATATGCCATCTAGAATTTGGCAGTGCCTCTATGATTTTGTAGGATCTAATAAATGACAGATCCAATTCATTCCTTTTTTTTTTTTTTTTGAGTTGGAGTCTCACTCTGTCACCCAGACTGGAGTGCAGTGGCCGCTCCCAGCCAATGCAGCCTCGACCTGCTGGGCTCCGGTGATCCTTCCACCTCAGCCTTGCAAGTAGCTGGAACTACAGGCGTGCGCTATCATGCCCGGCTAATTTTTGATTTATTGTTGAGATGAGATCTCACTGCCCAGGCAGGTCTCGAACCCGCGGGCTCAGGCAATCCACTCACCTCAGCCTCCCAAAGACACGGGATTATAGACTGAGCCACCGAGCCCGGCCAATTCATTCCTTTTAACTGTCTTTTTTTCTTCAGCCTAAGTGTTCAGGTTTGTGAGCAGAGAGGAGTTCATTTCAAGAGCACAACTGAGTTTTGATATATTGGGTCATAAAAGTTTGGTGCCCTTAAAAATGCAAGTTTCATCTTGAAACAAAAGAGATTTGGGGTTTCCATAATTCTTTCTAAAATTAAGAGAGAAAAAATTACCACAGGAAATAGAAATCAATGCCTAATAAGGAACAATAATATCAGTGCTAACAACAATAATAATACTATAATTAAGTACTTATGGGCTAAAAGCTTTGAGTAGGTTTATTTTACTTATGGCTAAAATTCATTTGAATATTCCTACACTGAAAGCTATTTGATGGAGTTAGAATTGAAAAAGCCTGTCCTCAACCAGTATACCATGTTTTATTTTGACATCCCAAAAAATAATCTTGACTTACCTTGCAATAACTATTTGTAAACAATAGTGTTGTGCTGTAATTTTCTTATTTTTATTTGATGTGTGTATGGATGTGTACATGTGTAGTTACATATAAGACTATAACAACTAGAAAGTTGTTAAACTAGTGTTTAACACGGTGTTTGAAACAGGATTCTGTTTCAAATAAGCAAGACTTCTAGTACATATTTATTTTGGGCAGTGACCTCTTTACACAGACACACAGACACACAGAAACACACACACACACACACACACACACACACACACACACACACCTTCTTAGAAAATACATTAAAATCCTTTTAAAACAAGAATTTTAAAACAAAAAGTCTTTAAAATATTTGGAAACAAATATAAAACATGTTTAATTAATTTAATTATTTAGCATGTTTAATATAAACAAAAAATAATTTTTTAATAAGCAACATTTTGTTTATAAACAAAAGACAAGATTTTGATAGCATTATAGCTAGTGAAATTTCTGTATGCTTATTGGTCTAAATCAATATTATTACTTTGAAAACACCTCACAAATCAATTTTAAACAAAAGCATTCACTTGCATACATGTAGAAACATATTTTAAAAAGCTTTGTGGAAGCAAAGTCTAATATCTAATAAAAGGATATGAAAGAGATTTAAGTAGAGATGTATAATTTTCAAGAGCAAATATCATAAATATGTGAATTTTGTTTAAGTAATTTATATAGTACAAAGAATTATAATTTTACTCAATATACCATTTTTTCAGATAAAATGAAATACTAGCGATTAAATTATAGCCCATATGTATTAGAATGAAGATTACAGAGAATGATAGACACCTTTACAGATCTCAAAGCCTATTATAAAGCTATGATTACCAAAACAATGTGCCATAAGTTCAAATGAGGAGCACTAAGCAATGGACAAGAAATAGAACAAGAATCTGAACAAGATGTCTTTAACAATTACCCATTCTGACTACATTTTAGACAGATTTCTTCCTGACTATTGTCTCTTTGCCTCTCTTACAGCATTGACATTAAAAAAAAAACTTCTTTGCTCACTTGATACGTACATCTTTTTTCAGCTTCTTGCCAACTTTATAACTGAGAAATGTCTTTCTCAAGGACCCAAGAGCCAATATGTTAAAATTTAATTATAAAGAAAGTTAGTGCCTCTCTCAGTTTCTGTGGGAGGGCAGGAAACTAACTTCAAAAGCACCAATTAGCAAACACAGAAGCCTAATCACAATGCCCAGCCTCTCCCCTAGTGTCCTCCGTTACTATATTACTAATTGACTCCAGCATTTAAAAACTGTCCTTCCTTTTGTTTTCACAGAGTTTAATTCAATCTCTTTCCCCTGATGTAATAGTATGAGTACTGTCTTTCTTGCCTTTTTAACATGTTTGATGAAATTTTTTTTTGACAGAATGTGTACTGTGGACATGTTTATTTGGAACCTTGATATATGATACAAATAGCAGAACAAGTAACTAAAAAAAAAAAGAAAAGTAATAATAGACAGCTTTGAAGTAATTAGCTATGCTTATGAAATAAAAAGTGACAACTGATCCTTCTCACAAAAACACACAAAAATAAAATTTCTATTATGTTTAAGATTTGAATGCACTGTAAGAAAAGAAGAAAGGCAATAGTCATAAACTTATAAAATATATACTCAAATACACTAACAGAAAAATGTTAAAAATATTCATTCATAAAATTATCCATGAATGGTTACTGAATTAAATTCTTACTGCCAAGAACATAGAGAAAGATTAGTGAATTTATAACCAGTATTATTGATCACAGGCAACAACTAAGAAGATATAATATAAATGTTCAAAGGTATGTTTTCAATTACTGTAGTGAAAGAGTTAGCTATATTAATAAATTTATCCCTAACCAAATGGAAGAAAAATAGACAAATATAATCTATTCAAAATAAGAACAGTATAAAAAGTTATAAAAATGATAAAAAGTTATCAAAAAAGCTAACAAAAATGAAAATGTACAAGTCATTATTATGAGAAACAAAATATCAGCTCAACAATTGTATTGATGTAGCTTTTTTATTCCTATATACATGTATGTGTGTGAGCACAAACAAAAACATGCACAAATGCATAAACATATTAAATAAATACTAGAATAGAAAAAAATAACAGGCCAGGCATGGTGGCTCATGCCTATAATCCTAGCACTTTGGGTGGCTGAGGTGAGAGGATTGCCTGAGCCCATGGGTTTGAGACTAGCCTGGGCATCTTGGCGAAACCTCACCTCTATAACAAATCAGAAAATTAGCTGGGCATGGTAGCATGCTCCTGTAGTTTTAACTACTTGGAAGGCTGTGGTGGAAGAATTGCCTGAGCCCAGCAGGTCGAGGCAGCGGTGACTGTAAGCATGCCACTGCACTCCAGCCTGGGCAACAGAGTAAGACACTGATTCAAAAGAAAAAAGAAAAGAAAAAAAAAAAAAACAGAATATTAGTATTGCTTTCTAGCACTTATTACTGTTTATGTCTTCATTCTTGCTTCAGAATTATAAAAATGTATTATATATAAATTTAATTTTAAATCAGCCATTTTATTACAAGTTACTTATTATTTCAAAATTAATTAATGACTTCATTTTGCTTAAGTTGGAGTCTCACTCCATCGCCCATACTGGAGTGCAGTGGCATACTCCTGGCCACGGCAATCTCGACCTGCTGGGCTCAGGCGATTCGTCCAACTCAGTCCTCTAAGTAACCAGAACCCAGGCACGCGCTACCGTGCCCAGCTAATTTTTTGATTTATTGTAGAGACGAGGTCGCACCATGTTGCCCAGGCTGGTCTTGAACCCCTGAGTTCAGGCAATACTCTTGCCCTGACCTCCCAAAGTGCTGGGATTATAGACTTGAGCTTCCATGTCCAGCTTTATTTTGATGTTTTAAATTAAAAAATGACCTAGTAAAAAAAAAAAGTACTTTTTTGCACTTTTACTGACCTAAGTAATTGAATATAATTCCCCAAATTATAACGAATAAAACTTGTAATGTTATTTTTATGATCATTATGTTAATTGGTATATTTCTATTTATTTTACAAATAACTTTAATGTAATTTGCTCAAATTAGACATATATTATTTTCAAGATAAATACATTTCCCTCTCCATTCCTAAATTACAAAGTTTTTAATAAAATTATTTTAACACTTTCCTTTCTGAATATATGAGTATATTTTTATTTGCCCAGCAGTTTGTGAATTATTAACTAATTGCCTAATATTAAATCATCCATATTTTCTATCACTAAATCCTGGTATATTTTAACTTTTAAGTCTTCTGATTAATTGTTTAATCAAGTTATATTTAGGATTGAATATTTGCTAACATAATATTCTATAGTTTTCTATTTTCATGTATTCTTTTTTTATAATGAATCATGCACATAGAAGGTTTTTAGAGAGGAACAGCTGATTTTTAGACTAGTCAAGTTCACTCAACGGGATGTGATCTAAGATATTTGAATTTGGGTTTTTAAAACTGAGTTTTCTTAACTCTTTACTTTTCTTACATTCACCTTAAGAAATTACATATTTGCATGATAAAATTTTGTTTTCATGTTTCTTCATTGTAGCAGAAATGTCAAATACAATGCATTTATGCAAATATATAAGTTCATATAACCAAAAGGTGACAAGTTTTTGATTGCTACTTTCACAAGACTTAACTATGTCTTCAGAAGCTTGTTAGTTCTTTTCTAAATATTTGATAAGTGTCATATAGTTTCAAGGCATTCTAAGAATGCATCCTCACAGTCAGGAGTAACAAAAAATTCACTTCTGTACAGACTCAAACTAAAATCCATTAATAGCTTGTATTGGACTTGATGCTTATAGATAAACAGGTGACTCCAGTAGGCTAGGCCTGAGTCTAATATCTCCCCATCAACTGAGAGTAAGTCAGCTCCACTTGAAATATTTTGGACTCATATACACTTCACCTGTAATAAAATTTGCATCATAAAAATATTTCAAAAACATTTTATATATGTCGTAATTTCCTTTAGAATATTATTTTTAGAAAAAAATGATGATTGTTTTATACTGGTACCAAATGTAAATTTTATTTTTTAGGTCCTGTAAACATACTTCCTAGGTAGAATGTATTTTGGAAAGAAATATTTTTCAAATAAGCAATGTTAGATTCATTGCCACTTTTTTGGTGAGCACTATCTTCAGGGTGGTCCTGCTGTTTTGTAGAGTAATACAAATTTCATTCTTGCAAAATTTTACTAATGTTACATAAAATAATGATCTTGACCTTAAAACAATCTAATATAATAATTACCAAAGAGGCTTTTGCTTTGTTAAACTCTGGTATGCCCACAAGGCTTCTTGAGCTTTGGCCGCCACGTTTCTTGGCTTTAGCCCTCTTCCCTACCTGGGGAAGTGAATCTTCTCTCTCTCTCTCTCTCTCTCTCTCTCTCTCTCTCTCTCTCTCTAATTTACTTTCTGAATAAACTATATTTTCTAATTTAAAAAAAAAATTACAAAGAGCAATAACTGTAACAAAAAGACGTTATTCAAAAGCAGAAACACAATTTCTTGTTAAAATGTGCACAGTAGTAAATTAGGCTTCGTAATATTTTTGTGAGCATATTTCGTTTCATTGGAATCAGTTTTGTTTACATTACTAGTAAATACTCTCCTATAAACTCTCTCACATGTGTGTGGATTGTAAAAAATGGAGCCAGGCGTGGTGCCTCTTGCCTGTAATCCCAGCACTTTGGGAGGCAGAGGTGAGAGGATTGCCTAAGTCCATGGGTTTACACCAGCCTGGGCAACCTGGTGAGACCTGCCACACACCTGTAGTTTCAGCTACTTGGAAGGCTGAGGTGGTGGGATCTCTCGAGTCCAGCAGGTGGAGGCTGCAGTGGCCATGAGCATGCCACTGCACTCTAGCCTAGGCAACAGAATAAGACTCCAACTCAAAAAAAACCCCAAAAAACAGAAAAAAAACTGGGAAGGGCATGTGGAAGACAGAATCAATCCTCCTCAATTTCATCACTAAAGAATGACAGACTGAGAGATCGGTGTAATGAAGCAGATCTAATACTGTTCTTTTTATTTTCAAGTTGTAGTCTCACTCTGTCGCTCAGGCTGGAGTGCAGTGACATGCTCACGGTCACTGCAGCCACAACCTGCTGGGCTCAGGTGATCCTTTCACCTCAGCCTTCCAAGTAGCTGGAACTACAGGCACATGGCACCATGCCCAGCTAATTTTTTTATTTATTGTGTAGATGAGATCTCGCCAAGTTGCCCACGCTGGTCTCAAACCTGCGGGCTCAGGCAATCCTCTCACCTTGGCCTTCCAAAGTGCTGGGATTATAGGCATGAGCCACTGTGCCCAACCTTAATATTGATTTTTGCTAGAACAGGTGTTTCTAGGGTAAGTAGAAAGAACCAGCACTTTTATCCTTAAAACGCAGGTCTCTCTCCTGGTTCCTCATTTCAAAAGTCACAGGCTTTCCAATATGACCCCTACGTGACACATTTTGATTGGCTTACAGAATCATTTCATTTGCATATTCTATTTGCCCATTGGCTTACAGAATTATCATTCCAATTGGATCCTGCCAAAAGTTTAAACATGAAGCCTTCCTAAATAAAAAGCCAGAGAAGAGGAAGCACAACGAAACAGGAAGTGAATCAGCAAAAGAGAAGCACAAAGAATTTAGACACCATCTTTAGAACCCAAGATAATCTAGGCTCCAGTTTGAAAATAAATCACCATTCTTATTTTCCACAGGGTTACTGATAAAATTTAGTTGCCATGACAAGTTACAATCCTATCAAACTTGGAGAGAATGAATAATACATGGCTCAACACCTTCTCATTATTCCTTTTTCATTGTTCTCCTTATCATTCCAATGAACTGCTGAACACCAAAATTTGTCATGAAGAGGGGGAAAAATCTCAGTAAACATTCTAACAAGAAAGGTAAAAAAAACAAAATTAAGGTTGACTCAATAACAAAGATAAAGCTAGGACATTATAAGGATATTATTTAAAAATTATAGAATTTCTATTTAATTTATTACAAGTAATATATTCTGTACCTCAAGTAAACATGGTTGTAAAAGAAATACTAGACCGGGACTATTTTTTATTAGATTAAGAAAGTACCCTGACAAAAATTTCAGTGAAGGAAATTTGTAAATAACAACTGGTATTTCTATCTTGTTAGTATAACTTAATTTACTGAGAAGGAAAATCATTTTGAAATTGTGACAAAAATGATCTGATTGAAAAACTTAACAAAATAAAGAAATAGCTGGGTGTGGTGGCTCTCACCTATAATCCCAGCACTTTGGGAGGCAGAGGTGAGAGAATTCCCTGAACCCACGGGTTCAACACAAGCCTGAGCAAGTAGGCGACATTCCATCTCTACAATAAATAAAAAAATTAGCCAGAATTTTTGGTACATGCCTGTAGTTCCAGCTACTTGGAAGGCTAAGGTGGAAGGATCAACTGAGCTCAGCAGGTTGAGGCTACAGTTGCCGTGAGCTTGTCACTGCACTCCAGCCTGGGTGACAGAGTAAAACTCTGACTCAATAAAGAAATAAAGAAATTTTTAAAATGTACTTAATGTATAATCCTAAATTGAATATTTATTTTTCTGTTTGCAATGTATTTTGATTCTGCTATTTTGGATATGTCTTATTTCATTATGGTAGCACTTGTAATAGTTAACAAGACAGAAAATAAATCACTGTTTGTTGACCAGCCTTGACTCTGCCATAAACTAGTTAAGTAACAATTCTCTTGGTATCTAAGAGAGACTGAGAGCCTACAAACTCTATTATCTTTTGCAGCCTTATCAATCTAAAATTTCAGTAGTGAAAGCAAATTTACAGCAGTGGTTTTCAGTCTTAGTATATAGAACTGTCCATGGCACTGTAGGGTTTGGAGGACACCATTGGAAATGGGGGAAGCCAAGTAAAGAGAATGTCTTGTTCACACCTTCTTTAAACAGTAATAAGCTTCTGTCTTCTTTTACATAATGGGATTTTCTATCAAAATTTACTAAGGTAACTATAAATATATGTGTGTGTGTGTGTGTGTGTGTGTGTGTGTGTGTGTGCAAATCTTGATACAGCCTTGGTTCAGTTTGTGTTTAGCAAGCTGAATTGTCAAATTATTCAAGTTATAGGAGACACTTAAAAACTATACTTATTGTGGTTACTTTTTCTAATAGTATGACTACATAAAAATAAACTCAAGCAAAAAAGTGTATATAGATTTGTTGTGACATATGTTAAATGCTGAAAATTGGCAGTTCCTTTTTTCCTTCATTTCTGTTTTCCAAATATCCCAGGAAAATTTTAGATTTTTTATTTTTGATAGAACCATGTTAGACATATGGCAATAATATTACAGGGAATGAGTGGGCAGCCAGTGTTTATTTTTATGTTTACTGTGAGAAGAATTGGATATTCACTTAATTTTGAGAATATATTGTCAATATATTTATATATTGAGACATTATGAAATATGAAAAAACAATTTGCTTATTATTTATAGAAATGTTTTATTCATACAAATTCAAATTCTAAATCTAATAAATAATCTAAGGATTATTTAACATAAATGATAATTTAAAAATATATACCAAACTTATTATCTGTTAGATTTTTTGTCATCTTATAATAAAATTCTGAGTGTAACATTGAATGTAAAACTAAGATATATTTCAATAATGGTTTAACATTGCATATAGTTGTGTGATGTGTAAAATTAATGCTTTGTGAGAACATTTACAATTGAAGGACTCAAAATAAGCACATCATAAAAGTACATGTTTTGATTAATTATTAAGAAATAGTAACATTTGTAAGGCCAGACGTGGTGGCTCAATCTTGTAATGTAATCCCAGCACTTTGGGAGGCTGAGGTGACAGGATTGCCTGAGCCCACGGGTTCTAGATCAGCCTGGGCAACTTGGCAAGACCTCATCTCTACAATAAATCAAAAAATTAGCTGGGCATGGTACCATGCACCCATAGTTCCAGCCACTTGGAAGACTGAAGCAGGATAATTGCCAGAGTCCAGCGGGTCAGTTCTGGGGAGTCCAGCGGGTCAGTTCTGAGTGTGCCACTGCACTCAAGCCTGTGCCACAGAGTGAGACGCCAACTAAAAAAAAAGAAATAGTAACATTTGTAATTAGTGTTTAAATACAAGGTCATAAAATGGAAAGATAAAAATAATTGCCAGAAATTATTCAAAATTACCCTGCTTGAAATAACTGAGTTATTTGCTACAGGTTACATGTTTGAAGTCTATGATTAAGAAATGTTAATGTGGCAACATCCTCGGGTTCCCTCCCACTGTGGGAGCAGCTTTTCTGTCCTCTTAGTAAATTCTGCTCTCAAAAAAAAAAAAAAGAGAAAGAAACTTTAATACAAAAAGAGATTAAAAGGCCACTTTTGAAATAAAAATGCCAAACAATAAGAAGAGTAAAAGACTGAATTTAGTCTTGGAATGTAAGTGAAGACGTGGAACATCACTTATTGAATAGGCTGCCATAGTTGTACTGTGAACAGTTGCACATTGCACTCATTTGTTTTATATACTGTTTTGAATAATAGTTTGTTCACTAGGCAAACCTTTGTGTGTATGTGTGTGCTTGTGCACTTATTAAAATAAATGAAAGTGTATAAACCTGCAAATATATTTTATAATTTTTTTAAGATATAGGGAAAAATAACAAAAAGAAAGACACTGAAACTTTATTAAAGATGTATCTGCAAAAGCATCCTGTTGCCATGGGAGTAATTAGAGATCTTCAAAAATGTACATGATGAGATAGTGGAAGTGGGAGTATGAAGCAGAAAGTGAGAGCTCTGACTGAAATCTCTCTTAATACTGAGGTGGTTGAATGGTGCTAAACTGGGAAGCACAAGATTGAGTAAAAATTAGTCAAACAAAATCTCCCCAGTGGGCAAAAATTAAGAAGATTTCACTGATAGAGAACTATACTAAAAAGGAAAAATGCAAAGTCACACCTTTAAAAAATGCATTCACTTATTCATTTAACTGAGGTGACAAAACCCATAGACAGCTAGAATGGAATTCAGGAAAGTTAGTTAAAGGAATGCAAATCTTGTTCCTAGAAGGTTTCCTTCAGAAGTAGAGAGACGAAACACAGAGAAACAAAATTTTTATTATGCTGACTCACTCTGTATATTATCTACAGATTGCTGGATTTCTGTACCAGAAATAAAAATTTGTGTCAACCCTCTTACTTAAAATATGTGAATAAATGTGTGTAAAACACAAGTTATTTTATTAAGTAATATAAATATTTAATTTAGGAATTACTCTGATTATACTCAACAAATGGATGGATTGTAGAAAGATTCTAAAACTTAGATCATTGTATTGGCAGGGACTCACCAAAGTATCTCTCCACCTAAAGTCTATTTATTTATCACACATTATACATAGATGAAGAGACATAAAAAATAAGAGTGAAAGAATTGTTAAGAAATTAAATTAGAATGTGATCAAATTGATAATAAGAAAAACAACAAAAAGAAAATTTGTGATAGGGAAATTATAACAAAGATAAGAAAACTTTTCTCTCATAAAGACCAGAAGCACCACCCAAGCTCAAATAAACACAGGGAGAAATGAGGCTAGCTAACATTTAAATAATAGTATTTATGTCAACTATGCCATGTGTAATTTTACTTTTTTTATTAATTTTAACTATAGTATTATTTGATGCCAAAATGTGAACCTAAATATCTTAAAAATTTGTTGGTAAAATTATCTATATTTAGAAGGTGAATTAAAAATAAATATAAGCCAGTTGTGGTGGCTCACACCTGTAATCCCAGCACTTTGGGAGGCGGAGGTGAGAGGATTGCCTCCAGGGGTTTGAGATCAGCCTGGGCAACTTGGTAAGACCTCTTCTCTACAATAAGTTTTTTAAAAAATCAGGTGTGGTGGCGTGCCCCTGTGGTTCCAGCTGCTTGAAAGACTGAGGTAGAAGGATCACTTGAGCCCAGCAGATTGAGACTGTGATGGCTGTGAGCCTGCCACTGCTCTCTAGCCTGGGCAAGAAAATGAGACTCCTACTCAAAAAAAAAAAAAGAAGAAGAAATATAAAAATGAGGGGTTGGAATATGATATAAATATGCATGTCCCAATAATATTGTAATAAAACAACTTACAAAGACTTGACAGCAGAAGAAAGTGGCATGTGGGAGCTGGAACGCATTAGTGGATTTTCTCATCTGTAATAGGTTGAGATTTTAAAAAAACATTTTATATCAAAAAATAACATACATTTTAATGATAAATTTAAGATAGTGGTATGTTGATTTGAAAATAGTCCCAGTACTTCACCATCCTTTGCAGTGATGGCCTATACCATCCTCTGCATAATGTTCTTTGCAATGTGATGTTATCTAATGATGTTATCATTAGAAAGAAACAATTACTGCATCCTCTTGAATATGGATAACTCTTGTGATCTAAAACACAATTGTGAGAAATGTGGGTTTAGAGCTCAAGAGGACTTGTGCTGAAAAACCTGACCACAGTGTGGACAGGTTGAGGCTACCATGGAGAAGGATGATCAACAATTGTTGACCAATGGACAGCAATCTAACAGACAATTATGTAAAAGAATACAATCAAGATGATCAGAACTGACTATTTCGCCTACAACTGAGGGCAAAGACATGAGAGACCACAACCTACAGAAGAAATAGGTGTCTCAAACACTGAAAAATGACTTTTAAGTCACCGAGCTTTATGATGGCTTGCTAAGCAGTAAGATTAATGTAAAATAGGTAATAATATATAATAAGACAAGTATCTCTCCTGTTTAAAAAGCTCTAATTAAAAAAAAAAAACTACCTTCAACTTATATTCCACAAATCAAACCTGCCTTTATAGTATAACAGAGACAGACATACCTATAAAATAATGATAATAATTTAAAAGATAATTAAGAAAAACTGAGAAATAGGTGTGAGTCTAACTAGTAATTATAAAACAAAAGTGTAAAACAAAAAGAATAATCTGGTTTTGATCAAATAAATGCACAAAATAATAAAATGTGGACTAAAATATATCACCAAAACCCTAGAGAGTACACAGAAAACAACAATTCCCTCATCTAAATTCAACAATTATCCAATTTCTGAAATATTGTTTACAATTTTAATTTGTAGACATTTTGACATTCATCCCTCACTAAATCAGCTTGTTAAAAAAAAAATTAGTATGGTTGCTGACATTGCAACAATAATAATAGGAATCAAAACACATGGAAGGTCACTATATAATGTTAAAAGTTTCAATCCTTTAACAAGAAATATCCATCCTAAATATATATGCACCCAACATAGGAGTACCAACTTTTATAAAGCAGTTTCTAGGTAAATTAAAAAAGATATTGACTCAAACACTATCATAACTGGGAACTTACATACCCCACTAACAACCCTAGATAGATCATCAAGGTAAAAAATCAACAAAGAGATCTGGAACCTCAACTTGACACTTGACCAAAAAGACTTAATAAATACATACAGAACACTCCACCCAACAACAATAGATTATATATTCTACTCCAAGATTATACATTTACTCCAAGATTGACCACATTCTTAGCCATAAATGAAACATAAACAAATTCTATAAGATCATAATACTGCCATGCACCTTCTCAGACCACAGTAAAATAAAAATAAATATCAACAAAGTTCCCCCAAACCCACAAAGACATGGACACTAAATAGCATGATGCTGAACAATCCCTGGATCAACACAGAAATCAAATTAGAAATTAAAAGATTTCTGGAAACAAATGAAAATAAAGACATGTCTTACCAAAACCTCTGGGATGTCATGAAATCAGTACTGAGAGGGAATTTCATTTATTTACACACATCAAGAAAATGGAAAAATAACAAATTAACAGATAATAAATAACAAATAATAACCAAAGGAGTTGGAAAGACAAGACCACCAAAACCCTAACTTCACCAGAAGAATCCAGATCATCAAAATAAAAGCTCAAATACAGAACATAGAAGATAAAAATATCATAGGAAAAAAAAATCAACAAAACAAAAAGCTGGTTCTTTGAAAGGATAAACAAGATTGGTGGACCCCTTAGCCAGATTGACCAAGAAAACGAGAGAAAAAGCCCAAATAAACACATTCAGATGTAAAAGATCAAATCATAATGGACCCCAAAGAAATACAAAAAAATTATCAGAGATAACTATGCACACCTGTATGGAAACAAACTTGAAAACCTAAATGAAATGGAGGACTTTCTGACATCACACAACCTCCCAAGGTTGAAACAAGAAGAAATTGAGACATTAAGTAGACCAGTGACAACCAAGGAAATTGACTCCATCATAAGAAAACTACCTGCAAAAAAAGGTCTGGACTAGACTGCTTATAGTGCGGTTCTATAAAACACACAAGGAGGAACTGATATCAATCCAACTGAAAGTATTCCAGGCAACTGAGAAAGATAAAATTGTCCCCAAATCACTTTACAAAGCTAATTTCACGCTGATACATAAACCTGGTAAAAATCCAACAAAAAAGGAAAACTACAGGTCAATATCCCTAATGAACATAGATGCAAAAATTCTCAACAAGATTCTAGCAAATCGGATCCAACAACACATCTCAAAAATTATCCACCATGATCAAGTAATTTCATTCCCAGGATGCAGGGCTGGTTCAACATCTGCAAGACCATAGTGTAGTTAGATATATCAACAGATGTAAAAACAAGAACTGTATGATTATATCATTAGATGCAGAAAAAGCTTTTGATAAAATCCAGCATCCTTCATTGATTAAAAACTCTTGAATACCTAGGCATAGAAGAAACATACCACAAAATAGTAAGCATCATCTATGATACTCACAGTCAGCATATTGCTTATCGGACAGAAACTAGCAATTCCCCTGAAAACCAGAATGGTACTAGACTGCCCATTCTCACCACTCCTGATCAACATTGTGTTGGAACTCCTAGCTGGGGCAATTAGACAAGAAAAGGAAATCAGAAGTATCCAAATGTTAAACACAGAAGTTAAGCTATCCCTCTTTGCTGACAATATGATCCTATACCTCAAAAATGCAAGAGAATCTGTCAAAAATCATCTTGCACTGAAAAAGGATTTTGGCAAAGTGTCAGGGTATAAAATAAATGTGCAAAAGGCAGTTACATTGTTATACACCAACAACAAACAGGCAGAGAACCAAATAAAAAGCAAGATTCTGTTCACAATAGCCACACACAAAAAAATGAAATACTTGGCATCTTCCTAACCAGAGAAGTGAAAAGCCTGTACAATGGAAACTACAAAAAACTGCTCAAAGAAATCCAAGAAGACACATCAATTGGAAAAATAGTCAGTGCTCATAGATAAGAAGAATCAACATTGTTAAGATGCGTATCCTATCAAAGGTAATCTACCGATTCAATGCAATAGCCATTAAATTTCCAAGATCATTCATCTCAGACCTGGAAATAACAATACAGAAACTCATATGGAAACATAAATGATCCTGGATAGCCAAAACAATCCTTAGCAAAAGAAACAAAGCAGGAGGTATCACACTTCCAGACTTCAAACTTTGCTATACGACTACAGTAATCAAAACAGCCCAGTATTGGTTCAAGAACAGGCTTATAGAACAGTGGAACAGGATAGAGATTTCAGAAGCAAAGTCTTAATTTCTCAACCAATTTATCTTTGACAAAACCTCCAACAACAACTACTGGGGAGAGGAAAGCCTATTCAATAAATGATGCTGGGAAAACTGACTGATTACATGCAGAAGATTGAAACAGTACCCCTTCCTACCACCATATACAAAAATCAGCTCTAAATAAATCAAAGACCTAAATGTAAAACCTCAAAATATAAGAATCTTAACAAACGCAAGAGACACCCTTTCAAAAATTGGAGTAGACAACAGATACCTTATCAAAATCTCAGATGTCCATGCCATAAGAGATTAGATAGACAAATGGGACCTCATCAAACTGAAAATCTTTTTCAAAGCAAAAGAAACCATAAAGAGCGAGAGGACAGTTCACAAAATGGGAAAAAAAATATCTGCCCGCAGTATATCTGGCAAAAGCTTAACATCGAGGATCTACAAGGAACTCAAATGTGACAAAAGAAAAAAACAAACAACCCTATTAAAAAGTGAGCAAAAGACATGAATAGACACTTCACAAATTAAGATGTACAGGCAGCCAACAGACACATGAAAAAGTGCTCAGCCTCACTAAGCATAAGAGAAATTCAGGGCTGGGCTCGGTGGCTCAGCCTGTAATCCCTGGCTTTGGGAGGCCGAGGTGAGTGAATTGCCTGAGCCCACGGGTTCGAGACCTGCCAGAGCAACTTGGCAAGACCTCATCTCTACAATAAATCAAAAAATTAGCTGGGCATGGTAGCGTGCGTCTGTGGTTCCAGCTACTTGGAAGGTTGAGGTGGAAGGATCGCCGGAGCCCAGCAAGTCGAGGCTGCGGTGACTGGGAGCAGCCACTGCACTCCAGTCTGGGCTACTGAGTGAGACTCCAACTCAAAAAAAAAAAAAAAAAAAGAGAAATGCAAATCAAAACCACATTGAAATACCACTCAACCCCAGTAAGAATAGCCATCATTAATAAAACAAACAACAACAGATGCTGGCGAAGATGCAGAGAGAAAGGAGCACTTCTACACTGCTGATGGGAATGCAAACTAGTGCAACCTCTGTGGAAAACAGTGAGGTGCTTTTTAAAAGAACTAGAAATTAGCCTTCCATATGAACCAGAAATCCCTCCACTGGGACTATACCCAGAGGAACTCAAGTCATTCTACAAAAAAGATACCTGCACTTGTGTGTTTATTGTAACACTATTCACAATAGCAAAAATATGGGACCAATTGTGCTGCAAATCGAAACTGGACTGGATTTTTTTAAATGTGGTACATGTATATGATGGAATATTATGCAGCCATAAAGAAGGAAAAACACATGGACTTAGCAGCAATTTGGATGGATTTAGAGCCTATAATACTCAGTGCTCTATCACAGAAACAAAGAACAGAGAACCACACGTTCTCACTTATAAATGAACCCTGAACATTTACCATAATACTATAAGAAAGGGATTGGCAGTAGTGGGATACTACCAGCATGGGTGTGTGTGGGGTGCACAACATAAAGAGTACCTGATTTCAAACCAGCCAAAGTGGGGACCAAAGGGAGGTTCAAACTTTACCTGTATGATGTCCACTTGTATATCTAATCCTGAATTGTACCCCACATCTTTTTTTTTTTTTTTTTGAGTTGAAATCTCACTCTGTCACCAAGACTGGAATGCAGTAGCACTCTCACGGCCACTGCATCCTCGACCTGCTTGACTCAAGAGATCATTTAACCTCAACCTTCCAAGTAGCTGGAACTACAGGCATGCGCCACCACATCTGGCTAATTTTTTTATTTATTATAGAGATGAGGTCTAGCCAAGTTGTTCAGGCTGTTCTTGAAACCATGGACTCAGGCAATCCTCTCACCTAGGCTTCCCAAAGTGATGGGATTATAGGCATGAGCCCCTGTTCCTGGTCTGTATCCCATATCCCTAAAAAAAAAAAAAAAAAAAAAAAGAAAGAAAGAAAGAAAAAAGAAAAAGAAAAGACTAAATAAAGAGGGAAATAACTTAGAATTTTTTTAAAAGATAAAAACAACACTATTCTAGCTTTTCTTCTTTCCCACTGACCTTTTCTGTCTTTTTCTTCCCTTTCTAACTACTTCTGCGCCCTCTCTCTCTCTCTTCTCTCTCTCTCTCTCTCTCTCTCTTCTCTCTCTCCTTGCTCCAGCTTCATCCTGGGCATTTTTTTTTTCATCTACATAGCTTTTTTAAGCTAGTTCTTACTGGACCACAGCTTAAAATATCACCTCTATGCTTTCTCAACTGATTTCTTTTCTGACCTCTATCATATATATTCAAAAGCCTACTTGAAATCTCCGTGGGGTATCTAATAGACACTTCAAATTCAATGTCTAAAATAGAAATCTTGAGTTATTCTCTGCCAATCTTCCCCTCCCAGTTAACTGCATCAACAACTCTCTAGTTAAAATCTGAGAGATATCCTTTTTCCTTGCTTTCCCTCATTCCCCTCATCTACTCTGTCACTCATCCTATTGACTCTGTTTGAAATATACATTCTGGATGTGACTCCTTCTGTATCTCCATTGCCACCAGCCTCCTTCAAGCCGTCACTGCTTCTCACTTGAATTACTATAATAGTCTTCTATCTGGAGTCTCTGATTTCTTTTTACTTCCACAGTAATCGAAGATCAACGTGCTCAGATGAAATCTAATTATATAACTTTAATAACTCCCTATTACCCTTAGATCAAAATCTTCAGGGTCGAGCCAGTCTCTCTGATTTCCTTTCCTTTCACTGTCACCTTATTGTAAGCTTCAGTCCCTCTGGCTTTCTTTTCATTTCTCCAACACACTTAGGGCTTTCACACTTGCTGTTTGCTAGACCAAAAATATCCTTCTTCCTCCCCAAACTCCTTGTCAGAATCATTCCCTGCCTAGGCATTTTCTGTCCCTCAATTGTTTTAGTTCATTTGTAGAAAGTATTATGCAGATATATTTACCTTTTTAAATACTGGAATAGAATCTCCATAAGACCTGCATATTCAGCACCTAGGACAGAACTAAACCCAGAGGCCTTCAGAGAATGCTTGTTGAAAGAACAAATGGATATTGCTTAATGTTTGTATTAAAGGTGCAATGTAGTACATGTTACTGTTTAAAATGAATGTTGCCTACCAAGGAAATGAAGTAGCATTGGAGCACTCAATAAATTTACAAAAAACAATAAATAAACTCCTGTAAATTAGTTGCACAAATGAAAATATGTAATGAAAAATTACATAAAACAAGAGTTTCAAAAATGACATGTATAATAAGTATAATGGTCTTTTACATAAAACACAACACTACAAGCTCCAGAAAATGCATTTACTTTGTTGTTTACATAGTTTTTTCTGTGTTTTCAAGGCTGAAATTTTAAAGAGGTATCTTAAGTTGAGTTCTTCAGGAAGCAGACGACGGACGATGGGTGCTCTCAGGGTCAGAAGCATGGAGGAGCAAAGAAGCAGGTCAAGCAGGAGGTAGAACTGAACCACAGTGTAGCAGCAGCAGAGGCCTCAGTCCATTTCAAGGAGATCTTGGAGGCTGTTGCTCCATTTTGAAGCAAAATGGGTGATCCTTTATACCTCTTCAGGGAATGTCTTGTCTTCAGAGGCAATTTGCCTCTGGGAGAGGGTGTGACTTTGGGAGGAAGCTCTCTTATGCAGAGGGAAATTCTCAGAGAGCAACTCACTGAGAGCCATCAGCCATCAACCCTTCCAGCGATCAAAGGACTGGCCATTTCAGGACTGAAGAGAGGATCTGGGTAGCTTCCCACCTCATCAACTATAGTGTTAGCTTTACTTGAGAATTTGTTAGAAATACTAATTCTTGAGCATACTCCCAAGCATGTTCTGAGAATGGACCTCATAATCTGTATTTTAACAAGTTTCAGATGATGCTGATGCACCCTCAAGGTAGAAAACCACAAGTCTAGAGGTTTGAAGAGGACTTTGGCCACCTCAGAGGACACGGAGACTTATATTACTTCTCATCCTGTGTGATGCTACTTGCAAACTGATGTACTTTCTGTTCATGGATCCAAATGTGAAACTAGCTTTGCCTTGGACTACCTCAGCCATACTTACAGTCAATTTGTAATGGAAATTAGAATAGAGGAAAAAGGGGAAAAAATGAATAACATGATTATATTATTAGGCACAGAAAAAAACTGATAAACTCCAGCATCCCTTCTTGATAAAAACCCTAGAACACATAAGCACAGAAGGAACATACCTCAAAATAGTAAGAGCCATCTGTGATAAACCCACAGCCAACATATTGCTAAATGGGCAAAAATTGAAAGCATTTCCCCTGAAACTGGTACTCAGTTCTTTGTTTTATGATAGATCACTGAGCATTATAGACTCTAAATCCATCCAATTTGCTGTGAAGTTCATAATTTTGTCCTTCTTATGGCTGTGTAATATTCAACCATGTATATGAACCACTTATTTTATTCAGCCCACTTTTGATGGGCAGTATGATTGGTTCCATGTTTTTGCTATTGTGAATAATGCTGCAATAAACATGTGTATGCAGATATCTTTTTCATAAAGCGATTTGAGTTCCTCCAGGTATATTCTTATTCAGAAGAAGACAAGGCTAACCGCTTTCACCCCTCCTGTTTGACACAGTATTGGAAGCCCTAAATAAAGAAATCAGACTAGAGAAGGAAACCAGGAGTGTCCAAATAGTAAAAGAAGAAGTCAAGTTATTTCTTTTTGCTGACAATGTAATTCTATACCTTGAAAATCCAAGAGAATCTGTCAAAAATCATCTTGCACTGATAAAAGACTTTGGCAAACTCTAAGGTACAAAATCAACATGCAAAAGACAGTTTCACTCTTATACACCAGCAACATACAGGCAGAGAACCAAATAAAAAGCACAATCCTATTCGCAATTGCTACAAAAAAAAAAATTCCTCAACATCTTCCTAACCAGAAGTGAGAGACCTTTATAATGAAAAATACAAAACACAGCTCAAAGAAATCAAAGAAAACACAAACAAATGTAAAAATATTCCATGCTCATTGAATGAAGAATCAACATTGATAAGATGCCCATCCAAACAAAGGCAGTCTATAGATTTATGCAATATCCATTAAATTACCAACATCAATCCTCTCAGACCTGGAAATGACAAGACAGAAATTCATGTAAAAACATATACAACAATTAATAGCCAAAACAATTCTCAGCAAAAATATTTGTACTCTTAGAGTTTGCCAAAGTCCTTTATCAGTGCAAGATGATTTTTGACAGATTCTCTTGGATTTTCAAGGTATAGAATTACATTGTCAGCAAAGAAGAATAACTTGGATTCTTCTTTTTCTATTTGGATACCCCTGATTTCCTTCTCTAGTCTGATTTCTTTATCTAGGACATCCAACACTATGTCAAAAGTGGGAGGTATCACACTTCCAGTCTTTAAACTTTACTCTAAGGCTACAATAATCAAAATAGCCTGGTATTGGTATAAGAACAGGCATGTGGCCAATAGAACAGGATACAGATTCCAGAAGCAAATCCTTAATTTCCCGGGTTGGTGGCTCAGCCTGTAATCCCACGTTTTGGGAGGCTGAGGTGAATGGATTGCCTGAGCCCGCTGGTTCGAGACCCGCCTGGGCAACTTGACGAGACCTCATCTCTACAATTAAAAAAAAAAATTAGCAAGGCATGGTAGCGCGCACCTGTAATTCCAATTACTCTGAAGGTTGAGGCGGAAGGATCGCCAGAGCCCAGCAGGTTGAGGCTGCGGTGGCCGGGAGCAGCCACTGCACTCCAGTCTGGGCGACAGAGTGAGACTCCAACTCAAAAAAAAAAAATTTCTCAACCAATTCATTTTCGACAAAGCCTCCACTAACTACAACTCAGGAGAGAACTTATTCAGTAAATGGTACTGGGAAAAATGGCTGATCACATGCAGAAGATTAAAACAAGACCCCTACCTATTACCATATGCAAAAATCAGCTTTAAATGAATCAAAGACCTAAACTTAAAACTTCAAATTATGAGAAACTTAGAAAATAGAGGAGACATCCTTATGAACATTGGAACTGGAAACCAATTCCTGATCAAAACCCAAAATGCCCATGCCATTAAGAGATAAGATTGATAAGTGGGACCTCATCAAATTGAAAAACTTCTGCAAAGCAAAAGAAACCATCAAGAGAGTGGAGAGACAGCTCACAAAATAGGAAAAAATATTTGCCAACCACATATCTGATAAAGGCCTAACATCAATGATCTACAAGGAACTCAAACATGCCAAAAAGAAGAAAAAAGCCCTATTAAAAAGTGGGCAAAGATATGAATAGACACTTCTCAAAAGAAGACACATAAGCAGCCAAAAGATACATGAAAAAATGCTGAGCCTCACTAATCATCAAAGAAATGCAAATTAAAACCACACTGAGATACCACCTAACTCCAGTCAGGATGACCAACAATAACTCAAAAATCAAGATGCTGGAGAGGATGTGAGGAAAAGGGAACACTTCTACATTGTTGGCAGGAGTGTAAACTTGTGCCACATCTATGGAAAACAGTATGGCGATTCCTAAAAGATCTAAAAATTGACCTTTCATATGATCAGCGATCCCCCTTCTTAGATTATACCTGGAGTAACTCAAATCACTGAATGAAAAAGCTGCATACACATGTTTATTGCAGCATTATTCACAATAGCAAAAACATGAAACCATGCTGTCCACCAAAAGTGAACTGGATAAAAAAAATGTGATATATCTACATAATGGAACATGACACAGTCATGAAGGATGACAAAATTCTGAACTTCACAGCAACTTGGATGGATTTAGAGTCTATGATATTCAGTGATCTATCACAGAAAAAAAGAACTGAGTACCACATGTTCACACTCATAAGCAGACCCTGAACAATTATCATGATATTATAAAAAAAAGGATTGGCAGTAGTAGGAAACTGCCAGGGGAGGGAGGGGAACACACTTCATCAATAAGAGTACCTGATCTTAAACTACCAAGAAGTGAAAACAAAGTGAGATCCAAACTTTACCTGTACAATGACCATTTGCATATCTAATGCTGAATTGTATCCCACATCCTTAAGATTAAGTAAATAAATAAATAATACTCACAATACAATTAACATAAATAATTTAACTTCCTCCAAAACATCTCAAATTCATTATTCTATTTTATTTTTAATACATGATCTTGCCAAGCTCCAGTGGTTTCTCCTCTCTCTCTCTCTCCCTTTCTCCTGTCTCCCTTCCTCTCCCTCACTCTTTCCCTCTCTCTCCCTTCCTTCTTCTCACCCTCTCCTTCCTTCTCTTTCTCTCTCTTTGAATAATGTTGTTTGGAAGACAAAAATCTATTATCTTTTACAATATCTTTTATTTTGAAAAAAAAATCTCAATATTAATAAAGGTGGCCCAAGAAAGACAAAAACATGTCCTACTTTATGCTAAATGCTAAAGATGAATTAATTGTAAATATAAATGGCCAGACTAATTAATGTTTGGTAGGTATAGGTGCTACTCTTTTTATATATCAAACCCTACCATCTGTGCTCAAAGTATCAAAGTATCAAATGCAACACATTTGGTAGGTATTTCAAATACCCACAGATAACCCTTGTCTCACAACCTTAATTGTGAACCTGGACTCTGGACTAACAGAAAAACATTTGCTCCTCCTCTGTGATACTACCCTCCTAAATTTATTGGAGGGGGAATCTACTTTTCAAATTAAACTGTAATATTAAATTTGCACAACAATGTTAAACTTTCCTATTTATATTCAAGTTCTATTTGTTTCCTTTGTCATTGAATCATATCTCAGATAAACATCTTTTGGGTTGTGATTCATAGCACCTTAACTTTTTAACACCGTATGTATCACTCTATGGGCTAAAAATTCCATTAACTTTGGAAAACTGACTAAAGAAGAATCTATTAATGAATAAGTCCTACCAAATCATTACCCAAACTTGTCTAATATCCCTTTAAACCCAAAGCAAAGGAAGAGAACACATCTGCACATCTATAGTTGAAGATCCTTTATCCATAAGTGTTCAAGGACACTGTATTAAGTCCTTCCACTCCTGTCCTGCCAGTGAGGAAATCATATGCACAGTGATACTGACTTCTTCAAGAACTCAGGGCAAAGCCGAATGCAGTGGCTCAAGCTTGTAATCCTAGCACTTTGGGAGGCCAAAGTGAGAGGACTGCCTGAGCCTAGGGGTTCAAGACCAGCCTAGGCAAGTTGGTGAGACCTTGTTTCTACAATAAATCAAAAAATTAGCTGGGCATGGTAGTATATGCCTGTAGTTCCAGCTATTTGGAAGGCTGAGGTGGAAGAATCGCCTGAGCCAGCAGGTTGGGACTGCGGTGGCAGTGAGAGTGCCAGTGCCCTCCAGCCTGGGCAACAGACTGAGACACTGACTCAAAAAACAACAACAACAAAAAAAAAAACACCTCAGGGCCATAAGCAAAATTGCTATTCTTCCCAGTATCATTAAACTGAAATATCATTACATCTGTAATTTCAACTGAAGCTACTTGCTTCACTGCAATGTATCATTACTTGGCAATTTTTAATTTTATTTTCATTCTGTAGAGATAGCATCTCACTATATTGCCCAGTGTGGTCTCAAACTCTTGGTTCAAACTATACTCTTTCCTCAGCCTCCCAAAATACTTGGATTGTAGGCATGAGCCACCATGCCCAGCCCTTGTATGATATTTTGTGGTGTACTTCCAAGCCACAACAGTCAATGTCAATACCACACTCTATTCACCTGGGGAGAACAAGGATATGCATGGGCATCCATACTTTCAGTATACATTGATGGCTGGCCCACAATTATTTTCCCCATTTCATCAGTTAAGAATTAAAAGACTTGGGTTCGAGACCCGCCTGGGCAGCGAGACCTCATCTCTACAATAAATAAAAAAAAATTAGCCGGGCGTGGTAGCGTGTGCCTGTAATTCTGGCTACTTGGAAGACTGAGGCGGAAGAATCGCCGGAGCCCAGCAGGTTGAGGCTGCGGTGGCCGGGAGCGGCCACTGCACTCCAGTCTGGGCAACAGAGTGAGACTCCAACTCAAAAAAAAAAAAAAGAATTAGAAGATCTAAATTTTGAGGGGATTTAGTTCTAATGTGATATGTAGATGATTTCTTACTTTGTTCAGAGAATAATGATGCCCATTACTAACCTTGACCCAATCTGGCAAGTGGAGCAATATCTTCTGATGTCAGTGGCAGTTCATATCTGTAGGTCAAATTTGTGATGGTGTCTGAATTCCCATTGGTTTCCTCTCAGGAATCAAGAGGCAAACAATCACACATTTTCAAACTCTAGGCCAGAGAACAAGTCACTCTCTGTTTAACTGACAAACATGATCCACAAATTGGTTATGCAATACAGGGAATTCTATTTACTTGTTACCTTCCTTAGCATAGAAAGTACATAAAATTTCAAAAGATAAATTACAATTTTGCCAAAATACGGTCTATTATTTAGGACATAATCTGTCTTGGGAGACAAAAACCCTCTTTTCTGAATGACTAAAGGCTACCCAATGCAAAAATGTTGATAACCATCATCTGGTAGTACAATATTACCAAAAAAAAGTCTCTGCTTTTGAGAATGGTTCCCAAATAACAGGACAAGCTGGAGGTCCTCCAAAAATCCACCCAGACTATTTTTCCCTTGGCCCCACTGATGTACATTTGCTATTTGAGTTACAGGTCCCAATAACCTCTTGGGTTTCTAATTGGAACTTGTGACAGAAGTTTCTAATTGGAACTTGTGACAGAAGGACCCTACCAAGGACCAGTAGAGTACATCGAGCTTTGTGACCTGTAAGCCCATACACCTGTAATCTCCTGGAGCCAGCTGACAGATGAACACCTTTGAGAATTAACTATTGAGCTGTTATCGGTTTGAGCTTTGGTAGATGTTGAGCATGTAACCCATGGCCATGAAGTAGTCTTGTGGACAGAAATAGCAACCACAGTGACCAAGCAGAAGCATCAAACTGCAAATTGCTGAGTTGAAAGAACTCAAGGATCTTCTCTAATAAAGTAAAAAATGGTAAAAGCTGAAACAGGCAAAACCCAGCCCAACTCAGGGAAAGGTATCGGGGAGGCTATGATTTCCAGGCATAGTTCCAAAAGAGTCACTGTCTTCACTACTGGGTCTGTAGCGACCCAGATATAGGTAACTCCTGAACAACACATAGGCTTCATTCACTGATGGTTCCTTCTGGTGAAATTCTACTGTGTGGATATAACTGCCATCCAACCTGAGAGAGAACTTACTAAATGCAGTAAAATACACTTGGCACAATGACTCATCCATTGTAGCCCAGAAAACAATTGAGCTATATTTTCACTGACTCATAGATTTTTGGCTTATGGCCTGGCCATCTGGTCGGGCCATTGGAAAGTCTCAGGCTGACATATATTTTTTAAGAAGTACTTATCTGGGAACAAAGCATTTTGATAAAAAATTAATTTTTTTTTACTAACAAACATTTTGTTACCCATGTGGATGCTCACATACTGATAAAGAGAAGCATAACCAATTTGTGGATCATGCTTGTCAGTTAAACAAAGAGAGTGACTTGTTCTCTGGCCTAGAGTTTGAAAATGTGTGATTGTTTGCCTTTGATTCATGAGAGGAAACCAATGGGAATTCAGACACCATCACAAATTTGACCTAGAGATATGAACTGCCACTGACATCAGAAGATTCTGCAACAACATGGAAAAGTGGCTCCACCTGCCAGATTGGGTCAAGGTTAGTAATACTTTCCAAGGACATTCCTCAAGCTATCGGGCCAGGGAGTCCTTGACTGATAGATCACATTGGTTTTTTTTGTCCTGTTCACAGGATTCCACTGAATCCTGACTAGAGTCGACAATTTTCCTGGATTTGGGCTGGGCATTCTTGTATGTTTCAGTGACTCAGGCCACCTTAACCAGGTCCCACATAATCACATTTGTTTACTGCTTCGGTTCTCTAAATACATTGCATTTGATAACAGTTTCAGATTTGAGGTCTGAGCTAGACATCAAGGAGCACATAGATGTTTCATGTTCAATATCACTACCAAGCTGCAAGGGCAATTAAGTGTTTTGATGGTTTATTAAAAGATAGGATTAAGTGGCTGATGGAAAAGGATGTTACACTAGTCCAACCTGCACATCAGAGATGAGCAATCCATGGTCTTAATGTAACAATTTCCTATATGAGTACTTCTCATTTATACCATATGCCCACCTCTTTTTTTCAATTGTGTGCTCATCTTTTACAATTACTGACACTTCAATGTCTGACAGGGTCTTGCAAGGATATTCCATTCCCTTCAAATATTTTCAAAGACTCAATAGATGGAACTAGAGGTTCTCTAGTGAACAAAAAGGGGTGAGAGACAATAACTTTCTTCTTAATTTACTGCTCCCAACCCTATGGATTCAGTGGTTTCCTGAAACCAGCATCAGGTTTGATAATTTTCTAGAAAACTCACTGAAATCTATAGTATTTGCAATTAAATTTACTACAAGAAAATGATTTTAAAAAATTATCCAAAGGAAGCACAGAAGAGGACAGAGTCTGGGATGGCTCAAAACATAAGTCTCCTATTTCTGTTCATAGCTGCTCAAGTTTCTTTTTCTATTTTTTTTTTTTTTTTTTAATTTTGAGTTGGAGTCTCACTCTGTCACCCAGACTGGAGTGCAGTGATCGCTCCCGGCCACCGCAGCCTCGACCTGCTGGGTTCTGGCGATCCTTCCTCCTCAGCCTTCCGAGTAGCCGGAATTACAGGCATGCGCTACCACGCCCGGCTGATTTTTTGATTTATTGTAGAGATGAGATCTTGCTGCCCAGGCGGGTCTCGAACCCGCGGGCTCAGGCAATCCATTCACCTCAGTCTCCCAAAGGCACGGGATTACAGGCTGAGCCACCGAGCCCGGCTGCCGCTGCTCAAGTTTCTAATAATTTTTTCTAGAGATTAAAAGACTTCACATCTAATTTGTCTTCTTTTAGTGGATAACTTAAAATCAATGTAAATGCAATCTGTCTATCCTGTTGACAATTATTTAATTCCTATACATTCTGTAATTAAGGGGACATTTCTGTTGCATGCTATCACCTTTCCTTTTCTGACCCCAAGTCCCTCTCCTGCACAATTCAGACTATCTCTCCATCAGTTTCTCCTCAGTGAGGGAAATGCTAATGGATTATTTCCTAAAGCTTTGGAGTTTCTTATTTCACTTGGAAAAAATGTAGACCATTAATATCCCTTACATTTTCTGCTGTTGTTCTTAGATTAATTCACCAAGTTCCCCATTTCGAGAGGAAACTCAACATTTTGTAGTGATTCCTAACTGATGATTTTACAAGTTGCAATCTCTTAGAACATTCATTAACCCTTGTCTTCCCTTCACATCTTCCTGTGTTATTTACACACTGGAGTTGGGGGAGGCAATTGCCCTGTGAGATTTAGCCATACTTGCTGCTATTTTAGAGACAATTTATCGAAGAATATGCTTGTATCATTTTATAAAAATTTTTTTTTGTTAAAAAACTCAATCTGTTTTAGGAGTAATACTGGGGAAAAGGTAAAAATTAAGTTTCTGGTGATGATATCATGCCTCAATTTATCTTCCATTATTTAAAATTATCCCAATTTTGTACAGAGTTTTATTTCTATTCTTGTTCCATGGCATCATCTATTGCATTTTTAAAGTATGTAATTGATTTTTTGTTTCTAACCTAACCTGATTGTTCTTCCTTCTGAGAGAGGAGATAGCTAGAGAAAAACTAGGCAGACAGGGCAAGTCCCCTGGTAACAAGGCAGTAAACTTCCAGCAGGTCTCTCAGGCTGATACATTCACGTTGGTAAACAAGCTCCCTTTGAGTCTCTCAAGCTAGAGCGTAAATACTCACTGTTGTGATAGAAAAACAGTCAGTTCACTGCCAAGTGCAGATGAATCAGCTCACCATTAGGTCCCTACCTTCTGCCAGTTGGTCCAGTTGTAATGACCAATCAGCACAGCTAATGCTGACTAATCAGCTCATAGCTAGGGTTAGCCAATCGGCTCAGTCTTCGGGCTATATAAGCAACAGGTTTCAGTTCCAAATTAGCAAACCCAATGGATCCTCTCCCACTGTGTGAGCTTTTCTATCCTCTCAATAAATCCTGCATTCTCACTTTCTGGCCATCGTGTCTCTCATTCCTCCTGGACACGAGATGAGAACTCCAACCTCATGAGTCGCACACACTGGAGGCTGGTTTGTCAGCCAATGGGGCCAGTGGAACCAGAGAGCTGTCGGCAGAAGGCAAGACTCTGAAACTGAGACGCTTCTGGAGACTGCAACACTCTCAGGGCCTGGCTTGCCAACCCATTAGTACTAACACTCCTGGAGCTAGACTTGCCAGCCCACCAAATCAGCCCAACAAAACTCAAGTTTTGGTTTGCCATCCCATTAGAGCCAACACTACTAGGGCTAGGCTTACCAGCCCACCAAATCAGCAACACTCTTAGGGCTTCACTTGCCAGTCCATTACAGCTAACACTCCTGGGGTTAGGCCGGCTGACCCACTGAGCTGACACTCTCAAAGCCCAGGTTGACCTGACAAAATCTATACCAGTTTTTGCACCCAATGTGGGGCTAAATGGAAGGGTGAGTTGAAGCAAACCTATCTCTTTACTTTCATTTCCAAGGATCCTCATCCTCAAGTTTTTTTTGTTTTGTTTTTTTTGTCTTTTCTCTTTCTAAAGAACAAATTGCTGGGACTCTGCCAGCCAGTTAAAAGCAAATAGTGCAGCTGCCAGTCTACAATGCACAGAGGTCAGGCTTGCTAGAGAGGACTTGGTTAATCCCCTATCACCCTTGGGTGTTGGGAATGCTGACCCTGTTCTAAACCAGTTTCCTTTCATGGAGGTCTAGCCATCACGTGGAATTGGAAGAAATTTGGGAGTAATTGACCAAGACTACACCTTGTCATTACCCAAAGTCTCCCAGGCTGACCCCATTTTCCAACAGCTTGTTAGGGTGTCAGCAGAAGGCTTCTAGTCTTTCCTATCACATTTTTTTTCAGCCTTTCCTATCACATTTTTTTCTTTTCAGGATTATCATGGATACTGTCCCCATTTGGTGCTTAATGATGTGGGTGTTTTTGTAGCTTGGGGAATTAGAGTTACTAGACAGTGTTGGTAACTGGCTTGATCCTTGTTGAACAATAGCTCAGGACAAGGTGTGTTTATTGTTCCAAGAGGCAAAGGGTAGGAAGCTTTGGTTTCCTTTTTCCATCCTGTTAGATAGCATTATAATTGGCAAGAATGAGAAATTGCTTTATACAATAAATTTCCTTTTGGAAGACATCTTGTTAAGTTAGGTCCCTATATCTGGGGACTCTATGGGAAGGCAAATGTTAAATAAATGTGGACTTTCCCTTCTGAGGGCATTTTGCCAGCTCTGTGCTGAAGAACTTAGATACTTTGCATGCTGGCTATGCAGACTTTATATTGAAATGCCTCGCCAGGCTCAGTGGCTCACACTTATAATCCCAGTACTTTGGGAAGCTTAGGCAAAAGGATTACCTGAGCTCATGGAGTTGAGACCTGCCTGGGCAACTTGGTGAGACCTCATCTCTACAATAAATAAAAAAATTAGCCGGGCATGGTGGTGTGTGCCTGTATTTCCAGCTTCTTGGAAGGCTGAGGCAGGAGGATCACCCAAATCCAGCAGGCTGAGGCTGCGGTGACAGTGAGCATGCCACTGTATTCCAGTCTAGGTGACAGACTGAGACTCCAACTGAAAAAAAAAATTCCTGGTTGATTGCAGGTTTAAGCTTTTTAGATGTCAAGGACTGTCTTGATGACCCTTCACTGGTACTTTTACATCTTCATCTGTGTGGGTCTTGTTAGGAATGTAATCTGAATGTTGTAACCTGGTTCAAACCATGGGTCTACTGGCCAGAGGTTTGTGGAAAATCCCAGGAAATCTCCCCACCACCCCCATCATAATCGCACTCCTAAACTCAATTGCTCCAAAATCTTTTTGAAAACAAAGTCTGGTAAGGGGGAGTGCTAGGTTTGAAAGTACAGTCATCAGTGCATAGGATAGGTATTAATGCATAGGTAAGCATGACTGTTCCTACTGACTGTGTCTCTATTGCTATACTTGGGTGGAGGTCACTTTTACAACCAAGGGAATGCCATGGGCAAAGAAGGACAAGAAAATGAGGGGATACTCTCCTTTCTTTAATCTTTATTCATGCACATTGGTTGGAGGAAGAAAAGCTTAGGGATACCTTTCTTTCACCTCTTTCCCTCTCCAGATGGGTAACAGGCCATCTGGCTATCTGCAGTGTGCATTCCTCAAGAGTGCATCCTGGGAAACAGGATTCCCTTGATCCTCAGACTTTAAACAGCATTTTAAATTCTTTTGTGCCCTAGCATGGCCAGATTATAAGTTGCAGGATGGAGAAATCTGACCTCCAGAGGGAAGTATCAATTACAATACAATCTTATTAGCTAGACAATTTCTATAGATGACAGAGCAAATGGTCCGAGGTCCCATATGCCCAGGTTTTCTTTGCATTATGAGAAAATCAGGAACTTTTCAATGTTGTAGAATTGATTCAGCCCTCCTAGCAGTCATCTCAAGGGACAATCCCAATGGATCAGTGATGCCAACTGATGCCACTGGGGAAGGCATCAGCTCATGAGGCCACTCCTCCTAGTCTATCCTGCCTTTCTTATTCAGGTACCCTATGGAAAGTGAAACAAATTAAGGAAGCCCTTGGCAGGTTCTCTGATGATCCTATCAAGTATATAGATACTTTCCAAAATTTAACACAAGTATTTGAGCTCTCCTGGAGGGATATTATGTTGCTCTCAGGCCAGACCCTAACGACCACTGAGAAACAAGCAGCCCTGCAAGTGGCAGAAAAGTTTAAAGATAAGGTTTGCATTTCATCTAGTGACAGAGAAGAGGAGGAGACTAATCCAATAGGCTTGTGTGCAGTACCACTAGAAGACTCTAAATGTGTCCCCTACTGCAATTTGGGAGAATGGAGGTGGAAACATTTCCTGGTGTCCATACTGGAAGGCTTAAGAAAAATGAGAACTAAATCTCTCAATTATGCCAAGTTAGCCATGATAGACCAGGAGGCTGATGAGAACCCCTCAGCTATTCTAGAAAGACTAGAAGAGACTGTGGTTAAGTATACTTACCTAGACCCTGAATCAATCAAAGGGCAACTAATTTTAAAAGACAAGTTCATTACTCGGGCAGCTCCAGATATCAGAAGGAAGCTGCAGAAGCAGACCATAGGAACAGAAAGTACTTCGAGAATCTCCTGAGAACGGTCACCTCAGTCTTTTATAGCACGGATCAGGAGGAGGCTCAGGAAAAAGAGGGGAGACACAAGACAAAGGTAAGAGCTCTAGTAGCTGCCTTATAGCTGTATACACCCCAGAATTCCCATGGTATATCTACTAACTGTTATGAATGCAATAAGTCAAGGCATTAAAGAAGTAATAGGGTGCCAACATGGAGGGCTGCAGAACCAGAGGAACAAAAGAAGCATCTTAATTGGAAGTGGTCTTTAGTGACAAAACTCCAACAGCCCATCAGAGACCATCAGGTAACAATAGACCTGCTAAGGGGATGGTGTCTATTTCCATAGGTACAATCTGTGGGGGCACTAGAAGGCTGGTTGTCCCAAAGAGGCCTAAACCTCCAGGATCTTGTGCAGGCCAGAGAGCCATTGGAAAGCAGGTATGCTGTCTTCTGAAGAGAGGAGAGAACACCTAGCTCAGGAATGATGGCCATTGAAGAGGCCTGGAAACCTGATTATCTCACCATCACCCCAACCATCTCCAGGTGAATATTAGGATGCTGGAACCCAAATTAATATCTGAATTAACACAGGTGCCAGCCATTTGGTCCTCACCATCCATGTTGGTGTATATATATATATATATATCTCCTTAATTAGAGTTGCTAGGGGTAATTCAAAGAATAAATGTATAAGGTTATATGGAGAGGCAGAAGTCAGAAAAGCACAGGAAAGATGTAAAGAAAGTTGTTGGTGTGGGAAAAATGTAAAATTGTTGGTGTGGTAATGTGTTTTTGGTAAGGAACGATGTAAAGGACAGAATGGTTTTTGTATAGGAAAGAATATTGCATGATACATTTTTGTCCTGCAATAAAATGTATGGTTATGTAAAGGAAGGAAGATATAGGACAAAAAATAGAGGGTAAATACATGTTGAAAAATGGTATGTCATTGAATGGTATATGGAACTAAGGAGACTCAATCTGCAATAACTCATTTTCTAATTTGGACATCAGAGGCTGAGACAGCCTTTGACCAATTAAAATAAGCCTTAATTGCAGCATAGGTGTTTAGACTTCCCACAGGGAAGAAATTTAACCTTTATGTGTCTGAAAGAAAAGGAATGGCTCTGGGAGTTCTAAGCCAGACCCAGGGTCTCACCCATTCAAGACAAGCCTGGGCAACTTAGCAAGACCTCTCCTCTCTCTATATATATGTATATATATGTCTTCTTCCCTTGGGAAGTGGCAATAATACATTGTAAAGGACATCAAAAGGGAACAGATGAAATAGCTGAAGGACATAGACTAGCAGATCAAAAGCCAAGTTAGCAGCAAGGAAAATCCAAATTTCGGATCCATTTGAGGACCCTCTGATTTGGGAGGGTTCCTCAAATGAAATACAACCCCAGTATTCTCCCACAGAGATAGAATGGGCTACATCTTGGCGATATATTTAATTATATATTAAATTATATATTAAAAAAAAATTAGCCAGGCATGGTGGTGCATGCCTGTAGTTCCAGCTACTTGGAAGGCTGACGTGAAAGGTTCACCTGAGCCCAGCAGGTCGAGGCTGTGATGGTCTTGAGTGTGCCACTACACTCCAGCCTGGGAAGCAGAGTGAAACTCCAACTCAAAGAAAGAAAGAAAGAAAACCAGATTAGATTCCCTTTACTGATGGAAATTCATTTGTGGAGCAAGGACTCTATAAGGCAGGGTACACAATAGTCACTTTCAATGACATCATTGAAAGTGCGCCTCTTTCCTCGAATGTAAGTACTCAGCCAAATTAATTGCTCTTACAAGGACCCTCAAATTAAGTAGAGGGAAGTCAGTAAACGCCTATACTTACTCCAAATATGCCTTTTTAGTCTTTCACACTCATGCCACTATTTGGGAAAGAGACATTTTTCTTAAAGCTAATGGATCCCGTATTAAATACCATTGAGAGAGTAACAAACTGTTGACTTCAGTCTTCTTCCCTTGGGAAGTGGCAATAATACATTGTAAAGGACATCAAAAGGGAACAGATGAAATAGCTGAAGGACATAGACTAGCAGATCAAAAGCCAAGTTAGCAGCAAGGAAAATCCAAATTTCGGATCCATTTGAGGACCCTCTGATTTGGGAGGGTTCCTCAAATGAAATACAACCCCAGTATTCTCCCACAGAGATAGAATGGGCTACATCTTGGCGATATATTTTTCAGCTTCCAGGACAACTGCAATTAGAGGATGGCAAACTTCATCTGCTGACTTCCTGCCAGTAGAAGGTTCTTAAAACCCTCCATCAGACCTTTCACCTCAGAAGAGAAAATACTTTCCAAATAACCCAAAGGCTGTTTTCAGGTAAAAACACAGTCAAGCAGGTGTTAATGCTTGGGAGATTTGTCTGGCAAATAACCCCCTCAATAGGCAAATTCTTCCCCCCAAAATGCAAAGAAAAGGAAGTTACCCAGGGGAGGGCTGGCAGTGAAGGTCATCGGAATAGAATCATCCTAGAGTGAAAGCCTAGAAATCAGGAAAAGTTGCCTCTGCTAACCTGGAAGAGCATTCAGAATCAAACTAAGGATCATAAAAGACAAATGCCACTAATTTGCTGTCTATGGATTTCCTCTTTAAAGTCCTACCTATACTTGCTGTCTTTGTTTTCATCTTGATTTGCACCTTTAAATGCCTCTGTCAAGGACCCCTTAATCCTGAATGCCCATGGAATTGTTTTCTTCCCTAGAAGTTTTCCTCATGGGAACAAGCTAAATGCCTACTCTATCTTGCTATTTTTTGTGTCATTAGTCCTAGCTTCTTTTAAGCACCCTCTCTCCCCCTCCATTACATACTTAACTCAACAGTGTAATTATTCAAACTGTTGAATTTGCCCACAGGAGGGACCTTCTCGAACTCTTCCCCTGAGAGCTTTACCATTGTCTCTCAAGCAGATAGGAAATCTCAGTGGTTCCTGGTATGATTTCACTGCCCTGTGAAAAATAGTGAAGCCTAACCAGAAAGCTCCCCGAGGTGAGGTGAAAAGCTCTCAGTTAAAGTTGGAGAAGTGGCAAAGATGTGAGGAAATGCTTCTTTCTGTTTCCACTTAGGACTATCCTGGGTGGGATGGCTTTCCCCCGAGTATTGTAACTGTAATGTAACTGTGTTCCACCAAAATAAGACATCACCCAGGTTATGGGGACAATGGGCTGAAGTCTCTAATGGAGTCCCTACCAAAATGGACAGCATATAGTCATAATAAAAAAAATCAGATATACCGGTTGGAATATACATTCATTAATACATCAAATTGTCAGGATCTGGTGAATTGTGCTGACACTTCTTATCGTATCACCAGCTTTTTTGGCTACCTTGTTCTAATGTGTCAGCACACTGGAATCATTATAGTCTGAGGTATATGTAAGTCTCCATAATATGACACTCATCTGAGAAATATCCTTTCTAAACTTTTCCAGAGAACAATCTGTTCCTTTAACCCTAACCGTCATGCCTATAGAATCCGTACACACAATGGAAGAGTCGTTCGGGAGAACTCCAAATGAGAATAGCTGGGGTATCTGAAGAGAATTTCCCTTGTGACTGTTCCTGTGACCCTAATGAACCAAAGGAAGCTACTATCACTGGGGTATTCTTCCCATTTGGAAGTATCGGAACACCTTCTTTAACAGAAACAGTGTATTACTTTTTATGTGGTCAGGAGTTGTAGTTGGTTCTGCCTTACACATGGAAAGGTTCTTGCACAATAGTAACGGCTGTTCCTAAAGTGATGATCCTCAATCAAACTCAAAAAACTTCTTCGGGGCATATTCTGAATTTAGGATCTTTCCTAGAACAATCCCTACAGCGACAGCAATGTCATAGAGACTGAGAGCCTCCTTCCAGCACTAACATGCCTAGCTATGATATACATATACCTAATCTAGGAGGATGAATCCCGGACCACCCAACCCTACAAAGACCTGGACTAGGACATTCCATTGCCAGGGATTTCTTTTGGTTTGTTAGATATCACCTATTGGAAAAAAAATCTATATTAAACCTCACCCTTGTGGTACAGCAAGGGTGGAAAGCCACAGTCACAATTATTGAAAATCAACAAACATCTATTAACTCACTAACTACTGTGGTCTTACAAAAAAACTATCAAGTGATAGATATGCTCACAGTGGAACATGGTGGAACATGTACCTTATTAAATGAAACATTGTTTCTGGATTAACACTTCCTCCCAAGTAGAAGAGAAGGTACTGGTTATAAAAAACAATATTAAAATCAGTGACTCTTTATGAGATCAGGCAGTTTCAGGACCCAGTTGGTTACAATCTTTTTTATCCTCTCTAGAGATTTCCAGTATAAGGAGTCATTTTTTTTCCCTTTAATAGCTCCTTTTGGAAATCGGGCACAGTGGCTCAAGCCTGTAATCTCAGCACTTTGGGAGGCTGAGGCAAGAGGATTGCCTGAGCTCAGGGATTTGAGACCAGCCTGAGCAACTTGGTGAGACCTCATCTCTACAATAGATCAAAAAATTAGAGCCGGGCTCGGTGACTCAGCCTGTAATCCCGCGCCTTTGGGAGGCTGAGGTGAGTGGATTGCCTGAGCCCGCGGGTTCGAGATCCGCCTGGGCAGCGAGACCTCATCTCTACAATAAATCAAAAAATCAGCCGGGCATGGTAGTGCATGCCTGTAATTCCGGCTACTTGGAAGGTTGAGGCGGAAGGATCGCCGGAGCCCAGCAGGTCAAGGCTGTGGTGGCCGGAAGCGGCCACTGCACTCCAGTATGGGCGACAGAGTGAGACTCCAACTCAAAAAAAAAAAAAATTAGCTGGGCATGGTAGTGCATGCCTATAGTTCCAGTACTGGAAGGATGGGGCAGAGGGCTCACCTGAGCCCATCAGATTGAGATCACAGTGGCCATGAGCATGCCACTGCACTTTAGCCTGGACGACAGAGACTCCAACTCAAAAAAAAAAAAAAAAGAAAAAAATTAAAAATAGCTCCTTTTGTTGTATTGCTTGTGTTTGGTCCGTATACAGTTAACCTCCATGTGAAGTTTGCCTCTTCTTGCCTAGAGGTCATCAAACTCTAAATGGTGTTGCAGATGGAAACTTTTATGGAAGCTTTTTTCTATCGAGGACCCTTAGATCACCCTCCAGAGGACCACTAGCTGCCATCCCCATAAGACACCCATGATCAGCAGGAAGTAGCCAGACTGGTCATTGTCCTTACTTCCTAACAGCAGTTAGGGTTTCTACTCCAGAAGGGGGAATGAGAAAGGAGATAGCCAGAGAAAAGCTAAGCAGACAGACAGGGTGGGTCCCTCAGTAACAATGTAGTTGACTTCCAGCAGGCCTCTTGGGCTAATACACTCATGTTAGTAAATAAATTTCCTATGAGCCTCTTAAGTCCTCACTGCTGGAATAGAAAAACGAACAGTCATCCTGCTTCTAAGTGCCAATCAATCAGCTCACCATTAGTCCCCTACCTCCTGCCTAATGGTCCTTAATACTGATCAATTAGCACAGCTAGTGCTGACCAATCAGCTCAGCTAGTGCTGACCAATCAGCTCACAGCTAGTGTTAGCCAATTGGCTCCGTCTTAGGACTATATAAGCACCAGGTTTTAGCTCCAAATCAGCAACTCCCTGGGATCCCCTCCCTCTGTGGGAACTTTTCTGTCCTCTCAATGAATCCTGCTTTCTCACTTTCTGGCCATCCATGTCTCTCATTCCTTCTGGGGATAAGAGAACTCTGACCCAAAGAGCTGCAGAAGATCATCAGAACAGAAGAACTGTGAACCCTGGAGGCTGACTTAGCACATGAAACTGGCTGAACCAGGAGAGCTGCCAGCATAAGGAGAGACTCTGAAGCTGAGACACTTCTGGGGGCTGCAACACTCTCAGGTCTTGGCTTGCCAGCCCATTAGAGCCAATACTCCTGGAGCTAGGCTTGCCAGCCCACCGAATCAACAACACTCTCAGGGCTTGGCTTGCCAGTCTATTAGAGCCAACACTCCTAGGGCTAGACTGGCCAACCCATTGAGCTGACACTCTCAAAGCCTAGACTGATCTTAAAAAATTCATATTTCTTTCTTTCAAAAAGTATATCCAACTGTCTATTGAATGTGTCTCTCTTTCTCTTTCCTAAGTTGCATCTAGTTGCATTTCATATATCCATTTAAGACATCAAGATTTATCCTGCCAGGCTCAGTGGCTCACATCCATAATCCCAACACTTTGGGAGGCAAAGGCAAGAGGGGATTGTCTGAGCTCGGAGGTTTAAGATTAGCCTGGACAACTTGGTGAGATCTCGTCTCCTCGTCTATACAATTAAAAAAAAAAATCAGCTCGGTGTGGTGGTGCATGCCTGTAGTTCCAGCTACTTGGAAAGCTGAAGCAGAAGAATTTCCTGAACCCAGCAGGTCAAGGCTGTGGTGGCGGTGAGGGTGCCACTGCACTCCAGGTTGGGCGACAGTGAGGTTCCAAAGCAAAATAGATAGATAGATAGATAGATAGATAGATAGATAGATAGATAGATAGATAGATGATAGACAGATGATAGATAGATAATAGATAAATGATTTATCCTGTTCTACAAGTCAAAAAATTGTTCTGCATCTCTCACTTTTCTAACTTCACAATCATGGATGATTTCAGTCATTGCTATACCTTATATCTGACAGTCTTCTATTATAAATAATCCTATGAAAAATATTTTCTATTATTACTATGCCTACAAAACATAGAATCCTTTATTTGAACTTTGCCCATATTTTCTAAGCCATCTTCCTTCATCTAGGCAGATACACATCTCCAGGATGTAACACAATACTTCCATAGAGTAGAAAAATATGTTTCTGAATAAATTAACTACTATAAAAAGAAAATATACACATTTCTCATCTCGTTTTCTTACCAAATTCCATAAAAAAGGAAAATTTTTGTCAACCTTTCTACCCTTTCTGTGCTGATACAGAAAGGTTAACATTTCTGAATCTTATCCACAAAAGCTGAAGAAGAGAGCCTGCTTAGAGAGTCTAGTTTATGTTGATCTACTTACAGTTGCTATAATCAATTGATCATAAATTACATGACATCTTCCCCTCATAAACTGAGATTTTTGCTTTTAATACAGAATGTGGGGGGTGGGTGGGATTGGTGGTAGTGGGATTCTGCTGGGGGAAGAGGGAGCACAGCTCAACAAGGGTACCTGCATAATGAAGGCATAATGAACATCTGTATACTTAACCCTGAATTATACCCTCATCTTAAAATTAAAAAAAAATATATGGAAGGCCTACTATTTTAAAGTCACTGTGAAACAAAGACAGGGTGTCTGCAGAATGTGCTCTTTTGTATATGTATTTTGCCAAAACTGGTTTAGAGAGTCCAGTTAGCTTAGCACATCACATAATTGCATTTTTTTCTATTTATATTTTACAACAGACCAAATGTATTATGAAATATTGTGGCTTGTCTGCTTATCAACACATTTGATATGTTCCGGATCTCCATCTATATATCAACTTTTTATGTGTATTCTTAATCAGCAGGAGAAAAGAGGGGTCTGGAGTCTCTGCCCACATTACATGTAGTAGGTCCAGAAACCAACATGTAGTAACTAAAAATCAGCACATGGGGACTAGACTTTGGTATTCAGAGGCTGAGACTCATGACTAGAATAATTATGTGTGTCATTAATATGTGTGAACTGTGTGGGCTGTTAGTGTTTGAAACATTGCATGCAGTTTTGTTCCATATTTTCACTTGTAGTTTAAATATAAAAGGGGCTATATGAAGAGTATTAGAGCATGATTTCTGGAGATTCAGATAAACATAACAATATGGAATATTATCATGCTCCAAAACTGCTTTGTATTCTGAAGTCAGAAGTTTTCCTAGGAAACCTAGATTTATGATTTACCTGCAATTCATTTGTAGAGCTTCTGGAGATGGCAAGACCCATGCAGATCTCACAAAGTACTTGTTTCTCTCTAGCCTAACACTCTTGTTGTTGGTAATGTTCAGGCTCAGGATCATTGCACTTGCACTAGTTGCTTAGAAAAATCTTCCCTACATACTGACATGGTACTTCGGAACTTCCTACAAGTGTCTTTTCAAATGTACCATCTCCAGGCTAATTGGAACACCATCCCTATCACTTTTACCCTGCTTTGCTGTCTCTTTTCTCTATCTTAGCACTTACAACTTTCCAAAATACCTTATAATTTACTTTTTTGTCATAGATTATAGTAGGTTTACAAAGTATTGCTCTTTGATAGTAAGATTTTCTTTTAATTTTGTTTTGTTCTTGCTAATCACTGAGTATGCAAAGTACATAAAATGACATCTGGCATTTTTATAGGAATCTAGTAAATAATTGGAATGAATGTAACATTGAGAATCTCATTGTTAAATAATACCCTTGTATAAAGTATTGATTCAATTTACTAACAAATGTTTTGGACCATGTTATTATAAGGAATAATGAGCAGCACTATTATAGCATTCTTAAATTATTATTTATTGAGAGTCAGGGAGGAAGTAGAATAAAGACTTCAATTCATACAGTTTTTCAATAAGTTATGGTTGGCCTCCCTGTGTACAGGCACATACATATTGTCAAGGCCATCTAGTTGTATGTTTTTTATGAATTGTTCAATTTCTAAGTCATAATCAATTTCTGAAATTTTAAAACTTTCATGTTAGACTTTAAAATATAGCAGGAGTTGGATGACTTTATTCATGGCAAATTCAGTATAGCTCACATATGGGTCCAAATAAAGGAAAATATAAAATACACTATCCAGCATAATGAGCATGGGGTATTTTTGAAGAAAGTGGAATGAAAGTGTTGCAAAAGTAGCTTAAGATTAATTTAGAAATTTAGAGTTGAGGAAGAACTATATTAAGATGTGAGAAACTTTCATTTTAAGCCTAAAGAGAAAGAATCATTAAAGAAATTGAGGGTAAAGATTCAAGAAAGAGACAAAATAAATGATGCAGAAAATTTCTTAAAAATATGTGAGAAAATGGACTACAAATGCAAGTATTAACTCTCATCACATATTCCCTAATGGGGAAAAAATGAAGAAAAACGTTAGTGTATATGGATATGTCTTGCTGTATGTCAGCATGCAGCTTGAGAGTATAACCACCTGATTCCTTGAATAGAAAAGTCCCTGAGTATGTGGTGATGGTAATGGTGGTGGTGGTGTAGTTGTTGGGGTATGTGTGTGTGTATACAGTGGTTCTAAAGGATTGGTGACTATTTTAAGCACATTGATATGCTTGGCATAATAAACTTGAGAAAAGCATAAAAGTTTTAAAATAATTCCCTGAGAGTAGAATAATGCGGACTACTAAAACACCAAAGTGTGTCTTTATAATGTATCAGTGGTATTGCTTAATCTTTTTAAAAATCATACATTTAGAAATATTCTCCATGCTTTTGAATAAAATCTAACTTTACTGTCACATTTGGGTTACAACATAATATTGATACATTTTATTAATAAAATGCCTCTTTCATAATGTGGAGGAGATTTCAATGACTATTTCAATAAGCATTCAGTAAAATATTAATTGTTTTCTGAACTAGACCTATTTATGAAACAGTCTTGCTTTAAAACTCAGAATCACTCAAAATAGTTGTTTAAAAAATCCGCATTTCTGTATTAAAATGGGGTTTCTTCATCTCAGGAAGAGCTTGGCAATAATTTGACTGAAGAATATTTGTTTTTAAATCTCCTTTGCAAGATAAAGTAGCAAAAATAATGATTCCACACTTTTCATATATTTTGTATAACTTTTCACAAGTTCAAAACTAGCACAAATTATCCAGCGTTGTCTTCATTGTGAATCATGTAAAACACAAGAAGGAGGTTATCTTATACATACTAATGTTCTCATTAAATTGCAGTGTCCTAATAAACAAAGCTAATAAAAAGGAGTGCTCTTGTATAGACATTGCTACATGTCTTCTAAACTATGGGTTGGCAATGTAATGATTATTCAAGAAAAATGTAAAGCCAATAGCAAGTCTAATTTTTTATGTTACCAACCAAATCTTCACTCTCTTTAATATCAGTGAAGATTTTGCTTTATCTTTTGCTTCAGATTTAATTAGTGTTTAATGTGAAAGAGATATTTATGCTTTTAATAGAGAGTAACGGCCGGGCACAGTGGTTCAGCCTGTAATTCCGGCACTTTGGGAGGTGGAGGAGAGAGGATTGCCTGAGACTAGGGGTTCAAAACCAGCCCAGGCAACTTGGTGAGACCTCGTCTCTACAATAAATCACAAAAATTAGCTGGGTATGGTGGCGTGTTTCTGTAGTTCCAGCTACTTGGAAGACCTGAGCAGGTCGAGGCTGTGGTGGCCATGAGCGTGCCACTGCACACCAGCCTGGGCAAAAGAGTGAGACTTCATAAAATAAAATAAATTAAAATAAAATAAAAAAACAGAAAGTAACATAAAAAACAATGCCAAAAAATCCTTTCTATAAAAATCTTTGCCCACTTTTAAACTACATTCGGTTTTTTCCTTTATGATTACAATGTATTTCAAGCCTGAAATTCATTTTCTGTGGCAATAGTACTTCAATAACATTTCAAAAATTGTTTTAGTGTTCTCTGTGAGAAAGAGACAGTGGATCACTATATATAGATAGTACGTTTACTTAAAAAATCAACAATAGAATAGTAGAGCTGCTTCTTTTTTAAAAAAAAATTATCTTTGTAGTTGGCTTTTCAATTTATCTTATTTTCCATAACTTGGCCATGAATTTCAGGACATTTATAAATAGATTGAAATTCACCATTATGAGAAGATAGGAAAACTCTAATTCTCATGAATAGCATCCAAAAATAATGATCCAACTCTTTAAAAGTCATGTTCACAACCTCATGAAGAAAACAAAATATGTTCTTGAGGAAGTTAAATGTTATCTAACATATTGACAGCAATAATATTATAAGTAAACCACATGTGTTACATAAACAGATACAGATAATAACTGTAGTACTTTCTTGTACCCTCCTCAGTAATGTTAACCTTGAATTGCAGCTTCTGTGAATAACATTTCCAAAGAGCTAGAGGCCAAATCTTGTTGAATGTTTTGCTATTATTGATAATTAACAATTAGTGAGAGTTTAGGATGCAATTAAGTGCTGTAATAAAGGTCAGCTAATCTGATTGCTATCTAGTATAAGGTGATTATATAAACAGATTAAGTTTAGATTAAGGTAAAAGAGAGTAGAACTCTGAAGGGCTTACTAGTAGCAAATTAAATATAGAAAACTGTGGGAGAAAAAATTTTCTGATTTATTTTCAAAAAATGTAAACCTATATAGAAATGAAAGTTATTTACTTATATCATAAATATTTCATTGCTGCCCAATATATGTGCCAGTCACTATCCCAAACTCTAAAGAGCCATTCTCTTTACTCATTGAGTTTACATGCTAGAAAAATATATAACAAGAATATTTTTTAAAAGAAGGTAAACTAGATCCTTTTGATTTTTTTTAATTTCTATTTATTTTTGTTTTATTTCAGTAGCTTTAGGGGTACAAATGGTATTTGGTTACATGGATGCATCCATTGCTAAATGGTGAAGAATTCTGTACTTTAAGTGTACCAATCAGCCAACTAGTGCATATTGTACCCCATGAGTAATTTTTCATCACTCTCCCTTCCCTATGAGTCTTCAATGACAATTATACCATTCTATATGCCTTTGTGAACCTATAGCTTAGCTCTCACTTACAAGTGAGAACATGTGGTATTTGGAATTCCATTCCTTAGTTACTTCACTTAGAATTGTGACCTCTAATTCCATCCAAGTTGCTGAGAAAGACATATTTTTTTTATTTTTTTGAGTTGGAGTCTCACTCTGCTGCCCAGGCTGGAGTGCAGTGGCACGCTCACTGCCACTGCAGCCTCGACCTGCTGGGCTCAGGCGATCCTTCTGGCTAAGCCAAGTAGCTGGAAATACAGGCATGCACCAACATGCCAGGCTAATTTTTTGATTTATTGTAGAGACAAGGTCTCACTAAGTTTCTCAGGTTGGTCTCGAACCTCTGGACTCAGGCAATCCTCTAGTCTCAGCCTTCCAAAGTGCTGGGATTACAAGCTTGAGTCACTGCACCCAGCTGACATATTTTTTTTTTAAGAGTGGAAAATATAGTTTATTTGGAAAGTAAATTAGAGAGAGAAAGAGGAGATTCACCTTCCCAAGACAGGGGCAGAAACCAACCTAGGAAAACAGGGTGGCCATAGCTCAAAGAGCACATGGTTTCCAGCCAACATATTTTTAATGGCTGAATAGTATTACGTGATACATATATACTACTATTTCTTTATCTACTGATCAGTTGTTGAGCACTTAGGTCGATTTCACACCTTTGCAATGGTGAATTGTGCTGCAATAAACATACAAGCACAAGTGTTTTTGTTGTATAATGACTTATTTCCTTTGAGAAGACACTCTCTAGTGGGGTTGCTGGATTGAATGAGAATCCACTTTTAGTCTAAGAGAAATTTCCAAAAATAGATTTGAACTATTTTTATGAAGAAAGAAAAACAGTTCATTATAACATAAATTGTCTTAAACATGAAGGGAGCTAGCAACATTTTAGAGGATGGTCATTAGAACCTGAATGAAGAGAAGTCAACTGTTGTATAAGAATCTGGGATAAGATTATTTTGGGCAAAAAGGAGAACAACAGAACATTTTCTGAGGCAATGAGCTTGACATACATGAGAATCTAAGATAATTCAGGGATGGTCTTTAGTAAAGAATACAGAAACTGGAAATATTGGGAAAAGAGACAAGGGTAAGATCATGTGGGGGTCTCAAATACCATTGCAAGGAGTTAGATTTTTACATTAAATTTGTTAGGAAGGCCTTGGTAGATTTTAGGCAGGTGAATGTTGACATCTGACATTTGTAAAAAGAACATTTTCCTCCATTTCATTTATTTGGCATCATTGGAAACCGAATTTGTCAAAAAATTGAAGCTTATCCTCTAAAGTGCCAATCAATGCATTTTCATATACATAATTTAAATAAAAATTTCCTTTGCTATTTGGAATTCCTAAAGATCATTTATTGTATTATTAACATTTTTAATTCAAAATCCTTGTTAGCCTGAACTATAGTATAAAATGCTGTGAGAAATAATTTACTTTATATGCTTTATTATACTTGGAAAATAAAATATACTTAACCAGGAAAAATGGAAAGAAAAACAAATGGCTTGCAAAGAAAGTGAAGAATATTCTCAAACCTTAAGAGAACCAATTAATGTCAGCAACAGACTGCATATATCTGTAATTATGTGGAATATAATATGTATTATTTTTTTAAAAACACTGAATCTAATTTTAACGTGTATTGAACATGGTAATTGCAAGTAATATGCTGAAAGTAAGAAAACCCAAATTTGTAACATTCAGTTGAAGCAGAGGAGAGGTGAACTGTGAGATTTCAGGTACGAGGGCTAGAATATTGATGACCAGTTAATGTTTGTCTGATGATGTATCATTAGGAGCAATAGGAAAGAATCTGGATCTGTAATTGTGGAGTTTATTTTTTGATGCTTGCAGTTAACAACCGTTAGAGATCAATTAATACTAACTTTTAAGCAGAGATAATAAAAGAACACAAATTTACTCTTCACCTCCAAGACAATTTGACTAAGATTCTATAATTTACAGTCTCCTAGATGTAATGCACATGTTTCTGTACCTCAAACTGAAGCAGTTATGAGTAGTGGAGGGCTGAAATGGTAGTCTTTTTTTTCTTTTTCGCGTTGGAGTCTTACTCTGTCGCCCAGACTGGAGTGCAGTGACCACTCCCGGCCACTGCAGCCTCGACCTGCTGGGCTCCGGCGATCCTTCTGCCTCAGCCTTCCAAGTAGCTGGAACTACAGGCACATGCTACCACGCCCGGCTAGTTTTTGATTTATTGTAGAGATGAAGTCTTGCCAAGTTGCCCAGGCGGTTCTTGAACCCGTGGACTCAGGCAATCTACTCACCTCAACCTCCCAAAGTGTGGGATTACAGACTGAGCCACCGAGCCCAGCTGAAATGACAGTCTTAATGCCCAGTCTTATGATGCCCTAACATAACCCACCAGTAGCCTGCAGGCAGAAACTGAATCACAGCTCTTTTCTTCAAATCCAACCCATTTTTTAAAATGGTCTCAATCTACACATTACATAGAAATAGAAGTATGAAGAGAACACATATATCATACAGTAAAACAAAACAAAACAAAAAAACAGGTTTTCAACTTCAAAACTTAAAAAAACCAAGGTCTTCTACTGTAATTTTCTACATATGGGCCTTGCCAGAGACTAGCTCCAACAAGAGAGTCAGGGCCTGACTGGGGAGAATCGGGAAGCAGCGAAAAAGAAAAGACGAAGACGACAGGAATCCTCTTCCTGGGGAGAGCTCAAGACTCTGCCAATTTTTATTCAATTCTTACAAGCTTATATAGTTTTTTACTGACCCCTCTACCCACAAAATGTATCCCATGTTACACATTAAGTGTTTACATCATGTTTTTTTTCTTTTGTTTATGGTAAAGTTGGCCTTTACAAGTTTCATTTTGTTTCTTCCTGCTACCAGGTGGTGTAACAAAATACCAGCTGCCAATTTATCAGCCACGTCCTGTCACCCCTAGGTCACCTGAATCTCTTCCCTTCGCTATTCTATTTCTTTTCCTTTACTAATCTATTTTCTTAATTCTACCCTTATATATTCTTTTAGCGGCAATATATTGACTTGCTTTTTCTTTTATATAACCACTCTTATCTTACCTACTACGAATTCTTAATACTATTAATTTAAAAATTTAACTTTCTTAATTCTAATTGCCTTATCTATATTACTTGCTATTTTCTTATCACCTATTTTACATTTTATATTTCTAAACGAAACATGTTTAAATCTATACTTATATATGAAACTAATCTTACTTCTAATCCTAAATATATTTAATTTTAAACCTACATTAAGTGTATATAATTTTAAGTTTACCTTAAAACTTAATTATTTCCTATTCCTTATTTTTAACTAATACCTACATCTATAATAAACATTTATCTTCTAATTATAACTGCTATTTATTTAATTCTAATCCTTACTTTAATTTTAACCTTCTTTCTAATTAAACTATAATATTTCTTAAATCAAAAGGCATGTCTGTGACTTGTTTTTCCCAAAAACACCTGTTTGTGGAGATCCTCTGTCTCAGTTTCTCACTCCCTCATCAATCACAACTGTCAATGTTGTTACTTATAAAGGGTGTGAGGAAGTACTTGTTTTTCCATTTTAGCTAAAGGTTGCAAAATTTGCATTCCTTTGTCCCTTCAGGGGGGAAGTTTTTTGCTGTTGAGCCCTTTTTACATTTTTATACATAGGTTTATTGCTAATTCCACATCCTTGCACATTCTAAGGGGCACCCTTTTTGCTGCAATCTCACCTCCATTATGCCTATGTATAATTTTTGCTGTCAAATGCCATCATCCACTTGCGCATCTATTATCTCAATTAAAGACGGAATATTCTCAAGCCTATGCACGCAGTCCTTCAAAGTTAGGGAAGTTCCGTCAACAGGATCCATGGGGCTTTGCCTCCATCATGGCCGCAATTTACTGGGGCCTTGCTCCCAGCCGGCGTTTTTCCTGTTTTCAGGTCCCTTTTACCTTACTTTTACTAGTGATTGTGGCTCCCGGCAGGGCCCGACCAGGAACAATAAATCAAAAGATTACCAGGTTTCAAAACAACTGTCTTTCCAAAAATGTTACAGTTTCCCAGCATTTTCAACTCTTAGTTGCCCAGGCTTGCAAATCTACACCATGTGAAGAATTCCATATTCAATTCAGGAGAAGTAATGGAAGAGACAAGAAGAATCTTCAAGCAAGCAAAGCCAATAACCTTGGGGAGCAATGGGCAAGAAAATTCTTCCTTAAGAATATAATGTGGGCTTATATGGACTAGGAATTCTATTCCTTTGCATTCACTCAAAGGAAAATAAAATTATGTGCACAAAATGACTTATAAACAAATATTCACAGTGACAGCAGATCAGTGGCTACCAGCATACAGGGATAGGGTGAGATTTACTAAGATGGAATACCAGAGAACTTTCTGGGGTTATGAAACTGTTTAATATCATAGTTGTCATAGGTGTGTATATTTGTCAAAGCTTATTAAATTGTACATTTAAAACTGGTGCATTTTATTGTTTGTAATCTATACATCAATAACGTTAATTTTTTTTTGGTAAAGTTAAGTAAAAAAAGAATAGAATACGGAGCCATCAGATGAGCTGACCAATATTATATTGCTGGAGAAGAAAGTCTTTGCATACTTTCTAAGCAAGAATTAATAATTACTATGTATATGTAACTTCTGAGTGCTTTGAGAAGTGTCCCTTTGCCTTAATGTGATATTTTTTGTTTTCCTTAATAGCTTTTATCTTGTTTCTACTTTCTATTATATTAATGGTTCTGGGGTATAGATAATAAATATTTTTATTTATAAATCACCTGACCACAATGATTTAAAACTTAACATGGTAGAGAATATCACACATTATAAAGAGGAGCTAAATAAAGTTACTCTTTATCTTTTTTGAGGTCATGAAGGGCCTGCTCTTTATGTGTAGGAAGAGGATGGCCAGCAAATATTTGGGAAGTCAAATGAAGACACAAATTGGTCAATAATAAAGATTACATATACCACACAGCCTTCAGTGCTTTTAGAGACCACCATACAATTAAGTTGTGATCAAAAGGAGAAACACTGTTGCTCTGGAAGGTAAGCAGAAGGGACATGTGACATTTTCTGTGAAATGTGATTAAGACAGAGAAGCATTAACATACTTTCACCTTTCATTCTTCCTTACTCTTTCTACTGCTTGAAAGTGGAGCTGCCACTTGGACCATGCACAGAGGCATACATACTTAAGATGACAAAACAAAAAACTGGAATGTATGAGGTTTTCTGAGAAGTTAGTATATAAGAGCCATCATCCCATTTCTGAATTGCTTACCTGTGAGGAAGATTTTTGTTACTGCTGTTTTGGGCGCTATTATTTTTGTTTATTTTTATATTAACAAAGAGGTCATAGAATTCATGAAACTGTTAAAGAACCATTAAAGCTCAGAAAATTGGCAGGAGCTGGGGCAGGTTGTGCAGTGAGGATTATAACTCAATAAACACAATACCAGTCCCTTAGGATGCAGTTGCTGGCTCCAATGGTGATGGATCCTCAGTGCCATTGCAGCACTGGATAATTCCACTGCTGTTCTTGACATTTTGTTCTCTTAAGATTCAAAGTCCTAGGGTAAAGCATTCAATTTAGAAACTATAGGTTCAGGCTCCAGGTCTAAATTTTTAGTAGGAAGAATGCAAAATTTTGACAAATTTATATTTTTCCATTGCATTATTGAATTATGGGCATTCCACTCAGTCTAATACATTAGAGTACTTCCACTATATAGAAAGATTATTGAAATCTCAGAAGCAAAGCAGCAAGCAAATAATCAAACAAGCATAGTTACTCTATTATTCTATATCTTTTAAAGTTAATTATATGCCTATATTATGTTCTTAGATTGACCAGAGCCACTCCAAAAATTACTTGTTTATTGATTTAAAAAACAAATGAATAATTTGATGAACAATTTCACATAGTTCCAAACAATATGCAAATCTTTAAATTTAAATGCAAATAGTTTTAAACAATTCAATATGATATACACTTTCCTTATATCAAGAAGTAGCTAATGTCTCATATTAGTTGAAAGACAGATATATTATTAGAATGACTGATCCACAAAATTTTAAGAAATGTTACTGGGAAATAATATAACGACATGAATTTAAGAAAACATACATTTATCATCAGGGAGAAGTCTTTTAGACTATATCTTACCAGCAGCAGAGAAATTTAATTATGATTATTTGTTATTACCTAAACCACATGTCACATGGACTACAAAGAAATCATCATTTGTGCATATTGGTTTTATGATGGAAAAGCTGATAGTCCTTTAGGAATAAGATATAAAAGATATCTCCGAATGACAATCACATTTTGAAATTAGATGGTATAGGAGGATTAAGTGGGCAGAGATAGTAGCTGCAAATATAAAAGAAAACTGGCTGGAATCTGCAGGATTTAATCAGATCTGGAATAACTTCCTTAGTTCTACTGATATATCCTCATTATTTTAAATGTGACAAAGAAATGAAATGTAGTGCTCCTTAGCTGCAGAACTAGAGAGTGAAGCAAAAAATAATAACCAAAAGATCCTTGATGGTAGTATGAAAGAATAGTAGAAAGGAGCAACATGATTTTAAATGCTCATTAATGTTATTAAAGATGAATTACATTTTAAATATTCTGATAGTACTGGACCCAAATCTCGGGTCTTTCAGATAGAATCAAATGACTAGCAATCATTAGTGCCAACCAGTTATGTTAACATTGAAGATCATGCAAATTCCCAACAGTCTTTGACTAATGGGAAAAGAAACTTTATTACAAAATATTAACAGCCACAAATCTACTTTTTAAATTGGAATACATCTTGCTAAATTAAGTTTCAAAAATAGGAGATTTGCTCTGGAATCTAGAAATATAACGTTGTATGTATAGTTTAATAGAGTTTTTTTGTTGTTGTTTTTTTGGTTTTTGTTTTTTTTTTTTTGAGTAGGAGTCTCACTCCATCACCCAGACTGGAGTGCAGTGGTCGCTCCTGGCCACCCCAGCCTCGACCTGCTGGGCTCCGGCCATCCTTCCGCCTCAGCCTTCCAAGTAGCTGGAAGTACAGGTGTGCGCTACCATGCTCAGCTAATTTTTTATTTATTGCAGAGATGAGGTTTCGCCAAGTTGCCCAGGTGGGTCTCAAACCCGTGGGCTCAAGCAATTCACTCACCTCAGCCTCCCAAAGCGCAGGATTACAGGCTGAGTCACAGAGCCTGGCTTAATAGAGTTTTTTAAAGGAAGTTTTTTTAAGTAAGAAATTATAATATTATATATTTCAAATATTAGATATTTGAAAAGAAACTAAAAAGGATAACAAGTTAGCAACAATAGATATAGAAATTAAACTTCAAGGTACATGCACCTGAATAATAACATGTCAGTAATGAACCATATAAGGTAATAGCAATATACCAATAGTTCAAATAATAACAGTGTAATCTAAATTTTAAAAGGTCAAGTTTACCTGACTTGAAAATAAACTTTGATGTTTGCACTAGTCTATACAGTAAGAGATAATGTGTGGCTCTGGGTATAATTCTAATATCTAGCAATGTTTTGGCATAATCACACCCAAATTGCAGCCCACAGATATTTCACTATATCAGTTATTTGTTACTGACCACAAGCTAGCACAGAATTTGATACTAACCATTAAGAAAGTGTGTAAGTATTTTGTCATCTTAATTTTATGGCTGTTGAGTTATTGATTAAAATGTTGAGCTTGAATTTAATGTTTTTAATTTGTTTTTCAAATCATTAATTTTTATATGTTTAAAAACCATTGGCCTTGAACAGAGTGGACTTTAGAAATAAAAAGATTAATAATTGTTTTTGAGATCCAAATTATGTATTGGATTAATTCAACTATAGTAGATCAGATACAAATTACACACAACACAAGAATTGAGTATTTCTGCCCTTTTTTACTCCGTAACTTCACTCATTGTAATTGTGCAAACCTTGCAGTCTGCTGTCATACATACCTGTATATGAATCTGAGCTCAGCCACAGACTACATATTCTTATATTTTAATGCACTGGTCAATGACTTCAAAGCTGAGGATGATGGGGTAAATGCAAGAAAAAACACATGCCAACAGGACTTGCAAAGAGAAGACAAAAATTACAGTCTCCATTACTTCCAACAGCTGAAAGAATAAAAGACTAGAGGTAGCATGGAAAACTGATTCCTCGAAGAGACTTTTAAGAGGGTAAAGAGCTCTAAGCTAATTTTCCACTTTCGAGGCAGAAAAAGGTATGATCACACATAATAAGTGTATATAATCAGGGGGCAAATTAAATGTAATATAAGCAGTGCTCCCTGGTCCACAAAGAGATAAGGAGTTTGCACCAGAATATAAAGGAACTGTATCTCCAAGCATGCTGTTTAATTCAGCTGTCATTTTATTTTTCCATAGAAAAATATTTTCAGAGAAGGAAGCAGTGCAGAGATTCTTACAAATTCCTTACTTCATGGGCCAGTAGCAAACAATCTGTAGACTAGTTACTTTAAGTAGGACCATTATTTGGATTAGGTCTTAGTGAAAAAGCAAACAATAGCACACTTCTGAACAGCTGGATGCTGTCTGAACTGTCATCTCTCAAACCCCTCTAGAGCATTGCAACAGGAGCAGAACATGAAATAGTGCTTGGGGGAACTTGACATGCCCCTTATGGAGATCCGCAGTCACAGAACCTGATGCCAACTTTTGCCTAAGGAAGTCTGAAGGTGGATATCTAATGCCCTAAGGCTGGGTAAAAGAGAAGCAGCAATGAGACGGTCTAATTATCGGTTTTATGGAGCTGATTTTTTCCTTGGACTAAAGACTTGGGGAAAGAAGCAGGTTTTGCCGTTTCCTGAAGGAACCCCACTCAACAGTAACCCATTCTAGAGAAGTATGCATGGGGAAGCAACTTGTCAAAAATTCTGAAGAGGCTGAAATTTTCTCTTGTTGTAAGCTAACATGTCATGGTTTCATAAATGAAAGCAGATTTAAAAAAAGATGCCTGAGTTGGGAAAAAGGGCATTTATATATCATAGCACACCGGACAGAGTGAACTTAATGTTTACATCAGTGTTGCTGACTCTGCTTTCCTCCATAGTGATAATATAGAAACAGACCTAGTGTTATGGGGGACACATGGTTGCTTTGTATCACAGCTGAGAAACACCAAGTTTAGAAAACTTTAATAGTTGAAAGGAGGCTGCTAGCAAACTTCCTCAAACTTTGTCCTGGAAGGAGATATTACCTTTATTATCCTGGACATTAAATACATTTGTCCTTTGATAGAGAGGAAGATACTATCTTTATTTCAAAAACTGTTTGCTATGCAAACATTCTCAAAAAGTTAGCCCAGAACAAAAGCTGATACAAGATGTCCAGAAACATCATGGAGAATTGCTTTCCAACATAGCTAAGAAAACCATGAGACTTTAGATAAATTTGTGTTACCTATGGTCAATGACAATTATTTTATTGTGCTGTGAGAGGAAAGAAAGAACCGCAAATAAAACCCAACATGAAATGTAGAATGTCATTGCTATAATTGGGAAAAAATTCATTATTGGAATTCGATATTTTTCCGTGTTTTATGTCTCCCATTTCTTGCACTAAGATCAGAGGTGACAAAGGGGTAGAACAAGTAAGAAGTTGGAGAAAGGAGAACAACAAACCAAGCGGCCTGAACCCCTGCTAATCTATGGAATGGGTCGTCAGATATCATTTTGAGAGGAGAAATGATTCAAGAAGTTTTGATATTTAATTGGACTAAATCCTGAAATAGGTTACACATGTATGACCTTGCATAAGTTATTTAGTATTTAAGGCTAAATTTCTCCATCAACAAATAGGATTAATGTTAACCTCAAGACCACAGGGAAGTTGTAAAGGTTGTAAATATGTCCATTAAAAAGCACTTGGCTTTAAATCAATAAGCACACTGTACATGCTCAGTAATTGATATTATTATTATTTTTGTCAGTTAGATTTGGCACACAGTTATATTTACTTAACCAAATGTGAAGTGTTTTTTGCTAGGCAGATTAGTGCTGCTTTTGACATCAGGAAAAAAAAATAGACTATGTGTTTAAAATAGCATGTGTAGGCCGGGTGTGGTAGCTCACGCCTGTGATCCCAACACTTTGGGAGACCAACGTGAGAGGATTGCCTGAGCCCATGGGTTTGAGACCAGCCTGGGCAACTTGGCAAGACATCATCTCTAAAATAAATCAAAAAAATTAGCTGGGCGTAATGGTGCATGCCTGTAATTCCAGCTACTTGGAAGGCTGAGCCAGAAGGTTTTACCTGATCCCAGCAGGTCAAGACCGCAGTTACTGTGAGCATGCCACCGCACTCTAGTCTGGACGACAGAGACTCCAGCTCAAAATAAATAAATAAATAAATAAATAACATGTGAAGTACATGAGAATTTCGTTGTTGGTCTATCTTGTATCTTGAGATGTATGCCTGAAACAATATTTAATAAAGTAAATTAAATAGCACACCTTGAACAAAAGCTTGTACCACGTATGAGGAGGAGGAAGATGAGTCAGTATTGCCTGAATATAAGCTGACATGTATTCTATAATGGATATCTGGAACTGCACAAGCCTGAGAAGAAAGCACAAATATTCAAAGATCAAGATACATTCCCTTTCTATCCTGGACCTCCAGGTTGAACACTGTCAGGGGATTCCATATTCTAAAATGGAAATTCCATTCTCATGATGTATAGAATTTCATCAAAATTGTAAAAATCTGTATATAAACTGATAAATACATCAAACATTAACATTTGAATTGGAACATAACCTGATTTGACTACTAGAAGGGTAGAGACAATTTTTGAACCATAAAAAATTTTCAAGATTTTTTTTAGTTTTTATTTTATTTTATTTGTTTTAGAGTTGTAGGCTACACGTAATGATTTACTACATTAGTAAATTGCTTGCAAGTGAGGTTTGGGCTTCTGGTGAACCTTCTTTCCCTTGAGAGTGTACCTGGCACTCATTGTGTGGTTGTTTGCCTCCCTCTTATGTCTACTCCCTCTCACCATACTTTAGCAATGTCCAGCTTCTATTATTCTCACCTTTGTGCTCATGTGTTCAGTGATCATGGCTGATGTTTATGAGTAAGAATATGCAGTATTCAGGTTTTTGTTTCTGTGTTAGTTCACATAGAATGATGGTCTCCAGCTACAACCAGGTTGTCACAAAGGACATTATTTTGTTCATCTGTATGGCTACATAATATTCCTTCCTGTATATGTACCATATTTTCTTTACCCAGTCCACTTGTGGTGGACATCTTGGTTGGTTCCATGTTTTTGCTTTCATGAATAGTGCTGAAATGAGTATGCATGTACCAGTGTCTTTTTGGTAGAGCTATTTCGTATGTGCCTCTGGGTATTTTCCTAGAAAATCTTGTGTGGCAGCTCAAGTTTTAGTTCTTTGAGAAAAATGCCACACTGTTTTCCACAACAGATGAAATAGCTTACATTCCCACCAACAGTATAGAAGGGTTCCCTTATCTCCTCATCTTTGCTAACACCTGTTGTTTTTTGACTTTTTAGTGACAGCCATCCTTACTGCTGTTAGGTGGTATTTCATTTTAGTTTAATCTGCATTTCTCTGATAATTAGTGAGGCTAAGAATCTTTTCATATTTCCTCTATAGTTCAATGTCTTCCTTTGAGAATTTCTTATTCATGTTCTTTGTCCACTTTTTAAAAGTTTATTTATTTTCCTGTCAATTCATTTGAATTTCTTGTAACTCCTGGATGTTAGGCTTTTGTCAATGCATCCACTTCATCAATATTTTTTTCCCCATTTCATAGATTGTCTTTTTACTCTCTTGATATTTCCTTTGCTATGCAAAACCTTTTTAGTTTTTTCAGGTCTCACCTGTCAATCTTAGCTTTTGCAGCATTTGCTTTTGAGGACTTGGTCCTGAATTCATTGCCTGTTGCAATGTCCAGGAGGGTGTTCCCTACGTTTTCTTCCAAGATTCTTATAGTTTGAGGTTTCACATATACATTCTTAATCCATTTTGCATTAATTTTTGTATATGGTAATAGGTAGAGGTTCAGTTTTATTCTTCTGTGTATTATTATCCAGTTTTCCCTGCACAATTTGCTAAATATGGTTTCCTTTCCCCCAATGTTTGTTTTCATCAGTTTTGTAAAAGATGAGTTGGTTGAAGGTCCATGGTTTTATATCCATATTCTCTGTCCTGCTTTATTATTCTGTGTGTCTATTCCTCTACCAGTACTATGCCATCTTGGCTACCATAGCCGTGTATTAAAGTTTCAAGTCTGGAAGTGTGATGTGTCCAGCATTTTTTTCTTCCTGAAGATTACTTTACCTATTTGTATAATATTCTGTATTGACTTTTCTTAGGTATGTAAAAAATGATACTGGCAATTTGATAGGAATTATGTTGACTCTGTAGATTGTCTTGGGTAGAATGGAAATCTTGATAATATCGATTCTTCCAATTCATAAGCATAAAATGTTTTTACAGTTTTTTGTGTGTCATCCTTTATTTCTTTGAGCTTTGTTTTGTAGTTTTCACTGTTTTTTGTTTTGCTATGTTCTGTTTTTTAGATTAGAAAATAGAGTTTATTTAAAAAGAAAATTAAAGAGAGAGAGAGAGAAAGAGAGGAAATTCACCTTTCCAAGTTAGGGAAGGAGGCCAAGCCAGAAAACAAGGCCACAGCCATAGCTCAAAAAGTGCATGGCTACACCACAGTCTAACAAGGAAATGGCCTGTAGTTTTCATTGTAAAGGTCTTTCACTTCTTTGTTTAAGTGAATGCTGAGATATTGAATTTTGTGTGTGTGTATGTGTGGCTATTGTGAATACATTGCTATTTTTGTTTTTAATTTGGTTCTCAGCCTACTTATTTTTGGTATACAGAAATGCAACTATTTTTATATCTTAATTTTGTATCCTGAGACTTTACTGAAATTATCAGTGTGAGGAGGTTTCTGACAGACTCTTTAGGGTTTCTTAGGTATAGAATCATATAATCTGCAAAGAAGGATAACTTAACTTACTCTTTTCCTATTTGGGTACCCTTGGTTTCTTTCTTCTGCCTGATTTCTCTGACTGGAACTTCCAATATTATGTTGAATAAGAGGGGTGAAAGTGGGCATCCTTGTCTTTTTTTAAAATTTTTAGATTCAGGGTTACACATGCGAATTTGCTGCATGGACATATTGTGTGGTGGTGGGGGTTGGGTGTCAGGTAGCAGTCTTGTCTTGTTACAGTTCTTTTTTTTTTTTTTTTGAGTTGGAGTCTCACTGTTGCCCAGACTCGAGTGCAGTGGCCGCTCCCGGCCACCGCAACCTCGACCTGCTGGCCTCCGGCGATCCTTCCGCCTCAGCCTTCCGAGTAGCTGGAACTACAGGCACGTGCTACCATGCCCAGCTGATTTTTTGATTTATTGTAGAGATGAGGTCTCGCCTGCCCAGGCAGGTCTCGAACCCGTGGGCTCAGGCAATCCACTCACCTCAGCCTCCCAAAGGCGCGGGATTACAGGTTGAGCCACTGAGCCTGGCTTGTTACAGTTCTTAGGGGGAATGTTTTCCTGCTTTTACCCTTTAAGTATGATGTCAACTACAGGTTTGTCATAAATGGCTTTCATTATATTGAGAAATGTTCTTTTAATGCCTAGGTGTTCCAGAGTTTTTATCAAGAAGGGATGCTGAATTTTAATGAATGCCTTTTCTGTATATAATGAGTTAATCATGTGGGTTTTGGTTTTACATCTGTTTATGTGATGGATTACATTTATTGATTTGTGTATGTTGAACCAGCTTTGCATCCCAGGAATGAAGTCCACCTGGCCATGATGAATGATCATTGAAATGTGCTGTTGGATGTGATTAGCTAGAATCTTTTTGAGAATTTTTGCATGTATTTCATTAGGGAAATTTGGCTTGTAGTTTTCTTTCTTTGTTGGATCTTTGCTATTTTGGGGTATCAGGATCATATTGGCTTCATTGAATGAACTAGGGAGAATTCCTTTTCTAAACTGCCTGAAATTCTTTTTTCTGACCCAGGGTTTTTTTTTAGAGGAGAGGTTTGTTATTATTGAGTCAGCCTCTTGAATTGTTTGATCTATTGGGTTTCAATTTTTCCTGTTTCAAATTTAGGAGGTTATGCGATATCAAAAATTCCTCCATTTCCTCCAGATGTTTTAGTTTATTTGTATACAGATGTTTGTGGTAATCTCTGATAATCTTCAGAAATTTTTCAGAGTCAGTTGCAACATCTCATTTTTCATTTTTAATTGTGTTTATTCAATCTCTCTCTCTCTCTGTCAATTTGTCCAGGGGTCAACCTTATTTATCCTTTCAAATAAGTACCTTTTTATCAATCTTTTTCTATAATATTTTGGCTTCTATTTCATCAACTGAGACTTTATTTTAATTTTTCTACTTATTCTAAAATTTGATTGTTCTTGACTTTTCAGCTCCCCTAGGTATGATGTTAAGCTGTTTACCTGATATCCCTCTATTTTTTTTTTTTTAATATGTGTGTGTGATGATATAAACTTCTTTCTCAGCTTCACTTTCATGGTGTCTTAAGGGTTTGGGTGCGTTGTGTCTTTGTTTTCATCAGTTTCCAAGAATCTTTATTTCTGCCTCAATTTCTTGTTAGCCCACAACTAATTTAGAAGCATATTGTTTAGTGCCCATTTTGTGTGTTTTGAGGGTTCCTTTTGGTGGTTTTATTTATTTTTATCACAGTGTGATCTAAGAAGCTGCTTGGTATAACTTCAATCTTGTGTACTTTTTTCACACATGATTTACGCCTGAGTATGTAGTCAGTCTTGTGGTATGCATCATGTTCTGATGAGAATGTGTTTTGTGGTTGTCAGGTGAAGTGTTCTGTAGAAGTCTCCTAGGTCTGACTGGTTGAGTTAAAGTTCGAGATTCCCTTGTTAGTTTTTTGCCTTGATGATCTGTCTAAGGCTGTTAGTGGAACCTTCCCTTTGGGTGAATATGCTGTGTGTGGGAAAACAAATCAGAGAAACTGTGACACTGAGCCTGGTAAGTAGAAAGTTGTGTTTATTTCTGGAACGCCGGCATTTGGCCCAGAGGACTCCAGTCGCAAAGACTGGGCCCCGATCGCAGTCAGGCCTCAGGTTTTTCATGTTTTACATTGACTTTCCGGGAAGGGGCTTTTCGTGGCGGAAAGTTTAGTACTTTTTATAACAGTAGCACAAGCTTGTGTTTTGGGGTGCAGGTACTGAGCACGGCGTTACAGGAAAGAACTTGCGTTTCAGCTGCAGGCACTGAGCACGGCATTTGCATTAACAAACTGGAACATTTTAACTGTGATATATGTTTTGAAGCATTTTCTAAAATTCGTCTACCACAAGTAAAGGCAGTTGGGTAGGGTTCTTTCCTGGCCTTGGAGCTGGCTGATGAGGACTGCCTGCAGGGGAAATCTTGGGGATGGTTTGGTTATAGGTGTTCAAAGTGTTAATGGGTTCCCAGCTCCACATGGACTCTGGCAGCATGCAGCAGGGCCTTATTCAGGCTGTTTCCTGTGTGGCACTAGAGTCCTGTGAGAATCAGGGTGCCCTCCCAGTTCATGGCAGGAGAAAACAGAGTCCTAATTTCATCATTTCTTACATCCAGAGGTTTTTCTCTGTTTCCAATGCAAACCAGGAGGGGAGGGGGCTTTCTGGCTGCAAAACAGGCTTCCTGCTCCCTCTCCTCCCTGCTCTCTATGTGTCTAATGGTCCCCAGCAGCTGTGGGATGTGTCCTTGATCTTAACATGCTCTGACCGGTGAAGATCTCTGACTGCTGAGGCCATCTTCCTTGGTTTGCTCTGTGAGAGTTGACTGCTTCTAGGTAGCCATCTTGAATCCTCTATTTTCTTTTTTTTGAATTGGAGTCTCACTCTGTCACCCAGGCTGGAGTACAGCGGCACGCTTCCGGCCATTGCAGCCTTGATCTGCTGGGCTCAAGTGATCCTTCCGCCTCAGCCTTCCAGGTAGCTGGAACTACAGGCAAATGCCACCGTACCCAGTGAATTTTCTGATTAGTGTAGAGGTGAGGTCTCGCAGAGTTGCCCAGGCAGGTCTCGAATCCATGAGCTCAGGCAATCCTCTCACCTCCATCTTCCAAAGTGCTGGGATTATAGGTGTGAGTCACTGCGCCTACACAGAATCCCCTATTTTCAAACTTTAATGAACTTTTGATCCTGTGAAAAAAAAACTAGGGTAAATACTAGAAAAAAAATTGTACTAGTAAGAAAGACTGCATAAAAATATAGAGAAACTGATTGAGGTTAAATTAAGAATGTTGTTAGTGCTACAGGTCATAGCAAAAAACAGGAATGATGTATTTTCTCTATTATAAGATCCTTTTGATTATAAGAAAAAACTTGTAATTTAACAATGTGTTTAGGCAGAGAGAAAGGTGTTGCGAGAAAGCACACTACTTTTTTCAACTTAACTTAGGATAATTTCCATAAACTCTAGCCAAAGATAATCAGGATAAATATGTAGTAAAATAAAGTTGGGTTTATTAAATCTTTACAACATGAGAAAACATACACACATATATATTACAATAAAATAAACATGATATCTAAAAAATAAATTATCACATTGAATTTTTTAAAATTCATAACTATGCTTCTTTATTAACCAAACATATGGCTACAGAATATTGGGGGGGGGAAGAAAGAGAGAGAGAAAGAAAGAATAAAGTCATTACCTCACTGTTTTTAATTGGTAAAAGAAAAGTCAGGAGACCAAAAATTCTGGTATATTTACACAATGTAATATTAAATATGACTATGAATGGACCACAGCTTCATGGATGCAATAAAAATATGTCAATAATAATCTAATGATGATTTAGAATGAAATAAGCAAGTCCTGGAAGATGACCTTTTATATAATATTCAAAAACAAATATCACAATCTAAAGAAAAGTACCGACATAAATCTATATGTAATAACACAATTTGTAAAAATGCAAGAATGTTGGACATGGTGGTAGTAATTCTAACACTTTGAAAGGTTATGTTGGGGGGAGTCACCTGAGGCTGGGAATTTAAGATTGATTATTGAAGGGCCAAAAGTAGACAAAAAAGTAGATAGAAGTGGACATTGTTACATTTCTAACCAAAATGCATAGTCGGGCATGGTGGCTCACACCTGTAATCCCAGCACTTTGGGAGGCAACTTGATGAGACTTCATATCTACAATAAATCAAGAAAAATTAGCCAGGCATAATGTCACATGCCTGTAGTTTCCAGTTACTTAGAAAGCTCAGGGGGAAGGATCAGCTGAGCCCACCAAGTTGAGGCTGTGGTAGCCGTGAGTGTGTCACAGCACTCCAGCCTGGACAATAGAATGAGACTTTGACTCAAACAAAAGAAAAATCAAAATGCATACACATTTATCTACCTACCTATACACATTCACACAGTCATGCATAGATTAAATTGTCATTGCGTAATGAAATAAATATCAAGAATTAATCCAATTCTACTCACTGCAGAGGTAGTTTTTTGTTGTTGTTTTTAAGTTTATACACCTTTACAAAAATATCTATTTATTTTGTTGAATTAAAAATTCCTGCCGGGTGGGCCTGGAGGCTCACGCCTATAACCCAGCATTTTTGGAGGCTGAGGAGAGAGGATTGCCTGAACCATGGGTTCAAGACCAGCCTAAGCAACTTGGTGAGACCTCATCTCTACAATAAATCAAAAAAATTAACCGGACGTGGTGGCACATGCCTGTAGTTCCAGCTACGTGGAAGACTGAGGTCGAAGGATCACCTGAACCCAACAGGTTGAGGCTGCAGTGGCTGTGAGCATGCTACTGCACTCCAGCCTGTATGACAGAATGAGACTCCAACTCAAAAAATAAAAGTAAAAAAATAACAATTTCTACTATGGGTACTTTACATTCGCTTTTTCTCTCATAAAATCTCAATTATTAAGAAATACTTTGAAAATTGTTATAGCAATTGCTGTCAAAAATTGTTTTTCTGAATTTGTTGGTATATTATATCTTGTCTTACATCGATTTTGCAAAATTTTTCATAAAATGAACTTAAATATACATTATTTCATTGAAATTAGGAATAAAAATGGGTATTTTTAACATCATATGCACTTATAAAGAGTGCAATATTTGAAAGAAAATAATTATTTTATATTATACCTTGGCAATAATGTATATGTCTGTATGTATACAAAATGATAAAGTAACTTCTCATATTACGTGAGGCGTCATCTAACCAATGCACAGAATTTTGAACATTATACTCCTTATAAAAATTTACTTGAATATTCCTAAGGTTTATCTAAACTGCTTAGTATATGTATGTCTTTCAGTAAAATCTGTATATTGTTTACACTCTGGACAAGCAGTAAAACAGAGATTGATATTAAAAAAAGTAAAGCCCCACCAATATTAAGTGACATATATAATTTTTTACGTTATGAATTATTCTAAGCCCTTATTTCTATTTGCAAATATGGATGAGATTGACATGCTCATCAGTGGTCAGTCTGCATCCCTGGGCTCATTATGTGGCTTTACAGCTGACTGGTTCTAACTTGGCAGCCATTTCAGGATGTTATATCTACTCTGTGAAACTTGATATAGTTAGTTGTGTTCATTACTTTTGAGATCCACACAAAATTCAACTTTAAAAGACAGTGGGGCAAAAAACAGAAAGACCAGTTATTACTTACTTACACCATAGTATAACTATTTTCCCCATATTAAAATAATCTAGAAATAATCATATTCCTCATAGTTATCAGTGGAAGAGAGATGTACTATGTGATTTAACCATAATAAAATAAATACATATGAAATTCTCAAGTCCATGAAAATTTAAAATTCTTGAAAGCATTCTTATTAATCAAGCTTAAAGATTATTTTTCGATTCATAATCTCCCTTATATTCTTAATTTCCATACTGTTAGGGATAAAGAATTTTTACACAGTGGACCAATCTATATCCATGCTCTTTGGCAAAACAGATAAGCTTTTTTCTTGTCAAAACATTTAATTATAAAGTTGTTCATGTTAGTTAAAAAAGTAAATCATTTAAAGGATAAAAAAAAGATTAAATGTATTCTTGAAAGGAAAGTGCTTACTGATAAAAAGAAAATAAACTTGTAGTCAAAGAAAAAAGTAATTTGTCATTTCAAGATAGTTAATGAGCTTCAGATATGCTTTGATGATGAGAAAGAGTATGATATACACAAAAAACCTTTAATGAAGTATAAAATTATAACAGATAATGAGGTTCTTTTTTTAGAATATGCAATTAGTAATCGTTAAATTTTTCTACCTTATGTAATCATAAATGTGACTACACGAAGTACATGTAAAGCCATTCTAAATAAATGATAAATTCAAAATCAAGCTGATCAAGATCAAGCTAACATTTCTTTTTCTGCCTTAATTCTTCATTCTGAAGAACAGGGGGGGAAAGCTGAGTGCAACAAACAGGATTACAGTAAGGTTTACATTAAACTGCTTGAATTATAGGAGTATAGGAATTAGATAAGGGGATTTATTTAATCAAATGTTTGAAAAATTTTAGGATGGAGCCTGGGAAAAGTATTTAAAGAATAATATGAAAAAATAAGTTCAATACACTGATAATTTAAAAAACAAAAATTAGCAAAACTCTATGTAAATATTTTAGAGTTGTAATATCAGAACCAAAGTGAGAAACAATAAGCCACTTACCAGTAAACATGTCAAGTTAATTTGAACCTTCACATCACAAAAAAATTGCTTTTCCAAATACCTTTATGGTAATTATTTTTAATTTTTTGTATTAACAAATATAATGCAATAAAATGGACAATTACAAAGTACATATGTAAGAGCATATTGCCTGCAGGCATATGCAAAAGAATATTCTATGTAGTTTTGTTTGTAGAGAAATAATATAAAAATGAATAAAGTAATTTAAAAATAGTTTAAATATAATTTAGTTATCTAAAACAATCAGATGCACCTACTTTAAAATGTTTAGGTAGATATTTATCTTATACTAAGAAAGATTTTAATGAGCTAGCAATTGAAAGTAAGCCATAGAAGAGGTTTTTTTAAAATATGTATATGTATGTGTATATATATAAATATATATATATAAAGATGTGAGTTACCCTTTTTGATGAGGTGTGTCCCTCCCTCCCCTAGCAGTTTCCTTCAACTGCCAATCCCACCCCCCTCCCCTGACAGTTCCCCACTACTGCCAATTCCTTTCTTATAGTAATATAATTGTTAAAAGTCCGCTTATGAGTGAGAACATATGGTACTCTGTTCTCTGTTTCTGTGATAGATCACTGAGTATGATCAACTCTAAATCCATCCAAGTTGCTGCGAACTTCGTATGTTGGTCCTTCTTTATGACTGCCTAATAGTCCATTGTGTATATGTACCACATTTTTTTGATCCAGTCCAGCTTTGATGGGCAGCATGGTTGGTTCCATGTTTTTGCTATTGTGATAGAGCTGCAACAAACATACTTGTGCAGGTATCTTTTTTGTAGAATGATCTGAGTTCCTCAGGGTATATTCCCAATAGGGGAATTGCTGGGTCATATGGAAGGTCAATTTCTAGTTCTTTCAGAAATCACCACACTGTCTTCCAGAGAGGTTGCACTAATTTGCATTCCCACCAGCAGTGTATAAATGTTCCTTTTTCTCCTCATCCTCGTCAGCATCTGTTGTTTGTTTTATTAATGATGGCCATTCTTACTGGGGTTAGATGGTATCTCAATGTGGTTTTGATTTGTATTTCTCTAATGATGAATGAGGTTGAGCACTTTTTCATGTGTCTGTTGGCCGCCCTTATATCATCTTTTAAGTGTCTATTCACGTCTTTTACCCACTTTTTAATGGGGCTGTTTGTTTTTTTCCTTTCCATGTGTTTGAGTTCCTTGTAGATCTTAGTGTTAGGCCTTTGTCAGATATACAGTTGGAAAATATCCTTTCCCAGTCTGTGGGCTGTCTCCTTGCTTTCTTGATGTTTTCTTTTGCTTTGCAGAAGCTTGTTAGTTTGATGAGGTCCCACTTGTCTATCTTATTTCTTATAGTATGGGCACTTAGGGTTCTGATCAGGAATTGGTTGCCAATTCCAATTTCCATGAGGGTGTCTCTTATGTTTTCTAAGATTCTTATAGTTTGAAGTTTTATGTTTAGGTCTTTGATCCATTTAGAGTTAATTTTTGTGTATGGTGATAGGTAGGGGTCCTGTTTCAATCTTCTGCATGTGAACAGCCAGTTTTCCCAGCACCATTTGCTGAATAGGCTTTCCTCTCCCCAGTGGTTGTTGTTGGCGGTTTTGTCAAAGATGAGTTGGTGGAGAAATTGAGGCTTTGCTTCCAGAATCTCTTGGTCTATATGTCTGTTTTTGTACCAGTACCAGGCTGTATTGATTACTGTAGTCTTATAATAAAGTTTGAAGTCTGGAAGTGTGATAACTCCTGCTTTGTTTCTTTTGCTAAGGATTGTTTTGTTTTGGCTATTCATGGCTGTTTATGTTTCCATGTGAATTTCTGTATTGTCTTTTCCAGGTCTGAGAAGAATGATGTTGGTAACGTAATGGGTTTTGTGTTGAATCTATATATTGTCTTTGGTTGGATGAACATTTTAACAATGTTGATTCTTCCTATCCATGAGCATGGAATATTTTTCTTTGAACAGTGTTTTGTAGTTCTCATTGTAAAGGTCTTTCACTTCTCTGATTAGAAAGATGCTGAGGTCTTTCTTTCTTTCTTTCTTTCTTTCTTTCTTTCTTTTTTTTGTAGCTATTGTGAATGGAATTGTGCTTTTAATTTGGGTAGAAGATATTTTTGATGAGCAATGGCTTAGTTGTTCATTTCTTGTTACATAAAAAATTACTTGCTAAGATGGCATACTAACAAGTTACCATATTTCCTCTTATCAGGATTTTAATTATTAGTTATGATACTATGATGTTTAAATAGTTTATATACAAAATATAAAGATAAAAAAAGAAAATATGGCATTATTTTATAATTCATACAACTTGTTTTTAAAAGATGCTCAAAATCGTTTCCTACTTTAAAATATTGGCACCTATCCTTTTAGATTATTTGCATTGAAAATTATTTTAATAAGTGCCAAGCTAAATATTTGAGTTTTTTGTTTTGTTTTGTTTTGTTTTTTGAGTTGGAGTCTCACTCTGTCGCCCAGACTGGAGTACAGTGGCACGCTCCCAGCCACCACAGCCTCAACCTGCTCTGCTCAGACGATTCTTCCACCTCAGCCTTCCAAGTAGTTGGAACTACAGGCACACGCTACCATGCCCGAGTAGTTTTTTGATTTATTATAGAGATGAGGTCTCGCCAAGTTGCCTGGGAGGGTGTCAAACCCACGGGCTCAGGTTATCCACTCGTCTCAGCCTCCCAAAGTGCTGGGATTACAGGCTGAGCTACTGAGCCTGGCATGTGTTTGAGAATTTAAATAAATATTATTTTACACACAGTACATCATTTTTCTTATAGAATAGTTTTAGGTAATTGTCCTTATTCATGATTTCCTAGCAATTTGCAAGTGCTTCCACTTAAACAACTTAAACTAACAATATACAATATTATTTATATAAACAGTTTAAAGTTGCTTTCAAATTAAAAATTACAAGTCAAAAAATATTGTAAAAGTTACAAGAATAACTGCTTTAGAATTCATTATGTGAATCTGCCTCAGAGTAAGGACAGAGCTATAAAGTTTCCATTTTTTATCATATAAATTTCTTAAAGGAAATAGAAGAATCCTGAGATGATTGAACAGTTTAGAAAGGTCAACATTCATATTTCCAATCCCTGGTTAAGCAAAAACAGAAGTGAAGTATTTGGTGCTTTAGTATACTTTTTATATATCTTTTCTGATTGAAGCAATAGAAAAAAAATGTGAAGGTAAACTGAATTCAGAATTCACCAACTAATATCCCTGAATATGTTCAGTATAGAAAACAAGATGAGTAATATTAGCCACAAGCAATATTGAATAATTCAGTTTCTAATTTATTGCTTTACTTAGACTCAGAAACCAAATGCAGAAATACAGGACAGGTGAGTTGTGAATTTCCGACAGGTTAAGTGAAAAAGACCTAGAGTTTAAGTTGACTACAAGTGAAAAATAAGTCAGTGGTATGACAGGACTGTCAGAAAGGCAATTTTGACTTAGAAAGAATTAATACAATTTCAGTGTCCATATTGAAGTAGAGAAGTAAAGAAGCATCAGTAAAGTGGTTGTCAGCCCTACACAGATAACATCAGATAGAGTGACATCAGCCTGAGCACTTCAGATTATAAAAAAAGTTCACAAAATCTAACCTAGCCAACTGAGTATTATGCATTTGTTTTTAAAACCTGGCTGAAGAAAGCACAATAAAAGTAATTTCTTTAAGGAACTGAAGACATGTATGGAGAATACTACCTTCAACTACTGAAAAAAAATTTTTAAAGAATAACACCACTCTTTTGTTCTTCTGTTGACAGATATCCATTGATTGCTGAATTTCCTCTACAAATGAGTTGAGCATAAAAGACTTACAGTGAGCAAGTAAACATGGACAATGCACATAAAGATACTTTAGTCTTCAGAGATGAGGCATCATTACACTAACTGTAATACAACTAGATGCAATAAATGCTGTAACGGAAGAGCCAAGTATATTACATAAGAGGATCATGTAAACTTGTTGGGTATGTATCCAAGACAATCATATAGCTATACAAAACATAATATATAAATTGAGGCTGTATAAGAGTTAAAAAACTACAGTGATGAGAGAAATGTGAATATATCCAAAAACAATAGAGAGTTACCCAAGACTTGCAGCTGGTGACAGAGATCATCTCTACAATTACCACACACACACACACACACACACACACACACACACACACACACAAAATCATATGGTTATAATATTAGGCTTGAATTTTATCCCTGCTCTGACATTTCATCGTTCTTCACTTGGCAAAAATCAATAAATTTTCACATCACTTATTTTCTTATTTGTGAGAGGGAGATAATTTCCCAGGATTTCTCATGTCAAAGGATTATTAGAAAGATTGGTTGCTGGGCACCGTGGGTCACACCTGTAATCCCAGCATCTAGGATGGAGCAGGCGAGAGTATTGCCTGAGCTCTAAGGTTCAAGATCAGCCTGGGCAACATGGTGAGACCTTGCCTCTATAGTACATGACTGTAGTTCCAGCTATGTGGAAGACTGAAGCTGCAGGATTACCTGAACCCAGTAGCTCAAGGCTGCAGTGGACCTGAGCATGTGATTACACTCCAGCCTGGGCAACAGATTAGGGCAACAGACTCAGACTCAGACTCAAAAAAAAAAAAAAAAAATTGATATTATCTAAACAGCATCAAGAAAAAATCTAGGAATTATACACATTTGAACTATTGCTATCTCTAGCTAGTTCTATCAAAAAATTCAAAATTTAATTGAGTGTTTATATGATGTTTGTCAGAGATATTACAGAGATATTACTGGATTGAGCTGGAGATTAGGCAAGATATTTAGTTTATAAGTAATTTCATTGAATTTTGTGCTACATGACATTAATTTTAAATGGGGACATGAGACTGGGCACGGTGGCTGAAGCCTGTAATCCTAGCACTTTGGGAGGCCAAGGTGAGAGGATTGCCTGAGCCTAGGGGTTCAAGACCTGCCTGAGAAACTTGGTGAGACCTCGTCTCTACAATATATCAAAAAAAATTAGCCAGGCATCGTACCGCACATCTGTAGTTCTGGCTACTTGGAAGGCTGAGGCGGAAGAATAGCCTGAACCCAGTGGGTAGATGCGAGGGTGACCCTGAATGTGCTACCGCACTCTATCCTGGGCAACGGAATGAGACTCTTGACTCAAAAAAAAAAAAAAGGGACATGAAAGTATATAACTTGCCTGAAAATTTTTTGATATTATAAACAATATCTGGACATACTTGAAGTATTTATTTTAGAAAAAAATAATTTTTAACATATATTCTTAGCCCTTGGATAAGAAATACTGTTGTACATTAGTGACATTATGGAAAATAGTGTTGTATTGCCATTTATAAAAATCCTCTAATTTTAGGAGATATCTTTTGATAAATATCAAGTCTAGTACTATATACAGCTTGGTTATACATTCAGTTTTTATTGAATGGCCACTTTCTTTTATTTTTGAGTCGGAGTCTCACTGTGTTGCCCAGGCTGGAGTGCAGTGGCACACTCACGGCCACTGCAGCCTTGACCTGCTGGGCTCAGGCAGTTCTTCCACTCCAGCCTTCCAAGTAGTTGGAACTACAGGCACATACTACCAAGCCTGGCTAATTTTTTTATTTATTGTAGCGACGAAGTCTCACCAAGTTGCCTAGGTTGTCTTGAATCCGTGGACACAGGCAATCCTCTCACCGCGGCCTCCCAGGGTGCTGGGATTATAGGCGTGAGCCACTGTGCCTGGCCAACCAGTTTCTTAAAAAAATAAATCTGACAGTGTTTCATGTGGAGTAAGAGATTCAAATTTAATTTAAATGAAAACTTCCCATACCCTTGTTGCCTTCTTCCCGTACACAATTGTTTTAATCTAATGAATTTACTATAAAGTTTGAATTTCTGCTTCATAAAGAGGCATTTTCTTTTCTTCAAAAAGTCCTATGATTTTCAGAATCTAAGTTAGCTAATGATAACTAGATATTTAGAATAGGTGTTGGATTTTCAAAGATAGCCTAGATAATATGTGTATATTTTATATGAGGAAGAAAAATACGAAAATATAAAAATCTAAGTCATTGAGTATAAACTTTTAAAATTGAATCAAAAACTATACTAAAAAATAAAAAATGTTATTATATTGTAAACTTTTATTCATTGTTCTTACAACTTTATTGCTGAAAGCCCTGACTTTCTCTTATTATTTTATTTTATTTTATTTTTTTTGAGACAGTCTTGTTTGGTCATCTGGGATGAAGTGCAGTGACCTGATCATAGTTCACTGCAACCTCAAATTTCTGGGCTCAAGGAATCTTCCTACCTCAGCCTCTCAAATTGCTGAAACTACACATATGTACCACCACAGGTAGCTTGTTTATTTATTTTTTTGGAGACAGAGTCTTGGTATGTTTCTCAGGCTGGTCTTGAACTCCTAGCCTCAAGCGATCTTTTTGCCGTATCCTCTTAGAGCACTGGGGCTACAGATGTGAGCTACTATATGCAACTCTAATATTTTCCTAATTTTCATAATACCTTCCAGATTAATTTCCCTCCCATTCCTTTCCTGAGTTATCTTTCTCATGTATCTCCCTTAAGTCATCCTCATAATCTGGATCTTCCTTCTTATGTCTTATTAATATGTGTCAGCACTTCCCAAATTTTAAGGCATATTAGTAAGAAGATATATGTCTTAAAATCTCTGGAAGGGAGTGGACAATGAGGAATTACTTAATGGGTATAATGTATGTTATTTTAGTGATTAAAACTCTAATGAAGCCTGGCTCAGTGGCTCAGCCTGTAATCCTGCGCCTTTGGGAGGCTGAGGTGAGTGGATTGCCTGAGCCCGCGGGTTCAAGACCCGCCTGGGTTGCGAGACCTCATCTCTACAATAAATAAAAAAATCAGCCAGGTGTGGTAGCACATGCCTGTAATTCCGGCTACTCGGAAGGCTGAGGCGGAAGGATCGCCGGAGCCCAGCAGGTTGAGGCTGCGGTGGCCGGGAGCGGCCACTGCACTCCAGTCTGGGTGACAGAGTGAGACTCCAACTCAAAAAAAAAAAACAAAAAACTCTAATGGCCTGACATGACCACTACCATGATCTATATATAAAACAAAATTGCACTTATACTCTATAAATATATATAAATTTTAAAAAAAACCTCAAGAAGAGGTAGCATAGTATAGTTATGAAGAGCACAGGCTCTGGGTCCTGGAGCCTGCAACTGAAACCTAACTAGGCCAAATATTCTGTGGGTGAATATAAGGAAGTTATATGTCTGCTCTGCCCAAAAGTGTCTTCTTCTGCAGGATAAGGTTAGTAACGTAAACTTTAAATTTGTTTTTGCAGGTTTTAAATGAGTTATCATGTGCAAGACCATCGGACCAGTGATTACCACATAGGAAGCCCTCTAAAATTATTGCTATGCATATTATGTTCATTATTTATATTATGACATCATATTCATTATGAAATGTCACATTTTTTTAACCTTCTCTGAGAGATTCACATAGAGATACATTTTAGAATATCAGAATTTCAAAATACACTTTCTGTCAATTTTAACATCATTATTTCTTTAAAAATTAAATGTAACCAATTAAACACATTTATACAAACACACACTCACACACACACTCACATATACATACACACATATGCATGCATATAGTGTGAGCCAAAGAGAGAGAGAAGAGAAGCTTGCATGAATGTATCATTTCCTGAAGGGGCTTCACTATTTCTCTCTTTTTCCTCACAGTAAAATTTCTCAAACTGCTTGCCTTTTTTTTCCCCCCTCATATTCTGACTTTTTCTTTCTGCATCAATCTTTCTATCACCACAACATTTTTTTCTAAACCACTCTTGCCAGTATCACCTATCATCATGCTTCTTTATCCAGTGGACATTTCTCATTCTCAGGATGCTTGATATTGTCATAGCATTTGACACTATATTTTCTATCTTCCTTCTTAAAACATTCTTAGTGTTGGACTTCTGTTTAACAATTATTTCTTCTTTTCTCATTCATTTATTTTTAATAGACTTCATAATTTACAACTATGTTAATAGAAAAATTGACAGGAAATTGAAGATTTTATGTACCCTCCACCTGCCGATATATGCGTAGCTTCCTCATTATCAACATGCCAAGCAGACTGGTAAATTTGCTAAATTGGTGAACCCACTTTGACACATCATTGTCACTGAAGGTCCATAGCTCATATTAGAGTTCACTCTTGGTATTGTATATTCTGTGGGTTTAGAAAAACATATAATGGCATGTATTTACCATACTAGTATCAGAAATAATAGTTTTACTGTCCTAAATATAATCTGTGCTCCACCCCTCTTCACCCTACTCCTCTTGATGAAAAGATGCAATACTCTGCAAAATATTTTAAGGTGGTTTATTCTTTAGCCAAATTAGAGGACTTAAACCCAGGTGCACCCATCCTCAGAAGGTCTTGAGAATGGTGGCAGAAGTTACAAGAAACCGTAAAACAACACACATGATTTTTCATTCATCTGTCCCAGGAAGGAGGGACATTTCCAAGCAAAGATTTGCAGATCATAGGTGGATTTAAAGATTTCTTGACTGGTAATTAGTGGTTCTTATAGGAGATAAAATGTTTTGCTACGACAAAGAGTGAGACTCTAGTTTTCTGACATGCCGATCAAGGTAAAAGGTGTCAGACTTCAGAGAGAACAGACAAATGGCCTACAAGGCTCACTGAGAGTCCAGTAAGCCAAGAGAGATGGCTTTTCAGGGTCACAGGCTACTTTGATGTTCTTTGTTATTATATGATGTTATGCCAGAGACATGTTAGAAAACAATAGGATAATAAAACCCAATTCAGTGAGTTCTTATCTGGCAATGACTCCCCATGCCTCTTAGTTAGAAATTCGGGTAAGAGAAAAAAGTTAAATTTGGTCTTTAGTTCCCCTTTTTTTGCCAAACATCATTCCTCAGAATACATGTGGAGGCCATTAAACAGCAAAAAGCCCCACGTTACTAAGAGGGCTTATTTCCTCTCATGGAGCTAAAAAGGTTCATTCCTAGAATTGTCTATTTGGTGATAGCTTCAACGTCAATGATGTTGGTTTATGGGGGAAGGAAATAGTTTGACCTGATTTTATAGCCAATTATTCAAAGGTGAAAAAGAGTCAAGCCTAGCGTTTACTCCGAAAAAAAAAAAAAAATCGGAGATCAGATCCATCTTACAAATTTTCAAAATCTGGGCCCTGGATTTTCTTCTTTTCCTTTTCCTATATGTGGCATAGCATTTACAAGAGGCATACAATGATAATACAGTGATGAGTGTAAAAATGAGAGTTATTTCAGAGTTTATGAGGACTGACCTGTACAGTGTTCTTGGAGAGTGTCAGTCTTAGTTGTTACTCTGGAGACTGGCTAGACCAGAAGTGTTTTCTTAAATTGCAGGCAGGTGTCAGTGGGATAGTTTGGAAGGCCAGGTGTGGTCAGAAATGTGGTCAGGTGCTCACTTTAGGTGTGAGACGTGATTCCAACTCGACTTTCTTTAATTTTTGCAGTACAAAGTAAGGCAGCATAGTTTAGCACAGATTAAACATAGATAAATTTCTCGTAGGTAGGTTTTCAAAAGTGTTCAGACATTTTTAAAGTTAATTTTATTGCAGGACATGCTGGTGGTCTGCCCTACCCCCTTAGACAATCAAAAAAAATCCCATCAGATGTAAGAATAGAACAGCCCAATCTTTCAGTTTATAATCACTAAAAATCCTTTAGGTTCCCCATTGAAGGTAAAAGGCTCAATCCCACTTCTTAACTGATCAAAACTATAGAAATGATAATAAGACCCCCCTCCCTCTATCAGAGGCCAACAGAGCAACTGTTACCTATGCTTTACCCTCATTAGCATATCAGTAACTAGTTATGTTTAGCTTATAGTTGAGAGCAGAGGATGCTTTTTCTTTTTGAAAAACTTGCCCTCGTCAGGATTTTCTGCCATGAATCTTCCTTTTTCCTTCTTTTCTTATGCTAATAAACTGTTTTAAAATTTCCCTGGCCAGCTGGATGCGGTGGCTCATGCCTGTAATCACAGCATATTGGGAGGCAGAGGTGAGAGGATTGTCTGAGTCTATGGGTTCAAGACCAGCCTGAGTAATATGGCTAGATCTCATCTCTACAATAAAAAATAAATTAAAAAAATTAGCTGGGCATGGTGGCACATGCCTGTAGTTCCAGCTACTTGGAAAGCTAAGGCAGAAGGATCACCTGAGCCCAGCAGCTCCAGGCTGCAGTGGATGTGAGTGTGCCACTGTACTCCAGTTTGGGCAACAGAGTGAGACTCCGACTCAAAAAAAAAAAAAAAAATGTACCCATTAAGGTCCTAAAATTGTCTTTTAAAAGAGATTAAAGTAAAGCAATAATTATGAATGACAAAAGTCTTAGGCAGTCATTGTCAAAAGCACAATAAGAAAATGTGGTTATTTTGTGACATATAACATTATTATTATTCTTTTTGATAACGTTCTGAAACATATCAGAATTACAGGAAGGTTATACGATTTGGAACACATGTAATTTAAAGTTAAATATTCTTTTATATTTGACAATGCTTCCTGTATGATTCTAACATATTAAAACATGTCAAATATGCTTCTCTTGGGCTTCAGGAAACCTAATATTAAAAAAAAAAATTGAGAAGATCAGAAAAACCAAATTTAGAATCCTTTTTTTTTTTTTTTTTTTTTTTTGAGTCAGTCTCAGTCCGTTGTCCAGGCTGGAATGCAGTGGCACACTCATGGACACCACAGCCTCAACCCACTGGACACAGGTGATCCTTCTGCCTCAGCCTTCCAAGTAGCTGGAACTACAGGTACGCACCACCAAACCCTGCTATTTTTTTGATTTATTGTAGAGAAGAGGTCTCACCAATCCTCTTGCCTCTGCCTCCCAAAGTGCTGGGATTACAGACATGAGCCACCGTGCCCGGCCTGAATTTAGAATATCAAATTGAGATATTGTTGAGTTTGTCAGATATTAAAGCTTTTTTTGTTGTTGTTGAGTTGGAGTCTCACTCTCTGGTCCAGGCTGCAGGGCAGCAGCATGCTCCTGGCCACCGCAGCCTTGACCTGCTGAGCTCAGGCAATCCTTCCGTCTCAGCGTTCTAAGTAGCTGGAACTAGAGGCACACGCCACCACACCTGGATACATTTTTTATTTAATCTAGAGGTGAGGTCTCGCCAAGTTGCCCAGGCTGGTCTCAAACACATGGGCTCAGGCATTCCTCTCACCTCGGCCTCCCAAAGTGCTGGGATTATAGGCATGAGCCATGGCGCCTGGCCCAAGTATCAAAGTTTTTAAAAGCATGATATCATAACACAAAATTTCAGGTCTTTGGAAAATAATCATTCATTTAGTCAAAATGGTAATTCAAAGGTTTATATAGTAAAAACTTTCTTTGATACAGGAGACATTTCTTATATAGTGAGAACTAAAAAAAATATAGGTAAGGGCAAGCTGAATATACATTTCTCCTCTCTTTTTCTCTTGCTGATATGTTTGTGTGTGTGTGTGTGTGTATTACTTAAAAGGCATACAAAAATCTTTTGTTATCTGCAGAAGTTATCTGCTGAAGGTACAAGAAAATCTTGATTGAAAGAGAAAACCAAATTTTATCTTTTTGTGTATCATTAATATTAAAGCAAATTTTAAGAAAACCTTATAAACAAATCTACATAAGTTTTAATCAATTTGACCATAAGGTAAGATCTTTATAAACTTATTATAACTTGTAATTTTCTATCAGAGAACAGATTAATGCCCCAAGAAAGCCCGTTATTCTGGCACAGGGGCACAGACATTGGCCTTGCATTAGTGTGCCATTAATATTAATGTTTAATTTATAGGCAACTCTGAATTAATTTTATTTTTCTACAATCGGCCCTTAAAATCTCACATACCCACTTCTTCCATGACAGTCCCCAGACCTAGAGAGATGGCATAAATTTAATTTGTAGTTCTGTATCTCATAAAGGCAGTTCCTTCTGATTGCCACATTCTCCTGGGCCTCAAGATGGGGCCCTGACTAATGGGCTTACCAAGAATCGCTGCCTTTTCCAGTCCCAGAAGCCAAAGTCCTGAAACTTAACAGCAAAAGGACTAGTTAATAGAACATTTACTAAAGTTGTAAAAGGCTGAGAATATTTTATAAAATCAGAATCGCCAATTACTATAAAAATAATATTTATTTATTTAACCAAAGTAATAAATTTTAGAAGCAATATCAAAAGTTATATCGACATAAAAAATTTTAATCTTAAAGCTCAGTTTTCCTAAGCAATAAAAAAACTTAATAAAACAACATAGGAATTTTTCAGATGGAATGTAAAATCTGTTTCTTAGGTCATTTACCAAAAAGAAAAAGAAAAACTTAAGCTGGATGTTAAAATCTGATGAAAACCTATAGTATTCAAATGTATTTTTTTGTTTTTTATCTTATTTGCACAACAGGCCTGACAACCCTGTGTGCTGGAATGTAGATTTAACAGTAGAAACCCACCCTTAAGTTCATTAACGGTGTAGAATTGGCAATCACCCCACTTTTTAGTTCATGGTTTAACACAATAATTTCTGCAAAAGTTTATCAAGTTTCCTGTCAAAGACAAATAATCAAGCCTACTCCCATCTCATCAATCGTGGGGAGATGGTAATCTGCTCACTTTTCAGTTCACTGTTTAACATAATAATTGCTGTAACATTTATCAAGTTCCCTGTTGAAGACAAATACTCAAGCTCACCCTAAACTCATCAAAGATGAGATGATAATCTCTCAGGAGCAGATGCCTACACTCCACTCTTTAGCATAATAATAAAGCATTGTTTTTATTTTAAAGATATGGGGTACAATTCAGAGTTAGGTATACAAATGTTCATTATGCATAAAATAAAACTCCAAAAAAAGAAAGAAAAGAAAAGAAATGCCTTCACCGAGTTAAAGCTTCACTCAGTTTTTATTGAGGATTTGTGTGGGGGAAAAAATGGCCATTGAAAAATTTGGGTAGCTTCTCTATTTTTTAAATTTGTACTGACTACAATTCACATCCCTCATTTTGACAACTGTGCCCAAAATTCCTCCTAGAAATTAGAATCAGGGAAATATGGTGGTAGTTTTGTCTTCTCCAGATGAAACTTTACATGCTTTCCTTTTTCAAAGATGAACACTCTCACCCACTAGGTTTCCACTACTGGTTTTGCTTGAAAGAGTTCAGAATTTGTCCAGTTGTTCAATAAAATTTCTCCTCAGTATCAGATAAATCACGTGTACCCATTTTTCTAGTTTCTCCCCCCAAAATCAACCATTAGACCTGACACATTTTATATCTTCAGTGTGGTAAAAGATTCAATCTTTTGGAATCAAATGATTTTATTTATTTTAAAAAATTTTTTTATTCTTTATTTTCCTTTTCTTCTTTTTCCTTGTTGTTTTTTTCAATTTTTTATCAAATGACTTTCAATAAATAGAAATAAATATAATAAATTATACATATAGGGGAGTATAATAGTATAAATGTATATATAATATATAATAAATATGTATAATTCATAATGAATATAAATGTATATATTCACATGAGTAGGAAAATAAGGAAGTAAATACATAGAGAGAAAGAATAATCATAACAATAAAATATTGTTTTTCTAGATCTACATGATAAAAGATTTCAGTCTCAGGCCACAACTACAGTTAGAACTTGAGGGAGAACAAAAGGTTATAGGATCTAACAAAAAGTTGAAGGAGATAGCCACTATTTCAAGCCTTTCCGGGTGGGTGAAAGAAATATAAGTTAAACTTCTAAAACCAAGTCTGGGGCCAAGCACAGTGGCTCACGCCTGTAATCCCAGCACTTTGGGAGACCTAGGTGACAGGATTGCCTGAGCCCGTGGGTTCGAGACCAACCTCGGCAACTTGGCAAGACCTCACCTCTACAATAAATCAAAAAATTAGTCAGGCATGGTGGCGCATACCTGTAGTTCCAGCTACTTGGAAGGCTAAGGCGAAAGGATTGCCTGAGCTCAGCAGGTCGAGGCTGCAGTGGCTGGGAGCGTGCCTCTGCCCTCCAGCTTAGGTGACAGAGTGAGACTTTAACTCAAAAAGTAAAATAAAATAAATAAAATAAAACCAAGTCTGAAAGTTCTCAACAACAACAACAAAACAGGCTATAGTACCAAAAATCAAAACCTTTTACAATCTTACCAAAAGCAAATTAATACCCTCCTACAAAACCCCATCCCAGAACAGGAAAACAAAATTTAGAAAGACTCATATAAGTAATTTTCTTTTAATTGTAACCAGCTTAATCACATATAAAATTACTTCTATAAATTTTTATTCATGAATCTTATCACAACTTGCAGACCATCTTTAACATGCTTGAACTTTGTTTTGCCCATACCTTCCTTTCTTGTTTTGTTTTTGTTTCTGAGTCAGAGTCTCACTCTGTCTCCCAGACTGGAGTGTAGTGACATCCTCACAGCTACCACAGCCTCGAACTGCTGGACTCAAGCACTCTTTCTGCCTCAGCTTTACAAGTAGCTGGAACTACAGGTGCGTGCCACCATGCCCAGCTAATTTTCTGATTTACTGTAGAGATGAGGTCTTTGAACCCCTGGGCTCAGGCACTCCTCTCCCCTGTGCCTTCCAAAGTGCTGGGATTACAGGTGTGAGCCATTGCACCTGGCCACTTTCCTCTTTCTTAAATGTCCAGTCATTTTAGTTTAGGACAAAAGTTCACCATATAATATTTTCTCATATAAAATTTGTTCATTCTTTATAACCTTTGTTACCAAAACATATTTTTATACCAATAAATTTTTTCATATCTCTCCTTCTTACAAATTCCTTTCTACCTTCTCTTCTAAATAACTTTTCTAAATTCATAACTTAAATTAACTTTTAAATAAAACTCCTGAATGAATTAGACCAAATTTTTATTTTTTAAAAAATAGATAAGACATATTTTATAATTTTCTTTTTTTTTTTTAGTCAGAGTCTCACTCTGTTGCCCAGACTGGAGTGCAGTGGCACGCTCATGGCCCCTGCATTCTCGAGCTGCTGGGCTCAGGCAATCCTTCCACCTCAGCCTTCCAAGTAGCTGGAGCCACAGGTGCATGCCACCATGCCCGGCTAATTTTTAAATTTATTTTAGAGATGAGGTCTCGCCAAGTTACCCAGGCTGATCTCAGACCTGTGAGCTCAGGGAATCCTCTCACCTCAGCCTCCCAAAGTCTGGGATTATAGGTGTGAGTCACCATGCCTAGCCTATTTTATAATTTTTAAATCAAAAACACATTTTACTTTAACAAATATATATTTTTTTGAGTTGGAGTCTCACTCTATCGCCCAGGCTAGAGTGCAGTGGCATATTTACAGCCACTGCAGCCTTGACCTGCTGGACTCAGGCGGTCTTTCTGCCTCAGTCTTCCAAGTAGTTGGAACTACAGTCATGCGCCACCATGCCCAGCTAATTTTTTGATTTATTGTAGAGATGAGGTCTCACCAACTTGCCCAGGCTAGTCTCGAACCTGTGGACTCAGGCAATCCTCTCACCTCAGGCTCCCAAAGTGCTGGGATTATAGGCATGAGTCACTGTGCCTGGCTTAACCACAATTTTAAGGTTACTAAGAATAAGAATTCTAGTTAATATAATTCTGGAGATAAAATATGTTAAAGTGCTGGGCACAGCTCAAGCCTGTAATCCCAGCACTTTGGGAAGCCAAGGTGAGAGGATTGCCTGAGTCCACAGGTTCGACACCAGTCTGGGCAACTTGGTGAGACCTCATCTCTACAGTAAATCAAGTAAAAATAACCAGCCATGATCGTGCATGCCTGGAGTTCCAGTTATTTGGAAGACTGAGGCGGAAGGATCACCTGAGCAGGTTGAGGCTGCACTGGCCATGAGTGTGCCTCTGCGCTCCACCCTGGATGACAGAGTGAGACTCCAACTCAACAATCAATCAATCAGTAAATAAAATTGGTTAAAACCTAGAAAGCAAGAAATACTTAACTGTATCAGATATTAGCATTTTACAGGTAAGAACCATAACAGTCTTAGAAACATGTTTTCCCATATCATAACTCTTTCTTAATTGAAAGCAGCCTAGACATTTAATGAGTTTCCAAAATAATTTTAAGATTTCATATCACATGAAAAGTTCACCTAATTTGCCCTTGTCTTGCTAAATTATTTGCTCTTTGAGCTATGGCCAGGGTATATTTTCCTAAGCTTTGGCCCCCTTCCCTACCTTGGGGAGGTGAATCCTCTCTCTCTCTTTAACTTACTTTCAAAATTAGTTATATTTTATTTTCTTTTTTTCTGTTTTTTTGAGTCAGAGTCTCACTCTGTTGCCCAGGCTAGAGTGCAGTGTCACATTCATGGCCACCGCAACCCCCACCTGCTGGGCTCAGGCAACCCTTCCAATTCAGTCTTCCAAGTAGCTGGGACTACAGGTGTGTGCCACCACACCTGGCTAATTTTTTAACTTATTGTAGATATGAGGTCTCACCACGTTGCCCAGGCTGGTCTCAGGTCTCATCAAGTTGTCTAATCTGGTCTCAAACCCATGGTCTCAGGCAATACTCTCACCTCAGCCTTCCAAAGTGCTGGGATTATAGGCACGAGTTACCAGTCCAGATGATAAACTATGTTTTCTAATCTAAAAAAACGAAACCTCACCTATGAGCATTATCTTATTTATATTTACTTATTCATTTTTTGCAATTTGCTTAATTACTTATAAAATCAGATTTCAAAGCTAGATATCTTTTAAAGTTATTTTTTCTGTTAACCACATTTGTAGACTGAATATCAGGTGTTTACCTAAATATGAACCTTAAAGTTAAATACATGGGCATTTTGCCAATAACTCAGAAGATTCAGCTGTTTTTATTGAATCAACAATCTTAAATCAGTCTCGCTTGTCAAAAACAATTATAAACACAAAAATCATTCTGTTTTTGGTTATTAATAGTTTTGTAACCTTCATGTCAAACCCTGACACCTTAAAATAGCTAGAAGAGACAAATGTAAAACTTATCTGTTTAGTAGACCCAGACAAAAATGTATGATGACAATTTTGAAGAAACTGGAGTTTTATTACCCTATTATCTTCCAACATGACTGACATTTTATTTTTTTAATCAATAAATAAATAAATCTTAAAAAACTATTTTTATTTACAAGAGATCATTAAGGTCACATGAACTTGGAAATAATTTAAATCTATTTATTTAGTTTTGAGTACTCATTTATTTATAAGTTAATTTGGTAGCATGCCAGACACAACAAATAACTTGTACATACACATAAGCACATTTAAACATACATACACATGTATAAACAAAAATCCAATAGCTTTCCCTTGGAAATTCTAGCCATGAAATAGCGACAAACTCACAGTTTTATAAAGGATAGATAAATTCAAATTATAGTTCTGACTAAAATGGAATTTGTTTTTATGACTAAATTATGTTTGCACCAACAGGTAATATAATAAGGGCTATGGACAAAAATTTGGGTTAGGCAGTTTCATGGCCGTTTGATCTTAAAAGACTTTTTTGACCTCTTTTTATTTATTTTCCTCCCCCCCCCAATTTCAAATGAGTTTTCAATGTTTACATCTAGGTTAGAACTGACTGCGTTGTGAAGACAAAAATCTCCAAGTAACCTTGAAGCAGTGAGTTTTATCTCAGCACCGGTAGCTTAGTAAACAGCAGATTCAAAGCAGGCAAAAGAAAAGAGAGAAATAGAAACAGAGCTCAGAAGACTTTATTCTATACTTGCAGGTTAACCAGTAGAGCTCCAAATTTTACTTGCTGAAACTTGTTCACCAGTTTCAAAACATGCCCACAAACAAGCCTTAATATCTGACCATCTAGAATCTCAGAAAACCTGGCATGCCATAAAACTCCCTGGGTGCCATTTTCCTTCCCTTTCCTCTCTTTTAGAAGATTTATTTCCCATTCTTTTTTCTTTTTTTCTTTTTTTTCCTGAAAGGAGGAACTGAACTGTGGCCTAGGGTTTTGAGTTGTGGATTGAGTGTGCTACATGTGGGCAGGACTCCACATTGTTTTATCACTGAGTCATTTCCATTCTCTTATGTGTCACTGTTTTCTCTTCAGAAGTCTCTTACCTCCAAGAGGACACAAAATACTGAGGGATCTGTTCTTATATGCATTTCCTGGATGAGACTTCTTCTTCTTCTTCTTTTTTTTTTTTTTTTTTTTTTGAGTTAGAGTCTCTGTCCCCCAGACTAGAGTGCAGTGGCCGCTCCCGGCCACCCCAGCCTCGACATGCTGGGCTCCGGCGATCCTTCCGCCTCAGCCTTCCAAGTAGCTGGAACTACAGACGTGCGCTACCACACCCCACTAATTTTTTTGATTTATTGTAGAGATGAGGTCTCGCCAGGTTGCCCAGGCGGGTCTCGATTACAGGCTGAGCCACCAAGCCCGACCGAGACTTTTTTTTCTTAATTTTGTTGGGGGATTCCCCGTGAGACCACTGAACATCATAGGGGGTCAACACCCTAGACACTCCCACCAGACCCCCAGTCACCCAGGGAGCATTTCAGCTTGGAGGAGCAAATATTCTTTCTCTTCAGAGCTGAGCAAGTCAGTCTCTCATTGACCTGTGAAAATGACAGTTCATTTCCTTGTGCAAATGTGTAGACAAATCAATTTTTTTTTTCCTTTGGGAGAGAGTTAAAAAATGGAAAGGGTCTTTTAGAAGCAAACCAGAACCAAATCTTTGGATCTCAAACTATTTCCTAGGAATTAAAAACCATCTCAGAATAAACCAGGGACAATCAACTTAAAGTGGGAGTTCAGAGGCTCAGCAGAAACTTACCAGGACCACCTGAGGAAAAGCATGGAGTTAGTGGGGCTGCAAGAAATACCTAGTTCTGGGTTTAAGCAACTCTTCTGGCATTCATGAAGTCTTCTGTGAGGTCCTATATTTTGGGGCACCAAGCTGTGATGAAAAGATGCCAAACTCTGTAAAATATTTTAAATGGTTTATTTTTGAACCTAACCCAGTTACACCTATTCTCAGGAGAACCTGAGAATATGTGCCCACCATGAATAAATAGTGGCTTGATTATATGTACTTTAGCAAAGCAGAAGTTACAAGAAATCATAAATCAATACATGTGATATTTTCATTGCTTTGTCCCAGGAAGGAGGGACATTTCCAAGTGGAGGCTTGCAGGTCCCAGATGATTTTTTTTTCTTTTTTTGTGTTGGAGTCTTACTCTGCTGCCCATGCTGGACTGCAGTGGCACACTCACAGCCACCGCAGTGTCGATCCACTGGACTCCGGCGATCTTTGCCTCGGCCTTCCAAGTAACTGGAACTACAGGCATGCGCAACCACGCCTGGCTAATTTTTGATTTATTGTAGAGACGAGTTGCCAACTTGCCCCGGCTGGTCTCGAACCTGCAGGTCAGGCAATCCACTCACCTTGGTCTCCCAAAGAGCTGGGATTACAGACTGAGTCACGGAGCTGCGCCACTAGATGGATTTAAAGATTTCTTGACTGGTAACAAGTAGTTCTTATCAGGAGATAAAATGTTTTGCTGAGAAAAAGGGTGAGACTCTATATTTTTGATATGTAAATGAAGTTAAGATGTTTTGCTGAGACAGAGTGGAAAGACTCTTGGTTCATTGATATGCAGATGACTTCAGAGAGGATAGATAAATGTTTTGTTTTGTTTTGAGTTGGAGTCTCTGTCACCCAGACTGGAGTGCAGAGCACATTCCCGGCCAACGCAGCCTCGACCTGCTGGACTTCGGCAATCCTTCTGCCTCAGCTTTCCAAGTAGCTGGTACTACAGGCACGTGCTACCACACCTGGCTAATTTTCGATTTATTGTAGAGATGAGGTTTGGCCAATTGACCCGGGCGGGTCTCGAACCGCGTGCTCAGGCAATCCACTCACCCCGGCTTCCCAAAGCGCTGGGATTACAGGCTGAGCCACAGATCCTGACTGAGAAATATTTTAAAAGACTCCTTGGGAGTCCTGTAATCCACAAGAGATGACTTTTCAGGGTCATATGGTACTTTGATTTTTTTTCTTTTTTGCTATGTGATGTTATGCCAGATTGGAAAACAGGGTGATAAAACCCTGTTAGGTGATTAATAGGCAGTGACTGCCCAACCCTTTTAGAAATTTGGATAAGAGAAAAAGGTCAGGTTTAGTCCTCACTGCTTGTTAACACCCGACATCCACTGAGTTTTTTTACCGTCTCCATAGTTTGCCTTTTCAGAATGCTATATAGTTGGAATCATACAGTACATAGTCTTTTTAGATTGGCTTTTTTAACTTAGTAATATGCATTCAAGTTCCCCCATGTCTTTTTAAGACTTGATGGCTCATTTCTTTATAGCACTGAATAATATTCCATATGTCTGGATGTACCACAGTTTATTTATCCATTCACCTACTGAAGGATATCTTGGTTGCTCCTGAGTTTTGACAATTATGAATAAATATGCTATAAACATCCATGTGCGTGTTAGTGTAGACAAGTTTTCAACATCTTTGGATAAATACTAAGGAAAGTTAATGCTAAAGTATGGTTAAGAGTATGTTTAATTTTCTAAGATTCCACCAAACTCTCAATGTGGTTTACCATTTTGCATTCCCCCCAGGAATGATTGAGTTCCTATTGTTCCACACCCATTTATATTATTTGCAACTTTTTTCCCCCTTTTGTCACAAGCTCATTAAAGCTGAGTGATACCTCACAAAACGAACCCATAAATAAGATTTGTTAGTTCTGCTTTTTTCTAGGTGTTTCTTTTCATAAGGTATGACTCATTATTTTGACAGCTAATTAGCCAGTTCACCCTCCACTTTTTGTCATGGTAATCCACACCTCTAGGCTTTCACCTGGGTGAATCTAGTCATGGTGAAGTCACCTTCACCATTAGAAGACACCCTCTTTGTTCTGAAAAAAGTACGCAAGTATCTGGCTAATTATTTATTTATTTGGGATCAGGGCCAAGTAGTCCAATGATTTGCCCGCCGCAAGAGAAGAACCAAGAAAGTCAGTGGTGTAATTCAGTCTGAATCCAAAGGCATGAGAACCAGTGGAGAACCAGTCCAAGGAGATGTGTATTTGGTGGGGACAGCGCTGGTGTTAGTCCCAAAGTCCAAATGCAGGAGAACCAAGAGTCTTGATGTCTGAGGTCAGTGGAAGATTGATGTCCTAGCTCAAGGAGAAAAAATAATTTGTCCTTTATGCTGCTTTTTTGTTCTATTTGGATTCACAATGGAATGGATGTTGGCCACACTGATTAGTAAGAGTGTATCTGCTTTGCCCAGTCTGCCAATTTAAATGCTAATCTGTTTCAGCAACATCCTCACAGACACATCCAGAAATAATGTTTTCCCAGCTATCTGGACATCTCATCATGCAGTCAAATTGATGAATAAAGTCAATCATTACAACCTCCAACTCTGGTTAAACTACAGAGACTTCAAATTATTTTTCGGTATCTATTTTTGTATTACTCGTGGGCATTAAAGCTCCAATGAGTAAAATGAATTAAATACCAACATCAAAGTACAGCCTTTTAAATTCCTGTTCATATACTTAAATACTGAAAACCAAATGCCCATGTATCATTATGTATACAATCCTGTAGATCAATTTTATACAGATTTTGCCCGTATTATGTCTAACTTTGTATTTTTTCTATCCCTTCTCGAGTTTTATTAGTTCACGCTCTCATTATTTTCCACATCCATTGCTAGATTCTAAATCTCAAAACTTTCTTTACTAAATTACATATTTTTTCACCTATGATCAATGCAGCAATTTTTCTGTTACACACATTTAATCTTAACAATTGTAAAACATTTCAGTGGTCAATTATTAGTCTCAGAATAAGTGAAGGTCATACAATGAATGACCTTGTTAACTTACTTCTATCTTTTCTGCACTATCTCCAATTGCTTCATACTATGGATCTTATGAATAGATATATGAGCTTTCTGTTTCTAAAAATGTCCAGTTTATTTCACACCACTGCATTTTTGTACACATTCTTCTTTCAGCTTTAAACATATGTGCTTACTTCTTTCTGAATATCTCATACTTGTATTTCACAAATCAGCTCAAATTGTTTTTCTATGGAGACCTTTTTTTTTCTTCTAAACAAATCGCTACACATTTTAGTGGCTACATAATGTCTTGGAAAAGTTATATTACAATAATTGTCCTCTAAATATTTTGTATATTCGCAAATAAAAATAATTCTCAATGAATATATACAGTTTTTCTCATCTACATATTAAGCTGATACATTAAATTTTTTATTACAAGTTTGAAAACCTATTTTAAAACTTTTCTAGCATATTAAAATTTTAACATTTAAAAATATATTGCATCAAAATTGTAAATATAACTAACAAAATCTGAATATCATAACAATCAAAAACCTATCACTATGCATTTAAAATTGCATAAATGAGTGGTTTTGTAAATTCAAAGAGTTTATATCTTTGTACTTTGCTTTAAAGTTAAACCTGCATTCAACTTCTTCCTTACAATTTACATAAATCAAATATTTTTATAGGTGAAGGTTATTAATCATTTTATTATATTTTTTTACAACAAAACTATATCCCCAAATTATATTGATAAAGTGGATTTTCTTCCCTTTAATTATATGTCTGTGCTGATATATATATATATATATATATATATATAGTTACTATCATTTTTAAATAATAAAAAATATACTTAATTATTTATATTTTAGAAATAAAGATAATTTAATTATGGAAGATATGTCCTATAGTGAGATGAAAATGAACTAACTTTTAAAAATAGTTTGTAGGCTGGGCATGGTGGCTCACGCCTATAATCCCAGCACTTTGGAAGTTCGAGGTGAGAGGATTGTCTGAGCTCAAGGGTTCAAGACCAGCCTGGGCAACTTAGTGAGACTGCATCTCTACAATAAATCAAAAAATTAGCTGGGTGTGGTGGTGCATACCTGTAATTCCAGCTACTTGGAACACTGAGGTGGAAGAATCACCTGGGCTCAGCAGGTCTAGGCTGCAGTGGCTGTAAATGAGCCACTGCATTCCACTCTGGGCAATAGAGTGAGACTCCAACTCAAAAAAAAAAAAAGTTTGTACTTTCCTAGAAAAATATTACAAGTTAGTAGACAACTTTAAGTAATATTCCATTTTTAATTACTTTTTTATAGATATACAGAGGAATTTGGTTCATATATATACAAGAGGTTGGAACGGAGAGAATTCTGTTATACGAGTACTATTCAATTATTTTACTTCATATTGTGATTTATGGTGAAATTCAATTTCTGAAGCTCTACTAGCAACTTGATTGGAGTAGCCTTCGTTTATGTTAAAAGTGAAAATGCAGGTAAGGCACGATGTCTCATGTCTATAATCCCAGCACTTTGGGAGGTCAAGCTGAGAGGATTGCCTGAGCCCACAGGTTCGAGACTAGCCTGGGCAACTTGGTGAAAATCTCATCTCTACAATAAATCAAAAAATTAGCCAGGCGTGGTGGTGCATGACTGTAATTCCAACTACTTGGAAGACTGAGGTGCAAGGATCACTTGAGCCCAGCAGGTTGAGGCTACAGTGACTGTGAGCGTGTCTCCGCATTCCAGTCTGGGCAACAGAGTAAGATTTCAACTAAAAAAAAAAAAAAAAAAGCGGAAATAATCAACTTGCTAAGTAATTTTTAAAGTACTATGAGCTATTGACTTTTAAAATTTTGAGAATTTGTACTAAAATATTTCAGTAAGACTTATCAAATGACTATAAGTTACACTAATTAATCTTTCATTTGAGGCTTCTTTGATTTTTTACATTATTATAAACCAAGAGGTTTAAGAAATAAAATGCTATTAAATTAAATACATCTTTGTAAACAGAATTTATTTTAATAAAAACTTTTCCCTTAGCAACAACTGTGTTTAATTTAGTCAAGATGAAAATACAGATTTAGCTGATTAATCTTATAATTAAAAAAAAATTCTGCCAAACAAATCTAATTTGCCATTGTCAAATTGGTTGCCATTGTCAAATCAGTCAGTCAAAATTGACTTATTTGGGCCAGGCACTGTGGCTCAGCCTATAATCCCAGCACTTTGGGAGACCAAGGCAAGAGGCTTGCCTGAGCCCAGGGGTTTGAGACCAGCCTGGGCAACTTGGTGAGATGTTGTCTTTACAATAAATCACAGAAACTAGCCAGGCATGGTGGCCTGTGTCTGTAGTTCCAGCTACTTAGAAGGCTGAGGGGTAAGGATCACCTAAACCCAGCAGGTTGAGGCTGTGGTGGCTGTGAACGTGCCACTGCACTCCATCCTGGGTGATAAGAGTGAGACTCCAACTCAAAAAAAAATTGGATTTTATTTTTAATCAAATAGATATATTAATTTATTTTCAGCTAATATTGTAAAACAATTGAGGACTTAATTATAGAACACGTTCTGACAGATTACTGAAATCCAGTCATATTCAAAATTAAACTTATGTAGACACAATGATATACTTTAAGATTGGTAATAAAAATAAATTAATATATCAATATATAATTTCTCCTTCGTGAACTTGTAGTACTATACCTACATTTAAAATTTTTATGATAAAATGTATGTGTTAAAATATATTGGTTTTGGGGGGGGATTGGGAAATATAGTTTAATTAGAAAGTATATTAGAGGGAGAGGGAGAGAAAGAGAGGAGATTCACCTCCCCAAGGTAGGAGAGGGTGCCAAAGCTAAAAAAACATGATGGTCATTGCTCAAAGATCCACATGGAGACATCAGAATTTAACAAAGCAATGACCATATTAGTTCTTAGTGTGTCTATGTAGGCATGTGTGTATGTGATGCAATAATTTAGCCTGTGTTGATGCTTAAATAAGACCAAGTATGGCCGGGCAGGTGGCTCACACCTATAATCCCAGAGCTTTGGGAGACCAAGGTGAAAGAATTGCCTGAGCAGCCTGGGCAACTTGGCGAGACTTCATCTCTTATAATAATTCAAAAAATTAGCTGAGCATGGTGGCACGTGCCTGTAATTCCAACTACTTGAAAGGCTGAGGCGGAAGGATCACCTGAACCCAGCAAGTCGAGACTGTGGTGGCTGTGAGCGTGCCACTGCACCCCAGCCTGGGTGGCAGAGTGAGACGCCAACTCAAAAAAAAAAAAAAAAAAAGTATAAGGCAGGTGCAGTGGCTCACGTCTATAATTCCAGCACTTTGAGAGGCCTAGTTGAGAGGATTACCTGAGCTCTCATCTCTACAACAAACCAAAAAATTAACAAATTAGCCACTTGTGATGACACATGCCTGTAATTCCAGCTACTTGGAAGGCTGAGATGGAAAGATCACCTGAGCCCAGCAGCTCAAAGCTGTGGGCGACAGAGTGAGACTCCAACTCAAAAAAAAAAAAAAAAAAAAAGGAAAAAAGAAAGATCATGTATAAAATTAACCATAATAATGATAATTAATTATAATATTTAAGTTCTTATGTATTTAATAAAATAAAATGTGTATATGAGTAAGAACTAATTGGAGCTATAACTATTTTTTCCCAAGTAAAAGAAGGAAATTAGAAAGCAGTTAATAAGATAAAATAAAAGGAAAATTGACTCCAAGTGATATGTTTTACAACATAATTTTTCAAAATAAGTTCAATTATATCATTAAATAAGACATCAATTTTTAAAAAAAATTTTTTGAGTTGAAGTCTCACTCTGTTATCCAAGTTGGGATACAGTGGCATGCTCACAGCCACCACAGCATCAACCTGCTGGGCTCCTGTAATCTTTCTGCCTCAGTCTTCCAAGTAACTGGAACCACAGGCGTGCACTACCTCACCCGGTTAACTTACAACTCTTAATTCTGAGAAATTTACTGATCATCAGTGTCTCATAATCAAATTGAACAAATTTGGCAGATTGTAATAAACTAGGATATTAAAATCAAGGGAAGCTGCATGAAGTGTCTATAGAAACTCTCAACGCTATCTTTGCACACTTTGTATAAATCTAAAATTATTCTAAAAAACAAGTTTATTTGAAACATTATTCTTGTGTAACCAATACTCAGATCAAAAAAAGAACATCACCAGCACTCATGGAAAGACCTCCTCCCATTCACTGTCCTCTCAAGGATAACCTCTCTTCAGAAATCATGAATAATTTGATGTTTTCTTATATATAAATAGAAGCAAACTTTATTGTGTTTGACTTCTTTCACTAAATATTATGTTAGGCTCATTATCTTTATTTCATGTAACAAAATGTTCTCATTCCTATTATTATATAGAATATACATATATTCTATATATAATAATATTTATAAATATATAGATAGATTTAGTTGGAGTCTCACTGTCGTTGCCCGGTCTGGAGTGCAGTGACATGCTCCCAGCCACCACAGTTTCAACCTGCTGGACTCAGACGATCCTTCCGTCTCAGTCTTCTAAGTAGCTGGAACTATAGATGTAGGCCACCATGCCCAGCTAGTTTTTGTGGTTTATTGTAGAGACAAGGTCTCACCAAGTTGCCCAGGCTGGTCTCTAACCCCCAGGCTCAGGCAGTCCTTTTGGCTCAGTCTCCCAAAGTGCTGGGATTACAGCTGAGCTACCACTCCCAGACTATAGGCCCACCCTTTTTTTTTTTTTTTGAGTTGGAATCTCACTCTGTCACCCAGGCTGAAAGGCAGTGGCATGCTCCCAGCCACCACAGTCTTGGCCAGCTGGGCTCAGGCAATCCTTCTGCCCCAACCTTCCAAGTAGCTGGAACCACAGGCATGAATCACCATGCCTAGCTAATTTTTTCATTTATTGTAGGGATGAGGTCTCATCATGTTACCCAGGCTGGTCTCGAACCTTGGTCTTCCAAAGCGCTAGGATTATAGGTGTGAGCTACAGCACCCAGCCGACCATATTCTTAATATAACATGACTGTATTTACTTAGTCTACTATTGACAGACCTTTGGGGATCTTTTCACTTTGTTATTATGAATAGTGTTGCTATGACTATTCTGTAGTACATATTTGTAATTTTTGTAGTGTGTGTACATAGGAACAAGTTTGCTGGCCGTATGATGTGCCCATACTCAGCATTACTAGGATACTGCTATTTTGAAACTTCTGCATGTGAACATGAGGATTTTAACATTGATTCTGCATGATGCAGGCTCATATATCTTTTTTTTTTTTTTCTGAGTTGTAGTCTCACTTTGTTGCCCAGGCTAGAGTGCAGTGGCATGTTCAAGGTCACTGCAACCTCAACCTGTTGGACTCAGGCAATTCTTCAGTCTCATCCTTCCAATAGCTGGAACTTCAGGCACATGCCACCACACCCGGCTAATTTTTGGATTTATTGTAGAAATGAGGTCTCACCAAGTTATCCAGGCTGGTCTTGAACCTGTGGGCTCAGGCAGTCCTCTCACCTCGGCCTCCCAAAGTGTTGGGATTATAGGTGTGAGCCACCACACCCGGCCCTCATGTATCTTAAAGTGAACTTTAAGATAACACTATATGTTATAATTACCAAATTTTAGTTAATGTATCACATCATTAACTCCCACTAAATTGAATTTATTATTAGATGAAACTCTATTCTTGTATATCCCAAATCTTAGTATCATATATGTATTACATATTTAATAAATTATGTAGCTCAATTTATTTGCTAAGTAGTAGTTATTATTATGGTTTCAGATTTGAGTGGCATGAGTTCTTTTGGTATCATTTTATCTAGTGAAATTATGCCGTATTTGTTACCTGAACAGTGTCCTGGATTTAAATGTATAAATTTGAGGGAGACACAGAAGCTTCCTTGCTTAAATTAGCCATTCAATATTTGTGTGTTTGTTGTGTGTATACTATATGTTGGCCATATGAATCAGATCAGATTTTTGGAGCATTATGATATTTTTAAGATTAAGATAGCCGAACTCAGCCTGTAATCCCACGCTTTGGGAGGTTGACGTGAGCAGATTGCCTGAGTCCGCGGGTTCGAGACCCGCCTGAGCAACTTGGTGAAGCCTCATTTCTACAATAAATCAAAAAATTAGCCGGGCGTGGTAGCGCGCGCCTTGTAGTTCCAGTTACTTGGAAGGCAGAGGCGGAAAGCTCGCTGGAGCCCGGCAGGTCCAGGCTGCCGTGGCCGGGAGTGGCCACTGCACTCCAGTCTGGGCGACAGAGTGAGACTTCTACTCAAAAAAATAAAAAGAAGTCTCGGTGGCTCAGCCTGTAATCCCGCGCCTTTGGGAGACTGAGGTGAGTGAATTGCCTGAGCCCGCAGGTTCGGGACCCGCCTGAGCAAATTGGCGAGACCTCATCTCTACAATAAATCAAAAAAATTAGCCGGGCGTGGTAGCGCGCGCCTGTAGTTCTGGCTACCTGGAAGGCTGAGGCGGAAGGATCGCCGGAGCCCAGCAGGTCGAGGCTGTGGTGTCCGGGAGCGGTCACTGCACTCCAGTCTGGGCGACAGAGTGAGACTCCAACTCAAAAAAAACAATAATAATAAAATAAAAAAATAAATAAAAATAAAAAGATTAAGATAACTTTTAGGAATATAACTTTTATAAAATCAGACATCGATCATTCATAAATGATGTCATGCTTTGCAAGCAAAGGATCTCTAATATGTTTTCTCAGATCTGACAGAGTATTGACTGATTCACAGAGTTAGATATACAGATGACTCTACCTTAAAGATTATTCTTTATAAAAGCAATGAGAACTGGCAATCAGTAAGATGTTTATTAAAGAAATACTACAGATAGAGAAAAAGAAAAAGAGTAAGAGAACAATTGAAAGAGAGAGAGCAAAGGAGAAGGAAGAGGAGGAGAAAGGAACAAAAAAGAGAAATATCCATTAATATATCTGCGCAAATATATGTAAATGGTTATTTGTGTGTGTACACATAAATATTATACATATAGAGAGAGAATAATTTATACTAAATATTACATTCCCCATAATTAACAATTTGATAATTTTCAAACAACAAAAGTAAAACTTTCAAGTACACTGACAATAGGACATGCTTAAAATTCCATAAATTCATCCTGTTTATTTTTACTGTGAATACACTCACTTGGAACCCAATTCCCGTAGTTCCCTTTTTTGGTGTTTTATAACTGGCATTTCCAAGCTGCTCATATCTCATTTTACTATACTAACTTACCCAAATTTGGTCAACACTTTCACTTTAAAGAAAAAAAGGAAGTGTTAAAGCGAAATGTTGCTGCTTTCAGAGAACTTAGCTCTTAATTAGCTTTTCCATCCAACTTGCTACACCTCCAGCCCAGACACACACACACACACACACACACACACACACACACACACACACACAGCGAAAATATTCACAGGTATTCCACTCTGTGCCTACAGTGATATTCTTACTTGCCTAAAATTAGTTAATTGCTTCAATTACTTAACATTTATGCCAGTTTTCTTTAACAATACTTATTCCCAGATAGTGAGGGGAAAATTTTTCTGCCTCCTAACAACTAATTTTAAGAACTATGAGTATTAGCATGAGACACGTGTCTCCTTAAGGGAAGTCTTTGGCTCTATCCAGAGAATAGATATAGTCTGTTCTTGTCATCTGTTAAATGAAAGAAATATAATTTGTACATCCCCCATGTTTCCCCTTTTAAAGTAAAGTGGGTTCCAGTATTCCAGTTAAAGTAAAATGTTCATAATTTTTTAAAAGGTAGGCCTCTTTTGTTGATTTATAATTTATGTCACCTTAAAAAACAACAATTTAATATATAAATATGATTATAATAAAAGTAAGAGGAGTAAGAATGATAGCTTATAGTGGTAGCAGAATCTCCTTCTGTGAAGTGAATTTCTCTGACCCTAATCTGTTCAATATTATCATCTCTACTATCTTATGGGCCTTAATAATAATAAAAATAAGTAAGAATTTAGCTGACATACATGTATGACTTGTAAAGGAACAAATATTTTATGGAGATCTAGAAAGGGTTCAATGAAAATTTTAAATAAGGCCGGTGCGGAGGCTCAAGCCTGTAATCCCAGCACTTTGGAGGACCAAGACAAGAGGATTGCCTGAGCCCAGGGGTTCAAGAGCAACCTGGGCAACATGGCAAGACCTTGTCTCTACACTAAATCAAAAAATTAACTGGCATGTTAGCATGTGCCTGTAGTTCCAGCTAATTGGAAGACTGAGGCGGAAGGATCGCCTGAGCCAGCAGGTTGAGGCTGCAGTGGCCTTGAGCATGCCTTTGCACTCCAGTCTGGGTGACAGAGTAAGACTCCAACTCAAATTTTTTTAAAAAAATAGTGTTGAGTTTTTCTTTTCTTTTTGAGTCAAAGTCTCACTCTATCTGCAGCCTTGACCTCCTGGACTCAGGCAATCCTTCTGCCTCAGCCTCCAAGTAGCTGGGGCTATAAGCACACACAGCCATGCCTGGCTAATGTTTTTGATTTGTGGTAGAGCTGTGAAGTCATGATATGTGGCCTCGGCTGATCTTGAACTTCTAAGCTCAAGCAATCCTCCTACCTCAGCCTCCTAAAATGCTGGAATTGTAGGCATGAGCCACTACATCCAGCTATGATGAATATATTTTTGAAATGACAGTTTTTAAATGAATTCTCACTGGGATTTTAGTAGTTTTTTTTTTTTTTCTTGAGTGGGAGTCTCTCTTGTCACCCAAACTGTGTGCAGTGGCATGCTCACGGCCACCACAGCCTCGACCTGCTGGGCTCAGGCAATCCTTTTGCCTCTGCCTGCCAAGTAGCTGGAACTACAGGCACATGCTACCGTGCCCAGATTTTTTTGTTTTTTTGTTTCGATTAGAAAATATAGTTTATTTAAAAGTAAATTAGAGAGAGAGAGAGAAGATTCACCTCCCCAAGGCTGGGGAGGGGGCCAAAGCCAGGAAGCATGGTGACAGTCATAGTTCAAAGAGCATATGGCCACACCAGAGTCTAACAAGGCAATGGCCTTATTTTTTTTATTTATTGTAGAGATAAGGGCTCACCTTAAGTTGCCCAGGCTGGTCTCAAACCCCTGAGTTTAGGAAATCCTCTCACCTTGGCCTCCCAAAGTTCTGGGATTACAGGCTTGAGTCATTGCGCCCAGCAGAATTTTAGTTGTCTTAATGTATATTTGCTCCAAAATAAATATTGAGTATAAAATATATTGAATCAAATAAATTTAACAATTACATGATATTTATATTTATCCATAGATTGTGTTCAGGAAAGAGAAAAAGAGGAAATTCTTAGACAAGTTTATAAATTATGTCATGGAAGAATACACAAATAAGAATTAATTATGAAATAATTTTTAAAAGTTGCAAATCAAATGATGCAACATAGTAGTATTTAAAAGGATGTAGTAAGCTTTATAATTTCAAACTTTTTAGATAAAATTATGCCATGAGTTGTACAAGAAAAGTTTTCCTAACATTTCATCTAATGTGGAGCAAAAAATATATATATATATGACACCACATTAAAAAAAAAAATTCCTTGACCTAGACTTCTTGTTAAAAAATTTAATAAATGGATCTACCAAAAAAAAACCTAATAAAATCAAACACTAAAACATGTTTGCTATATTAGAAGTACACGCGTGCAAAATTGTCTTGAAGAAAACAAACCAGCAAACACAGATAGCAAATAAGTAATCCAAACAAAAAAGTACTTTTAAAAAAGACAATACTCAAAACCACAATGATCTTTATCATTTTTTTTAGTAACTGTCATAATTACAACATTGGGTTGTCAGAGTATTTTACAAATTCAGCATTTACAGAATATTAACATTTAAATGTAGAGGGGACTGTCATATCAGTTGATGCCTCATTTTATTTTTATTTATTTATTTATTTTTGAGTTGGAGTCTCACTCTGTCGCCCATGTTAGAGTGCAGTAGCACGCTCATGGCCACCACAGCCTCGACCTGCTGGGCTCCGGCAATCCTTCTGCCTCGGCCTTCCAAGTAGCTGGAACTACAATTGTGTGCCACCATGCTTGGCTAACTTTTTGATTTATTGTAGAGATGAGGTCTTGCCAAGTTGCCCAGGGTGGTTTGGAACCTGTGATCTCAGGCAATCCTCTCACCTCAGCCTCCTGTGAGAGTTAAAAAACAATGAATACGCAGTTGTGAGTCACAAACCCCAAGCAATATAAAAGTTGCAATGATGAACACGTAGTTTTGTTTGCCTTATTTCCTCACTTTTTAATTTTAGATTCAGAATGTACACATGCATGCTTATTACATGGACATATTGCATAGTAGTGGGAGAAAGGTACAGACAACAGTCAGAAGGGTGTCCCCAAGATGGCTCTGCCTCCCAAAGACAGCAAAGGCCCTAAGCGGTTTTTCCCGCCCGCGGGAAACTTAAACCTGTGCTCAAACAACCTCTCCCTATAGAAATGCTACCTCATAGTCTCCTCCAATAAGACTCAGGCACGGCACTGGTCTGCCCCTGCAATGTTCATAAATATACCTTTCTCCCTGCATAGCTCTCTCTCTTGCTTTCTCTCTCTGTCCTCGCCACTCTCTTACTTTCTTACTCTCTTTCTCTCTCTCGGTCTCTCTTTTTCTCTCTCTCTCTCTCTCTCTCTCGTCCTTCCTCGGTTACAGTTTCTTCGTGTAACTGCCCCTTTAATAAATCTCTTGGTTCAGACCGGCGTGGAGTCGTCACTGGTGCCAAAACTTCTTTCAGTGGGGACTGGGTTTCAGGTGGCTGATTCCCTAGTTAGTGAACTTTTTGCCCAATGGATAATTTCTGAACCTTAACCCTCCTTCCCACCTCCCCTACTTAGTATCCCCAGTGTCTATTATTTCCATCTTTGTGGCCACTTAGCTTCCACATATAAGTGAAGCATGTGATGTTCAGTTTTCTGTTTCTGAGTTAGTTCACTTAGGATAATGATCTCCAGCTCCACCCATGTTTCTGCAAAAGACATATTTTCATTCTTTTTTATGACTTTGTAGTATTCCATGGTGTATATACACACCATGGTGTGCAATCATTGGTGGGCACTTAGGTTAGTTCCATAATTTTGCTATTGTCAGTAGTGTTGCAATGTAGAGATGAATACAGGCATCTTTTTTTTTTTTTTTGAGTTGGAGTCTCACTCTGTTGCCCAGACTGGAGTGCAGTGGCTGCTCCCAGCCACCGCAGCCTCGACCTGCTGGGCTCCGGCGATCCTTCCGCTTCAGCCTTCCAGGTAGCCGGAATTACAGGTATGCGCTACCACGCCCAGTTGATTTTTTTTTGATTTATTGTAGAGATGAGGTCTTGCTGCCCAGGCGGGTCTCGAACCTGCGGGCTCAGGCAATCCACTCACCTCAGCCTCCCAAAGGCGCGGGATTACAGGCTGAGCTACAGAGCCCGGGTGGGGATCATTTTTATATATTAGTTTCTTTTCCTTTGGTAGATCTCTAGTAGTGGGATTGCTGAGTCAAAAGGTAATTCCATTTTTAGATCTGTGAAAAATCTCTACAGTGTTTTCTTTTTTTTGAGTGGGAGATTCACACAGGCTGTAGTGCAGTAGCACGCTCATGGCTACCGCAGCCTCGACCTGCTGGGCTCAGTGATCCTGTTGCTTAATCCTTTCAAGTAGTTGGAACCACAGTCATGTGCCACCACATTCGGCTGAATTTTTGATTGTAGGGACAAGGTCTCGCCAAGTTGCCCAAGCTGGTCTTGAACTCCTGGACCAGGAAATACACTCACCTCTGCCTCCCAAAGTGCTGGGATTACAGGAGTGAACCACTGTGCTTGGCTATAGAGTTTTCTTTTTCTTTTCTTTTCTTTCTTTTATTTATTTATTTTTTTTTTGAGTAGGAGTCTTACTCTGTCACCCAGGCTGGAGGGCAGTGGCATGCTCCTGGCCACCGCAGCCTCAACTTGCTGGGCTCAGGCGATCCTTCCGTCTCAGCCTTCCAAGTAGCTGAAACTACGCCCGGCTAATTTTTTAAATGTGTTATAGAGATCGAGATCTCACCAAGTTGCCCAGACTGGTCTCCAACCCATGGGTTCAGGCAATCCTCTCACCTCGGCCTCCCAAAGTGTTGGGATTATAGGCATGAACCGCTGCAACTGACCTGCTATAGAGTTTTCTATTGAGGTTGCACTAATTTACAGTCTCATCAAGAGTGAATGAGAGTTCCCTTTTCTCTGCAGCCACATCAGCTTCTATTGTTCTCTAACTTTCTAGTAATAGCTATACTGACTGGTGCAAGTTGATATTGTGGTTTTAATATGCATTTCTTAAAGTTTTGTTTTATTTAGATCTGTCAGGCATTGATTATACCACATACTTCTACACGGCAGCTGCATTGAATTAATTGATCAACTCTTTTTGACATAGATCTATCCCAGAATACTTTGTTTAGATGTGACTAGCTTGAAGGAAAAATATATTATCTATTATCTGTAACATATACAGAAAAAAAAATATATATATATATGTATATATGTTGGAGTCTTACTCTGTCACCCAGACTGGAGTACAGTGGCACAATCACAGTTACCGCAGCCTCAGCCTGCTGGACTCAGGCGATCCTTCTAGGGGGTCAAAGGCCACGGCCCCCACAGCAACAAAGCATAGAAACATTCAAAAAACAGTATTAAGAACAGAAATGAAGGAAAGATCAAAGGGGTTTCATTTATGTAATATTCTGTTCCTTTAAAAAAAATTCTAAGAACAATATGGTATAATGTTAAGTAATTATGTAATGTAATATCAGAGATTAATGCAAGTTTCCATAATTTTATTATTCTGTGTATTAAATAGTTAATCTGAGGTGAGAGGATTACCGAGTCCAGGGGTTCGAGACCAGTCTGGACAACTTGCTAAGACCTCATCTCTACAATAAATCAACAAATTAGCTGGGCATGGTGGTGTGCATATGTAGTTCCAGCTACTTGGAAGGCTGAGGTGGAAGGATTGCTTGAACCCAGCAGGTTGAGGCTGACGTGTCTGTGAGTGTGTCACTGCACTCCAGCCTGGGTGACAGAGTGAGACTTCAATTAAAAAAAAAATTAATAAAATACAGGAAGTTAAAATATGTTTAAATTAGGAGTAAGCAAAATGAAAAGTTAGAGTAAGAAAATAGATATAACTTTAATGTTAGTCACCATTCATTCTTAACACATACATATGTCTCTCAGGTTCATTCAATTTCTAAAGAGAATTATTTACAAGTCTTTCTGTTTCCCTCATCCATTCATTCGCCCAATCATTTGTAGACCCTTAATTGAATTCCTCTTTTTTCTACATTCTGTAACCTGTGTTTTTTTCCTCCCCATAACCTGTTTTAACAGAATCCAAGCTCCAATTCTTTCTGTGACTCATTAGGATGTTGAGTCTTCGTTCTGAAGTTTCCATGTTACATGCTAAATAAAAATTTTGTAACTTTTCTCCTATAAACAAAGCCCATATTATTGTTGTGAGAATTCGACTCCTCAAAGGTTGGCCCGAGGGACTCAGTTTCTAGTTCGCTAGTGGCCAGAGGACACCTTCAATTTCTCACTACGTGACTCTCCATCATGTCATCCTACCTCACCAAACCATGCAAGGTGCTATCTACTGTCTACTAGCATAAAATAAGTCATGATCTAGACATGTAACCTAGACATAGGAGTGACTTTCCATTACTGTTAACATCTATATTCATCAGAAGCAATTCATATATTTTGTCCACACTCTAAAGGAGGAAAGGCAACACAAAGGCGTAAATACCAAGAGGATGGAAACAAAAATACCAAGAGAATTGAAAAACATCCTGGGCCTGTCATAGTGACTCAAGCCTGTAATCCCAGCACTTTGGGAGGCCGAGGCGAGAGAATTGCCTGAGCTCAGGGGTTTGAGACTAGTCTTGGCAAGACCTCATCTCTACAATAAATCAAAAAAATTATCCGGGTGTGGGATGTGTTAGCATGCGCCTGTAGTGCCAGCTACTTGGAAGACTGAGGTGGAAGGATCACCTGAGCCCAGCAGATTGAGGCTGGGGCCCTGAGCATGCCACTTCACTCCAACCTGGGCAACAGAATGAGACTCTGGCTTTAAAAAAAAGAAGAAAAAACATCCTGGAGACTACTACCATAAATATATTCTATATTTATCCACATATTTATAATTTCTAAAGATTTTCATTGCCTTAGGATATACAATTTTCTCTTTTATCATTTTCTTTCCATCGGGATAATTTTTTATAATATGTTTTATAGTGTTGTTCTGCTTACAATATACTTTTTAAAATTCTTTTACCTTCTTTCTTTTTAAAAATTTTCTTCAAAAATTTCAATTAACTCTCATTTTTAAATGTTATTTTCACTAATATAGAATACTAATTTTTTTGTTCTTTCTTCAGCACTTTCAGCCATCTTAATATGTGCATGTTTTTTTCTTTAAATACTTGAAAATAATTTTAATACTAGTTTTTAAATTATTGTCTTCTCGTTCCATCATCTCTATAATTTCTGGAACTTCTTGTATCACAGTATATGTATGGGTTATATTGTCTTGCTTTTTGTATTCCAGTGGTTTTTTTTTTTTGTAATTTTATTATTTTTTTTATTACTTTTTGAGTTGGAGTCTCACTCTGTCGCCCCAGACTGGAGTGCAGTGGCCACTCCCAGCCACCGCAGCCTCGACCTGCTGGGCTCCGGCGATCCTTCCGTCTCAGCCTTCCGAGTAGCTGGAATTACAGGCATGCGCTACCACTCCCGGCTGATTTTTTTGATTTATTGTAGAGATGAGGTCTCGCTGCCCCGGCGGGTCTTGAACCCACCGACTCAGGCAATCCACTCACCTCAGCCTCCCAAAGGCACGGGATTACAGGCTGAGCCACCGAGCCCGGCTGTTGTTGTTTTTATTATTGGATTTATAACATTGTGACTATTACATTGTTCTATGCCTATCTTTATTTCTTCTCTTTTAACAGTACCAGACTTTTTTTGGCAAGAAGATAAGTGATCTCTATATTAATTTGATTTCCCTGCAGCTTGCTTCATTTTGTGAATAATTTTCTTTCTTTTTTTTTTGAATTGGAATCTCACTCTGCTGCCCAGACTGTAGTGCAATAGCACCCTCATGGTCACTCCAGTGTGGACTTGCTGGGTTCCAGCGATTCTTCCACCTCAACCTTCCAAGTAGCCAGAACTACAGGCACAAGTGCTACCACACCCGGCTAATTTTTGCTTTATTTTAGAGACAAGTCTCGCCAAATTGCCTGGGCTGATCTTGAACACAAGGGCTCAGTCAATCCACTCACCTCGGCCTCCCAAGGTCATGGGATTACAGACTGAGCCACCAATCCGGCCAATAATTTTCAAAAAATGAGTTTTTTTTATATTTCATTTTAGAGATATTTCAGTCCTACTACTAAGACACATCACTTTCTTTTTAAAATATATTTTTAATTTTTCTCTTTTTAAAATTTATTTTTCTTTTTTAATTTTTCTATGATGTATCATTTTCTAAGACTTTCATTGTATGCCTTAAATGATCATCAAGTGCTTTCTTTTTTTTCTTTGAGTCAGAGTTTCTCTCTGTCACCTAGGCTGGAGTGCAGTAGCACACACACAGACACATAATGTAATTGCTTTAATGTATTTACATAATGTAATTGCTTTAAAAATTATTAGTTTTAACAGGAAAAAGTTAAATTTGCATTTTTTGTAAAAAATGTTCAAAGTAGGGGAAAATAACTCCTTCAGATCAGATGAGGCATATGTAATGCCTTGTGTTGTTCAAATTAAATTACCTCTTATTACTAGAAATTTTTTCAGTGATCATGTTTATTATAATGGGAGTTGTTTGTTTTTCTACCATACATGAAAGAAATGTTTTAAAGGACTAAAAAGATAACAACTAACTGGATAGAGGCAGAAGAGCGTGAACTTCAACAATTATCCTTCGATGGCCTTCAATTTTGGATATGCTAGAGGTACTATATCTGAGAAACTAATGTTTTATTCACCTATCTCATCATAAATAGTCACAATGTTTTAGATTTAATTTGTGAGACAGCAGGATCCTTTTTGCTAGATTCTCTAAAACAACAAGAAAAATCTTCAGAAATTTTAAGAATGAATGAACTTTTTAAAGAAACTGATTATACCTTAACCTTCATCCTTCATAGGTGTTATATTTGACAGTACTTTATTTCTTTCTGAAGCACTATATATGCTTGTCTCTGAAATTAAATGTTGTAATATATACTTGATTCAGTAGTTCTCTGCAAACAAAGCATTCTTTACTTGCATTATAAGTCAGTATCTATTATTTGTTCTATTTACTATATTTCATTCAATCACATCACTCTTGATACTGTCTTATGTATGAAAACTAAATCTAAAATTTGTCAGCTAAACTGTCTTTTCTCATTCTAGAGAGAAAAGTACATTGACATATACACAAGTTTTAAATGAAACACATGTCATATGTTCTATAATATAATATTCAGAAACAAACTAGCAAAGCATTAATGCTTTGTACAAGTCTGATGTAATGGTGTTTAGTATAAGTCTGATGTACAAGTCTTTTTTGTACAAGTCTGATGTAATGGTGTTTAAAATAAAATATTATTTTAATCAAAGGAATTTTATTCTACAGTATAGTAGTATGAAGCCCAAAATTAAATATATCTTATAACCAAAATTAGAATTTATTGAATTGGTATTTGACTAGCAAAACAAGTTGCAAAAAAGTCAGAAAAAGATAAATAGCATCTTGATGGTTTCGTTCTAAAGAGATGCATTAAAAGTTTCTTCATGATTTACACACATTGAATTATTAGTGAGCACATTTCTCTAAGACTAATAAGAACTTTGGTTTCCTAGCTCTTACAACAGAGGAACTGGAATTCAAAAGTCATAGTTATATAGGAATACTTGTTGCCATCGTTTATATATGATGGTTTAGTCCATTTGAACAGCTAAAGTAACTGTTATGGGCAGAATTGTGTCCTCCCAAAATTCATATTATTAAAAGCCCTAAGTTCCCTAAATTCCCGTACTTCAAACTGTGACTCTATTTGGAGATAGGGCCTTGAAAATGATAATTAAATAAAAATAAGAAATTAGAGTAGATCTTGATTCAAACTGATCAGATCAAGAAAAAGAGATTAAAACACTCAGGGTGCTCACATAGGAAAAAAAAATGTGTGTGTGAGTGTGTGTGTGTGAACACCGTGAGAAGGTGTCTAGCTACAAGCCAAGAATTGATGACTCAGAAGAAACAAAATCCACTAATACCTTAATTTTGGACTTCCAATGTTCAAAATTATGAGGAAATAAATTTTGATTGTTTAAACCACCCACTCTAGTATTTTGCTATTAGCAAACTAAAATAATAATTGTATTTTTAAATGCTTCATAATATGTTTATAACTGATTGCCATAGTTATTAATAAACACTAACTTACTGGCATATGTTCTATGCAAAATGTTTATTCTATACTTTTCTCTGACTTTGATATAAATTTCATTTTTATTAGACTATGGCCTCTCAGCATAAATTAATGTGGAAACATCTACAGTTCAAATCATTGTTTTACTATGTTAGAAATTAAGGTCATGCTAGGATCCTTCCTGAGGAAAAAAAAAATCTGCAACAAACACAACTTTTTTGTTTGTTTGTTTTTGAGTTGGAGTCTCACTCTGTTAACCAGGCTAGAGTGCAGTGGCACACTCACGGCCACTGCAGCTTCAGACTTGGACTGAGGTAATTCTTCTCCCTCAGTCTTCCAAGTAGCTGTCATTACAGGCATGTGTCATAATGCCCAGCTAATTTTTTTGATTTATTGTAGAAACTAGGTCTCACCAAGTTGCCCAGGTTGGTCTTGAACCCGTGGGCTCAGGCAATCCTCTCACCTCGGCCTCCCAAAGTGCTGAGATTATAGGTGTGAGCTATCACGCCTGGCCACAAATAAATCTTAAAAAAAAAAGAACAAAATCATAAATTTCACAGCAACCTGGATGGAACTAGAGTCTATAATACTGAGTGATCTCTCACAGAAACAAAGATCTGAGTATCACATGTTCTCATTCATATAGTGGACCTTGAACATCTATCATAATACTATAAGAAAAGAACTGACAGTGGTGGGAAACTATGGGGGGTTAGGGAGGCGAAGGGAGGTGGGACTAATGGTAGTCAATATCTGTCTGGGGACAGGGAGACACCCCTTATTAACAAGGGTGCCTGAACAATGCACATTTGTATACCTAACACTTAACTGTACCCTACAATTTTATAATTAAAAAAAGTTTTAAAAAAGTCAGCTTTATTTTAATATATTTGAGATCAGCTATCATACATGAGGTACCCATAATCCCATTTTTGGTATGAAATGAAGTTTAAATTCTTTTTAAGGTTAATATACATTTTTGAGTAGTTAATTTTAATTTTCCCCAAGGTATAGGAGGGGCCAAAGCCAAGAAACATGGTGGCCATAACTCAAAGAGTCATGTGGGCACACTAGAGTTTAACAAAGCAATGACCAATTTTTAATTTAATATAAAAATAATATAGTTTAATTAAATATAAATTATTTTAATATAACATGATGGGAAATTGACTAACTAGAACCCTTAGTATGAACATTCTAATGGTTTTTATTGGTTGGTAGATAACCCAGAAACTTATTTTTCAAGAATATTGTAACAGCACAGTCGTTTATCATTTAGAATGGTTGCTGTAAATAATATGGAAATTTATGAGTTTCTGAAACACAGTTAAAGAGAGGTTAGTTACATAGCTCCTCTTCTTCCTCTGCTGAGTGATCAACCAAGTACAGATGGTCCCCAACTTATGTTTTGACTTACAGTGTTTCGACTTTACTGTAGTGTGAAAGTAATACACATTCAGCAGAAACTGTTGGGTGTCTACCCATACAACAATTCTGTTTTTTACTTTCAGTATATTTTTAAATAAGTACACGAGATATTCAGCACTTTATTATAAAATCAGCTTTGCGTTACAGGATTTTTGCCACTGCAAGCTAATGTTAGTGTTCTGAGTAGTTTTAAGGCAGGACAGGCTAAACTATGATGTTATGCAGAGGCAAAAGAAAATCCACTATTATATCAGCAGACCTGCACAGTTGAAGCTCATATTGTTCAAGGGTCGACTGTATAAGGGTCCAAATATACAGTCAAAAATTATTGAAAAGAAGACTGAATTGTCATCTTAATTAAAATCACAGAATATATATTTTGAAAAAATGGACTGAAGGACTGAAATGGGCACATATACCTTTGGTGTGGCACCTAAAACCCTTTCAACAAATACAGAAGGCATAAATAATAAAATATGGGTTGATAATGTACACTAATACTTATGAGTTGAAAGGTGTTTCTAGAATAAGCTTATTCTGTGTTTTTACTTAAATTGAATTATTTTTTAATTTAAATGCTACTGGAGAAATAGTCTGTGGTTGAATTGCCTAATACATAATGAGGTGGCCATTATGTGTGTATCGAGGATTCTGCCTCTATTATTCTCTAATTGGAGTTGAGCTAAATCTACCCTTCAGCCAGTTTTAACAGGTATGCTAAATGTGAACTTATAGAACTTCCCAATCCCTCCTCTAAAATAAATATTAAGCAATACAGAAATCTGGAAAGAAAGCAAAAGGTCATTGTTATGGTTATGACACAGGTAATGATGAAAGTGGAAGCTTTGATTCTCACTAACTTCTTTTCTAATTTCTCCTGTGTGCAAGGCATGAAGGCTGGGAAACAACTGAAGATTAAAGCCATTGGATTTCCTAATAGCTTCAGCCATACTCAGTATGGAAAATATACAATAAGATTTTTTTTTAATTGATTAGCTTTTGTATTAGATTTTGTCATTACATTTTTATTTCTGAGTTTATCTAAGAACAATGTATATTTATAGAATAGCCTCCAGGACATATTTTGCAGTTTTCTCCAAAGAGATATTTGAATTTACTGTCATACTGGCACAACTTAGTGAGTGAAGACATATGCTTGATAGTTTTTTTGTTTTTGTTTTTTTTGAGTTGGAGTCTCACTCAGTTGCTCAGGCTGGAGTGCAGTGGCACACTCATGGCCACCACAGCGTCGACCTGCTGGGCTCTAGTGATCCTTCTGCCTCAGCCTTCCACATAGCCAGAACTATAGGCATGCATTACCATGCCTGGCTAATTTTTTTATTTATTGTAAAGATAAGGTCTTGCCAAGTTGCCCAGGTTGTTCTTGAACTCATGGGCTCAGGCAACCCCCTCACCTTGGCCTCCCAAAGTGCTGGGATTACAGGCTTGAGCCACCACACCTGGCCTGACTTGATAGTTTTTAAGAATAAATGGGTGCACTGCATGAACATTTTCATAATAATTGCTTACTTGGGAAAAAAAAATGTAGGAACTGTTAACACCCATAAGAAAATTGGAGGATAGCTGATAACTTGTCATTTTTCTCTCTTTATGTTTTCTATAATTCTTTTTTTTCAAATGTGGGGCTAGAGTTGAACTTAGTTTACCAGTGGAGGGATTTATCACTGTACAATGTGAGATATCCACATAACCAATTTTTTCCAAGTAGAATACAGTGCCTGGAGACAAGTGAAAAACAGATTGCCACTGCTTTTGTCTTGGGTGTTTGATATTTCTCTACAAGCAAAAGTGAAAATGGATAGAGTCTTAAAAAACAAAAACAAAAACAAAACCCAGAAAAAGAACCCAGATAGTCTAAAGAGAAGAGGATATAGAAATTATATAGTGATTTCTTGTCAGTAATGGCTCTCCTTTGGACTTAGGGGTAGAATATGTCCAACTGACAGTTTATTTGACCTGAAATCATGTTAGGAGAATATTGTTTGCCTAAATTTTACCCATGGTATGAATTTTGGCTTTTTGCCTTTAAAACAGTTTTTCTTTTTTACTTAGAATATTTTTAGCTAACATTCTGTCTTTTTTTATGATGACTGGCTTTAACCACCGAACTTAGCTAATGTACCAAAAGAGAAAAATAAAAATGATTTTTCTGTCATCAAACTAAATGCACAAAAGTGTATCATAATTAAATACTTTGAAAATGTTCAAAATAAAGTGCTTGGATTTTCAATAAAAATAATTTGTTTAAAAATCTTTATATAAGCAAATTGAAGACATAAAATGCTAAAATATTTGGATATTTGGCAATTGAATAAGTTTTTTTGATAATAATTCCTCAGCATTCTTTGGGTCCTATAACATTCCTCTATGTACCTTTATGTCTTTTCTTAACCAGAAAATAACTTAATTACTTATACTTAATAATATTTTAATTTTAAGACATAATAAAAAATATTAAAAGATGTAACGTCTTCTCTATTGATAAAGAAACCTAGCAAATTTAGACCAGTCACATCATAATCATTTCATATTCAGGAATCTGACTATTGGTTACCAGTTGCTATAATGGTTCTCCAAGATATTCTACTATAGTATTGTAATTAAATTTTAATTGTGCATTACAAAGTTTTCAGAGTACAGAGGATTGACTATTGCATAACACCGAATGATGGGTCTTTTATTATAAATGTTATTTTATTAATGTACAACACACAACTCACAGTACACAAAAGATAAAAATGTCTCAAAATGCTAGTTCTTTACTCTCAATTTTCATAGTTTTAAAAAGGTTTTTCATATGGTAAGTCTATTTGTCTAAAATAACATGATAGGCAAATAGAAAACTTTGGGTAAAATCCACTTAAGTGTGTTGAGTATGACACTAACTACTCTGTATAAACAAATCAACAGTCTATGCCAACCAATCTTTAAATAAAATAATTACAGAGATTGTCACTATTGAAAATATTTCACAAAATTACATACCTCCAAAATTGAGTATTTAAACAAAGAAGAAATCTATATATTCATTAGTAAAGAGTGATAATTCCAGATAAGTAAAATTATTCATAAATTGGTTATTTATAGTTAAATATGCTTAAAGGGAAATCATAAGGTTATACCAGACCAAAGAGCTTGGGTTCTTTGGCTAGTGATATGTTGTAAAACTTCAAACTAAATATTATCAAAGTAATATTGTGCTTAAAAGAATTATCATTTATATGTGATAATACAAAGTTTTATAGCAACTTTGTATTATACTTCTGAAGATGTATGTGGAAAATTTGTAGTAAACAAGGCATCAAATGAGGGCATGAAAATGAGAAAATCAGGGCAAACATGCACCCCCTCCACATGGACAGAAAATAAAAAGAAAATGAGAAAATTCAGTCTTGAATACTTAGACCAACCTTAGTTATACAAAAATATTAGTTGCAATTTTTAATAACCATAAGCTTTGTAGGATATAATCACAGTGTTTACATTACCTGTCTAAATAGGAAAAAGAGAACATAATTAAAGAAAAATTATATTCTAGTGACTTCAGAATCACTAAGTTTTAAAAGTAAGTGGATTATCTAAGTAACAATTCTTTCTATATTTGTGCTAATATTAAATGAGAAGTAAAAACTATAAAGATAATGGTTAATAGGCGCAAAACTACCTTAAGTGTAGTTCCTTCAAAATTGGTTTGCTATAGGAAATTGATTGTGTCACTTTCAATTAAAAAATATTTACCTGTGGCCATTGCCTTGCTAAGCTATGGTGTGGCCATGTACTCTTTAAGCAATGGCCAGGCCATGTTTCCTGGCTTTGGCCTCCTCCCTACATTGGGGAAGTGAATCACTTCCTTCTTTCTCTCTCTCTTCCTAATTTAGTTTTTAAATAAACTATATTTCCTAATCTAAAAAAATTTTTTTACCTGACCTTTCATGTAAACATTAATATAGATTTTATGTATTGAATACCTCAATGGGCAAAACACATTCAGACCCTCAGTACAGATTTCCCCCTTGCATACGTGCAAAATGTTAATTCGTAAAGCTTGACTTGACAGATTCTTATTAAAACCAAATAAACAATATTGGTCTTCTTCAAAAACAGCAGTCAACTAATAGACATGATATTTGAAGACGCATAGGACCATTGAAAAAGTTTTACTTTTCTTCCTCTCTTTTTCTACCTCCCTGTCTCCCTTCTTTCCTTTCTTCTCCATTCTTTCCTCCATTCCTCCCTTCTTTCTTTCTTCATCCCCTTTCTCTGTCTTCCTTCCTTCCTTCCTACTTTTCTTAGTTTTCACTTTTTTATTTCTCATTCATTTTGTCTCATATTTGAAAGATATTCTCTTAGACATTGTATTTATGACATTCTCAAAAAATTACTAATTGTGTCACAAGATGAATTAATTTCTCCACTCCACTGATAATTCACAAAAATATGATGCTTTCATCTACAGTCAAGGTTTAGGATTTAAACTCTGTTCTTTCCACCAAATAAGGACAGACCATACTGATATTACAGTCTATATATAGGGACTGTGGAAATCCAAGCTCCTAAAATAAAACTTGATGTTATTTGATAAATGAGTGAATGAGTACAAGAAAAAAATAAGAAAAATAGCAGTGCATATATGTATATGTATATATATATATTTTTTTCAAGTAGATTAACTTAACTTACAAGGACTTTCAGTTAAATATGGTAGCATATACATTTAACTCCTCTCTCTCTCTTTAAATAATGCCGAAATGAGACCTGAAAGATGAAATATGAAACAACTCATAAATGCAAAGAGAATGGGAGTAGAAACAGCAAGACATGATAGTCATAAAATATGGGTAGAGCAGTTATAGAAACTGAGAATGTGATACTGTATAGGCGGTTATTAATATAAAGAACAAGACACTTTGAGATTGTTTTAAAACTTCTAGAAATAGATTGTTAAAATGCTTTCCTCTCTTAGCCTTCACAATCAGGACATTCCTATATATACAATGTGTAACACAGAAAAAATTTGAAACGAGAATTTTCCATACCTTGTTGCATAAGGCACAACCAGGAAGAAGAATAAAAGATGGGCAAAAATGGGAGGATTAGGCACATATCCACATTCCTATTCAAAGCGACTCTGCCTCCATCCCTTTATTGATAGCTTAGAAATTTATTTCTTTTTTTAATCAATATTTTTATTATGATTTTGTGGGGTACAGTTAAGGGTTAGGTGTACAATTACGTTTCATTCAGGCACCCTGTTGATAAGAAGTGTTTCCCCATCCCCAGACAGATATTTGCTACTGTTAATCCCATCCCCCCCCCCCATAGTTTCTGTGAGAGGTCACTCAGTATTATAGACTCCAGTTCCATCCAGGTTGCTGCATAATTCATGATTTTGTTCTTTTTTATGGCTGTGTCGTATTCCATCGTGTATATGTACCACATTTTTTAAATTCAGTCCTCTTTTAATGGGCAGCATGGCTGTTTCCAGGTTCTTGCTATTGTGAACAACGCTGCGATAAACATATGTGTGCAGGTATCTTTTTTATAGAGTGATTTGAGTTCTTCAGGGTATATTCCCAGTAGGGGGATTGGGGGATCATATGGAAGGTCGATTTTTAGAGCTTTTAGGAATCGCCACACTATACTTAAAAAAATGTAGCCTAATAAGTGAGGAAGGATAAGCAAAATCAGTGTCATCAAGTATATGTCTATATATTCTCACTTTAGATAGTTCAGGGTTTAGCTCTGTGCCAGGATCATATCCCCCTATACAGGAAACTGGTTGCTTTTGTTTTTAGAGGTGAAGAAAAGTTCCACAAATAGAATTTATAAATACTATGAATGTGTGGACAATCTTCAACTAATCAATAACATTAATCTCTCAAATGATAAAGCCCTACCCATTAAGTCAAAATCTGAATAAAAAGAGCAAAGTAATTTAAATGTAGAACAGGAGGAAACAGTAATATAGCAAGTACAGAAGAAAATATAGGACTTTAAATAATATTTAAGAATTGGATATGAGGGAAAAAAAATGACCAGAGAGTAAGAATAAGCGCTCAATTTTAAAATGATTAAAACTTTGTCAAAATATTCAAGTTTGAAAAACTCTCAGAATAAATAATTTAAAGTAAAAATTCCAATTAATTATTCTACCCTTTACCTCTAGCAACCACTAGCCTACTCTTTAATTTTGTGAAATTAACTTTTCTAGCCCTCATATATGAGTGAGAATATTCAGTTTTTTAAATGTTTCTGTGCCTGTCTCATTTGTTTGTTTGTTTGTTTGTTTGTTTGTTTGTTTGTTTGTTTGTTTAATTGGAGTCTCTGTCGCCTAGGCTGGAGTGCAGTGGCATGCTCACAGCCACGGCAACTTGGATCTGCTGGGCTTAGACGATCCTTCCACCTTAACCTTCGAAATAGCTGGAACTACAGGTGTGCACCACCATGACCAGCTGATTTTTTATTTATTGCAGAGATGAGGTCTCGCCATGTTGCCCAGGTTGGCCTGGAAGATTGCCATGAGCTCAGGCAATCTTCTCACATCCACTTCCCAAAGTGCTGGGATTACAGGTGTAAGCCACCTTGTCCAGCTGCCTGTGTTATTTAACTTAACCTAATCTCAAGTCCAATTAACTCCAAATTCATCTATGTTGACTTAAATGACAGTCATTATTTTTATGACTACATAGTATTTCATTGTGTATACCACGTTTTGAAAAATGTATCAATCTGCCTATGGACCCTTAGGTGAACTCCATATCTTGGCTATTGTGATGTTTCCAACACAAAGAAATGATAAATGTTTGAAATAATGACTATGCCAATTACCCTGATTTGATCATTACCCAATGCACACATGTATAGAAGTATTGCACTGTATACCTTAGATATATACAATTATGTATCAATCAAAATAATATTAAAAGAAAAAAGCAAAAATTCCAAAATTTAGCTCAAAAATTCAAAAAGTTAAAAATGAGAAAATGAGACAACAAAAAAATTAGAGAACTGATCTCTGTAGTACAGTGCCCAGCTATCAAAATGATGTAGTAAGAATTTGTCAAAATATTTTAATTGAATCTCTGGAATAATTATGTTTTTAATATCACCAATGGCATATCACTAAGAAATTTTGGAGCCAAGAAATTTTAAAACATTTCAGCAAATGGAAAATAAAATTGGAGGAACAAAATAGTGCTTAGAATTTTTGCATGCAATACTGGAACTGGAAAACAGTGGAACAAAATCTTCAGGAATTCAGGGAAATGTTATAAATTCTATCAAATAATAATTTTATATCCATACAAAAGAAAGGATAGAATAAAGGTAATTTCTCTCTTACTTTTTTCTTATTTTTAGAAAACAGGATTTATTGATAGGACAGAAAACTCGCACAGTGTGGGGGGACCTGAAGGGTGATAAATGTTCATATTTGATAAATGTTCATATATCACAACTTTATCTTCATCATTTTCCCTAAAATATACTACAAAGAGCAAATAAGCTATTTGAAATGAGAAATCCAACACAGGATTAAAACAAACAAAAATTTATAAATTTCAGCTGAGAAGCTGGTCATAGATTCCTATGTAAGTAATGGGACAAATATTTAATATGTTTGTATTTTAGATAATAGTGAGAAACTTAAGCACAATACAAAGTTTGGAAAGAAATAGAGATAAGCACATAAAAGTGAGCACATTAAATGGCAAATTTTAAATTCTGAAAAATTGTAAGAAATATATATATATAGCCAATATTCACAATAGGGGCTTATATTTGAAAAATTATATTAAGGTAGGTAACAATACATATTGGCTTCAGGACAATGCACGAGTAACTAATTGAATAAATGATTATCATTCACAATCAATAAAAGAAAATCAACTTAAACTCTACTGTGAAGAGGGAAACAGAGTTGAAGCAGTGCAAATACATATTAAAATTATGGGCATATGTTTTAAAAATCAATAATAAGCAACTTGAAATTCTCTTTATAAAATTCATCCTGTATCTACTTTTGAATTGCTCATAATATTCATTTTTTGTGTATAAAGGTCAAGAAGTTTCAAGAAATAGAAAACAAGAGAAATCAAGGTGTTATAGAAATTACCATATTGATATAAGAATCTGATCAATAAAATTAGTAATGGACATCATACAATGTAACTAACTTAAGGATAACATTAACAATGAAGTCAAAGGACAAGGAATAGGATGAGGCAGGTGAGTCTTTTTCCTGGGGTATAGAATTTAAACTTTTGTCAAGTAACTTAATGTTCAAAACAGTATTTTAATGAAAACTTTAAAAGATTATACAAAAAAACCATGAAAAGCCAAAGATCATATTAAGACATTTAAAATGTATTTGTGACTACTTTGTGATCACCACTATATGTGGGGCAAGAATAACGTTATTACTAGAAGAAACAGGAGACTGACCTTAACTGGAGCAGCAGCAGGAGTGATGACTAGTGTGATGATAATGCCATGCTTCAAGTAGGATGAGGTGCAAGAGATTTTCAGGTTATGATGATTTTACTTCCTTTGTTTAGTCTCTCTTAATAAGGAGAAAAAATAACTTTACGAAAGACTTAGAAACTAAGACAATGAATGAGCATAATATCTGATGTTTTTGGTCAGAAGTGGTGGCCATCCCACTACTACCACAAGAAATGAATTTTGTAGCAAGCAATGACTGAGAACTCTTTGGGCAGAGATATGTATTACTTTTCTAGCAGTTTGAGCATTATTAAAGATGATTCAAGTTTGCACATAAGAGCTCAGTCTAGAAGTCTCAGAAATCATCAGCTTTTATCAGTGATTTACACAAGCCAACCATGCAATTTGCTAACAAACATTTGGTAATTTTCAATTGTATTCATGGTCTTCATAATTTATTGTGTGAGGTGAAGGGCACTGAAGAATAGAGAAGTATATCTATTATAAATCCAATGTCACATTTGAGGAATTTCCAACTATGATGATGAGAGAAAATTGGAGAAATTTCTAGGATTGGCAAAATCTTTGCAAACAAAAAAATAGTAAGTTGAATTGATCAAAACTATCATTTCAAGGCTCCAGATAAAAACCAAAGGCAGATAGCAATTTGAAAAGCATTTATTCATGTAAAATGACAGACCTTTATGAAAGTAAAACACTGATCTGTGACCTTCCTAACTAAGGTATCTCCTGTTTTCCCATAGTTGATACAGGGTGCAGAATGTATCTGGGACTGGAGCAACATACTATAGCTTTGTTCTCTAATAGTAGTGACTTTAATAGAAAATAAATGGTTAAAGCCCGAGGTTGTGGCCTTGGTTGGAATTAGTGCAATCAGCCAGAAATTTTACCAAGATATACTGACACGAAGGATTTTTAGAAGGACTATATATGCTCTTCAGACATACCAAGTTATTGAGAAACTGCATACATGCCTAACAGAGACCCAAGAGGGCCTGGTGGCCAGTGCAGAATGTAAAAAACTGAACAAGTGGCTATATTTTGAACGTGCTTCCCAAACTAACTCAGCAAAGAGTGGAAGTCTTGCAAGCTTGAGGTGTTTAAGTTCTATCTCTTTCCAAATCATTGCCTGAACATTAAACTACACAGATACAAGACTAATGCTTTGGAAATCAAGGTAAAAATGAGAAGAGAAATATAAATATTAGGTAGAAACATCAGTGGGCATGCATAAAAAAAAACCTAGTCCAGTAGTCCAAAATTTGAGTTTGGATATCGCTTGAAAACCAACAAACAAATATGTCTCCTAAACTCAGTGTCTAGAAACTGAGTGGGCTTGGATGTTGGCATTATCAGACAATGGCCCATGATTATCAATAAATATATGAAAATAATTTAGAAATATATTATATCATAAATATGTTCAAAGAAATTAAGAAAAATGTGCTTTAAGTATCACATGCTATATTATATATATATATATGTCTTTCTAAAGCTCTGTTTAAAACAATAGGCAAGCCAGGCATGGTGGAGCATGATGTAGTTCCAGCTACTTGGAAGGCCGAAACAGAAGGATTGCCTGAGCCCAGCAGGTGGAGTCTGTGGTGGCCAGGAGCATGCCCTTCAGTCTGGGTGACAGAATGAGACGCCAACTCAAACAACAACAACAAAAAAGTTAAAAGCAAATAATTTACAACTGGTAAGTTGGACTTTATTAGCTTAATAAATAATATGATCTTAAATATAAATACATTTTAAAAAGTTAAAGTGACAATGATTTAAAAAATACAGTAAACTTGCATAGAGTAAACCAGTTATATTTGTATGTCATTTTCCAATGGTTTAATATTAGACTGGATACTGAGGAAATTTCTGTTTTTATAATATTGAAACTTTTCTTTTATGAATTTTAGAGACAAGTTTTAATTATATAAAATACATCTGTATTAAAATTAGGTCACCGTATTTATGATGATTGCATACTTATTATTTTCAGTACAAATTATATTTTATTCAAGCAATTTTTTTTGTTATTTTATGAAAACTTATATTCAGGCAACTTACTTGACAAAAAATATTATACAAATTAGGACAAACACATGCCACTTAATGAAAGACTTTAAAAAGTAGAACGACCTCTGTGGAATTAAAATTTGAATGAATAATTCTCCTGCTGTTATTAGTACAGATGAAATATGTGGGTTTCAGTAGAAACACATGGGATTTCTAATTGTTCATAGTCAAATTCCCTTTGATTTCTTTAATCTATTTTTCTTCTTTGATCTCCCATCATCTGCAGTATAGTACTGTATTAGTGGTTTTTATTAATGGCAATTTTTGTTTACTAAGAAAATTAATATCTAAATACCTGAGTTTTGCATATGAGTATATAAAATTACCAGAGCTATGAGTAAAAGCATTTTCTTTTGCATAAGTGCTATTCTTAAAAACAAAACTGCAATACTTAAGAATACACTATTATTCAGAGAAAGAGTTTCATATTTTGCAAAGACACACCTGCTTTAAATGTATTTAATCATATATATATATGTGATATATATATATATACGCACAATACACTCCATATCAGGGGTCCTCAAACTATGGCCCACGGGCCACATGCGGCCCGCCGAGGACATTTATCCGGCCCGCCGGGTGTTTTTGCCGTTTTAACTTGTTACGACTAGCAGTGACAAATATGGAACCGGACATTGACCATCTCATTAGCCAACAGCAGGCCCATAGTTCCCACTGAAATACTGGTAAGTTTGTTGATTTAACTTTACTTGTTCTTCATTTTAAATATTGTATTTCTTCCCGTTTTGTTTTTTCACTTCAAAATAAGATATGTGCAGAGTGCATAGGAATTTGTTCAGTTTTTTTTTTTAAACTATAGTCCGCCCCTCCAACGGTCTGAGGGACAGTGAACTGGTCCCCTGTTTTAAAAGTTTGAGGACCCCTGTTCTATATGATAGTAATTAGCGTCTATCAGTCAAGACTCTACAAGAGAGAACTTAGTATTTTGAATAAATATCAGACTGAAATTTGCTGGGTTGTAGGTTTAAAAAATCTTATATTAATTAGACAAGTATATTACATTGACTATGCATTTGGCTTGAGCAAACCCAATTGAGTGAATAGGCTTTGAAGATATAGGCAAATAAATATTTATTTACTTGAGGTTAAATACATTAGTCAACATAGGGAGTGTGATTTAGGCTTGAACACAAGTCTATACTGTTATTTACTTATTTATTTATTTTTTTTTAGTTGGAATCTCACTCTGTTGCCCAGGCTGGAGTGAAGTGGCATGCTCATGGCCACTGTAGCCATGATCTGCTGGGCTTCCACCTCAGCCTTCCAAGTAGCAAGAACTACAGGCACAAGCCACCATGCCCAGCTAATATTTTTTCATTTATTGTAAAGATGAGGTCTCATTAAGTTGCCCGGGCTGGTCTTGAACCTGTGGGCTCAGGCAATCCTCTCACCTCAGCCTCCCAAAGTGCTGGGATTATAGGTGTAAGTCATCGCACCCGGCCTTACCTTTCTTAAGATATCCTTGACTTTATTAAGTTTTCTCATAAAATATATGTCTCATATTGAACCAGAAAAAAAATCAGTGTGCCAATATATTCAGAAATTAGCAATTAACCAAGTTTTTAGACTCTGCATAAAATGTTAAATTAGTTTTACATCGATTGGAAATTAAAATAATATTATTGTGTGCAAAATTAGTAGAAAGTTATTCATCTTTAGACATAATTCTATTGTATGCAATAATGCCTTTTGTGTATCTCTTTACCTTGATTACCCCTATACTAACAGTATGATAAGTCATATGTCCTTACCATAAGAAACTATAAAATTACTATTATTTTTTAAACTCAGGCTTGGGCTAGATACAGGGCATGTTTCCCCCATTAAAGATGGTCTCCATACAAATTGGGGTGAGGAAGTGAGCACATTACAGAATAGAAGACAACGCTTTAGTAAAAGTGATGGCAAGAAGAGAAGCATGCAAGAGGGCAGATTTTTCAAGAATAAGTTTTTGCAAACAGTTTTATGTACTGGACAACTGATAGATATTCTGCCAAATAAGGAAGACATCGGAAACATTAGAAAGACCACGAATTGTGCCGATGCAGATCTGAGTTGGAGTCTGTGTTCTACTACTTTTGTGGAATAATTTTATATTTTTTAAATTATATTAAGATATGGCTCTTTGGAAAACTACAAGTTGACATGTGTGATGTCAGGATTAAGACATAGTAAAAATTAATTACCCTTCATAAAATAAGTAAAAACTCTGTTTTAAGGAGCCAGGTCTTCAGTTTTAATGACAAGTGTGTATGTGTGTGTGTGTGTGTGTGTGTGTGTGTGTGTGTGTGTGTGTGTGTGTGTGTTTAGTCCTATCATAAGTCTTTAGTGTAGCTATCTCATAAGAAAATAACTTACAGTTGCATTTGAAAATCAGATGGGGTGTTTCTCATGAATAGAGATGTCACATAATGAATCTTCCATATAATATGAAGGAATTCTTCTCCAGGAGGAATTTCACATGCTTGAAGTCTCCACAATGAAATATTTATACATTAAAATCAATATAAATCTGCAAAATGATTGCAGCAACTTCCTTTAGGACTTTAATAAATACTGATATGCAGATAGATGATAGATAGATAGATAGATAGATAGATAGACAGACAGATAGATAGACAGACAGACAGACAGATAGGTAGACTGTCCTAATTGTTCTAAGTTCAGAGTGCTGACTAAATTTTCTATCTAGTGCCTATCATCACTTCCTACTTTGTATTTGCATTACTACAAAAAGAAATAAATTAAGAAGTATGTGACATTGCGAAAAAGTATGGTATGGCACCATTAAATATTATAATGATATTGTTACCTGAGAAATGTTAGGTAAAGAATTTATTTAGCAGAAAACTTTGATCCCATATGTGAAACATACATTCTCAATATAATATTTGAATGGTCAAATTCAAAAGGGAAATATCAAAGTGCAAAAATTATTTGAGCTATTCAAATAAAAATATTCTCATTTTTTGCTATTTCTCAGAGAAGTGAATTATATTAACCAGAAATACCAAAGAATTTGAAGTAATTCTACATGCATTAACAAGAGCAGGCTTTATGACTTAGAAATCTCAACCTATCCAGATAATATCAAATATTAATTAGGAGGTTCACTGCCACGAAGGTGTGCTCTGGAAGGTAGGCCAAGGTGGGAACTAAAACATTATTTGCTGAATGAATTAGGTGTGTGACACATGAATCCACTCGACCATCCTTGCAAAGCCAGAAATAAAGAAGCGGTTATTCAGGGAAGATCTGCAGATATCCTCTTGTTTGATGATGTGGAACCCTATGACAACACAGGAGACCCAGAAGGATTTTTAGTACTTTTTATCAATTGAAGTACTGCCAGCTAAGGTGAATAAAAACAGAGTATGAATAGAAAGAAGGCTGTCAGACTTCCAAAATTCTATAGGCATGAAAAAGCTGATAGGGCCACATGAACCTTGGGCTCAATATGTGAAGCCACAGGTACAGACGCAGAAGCTGGTGTACTCAAGTGGCCTGAATGCAATACCATGGGACCAGAAGTGGAGCACTGAGCCATAGCAGATTACTTTTAAGTCTTGAAACCTATTTGAATTTGTCTGCTTGATTTTTAACTTGTTTGGGATCCATGTCTTTATTTCTTTCATATTTCTCCCTTGTATAAAGGGAAGGTCTACGACTGTTATTCTATGCTTGTCTGTCCTACCTTTGTATTTTGGAAGAAAATAAGATATTTTCTAGTTTTGTAGGTCCACAGATGAAGACAAATTTTGTCCCAGGATGGATTATAACCAGAGTCTCATCCCTATTTGATTTAAATGATATCAATAATGAGATTTGTGACATTTGAACTTAGTTAGATGAGAGAATTAACTTGAAGTTGATCCAGCAATGGAGTGAGACATGTAGGGACATTGGAATGGTGTGTTTGGAGGCTAAAGGACAGACTGCGGTAGATTGAAGGAGTGTATCAAAAAGATATGTCCACATTCTAATCCTTCATAACTGTGAATCTTTTCTCATGTTTAAATGTGTGAATGTTACTTTGCATGAAAAAAGAAATGTGGTTACATTAAGAGGATTTAGAGGAGAAACTTATTCTGGATTACCCAGGTGGATCATGAGTGTCAAGGCAAATCTATATCAAGAGTCATTCAGCCAAAGACTTGGTAGGAACATGTAGGGTAGGATACACATTAACAGGCCATGTGAAAACAAAAATGGAGATTTTAGTGATGCTGCTAAAAACCCAAGGAATACCCCCCAAATGCCAGCAGCTTGCAAAAGCTGGAAGAGGCAGGAAATAAGAGACTTTGGAATTACAGCCTTAACATTAGAGTCTTCAGAGGGAGTAAGGCTCTGACATAACACCTTAATTTCAGACTTCTGACTTCAGAACTGTGAGATAATTCTTTTATGATATTATTATTATTTGTTGTTATTTTTTGTTTGTTTTTTTGAGTTGGAGTCTTACTCCGTCGCCCATGCTGGAGTGCAGTGGCATGCTTATGGCCACCCCAGCATTGATCTGCTGAGCTCCGGCGATCCTTCTGCCTCAGCCTTCCGAGTAGCCGGCACTATAGGTGCGCGCTACCACACCCAGCTAATTTTTGATTTATTATAGAGATGAGGTCTTGCCAAGTTTCCTGGGCTGGTCTCAAACACTCAGGCTCAGGCAATCCACTCTCCTCGGCCTATGTGTATATATATCTCCTTGGCGTCAGTGTATATATAGTATCTCAAAGTTGTTTTTTTCCCCCCACATCTTGTACTTATTCCTATAAAAACTGAAGTTTGGATTTCTCACATCTTGTACTTATTCCTATTACAATTTGAAGTGCTTGTACATTCATATAGAATTGTGTGTGTGTGTGTGTGTGTGTGTGTGTGTGTGTGTGTGAGTATGACTGTGTGTTTGCATGTTTAATTGCTATTAGAGTAGTACAGCTATTTATAGATGACAAGATCATCACTGGAAAACACTTTTTTTTTTTTTTGAGTTGGAGTCTCACTCTTGCCGCCCAGGCTGGAATGCAGTGGCATGTTTATGGCCACCGCAGACTCAGTCTATTGGGCTTAGGAAATCCTTCCACCTCAGCCTTCCAAGTAACTAGAACTACAGACACATGCCACCATGCAGCCCATACAAAGGGGAATTCCCCCAAACATGATTTATTTATAAAAATTGTGCATTAATTCTTATATATTTAAACTTTAGTTACCTTCTGAATACTCTCCATTTGATGCAATATATCTATCGAGATGCTTTGTCCACTGCTCAGAACAGTTTTTGAACTCATCAGTTTTTATGCTTTTTAGTGCTTCTGCCATTTTTTTGTTTCACCTTGTCCACATCAACAAAATGTTTTCCTCTGTGGACTTTTTTCATCTAGGGAAACAGAAAAATTTGCTCAGGTGAAATCAGGTGAATGGGTAAGGGGGCACAGGTCATGCCATTTCTGGTCAAAAAATGATAAGCACTGTACAGTGTTAGCAGGTGTGTTGTCATGGTGGAAGAACCATCACCTGTTTGCCACAACTTGGGATGATTCTTCTGCAAAACGTGATGCAAACTTCTCAAAACTTCCAGATAAAAACTTTGGTTGACAGTTGATCTGGAGGAACAAATTCTAAATGTCCTGCAAGGACCTACTCTCCAAAGCAACATTCATTTCTTTGGTCCATATATATATATAGGCCTAGGCCCAAGTGCTTCTAATTAGGAATTTTAGATTTTTCTTCCTGAATATAGTAGGAAAATAGCATTACAAATTATAAATGATTTCCCTTATAATTAAGAGTTCATTAAATTACACACATATTTTGTTATATAATTCTAATAGTATTTTTTATAAAATGATCCTAAAATTAAAAAAAAAAAACCTTTGTTTTAATCTCCAAGAGGAAATATGTTCAAGCACACATAAATACTTAAGACTTTTTAAAAACTCTGTTTCAATTTTCCTATCCTCTAGGATATGGTCCTTTGCTCCATTTTAATATTTCTCACTATTGGCAATAACAGTATATTTGAATATTGTTGACTGTAACAGCACTATTGGCTACTTGATCTAGTTGATATTTTACATATACTCCATGCAGCAGCAGAAAAATGCTTTTTCTTCTCATGCTTACATGAAATTTACCAAGGTGGAACACATGTGTCATAAAAAGCACTGTAAATAACTTCCTAGAATAGAAATAATAAAGCATTTTTTTTCAGACCACAAGACAATTAAACTAGAAATCTATTAAAAGAAATATAGCTGGAAAATACCCAAATATTTTGAGAATAAGCAGTACACTTCTAAATAACACATATCACAGATCTTTCTCAAGCTGAACTAAGTGAAAGTGAAAATGCAATTTGTCAAGATTGTGGGGTCTTATAAAAGAAATGATTAGAGAATAATTTACAACATTAGATGCATATAGTAGAATTGAAAAAGGTCTAAAATCAATAATCTTTGTTTCGAATTTAGTAAACTAGAGACATAAGAGCAATCTAAGCCCACAAGCACAAGAAAAAAATTAGCAAAGCAAAAATCAATTAAATTAAAAACAAAAAATTAGAAAATTAATAAAAACAAAAACTAGTTGTTTGAAAAGATTAATTATATTGATAAGCTCTAGTCCACATTACTAGGGGAATAAAGAAAACACAAATTAACCATATCAAAAAGTAAGGATTTATTATAACTTCCCCATGACCATTAAAAGTATTGTAAAGGGTTATTATGAACTACTCTATGCCCACAAATTTGATAACTAATATGAAATGGACAAAATATCCCAAAGACATAGTTTTTGAAGCTTGAATGAGAAGAGATAATCTGAATATATCCAAATATATTAAATATATTGAATCAATAATTAATAACCTTTCTATTAAAGAAGAATCAGATCCAGAGATTTTCCCTGGTAAATTCTAACAAATGCATAAGGAAAAAAGATGCAAGGCTTCCACAATTCATTCCATAAAATTTAAGCAGGGTAAATCATTTTAATTTTTCTGTGAAACTTATTCAAATACCAAATAAGAAAAGATTATTACAAGAAAGGAAAACAACAGAGTAATACTTATCATGAATGTAGGTATAAATGTGCTTAATAAACACATTGAAATAAATTCAGTAATGTGTAAAAATAACTATACACCATTACCAAGTATTCAAGGCAAGTATCATGTTCAAAAATCAATTAATATAATCCATCACATCAACAAGCTAAAGTAGAAAAATCGTGTGATAATATTAATTTAAAACAAAAACGGATATACTCAAAACCCATTCTTTTTAATTTTTATTTTATTACAGTGTTGTGAGGTACAAGTACACAAATAGGCTACATGCAGGTGAAGTTTGGGCCTCCAACTAGTCTTCATTTTCCCTGGTTTGGGACGAGGAACTCTGTGTTGTTAGGTGCCCCATCTCCCTTCTTCCTTGCCCTGGCAGTGCCCAGGGGTTCCTGATCCCTCCCTTATGCTAATGTAATTAATATTCAGGTCCCATTTATGAGTATGCAGTACTCACTTCCTTGTTTCTGTGAAAGATCACTAAGTATGATGGTCTCCAACTCCCCTACACACATCAGAGTAGGCAAAAAATTCTTGACCAGGTCCCCAAAAAAGAATGCCATAAAAACTAAGATAGACAAGTAGGACTTCATCAAACAGAAAAGCTGTTGCAAAGAAAATGAGACTGTCAAGAGAGGGAGACAGTCCACAGAATGGGAAATAAATTCTTGCTAATTATGTATCGCACAAAGGCCTAACACACAAGATCTACAAGGAACTCCGATGAGCTAAAAGGAAGAAAAAAAAAACTATTAAAAAGTGGGCAAAGGACATAGACACTTTTCAAAAGATGATATACAAGTGGTCAGCAGATATATGAAAATATGCTCAGCCTCATTAATCATAGAGAAATATAAATTAAAACTCTACAATGATATACCACCTAACTCCAGTAAGGATGGCCATCATTAATAAATGGAGTTGATGGATAAAAATTATGAAAGGAAAGAAGAAAGAATGAAAGGGTTGATAACAAAGATGATGGCAATAAAGAGCACAATGAATGAAATAAATAACAAACTGACAAGCATGGAAAGGAGAATTAACCAAGCAGAAGAAAGAATCTCAGAGCTTGAAGACTGAAATATGGAACTTCACAAATGGTTAAAAAACATAGAAAATAAATTTTAAAAGACATCACAAAGCCTCCAAGAGATGTCATATTTTTGATATTTTATTTTATTTTAAATATGTGGGGTACAATTCAGGGTTAAGTATACAAATATTTATTATGAATATTTCCTTCATTATGAAGGTACCCTTGTCGATGAGATGTGCCCCCTGTTTCCTGGCAGTTTCCAACTACTGTCAATCCCTTTTTTTTTGAGTTGGAGTGTCACTCTAGCCCAGGCTGGAATGCAGTGACATGCTCATGGCCACCCCAGCGTCGACCTACTGGGCTCCAGCGATTCTTTTGTCTCAGCCTTCCAAGTAGGTGGAACTACAAGTGCATGCTATCACAACCAGCTAGTTTTTGATTTACTGTAGAGACAAGGTCTTGCCAAGTTGCCCAGGCTGATCTCAAACCTGCGGGCTCAGGCAATCCACCTCGGCCTCCTAAAGCCTCCTAAAGGCTGAGTCACCGAGCCCAGCCACCAATCCCTTTTTATAGCATTATGATAATTGCTCAAGGTCTGCTCATGAGTGAGAACATGTGATACTTGGTCATTTTTCTGTAATAGATCACTCAGTATTATAGCCTCTTAAGTCCATTCAAGTTGCTGCAAAGTTATAATTTTGTCCTTCTTTATGTCTGCGTAATATTCTATTGTGTATATGTAGAGTTTTTTTTTTTTTTAACCATTCCTCTTTTGGTTGGTACCATGTTTTCACTATTGTAAATAAAGCTGCAATAAACATGTGTGTGGAGGCATCTTTTTCATGAAGTGATTTGAGTTCCTACAGGTATATTCTCAGTAGGGGGGGTTGCAGGGTCATATGGGAGGTTGAATTTTAGTTCTTTTAGTAATCATTACACTGTTTTTCACAGAGGCTGTACCAACAGTGTTCACCAACACTGTTTACATTCCTACCAACAGTGTTCACCTTTTGCCTCATCCTCTCAGCATCTGTTGTTTTTTGAGTTATTGATAATGGACATCCTGACCGGAGTTAGATGGTATCTCAGTGTGGCTTAAATTTGCATTTTTTTGATGACTAGTGAGGCTGAACATTTGTTCATGTATCTGTTGGTGTTTGTATGTCTTCCTTTGAGAAGTGTCTATTTATATATTTTGCCCACTTTGCAATGGGGCTATTTGGTTTTTTTTTTTTTTTTCAGCATGTTTGAGTTCCTTGTAGATCCTAGATGTTAGGTCTTTGTCAGATATACAGTTGGCAAATATTTTTTCCTAGTCCGTGAGCTGTCTCTCCACTTACTCAATGGTTTCTTTGGCTTTACAGAAGCTTGTCAGTTTGATGAGGTCTCACTTGTCTATCTTATCTCTTCTGGCATGGGCACTTAGGGTTATGATCAGGAATTGGTTTCCAATTCCAATTTCCATAAGAGTGTCTCCTGCATTTTCTAAGGTTCTTATAGTTTGAGGTTTTACATTTAGGTCTTTGATACATTTAGAGTTAATTTTTGTGTATGTTGAAAGGCAGGAGTCTTGTGGTCAATTTTTCCAGCACCATTTACTGAATAGGTTCTCCTCTCCCCAGTGGTTGGTGGTAGAGGCTTTGTCAAAGATGAGTTGGTTGAGAAATTGAGGTTTTGCTTCTGGAATCTCTATCCTGTTCCATTGGTCTATATGTCTATTCTTGTATCAATAGCAGACTGTTTTGATGATTGTAGCCTTATAATAAAGCTTAAAGTCTGGGAGCGTGATGCCTCCTGCTTTTTTTTTTTTCCCTGAGGACTGTTTTGGCTATTCGTGGTCATTTATGTTTCCATATGAATTCCTGTATTGTCATTTCCAGGTCTAAGAAAAATGGTGTTGGTAATTTAATGGTATTGTATTAAATTTGAAGATTACCTTGGGTAGGATGGACATCTTGACAATGTTGATTCTTCTAATCCATGAGCATTGAATGTTTTTTCAATCGTTTGTGTCATTTTGGGTTTCTTTGAGCAGCGTTTTATAGTATTCATTGTAAAGGACTTTGACTTCTCTGGTTAGGAAGATGTCAAGGTATTTCGTTTTTTGTGCGTGGCTATTGTGAATAGGATTGTACTTTTTATTTGGGTTTCTGTTTCTTTATTGTTGTTGTATAGGAATGCAACTAAGTTTTGCACATTTATTTTATACCCTGAGACTTTGCCAAAGTCTTTTATCGGTGCAAGGAGCTTTTTGACTAATTCTTTTGGGTTTTCAAGGTATAGACTCATGTTGTCTGCAAAGAGGGATAACTTAACTTCCTCTTTTCCTTTTGGATACCACTGATTTCCTTCTCTTGCTTGATTGCTCTAGCTAGGACTTCCAATACTATGTTGAACAGGAGGGATGAGAGTGGGCATCCTTGTCTTGTTCCACTTTTCAGGGAAATGGTTCCAATTTCTGTTTGTTTAGTAGTATGTTGGCTGTGGGTTTCTTGTAGATGGCTGTTACTATTATGAGGTATGTTCCATATGTGCTTAGGTGTTCAAGGGTTTTTATCAAGAAGTGGTGCTGAATTTTATCAAAAGCTTTTTCTGCATCTAATGATATAATCATGTGGTTTTTGTCTTCACATCTGTTGATTTATTTAATTATGTTTATGGTCTTGAAGATGTTGAACCAGCTCTGCATCCTGGGGTTGAAGCCTACTTGGGTATTAATGTGATGTTAGCTTCCTAAAATGATTTGGGGAGAGTTCCATTTTTCTCTGTTGTCTGGAATACTTTCTTATTCTTTTCTTTATTTCTTTGAATCAGAGTCTCACTCTGCCCCCCTGGAAGGTAGTGGCATGCTCTAAACCTGCTGGGCTTGGGTGATCTTTCTGCCTTAACCTTCCAAGTAGCTGGAACTACAGGCACACACCACCATGTCCAGCTAATTTTTTTTTTATTTCAGTGTAGAGATGAGGTCCTGCCATGTTGTCCAGGCTAGTCTCAAACCTGTGAATTCAGGCAATCCTTTCACCTCAGTCTCCCAAAGTCTGGGATTATAGGAATGAGCCACCTTGCCTGGCACCTGTAATACTTTCAATAAGATTGGTATTAGCTCCTCCTTGTTTTATAGAAATTCTACTGGAAAGTCATCTGGTCCAGGGCTTTTTTTTTTTTTTCCAGGTAGTTTTCTTTCCTTCTTCTTTTCTTTCTTTCTTTTTTTTAAAATTAGTTTTCTTATGACATAGTCAATTTCCTGGGTTGTTATTGGTGTATTTAGGGTCTTGATTTCTTTTCTTTTTGTTTCAACCTGGTGAGGTTGGTGATATCAGAAGGTCCTCCATTTCATTTAGGTTTTTGAGTTTGTTTCCATGTTCAGTCTAGATAGGAGTCCATCAGTCTTGTTTATTCTTTCAAAAAACGAATTTCGGTTACATTGATTTTTTTTAATATATTATATTTCTGTCTTCTGTGTCCTGAATTTGGGCTTTTATTTTGGTGATCTGAATTTTTCTCCTGAAGGTAAGATTTTGGTGGTCATGCTTTTCCAGCTTTCTTTAAGTGATTTGTTCAGATGTTAACTTGAGATCTTTCTAATTTCTTTATGTGTGTTCGTAGACATATGAATTCCCCTTTTAGTACTGATTTCCTGGCATCCCAGAGATTTTAGTAAGATGTTTCTTTGTTTTCATTTGTTTCCAGGTATCTTTTAATCTCTGTTTTGATTTCCATGTTGATCTAGGAGTTGTTCGGCATCATGCTGTTTAGAGTCCATGTCTTTGTGGGTTTTGGAGGAACTATGCTGATGTTATTTATTTTTATTCCACTGTGGTATGAGAAGGTGCATGACAGAATTTCAATCTTATGGAATTTGTTGATGCTTGATTTATGGTTGAGGATGTGGTCGATCTTAGAGTATGTTCCATGTGGCGATGAAAACAATGTATATTTCATGGCTGTTGGGTGGAGTGTTCTATAGGTATCAATTAAATTCATTTGGTCAAGCATCATTCCTTGTTGATTTTTTGTCTTGATGATTTGTCTAGAGTTGTCAGTGGGGTGTTTAAGTCCCCAGCTATGATAGTGTTAGAGTCACTATCTTTCTTTAGTTTAGTTTACCTAGAAGCTGCTTTATAAAAGTCAATGCTCCTATGTTGGGTGCACATGTATTTAAGATGAATATTTCTTATTGATAGGTTGAACCTTTTATCATTATGTAGTGACCTTCTGTGTCTTTTAAAATTTTTGAAAGCTTAAAAGTTATTTTTGCTGATATTAAGATCACGATTCCTGCTTTCTTTTATGTTCTGTTTGCCTGAAATTTTGTTTCCCATCCTCTTACATTGAATCCGTTAGGGTCCTTTCTGGTGAGATGACTTTTAGACACAATATATATTTGCCTCATGATATTTTATCCAATTTGTCATTCTATGTCTTTTCAATGGTGCATTTAGTCCATTCACATTCAGGCTAATTATTGAGATGTGAGAGTTTATTCCCATCATGACGTTCTTATAGCGCTTGTTGCTGTTGCTGCTGTTTGTTTATTTGTTTTGTTGTCTTTCTTTTGATTTTGGGGTTTTTATTTCTACTTGCTTAAACTCCCATTCTTCCTTATGTAGATCCTCCGGTTTTGTTCAATTCTGAACCTGGACTGGGAATGGAGGACTATGCTTTTTGCAGTTTTAAGATTTAATTAGGTGGCCCAGAGGAAATATACTGAAAGCACAAACTTCAGAGAGACCTGACGAGTGTTGAGTTCCAGGTGCCCTACCCCTACTCTGATCCAGCTGTGGGACAAAGGGTGTGGCTAGAAAAGAATGAGGAAGAACTCCAAAGAGATCAGAGGTCACAAATGCAGAGTGGCATTTTTTTTTTAATGGACAGAAGTTTTTCTTTGAAAAAGCAGCAGTGAGAAACTATCGCCCCAGGCTCTCCCTCACCATTGAAATAGGAGAGAGACAGCTCCAGGCTTTGCCTCACCACTTCAACACCTGGCAGGGGCTGTGAGTGGAGTCCAGAGACAAGTTTCCACAGAAGAGGACAAGAGAGGCACCCCAACACCATATTGAAGGTGGGGCAGGAAAGTGCTCTGACTTGCTCACCATGGAACAACAGATCCGATCTCTGTGACTGGCAGATCAACCACTCATGGATTGATTGTGGCCCAGAGGGAATATCCTGAAAGCACAAACTTCAGAGGGACCTGAGGAGTGCTGAGTTCCAGGTAGCCCACCCGCTACCCTGATCCAGCTGCAGGACAAAGGGTGCAGCAAGAAAAGGAAGAGGAAAAACTCCAAAGAATTCAGTGGTAAGTCCGGAGATGACTCAAACCCCTCCTCCCCAATAATCCTCCAAACATCAGACCCACAGAGCTGGGCCATGACTGAGAGGGACAAACTCAGGCAGAGCCTGGACATAAGTCACAATAGGAGAACTCCATTCCAGGATAGGCCTGTCTGGGACACCTTCTGTGAGAACACACCTGGGAAAGAGACAATACCGTACCTCTCCACCAGAGAGCTACCTGACCATACAAGAGTGGGAGGGGAGGAGTGCAGCTCCATTCACCTCCACTGCCCCTCCTCCTTCCCTGCTTCATTCCCTGAGGAGATAGTGAAAGAGGTGGCTCTGTAGGAGATACCTGATTAGAGGAATAATTACAGAGCATGCCACAAGAGGACAGACTTTTTGCTTGTTTGTTTTTAATTTTCAATTATTTTTTAATTAAAATTTTTTGACTGTTTATTAGTTCATTGATTTTTATAATATTTTCCCTTTGTGCATGAATGTGTATGTGAGGGTTGGATCTGCATCCCCCCCAATTGTTTTTTTCTTTTCTTTTTCTATTTCTTTTTGCTTTTACTTGTCATTTTCTGTTAATGTGTGTGTGAATAATTAAGGGTCCATCTTTCTATTTTGTTGTTGTTGCTCTTTTATTCTTCTGGGTTTTTTAATTTAGTATTCATTTTTTATAGTTTAAGAGGTGTGTCAATATATGTGTGAGGGTTCCATCTGAACCCCTTTTTTTGTTTGTTTGTTTCCCCCCTCCCTTCGGTCTTTCTGCCTTTCTTCTCTATTCACTTTATGCTAGGTATGTGTGTGTGTATTTAGTTTTCTTGGGTTTTTTTGTTGTGGTGGCAGTTTGTTTCATTTTGCTTTGTTGTTAATCCAGTTTGTTTTGGTGTGTGTGTTGGTTTCTGCTTTGCATCATCATATAGAGTGGTGGTGGGGAGTGGGTGTCAGGGAACACATACCACAATAAGTGAACATTTTAATTTGCAAGTAGTATCTGATACCTAGTGACCCATCCCCCACTTTATTCGAAGTTCAAAAACTACAAGAGAGAGCGAAGCTTCCCATCCACCATCCTATTTCAAAATAGAACAAATCCAGAGCCCAGATCAGGGAAGAATAGAGGACCAAGCAAACATCAGAAGGGAAAGCCTCTTCCACTGACAATGAATAACAGAACTAAAAAGAAAAACAAGAAACCTGTCACAAATAAGGAAAAGTTAAAGGAAGACCTCAGGCAATTTCAAGTCTACCAAAGACAAAACTCCTGAAAACTCAGACCTTGGTGCCCAAATAATGGAAGTCACCATCAACTAACCCTAGAATATGACAGAGATTAGGGGATGGATGGAAATAGTGAATAAGACTCAAGAAATACAAGATGCAACACTGAAAGAACTTGTAACAGAGATTCTGGCAATTAAAAAAAATTCATTCAGGAAATAAATAATAAGATGACAAGCATGGAAAGCAAAATTAATCTAGCTGAAGAAAGAATTTCAGAACTTGAAGACCAGAACATGGAATTAACCTGATCTATAAAGAAAAAAAAGAAAGAAGACTCAGAAAGAAAGAACAAAGCTGCAAGAGATGTGCGATTATATCAAGAGATCAAACCTATGCCTGACTGGTATTCCAGAAGAAGACAGGAAAAATTAGAACAACTTGAAGCAATTATTCCAGTAGGTAATCCAAGAAAACTTTCCCCATCTCATCAAAGATGTGACCAACTAAGCACAAGAGACACAGAGCACACCCACAAGACATCAAATGAGAAGACCCACCCCTAGACACATAGTAATTCACCTACACAAAGTAGGCACAAAAGAAAAAATCCTAAAGGCAGGAATAGAGAAAGGTCAGACTACTTACCTGGGAAAACCAATCAGAATAGCAGCAGACCTAACAGCAGAAACACTACAAGTAAGAAGGAATGGGAGCCCTATATTCAAAGTCCTCAAAGATAAACAATTTCAGCCAAGAATTTCCTTTCCAGCCAAGCTCAACTTCATCAGTGATGGAGAATTAAAATCCTTCCTAGACATCTAATCCCTAAGAGATTATGTAGCTTCCAGACCAGCTCAGCAGGAGACACTTAAAAAGGTATTAAGCACAGAAGAAAAAAATAAAAGAATGACCACACACTTCCCAAGAGAACAGCAGAGCACAGAATCAACAGAGAATACAGCACAAGAAACTTGAAAACACACACATACATTAACCCCGAAGTCAAAAGAAAATAAGCAACCAAAGAAAAAACTTTATAAGAACCTCATGACAGGGATAAGCAATCACATTTCAATAATCAGCCTGAATGTGAATAGACTAAATACACCACTGAAAAGACACAGAATGGCGGACTGGATAAGAAACCATGACCCAATTATTTGCTGCATCCAGGAGACTCATCTCGTTTCAAGGGATGCACACAGACTCAAAGTTCAAGGATGGAAAACGAGTTTCCAGGCAAATGGATCACAAAAGAAGGCAGGAGTTGCAATCTTAATATCAGACAAAACAGCCTTTAAGCTATCAAAAATTTAAAAAGATGCAAAAGGACATTACATAATGACAAGAGGTTAAATCCATCAACAAGAAATATTCATCCTAAACATATATGTACCCAACAAAGGAACACCAGCATTTATAAAGCAATTACTAAATAAACTCAAAAAAAGATATTGACTCTAACACTAATATAGCCAGGGACTTGAATACCCTACTGACAGCCCTAGATAGATCATTAAGGCAAAAAATCAACAAGGAGATTCAGAACCTAAATTTGACACTCGACCAAATGGACTTAATAGGTACTCACAGATTATTCCACTCAACAACCACAGAATATACATTCTGCTCATCAACACATGGAACATACTCCAAGATCGATCACATCCTTGGCCATAAATCAAGCATAAACAAATTCCATAAGGTTGAAATCTTGCCATGCACATTTTCAGACCACAGTGGAATAAAAATAAGTATCAAAACCAACAAAAATCCCTCAAAGCCCACAAAGAAATGGACACTAAACAGCATGATGTTGAACAACTACTGGGTCAACATTGAAATTAAAGCAGAAATTGAAAGATTCCTGGAAACTAGTGAAAATTAAGAAACATCTTACCCAAACCTTTGGGATGCCATGAAATCAGTTCTAAAAGGGAAATTTATATCACTACAAGCACACATCAAGAAAATGGAAAGATCCCAAGTGGAGAGCCTCACAAACCACTAAGGGAGCTGGAAAGAGAAGACCACCAAAACCCCAACTTTAGCAGAAGAATCCAAATCACAAAAATAGGAGCCCAAATATGGCACACAGAATATAAAAATATCATAGACAACATCAACAAAACAAAAAGCTGGTTCTTTGAAAGAATTAACAAGATTTATGGACCCCTAGCCAGAATGACCAAGAAAAAGAGAGAAAAAGCCAAAATAAACACAATCAGAAGTAAAAAAGTTCAAATCACAACTGACCCTGAAGAAATGCAAAAGATTACCAGAGATTACTATGTACACCTATATGAAAACAAACTTGATAACCTAAATGAAATGGAGGACTTTCTGACATTACACAACCTACCCAGCTTAAAACAAGAAGACATTGAAACACTAAATAGACCAATAACAACCCAGGAAATTGACTCTGTCATTTGAAATCTACCTACAAAATAAAGCCCTGAATGATGGCTTTGCAGCAGAATTCTACAAAACGTACAAGGAGGAGCTGATACCAATCCTATTGAATCCTATTCCAGGCAATTGAGAAAGATGGAACTCTCTCCAAATCATTTTACAAAGCTAACATCACACTGATGACAAAACTGAGTAAAGATCCAACAAAAAAAAAGAGAACTACAAGTCAATATTCTTTATGAGCATAGATGCAAAAACACTCAACAAGATTCTAGCAAATCAGATCCAAAAACACATCTCAAAAATCATCCACCATGACCAAGTATGCTTCATCTTCAGGATGCAGGACTAATTCAACATTTGCAAGACCATAATGTAATTAAATACATCAACAGATGTAAAAGCCAGAACCACATGATTATCTCTTTAGATGCAGAAAAAGTTTCTGATAACATTAAGCATTCTTTCTTTATAAAAACCCTCAAATACCTAGGTATAGAAGGAACATACCTCAAAATAGCAAGTGCCATCTGCAATAAACCCACAGCTAACATATTGCCAAATGGACAGAAACTAGAAACATTTCCCCTGAAAACTGGAATAAGACAAGGCTGCCCACTCTCACCCATCTTGTTCAATATTGTATTGGAAGTCCTAACTTGGGCAATTAGACAAGAGAAGGATATCAGTGGTATCCAAAAAAGAAAAAAGGACATCAAGTCAGCCTTCTTTGCTGATGATATAATCCTATACCTTGAAAATACAAGAGAATCTATCAAAAACCTGTTCGTGCTGACAAAGGACTTTGGTAAAGTCTCAGATATAAAATGAATGTGCAAAAGACAGTTGCATTCTTACACACCAACAACAAACAGGCAGAAACCCAAATAAGAAGCACAATCCCATTCACAATAGCCACAAAAATAATGAAATACCTCAGCAGCATCCTAACCAGAGACGTGAAAGACATTTACAATGAGAACTACAAAACACTGCTTAATGAACTTTAAGAAACAAATGGAAAAATATTCCATGCTTATGGATAGAAAGAATCAACATTGATAAGGTGTCCATCCTACCAAAGGGAATATACAGATTCAATGCAATACCCATTAAGTTACCAACATCATTCTTCTCAGACCTGGAAATGACAATACAGAAATTCATATGAAAACATAAATGACCACAAATAGCCAAAACAATCCTTAGTAAAAGAAACAAAGCAGAAGGTATCACACTTCCAGACTTCAAACTTTACTATAAGGCTACAGTAATCAAAACAACCTGGTTTTGGTACAAGAACAGGCACATAGACCAAAGGAACAGAATAGAGATTCTGAAGGAAAACCTCAATTCCTCAACCAACTCATCTTTGACAAAGCCTCCAACAACAACCATGGAGGAGAGGAGAACCTATTCAATAAATGGTTCTGGGAAAACTGGCTGACCCATGTAGAAGATTGAAACAGGTACCCTACATATCACTATACACAACAATTAAATCTAAATGGACCAAAGACCTAAACATAAAACCCCAAACTATAAGAATCTTAGAAAACACAGGAGATACCCTTATGGAAATTGGAACTGGCAACCAATTCCTATTCAGAACTCTAAAGGCCAATACCTTAAGAAATAAGATAGACAAGTGGGACCTCATCAAACTAATGAGTTTCTGCAAAGCAAAAGAAGTCATCAAGAGAATAGGGAGACAGCCCACAGAATGGGAAAAAAATATTTGCCAATTCTATGTCTGACAAAGGCCTAACATCTAGGATCTACAAGGAATGCACATGCACTGATAGGAAAAACAACAACAACAACAATAACAACAAAAAAGGTCCCTTTAAAAAGTGGGCAAAAGACATGAATAGACACTTTTCAAAAGAAGATATATGGGCAGCCAACAGACACATGAACAAGTGCTCAGTCTCACTCATCATCAGAGAAAAGCAAATCAAAACCACATTGTGATACCACCTAACCCCAGTAAGAATGGCCATCATTAATAAAACAAACAACAACAGATGCTAGCAAGGATGTGGAGAAAAAGGAACGCTTCTACACTGCTGGTGGGAATGCAAACTTGTGCAACCTTTTTGGAAGACAGTGTGACAATTTCTGAAAGAAGTAGAAATTTGACCTTCCTTATGACCCAGCAATTCCCCTATTGGGAATACACCCAGAAGAACTGAAACCTTTCTACAAAAAATATACTTGCACACATGTGTTTGTTAGCTCTATTCACAATAGAAAAGACATGGAACCAACCATGTTGCCTATTGAAGTTTTACTGCATAAAACAACTGTGGTACATATACACAATGGAATATTACACAGCCATAAAGAAAGACAACCATACGGACTTTGCAGCAACTTAGATGGATTTAGAGTTGATCACACTCAGTGATCTATCACAGAAACAAAAAACAGAGTACCATATGTTCTCATTCATAAGCAGACCTTGAACAATTCTAATACTATAAGAAAGTGATTGGCAGTAAAGGGATATTGTCAGGGGAGTGGGTGGTTGGATTGGTGGTTGAGGGCAACTACTAGGGGAGGGAGGGCATATCTCATCAACAAGGGTACCTACATAATCAATATTTGTATAATTAACCCTGAATTGTGTCCCACATCTTTATAATAATTAAAAAAAATAAGAGAATTAGAGGAAGGAATTAGTAACAGGAAGAAAACCTAAAAATAGAAATTATACATGATACATTACAGATGGATTTATGGGAGAGGAATTGCACTGAAATATGAAGTGAATAGTGGGTTTTTAAAAGTAAAAATTACATAAGTTGTCCAGTTTGCTATTTCTTGGCAATACAGAAATGATTGTCAGCAGCTCCTTGTCACTTTGCTTACTGCTGAAGAGCAAGAATGCATTAGAACTGAGGTCAGGAAGCTTATTGTAGACTCTAATCTGAATATTTCTAATCTGAATAAACCTAAAATAACCTGTAATAGCTTGCTTGACATAAGAAACTCCATTTTGCAGCAAATCTTCCATATTAACCTAGGAATAACCCCCTTATGTTGCCTTCCCATTATCATCCTGCATTCCCACATTCCTGTACCTTTTGGTGGTTGGAAACTCCCTAGTTGCATAAATTCTGTAACCATCTGCATCCCTTACTAATCAAATGTATTACCAAGAAATATCAATCAAACTATGCTACTTATGTAATTTTTTTTTTGAATTGGAGTCTTACTCTGTCACCCAGACTGGAGTGCAGTGGTTGCTCCTGGCCACCACAGCCTCGACCTGCTGGGTTCCGGCGATCCTTCCACCTCAGCCTTCCAAGTAGCTGGAATTACAGGCACACGCTACCATGCCCAGCTAATTTTTGATTTATTGTAGAGATGAGGTCTCGCCTGCCCAGGCGGGTCTCAAACCCACGGGCTCAGGCAATCCACTCACCTCAGCCTCCCAAAGGTGCAGGATTACAGGCTGAGCCACCGAGCCCGGCTCAACTTATTTACACTTTTAAAAACCCACTACTCCCTCTGTTCATGGGATCTCAGAATTCGAAGTCTGTCAGTCCTCTGGACTGTATGCTAAAGAATTTCTCTGTTGCTGAGGACTACAGTATCCGCCTCTCAAAAGGCAGACTCTGAACCCTCTGTAACATAAATTGGCCTGCATTTAATGTGAGATGGCCCTCTATAGGGTCTCTGGATGTTAAGTTTACTGAATCTGTTTGGAAGGTTGTGATGGGGAATCCTGGTCATCTGGAGCAGTTCCCCTACATTGATCAGTGGCTAAATTTGGTCTAGAACCTACCACCCTGGTTAAAGACATGCTCTCTTGAAACCACCAGTTGAATCCTGGTCTCCTCATCTCTTAAGTGGACAGGGCATACTAATCCTCATGTTATGGACCCTCCCTCACCTAAGCCACCTCTCCCTGAGGCAAAGGTTCCACTGTACCCATTACCTGTAGCCTCTGCTTCCTCTGGGTTGTACCCTGTTTTACCTCCCTCTACTAAGGATCCTCTTGATGATCCAGTTAACTCTAACCCTCCACCATATGCTTCTCAGGCTTCCTCACCCACTGTTACCTACACCATCTCTGTTTGCCCACAACCGTCCCTAGCTGCAGCGCCTCCAAGAGGCGTTTCAGACCTACACCTCTTTTTGTCTTCTCTGCCTCTGACTGCTTGACTTTGGTGCTGGACTGATCCAGAACCACTCCTTCCCCGCCAAAAAGTTCCTCCTGTGTCAGGGCCAGATCAAACTGGGTGGTTGTTTATGGCATATACTCCCTTTTCCTCTTCTGATTTGTATAACTGGAGGTATCAGAACCCCCTGTACTCAACTAAACCACAGGCCTTGATTTCTTTCTTTTTTTTTTTTTTTTGAGTTGGAGTCTCACTCTGTCGCCCAGACTGGAGTGCAATGGCCGCTTCCGGCCACCGCAGCCTGGACCTGCTGGGCTCCGGCGATCCTTCCGCCTCAGCCTTCCCAGTAGCCGGAATTACAGGCATGCGCTACCAAGCCCAGCTGATTTTTTGATTTATTGTAGAGATGAGGTCTTGCTGCCCTGGCGGGTCTCAAACCCGCGGGCTCGGGCAATCCACTCACCTCAGCCTCCCAAAGGCGCGGGATTATAGGCTGAGCCACCAAGCCCAGCAGGCCTTGATTTCTTTAATGGAATCAGTTATGCATACCTATGACCCCACATGAAACGATTGTCAGCAGCTCCTTGTCACTTTGCTTACTGCTGAAGAGCAAGAATGCATTAGAACTGAGGCCAGGAAGTTTATTCTAGACTCATTGGGAGGCACGCAAGAAGAGAACCAAGGTATGCTAGATAGAGATTTTCCCCTTTCTTGCCCAGATTGGGACCCTAACAACTCTCCAGGATCTAGGGCATTGAATACCTATCACTGGGCTCTATTAGTAGGATTAAAGGGGGCAACTTGAAAGCCTATTAATCTTTCCAAAATCACTGAGATTCTCCAGGGATGTGAGGAGTCTCTAGGGGTGTTCCTTGAGCGCCTGCAAGAGGCGTTTCAGACCTACATGCCTTTTGATCCCTCAGCTCCCAGGAATTCCTAGGGGTGGCAGGATATTGTCAACTATGGATCCCAGGGTTTGCTGAAATTGCCAAACCTCTGTTGACAGCCATGGCAGGGAATCAGTCTTTGAACAGGACTGCTGCTGATGAACAAATGTTCTAGCAGTTAAAAACAGCTCTGCCCGAAGCCCTGACTCTAGCTCTTCCAGATGTTACCAAGCCTTTCCACTTGTTCATTCATGAACAATGAGGAATTGCAAAAGGGGTCCTTACTCAGACCCTAGGGCATGGAAGAGACCAGTGACTATTTGTCAAAAAGACAACCCAGTGGCCTCTGGATGGCCCTCTTCTCTCCAGGCCATTACAGCCACGGCCATACTAGTTAAAGAGGCAGATAAATTATCTTTTGGCCAGAATATGGCTTTGATTGTTCCCCATGCTGTTGAAACTCTGCTCTGTGGGACTTCTGGCTGCTGGATGTCAAATGCTCATAGTACCCAGTATCAAAGTCTCTTGCTCAACCAACATAGACTAACTTTCTTTCCTATGCAATACCATAATCTGGCCACCCTACTGCCTGATGACAGTCCAGAAATGCCAGTGCATGACTGCAAAGACATGCTGAACATCTCTCAGGCCAGCCAGCCTGATCTTCAGGACACTCCCTTGAGCCAGGCTGAAGCAGACCTTGTCCATGGATGATAGCAGCCTGGTAATAGAAGAAATCTGCAGGGCTGGTGCAGCTATAACCACGACTCATGTTGCAATCACAGGCATTGCCTCAAGGTACCTCAGCTCAAAGGGCTGAGTTAATTGTTTTAACTCAGGCCCTAGGCTTGGGAAAAGGGAAGTGGGTAAACATCACCGATAGCCATTATGCTTTTGCCATACTTCATGTGCATGCCGTGATCTACAAGGAACTAGGTCTTCTTACTACAACAGGTAAGACTATAAAGAACAAGGAAGAGCCAGGCTTGGTGGCTCAACCTGTAATCCCGCGCCTTTGGGAGGGTGAGGTGAGTGGACTGCCTGAGCCCATGGGTTCAAGACCCACCTGGGCAACTTGGAGAAACCTCATTTCTACAATAAATAAAAAATGAGCCGGGCATTGGTAGCGTTCACCTGTAGTTCCAGCTACTTGGAAGACTGAGGCAGAAGGATCACTGGAGCCCAGCAGGTCGAGGCTGCGGTGGCCGAGAGCAGCCACTGCACTCCAGTCTGGGTGACAGAGTGAGACTCCAACTCAAAAAAATTTTAAAAAAAGAACAAGGAAGAAATTTTAGACCTCTTAGAGGCTATATGGCAACCCAAAGAGGCAGCCATCATTCATTGCAGGGGACATTAGAACTCAAATACTCCAGAAGCAACTGGAAACCGCCTGGCAGTCCAGGCTGCTCAGAAGGCAGCAGAACTCCGAGTTGAACACCTGACTATCCTGCTAACTAAAACCTTTCCAGCTCCTTCTCTTCCAAAACAGCCTACCTATACCCAGGAAGAAGAGGAACAGTTGGACCTAGTGGGAGCTCACAAGGTCTCCACTGGATGGTTGATCAGACACTCTAGAATTATTTTGCCTGAAATTTTGGGACATGCCTTGGGAAAACAGCTACATTCTACTATCCATTTGGGAGGTACTAAAATGACTAAGCTTTTGAATCATTTTTATCACAGCAGCCGCTATGTGCCCAGCCTGTGCCCAAGTCAATGCAAAACAAGGTCTCAGATCTCTGAATGGCATTAGGACTCGAGAAGCAACTCCTGGAGAAAAATGGGAAGTAGACTTCACTGAAATAAAGTCCCTTCGTGTGGGGTACAATTATTTGCTAGTATTTGTAGCTACTTTTTCTGGATGGGCATAAGTCTTTACCACCAAAAATGAAACCACTCTAATAGTTACCAGGTTTTTACTAAACGAAATTATTCCTAGGTTTGGTCTCCCCCTCTCTATTGGTCCGACAACAGTCCTGCCTTCACCTCATCCATAGTACAACTGGTTAATAAGGCACTAAACATAAACTGGAAATTGCATTGTGCTTACTGACCACAAAATTCTGGGCAGGTAAAATGCATGAACCAAACTCTAAAATCTACTTTAACCAAATTAATAATAGAAAACAGTGAAAAATGGGTAAATCTTTTGCCCATAACTCTTCTCCGTGCTTGATGCACCCTATATAAGGCTGGGTTTACTCCATATGAAATCATGTTTGGAAGACCCCCTACTGTGTTGCCTTGATTGCAGGATCCCATTCTGGAAGAAATAACTAACCAATCTCTGTTAAAGTATTTCCAGTCTTTACAACAGGTCCAGGCGACTGTACACTCCACTGTTCATGCTGTTTTGCCCACTCCTTCCTCCATGCCCTGTCATCCATTCCAGTCCAATGACCTGGTTTTCATCAAAAAGTTCCAGAAGGAAGGACTAACTCCTGTCTGAAAGAGACCATTTCTTGTCATCCTCACCACTCCAACAGTGATCAAGGTTGGCGGGATACCAGTCTGGATTCACCACACCCGAGTCAAGAGGGCTAGGGAAACCGACCTAACTCCACCAGTTTGTGTCATCGACTGAACTGCAGTGGCAAGGGACCACAAATATCCACTCCCTCATTCAACAAGGGAAAACAGTCACCGTTCAGTCATCTGGACGGCAACCAAGAACTCCAAGAACCCTCTCAAGGTCACCTTTCGATGTACATCTTAACCATGGGACTCAGATTAGTTGCTAATTTCTTTATATGTGTTGTACCCAGTCTTTACCTCTTATTTTTGTAATCCCACTTGTTTTGGGCTTTGGTGCAGGATTGCTTACTATAACTCCTGCAGATTGGAAATGTGGCAAAAAATCTCTGTTAATGATATCCTATCTCCTATGCATAGAATGTTTTATTGCTGTACTATGTTATAGTGTTGTTTCTTAATTTGTTTCCCTTCTCTTGAAGTGATTACTATACTGCCTATAGCTTTTCTTTAACCTCTTTCACATCAGGAAAGGTTCTAGCAATCCAAAACAGGACCCATGGTTCACCTCCGGTCCAGTTTAAAGTAAACCTTCCTGACCTGGCACAAATAAAAAAGGAATGTATATCTGGAAACCTGTACGGTAGACACAATATAAAAAATCATTAGTGCAGCAAATCATGCGCCCTCAGTAATGTAAAGGAAGTAAACTTTTATCTCTGTCCCAGTAACCCCACTGAACCACAGTTGTAACCAGGAAAATGACTATTTTTGCCCAGACTGGAAATGCATCACTATTGCAACTTACAGTGGGAGGCCTAATGACACCTCTGAAATTACCCTTTGGCTGGGTGCTGGCCTGGGACAACCTATATATATATATAAAGGTTATCAATCCTCTCCATTATTCCTGGAGTACAGGAAATACTTGGGGTATACGACTCTATATGAATGGGTATGACCATGGTGCCTTATTCACCATCTGGCAGCAAACAATCACCTGTAAAACCATGACCAAACCAATAGGAACGTTGGCAGAGCTGAAGGATCCCCTGTTTGGCTACCACCAGTCGCCACCTAAGCCCCTACCTTCTGCCAATCAAATCACAACCCCAGGTTCATTCCAACAACTCCCAAGTTCACCTCAACCGCTCCCAAACCTGGCCTGTCAACCCTAGTCTTTTTCCATGTTAAAAAATATTCACTGTCTGCTTTACATCACTATGTCCCAGTTGGCCTAGATGTTGGCTTTGTTTAAAACCAAAAGCCCCTTACTATGTGGGCATAGGAGTTGAAACTTCTATCATCTGGAAAACTAACTGCACTACAGAAATAATTCACATTACTGGTAAAGCTTCCTGTCTCATAACTCCAGGTTACAATCTAACAAATTCTCCATTCTCTGATATTGTAACTTGTCTCTCATTGCAACTATGACTGGATCCATGGCCTATGTGGCTCCTGACAACACCTGATTGGTCGGTCCCACAGACCTTACCAAGTGTGCTACTATCAAAATGTTTAATCAGCCTACCTTATATATCACTGTTCATGTGCTGCCTCAGATTTATGCTTATAGCGGACCTGAAGGAGCTCTTCTACTCAATTCCCCTGATCTTCCAATTACTTGTTCAAAATGCGCTATTCCCTTGGTAGTACCTACCTTAATTGGACTAAGAATAGTGGGAACACTGCACTCTGCATGGTTTGTGGAGAACTGGGTCTATCTCACCTTGCCCTAGAAATTGATGCTGGCCTGGGAAATCTACAATTTGCCATGGATTAACTCCATAACCAGGTAGAATCCCTGGCTGAAGTTGTCCTTCAAAATTGTAGAGGCATAGGCTTACTTTTCCTATCACAAGGAGGACTCTGTATAGCCCTTGGAAAGGCTTGTTTCTTTTATGCCAGCAAATCAGGGGTTGTTAGAGAGACTCTTCAAAAGGTCAGAGAAAATTTAAACAAACAACAACAAAAAAGAGAAACTAATAAATCCTGGTTCCAGACCCTGTTTGATTGAAACCCATGGTTAACATTTCTTGTTACTAGTTAGACCCTTCATACTTCTCCTCCTTGGTCTACTTATCAAACCCTGTGTAATAAATTGGATTATTCATTTATCAAACAATGAATCAGTTCTGTAAAGCTCCTATATATGAGACCCCAGTCCAATAATATACTTCTGACTGATGAGTCAGCACATTGACTTATGAACAAGTAAAAGGGGGGATGAAATATGAAGCGTCTAATCTGAAAAAACCTATAATAACCTGTAATAGCTTGCTTGTCATAAGTAACTCCATTTTGTGACAGATCTTCCATATTAACCTAGGAATAACCCCCTTATGTAATCTTCCCATAATCATCCTGCACACCCACATTCCTGTACCTTTTAGTGGTTAAAAACTCCCAAGTTGTATAAATTCTGTAACCATCCATACCCCTTACTAATCAAATGTATTGCCAAGAAATATCAATCCAACTGTACAACTTATGTAATTTTTACCTTTAAAAACCCACTACTCACTCTGTTCAGGACTGGTAGTTCTTTGGGACACTAGTCCACTCTCAATCACTGGCCTTCTAATAAAGGACTCACAATTCAAAAAAAAAAAAAAAGAATTAAGGGGGAAACTGTGATTCAGATGCTCTCTGCAGATCCTAGTATCTGGCTCACAGGTATGTAGGTCTCCTGGAACCCATTTTCCACTGACTTGAAATCTGTCCATACAGTGGGATGTCTGTTTACCTCCTTACTCACTGTTGCTGCTGTCAGGTCTCCCACTTAGATCTGACGTGTCTGTACCTGTTCTAGTGTGAGGAAGGGGGTCTGTCTCTTTGAATTCAATGAAAGAATATCCTCTGGGTCCCAAGATGGATGCTGGGCAGAACTGGGTGGAGCAATGCAAGTCTCTGCCCAGTCCCAGAACTGAGAAGATGGCACCCATCGACTTCCCATCACCAACATTGGAGCTTTAGTCCAGATTTCAATGAACTGCTTTCTTCACGGTTCCTCCAGCTCGTGCCTGGTCTGCTGCTGCAGGTGATGGCATGATTGGGTGGCAGATGGTGAGAGGAGTCTGTTCTCTGCTGCCTCCTCTCAAGAGAATGGCAGAAAATCCTGAGAATGGCAGACAATCCTGCATGCCCAGGTCTCCAATCTCAGGGCAGTGACTTGTAGTCATTTTTGGTGGAGAGCCCTAGGTGCATGAACCAAAGTCTCCCCTTAGATGGATTTTCTTTCACTCATCCACCGACACACAACCACTCATGCAGAGAGTCTTTATGGGCACTTGCTTTTGTGGAGACTCTCACAGTCTGACCTGTTACATCTCCATCTTGCTGGGAAGTCAAATGATTGAGATATGCATTATATTAAGAGACAAAACTTATACCTAATTAGTATTCCTGAGGAAGAAAGGGAGATGGAGAACACCCTGGAACAAACATTTCATGAAGTTATCTAAGAAAACTTTCCTCATCTCATCAGAGACACAACATCTAAATGCAAGAGATTCAGAGAACTCCCTCAAGGCATCACAAGAAAAGACTAACTCCCAGTCACACAGTAATTTCTTACACAAAGTAGATATAAAAAAAATCCTAAAAACAGCGAAAAAGATCAGACTAGGTAGTTTCTGTTTGCTTAGAGAAGACCAATCAGAATAGCAGCAGATATATCTACAGAAACACTGCAAGTTAGAAGAGAACTTGACTCCAGTCTTCAAAGTTATCAAAGATTATCAATTCCTACCAATAATTTCCTACCCAGCTAAGCTAAATTTCATCAGCAGTGGAGAATTAAAATCCTTCCCATACATTCAATCCATAAGAGATCATGTTGCTTTCAAAGCAGCTCTATAGGAAATGCTTAAGAAAGTATCAAGCATAGAATAAAGGGAAAAAAAGAGAATGACCAAACACTCTCCAGGAGAGCAGAATCAATGGAGAATATATTACTACTGCAAACTTGAAAATACACACATATATCAAGCCAAAAGTTAAAAGAAAACAAAAATAGCAAGCAAAAAAGCTTTATAAGAGCACCACAACAGGAATAAACTCTCACATTTCAATAGTCAGCCTGAACATGAATGGACCAAATGTACTACTCAAAAGACAGAATGGCAAACTGGATAAAAAAGCATGACCCAACAATATGCTGCCTATAGGATACACATCTCACTACAAAGGACACCCACATACTTAAAGTTACAGGATAGAAAACAAATTTTCAGGTGAATAGAAAACAAAAGAGACAAGAGTCACAATTTTAATATCACACAAAACAATCTTCAAGTTAACAAAAATTTAAAAAGATATGAAAGGATACTACATAACGATAAAAAGTTTAATCTATCAATAAGAAATATCTATCCTAAATATATATGCACCCAACAGAGAAGCACCAGGATTTATACAGCAACTACTAAGTAAACTAAAAAAGTATATTGACTCTAACACTATTATAACTGGGGACTTAAATACCACACTAATAACCCTAGATAGATCATTGAGGCAAAAAAAAGAAAATCAATAAGGAGATCCAGAACTTTAAATTGACACTTGATAAAATGGACTTAATAGAGATCTACAAAACATTCCACTCAACAACATTGGATTATGCATTCTACTCATCACCACATGGACCATACTTCAAGATCAACCACATCCTCGGCCAAAAACCAAGCATAAACAAATTCTATAAGATTGAAATGCTACTATGCACCTTCTCAGACCACAGTACAATAAGAATAAATATTGCCACCAACAAGAGCCACCCCAAAACACACAAAGACATGGACACAAAAAGCACTATGCTGAAAAACTTCTGGGCCAATACAGATATCAAAACAGAAGTCAAAAGATCCTGGAAACAAATGAAAACAAAGACACATCTTACCAAAACCTCTGGGATGCTGTAAAATCAGTTCTTTTTTTTTTTTGAGTTGGAGTCTCACTCTGTCGCCCAGACTGGAGTGCATTGGCCGCTCCCTGCCACCTTAGCCTCGACCTGCTGGGCTCTGGCGATCCTTCCACCTCAGCCTTCCAAGTAGTTGGAACTACAGGTGCAGGCTACCACACCAAGCTCATTTTTTATTTATTGTAGAGATGAGGTCTCACCAAGTTGCCCAGGCGGGTCAGTTCTAAGAGGGTAATATATTTCTCTATGAACACCCATCAAGAAAATAGATCACAAGTAAACAACCTAACACATTGCCCAAGGGAGCTGGAAAAGCAAGATCACCAACACTGTAACTTCAGCAGAAAAATTCAGACCACCAAAGTAAAAGCCCAAATACAGGCCATAGAAGACAAAAATATCATAGAAAACAATCAATGAAACAAAAAGCTGGTTCTTTGAAAGCATAAAGAAGATTGATGAATCACTAGCCAGACTGACCAAGAAAAAGAGACAAAGGCCCAAATAAACACAATCAGAAATGCAAAAGATCAAGTCACAACTGATCTTGAAGAAATACAAAAGATTCCTATTAACACATATATGGAAACAAATATGAAAACAAATTTGAAAACCTTAACAAAATGGAGAACTTTCTGATATCACACAACCGCCCAAGGTTGAAACAAAAAGAAATAGAGGCCCTAAATAGACCAATAACAACATAGGAAATTGACTCCATCATAAAAAAACTACCTACAAAAAAAAAGCTCTGAGCTAGATAGCTTTCCAGTGGAATCTACAAAACATTCAAGGAGGAGCTGATACTAACTCTTTTGAAAGAATTCCAAGCAAGCAGGAAAGACAGAACTCCCACCAAATCATGGTATGCAGCTAACATTACACTGATACCCAAATGGGTAAAGAGAACTACAGGTCAATATCCCTGTTGAACATAGAAGCAAAAATTCTCAACAGGATTCTAGCAAATTGGATCCAACAACAAGTCTCAAAAATTATCCACCAAGTAGGCTGCCTCCCCAGGATGTAGGGATGGTTTAACAACTGCAGGCCATAAATGTAATTAAATACATCAACAGTTATGAGAACAAGAACCACATGATTATATCATTAGATGAAGAAAAGATTTTTGATAAAATCCAGTATCCATTCTTTATAATGACTCTTGAACACTTAGGTAGAGAGGGGATATATTTCAAAATAGTAAAAGCTATCCATGATAAATCCACAGTTAACATATTAATAAATTCACAGAAATTGGAAGAATTTTCCTTGCATATCAGAACAAAGCTGCCCACTCTCACCTTTCCTGTTCAACATAATGTTGGAAGTCCTAGCTAGAGTAATCGGTCAAAAGAAGGATATCATGGGTACACAAATAGGAAAAGAGAAAGTTGTTATTCCTTTTTGAAGAAGATACAATCCTATAACTGGAAAACCAAAGCGAATCTGTCAGAAATCTCCTTGCATTAATAAAGGACTTTGGCAAAATGGCAAGGTATAAAATCAACATGCAAAAGGCAGTCACATTTTTACACATCAACAACAAACAGGCAGAGAATCAAATAAAAAGTAAAATCCTATTCACAATAGTCATTAAAAAATGAAATACCTTGGCATCTTCCTGACCACAGAAGTAAAAGACCTTTCCAACAAAACTATAAACCACAGTTTAAAGAAGTCAAAGACACAAATAAACAGAATACTATCTCATGCTCATGGAATGGGAAAAGTAACATTGTTGAGATGTCCATCCTACCCAAGGCAATCTACAGATTTAACATAATATCCATTAAATTACCATTACAATTCTTCTCAAACCTGGAAACAACAATACAGAAATTCATATGGAAACAAAAATGACCATGAATAGCCAAAATGATATTCTGCAAAAGAAACAAACCAAGAGGTATCACACCCAGGCTTTAAACTTTATTATAAGGCTACAGTAATCATAACAGCCTGTTATTGATACAAGAACAGGCCATATAGACCAATGGAACCATATAGAGTTTCTAGAAGCAAAACCTTAATTTCTCAGCCAACTCATCTTTGACTAAGCCTCCACCAACAACCAGTGGGGAGAGAACATAGTCAGTAAATGGTGTTGAGAAAACCAGCTGATCACATGAAGAAGTATGAAACAAGACTTCTACCTATCACCGTACACGAAAATCAACTCCATATGGATCAAAGATCTAAATGTAAAACCTCAAACCATAGGAATCTTAGAAAACACAGGAGTCACCCTTATGGAAATTGTAAAAGGCAACCAATTCCTGATCAAAACATTAAATGCCCATGCCATAAGGGATAAGATAGACAAGTGGGACTTCATAAACCTGAAAAACTTCTGCAAAGTCAAAGAAACTATCAAGAAAGTGGGGAGACAGCCCGCAGAATGGAAAAACATATTTGCCAACTGTATATCTGACAAAGGTCTAAAATCCATCCAGGATCTACAAGGAACTCAAATGTGTCGAAAGGTAAAAAAAAAAAGGGACACTTCTCAAAAGAAGATATATCAGCAACCAACAGACACATGAAAAAATGTTCAGCCTCACTAAGCATCTGATAAATGCAAATCAAAACCACACTGATACACCACCTAACTCCAGTAAGAATGACCTTCATTAATAAAACAAAAAAATAACAGATGCTGACTAGGATGCAGAGAAAAGTAAACCCTTCTATAATGGTGGGAGTGCAAACTAGTTCAACCTCTGAGGATAACAGTGTGGAGATTCACAAAAGAACTAGAAATTGACCTTCTGTACAACCCAGCAGTCCCCCTCTGGGAATATACCTGGAGGAAATCAAATCATACAAAAAATATATCTGTGCATGTATGTTTATTGAAGCACTATTCACAATAGCAAAAACATGAAACCAATTGTGCTGTCTATTGGAACTGGACTGGTAAAAAAAATGTGACACATAAGCACGATGGAATATGATGTAGCCATAAAGAAAGACAAAATTATGGATGTTGCAGCAACTTGGATGAATTTGGAGTCTATCACACTCAGTGATCAAACACAAAAACAAAAACTGAGCACCATATAGTCTTACTCTTAAGGAGACCCTGTACACCTATCACAATACTACAAGAAAGGGATTGGCAGTAGTGGAAAGTGCCAGGGCAGGGGCACATAAAATTAATAAGTGTGCTCAATTCTAATCCAGGTGAAGTGAAGACCAACGGGAAGTCCAAACTTCACCTGTGTCTAGACCACTTATGTACCCAATCTTAACTTATACCTCACATCTTTAAAATAAAAAAATACCTAAAATAAATAAATGTTGAAGGAAAAAAAACAAACAAACAAGAAACTTAATCCCCATTTTGATGATATTAAAAAGTGGGCCGTTTAGGAAGTGACTAGGTCATAAGGGTTCTGCCCTCATAAATAAATAGGATTAGTATTCTTATAAATGAATATAGAGGGAGCCAGTTTTCTTTTTTGCCTTTTGAGGACACCCATAGAGGTGCTATATAGGAGAAATAAACCTTCATCAGATATAGAATCTTCTGGTACACTGATCTTGAACTTCCTAGCCTCTAGAACTGTATGCAATAAATTTATGCTGTTGATAAATTTCTCAATCTATAGTATTAATGTTATAGCAGCACAGACAATGACTGATGTTGGTATCAGGAAACTCTGTCCTATGCCTGTCCACCACTGTGTTTTAGAAGTACATAATTCACTTGATTTCACAGGCTCATAGATGAAGAATTTGCCTCAGGATAAAGCATATCTTTGTATCTCACCCACATCTCATGAGATTATATTTAAATGAGTCTTTAGATTTATACTTTGAGTTGATGCTGAAATGTGTTCAGACATTTAAAGCTATTGGGATGGGAGAAATGTATCTATCATGGGAGACAGGCATGTATTTTGGTGGGGCCAGTGGCAGAATACTGGTGTTCCCTCAAAATTCCCAATGTAATAGAATCAAGAGATGGGGCATTTGAGGAGTGATTAAGAAATGAGGAGTCATCATAATAAATGTGATTAAAGCCCTTATTAAAGAGGCTTGAGGAAACTCCTTTGCTCTTTCTGCCATGTGAAGGCAAACTTGGAAGGTGCCATCTATGAGGAACAGGCCCTCACCAGATAGCAAATCTGCTTGATGTTGGACTTTCCAGCCTCTAGATCCAGAAAGAATAAATTTATAATGTTTGTAATTTACTCAGTCTAAAATATTTTGTTATATTATTATTGGACTGCAACAGTTTTCTTTAAATTTTCTTAATTATCTGCTTGAACCAAGTAAATAACTAAAGTTTTATTTTGGCCCAAGACAAGACAAAATCATCCTATTAACTATTCTCTTTCTGTCAAATGCAAGTTTGTTGAGGTATAATCTCGAGTTCTTTCTCTTTTTTTATTTTAAGGAATATCCTTGTAGACCTGTTCCTTACTTTTGCAGGATGCAAAGCAAGAATATAGTATATTTAGAGAGTCTTGAAGTCATGTGTACCCAAAGCAAGCCTTAAAGGAGGGTTAAAATGTGTGCTCTGGTTTGCACATCCCACTGCTATTTACTGACTTACAATTTTGTGTATCTGTGTGTTATAGTAGCATTGCCACAACAGACTCTCAAAAGCAGGGCCCAGAGTGAGGCCACAGTTTTTGAAGAAAAATGTCTACTGCCTTTTTCCTGTTACATATTCTTTGGTGCACAACCAATGCTGGGGTATTTGTAAATCCCATTTAGAATTTACTTTTGACTATTTCCTGGGGAGAGGATATTGTTAGATGTTTCATTTTCTCCAGCTGTTCTATTAGATTTTTTTGTTTGATATCTTTTTTTTTTTTAATATTTGTCCGTGCTTAGAAGAAAAGAGTGCAAAAAACATTCCAAATAAAATTTGGAGCCAGGTGCAGTGGCTTACACCTGTAATTCCAGCACTTTGGAAAATGAAGGTGAGAGGATTGCTTGAGTCCAGGGATTTAAGACCAACTTGGGCAACTTAGATCTTGTCTCTACAATAAATCAAAAAATTAGCCAGGCTAATTTCAAGTAGTACCAGCTACTTGGAAGACTGAGGTGGAAGCATCGCCTAAGCCCAGTGGGCCGAGGCTGCAGTGGCTGTGAGTGTGCCACAGCACTCCAGTCTGGGCGACAGAGTGAGACTCGTACTCAAAAAATTAAAATTAAAATAAAAAAATAAAATTTGGAAATGATCAGTGTGTTTCTTCAGATATTTTATTGAAAAATTATTTAGGATAACATGCTCATGTTTGTCAGCAAAACACTTTTCAGGCTCTTTTTCTTTACACCAAACATGCTAATATTGATGTTATACAGAGTTGTGCTCTACTAGAAAGCATTTCTGACTAGATTTGATACAAAGGACTCCAAAAAATTGACACTCTTCTATAAGACAACACTATGAATATACTGAAAACAAAAATGTCAACATATGTAGGACAATTTTTAAAAGCAATTTCTGACAAAGTCTAATTTGGAGAATATGGTTCATATGTGAGAAGTATTGTTCTAATCCTAAAAACTTGAAGTAAACAGACTTAAATACAGGTAGAGTTTTCTGGCATGGAGGGGATATGTACTCTAGACATTGTTCATAAGAAAACAGAGGAGGGAAAACTTAATGTATGTATGCCTAGTTTCTCCTCAAAGTTCTACTTTTCAGATGATTCTCTCTGCTTTGTTAGAGTGTTGAATGAGGGGACAAAGAAAAGACAGATTAAGTAAATAAGTAGGTAGATTAGATTGATAAATAGATGACAGATATATAATAGATATTATATATGACCCATGTATATGATTATTTGAGCTCTCTTCAAATGAAATGGAATATGAAGCGTGGGGAAGAAGAATTTATTATCTATGAGATATGGAAAGAATTAACTTATCAGAATTAGAAAAAGAATCCACTTTGTGACCAAGAGGGAACAATATGTATTAGGAAAATATGATCCAGTGAAAATAGAAGGATGTATCTAGACATAGCATGTTTTATGAAATGGGTGAGAAGCATAGGGATACATGTGAATGGATACTAGTATTAATAATAAGAATAAATTATATTTATACAGAGAAAAACAAAGTAAATGCATAGAAGAGAAAAAAGACTGTGCCAAAGATAAACTTTTTTCACATCATTTAAAAAATATGCTCTTATTGGTCACATGTGCCATTTTTGGTAGATGGAGTGATCGATTTTACTGGGTTTGCTTTATATCATTGTTTACAATCTTAACTAGGTCACTGTTGATTATCTGGAAGAATTCACTTGGAATTGCTTTGAAGCCTGTTCCTTAGGGTTTTCCCTGGTGTACAAGGAGTTTCTCCCTAATTACTATTCCATAGACTTGACTCTCTATTTCTTGCAGTCTCGTTTTCCTGCTACTAGATCTTTTCTCCATCAAATATTTATTAGAGTTCGCACTGTGTACAGGCAATGTACTATGAAGTAAAGAAGTAGATAAGGAGTCAAAGTGATGTGTTCCCAGATCCCATCAGGTTAGCAGTTCAAAATAGTCACAGGGCATATGGCAAAGGGAAAAATAATCCTACATATAAAGTTGTACATTTTAAAAAATTCTAAAGCAAATTTTAGCATGACTTTTTTTCCCCCAAAGCTTTAATATAGCAATCTACTTTTTAATTTTTTGGTAATTCTTAAGATCTACAATAAACCCAGATTTGGAATAATTGAGTTTTTCACTAATTCCATTGGTTCTCAATCCAAGTGACTTTGCCTGGTATTGCTTTTTTAAAAATGTAAGAGTTAGCCGGGCTCGGTGGCTCAGCCTGTAATCCCGCGCCTTTGGGTGGCTGAGGTGAGGGGATTGCCTGAGCCCGCGGGTTTGTGACCCGCCTGGGCAGCGAGACCTCACCTCTACAGTAAATCAAAAAATCAGCCGGGCGTGGTAGCGCGCGCCTGTAATTCCGACTACTCGGAAGGCTGAGGCGGAAGGATCGCCGGAGCCCAGCAGGTCGAGGCTGCGGTGGCCGGGAACGGCCACTGCACTCCAGTCTGGGCGACAGAGTGAGATTCCAACTCAAAAAAAAAAAAAAGTAAGAGTTTTAGTAATGGAATAAATAAGAGTAGTATATTATGCTTCTTTTTCTTTTTTGTAAACAAATGCGTGAAACTTCAGGGGGATTTAATTACTTTAATATGCTCCAAGTCAAGATAGAAAGAAGCATTAGATATAGTAGAAGGAAAATGCATTACATTTTATAATATAGCCTGTTTCCCCCCCAAAAAATCATTTGCATGTCAAGTTGGTTTGAATATGACATACTATTTTTTCTAATTGTTGCTGAATGTAATTTAAATTCTAAAAATTAACCAACTATTTGGTGAGAGGCAGTTTAACAAAATTATGTGTTCAATATTTGTTTGAGACATGCATTCCAAAACTTACTGTGTTCAAAACTAACTGTCATATAGCAATAGATTCATAGAAAAATACACTTTAAAATATTTTTCTTTGTATTTTAGTACAGGAGAAAAACATAGCATGCAAATAAGAAAATGAAGGCATCCTGTGATAATCTTTGCTTCAACATTAAAAATTTTAAGCTAGGCTTTCTTATGGGTGGGAGAGACCTGTCATCTCTCCGTAACTACTTCTTTGAAAGCTCTACATTTGATCAAAGGCTTATTTATTTTATGAAAGAAAAATATAGTGAGAATCAATATCGAACAAATAGTCTCCTAACCAATGAGAAAGTGTGAATTGATGCAATAAAAGATTTATCAAATGCTTACAAAGCACTCAGCACAGTAAGATGAGAGCAGGGATTTTGAGAATTCTAAAAGTAGGGAATTCACAAAATTAAAACCTTATCCATTATATATTATAAATTGGATAGATGAGCCGGGCTCGGTGGATCAGCCTGTAATCCCGCGCCTTTGGGAGGCTGAGGTGAGTGGATTGCCTGAGCCTCAGGGTTCGAGACCCGCCTGGGCAGCAAGACCTCATCTCTACAATAAATCAAAAAATTAGCCGGCTGTGATAGCGCGCACCTGTAATTCCGGCTACTCGGAAGGCTGAGGCGGAAGGATCGCCGGAGCCCAGCAGGTCGAGGTTGTGGTGGCCGGGAGCGGCCACTGCACTCCAGGCTGGGCTACAGAGTAAGAATCCAACTCAAAAAAAAAAAAAAAAAAAAAAATTGGATAGATGTCAGTTGTAGGCACAATTGCCTCTCAACAACACTGAAAAGTAAGGAAGAGAAGATTCTATAGTGAAGGGGTGCTAGGAGAATCAAAATCAAAATCATATATTTATTCCTCATAGAAAGAATAACTGGGTAGTTCAAGAATCATTCATTCTTATTTTAGAAGCATTTATTAAAAGCATAAATTAAGATATGATAGCAAAAAACTAATCAGTAGTCAAACACAAGGTTTAAAAGAATTGGTGCCTTCATATTTAGAAACCAGTTTGAAATAAAAATCTTATTACTGAAAGGAAAATTTGTATAATATTTAATAGATTGAGTACTATTACAACTTTTACTTGCTAAGGTGTGTGCAGTAAGAGTACTGAACATGATTAAAAATCACAATTATGAGCCGGGCTCGGTGGCTCAGCCTGTAATCCCGCGCCTTTGGGAGACTGAGGTGAGTGGATTGCCTGAGCCCACGGGTTCGAGACCCGCCTGGGCAGCGAGACCTCATCTCCACAATAAATCAAAAAAAATCAGCCGGGCGTGGTAGCGCATGCCTGTAATTCCGGCTACTTGGAAGGCTGAGGTGGAAGGATCGCCGGAGCCCAGCAGGCGAGGATGCGGTGGCCGGAAGCGGCCACTGCACTCCAGTCTGGGCAACCGAGTGAGACAACTCAAAAAAAAAAAAAATCACAATTATGGGCCGGACACTGTGGCTTATGCCTATAATTCCAGCACTTTGGGAGGCTAAGGTGAGGGGATTGCCTGAGCCCATGGGTTTAAGACCAGCCTGGGCAACTTGACAAGGTCTCATCTCTACAATAAATAAAAAAAAATAGCTGGGAGTTGTGGCATATGCCTGTAGTTCCAGCTACTTGGAAGGCTGAGGTGGAAGGATCACCTCAACACAGCAGGTCAAGGCTGTGGTAACCATGAGCATGCCACTGCACTCCAGCCTGAAGGACAGAGTAAGACTCCAACCCTCCCCCCCAAAAAAACCCCCAAAAAGCACACAGTTATTTTAAAGTTTGTTTTGAAATCCAGCATTCATTGTCACCTGTTGACTTGTTTCAACTATTTTCCCCCCACTTTGTTCATTTTCTTAGTATGACTAATTACTTTTTTATTGAAAATAAGATATTATATGATGTACAGAAACATGTATTAATTTGAATTTCCCCTATAAGCAAAACCTAGGACAAAAATTTGAGCACAATTTATTTGAGAGGTTCAGCCAATGACAATAGTAAGAAAGCAGGAGAAAGGAAGGAAAATAAGCCAATAAAAGTTGCATCATTATATTAGTCACCACAATGGGACATAAAGTATAATCCCACTGATGAGTCTGGGAAGTAATTAAGAGGGTGCACCTCAGAGATATCCCAACAAGAGGCAAGGGAGCCGACACATGTTTCACTAGGTGAGGTCTGCTTACAGTATGTGGCAGATAATTAATCCCCCACCCTTGCTGGCCAGCCTCAATAATGCTGCGTCCGTAGGCTCTAGAAGACAGAGATACTTTCAGGCAGAGATGCAGGTTTTGTCATTTGGAAACAGAATTGGTTTAAATTAAAATAGTTAAGGACCAGAGGGATAGTGGGGGAACTGACAGCATTTGCAACTGTGATGTTAACTTGCTCCTAAGAAGATTAACTTTTGTGAAGCTTAGGAGGGGAATACATTACTTCAATACAATCAGGACCCAGGCTAGTTTTCAGTGCTGGCAAGTCCCAACCAATGTTGAAAAGTTGCCTACATGGGGGTAGCCCTTCAGTGATTCTAACTGAGCTCCAGGAGTCAGCGTTTTCTATCCCCTTTATTATTCTTCCTGAACTCCAAATTTAGGCTCCTTGTTACAGTGAGACTTCTGAAAACTGCTGAGATTTTCAGTTGCTTTCAACTTGGCACTTCAACTTCTAGACTTATACAGAATAATGTGTAAATGCTGCAAGAGGAAAACAGATCCTGAGTTTTGGTTGCACCCCTCTGTACTTCCTTTATTTTAAGGACCTTGATCCTCTCTCCTGGCATCTCTAAACGTCATATGTATATAAATGGCTACTCAGCTCTGAAAAGATGCCTAAGCTCTGCCAGTTTTTCTGACTCTTAGTAGCATGTTCCTGCCCAGTTTCTCAGCAAATGCTGCGTGAAGAAAAGCAGAACAGATGATAGGGGAAAAGAAACTTGATTCACCCTTTGAAGATTTTTCTTTCTCTGGGACCTAGCTGTTTGATATTGGCTCAGTGTCATACAGATTTTTTTTGTCATTTCTTTTCTGAACTTAAACTCTTATAAGCAACTCCATCATATCTATAGCAGAAGTCAAAGGTAGTAGAAGGTAAATTGAGGAACAATTTCAGGTGTTGAAGAAAAAGCAGACTACACAGTAGAAGAAAAAAATAGCAAAGGATTACATGTTTTGCATAAGACTTGAATCACATTCACAGATTTGAAAATGCACACATATTTATGTAGGTTTAGTTCTAACAATGACTATTTTCTTATATTCAAAGTTTATAATACAGTTCATGTCAATATAGGGCTCAAAAGCACTATAATATTATTTTTTAAATAGTATGTACACAGATACAGTTTTCTGTCTAAGGAATATTTCTCAGAGCATGTTTGAGAACTCATTGTCTTTTTCCAAGGTTGAGAAATCAATAGGAAAGGCATCGGTTGCTGTTGGAATGCTTTACTGACATATTAGCTTACATGCTTTTCCTGTCAAGAGATTCCAATCAATATTATATTGTTTTCATGGCAAGTAGATAATATATCATTAACAATTTTTGAAGGTAAAAAGTACGGTTTTCACATTGAAAGTTGAAGTGTATAATAAACACACAGGAGGAGATAATTGTGATGAAATTTAGAGCTGCATGTATTTTCCTGCTTGTGACATTGAATTTTTAAGCTTGCTTCAGTACCTGTGTTTGTTTAATTTCCATTATCATGATTCCCAAGGGGACATTGCTATTTTACAGACCTCATACCCACAATAACTAAAATCAGCCTTCGTGAAAAAGGTTAAGGGTAGGGCAATTGGATTTCTGCAATCCTGACTCAAGGACACATGGTAGGGCAATGTCTGTACAATTCAGTCTGAAAAGAATCAATATTGTGTGTCCAGGTATTAGACTAGGCTGTATTTATAGAATTTTGAATATGTCAGAGTTTGATTTTAGACAATATTTTTCATAAGAGCCTAACTTGATAAAAATATAATTATTAAGAAAAAATTTCCAGCCGGAATTGGTGGCTCAGCCTGTAATCCCGCACCTTTGGGAGGCTGAGGTGAGTGGATTGCCTGAACCCGTGGGTTCGAGACCCGCCTGGGCGGCGAGACCTCATCTCTACAATAAATCTAAAAATCAGCCGGGCGTGGTAGCGCATGCCTGTAATTCCAGCTACTCGGAAGGCTGAGATGGAAGGATTGCCGGAGCCCAGCAGGCGAGGCTGCGGTGGCCAGAAGCGGCCACTGCACTCCAGTCTGGGCAACAGAGTGAGACTCCAACTCAAAAAAAAAAAAAAAAAAAAAGAAAGAAAAAAAGAAAAAAATTCCAGCTTCATAAGTTTCTTGACTAACCCATTGATATTTTCAATGCTTGTTCATGTTGTTGTAAGAAAATGAGGCAGTTTAAAAATAAAATTTTTTTAAGTTAGTATATAGGATTAGAGGAGACATCTGTAATTCTATTACTTGTACAACCGTTGCACTGATGAGTTCTATGACCTTTAGCACTTCTCTGGGTTTAGTTTCCTTCTTGTGTATAAAAAAGAAGCCATAACACTTGTTGTAGATATTCCTCTACTCATGGCTGAAAACTGCCCATAAGGTCAAAGAAGTATAATTAAATCTTGGCATTGTTCCTTTAAAAATTAAAACCTCATTAAAAATTAAGAAAGTCTTAAACAACCTCATTAGTGCTGGGCTGGAAGGCAATTAAGTATATCGTTTTGCCCCTAAAATCATCCCAGAAGGTTAGCTGTGCCCCTTATTGTCAATGATATTTACCCATATAATTGATAGTGGATGCTTGCTGATCAGTTTCTTTCAGGATTTATTCTTTAAAAATAAAATTTATTTTATTTTATTCATAAAATGAGTATGGATTATTTAGTCAAGTAAGAAGTTTTAAAATGAAGGTTTACTTAAAATTCAAGGGATTTATAAAACAAAATAAGTGAAATGTGGATGAAAACAGAAGTTATATTCCTAATCATTCAAAACACCCAAGTCATTACATTTATTAATCACTCTAAAATCTACTAAGCTAATTTTTATAGTTATATTGTTTCTAACACACACATATTTTGAAATTTTTGAAATCTGAACGTTCTATGAAAGAATATTACTTATCTCAAAATTTACATTTTTTTCTTTCTTGAGCTTTTAATTTACAGAAATAAATTTTTTGAAGAGTAAAACATTTACATTTGTTTTACTTAATGAATATTAACTTTTCAAGTCACTGTTTTTCTATTCCTATTTCTTACACTTTCTAGTAAGCATAACATTTTGGATATCTTTCTACAAAAATTCGCACCTTAGAACCATATTGAATTTAAGTCAATCAAAATAAAAATTCACACCTTAAGAATGTATTAATATAAATAAAGTGAAATAAATAACTTTATTCAAAAAAGCTTTCTTCAATGTGCATGATCCAAATAACATACATATAAGTGGGGGAAAGGTCAAGGATGTGTCTGGTTTTGATTCAATTCAAGGATATGTAGTAAGTGTTTAGTCTATTATACTGTATATGAAAATCATAGATTTTAAAATGTACCCTTATTTTGTATTTCACTAAAAAAATTGAAAAACTAACAAAACAATTTGGACATAATTTGCTTAATTAATGTACTCTTATTTTTTATTTTTATTAAAAGTTTTTTTTAACAGTTGAATGGTACATATTTGCAACTTGAGGAAATTGTAAAAAGGCAAAATTTGGGCTTCTAACAAGCCCTCTCCCTCCAGTAGTGGGTATGGTACCAAGTGGGTGATTCTGTGCCCCTATCCCCGTCTCTCCTTTGGCAGTGCCCTCTGTCTGTTTTCCCCACATTTGTGACCCGTGTCCAATGTTTAGGACCCACTTACAAGTGAGAACATGTGATATTCAGTTTCTTGTTTCTGTGATAGCTCACTTAGAATGATGGTATCTAGGTGCATCATTGTTGCCACATGGGACATGATTTTCTTCTTCCTTCTGGCTGCATAGTATTCCATCATATATAAGTACCACATTTTATTTATCCAGTCCACTTTTTATGGCATCTGGGTTGGTTCCATGTTTTTGATATTGTGAATAGTGCTGCAGTAAACATATGAACACAGGTGTCTTTTTGATAGAGCAATTTATGTTATACTGGGGATATTTCCAGGAGCAAGATTGCTGGATCAAATGGTAGCTCAATTTTTAGTTCTTAGAGAAAATGCTATGATGCTTTCCATAAAGGTTGAACTAGCTTACATTCCCAATAGCAATGTAGAAGCACACTCTTTTTTCTGCATCTTTGCCAACACCTATTGTTTTTTGACGTTTTAAGGATAGTCATTCTGACGGTTAGGAGGTGGTATCTCATTGTAGTTTTGATGTTCTGATAATTAGTTCTGATAATTAGTGAGGCTGAGCATTTTTTAATATGTTTGAAGCCTGCTTGAATGTCTTCCTTTTAAAATTGTCTGTTCATGTCCTTTGCCCACTTTTTTTTTTTTTTGAGTTGGAGTCTCACTCTGTTGCCCAGACTGGAGTGCAGCGGCACACTCACAGCCACTACAGCCTCGACTTGCTGGGCTCAAGTGATCCTTCTGCCTCAGCCTTCCAAGTAGTTGGAACTACAGGTATGCACCACCATGCATGGCTAATTTTTGGATTTACTGTAGAGATGAGGTCTCACCAGGTTGCCCAGGGTGGTCTCAAACCTGTGGGCTCAGGCAATCCTCTCACCTCGGCCTTCCAAAGTGCTGAGATTATAGAGGTGAGCCACCACACCCAGCCTATTTGCCCACTTTTTAAAGGGATTATTAGTTTGCTTTTTTTCTTTTTCTTTTTTCTGTCAATTTGAGTTTTTTATTGATCCTGGATGTTAGGCCTTAGTCAGATACATAGCTTGCAAATATATTTTCCCATTTTTTTGCATTTTCTCTTTACTCTCTCTCTAACAATTTTTAAATTTATTTTATTTTATTTTTTATTTTAAAGATGTGAGGTACAATTCAGGGTTAGGCACATAATGATCATTGTACAGGTAAAGTTTGGGTACGCTTATTGATATTTTGTGATGGTTTCTTTTGCTGTGCAAAAATTTTTTGCTTGATAAAGTCTCACTTGTCAATTTTAGATTTTGCTGCATTTGCTTTTGAAGATTTGACCATGAATTTATTTCCTACTGCGATGTCCAGTAAGGTACTCTGTAAGCTTTTTTCTAAGATTCTTATAGTTTGAGGTTTACATTTAAGTCCTTAATCCATTTTGAATTTATTTTTGTATGTAGTGACAGGTAGAGGTTCAGTTTCATCATTCTTCTGTATGTGGTTAGCCAATTTTCCTCTTACAATTTGTTGAATATGGTTTCTTTTCCCCAATCGTTGTTTTCTTCATTTTTGGTGAAGGTTAAATTGTTTGAAAGTCTGTTTGTTTGTTTGTTTGTTTGTTTGTTTGAGTTGGAGTCTCACTCTGTCACCCAGGCTGGAGGGCAGTGGCACACTCCTGGCTACTCCAGCCACGACCTGCTGAACTCAGGCTATCCTTCCACTTCAGCCTTTCTAGTAGCTGGAACTACAGGCACGTGCCACCATGTCTGGCCATTTTTTAAATTTATTGTAAAGATGAGGTCTTGCAAAGTTGCCCAGGCTGTTCTCAAACCCAAGGGCTCAAGCAATCCTCTCACTTCAGCCTCCCAAAATGCTGGGATTATAGGCATGAGCCACTATGCCAGGGAAGTCTGTGGTTTTATTTCAAGATTCTTTGTTCTGTTTCATTGGTCTGTGTGTCTAGTTTTGTAATTGTACTATGCTGTCCTTGGTTGCTGCAGCCCTATAATAAAGTTTGAAGTCTGGAGTATTATGCGTCTAGCCTTTTTGTTTGTTTGTTTGTTTGTTTGTTTGTTTTTTGCTGAGAATTGCTTTAGCTATTCAGGCTCTTTTTTGCTTCCATATGAATTTCTGTAGTCTTGTCTAGGTGTGTAAAAAAAATGATACTGGCAGTTTGATAGGGATTGCATTGAATCTGTAGATTGCCTTGAGTAGAATGGATATCTTAATTTTGAGTCTTCGGATCCATGAGCATGGGATGCTCTTCCAATTGTTGGTGTCATCTTTGATTTCTTTGAGCAGTGTTTTGTAGTTCTCATTGTAAAGATCTTTCACCCCTTTGGTTGGATAAATGCTGAGGTATTCTGTATGAGTGTGTGTCTATTATGAGTGGAGCTGTGTTTTTTATTTTGTTCTCAGCCTGCTCATTGGTGGTGCATAAAAATGCAACTAATTTGTGAACACTGATTTTGTATACTGAGACTTTACCAAAGTTGTTTATTGGTGTGAGGAGAATTTTGATAGGTTCTGTAGAGGTTTCTAGGTATAGAATCATATAATCTGTGAAAAGGGATAATTTGACTTTCTCTTTTTCATTTGGATATGAAGTCTCTTTCTAATCTCTTTTTCCTGCCTGATTGCTCCAATACTGTGTTGAATTGGAGAGGGAAGAATGGGCACTCTTGTTTCAGTTCTCAGGGGAAATGTTTCCAGCTTTTGCCCCTTAAGTATGACGTTGATCGCAGGTTTGACATAATTGGCTTTTATTATTTTTAGGAATGTTTCTTGATGCCTAGGTTTGAAGGTTTTTATCAAGAGGGAATGTTGGATTTTATTTAATGCCTTTTCTGAATTTATTGAGGCAATCATGGGTTTCTTGGTTTTAAACTGATTTATGTGATGAATTATATTTATTGATTTGCATATGTTGAACCAGCCCTGTATCCCAGGAATGAAGCCTACCTGGTTGGTCATTATGAATAATCATTAAAATGTTCTGTTATCCGGGCTTGGTGGCTCAGCCTATAATCCCGCGCCTTTGGGAGGCTGAGGTGAGTGGATTGCCTGAGCCCGTGGGCTCGAGACCCGCCTGGGCAGCGAGACCTCATCTCTACAATAAATCAAAAAATCAGCCGAGTGTGGTAGCGCATGCCTGTAATTCCGGCTACTTGGAAGGCTGAGGTGGAAGGATCACCGGAGCCCAGCAGGTCGAGGCTGTGGTGGCTGGGAGCGGCCACTGCACTCCAGTCTGGGCAACAGAGTGAGACTCCAACTCAAAAAAAAAAAATGTTCTGTTAAATGCGATTTGCTCAGATCTTGTTGATGAATTTTTGCATCTAAATTTATCAGAGACATTAGCCTGTAGTTTTCTTGCCTTGTTGGGTCTTTGCCATTTTGGGGGTATCAGGATGATGGTGGCTTCATATAATGAGCAATGCTGAAGATTCTTTGTTTCTCAATTGTCTGGAATACTTTAGTATGACTGGTATCAGTTCTTCCTTATATGTCTTGTGGAATTAAGCAGAGAAATCATATGACCCAGGGCTTGTTTGACGGGGACATTTCTTATTACTGAGTTAATTGAATTGTTATCAGTTTTTTAGGGTTTCATTTTCTTCCAGTTTCAATCTTTGGATGTTATTTGATGCCAGGAATTTCTTCATTTGCTTTACATTTTCTAGTTTACACATAAACAAATGCTCATAGTAATCTCTGAAAATCTTTTGTATTTCTTCAGCCTTGGTTGTAACATTGCCTTTTTATTTCCAATTCTGTTTATTGAAATTTTTTCTCTCTTTTATTTGTTAATCTGGCCAAGGTTCTTTCAAACTTATCTTTTCAAAGAAACAGCTTTTTGTCTTATTGATCCTTTGTATGACTTTTCTAGTCTCTATTATATTTAGCACTGACTTTATTTTGATGACTGATTGTTTTACTTATTCTGGAATTAGATTGCTCTTGTCTTGAAGTTCAATTAAGTATGAAGTTAGATTGTTTCTTTGAGAGGTCTCTGTTTTCTGTTTTGTTTTGTTTTGTTTTTGATATGTGCATGCAAGTTATAAACTCACCTCTCAGGACTGTTTTTGAGATCTCACAGAAGTTTTGGCATGTTGTGTCTTTATTTTCATTTGTTTACAGAACTCTCTTGTTTTCTGTCTTGATTTCTGTGTTAACCCCCAAATCATTCAGAAGTATGCTGCTTAATTTTCATGCATTTGTGTGCTTCTGTTAGTAATGATTTTTATTTTTATTCTACTTTGGTCTGAGAAGATACTTGTTATAATTTTGATCTTTTGAAATTCATTTACACTTGATTTATGCTCAAGTATGTGGTCAACCTTGGAGTATGTTCCATGTGCTGACAACCAATTCTGTGGTTGTCAGGTGAAGTGTTCTGTAGATGTCTATTAGATGCAATTGGTTGAGTGTCACATTACGTTTCTGAATTTTCTTGTTAATGTTTTGCCTTAATGTGCTGTTAGGGTTGTTAGCAAAATATTAAAGTATCCAACTGTAATTGTATAGCTGTCTATGTACTCTTTTAGTTTAATTAGAAATTATTTTATTTATATAAGAAAAATTCTCAGTAAAAAAAGAAGGAAAAATAAATTATTTTATAAATCAGTGTGTTCCCATAATAGGGTGTGTATATATTCAAGATGAATATTTATTGCTTGGGGACTGAGGTTTTTATCATTATGCAGTGTCCTTTTTTACTTTTAATTGTTTAAAGCCTATTTTATTTTATTAAGATGCAAGTCAGGATTAGGTATATAAGTAATCTATGTACAGGTGAAGTTTGGGTCTTCAACTGGTTCTCACTTCCCCTGGTTTGGAGCAGATACTCCTTATGTTGTTATATGCCCCCACTTCCTTCCTCCTCTGACAGTGGTTTTTTTTTTTTTTTTTTTTTTGACTAATATAAGAAGAGCTACTCCAGCTTTTTTTTTTTTTCTATTTTTCTAAAAGATCAGCTTTATCTTGAGCCTGTGGATATCATTTGCAGTGAGATGAGTTTCCGAAGACAGAAAAAGGATAGGTCATGCTTCTTTATCTAATCTGTCACTCTATGCCTTTTGAATGGTTCATTCAGTCTGCTCACATTTAAGTTAATGATTACTGTGTGGGAGATTTTTCCTGTCATATTGTTATGAGGAGGTTTCTTTGCATTTTAGGCTTTGTGGTTGATTTATGTGGTCTGTAAACTCTGTGCTTACCTATGCTTTTTTGATGGGTGGAACTATTCTTTTGTTTCTGTGCTTAGAACTTAAGTACCTTCTGAAGGGCTAGTTTGGAGATGGCATATTGTCTTAGGGGTTTGGTGTCTGGGGATAATTTTAACTCTCCATTAATAAAGCTTAGCTTGACAAGGTAGGAATATTATTGACTGTAATTGCTTTTGTTTAAGAATGTTAAATATGTGATCCCAATCTCTTCTGGCTTGCAGGGTTTCTGCTGAGAGGTCTGATGCAATTCTGATGTGTCTTCCTTGGTAGGTGGTTTGTCTCTTCTCTCTAGCTGCCTTTAGAAGTTTTTCTTTCACTCTCCACCTTGTCAAGATGGATTTTTAAGTGCCTTGGGATTGTCTTCTTGTTTAATACCTCACAGAATTTCTCTGTGTCTCTTGCATATGCATAGTTGTCTGTACAGTAAGATAAGGGTAGTTCTATTGAATGACATCTTAGAAGGTTTCTTCCAGGATATTCTAAGTTTTTTCTTGTCTCTTGGAATGACAATTCACTGAAGATTGGTCTCTTTACATAATTCCAAAACTCTTATAGTCTTTGCTCTTTGTTTTTGTCAGACTGGACTAGTTCAATAGTTTGATCCTCAAACTCTGATGTTCCTTCCTCTTCCTTGTTGATTTTGTTGTTGTGATTTGAAATTCCAAGAGAGAATTCTTCAGTTCCAGAAGTTCAATCTGGTTCTTTCTTAGAATGACCAGCTCAGGTTTCACTCCCTGCACTGTTTTTGTGGCCTGGATTATTTGCATGCCCACTTTCTTTCTCGTGGATCTTGTTGACTATCTTTGCTGTTCATAGTCTTAATTCTATGTCTATCATCATAGACAAGTTGTTTTGGATGGATTTCATTGCTTGAGACTAAGATAGCCCCTTTGTGGGTGTTGACTCATTAAAACTTTGAGGATTGCTGCTGTGTTTTTCTAGCTCTTCATCATCTGTGAGGGCAGACTCCTTTTTTCTTTCTTTCTTTCTTTTTTTTTTTTAGATAAAGTTGCTACTGTTGGGGTGGCAGTTATTTTATTTTTTCTGAACTCTGTCCTCTGATTCATCAGTGATGGGGCCAGAAGTGGCAGAAAGGGTGGTGAGCTTGGGAACACCATCTGGCACTGCTCCACCAATGCAGTCTTGTGGTGATGTTGCAAATACTTTTATCTGGTTCAGAGGCTTTCTTCTCCCTTTGTCAAGAAGCCAGGGGCCTTTATTGGCAGAATTGGCAGGCAGCCAGGAGGGGCCCCATGGCTCTACTCTGACACAGGCTACTCTACACTCTTGAGAGTGGAGAGTGAATGGCCCATTCCCAACTGTGTGGGACCACCTCTTCAGGGGTGGAAGAAAAGCAACTCTCTTGTTAATGGTAAGTTGGTACCTTAGTCTGCATGTTGGTGGGGTTGTCTCCACCATGACCATGCTATGCAGAAGTGCCCTGCTTCCTGGCTTTTATCCTGTTCTGTGGGAGGGGGGATTGTAGTGATAGTGGCCCCTGGGAGTAAACCAAGTATGCATCCCTGACTTAAGTTTGCAGCACTGGAGAAATGTCCCCAAAGTGGGTACATAGCCTTTACTGGGTGCTGAAGAGGGGTAGAGGAACATGTCCACATGGCACAGACCAGCTCACAGGATATTTCCCATAGAGCCTTTTTGTGGGGGACTCAGCAGTTAGTGCTCCCAGAAAACTGGGATTCCACAGGCTTTATGTGAATTTGATCAGTGCCTCTTAATTTAAGACAGCCCTCAGCACTTGGCTGGTGCAGAAAGGGTGTTGTGAGAGGGCCTGGGCTGTTTCTTTCTTGGCTGGGACCACAGAGGCTTGTGTTTGGTGGCTAGAGAACAAAAACTCTAATTTTCATTCACCCCTTCCTAGGTCTATCCTAATCTTAGGATGCAGCTGCTTCTAGGGGTGTTTGGGCTTTGACTGCGCATTCTCCACATCATCAAGTGACTGTCTGGTAGACCTCAGCTTGGGCTTAGATCATTCCTCCATATAGGTTTCCTTGCTCAGAGTGGCCATAGTGTGATGTGTTCAGTTAACTATCTTGTCCCTCTGACATTAGTGTTCTCTTTCAGACATATCAAAACATAGGTTTTTGACAAAATTTTGATTATATATGTTGCCCCAGGGGTTCTGTGCTGTAAACATAAAATAATAAACAAAATCAAAATTTTGGCTGTCAAATTTTGTCACTTCTACATGACTTTCAACTCAGAGTCAATTTCTGTTATTTTCCACACAACATATTATTTACATTAAACTGAATTAGAAATTCAGAACTTTTTTGAGACAGGTCTATCTACTTCTTTTATACCAGTATATATGTGCAGTAGAATATCTAAGTTAAATATCTAGACTAAATCTTAAATCTCATTTGTCTATCTTCTCTCTTAAGTCCTGTGGGTTTCGGGTTTTGTACAGGACTTGGATGCCAGTTCCGATTTCCATGAGAGTATTTCCTTCCTTTTCTAAGGTTCTTATGGTTTGAGGTTTTATATTTAGGTCTCTGATCCTTTTGGAGTTAACCTTTGCTCATGGGGATAGATAGGGGTCCTGTTTCAATCTTCTGCATGTGGTCAGCCAATTTTCCCAGCACCATTTACTGAATAGATTCTCCTCTCCCCATTGGTAGGTGGTGGGGGCTTTGTCGAAGATGAGTTGGTTGAGAAATTGAGGTTTTGCTTCTGGAATCTCAATTCTATTCCATTGATCTATATGCCTGTTCCTGTACCAATACCAAGCTGTTTTGATGATTGCAGCTTTATAGTAAAGTTTGAAATCTGGTATTGTGATACCACCTGCTTTGTTTTTTTTGCTAAGGATTGTTCTGGCTATTCTTGGACGTTTGTGTTTCCATATGAATTCCTGTGTTGTTTTTTCTAGGTCTGAGAAGAATGTTGTTGGTAATTTAATGGGTATTGCATTGAATTTGTAGACAAGCTTCTGCAAAGCCAAAGAAACCATCAAGAGAGCAGGGAGACAGCCTACAGACTGGGAAAAAGTATTTGCCAACTCTAGGTCTGACAAAGGCTTAACATCCTGGATCTACAAGGAACTGAAACGTACTGAAAAGAAGAAAACAAACAACCCCATTTTAAAATGGGCAAAAGATATGAACAGACACTTCCAAAAGAAGACATTCGAACAGCCAACAAACACATGAAGAAATGCTCAACCTCACTAATCATCAGGGAGATGCAAATCAAAACCACACTGAGATACCACCTAACTCCAGTCAGAATGGCAATTATCAACAACTCAAAAAATAACAGCTGCTGGAGAGGGTGTGGTGAAAAGGGAACACTTCTGCACTGTTGATGGGAGTGTAAACTAGTGCAACCTCTGTGGAAAGCAGAGTGGCGATTCCTAAAAGCTCTAAAATTGACCTTCCATATGACCCTGCAATCCCCCTACTGGGAATATACCCTGAAGAACACAAATCACTCTATAAAAAAGATACCTGCCACGTATGTTTATTGCAGCGTTGTTCACAATAGCAAGAACCTGGAAACAACCATGCTGCCCATCAAAAGAGGACTGGATTAAAAAAATGTGGTGCATATACACAATGGAATACTATGCAGCCATAAAAAAGAACAAAATCATGAATTTCGCTGCAACCTGGATGGAACTAGAGTCTATAATACTGAGTGACCTCTCACAGAAACAAAGATCCGAATATCACATGTTCTCACTCATATAATGGACCTTGAACATCCAATGCAATACTATAAGAAAATGACTGACGGTACTGAGAAGCTATGGGGGGGAGGGGATGAGATTAACAGTAGCAAATATCTGTCTGGGGATGGGAAAACACCTCTTATCCACAGGGTGCCTGAATGAAACATAATTGTACACCTAACCCTTAACTGTACCCCACAAAACCATAATAAAAAATACTGATTAATGAAAAAAAAAATCTTAAGTCTCTAAACGAAATACCTAAATTAAGAAGAGAATAATTTATAGGGTTTTTACCGACTCACATATATTTTTTCCCACAATAAGTCTAACAAGCTGGTTGTAGATAACAAAAAACAGAAGTAAACAAACAAACTCAGTAATTTAATTCATAGGGTAAAATATGACATGAGATTGCTCAAATAACATGGTATTTTATTAACTTAGAGAAAAATAGCCCAACAAACTTGTGCTTTGTCCTTGTTGTCTCTTAATAGGCACAGTTTTTGACCTCCAGATTCTTCAATAATGGTTACCTGTGATAGAATTTCTCTTTAGACTTCCTCAAGAGATTTTATCCATTTAGAGATAAGTAACTTTCTTAAATCTAGCAGGCATCTAGCTGTTATTAAGTCAGATCCTAACATTTAGTATTTTCTATTGCATGTTTGCCTTTCCCGCATAAGTTATTTCTTGCCAATTTAGAATTCATGAAAACATAACTTTTACATAGTAATACTTTTTCACATTTTATACTACATTTAACTTCTTTCATATACAGATAATTAGATGCATAATTTTACACTTGTAGTTAGATTTTATTTAGCATAAGAAACAATCTTCTCAATAAAGCCCATCTTCAGCTCACTTACACTACTTTTAAAAATCTATACTACTGACACTTATTTGTGTTTGTTGTTATGCTTTCTTTTTTGAAATGAGATATTTTGATTGTTTACCACTTTATATTCTTCCTCAGCTTCCTGTTCTTAGAACTTTATAGCTATGTCTTCTTGTGTAATGCCATAGCCTACTCCAAAGATGAAACCACAGTTCTTAAAAGTAACTAGATGTTATGAGTTCTGTCTACCTCAACTTAAGTGTGATGTTCTACCTAACACAGAGTTGTTATACCCCATTTCAAAACAAAAAGTCTATGATTTCTGTTGTGTACTGATAACTGCAAATACAAAAATAAATAAAACTATGAAATGCTTTATTAAGCAAATTTGAACACATTTCTGTAGTGAAGTACTTCTCAGACATTTAAATATGAGACTCTGCATTATATGTGTGTATAAATTATATATATTTATATATGACAAAAACAAATATTTGTCATTCATCTTTTTACAGAAAGAATATGAAAGCTTTTTTCCTCTTTCCATCAAGTGTACATATTTAGTGCAGAAATTAAGTATAGTCAAAAGGAGAGATTAAAAAAATACTTTTCAAAACAATTTACCTATATTCTGGAAATAGCACCAATTGAGACACAAACAGCAGAGCAATCCTCTCATGCAGAAAAGAATTAAAAATTGAAGGAATAAGAGTAATTGAAAAAGTCATTGATTTGGAACTGAGTGTTGTCAAAAGTTAAGAGCTGGTTTGTAGCACTAACATATTCAAGGAAATATTGTTCAATTGTTTTCAGTGACAATCAGCAAGACGAAATCAAGCACCTCATAGCAATTACTGAATTTCTGCCAGAATCTGTTATAACTTTGCCTTAGGGGAAGCGAAATAAGGAATATTCTAGCTAAGAAGTCACATCAAGAAAAATAGGGAAATAAGAAAGACTGTTGCAGCTTTAACTCATGAAGTTACCTGACAATTAAAGGTATGCATTGGGAAAGAGAGATAATTGTTTTAATATTTAGTATTTAATTAATAAGAGACTATTACTTTTCTTAGAAAAATAACATAAAATATAATTTTTAATTTTAATATTATGATTATATTATATTTAATATTATTTTAATAAATTGAAGTAGTTTACCAAATAATACATTGTACAGTGTGTTAATAATCTGCATACAAAGCATAGAAAAAAATAGATAAAATGAAAAGTACTCTCATTTTAATAAATTTATTATGACATTTGATGTAGAGGGAAAAATAATTAAATTCTGTAGCAAAATATGATCATGACAAAAGATGTAAAGTATATAAATGTATGTGACAGTAAGCTTTGTCAGGCATAGAACTGAATTAGAAAAATATTATAGCCGTTTCAACGCAGGGGGCTATAAAAAAAGAAAAATATTATAGCTTTTAAATTTGAGACCCTATAGTTAAAATATGCAAGAAAGATATTGCTAATTTTCAAAGGTTTAGAATATGCAGATTATATTTATTTTTAAAACTAACTTGACTTAAAATAAATCTTAATCATAAAGTACTCATAAATTACAATTTGGAACTAAATTATTATATAAAGTTATGTCATCAGTGAGAAAAATTATTTATCTATTCATGTGTTGCAAACATTTGCATATTATCTATTAATACAGGTATAAATATGTGTGTATACACAAAGACTGAAAAATGCTAGAAGAAATTTTTTTTGTCAAGCAAAGTATTTTTCTCAAGCAAAGTAATGAGAAAAGTATTGGACATGAACTAGAAACAATGAAGTTTAATAAATCTTATATACACACATATATATGGAAAGCATAGAGAGAGAGAGAGAGAGAAAATCCTATAATTTATTGAGAAATAACCTTTTTGAAAAAAGAAATGGAAAAAAATTGGGTTAGACAATTTTAGGCATTTAAGTAAATATTTACATCATTAAGCACAATATATTTTTGGTGAGCAATGAAAAGCAAAATGACCGTGTTTTTTGAAAATTATAAACATGTAATTAGATATTGTATAACTATCTGTGACTGAAAGGTTTCTTAAAAAATAATGTCTCTCAGATTTATAACGGTAGTGATCGTTTTCTTGTATAGTATATTTAAAAACCTCAACTATTACACCTGCAATACTACCCCTACTCATCCTTTGTCACCAGACATTCAGTACTCCTATAAAGACCAATTAATACTAGAAATTTGCAATCGGATAATACAGAGATGCTTTGGCATACTCTAGTCACTTTTCAAAAAGTGAGGTTTATGCATATAAAATTATTTACTTAAAATTGCATGGTAGCTTTGGGATTGGAGCTCCTGTGTCTCAGTTCTTTAATCCAATTTTTCTAGTTCTCCAGCTTGCAGATGGAATAAATATCCTCTTGACCTCATGACCTTCCTAATCAGATCAACCAATTCTCATAATAAATATAAAGCAAGTTCACATACATACAACTATATGCGCATAGACACACACAATTGCCAAATAATAAAAAGAATTCAGCCCTGATAAGATTACACCAAGACATATAGTAACCACAATCTTACAAGTCAAGAAAAAAAGAGGATTCTAAAAGCAGCAAAAGAAAAAAGCAAACAACATATAAAGAAGATCTAATATTTCTGGCAAAATACGTCTCAACAAAAAAAAATAAGGTTAGAAAGAAGTGGGACAATATATTCAAAGTGCTGTTAAAAAAAATTAAAAGTCTGCTAATCAAACTTTTTGTACCCAGCAAAGCTATCAGTAACACATGTGAAGGAGAAATTAAGACTTCCCCAGACAAACAAAAACTGAGAAAATTCATTACTGCTTGACTTATCTTTCCAGAATTGCTAAAACAAGTCTTTAATCTAAAAGAAAAAACATTAATGTGCAAGAAGAAATCATCTGAAGGTGTGAGTCTCTTTGGAAAAAGTAAGTGCACAGACAAATTTAGAATATTCTAATAGTACAATTGTGATATGTAGACCACTAATATATTTAGTATTAATCTTTAAAGGTAAATCTATCAAAAATAATAACTACAACAATGTGTTAAAAAAAAAACAGGCAATATATATAGCGATAACAAAAGTTAAAAGTGGAGTTGTTAGAGTTAAGGTGTGGACTATCTTTAACTTTTTCTTGGCTTGCTTGTTTCTTTTATGTGTATATATAATCAAAGTTAAGTTGTCATCAGTTTAAAATAACTTTATAACCAGAAGGTTTTGTGTAAGCCTCATGGTAACAACAAAGCCAAACCCATAATACATACATTGAAAATTAAAAGAAAGAAATTAAAACATATCACCAGAGAAAATCACTTAACACATAGTAATTTGCGTACATAAAGTAGGCATAAAATAAAAAAAAATCCTAAAGGTAGTGAGAGAGAAAGGTCAGACTACCTACCAAGGAAGACTAATTCGAAGGAGTCCAATCCCTAAAATTCTCAAAGATAACCAATTCCAACCAAGAATTTTCTGCCCAGCGAAACTAAGCTTCATCAATGATAGAGAATTAAAACCTTTCCCAGACAATAAATCCCTAAAAGATTATGCTGCTTCCAGATTGGCTCTATAGTGGATGCTTAAGAAGGTATTAAGTACAGAAAAAGAAAAAGAAAGAGCACGCACTTCACCAAAATGAAGGAAAATAGGTAATCAACACAGCATGCACCACAACTCCAAAATTGAAAACACACACATATATAAAACCAAAAATTAAAAGAAATCAAACAAACAAATAAATAAAAAAGCAGCAACAACAAAAAATTTTATAAGAGCCTCATGTCAGGGATAAACTCTCACATCTTAATAATCAGCCTGAATGTGAATGGGCTAAATGCACCACTGAAAAGACCCAAAATCACAAACGGAAAAAAAAAAAAAAAAAAATGACCCAACAATATGCTTCCCCATGGAAACACATTTCACTACAAAAGACACCCATAGACTCAAAGTTAGAGAATGGAAAACAAATTTTCAGGCACACAGAACACAAAAAAAGACAAGAGTCACAATCTCAATAACAGGCACAACAATCTTCAAGCTATCAAAAATTTAAAAAGATATGGAAGGGCACAACATAATAATAAGAAGTTCAATCCATCAACAAGAAATATCCATCCTAAATATATATGCACTCAACACAGGAGCACCAACTTTTATGAAGTAACTACTAAGTAAACTAAAAAAAGATATTGACTCTCACACTATCATAACTAAGGATTTAAATACCCCACTAACAACCCTGGATAGATAGATCATTGAAGTAAAAAATCAACAAGGAGATCTGGAACCTCAACTTAATGCTTCACCAAATGGACTTGATACATACCTACAGGCCACTCTACCCAACAACCATGGAATATACATTCTACTCATCACCACATGGAATGTACTCCAAGATTAACCACATTCTCAGTCACAATTCAAGCATAAACACATTTCAAAACATGAAATACTACCATGCACCTTCCCAGACCACAGTGGAATAAAAATAAAAATCACTACCAGCAAGAATCTCACAAAGCCCACAAAGTTATGGACACTAAACAGCATGATGAAGAACAACTCCTGGGTCAATACAGAAATCAAAACAGAAATTAAAAGATTCCTGGAAACAAATGAAAACAAAGACATAGCTTACCAAAACTTCTGGGATTCCATGAAAACAGTAGTAAGAGGGGAATTTATAGCTGTACGCACATACATTAAAAAAAGAAAGATTACAAGTTAACAACTTAACAAATTGCCTAAGGAAACTGGAAAGGCAAGACCACCAAAACCTTAACCTCAGCAGAAGAATCCAAAACACCAAAGTAAAAGCTCAAATATGGGACATAGAAGATAAAAATATCATAAGACATATTGGTGAAACAAAAAGCTGGTTCTTTGAAAGAATAAAGAATATTGATGGACCCTTAACCAGACTGATCAAGAAAAAGATAAAAAAACCCAAATAAGCAAAATCAGAAACACAAAAGATCAAGTCACAACTACCTCAAAGAAATACAAAAGATTATTAGAGATTACTATGCACACCCATATGGAAACAAACTAGAAAAACTTTAAAGAAATGGTGAACTTTCTGGCATACACAATCTCCCAATGTTGAAATAAGAAGATATTGAGACCCTAAATAGAACAATAAAATCAAAGAAATTGACTCCATTATAAGAAAAATACCTACCAAAAAAAAAAAAAAAAAGTCCTGGATCAGATGGCTTTCCAGAAGAATTCTACAAATCATACAAGGAGGAGCTGATGCCAATCCTATTGAAAGCATTTCAGGAAACCAAGAAAGATGAAACTCTCCCCCAAATCATTTGATGAACCTGACATCACAATGATATCCATACCAGGCAAAGGTCCAACAAAGAAAGAGGACTACAGGCCAATATCCCTGATGAACATGGATACAAAAATTTTCAACAATATTATAGCAAATTGGAACAAAAAAATACATCTCAAAAATTAGCCACCATTACCAAGTAGACTTCATTCCTGGAATGCAGAGCTGGTTCAACATCTGCAAGACCATAAATGTAATAAAACACATCAGCAGATGTAAAAACAAGACTCACATAATGATATCGTTAGAAGAGAGAGGCTTTTGACAAAATTCAGCAATCCATTCTTGATTAAACAAACAAACAAACAAACAAGCAAGCAAAACAAAAACAAAAACAAAAACAAACCACTTGAACACCTAGGTATAAAGGGAACAGTTCTCAAAATACTAAAAGGCATCTATGATAAACCCACAGACAACATATTACTAATGGACAGAAATTAGAAACATTTTCCCTGAAAACCATAGCAAGACAAGGTTGCCTTCTGTCATCCCTCCTGTTCAACAAAGTGTTGGAAGTCCTGGTTAGAACAACCAGACAAAAGAAAAATATCAGGGATATTCACACAGAAAAAGATGAAGTTAAACTATCTCTCTTTGTGGATGATATGATCCTATACTTGAAAAATCGAAGGAAATATTTCAAAAACTTCCTTGCACTGAGAAAAGACTTTGACAAAGTCTCCGGGTATGCAATCAACGTGCAAAAGACAGACACATTTTTATACGCCAAGAGCAAACAGGCGGAGAAACAAATAAAAAGTACAATCCCATTTTCAATCGTCACATTAAAAAATGAAATACCTTGGCATCTTCCTGTCCAGAGAAGTGAAAGACCTTTACAAAAAAAAAACTACAAACTTTATTATACGGCTGCAATAATCATAACAGCTTGGTACTGGTTCAAGAGCATATAGACCAATGGAACAGGATAGAGATTCTGGAAGCAAAACCTCAATTTCTCAACCAATTTATCTTTGATAAAGCCTCCACCAACAGCCACTGGGAGCAAGGAAACAAATTCAGTAAATGGTGCTGGGAAAATCGACTGACCACTTGCAGAAGAATGAAATAGGACCCTTACCTATCACCATGAATAAAAATCAACTCTAAATGAATCGAAGATGCAAAACCTCAAACTATAAGAATCTTAGAAAATGCAGCAGAAATCCTTACAGAAATTGGAAATAAGCAATCAATTCCTTATTAAAATTCCAAGAGCCCATACAATAAAAGATAAGACAGACAAGTGGGACCTCATCAAACTGAAAAGCTTCTGAAAAGCAAAAAAAAAAAAAAAAAAAAGCATTAAGAGAGTGAGAAGACAGCACATGGAATGAAAAAAAAATTTCCTACTGTGTATCTGACAAAGGCCTAACATTCAGGGTCTATAAGGAATTCAAATGTACCAAAAGAAAAAAAAACCAAATAGCCCTATTAAAAAGTGGGCTAAAGACATGAATAGACACTTCTCAAAAGACGATATACAAATAGTCAACAGAGACATGAAAAAATATTCAGCCACACAATTCATCAAAAATGCAAATCAAAACCTTACTGAGACCACCTGACTCCTGTCAGAATGGCCATCATTAAAATCTCAAAAAACAACAGATACTGGAGAGGATGCAGGGAAAAGGGAACACTTCTGCACTGTTGGTGGTAGTGTAAATCAGTACAACCTCTGTGGGAAATCGTGTGGCAGTTTCTAAAAGATATAAAAATTAGTCTTCCATACAACCCAACCACCCCACTTCCGGGAATATATCCAGAGGAACACAAATCATTCTATTAAAAAGATACCAGTGCACTCATGTTTATTGCAGTACCGTTCACAGTAGCAAAAACATGGAACCAGCAGTGTTGCCCATCAAAATTGGACCGGATAAAATAATGTGGTACATATACATGATGAAATATTATGCAGCCATAAAGAAGGACAAAATTAAGGACTTCACCACAACTTAGATGGATTTACAGTCTATCGTACTCAGTGATCTATCATAGAAACAAAGAATTGTGTACTATATGTTCTCACTCATAAGCAGACCCTGAACATTTATTATAATACTATAAGAAAGGGATTAGCAGTCGTGGGACACTGCCAGGGGCAGCGGCGGGGAGGGGGGTTTGTCTTAACATCAACAAGGGTACTAGGTGAAATGGACACCAAAGGGAGGCCCAAACAACCTACCTGAGCAATGACTACTTGTATTCCTAATCCTGAATTGTACCGCACATTTTAAAAATAAAAAAAACACATTGTGATATGACTTTTACAAAAATTTTCCCTAGTCTGTGACTTCTTTTTATTTTCTTGACAGTGTCTTTCTATAGTATAAATTTTTCATTTCAATGAAATTCATCTTATTATTTATTTTATGAATTGCAGCTTTGGTGTTGTTTATATTGTCTTTTTAATTGGACTTTTTCACTTATTGTGAAATTTAAAGAATCCTTTATAATATTTTGAATACAAGTCTTTGATCAGATATGTGTTTTATAATTTCCTCTCAGTGTATCACTGGTATTTTTATGTCTCTCAGAATCTGTTTCACACAGCAAAAGCAGTTAATTTTAATTTAATCCAACTTATCAAATGGTATGATTTTGCTTTTGGTATTGTGTCTAAATTCTTATCACCTAGCGCATATACAGAACTACCTGGCATATCTTGCTGGTTTGGTTGCAGACGACCACAATAATGCAAATATGACAATAAAGCAAATCAAATAAGCTTTTTGGTGTCTCAGTGCATCTAAAAGTTAAGTTTACAATATAGTCTAGTCTCTTAAGTGTGCAATAGCATTCTATTTTTAAAAAGTACATACCTTGCTTTAAAAATACTTTAATGTTACCAGGCTCGGTGGCTCAGTCTGTAATCCCGTGCCTTTGGGAGGCTGAGGTGAGTGGATTGCCTGAGCCTGCGGGTTCAAGACCCGCCTGGGCAGCGATACCTCATTTCTACAATAAATCAAAAAATCAGCTGGGCGTGGTAGCGCGTGCCTGTAATTCCGGCTACATGGAAAACTGAGGCGGAAGGATGGCCGGAGCCCAGCAGGTCGAGGCTGCCGTGACCGGAGCGGCCACTACACTCCAGTCTGGGCGACAGAGTGGGACTCCAACTCAATAAATAAATAAATGCATAAATAAATACATAAATAAATAAATAAAAATACTTTAGTGTTAAAAAAAATGTTGACCGTCATCTGATCTTTCTATGAGTCTTAATTTCTAATATTTTTTCTGGTAAATGGTCTTGCCTAGATGTTGGTGACTAGTAACTGACCAGGCTGGTGGTAGTGACTGAAAGTTGGAGTGGTTGTGAACATTCCTTAAAATAACACAATAAAATTTTACTACATTGATCAACTCTTCCTTTCCTAAAAGATTTCTTTTTAGCTGGGCTCGGTGGCTCAGCCTGTAATCCCGCGCCTTAGGAGGCTGAGTTGAGTGAATGGCCTGAGCCCATGGGTTCGAGACCCCCTGGGCAACTTGGCGAGACCTCATCTCCACAATAAATCAAAAATTAGCCGGGCGTGGTAGCACGCGTCTGTACTTCCGGCTACTCGGAAGGCTGAGGCGGAAGGATGGCGGAGCCCAGCAAGTGGAGGCTGCGGTGGCCGGGAGCGGCCACTGCACTCCAGTCTGGGCGACAGAGTGAGACTCCAACTCAAAAAAAAAAAAAAAAAAAATTTCTTTTTAGCAGGCAATGGTGTTTCATAGCCTTTTCCCCACAGTTAAACATCTTTCAAAATTGGAGTCCCTTCTCTCAAACACTGCTACTGTTATCAATAAGGATATGTAACATGCTACATTTTTTGTTGTCTTTTCAACAATGTTCACAGCATCTTTGTCAAGGGTAGATTCCTCTCAAAAAACTGCTTTTTTAAAAAAACTCATCCATAAGAAGCAACTCATTAACTTAATTTGAACCATGAGATTGTAGTGATTCAGTCATCCCTTCAGAATCCACTTCAAATTCTAATAATTATGCTATTTCCACCATGTCTGTAGTTACTTCATCCATAGATGTCTTAAACCCTTCAAAATTATCCATGAGGATTGGAATCAACTTCTTTCAAACTCCTATTAATGTTGTTATTTCTGTCTTTTCTCATGAATCATGAATGTTTTATTTAACGTCAAGGATGGTGAATCATTTACAAAAGATTTCCAATTTATTTTGCGCAGATACCTCAGAGGAATCACTATATATGGCAGCCATAGCTTTACAAAATGTATTTTTATTTATTTATTTATTTATTTAGAGTTGGAGTCTCACTCTGTCGCCCAGACTGGAGTGCAGTGGCCGCTCCCGGCCACCGCAGCCTCGACCTGCTGGGCTCCGGCGATCCTTCCGCCTCAGCCTTCCGAGTAGCTGGAACTACAGGCGCGCGTTACCACGCCCGGCTCATTTTGATTTATTGTGGCGATGAGGTCTCGCCAAGTTGCCCAGGCGGGTCTCGAACCCATGGGCTCAGGCAATCCACTCACCTCGGCCTCTCAAAGCGCGGGATTACAGGCTGAGCCACCGAGCCCAGCTACAAAATGTATTTTTAAATAGCAAGATTTGAAAGCTGAAATTACTCCTTGATCCATGTTTTACAAAATACATACTATGTTAGCATGCGTGAGAACAGCATCAATTTCACTGCCATCTCCATCAGAGCTTTTGGGTGACAGGATAGTTGTCAATCTACATTGACAGAGTAGATTTTTCATGATCCTTAAGGGGCCTATGGTTTTTGAAATGGTACTTAAGCATTGGTTTTACCTCATAGTCACCAGCTACATTAGCCCCTAACAAGATTGTCAGCCTGTCCTTGGAAGCTTGAAGTCAGGTGTTACTTACATCTTTTTGGCTATGAGGAAGTTCTTGAATATATTTTCTTCCAATATAATATTGTTTCGTCTACATAGAAAATCTGTATGTTTAGTGTAGCCACCTTCATTAATTATCTCAACTAGATTTTCTGAATAACTTGAAGCTTCTGCATCAGCACTTGTTCCCTCACCTGGCACTTGTATGCTATAAGATGGTTTTTTTTTTCTTAAACGTCATGAACTAACCTCTGCTAGAATTAAACTTTCTTCTGCTGCTTCCTCATCTCTTTCATCCTTTATAGAATTTAAGGAAGTCAGAGTCTTGTTCTGGATTCAACTGTGTATTAAGAAAATGTAGCTGGCTGCTTCTTCTATTCAACCACTCAACACTTCTCCATATCAGCTAGAAAGCTATTTTTGCTTTTTTATTATTCATGTGTTCACTGGAGTAGCGCATTTAATTTCCTTTAACAACTTTTCTTTTGTGTTGTCGTCACAACCTTGCTAACAGTTTGGCACAGGAGGCCTAGCTTTTTGTGTGTCTCAGTTGTCTGGGTGCCTTCCTCACTGTGCTTTATCACTTCTAGCTTTTGATTTAAAGTGAGAGATCTACAGTGCTTTCTTTCACATGAACATTTAGAGACCATTTTATGGTGATTAATTGGCCTAATTTCAATAGATTTGTATCTGAAAGAATAGAGTCTCAAAGAGTGGGAAAGATAGGAGGCCCGCTGATTGTTGCAACTGTCAGACACACACAATATGTATCAGTTAAATGTTGTGGTCTTATATAGGTGGGATTCTTTGCACCTCAAAACAATTATAAGAGTAACATGAAAGATCATTGTTCACAGATCTTTGTTGATATATAATCATCATCATCATCATGTTTTAAATATTGTGAGAATGGCCAAAATGCTACACAGAAATGTGAAGTGAGCACAGGCTATTAAAAGAATGATGCTGGCCGGTAATCTCAGCACTTTGGGAGGCCAAAGCAAGTGGATTGCCTGAGCCCACGTGTTCAAGACTAGCCTGGGCAACTTGGTGAGACCTGGTCTCTACAATAAATAAAATTTAACTGGCTGTGGTAGTGCGCGCCTGTAGCTCTGCTACTTGGAAGGCTGAGGCGGAAGGATCACCGGAGCCCAGCAGGTCGATGCTGGGGTGGCCGTGAGTGTGCCACTCCACTCCAGCATGGGCGACAGAGTGAGACTCCAACTCAAAAAAAAAAAAAAAAAAGATGGTGTTAGACTTGCTAACTGCAGGGTTGTAACAAATTTTTTTATTTGTAAAAAATGTAGTATATACTAAAGACAATAAAACAAGGTACAACAAAAAAAGGTATGCTTTTCTTTAGTTTTTCTTCTGTTTCCTTCTATAAACTGTATATTTTGACACTTTACATTTATATCTCTGATGTGATTTGAGTTAATTTTTAAATGTATAAACTGTGTCTCTAAGTGCTTTTGTATGTGACATGTTTGCTTTGTTTGATTTGCATGTTAACTTACAATTGTTCCAGCACCATTTGTTTAAATAATTATCTTTTCTTCTTTGATTTGCTTCTGTGCCTTTGTAAAAAAAAGTCAGTTGGTTATATCAATGCAGGTCTTCTTTATGTTTTCTTTGTTGTGTTGCATTGATATATGTCTCTTTATTTTTACCAATATCACACTATATTACTAAAGTTTTATAGAAATAACTAAAATAGAATATTGTAGATTCTCTAGATTTGTTCATCATTTTCAACATTATGTTGAATATTCTAAGCTTTACCATATAGCTTTGAAATTCATTTTCCAATGTGTCAAATAGCTTATTGCAATTTTGATTGATATTGTGTTATATCTACAGATCAAGTTTGGGGAGCATTGGCATATTAAAAATGTTGAGTCTTCTAATTCCTCAACCTGAAGTAGGTCTCCATTTATTCTGCCTTAGAATTTACTCCATCAGTCTTTTATGTTTTTTTCATCATATAGATTTTCCACATAATTTGTTAAATTATACCTAATTATTTTATTCATTAATATTAATTTGACTTTTACTTCATTATACTTTTAAAATTCTAATTGTTAATTGTTAGTATTTAGAAAAGTAATTCAATTTTATATATTAATGTATTTTAGGGCACTGCTCAACTATATTCATTATTAGTACCAGAAATTTATTATAGATACTTTGACATTTTTCTACATGATCAATCACACATCTGTGAGTAAAACCAGTTTTATTTTCACCTTTCTAAAGATGTATGTTTTATATTTCTTTTACTTGTCTTATTTCACAACCTATGGTTTCCAGCAGGTTGTTAAATATGAGTATTTAGAAGGGATCCTCTTCCCTTGATATATGTACATAATTTAAAAGCAGATATTGGATAAGAATACAGTAACTACCTTATTATTTATAGTTGGTCTTGTACTCTAGAAGTCTAAGATCAAAGAACTGATATTTTCAGTTTCTAGTAAGGGTTCTTGTTCTTTTTCCAAGGTAGCACCTAGTTGTTCCATATGGTAGAGGGGATATATGCCATGCCCTCACATGGTAGAAGAGACAAAAGAGCAAGAGACTGCTCCCTTTAACCTTGGACCTTTTTATAAGGATCCCATTGATGAGGGTAGAGGCCTTTTGACTTAATTGCCTCTCCAAAGTCATATCTTAATTCAGTTGCATTAGTATTTAAATCTTAACATCAATTATAAAGGAGACACCATCATTCAAACTATAGCAGTAACTAATCAAAATTATCTTTTTAAAAAACTAAATTACTGAATGGGGTATATTTTTAATACAATTTTATAGAATTTTAAACAGGTTTTAAACATGAAGAATATAAATTCTGAACTAAGTAAGTTATATTAAAATGGGTGATCTATTTCCCAGGTAAACCAGTTACCTAAGAATCGAAGAAGATTGAAAGAAGAATAAATAACATCTATTTTCTGGCTTTAAAATAGGTTTTGCATCCAAAATATTTTGGTAATTTTAATCACTTGACACTCAATATGAAACAAAAGACAGAAAGTAACAAGTTTTTGCAATCTATGGCAAGATCCAAAGTACATTCTAAAATTAATACAATGTCGTCATTATTCTCAAAGATTTCCCTTTAGCTGATTTACTATGGTATGTCCTATAATGGCCAAGGACTTTGGAATTAGATGTGGTTTTGCTCTCATGTAGTCACTATGACATTGGGAAAGTTATTTTCTTTCGAGGAACTCACTTTTCTCATCTTTAAAATGCAAATTATATCACTCACATTCTGCCACACATTTTAAACATTTAGTTTTATTTTATATTTTACTGCTATGGAAAAAAAAAAAAATCCTGGTTTACAAATGTGTGGAAAAGTTAAGGAGAATAAAGTACTCTCATAGATTTATAGGGAGATAAATAAAAGTTCAATGCTGCTTTTCCCACAAGAAGGAAAATTAATATACAGATAAAACGAGTTTAAATAATTTCTAAACAGGAAGAACTTGAAACTTGTACTTGTAATTCTTAAGGTGTTTGTTTTTCTTTTGAGAGACACTCAATAAATCTTCTTGTTAAGTAGATGCAGTCATCAGTGTGGATAGTCATTTTTTGCGCCTGCCATTCAAACACAGAATGATGCACACTCATGAACTCTGTCACATATATGTTATGCTCAATAATTAACAGTCTCAAATATTCACTTTTTTACCAACAAAGTCATAATGTCATAAATGTCTCACTTCCTTTGACTTTAGTGAAACTTAAATCTGTTTATAGAATTTTTAGTTTTGAAAATTCTGTGTCTTTTTAAAAAATAGGCTCAATTTGTTAGAAAGATATTAATTCTGAAGTATATGTTTAGATTATGCTCAACTAATCTTATTCTCAAAGTTTTTCTAATATATTAGTTAACTATATGTTCCATTAAGTATGCACTTTGCAGAGTTAAATAAATTTATATTCATATACTAATAGCTTTACTTCATTAGTAAATCTATATTCGTACTTACTACAAGATTTCATAAAATTGCAGTCTTAGTACAAAGAGCAAGAAAATTGTTAACAAGAGCATTAAGCAGTCTAGTGAGCTGGAATTCTAAAGTTAAATTAATAGGATAGCCTGTTTACATACCAAGAAGAATATGAAAATCAAGTCTAAATAATAGTGGAAGAATTGCAAATGGATCAACAAGCTATCAGTAAATGAATGTTTGTATGTTGTATAATGCAAAACGGGTACTTATTGATGCATTTAAATATTGTACCACATATTCGTGAATATACTTTATGAATATCTTATAACATTAGGACTACAGGCATTTCATGTTAAATTTGTGCATAGTATATTATTTATGAATTTTTAAAAGTTAAATACCTAATCAAAAATTGAAATATTTCACTTCACTTTTTTTGTCAGCAGGGAGATTATTTGGATACTATATTTGCCTAAAAGAATGAAAATTCTGTGCTAAGGCGATTATACCTCTAAGATATTTCAGTCAATCTATGTGGAGTGCTTGATTGTTATTTACAGTTGGCAGTTAATATTTGAAAGTTGGTAAGTTATATAATTGGCTCTAGTGGTTTGGAATCATACATTCTTAAATACCCCCAGTTTTCCTTTGGAGGATATGTGGATTAGCATCCTTATTTTTTCTTCAGAAATAATGCAATTAGACATCTTCAAACTCATATGGATTCTAGAATTAACTGTTAATTAACTATTACTGTATAAAAATAAATTTGCAAGGTCATTACATTTTTTCAGTGACAAAATAAGAAAGACATGTAAAACACAGGAATCTGATATATATGGTGAATGCAATTAAATTTGACAAAAGTTTCATTATTATAACCTTGTATAGCATAATTAACCTACAAGGAAACCACAGTCTATGCCATGTCTTTCAATCTTGAATAAACATTACAATTAAAAAAACACATATCAATTCAGAATCTCTATGTGTGGGTCAGATATCTATATTTTCCAAGTGGAAAAAGACTCTCTAGTATTTTATTATTATTATTTAAGACACCTGTATGCTGGCACCTGTATTATTCTCATAAACATTATAAGCACTATAGTATATTAATATTTTCTTCTGATACTAAAATTTTAATAAAAAATAGTATACTCCAAATCTAACAAATGTGTGCTAGCTATGTAAATTTTTGTAAATTACTTGAACTGTCTGGTTCTGAGCATATTTGGTATGTGGAAGTAAAGATTCTTTAAAACACATTATGTTCTAGATCAACAAGTAATATTAATTGTTTTCTGTTAATCAGCAGGGTTATTTTGTTTGCTTCGAGAAAATGTCTAAACATACATAGACCTATAAAATTATAATTTATATTGTCTCTTTTTTGAGTAACTATGAATATATTTTTATTATATATATAAATATATATATTATATATATTTTAAAAGAGGAAGTGGGAAGTTGGCTGATATGAGGTAGCTAGAGTGGGATTTTTTTCTATAAATAAAACAATATAAAGGGAGTTTTCTAAGCACCCAGAGAAGAACAGGACCAGCAGCACATCCTATAACTTATCAAAAAAAGTGATAAACATAAAGCACAAATTAGAGAAAACCTCGATCTGGGATAGAACTATCTAGATGTTTTCCTGAAACACTGGAGACCAGTAGCAGCCTCTAGATGCAGTGGGGCAGATGAGTGAGGGGAATCCAGGATTGTTGTTCATCTGCAAGACTGAGACTGAGGGACTCCAGTCCCCCTGGGAAACTGTCTTACCCACAGCTGCGCCCTGCTGAAACCCATGTGGGATGGTGCAGCTGCAGCTTCCACAGCCCAGAAACTCAATCCTTACGTGCCTGCTTTCTAGCCAGCCTGGGAGAGGACAAGGTCAAACTCCTCAAAAGTTCTGTGTCTCTGACAGACTTGGCAGGTTACCTGAGACTTGAGGGACTTCAGTTTTTCAAAGAAAGATGTCTTGCCTACAGCTGTGCTCTACTGAAATTCATGTAGCGTGATGTAGCCCAGTGGCCCAAACCCAGGAACTCAACCTTTGTGTGGGTGCTTTCTAGCCTGGCAGGGAGTGAGCTCCTGGGGGCAAACTCTGCATGGTAGTCAGTTTCTGGCTAGGGGTGCACTAAGTGAGAATATCTGAGTCGCTGATGTTGGTTGCATTTTGACATTCAGATCATAAACTGCCTGAGGTTAAAGCAGGAGCCTAGTGTAATTTGTGTCATAATAAACCTCTCACTCCTCGTGTAAAAACTCTTTTGTGCCTGCACTGAATAGCAGTGCAGTCCCAGTGGCCTGAAGCAACCTACTAATCCCAACTGAGGTGGCCAGGAACACATATTTTGGGGGCACTTTCCACCTGCATGCCCTGCAAAGACTCAAAACAGAGAACTTGGGTAATCCCTAGAGCCCTGCCCTCCACTAAGGTTGGCTGGGCACCTTCTTGGAGCAATGCATGCCAAAGAGAAACTCCACAGCCATCAAAGCAGGTTGCTTTCCCACGCAGTTGCCACCTCCTGGCCAGAGGTCAACAGCATACCCCACCACATCAGATATAATAACTCAGTTCTAGCTTAGGCCTGAACCCAGAACCCAGCTAACACCACTTTCCAAGCCACTCTGACAACCTGGAATGCCACAGCTGGCAATTGAGAAATTCACCAGAGCAAAGCCATTTATAACCAAAGAAATCTAACAGCACCTAAATCAGCCCTCTGCAAGCATCAAATAAAAATTAGTCTACCTAAAATGAGAAGAAACCAGAAAAATAATTCTTACAATATAAAAAAAGAGTTCTCCAACACCCTCTAAAGATCACATTATTCAGCAATGATCTGTGATCAAAACAATATTTCAGACATAGAACTCAAAAGATTGATTATAAAATTAAACAATGAACTTCAAAGGATAACTGAAAACCAACATTAAAAAAAAAAAAGAAAAAGAAAGAAGAAAAACCATTCTGGACGTGAATGAAAAATTCTCCAAGGAGATAGACATAAAAATAGCTGAAATTCCAGAAATGAAAAAAATCAGGGATATACAAAATGCAGAGGAAAGTTTTAACAGTAGACTAGATTAAGAAGAAATAAGGCTCTCAGAACTGGAAGACAAGACTTTTGGATTAACTCAAGTAGACAACAATAAAAACAAATAGTTGTGTTTTTTTTTTTTTGAGTTGGAATCTTGCTCCATCGCCCAGGCTGGAGTGCAGTGGCATGCTCACAGTGTTGAGCTGCTGGGCTCCGGCTATCCTTCCACCTCAGCCTTTCAAGTAGCCAGAACAACAGGCATGTGCTACCATGCCTGGTTAATTTTTATTTATTTATTTATTTATTATTATAGAGACGAGGTCTCACCAAGATGCCCAGGCTGGTCTCAAACCTGTGGTCTCAGGCAATCCACTCGCCTCAGCCTCCTAAAGTGCTAGGATTATAGGCTGAGCCACCAAACCCGGCCGACAAATAATTTTTAAAAAATGGATCAAGGCCAGGCTCAGTGGCTCAGCCTGTAGTCCTAGCACTTTGGGAAGCTGAGATGAGTGGATTGCCTGAGCTCACAGGTTCGAGACCAGCCCGGGCAACTTGGCAAGACTTTGTCTCTACAATAAATAAAAATTAGTCAGGCATGGTAGCACACATCTGTAGTTCCAGCTACTTGGAAGAATGAAGTAGAAGGATTGCCAGAGCCCAGCAGGTCAACACGGGGGTAGCCATGAGTATGCCACTGCACTCCAGCCTGGGTGACAGAGTACAACTCCAACTCAAAAACAACAAACAAAAATGGGTCAAAATCTTCAAGAAATGTGATTATGTAAAACGCCCCAACCTAAGAATCATAGGTATTCCTGAAGAAGAAGATAAGGCAACAGATTTGGAAAAACCTATTTGAGAGAATAATGGAGAAAAATTTCCCTGGTTGTGCAAGAGATTTGAACACCCAGATACAAGAAGCACAAGGACCCCCAGAAGATTCATTGCAAAAAGGTCATCCTCAAGGCATATGATCATCATCTAGTCTTGCAAAGTTAATGTGAAGGAAAGAATTTTAAGAGCAATGAGACAAAAGCACCAAATAACTAACAAAGATGAACCTATCAGACTTACATTAGATTTCTCAAAAGAAATTCTGTAAGCCAGAGTATTTGAGGACCCATCTTTAGTCTCCTCAAATAGAATAACAGGTAGCCAAGGATTTTGTATTCTGTAAAGTTAAATTTTATATATAAAGGAGAAATGAAATCTTTCTGAGACAAGTAAACACTGAGGAAATTTGTTACAACTAGGGTGACTCTACAATATATACTCAAAGAAGTTCTAAATACTAAAACAGAAGGTAAAAATACACAAAAAGAAAGACACTGGAAATCATAAAGCTCATAGACCTTACGGAACACCAATACAATAGAGGAAACAAATGAATAAATTATACAACCAGTTAACAATCAGTATGAAGAATGAAATAGTACCTTACATATCCCTATAAACTCTGCACATAAATGTTCTCAATGCTCCACCCAAAAGATATAGATTGGCAAAATGGAAAAAACAAAACAAAGCAAAAAAACCACAATCCAAATATCTACTGCCTCCAAGAGACCCACTTGTCAGCAAAGATTCCTATAGAGTCAAGGTACAGTGTGCAGGAAAAATATACTATGCAAATGGAAACCAAAAATGAGCGGGAATAGCCATTCTTATATTAGATATAAAGCAGACTTTAAATTAGCAACAGTAAAAAAAAGAAAAAGATGGGTATTACATAAAATAATAAATTCAATAAGACATCACAATTTTAAATAAATATGCTCCTGACACCAGAATTCCCAGCTTTATAAAATAATACTAGGCCTAAAAGAGAGAGAGAGAGAGAGAGAGAGAGAGGGATAGACAGCAATACAATAATAGTGGGAGACATCAATACCTCGCTGACAGAAATAGACAGATCATCAAGGCATAAAGCCAACAAAAAAACATTGAGTTAAACTGGACTCTAGAGCAAATGGAAATAACAGACATCTACAAAACATTCCACCCCAAAACTATAGAATATACGTTTTTCTCATCAGCACGTGGAACATTCTCTAAGACAAACCATATGATAGACAACAAATCAAGTTTTAATAAATTAAAAAAATCAATATTATATCAAACACTTTATTTGACCACAGTGAAATAAAACTGTAAATTAACTCCAAGAAGAACTTGTGAACCCAAATAAAACCATGGAAGTTAAACAATCTGCTCCTGAATGATCCTTGGGTTAACAATGAAATAAAGAGGGAAATTTTTAAAATTAAATTCCTCAAAAGAAATGATAACAATGAAGCAAGCTATCAAAATCTCTGAAACACAGTCAAAGTTATCCTCAGAGGAAAATTTATAACACGTAAGGCCTACATTACTAAGTCTGAAAGATCACATATCAATAACCTAACATCACACCTCAAGAAACTAGAAAAACATAAATAAATCAACCTGAGATTTTTGCAGAATAAAAGAAACAATGAAGATCAGAGCAGAAATAAATATAATTGTTATAAAAAATACAAAACATCAATGAAACAAATTTGGTTCTTTGAAAAGTTAAACAAAATGTATAGACTACTAGCTAGATTACTTAAGAAATGAAGAGAAACAATTCAAATTAGCTCAATCAGAGATAGATATGGAGACTTTACAACTAATACAACAGAAATTCAAAAGATCATCTGACACTGTTATGAACACCTTTATGCAAATAAATTGGACAATCTAAAATAAATGGATAAATTATTAGAAACATACAACTCTTCAACTTTGAATCAGGAAGAAATAGAAACCCTGAACAGATTAATAAAGATGAATGAGATTGAAACTGTAATTAGAAGTCCCCCCAAAAAAAGTCCAGGACATAAGGAACTCACAACTGATTTCTACCAAACCTTTAAAGAAGAACTGGTATCAATTTTACTGAAGCAATTCCACAAGATTGAAGAAGAAGGACTCTTCCCTATCTCTTTCCATGAGGACAGTAGCACACTGATACTAAAGCCAGGAAAACAGACCACAAAGAAAGAAAACTACTGACCAACATCCTTTATGAGTACAGATGCAAAAATCTTCAACAAAATATTAGCAAAATGAATTCAACAGCACATTAAAAAAATACACCACCATGATCAAGAGGGTTTTATTCCAGGGATATAAGTGTGATTTAACATACAAAATTCAATAAATATGATTCACTATATAAACAGAATTGAAAACAGAAACCATATGATCATTTCAATAAATACCAAAAAAAAAGAAACCCAAAAAACATTTGACCAAATCCATTTTCCCTGCATCATAAAAACTTTCAGCAAAATAGGCACAGATGGAACATTATTCAAAATAATAAAAGGCATATGTGACAAATCCACAGTCAATGTCATCCTAAATGGTGAAAAGTTGAACATATTTTCCCTCTGAACTGGAACAATGCAAGGATGCCTACTTTCACCACCCCCATTCAGCATAGGGCTGGAAGTCCTTGCCAGAGCAATCAGGCAAGAAAAATAAAGTACGTCCAAATTGGAAAAGAAGAAATCGAAACTATCTCTGTATACTGATCATATTAACGTAAACCTACAGAATTCTAAAAACTCTAAAAGATGGCTGAACTTATTAATGATTTTGGGAAAGTTTCAGGATACAAAATCAACATACACAAAACAGTAGCACTGCAATAATACACCAATAATGACCAGGCAGATAATCAAATCAAGAATTCAAATCAATTTACAACAGCAGTCAAAAAGCTAAGATACCTAGGAATATATTTAACCAAGGACAAGAAAGATTTAAACTCTGAAGAAATAAATTGTAGAAGACACAAACAGATGGAGTAACATCCCATGTTCATGGATCAGAAGAATTAACATTTTTAAAATTACCATATTATCCAAAGTAATCTATAGATTCAACACAATTCTTACCAAACTACCAATGCCATTTTTCACAGAATCAGAAAAAATAATCCTAAAATTTAAATGAAACCAAAAAGAGCCGGAATAGTCAAAGCAATCTTAAGCAAAAAGAACAAAGCTGTAGGTATCACATTTTCTGACTCCACGTTATACTACAAGGCTATAGTAACCAAAACAGCATGATACTGGTATAGAAGCAGACATAAAGACCAATGGATCAGAATAGACAATCCAGTAATAAACCCAAATACCTACAACTTATAGCCAATTGATCATTAGCAGAGCAGGAAAAAACATACACTGCAGAAAGGACACCCTATTCAACAAATGGTGCTGGAAAAATTGGATAGCAGCATGCAGAAAAATGGAACTTGATCCCTATCTCTCACCATATGCAAAAAATAAATCATGACGGATTAAAGATTTAAATGTCAGACCTGAAACCATAAAAATTCCAGAAGAAAACTTAAGAAAACTCTTACGTATATTGGCCTAGGTAAATAATGTATGGCTAAAGCCCCAAAAGCAAATGCAGCAAAAACAAGAATAAATAGGTGGGACTTGATTAAACTAAAAAGCTTCTGGAAAGCAAAAGAAATAATCAGCAAAGCAAATAGGCAACTTACAGCATGGGAGAAATTATTCACAGACTCTACATCTAACACAGGACTTATATCAATAACTTACAAAGAATTCAAACAAAACAGCAAGAAAAAAATCAAATAGTACCATTAAAAAGTGAGCAAACAACATGAATAGATGTCTCTCAAAAGAAGGTATATGTCCAAATAGCCAAATAAATAAATAAATAAATAAATAAATAAATAAGAAAAAAGTTTCATTATCACTAGTCCACTAATCATCAGGAAAATGCAAGTTGAAACCACAATGAGATATTACTATCATTTAAAAAATACAAAAAAAAAAAAGAAAATAGATGCTGACATGAATGCAGAGAGAAGAGAATGCTTACACACTGCTGGTGGGAGTGTAATTTAGTACACTTTTGTGGAAATCAGTATAGAGATTTCTCAAAGAACTAAAAGTGGATCTGCCATTTGATACAGCAACCTCACTACCAGGTATATATATATACCCAAAGGAACAGAGGTTGTTATATCAAAAAGATACCTGCACCTGCATGTTCATCGCAGCACAAGTCCCAATTGCCAAGATGTGGAATCTACCTAAATGCCCCCCCAACTAATCAGTGGATAATGAAAATGTGGTAGATATACACTATAGAATACTTTTCAGCTATCAGAAAGAATGAAATAATGCCTTTTGCAGCAAATTGTATGAAATAGGAGAATGTCATCCTAAGTGAACTAACTCAGAAAAAGAAAACCAAACACTGCATGTTCTTACTTATAAGTGAGTGCTAAACCAAGAATCCACAAAGACATAGCGAATAGTATAAATGGACACCAGAGACTCAAAAGAGGGAGGGAGGGACCAAAAATCACTGATCAGGTACAATGTGTACACAAGGAGATGGAGGGTGCGCACACACACAGGTATAGAATACATATTTGATACATACATATATAATACATATATATAACATATAGACATAAAAATATTATACATATGAATGCAACTGAAGGACTTTATGTATACTTCTCACTTTGTGACACAGAAATATAAAACAAGACATGACTATTAAAGGGTAGAGGTTTAATAAATTTTTGAAAGTGTTATTGCTTTATGAAAAACATAAGTGAAACTTGACATTTACCCCCTTGAAGTTGCACTTCGTAAATGTAAATACAATGGAGAAGAAACATAAAGTCTTCCTATTATTATGTAACTAGTTTTAACTTAAGGAATTCCTGAACCTATTTCTGAAAACCCCAGAGAGGTGAGGCCATACTGAGGACAACTGGTACAAAGAAAGTGATCTTTCAAGAAAACTGAATTACTGTACCATCTTCTAGTGTGTCTTGCTACCTCTGGTTATAGCTTTCCCCCATTCTCCATGTCCACCAACCCATAGGATCTCTCTTACACTCACAAATCTTCACTTACACTCACAAATCTTCAATAACCCTCCATTGCTCTCAAGACAAATGCCAAAGCCCTTCACGGGGCGTACATATCCACCATTTTCTAGGTAATATGTATCTTTCCACAACTGTTTCTCTAAAGCCAACAGCAATCGTTACACTCCTTTCCTCAAAATGCAACGCTTCTTTTTTTCTTACAGGTCTCATTTCTTACAGGTCTTGTTTCTTGGGCAAGTTAAGTTCTCTACTTTGCTGTACTTGAATTTGTTATGCTTTACTTGAAAAAAATTCCAGTGAATACAGATTCTGGGTTGATTTTCTATAATAAGTACTTTCATAGCCTTTTGTACTTTCCCCAAGAAAAATCCAATCTCACTGTGCTGTGATTTAGCTCACTATAATGTCACTCCTGTAATCACCACAACAGGCTATACATTCCTTGGAGGAAGTAGAAAATTCATCTTGCTCACGTTTTGCATTTTTTACAAAGAAGAAAATCTGAAAGATAAATTTTATTTTGCTAATATTAATCCTATTTTATAGCCTAAAGTAACTGCATTTTAATGCTTAAGAATACTCTTCCCCAACAAGGTAAAATGAAAATAAAAATAAGAGAAAAAAATTATAAGACTGAACAACTCCACATATTGATATATTCAAACCCACTTTTTTATTTCTTATTTTTTTCCTGTATTGTGGCTACTGAGCAAATTGAGAGATGTGTCTTGCATAAATTTTAGCAAACTTTAGTATTTGTTCTGGACAAAATAAATTTGACACTCAGAACTTGATGCCATAAACCACCCTGATGTTTCATAATGAATTTGTGTGATATCAAGATTAAAGCTTTGGATTGCATTTGTTTTGCATTCAATTTATAGTTTTTTACCTAATGAAAATGTCATATTTAAATGTTAAGATCAGTAAAATAATAGTTCATTTTAGACATCTTAATTAACTAATAATAACAGTTCAACAATTGTTTTGCCTTTTAAAACACCTATAATGAAGTATATTGGGGTATTAATCAATAATGTTAACTCTAAGTCACAGTGATATTATTTAAGATTGTGCTTTCTCCCATGTTACTGTTAAATATGACATTTTAAATAATTTTTCTTTTTTAGATTTGATGCTTTTTCTCCTCTTTCTTAATCTCAAATGAGAACAAAATGGAGACTAAATTTCATGTTGTGAGAATGAGTTAACTCTATTTTTGGCTATCTCATTTTGAGCATTTACCTGTCATAGGGCAGAGCATGGGCCATTTCATCCATTTTAAAATAATACACTGTCTCTTTGGAGACGGCCTTGTCATTTGTTTTCATTTTACTGAAGCGTTCTTCTTTAGATTGAAATATTTATTAAGGGGAAAAGTCCAGCTCCCTGAGACATGTGTCCAAAGGATGAGATTTCTTAATTCACATCCTATCTGAAACACATTCTTCTATATATTTTGTTATAGTAAGTTATAAGCTACATTTTAAAATACAGTGTGTTGATCAAACTATTGAGCCTCAAGAGAAATAGGTTCTTGGTTAAGTTAAAAATTTATTATTCACTGTTCATCTTCCCATACATTATGCATTCTATTCATTGTTCATGCTCACTGTGCTTCTTTAAAAAAGTAATCTACAACAAAGCATACCAGAATGATATATAAAATTTGTTTCTGTCTCTTTAGGTCAAAGCTAAGGGAAGGTGATACAAAATGAATGTCTTTATGAAACATTTAATTTTTATAAAGAAATAGTCTTGCTTTTCACCTTACTATAGAAACTAAAATTTTAATGAAATGGATTCAAATTGTCTCTAATTGCAATATAGAATGTTTTTCTATGCACATATAAGAATTAGACTGGTTAAAAATTATTTTCTTATGTTAGTTATGCATATCTTTTCTTCATCAATATTTTTGGGAGAAAAAAGTTGTGAAAAGGATCTTTATAAGCTTGAGAAAATGTAAATGTATAATGCTTTATATAGGTAAAGGCAAAAACATTGTTAATTTTCATTAAGAAGTTTATTAATGACACAGAAGTTATATGAGTGCAGTTAAATTATCTTCTTGATGTACATAAAAGAATTCTAAGAGAGGATGTAAGGATACAATATTGAGAAAGGCCATAAAAAAGAGATGCAGAATTAAAAAAAATTATGAATTAAAGACTGTATGACACTTTGTTGGTCAAATACCTTCAGTGAAGAAGGAAAATATCCTCATACAAACACACACACACAGATGTACACATATATATGTTATTATTCAAAAATGACATCTAATTTGACAAAAGTAACATTGACAAATACTGCATATTTTTCAGCTGGAGTTGCAGTAGATATCATAATAATTTTTTTAAGCAAAATTTGTTGCTTAATTTTTAAATCATTTAATTAATTTGACTAGATTAATTCTCAATGACGCATTATCCAATTTTTTTTTTCTTCTTTCCAAAGTAAAATAGAAATTACTGTCATAATCACTCATGGAAGAAATAAGCTTAGAATATTAATTTTATTATAATTTAATGTTAAATTATTAATAAAGTAATCAAAAGTAAAACTTTTGAAGGTAGATAATGTAACATATATATTTTCCTTAAAACAGAAATAAAAGTGAACATACTAATTAACTCTTCCTATTTATTTATCTAAAAGGGTTTTTTGAATATTTAAGAATGTCATAAAATCAGAGGCTATGTGAATAACCGAACAATCTAATATTCTATATTTGATCAATGGGCGAACAAGTCAAACACAAGCACCTTAAATCTGTTTCTTTGTGAGAATAGCAAAACTTGATCTGTTTTATTTAAAAATAAAATTTAGAGCAAACATCTAGAAAAATTTAGGCAGTTTTCCTGAATAAGGATATGATTTGTAGCTTTGACAAAACCATATTAAACATTTTTTCTGAAGCACATTTCATAATTTATTTTATATTAAAAGGTTCCATTGTGTGTAGGTAGTGTTAGAAGCAGACTTCCAACTTTGACATAGTATTGTCAGTGGCAATTAACTTTAGATTTGATTTTTAAAATATTATCTAATCATTGCTTTAATTTTTATTTTTATGTCTACCAGTAGATGATTAGACTTCATGTCTACTGAAGCACTTTACTTAAAAAAATTATGTTTTGCCGGGCTCGGTGGCTCAGCCTGTAATCCCGCACCTTTGGGAGGCTGAGGTGAGTGGATTGCCTGAGCCCGCTGGTTCGAGAACCGCCTGGGCAACTTGGCGAGACCTCATCTCTACCATAAATCAAAAAATCAGCCGGGTGTGGTAGCGCGTGCCTGTAATTCCGGCTACTCGGAAGGCTGAGGCAGAAGGATCGCCGGAGCCCAGCAGGTTGAGGCTGCGGTGGCCGGGAGTGGCCACTGCGCTCCAGTCTGGGCGACAGAGTGAGACTCCAACTCAAAAATAAACAAATAAATAAATAAAAATAAATAAATAAATAAATAAATGTTTTAATTTATATTTTCTAAAAATTACCACCGTAAAATCTTTTCTTTTTAAAAAAATGTCTTTTAGATTATAGTAAGATACAGATTCATTATACACAAAATATTTTTTTTCTTCTTTAGTCTTGCATTTTCAGTTTATCTTTAATGGTGTATTTTGGCATGTAAACTGAAAACATTACATAGTTCAGTATCTTCACATTTCCATTATGGATTTTAAAAATATTATGTCAATTAATAAATTAAAGGCATATACCCCTCCTTTTGAGACTTGCTAGTAAGAGTGATTTAAATAATATGGTTTATTCAAAGAGAAAAACACTATTAGAGCTGTGACATGCATAATATTTTTCCTGAATGATTTAAAGTCAACTATTTGAACTCACTTTAAATTTTGAGTAAACACTGATATTTCTTTTAATAATTTTCTAGTGCTATAAGTCTCTTAATAACTTGGTAATGGTGACTTTTTTTAACAAAAACTATAGTAAACCATATTAAACGTTTACAATATAAGCTGAAACTTCTCTAATATCCATTAAGTTTACTTAACAGTGACTTCCAAGACATGCATAATTTAAGAGCTACTATATATAATCTCAGTTTGTTTCTGAATCTTTTTTTGTTTCAGAGTGGTGGGCAGGAAAGGAGTATGAAGCACTATAGCCATCAGACAGCAGTTTGACTATAACATGAAGTATACATTTGTTTGATTTTCTTTCCATCTTATCAAATAAAGTATCCCTTACTCAGAGGTTTGCAAACCTAGCATTATCATGTATTAGGTTCACAGGTATATTTGACTTTATTTCTGAATGACAAGTTCGTTCCACTTATACATATTTGATTTTACTTAGCAATCTTCTACTATTTGATTGCAAATATAGAATACGATTTGGAAAAGCCAAGACAGACTATTTACTCTCAAATAATCTTTTCATTAATAAAAATGCTATTTTTCTTTTAGTGAGTGAAGGCTTTTTGGTAATACAATATTTTACTTTTTTCAGAGTGTAAACTTCTTTGTTTATGACATATATGAATTTTAAGCTATCCTACATTTTTATATAATTTCTATTACAAACATTGGTAAAATAATTTAAAAAGTCGATTTATGAAAAATATAGATGTATTCAGAAAATTAACTTTGAGCTACAAAATCAGTCTGCTACATTCACTGGTGACAAATTTCATCAATTAATATTGATTTCTACCCAGTTACCTGACTCAAAACTAAGATCAATATGATAAGGGATAACAATAATAATCAGACACACTGATAATAGCAAAATATATTCACCAGTTTTTTCATAGAGTGGTTTTATTTAAAAGACAAGGATAGATATGTGGACCGTTTAAGGAGTGAAGACACAAGTCTCATTAATGCTAATCATATGACAGTCTACAAGGACATTTTTCTTTAAAAAAAAAAAAACCTGTGCACTCTCTAAAAAGGAATATAAAAAAATCTTCTTAAGTAATTTATTTATGAAACATTTGCATATATGCACGACATGGTTTTTGAAGCACAAGGACTAAGGTGGGAAGAAAGATTCAATGAACTTAGTAGCATTTTAAAATATTAACAAATACAAAATTCAAGGACACAGGATTTCTCAATGAAACTAGCATATAGGAATTTGGAAATCATTTGGAAGTAACACGTGGAAACTTGGAAGTAATTTTCATCTCTGACAAATGAAAATATCCATAACGGATATTCTTGTTATCTACAAAGTAATATTGGACATGATCACAAATGTATGGTTGAGCACAATGCACCACAAATAAGGACAAAGCATGTGCTGAATTCAAGAATAAAAACACAGAATATAATAATAAGAAATTCATTCTTTGATTCAGTGCATTTATTCCAGTGGGTAACTATGCATTCATTATTAAAATGACTTTGACTACCACACTACTCTGTAATCACCAGGAAAGCAAGAACATTACATCAAATTTTTACCATAACTTGCCCAGACAGATTTTGCTAAAATACTTATTAACTGTAAGACATTCTCTGAGAAAAATAAAATTATTTTACTTTCAGTATCTCATCTGCAAAATTTAGCTACAAATAATATCCACTTTGTAGTGTTCTGTAAAAAAGGAATGAAATAATTTATGTAAAACACAGAGTTTCTACAATATAGTCAGCACTCGATACATTCCAGCTCTTTATTATATACCTTCCATGTTCTCTACTAAAAATGGAAAAAAAAATTTAATTTGAATAAAGCTTTGTTTCTGCTCTGGAGTACCACAAGGCTTATATTATTATAAATTAAGAAAAACCTATAGATTATCAATAATTACAATACACAGGTTTCACTCAACTGCTAAGTAAGATAAAGAAAGAGCTGAACACCATCTTCAGAGCAGGGAACTTGTTATACAGTAGTTCAATTGCTATCAAATAAGATCTATGAGTTTAGTCTAAAATGATGAGTATGAGCTTTGCATGAGAAATATAGTTAAGAAAAATGTCCTTGGTTTTGTTTCCAGTAATTGGTTAGATGGTAGCAATACTAAGCAAAATTGTATATTTAGAAGTTCTGTATTGAACAGAAACAGATATGTGACCAGAGTGATGGCATTGGGTGGTGGTGGGAGGAAATTATAAACTCTGTTAATCAACTTCTTCCCTTAATCAGCAACCTGGTTCATATGCTCTTTACTCATTATGTAAAAAATAATGACTGATGTTTATAAAAAATGAAAGCATTTTGCTAGTAGGCTGCTCTGAAACATATGTTAAAAAATTCTCCATCTACATGTTAAGTTGTGCTTTTAAAAAACACCAGTTATCTAATTCCAGAAAGTGCAAAAGTGATTTATGTACTTTTAATCATTTTGTCATAGATTAATTTAATTTAGAAAGAGTAAAAGAGGTGAAATATGACTATTGAGAAGAAGGAAGATACATTTTTCTTTCTTTCTTTCTATCTTTCTACTCTATCTATCTATCTATATCTATCTGAGTTGGAGTCTCACTCTGTCACCCAGGCTAGAGTGCAGTGACAAGCTCATGGCCACCCCAGTGTCAAACAGCTGGGCTCTGGTGATCCTTCTGCCTCAGCCTTCCAAATAACTGGAACTACAGGCGCGTGCTACCATGCCCGGCTATTTTTTTTTTTTTTTATTGTAGAGACAGGTCTAGCCAAGTTGCTCAGGTTGGTCTCGAACCCATAGACTCAGGCAATCCTCTCGCCTCAGCCTCCCAAAGTGCTGGGATTACGGGCTGAGCTTCCAAGCCTGTATTCACTTTTATAAAAAGTGAAAAACTAGAGTCACTTGGGAGCACTATATCAATTTAAGTTGAGAGTAAAAATGCTGAGTGATATAAAACAAAAATAGAAAACTGCAAAAAAGACATCATCTGCATGATGATCGATTTGCAAATATCTGTAAGTTTTTATTTCCGCTTGAAGAATATAAAATTATAAATCATTTGGTACTACGTGGCTGTGTTGTGTTTTTTTCTTTATTCTGAATTAGGAACTTAAATCAGTGCATCAAACTTCAGCAAAAGACATTAGAAGCCGGGATCGGTGGCTCAGCCTGTAATCCCGGGCTTTGGGAGGCTGAGGTGAGTGGATTGCCTGAGTTCGCAAGTTCAAGACCCTCCTGGGCAACTTGGCAAGACCTCATCTCTACCATCAAATCAAAAAATTAGCCAGGCGTGGTAGTGCGCGCCTGTAGTTCCAGCTATTCAGAAGGCGAAGGCGAAGGATCTCTGGAGCCCAGCAGGTCGAGGCTGCGGGCTGGGAGCGGCCACTGCACTCCAGTCTGGGTGACAGAGTGAGACTTCAACTCAAAAAAAAAAAAAACAAAAAAACATTAGAACACTAGACTTGCATCAGAAAATTGGCAAATGTAGTTAAGCATATTTTTTTCAGGTAGTCTTACATTGATAATGAACTAGCTACAATTTCATATTATTGCAATAAGAGTGTATTACTGAAGATACACTGCATCAGAGGTCAATAATGACTCCATGCGATCATTCTAGCATCCAAGCTCCTTCCATTAATTTATTTCACCATACTCTAGGATCTTCAAGTCTTTTGTTGCATCCTCTATTTGGCTACCAACTGAGGAAAGAGGACAAGTTAAAGGCTCTTCCATTCTTGCTCTCCTCAGGTAGAGTTGACACACCCTACTTCCACACATATTTTACACACAGACAATGTCTCAAACAAGAGCCATGTCGAACATAATTTAACATGATGCTCAGAGTAAAAAGGAGAACAGCGAGGATCTTAGCTGGCATTTGCTTTTTTATAATAATTAATCCAAGCATTGGATATGTGATCAAAGTGGGATGAATCATTGTCTTTCCCTACAAATTTTCTGAAATTAAACTTAGGTGGAGAAATCCATGAATATCAAATGATAACAAGAAAAATAAGTCTTGTGTCCAGAAACTTTGTTTCTAGTATTTTGAAGTACGTTGATTGAGAGAAAATAGACATCCAGAGTCAAGCTGAAGCATAAGGAGATTGAGTGATGGCAGATTCTATATCCTTGGTACCTTCTGCTCTCCCATTCTTCCATGGCATTTACAATCATTTTTGTCATCAAAATTTAATGAGTATTAACCAATTTCCAGGTAATTTTCTCTTAGTGCTGGAGAAGAAACTATAAGCATAACAGAAAATCTTCTTTAATCAGATTTATGTTCTATCTAAATACACTATTATGTATTAATATGGATACAAAAATTAAATAAAGCATATAAATAAAAAATGGTAGAATATAATGTATATCACAAGTAAATACAGAAAAATTAAGGGATAAAGTGTGAATTGGTGGGGAGTAATTTAGATTGAAAGCTGAGAAAATAGATGCTTGAGTCAAAGTCTGAGCAACAAATAAAAGTTTGGGAAGGTGAGAACACAAACCATTATAGTCAGAGAAAATAACTAATCCACAAGCATGACTTGGGACACTCTCAGTGTATTCAAGAAACATAAAACTGGTCTGTGTGTTGAAATTTAGGAAGGTAGGAAGATGAAAATAAGATATATGACCAACAAGGTCAGCATAAACAAAATCATGTTAGACCTTATAGATAACTGAAGGCCAATGGTGAATTCATACTAGGAGAGTGGAATGATCTGGTTTTGTTTTACAAAGATCTCACTAGTCACTGAATGAAATGGGAGAAGGAAAACTAGTTATTTCAATATTTTAGCCAAGAAATGATAATGATTTGAACTAAAGATTTGAAGAAAGATTAAATGAACTAAAGAGTCAATAAACTTTTTCTTTGTCTTAAACTAGTGTGAATTGAACTGAGTTCTAATCTATTACAACCAAAGAATGCTATTTAATCAAATTGTATCTTATTCTGTGGTGAACTTAAGTAAGGTAATTCATAGAAAAGTTCATTGAATTTAGCATTAAATATGACAGAGTTGAAGCCAGTTTTGATATAATACATTTATTTTTAACAAATTATTAAAATATTCTGTGATATCTTTGTGAATATGATCAATTTTTGAGCTACAGTAGACTAATATAAGATATAAAAATGCTGCATGCAAAATTATCAAGGAGAAAATTAAGGTCTCTAGTATTCTATTTTTGATGCCATGTATAAATTCATCAAATTAAAACATGTTGTTTTCAAAACTCTGGGTACAGGAAAATTGAAATGATGTCTAATAAATAAGATACAAAATAATAGGAATTTGAAATCATTTTACAATATTGGAATTATGGACTAGTCTAGCAAGTTGAATTTATAAAATATATATTTTAATGAAACAAACACTCCATCAATTTATATGTTATAAGATGATATAAACTTGAATATAGCAACTTATTTGCATAATACCAGATATTTTGGAAATTTTTTTGTCCCACTAATAATGAATTTTTAAAAATTAGTTAATATTAAAAGACATATATGTTTATATAAATTATTTAAAATTGTCTCTGTAATATTAGATCCTTAATATTTGTCACAATTAAAGATGGACATGGATAACAGCCAGAAAAATTTCCTATGGTGTCTAAAATTGTGACTTATGAGAAATTCAGAATTATGAGATTTGCGGAGAGATGGCATGAGGACACCACAGCTGAATTCAGGTGATCTAAAAATTGTTCATCTTGAATCTTACGTATTGCTCCAGAGAAAAGACCTACATTACTTGATAGAAGAAGCAAAGTGGTGGATTTGCAAAGAAACCAACCAGTGGAATATAGAGAAGAACTGAGAATCTAACTACAATTTAACTACTTCAAACAATATTCTGCTTTCATTATATGTATTCAAAGCCAAGGCAGTTATCAGTTAAGAAGAGTGGAACTAGCATGAAAAATAAAGATGAAGGGTTGATTAAACTCTCAGGTCTATTTAGATCTTAAGTGTTCAGATATTAATATTCCTTGCTTCAATAATATGTTTAGCACTTCTAGATAGAAGACATATAGATTAAATACATAGATAGACTAAACAATCAAGTAAAAAATATACAACCCAGGATAAATTACAATAAAGATGAAAAAAGATATTGAAGAAACTAGACTTATAAGACATTTAAGCCACATTATATTGACTTATAATTATCTCTTTAGTTTATTGAGTAACAAAAGAATGTATCCCTGTCCCTAGATTTCTAAAAATTCATGTCTTATTTAGAAAATAATTCTGGGCCAGGCACAGTGGCTCAAGCCTGTGTGAGGCTTGTCTGGGAGAGGATTGTCTAAACCCAAGGGTTCGAGATCAGCCTGGGTAACACGTGGAAGCTGCTTTCTACAATTGAAGAAAAAAAAAACAACTGGGCATGGTAGTGCTCGCCTGTAGTTCCGGCTACTTGGAAGGATGAGGCATAAGGGTCGCCTGACCGCATGTCGAGGCTGTGGTGGCCGTGGGCATGCCACTGCACTCCAGCGTGGGTGACAGAGCGAGACTCCAATTCAAAAAATAAAAAAGAAAAGAAAAGAAAAGAATTCTGGTAGTTCTTATAGGTTGTCTGTTTAATATTGTGTGGCAGACTGCCGGTTGATAAAAGTTTTAAATGAGACTCAGTTGATGGTTAGAATGCAAGAATGAGATATCAATCAAAATTCTGAATTGATCCAGTTATAAGTTTATGCCCTCACCACAACTCAGGCAGCTTCAGGCTGGAAACCTGCAGTGGAAAGAACATGGCAGACTCCTCTAATTCCTTACTGGTTGCTCTCTTCTTACTCTTATTCGTTGCCCGTTGTTCCATTTATCCCTATGGAAGGAAAGGCACAGGGATATGGCAGTTTGTATTTTCTTTAGTACTGTCATAAGTTGTCTTTATTCTTTGTGGTCCACACTGCAGTTTAAAGATGACTCTTTACCTTCCAGGACAAAAATGTTGAGGTTATTTGGACATTTCATGCCAGGCTCACCCAAGCGTGTTTTCCTCTACTGTATTCTAGTGGGTCTGTTGGAACTCTATCCTCAGTTCTTATTCAATTACTCCTGAGTTCTTTCTGCTCAGTACTTGATACAAATCTCTGTGATGCTGTAGGCCCTGTTGCTTATTTTTCTCATGTGGGCTATATATCCACTTCTGAGGAGAAAAGAAGAATAAACAAGTAGAATATAGGCAAATCCTTTGTTAGTAATGCTTCTCAGCTCTGGCACCAGTGCTATCAGAGAAAGTCTAGACTTTAATTTTTCTGACTGACTCTACACCATTCTGCACCCCACGAGTGCTGTCACTTCTTATGATTTCTAGGTCCCTGTCAAAACTCTGTTCATCACTAGGTTTAAAGTGAGGGGCCAGCTCTAGGTTTCTCATGGTGGAAAAACGAATGCAGTCACACCAAAGATTTCTCTTAAGTTACCCTCCACAAAATTATCTCACTTGTGCTCTCAAAACTTATGTATTCTAAAAGTATTGGAAGATGTTCAAGATCAGAGAAAGAGGTTACAGTCAGTATTAATTGAAAATCAGTGCATAATTATTTGACAAATTACATTCAAATATTTTGTCTATTTCACCTTGGTGTCTAGTGTAAACTTCTGATCTAAAATCCTGTCTTAAAGAGAATTATTGAGATAAAATGAAAATGCATGTTGGGTAGATCTAGACATCTTAAAATGAGGATAGTAAACCTAGTAAAAGGAGAAAGCAGAATAAATGATAATAAAAAAATAATTTCTGTTCAAAGAATATTTACTTGATCCATAGGAACAAGGAGTATTCACATTGAAATGGTGTATTACATCAAGGTTAATACAAAGAATAATTATTTTCATCTATCCCTTTATAAAATTTCTGTTATCCAAACATAGATTGAAAATTGCGATTTCTAGATGTAGAGAAAATTGCTTAGAGTTTAAATATCTGACTGAACCAAAAACTCTTAAAATTAACATATTAAATATTCTATCATACTTTTTAAAAAAATTCTTATAGGTATACCTTTAGAACATTCTGTCTGCTTTCTCTTATTTCTTTGATTTTGAGTTTGTTACACACGTGTACTTTGGATCTTTCCTTCACCATAACCCCAAGCATAACTTTTGTCTTGTTTCTGTTTTCAACTACCAGGTCACTAGGTCTCTTTCTTGCCTACTGGTTCTTTTGTTGGGACAAGTTTAAGTACCTACTTCACAAAAAATTGTACTTTAACAAAAACCTCAAATATGTTGTAGTCAAATACTATAAAACATTTTTTGTGCTGCTACAAGTAAGATTAAAGAGAGAATATTTAAAATAAATCAACCAGACTCTCCTTGATTACCTCCCTTTGAATAATATTTGTTATGAGAATATTATGAAGCAAAGAAATGGATAACACTCTTGCTCTTCTCCTAATTTCTTTTACAATCTTTCTTACAATTCCCGTTAAGTAGTTCAGCTGCACTTCAAATAAATATACATATATTAGCCTAAATATATGTTTGTCTTGTGTTTTGAATTTTTCCTCTTGAAAAACTTCTTTTGAAGACTTTATTTTATTCAATTTCATTCTAAGAAGATGGTGTTAGATTACGTTAGCACTGTAAAATAGTAACTCTCTCTCCCCTAACTCCTTAAGGGTAGGATGTGTTCTACTAATGAAATTTGACTAGTAAACTAGTCATGTGAATTTTTTTGGAACATGGGACGTGAGGAGACATGACATTAACAAGGCTTTTAATGTGCTTTTGTGTTTAGGTGTGTCTTCCTGCATATCTGCCATTTCTAGTAGAAAGGCTAGTTGTAGCTGGGCCCCAAGAGGAATGAATACCTTTGGAGCAGAGGCTCCTAAGCTAAACTGCTGAACCATGAGAAAAATAAATGTTCATTGCTAGAAGTCACTGCTTTTACTTTCTGCTTCTTTTTTTTAAATTAAGTAGCAAAAGTTGATGTAAAATTTACCACCATAAATGAAAGGGTTGCTATCTTTAAAGTCAAGATATGGGGCTGGGTGTGGTAGCTGAACCCTGTTATCCCAGTACTTTGAGAGGCAGAGGCAGGAGGATTGCCTGAGATCACAGGTTGGAGACCAGCCTGTGTAACTTGGTGAGAACTAGTCTCTATAATAATCAAAAAATTAGTCAGGGATGGTGGCACATGCCTGTGATTCCAGCTACTGGGAAGACTGAGGTGGAAGGATCACCTGAGCCCACCAGGTCAAGACTGCAATGGCCGTGAGCGTGTCACTACACTCCAGCCTGGGTGACAGTGAGACACCGACTCAAAAACAAACAAAAAAACAAACAAACAAACAAAGTGGAAATGGATTTTGGACCAAGTGCTTGTAGTGAGAAAACTAAATAGAGTTTAGACCTTCTGGGAAAATGCTGAAATCATGAAACAATTTTGTGCAAATGTGAAAAACCCAGAACTTAAAGGTTTAGACAATAAAACTGCTTTTCATAAAATAAAATATGACTGTTATAGGATATGGAAAAACCCAAATTAGATGTATTGTTTACTATCTTTAGTTGATAGTTTTTGAAAAGAATAAAATAGATCCTTATAGCCAGATAAAAGTTTTCAAGGAAAAATATCATCCCACAGTAGCCTAAGTAGGGTTAGAGAGAGAAATTTGTAGAAAATAACCGGGGATGTTGCTGTTGGCTGATGGAATTGACTGTAATTTAAGACATAAAACCAAAACATTCATAAAACTTTTATTAACTAAAGTACTGCAAGTCAGATCACAAGAGACTAAAACTATACAAATTATAAAATGTCTTTTGGTCCCAGAGACAAGAGTCAAGTGGAGAAAGTTTCTCAGACTTTACAAAGGGCATATTCTTTAATTATTTAAATTCTTTCATTCTAAAGCAATTATTCAAAATCGGCTGAGGAACATGATGCAATATGAAGGAACTTCTTGAGAGCAGAGCCAAGATCTCTGATAATAGACACTTGGTCTAATAAAAACATATTTTTTGCCCCACCAAGTAGGGATATCTAGTAATTTTTGAGCACAAGAGCATCTCTCTTGTGTTTCTGTGATAACCACAATAAGAAATTTTCTTGAGTCTGTGCTTACTTGTCTGTTCAAGCCTCAGAGTGAATACATATGTGGCAATGTCACTTTACTTGATTTGGCAACCTGAATCATAAAATATGGAGTTATGACTTCTATATGTCTTGGTAGGTTAACAGATTCCTGCTCCATACTTGAATGATGGGCATGATGACGGAATAACACATTTTGGGTATAGAGGACTGCACAAAAGGAAGATCTGCATCAACATTTTATGGATATTTAAAGAATCTGGACTTCAGATCTAATGACATGATTATAACAAAACATTTTTGACATCTGTGTATTTTACATGTCAGGGTAAGTTGAAGAAGTATGTGGGATATAATAGCTGAAATGTAATTTTAAAATATGTATTCCTTCTACTTCACTTCCACAGTAAAAATATGCTTCCAAAACTTTGTTTTTGACATCAGCCATGTAACTTGCTTTCTTTTTTTCTTTTTTAAAAATGTAGGATATTCAGGATTAGGTATACAGTGGTCATTGTACAGGAAAAGTTTGGGCCTCCCTTTGGTCCCCACTTTGCCTAGTCTAATATCAGGTACCCTTATTGATGTTGTGTCCCCAATCAAGGTCTTAACATTTGTTAGCATAGCACGCTCTCTTGTGTTTCTGTGATAACCACAATAAGAAATTTTCTTGAGTTTGTGCTTACTTCTCTGTTCAAGCCTCAAAGTGAACATATATGTGGCAAAGCCATTTTAGTTGATTTGGCGGCCTGAACCAGAAAATATAGCCACTAGAATCTGAGACAGAATGACTAAGCTAATTCTAAAGTTTATGGTGAAAAAAAAGCTGTCATTTAAATAAGTATATTCATATCTAAAAATCTCTGTATTGAAATATCTGTAAAAATAATTATGTAGCAAAAGTGAAATAATTGAGAGCACTTTGTCTTATTTTTATGTCTTTTCTTCAGAATTCAGTAACTTCACATTGTGTTTGTATTAACATGTTTAATAATTTACATTTCATAAGAAATTTCCTAAAAACAATCCAACCTTTTAAAAGTTCAAAATAATCATCATTGTAATCAAACAGTGTGACATTAGTAATAGAGGTAAACACAGTGATCAGTTGAAGAAAATACTATCCAGACATGAACCCACACAAACATAGCCAATTGATTACTGACAAAGGATCAAGCAATTCAATGGTGAAAGGATATTATTTTTGTTAAGTGGCACTGGAAAAATTTGGTATTTATATAAAACAAGTTGAACCTCAACTCATACCTCACACTCTATACAAACATTGCCTCAAAATAAATAATAGAACTACATGTAAAATGGAAAATTTACAAAAGAAATGAGAAGACCATTGCAATTTTGAGTTAGGAAAAATTTTCAGATATAGCAGCAAAGGATAGCCTTATAAAAAAAGATAAATAAATTTATTAAAACTTACAAAATTTTGATCTTAGTAAACACTGTCAAGAGAATCACAAGACAAGACACAAAGTGGCAGACAGTATTTTTAGTTCACATATCAAACGACTTGTGTACAAAATGTGGTTTAAAAAATGTTAAAAACTCAGCAATAACAAATAATACAATAAAAATCAGGCAAATAGAATTTTGTAAAGTTACAGGATACAACATTAGCATCCAAAAATCTGTAGTATTTCTATGCCAACAGTGAAGAATCTGATAAAGAAACCAAGAAAGTCCCCATTCCATTAGCAATAGCTAAAAATACAATAAAATATCTAGAAATAAGCTTCACCAAAAAAGTGAAATATTTCTACAGTGAAAACTATAAAACATTGATTAAAGAAATGGAAGGGGACACACAACAAACATGGAAAGATATTTTATGTCATTGACTGGAAGAATCAATAATTGTTAAAATGTCCATACTACTCAAAGCAATCTACAGATTCAAAACAATACCTATTATTGTACCAATGTCATTAGTCACAAAAGAATTTGAATGTAGTACTTTCATTATTTTAAACAATGATTAAGTCAAATAATATAAAAAATTGTATATGATTCCTCAAATTACAGGGACACACTATCATTTGAGGTCATGTAGTTAGGCATTGAGTTTCCATCTGGACCTATATGCTAAAGAATGTTTGTCAAATGTAGAATATTTTCCGCTATGCCTTTGCTGTCAAAAATTGTAACCTCAGTTTTTATTCTTCTAACTAGGCTTGTCACTGGGTACTTGAAACATCCTAATTTTGCCAAAGAAGATTCATTGCTTCTTAAGGTTCAGTGGTAGAGCTGCCTATTTTCCATTTGGGATTATTTAACAAACCTTTTTCTCTAAGGTAAAAATAGAAGCATGTTAGAAATTCAGTATATAGTTAGCACAATACATCTAAATATGACTTTAAAAAAATTAACTAGGTAGCAATGGTGTGCAGGTGTTACTGGAAATAGAACATGGCAGCACAGAGGTAATAATATTTAAACATGACAAATCTCTTTACTTCTATCTTGGGCAAAGCATTTTGTACTAACATCAAAATATATTTCAAATCACATCAATCCATTAACAGTGGAGATCTTTATGTTATTCATAATATATAAGATACTAATTGGAAAAAAATGGTTTATTTGCATTATCTTATTTTTCTGAATAGAAGGAGATTCCATACATAGCAACTTGTCTTTTGAATTAATATCTCAATGTACCTAGATAACTGTATCTCCAAAAATATTAACTGAGTAAAGAAGCCATTTTTAAAAAAATGAATTTCACAGAATTCCATAGAATGAAATGCTGCTTTTGCATTTCTTCTCAGAATACGATTACTATGTGGTGGACAATTACAATGTCCTCTGGGACAGTACAATGATCAAGATTCTCGAAAGTTAAAATGTATTCTAAAGTTAAAAGTAAAATGAAGAAGATGAATTGTTCTCCTGTTAGGTGGAAGAAACTAAGAAACTATTGAGTATTGGGGAAGAGGAGAGAAGAAAAGAAAGAGACAAAGGGAGACAGAGAAAGAGAGAGAGAGAAAGAAAGAGAGAAAGTTATCAGATTAATAAACATAAAACAAGTGTCTGGATTTTAATTTGTGTTTGATTTTCTCAAGCAAGGAGACAGCATCTGAATTGATAGCTGAAGTTAAAGTCACTTCTTGCTTAAGCTTAAAATAATGTATTTTCATATTATAAGACCACTGTTACGTGTGTGTGTGTGTGTGTGTGTGTGTGTGTGTGTGTGTGTGTGTGTATAGATAGATGATAGAGAGAGACAGAGACAGAGAGAGAAGGAGAGAGAGAGCTAACAATTTATCAGTTCACATGCATATAAGTCTCATTGACATGTTTTGCTGACTTGGGGTAGATTGTCTGCTCTCTGCTAACCTTATGCATCTGTGTTCAGAGGGCAGATTGGTACAGGGCATCCTCAGATAGGATCACTCAGCTTCTCACTAGCTCTGCTTCACATAGTTTATTCTCTAGCAGGAGATCAGGGACATATTTTAACGGGGAGATAGAAAGACCAGGTGGGCTAAAGGGCAAAACCCTACTGTGAAAATGCTTTTCCAGTCCCAGTCTGTATCACATTTGCTAGCATATTGTTTGCCAAAGCAAGTCATATGTGTGGAACAGAACACCCATCCTCAATGGAATCATTGTGCTTAACAATGCCTACATCCTAATGAAAGTTTTGCAAAGCTAAGAATAGCTGAAGGTGTTCACTTCCACTCTTTTATTTTGTCAATCTCCTCTTCTCTCTTCCTTCTTTTCTTTTCCTGGCCTTCAACTTAAATTCCTTACTCTATTCCTGAACCCAGTCGTATATGTTTGTTTCCCTACATCAGTTATTTTTAAACATAACTATTCTAACTTTCAGCAACAATCAAGGGTACTCTGTACTTAAAGCCTTGTGTTTGTATGTTTGGGCTTCTTAATCACATTTTAATTCTTTATTTTACTTTTTTGTTGTGTTGCTGTTGTTCAAATGTTTACTTGAGGGTTTGGCTTTTAATTAAACCTCCTGATTAGCTCATCAAGCTGATTAGGGATAATCTCTTTTCAATACTCTCACATGTAAACACAGAGTAACATTAGGCTCTTTTCCAATTTGTTTCTTATTTACTGAGTCCTAAGCCAACCTCCATTTTCTTATTTGTTATTATGTGATTGAATTAGTTGACTCTTCAAACAAGAGATACATTTTAACTTATTTCACTTTTGGTGAAGCTGCCTAACAAGATGACTCTCACACAACTACTGCTTCTAGATTTGAAAATTCCTTTTAATTTTTGTTTAGTACCCCCTTTTTTGTACAGGTTTCTCAGAGAAAACACAACAGTAAAAAGAAAGGAAAAGTAAATTAAAAATGTATTACTCTTCCATGACAGTATTTTCAAGCCTACATTTACGTCCATGGACTACATTGTACAAATTCAGTTTTAAAAAGAAAAAAAAAATTCCCTTAGAATCAGAACCAGTTTATTATGATAAGAATGTCACAACTCTCTCACTGATTAACTGAGACTATAGAAAGTGTTTGGTCGTACTTACCACTTTTCTGAATGGTACAAGGCTAGAATATGTTGTCTTCTTTGTTTTTAGGTGCAGAACCAGCTCCGTGAGTTGCAGGGCCCAGTGCAGTGAAAGCATGAGGACACTTGTTCAAGCATAATATAAAATTTAATATGGCAAGAGAACTGAAACAAGATGGAACCTTTCCATGCCTGGCGCCCTGTGCAACTGCATAGGTCATACAATCGTGAAACAAGCCCTTGTAAAGTGTGGCCATCTGTGACCAGCTTCTTGATAAGACATACAAGCCAATATGGTGCATACATTGCTTGGTTCTGAACTTCGAAACCCGGGAACTTTTCCTCCATGTTTCTCTATAATCTGACATTACAATCAGATAATTTGTTTGAAGAAAGATTATTTTATTTTCTGTTTTTGCACTATTTTTTTCATGTAATTCAATATATACTCAATGCCATCTCTTGTTTCTTATCATGAACTTCTATTCATACTCCAAGGATTTTTTAAAATGTCATGCCCTTTGCGAAACTTTCCTTAGTTCATCAAGTAGTCTCTCACAGCTCTTTCTCCACAGAATAATATACATACCACCAGTGTCATACTGTTCACTTGAAATTAGAGTTATCTTTTCCTTCTGAACTATGATTTGTTGGTAGGAAGTTACATTCTTATGAACAACTTTTGTGTCCCAGGGCCTATCACATATATATGAAATGCTTAAACATGCATGCTGTATTATTAAATGTTCATATTCATGGGTAAGAAGTGTACATACTTTTGATGCTATCTTCCAATCTCACAAATACTTTAAATGTAAGAAACTAGAAATGAGCCCTCTTTTCTTTCTGCCAAAACATCCATTTGCAGCTCCCCAGGATAATTTGCAGAATTTTAATTTTCTAAAAGACTATAATTTATAGTGCTTCATTAAATAGAATGCTGAGAAGACAATTATATTTTTTAAAGCTAAGGTTAAGGAGAAAAATAATAACACATTAAGTACTATTCAAGTTCAGTAAATCCTGGCACAAACTAAATGTAACATCCAATTGTAATAGAGGGAGTTCACTTGATGCATTGACATTTTATTCACACAAACAATAAGCATGAGTGATTATAAAAGTTACATATGTGAGTTCAGTACGTGAGTGTTCAGTTATGCTGTGTGTAATAGACCATACTTGTTGTATTCAGTTTCTGTCAGGAACATTTTAAAATGTGTAATTAAAAATAACTGATAAAAATATATTTACATTGGAAAATAACTTGAATTTAACATTCATTAGTCTTTTTCATTTTATCTGCTATGGTGAAAGTATACAGTTTGCTACTTTTTTGCCATTCATTATAGTTCACAACATGATAACATTCATGGTGTGTGATAATGTGAATTAGTGGATAAAACAACATTGAAGGGTTATAGACATTGTGTTTGCTCCCTCTACCAATTTGCAATTGGCCTATAACTTAAAACTTCAGTTTTCCTGACCTGTAACATAAATAAATTGGGCCATACAATTTTAAGACAAGTTTTAGACTTATATGTCTTTAAAATGAGAATAAATTTGGGGGTATATGAATACCCAAACCCATTTTCCCCTTAGGAAGGAGATTTCAGAATTTTCTTTTTTTTGAGGTAGAGTCTCACTCTGTTGCCCAGGCTGGAGTGCAATGGCCGCTCCTGGCCACCGCAGCCTTGACCTCCTGGGCTCCGGTGATTCTTCCACCTCAGCCTTCCAAGTAGCTGGAACTACAGGCGTGCGCTACCATGCCCGGCTAATTTTTGATTTATTGTAGAGATGAGGTCTCGTCAAGTTGCCCAGGTGGGTCTTGAATTTTCTAAATGAGAAATGTAATTATACAAAAAGAATGAGTTTTGTTTTTCACAATGTTTAGGAGTCCCTAGCATTTTATATGATCACATCACTAGTTCATTATCAAAAATGATTTTATTTTTGTGTATGTGTAATTAAGATAAAATTTCTTCATTTTAATATATTTCTAAATGCAAATTAAAGTCTCAGAATCAAAATATTAATATCCATTAAACACATGCATATCCAAATATGGCAGAGACCAATTAGCTACTGACAAAAATCTTATCAATTTCCTTTTGAACTCAGGGCTAGGCTCCAGTTCCTAGTCTTTCTTGCAGTTAAAGGTGAGAACCACATGACAGAGCCATAGCTAACTGATGGTAATGAAATTTATCCATCAACTCCAGTATGACTAATAAAAACCTCTTTCTTCCCAATTGCCAGCTAGATGGGAAAGATGTAGCAGCAGTAGCTTGAAGACTGCAGAGTTTCTGTAAGCTTGAACTCTTCACTCCCATCCTGCCAATCGCATTCTATGTAATAAATATATGTGTTTATTTTGTTGAATTATGGAGATATTGAGTTGTTTTCTTTTGTTTGTTTGCTTTAATTGAGACAGGGTCTTGATATGTTGCCCAAGCTGTCTCAAACTCCTGACCTGAAGTGATTCACCCACCTAAGTCTCCCAAAGTGCTGGTATTACAGGTATGAGCCATTGTGCCTGGCCAGATATAAGTTTTGTAAGTTACATCAGTTCTTTACTTAAGTAATACACTAAGACCAACTTGAAATAACATTTTTTCAGATACATGCATTTATAATTCTCAGAGTTATACTTTTTTTACATTTTGCATATGGAGAAAAAAACTATATTTTCACTTTCACTGTTTTGAAGTTGCATTTTGTTTTCTCATCGTTAAATAGATTATTTAATGTATCTATTTTTTTTCTTTTTTTTATTAGTCAATATTTTTATTATGGTTTTCTGGGGTACGGTTAAGGGTTAGGTGTACAATTACGTTTCATTCAGGAACCCTGTTGATAAGAGGTGTTTTCCCATCCCCTGACAGATATTTGCTACTGTTAATCCCATCCCCCCCCATAGATTCCCAGTACCGTCAGTCATTTTCTTATAGTATTACATTGGATGTCCAAGGTCCATTATATGAGTGAGAACATGTGATACTCGGATCTTTGATTCTGTGAGAGGTCACTCAGTATTATAGACTCTAGTTCCATCCAGGTTGCTGCGAAATTCATGATTTTGTTCTTTTTTATGGCTGCGTAGTATTCCATCTTGTATGTACCACATTTTTTTTAATCCAGTCCTCTTTTGATGGACAGAATGATTGGTTCCAGGTTCTTGCTACTGTGAACAATGCTGCAATAAACATTCCTGTGCAGGTATCTTTTTTAGAGTGATTTGAGTTCTTCAGGGTATATTCCCAGTAGGGGGATTGCGAAGTCATATGGAAGGTCGATTTTTAGAGCTTTTAGGAATCGCCACACTGCTTTCCACAGAGGTTGCACTAGTTTACACTCCCACCAACAGTGTAGAAGTGTTCCCTTTTCACCACACCCTCTCCAGCAGCTGTTATTTTTTGAGTTGTTGATAATTGCCATTCTGACTGGAGTTAGGTGGTATCTCAGTGTGGTTTTGATTTGCATCTCCCTGATGATTAGTGAGGTTGAGCATTTCTTCATGCGTTTGTTGGCTGCTCGGATGTCTTCTTTTGTGAAGTGTCTGTTCATATCTTTTACCCATTTTATAATGGGGTTGTTTGTTTTCTTCTTTTCAGTACGTTTCAGTTCCTGGTAGATCCAGGATGTTAAGCCTTTGTCAGACCTAGAGTTGGCAAATACTTTTTCCCAGTCTGTAGGCTGTCTCCCTGCTCTCTTGATGGTTTCTTTGGCTTTGCAGAAGCTTGTCAGTTTAATAAGGTCCCACTTGTCTATTTTCTCTCTTATGACCTGTGGGTTTCAGGTTTTGTTCAGGAATTAGATGCCAGTTCCGATTTCCATGAGGGTATTTCCTTCCTTTTCTAAGGTTCTTATGGTTTGAGGTTTTACATTTAGGTCTCTGATCCATTTGGAGTTAACCTTTGTGTATGGGGATAGATAGGGGTCCTGTTTCAATCTTCTGCATGTGGTCAGCCAGTTTTCCCAGCACCATTTACTGAATAGGTTCTCCTCTCCCCAGTGGTAGGTGGTGGGGGCTTTGTCGAAGATGAGTTGGTTGAGAAATTGAGGCTTTGCTTCTGGAATCTCAATTCTATTCCATTGATCTATATGCCTGTTCCTGTACCAATACCAAGCTGTTTTGATGATTGTACCTTTACAGTAAAGTTTGAAGTCTGGTATTGTGATACTACCTGCTTTTTTTTTTTTTTTTTTGCTGAGGATTGTTCTGGCTATTCTTGGACGTTTGTGTTTCCATATGAATTCCTGTGTTGTTTTTTCTAGGTCTGAAAAGAATATTGTTGGTAATTTAATGGGCATTGCATTGAATTTGTAGATTTCTTAGGTAAGATGGACATCTTCACAATGTTGATTCTTCCAATCCATGAGCATGGGATATTTTTTCACTTGTTCATGGGATATTTTCACAATGTTGATTCTTCCAATCCATGAGCATGGGATATTTTTTCACTTGTTCATGTCAGCTTTGATTTCTTTGAGCAGTGTTTTGTAATTTTCATTGTAAAGGTCTTTCATGTCTCTGGTTAGGGAGATGCCAAGGTATTTCATTTTTTTTGTGGCTATTGTGAATGGAATTGTGTTTTTTATTTGGGTTTCTGTTTGTTTATTATTGGTGTAGAGAAATGCAATTGTCTTTTGTACATTTATTTTGTATCCTGAGACTTTGCCAAAGGTCTTTATCAATGTAAGAAGGCTTTTGACAGATTCTCTTGGGTTTTCAAGGTACACAATCATATCATCTGCAAAGAGAGATAACTTGACTTCCTCTTTCCCTATTTGGATACCTCTGATTGCTTCCTCTTCTCTGATTGCTCTAGCCAGGACTTCCAATACTATGTTGAACAGGAGGTGTGAGAGTGGGCATCCTTGTCTAGTTCCAGTTTTCAGAGGAATTGGTTCCAATTTTTGTCCATTTACGAGTATGCTGGCTGTGGGTTTCTCATAGATGGCTTTTACTATTTTGAGGTATGTTCCCCGTATGCCTAGATGTTACATTTATGGTTTTACGAATGTTGAACCATTCTTGCATCCCAGGAATGAAGCCTACTTGGTCATGGTGGATGATTTTTGAGATGTATTGCTGAATCCGGTTTGCTAGGATCTTGTTGAGAATATTAGCATCTTTGTTCATCAAGGATATTGGCCTGTAGTTCTCTTTGTTTGTTGGATCTTTACCTGGCTTGGGTATCAGTGTGATGTTGGCTTCGTAAAATGATTTGGGGAGAGTTCCATCTTTTTCAATCACCTAGAATACCTTCAGTAGGATTGGTACCAGCTCCTCCTTAAATGTCTTGTAGAATTCTGCTGGAAATCCATCTGGACCAGGGCTTTTTTTTGTAGGAAGTTTTCTTATTACGTAGTCAATTTCCTTGATTGTTATTGGTCTATTTAGGGTCTCAATTTCTTCTTGTTCCAACCTAGGTAGGTTGTGTGATGTCAGAAAGTCCTCCATTTCCTTAAGGGTTTCAAGTTTGTCTCCATACAAGTGTACATAGTAGTCTCTAATGATCTTTTGTATTTCTTCAGGGTCAGATGTGACTTCATCTTTTGTGTTTCTGATTGTGCCTATTTGGTTTTTTTCTCATTTTTTCTTGTTCAGTCTAGCTAGGGGACCATCGATTTTCTTTATCCTTTCGAAGAACCAGCTTTTTGTTTCATTGATTTTTTGCATTATCTTTTTGTCTTCTATGTGCTGGATTTGGGCTTTTATTTTGGTGATCTGGATTCTTCTGCTGAAATTAGTGTTTTTGTGGTCTTGCTTTTCCAGCTTCTTTAGGTGGCTTGTTAGGTTGTGAATTTCTGTTCCTTCCATTTTCTTCATGTGTGTTTGTAGGGATATAAATCCCCTCTTACTGCAGCTTTCAGGGCATCCCAGAGATTTTGGTAAGATGTTTCTTCATTTTCATTTGTTTCCAGGTATCTTTTGATCTCTGTTTTGATTTCATCATTGACCCAGGAGTTGTTTAGCATCATGCTGTTTAGTGTCCATGTCTTTGTGGGTTTGGGGGGGACTTTGTTGGTGTTAATGTTTATTTTTATTCCACTGTGGTCTGAGAAGGTGCATGGTAAAATTTCAGTCCTTTTAAATTTGCTTATGCTTGATTTATGGCCGAATATGTGGTCGATCTGAGAATATGTTCCATGTGGTGATGAGTAGAATGTGTATTCTGTGGTCTTTGGATGGAGTGTTCTGTAGGTATCAATTAAGTCCATTTGATCCAAAGTCACATTGAGGTTCCGGATCTCCTTGCTGACTTTTTGTCCTGATGATCTGTCTAGGGTTGTGAGTGGGGTATTAAAGTCCCCAGTTATGATAGTGGTAGAGTCAATATCTTTCTTTAGTTTTCCAAGAAGTTGCTTTATGAAAGTTGGCGCATCTATGTTGGGTGCATATATGTTTAGGATAGATATTTCTTGTTGATGGATTGAGCCTTTTATCATTATGTAGTGGCCTTCTGTATCTTTTTTGATTTTTAATAGCTTGAAGGGTATTTTGTCTGAAATTAAGATCGCTACTCCTCCTTTCTTTTGTATCCCGTTCACCTGAAAGTTTGTTTCCCATCCTCTTACTTTGAGTCTGTGGGTGTCCTTTCTAGTGAGGTGAGTCTCTTGAAGGCAATAGATTGTTGCCTGATGATATTTTATCCATTTTGCCATTCTATGTCTTTTCAGTGGTGCATTTAGTCCATTCACATTTAGGCTAATAATTGAAATGCAAGAGTTGATCCCTGTCATAAGGTTCTTACAGAGTTGTTCCTGTTTGTTTGTTGTCTTGCTTAAGGTTTTGGAGTTGGTTCATGTGTGTTTTTAATCTTTTGCCTGTACTCTTGTGAAGAATGCTGTTGTTCTTTTTTCTTTTTCTTCTGTGTTCAGTACTTTCTTAAGTGTTTCTTGTAGAGGTGGTCTGGTGGCAGCGTAGGTTCTTAGGGATTGGATATCTGGAAAAGATTTCAATTCTCTCTCACTAATGAAGCTTAGTTTGGCTGGGTAGGTTATTCTTGGTTGAAATTGTTTCTCTTTTAGACCTTTGAAGATAGGGCTCCAGGCTCTCCTGGCCTGAAGGGTTTCTGTAGATAAATCTGCTGCTATTTGAATTGATTTTCCCTGGTAGGTTGTCTGGCCTTTTTCTCTTGCTGCCTTTAGGATTTTTCCTTTCATAGATACTTTGTTTAGGCGAATTATTATGTGTCTGGGAGTTGATCTTCTCATTTGTTGTCTTGCAGGGGTTCTCTGAATCTCTTGTGTTTGAATTTTTTTCATCCTTAATGAGATGAGGGAAGTTTTCTTGAATGATTTCATGAAATGTTTGTTCCAGTGTGGCTTCTGTTTCTCTCCCTGCTTCAGGAAGCCCAATTACTCTTAGGTTTGGTCTCTTGAAGTGATCATTCATCTCTTGCAGGTTTTGTTCTGTCTTTTTGAGCTTCTTTTCTATGTTTTTGACAGTTTGGGTTAGTTCTGTGTTTTGGTCTTCGAGCTCTGAGATTCTTTTTTCTGCTTGGCTGATTCTGCTTTCCATGCTTATTAGTCTGTTGTTCATTTCCATCTCAGTATTCTTTACTGCTGTCATTTCTGACATCAGCTTCTTCCTGTTTTTTTCTTGTCTCTCCTCAATTTCTTAAATTCTCTCCATTAATGTCTTGATGTCTGGGTTTGTTGCATGTAACCAGTCATTCTGGGGGCTCTTCATTGTTTGTGTTTCAGAATCTGTTTTCTCAGTGTCTAATTTCCCAGGTGTCTGTGTAAGACCTATATTCTTCTTTTGGTTTTTCTTCATTTGTGCAGTTTTCCCCCCTCCCTACTTTTTCCTTCCCTCCATGTCACCGTCTTCTTTAATTCTGTAATTCAGGGTAAAAGGATTGGTTTTACTTCTGCTTGTTCAATCTCCTATTCTTTATGTATGCCCTCTTACTTTGTTCACTTCTGGAGTTGCACTATAGGTTGGAGGTGGTCCTTTTTTGCAGTTTTGAGATTTACTTAAGGGGGGAGCTGTGATTCAAAATCTATCTGCAGCTCCTGGTATTCACTGACAGGTGTGTGGATAATGTGGAACCCACTTCCCACTCCCTTGGAATCTGTCCATGCAGTGGGGCTGTAGGTTTACTCCCTGAAATAAAATGTGGTTAGCAGAGGGGAGAGAATGGAGTAGATAGTGGATTGAAGAGGGGAGTGGAGAGATAGAGGAGTAAGGGGGGAAACAAACGAGTGTGTCAACAAATAGAGAGAGAGTCTATACTGAAACAGATGAAAACAATAGACCACAGCTACAGACGAACCAACTCTCATACAAAAAATAAAAATAAAACATATAGTGATGCTAACATACCAGCTATCCAACCACCTTATTAGTGAGCTGTCCCTCTATACAAAGACATGGTTTACAGACTGAAGAAAAGAGAAGAAAAGGAAAAGGAAAAGAGAAAAAAGGGAACAATGCAGTAGGAATAGAATTGTCATTAAACTAATAGAATCAATGAAGCACACTCTGAGACATTTCGTTTATGTCCAATGTCCTTTCAGGTCTGATTTCTAGTTTTCTTTACAAGCTGGTAAATTAGTTTGCAGTTAGGGTCAGTTCCCCTGATCTGCTGTGAAGGACAGTTCAGATTAACCTCCGTTCAGCAGTTTAGTCTATGTCTTTATCAAGCTTGTTTCTCCCATTTCGGTGTTGTTACCTTGAATCGCCAGCAGGTGGTGCTATCTCAGCTGCTCGCCCCAGAGGGGGTGGGGCCGGAAAGGAACAAGATAGCTGCCTGCCTCAGGGCAGACAACTGGAGACTTACGGTGGGCGGGTAGGACTTCTTGGTTGCAGGAGAGGTGGCAGCGATCCCAGCAGATCTTCCCTGAAGGGGCTTGAAGTGAATTGCCTCCGGCCTGGGTGGTGCGATGTGCTACAGCCATCACGGAGGCTGTGGCGGTGGCGGCAGCGGCGGTGGTGGTGGGGGGGCTGCGGCGGTGGCGGCGGCACCGTTTGTGCTGCAGTGACTGTCTAGTCCGTTGCGATGCCCCAGCGGTGGCAACGGCCGAGCTCTGTATGAAGAGCAGGCTGCGATGTTGGGGTTCACAGCCCCCCAGGGCGAGAGTCAGAGACCCACTGCAGATCTCCTTTGCAGAGGGCTTCACAGACCGGGTTGCCCCATCACCATCTTGCTGCCGCTCCCTAATGTATCTATTTTGGACCAGAAAAATATATTGTAATGAACATATAACATATGGGATACTATGTCTCATTGTTTATCTATATACATATTATACATTTTGTATTAATTAAAGTGGTTCTTAACAGATTTTTAATGTATGTGTATTATGCTTTAAAAATGATATTTTCTCTAATTTTTGTTTTTAGTTACTGCAAACATTTTACTATGTCAATTTTAGCTTTCTGATTTTGCCATCATTGTACATTGTCTATGTAGCTTTAAAAAGTTCATTTGAGATGTAATGTGTGCTTGCTTTAATGGATCTGGGTATAAAGTTAGGTTTAGACAGCATTGCCAGACATGAGATAATTCATACACTTTGTAGCATTGCACCAATCACTTGCTGCACATAGGATTGAAATGGTGAAGCCAGTTTGTCTCCATCTTGTATTCTATTCCTATGGGAGAATTTGTGTACAAAGTATAATGGATAACTGTATTAAGTAAATCTAGCTCTAAGTAGACTGGGTAGCCTTAAGAAAGCACAGTGAAATGGCCCAAATATATAAATAATAGACAAGGTGAATACCAATAAGGGAGGAGGAGGTGAGGAGAGAATTAAGGTTCAGAAATTACCTATTGGGTACACTGTTCATTATCTGTGGAAGAGGCTACCTGAGACCCAGTCTCCAAGGCACAATATGTCCATGTAGTGAATATGCATATGTACTTCCTGAATCTAAAATAATTTTAAAAGAATGTACAGTGAATCATCTTTAGTATAAGTTCCTAGATTAAATCATGATATTACTCATCTATAGAAAGAAAAAAATTTTTTCTTTATATTTTTAACAGATTTGGGATTTCCAATTAAAAATAAAACTTGCTGAGGCAGAAGGATCACCAGAACCCAGCAGGTTGAGGCTGCGGTGGCTGGGAGCGGCCACTGCACTCCAGTCTGGGTGACAGAGTGAGACTCCAACTCAAAAAATAAAAATAAAAAAATAAAACTTGAAAGTATTTTTTTAGTTAAATTTCCAATTGTCTCTTGCTAACTTATTGGTGAGTTGTTATGAGACTTTTGAAAGTAATATACCAGGAAAAGAAAAAAAATTATAGAGTTCTACCTGATTTCCTAAATATTTTATTCTCTTATGTAAGAACATTAACAATAATATGTCTTAAAGTCCATTTGCAATTAAAATAACTTAAAAAGAAATTCACATTTTAATTTCAAGGAAATATGATATTAAAATAAAGATAGTTTAATAATACTGAAACCATTCATAAAAATACTTACTTAAATATTCTACATTCTCATTATATTACTGATTATTAGAGTTGGATACCAATATACCAATACAAGCATATGCAACAATTCTTAGGACATTAAGTTGAAAAGCCCAATGAAAAGACAATAAATTTTTAAAATAAATTTGCATATTTATTTAAAAATTAGGTAATTACTATTTTTCACTTTAACTTTAATTGAGAAAATATTGCCTTGACAGTTGAAAAAATATTCATTAATTAAAAAAATTATAATAAAAACTATCAGACTGTTTATTATAGGTCATCTTTCAAGATGAAAAATAATTCAACTTTGTGAGATTTGAATGGGGCCTAGATATTTATGGGTTACAGAAGTAAAATTAATTTTTATTATAAAAAATCTGTGAGAGATACAGAAATCTATTTTCTTCTTTCTAAAAAATGGCGTGTTACTATATCAATAAATCACTTAAAATCACAAAAAAAACCACTCAGTCAAATTACGCTAATTTAATAAAGGAGCGATAATCTTTTAAATAAATGATGCTTTAACAATTGGACATCAACACGAAGAAAAAGAAAATATAAATCTGATACCGTGTATAAATACTAATTCACAATGCATCATGAGGTTACATTTAAAAAGGTAATTTTATTTTTTAATTTAGAGGACTACTAGGCAAAGAATTCTTAGAATTGGCACCAAGGGTATGGTAATTTAAAGGAAAAAAATTATAAACTAGACCTTATCAAAAAGAAAAATGTTTTATGAAATACAAACTACAGAAGATGGAAAAACTCTCATTTATATGAGAAAAATCATCAAAAGCAGGTCAAAGGGTAGAAATTTCAGTTAGGTAAGAAGACTACATCTAGAGGTCTAACGTACAGCATGAGGACTAAAATAAACTTAAATGAAACTTACTAGAAGAGTAGATTTTTGGTGCTCTTAACACACATACATAGACACTAACTCTGGAAGGTGTTTGTAGCAATCAATTCCCTATGTATATTTTTATCAATACACCATGTTGTATACCCCAAATGTACACAACAAAATAATTTTTAAAAAGAGAAAGAATACACTGGAAATAATATTTGCAAACCACATGTGTGGATAGATAGACTGACAGATATAGAATATATCTAAAAATTTCAAAAGTCAGCAGTGAAAGCCTTCCCCCTCATTGAGGGGAAAAGAATAGACATAATTTTATCAAAGTGGATACATAGACGGCAAAGCAAATAACTAGATGAAAATGTGGTCAACATTATTAGCCATCAAGGAAATAAAAATTAAAATTACAGTGAGATAATATACAGTACAGCAATGGCTAAAATAAAAATAGTGGCAGCATAAAATGTTGATGAGGCTGTAGAGAAATTGAACTGGTTATACATTACTGACGGGAAAATAAAATGGTACAACCAGTCTGAAAAACAGTTTAAAAATTTGTTATCAACCTGAACATGCAACAACTATTCAAGCAAACAATTGCCCTGTTCCTAGAGAAATCAAAATATGTTCACACACACACACAAAAACTATGCAGAAATGTTCATAAAAGAAATAACAAAGGTTTCCTTCAACAGATGAAGAGTTAAACAAACCACAAAAATCCATCTTATAAAATAGTCCTCAGTAATAAAATAAGTATACTATTAATGCACATAATGACTTGGATGAATTGTTAGGAAGTTATGCCAAAGGAAATAAAGCCATTCCCAACTGTGACACGCTGTATATTTGCATGTGTATAATATTACTGAAATGACAATAATATACCAGCAGGTCATAAATTTCCAGGTGTCAGGAATGGAAGGGGAGTGAAGCGAATGTGGCCCTAAAAAGACAATAAAATAGATCTTTTCATAATAGATGATAGAACTGTTGACAATTGACTATATCTGTGTCAATACCCTGGTTGTGATATTGCACTATAGTTTTAAAATATGTTACTGGGGGAAACTAGGTAAAGGCGACATAGGATGATCTCTGTATTATATGTTATACATGTGTCATATATAATATATACATTTCAAATTTTTCATTATTCTTTAAGATGCTTGTGATTTACTTACAACTTTATTGATTAAAAATGAATTGAGAACAAGTTTGTAAATGAGAAATTTATTTTATTTTTCATCTATTATTTATGTAAATAAATGTAGTGGTTTTTTTTATAGATAACAGTGGTTTTAATCAAATGTAGACACTTAACTGTGGCAGATTTACAGGGATAGGAAGCAAGTTATTACCTCCATTAATAGCAATGACCTGAGGAAAGCAAATCATAAGTCAATGACAGTAAACTCCATTGCAATTGTCACTATAGTATTTGAACTCTTGACGTGTGTGTGTGGGTCACCCAAGAAGATAATATTTTTTTAATTATTGGTGAATTGTTGCGAAAATAAGAGAGGCAACAGTTGTGAGTTTTAGGTATAATATCAGAACTATATCATGTTTATTTTATTTTATTACCCACTTCAATCTTACATTTTGAATATTATCTCCATATAAATAATGAAGAACCTATTCATAATAAATAAATGACCCAAAACACCAGTCAATAAATGAGAGTTCCAGGATTGAAGCACAGGTGACACTACTTCTAAAGCATGCATTTCTTCCATTTTATAACTAAATTGTCCCTGGAAATGTGTAAGAGTGATTTGATCATACTTACTGAGAATAATAACATGGAAATTTTTGTATAGGAAATGAAGTTAAACTACAAGCTGTTTTAGCTTTCATTTTTCTTTAAGATTTAATAGTATAACAGTATGGATATCTTATATGCTACAGACATATTAAATTTCTCACAATGACTGTGAGTAGAAATATTATGCATCTACCCCCCCTACAATAGGAGAGATAAAACTTTATGTAGAAAAAAGATCTCGTGATTTGATAAATTATCTTAGCTGTAAATATTAAGAGTTTTTTGTTAGGAAATAAACTTGAAAAATTTTTGAAGCAAATTATTAATGATTGTAATGAGATTTAAACAAATCTTTTATATTTCTAAGTATAATATTGATTACATGTATACTGTATATATCTTATGTAAATGTATAATGTATATACATATCCATATATAATATATGAAGCATTGTAGTCTGTTTAAGCTGCTATAACAAAGCCATAAACCAGTTCGCTCACAAACAAAAAAACATTAATTTCTTACAATTCTGGAGACTGAAACATTTAAAAGCAAGGCATCGGCAGATTCAGTGTCTGATGAAGGTCCTTTCCTCATAGCCCCTTCTCACTGTGCTCTCCCATGGTGGAAGGGACAAGCTAGTTTTCTGGGGTCTCGTTTATAAGGTAATTAATCCCACTCATGGAGGCTGCTCCTCCTGACTTACCTTCTAATACCATTACCTCAGGGATTGGAATTTCAACATATAAATTTGGGAGAGACACAAACATTCACACCATAGCAAGAGACAACTGTGTATCAAAAAAATTTAAAAACAGCTCCAGAACAGACAGTTTAACTCTCAGATATTAGCAGTATATTAATCACTCTATTGATAAATGGACTGGTCTTGAAACAGCTAATTGTTTTCAGTGATCAGGTTGCAAGAGTTACAGAGATTTTCATGGATTAATAATTAATGAGCAAATCTATCTACATCTGTATTTATATCTGTATCTACACCTATATCATCTGATTTAGTGGGCTTAGAATGAGGTCTACGACCTTAAGAGTTAAACAAGTTACTTGTTTATTAGTAGGTTTGTGGATTTTTACAAAGTGAATGGATAAGCACAATCCATGGCTACAAGGTAACTTTTACTCTCTTCTGTTTACCATTTGCCTGTAAGAAACTTACTTGGAGAAGGGACTGGAACTGTTATTTAGCTTGAAAGACTGCAAATAAAAAATTATTTAGATGTGGTGATAATTTTTAACTGAAGATACTGAGAGAAGTCATGTTTAAAGAATGGCAGTCTAATGCCTGGCTTGGATACCTGAATGTTGTATCTACTGTGGTACTGAGATAAAACATTCAGAAAAATGAGTAGCTGGATGGATAGGGTGTGAAGGTGAACAAAGATGATAATATCATATGTTTTGACTTAAAAAAAATTTGTATTTTCAGTACTGACTTATTGCTTTGTACGAGGTCTGACAATTAATTTTGTGAACTCATCCTAGGAAAAGTGCTACATACCTTACTGCAGAATATCACTATGGTCATCTTCAAAATATTCCCTTTGGGAAGTGATACACCAATGCCAGCACCTAGAACACTCGTCAAAGCAATTGTGGAACTCTTTTTCTGGAATGGCCATCAGAGCTGTTGTCATGAGAATGTCGCAGTTTAAATTAGAGCAACAAACACACACCAAATTAAACATGGCAAGAATGGAAGTAAAGTCAGAGACACATTAGTCCAAGTTTATGAGGATAATGCCATGAAGAAAGCAGCAGTACAATGAATTAAATATTTTTCTGAGGGAACAGAAAGCATAACTGATGAAGAGAGGTCAGGATAGCCAGTAACAAGCAGAACTGATGAAAACATTGCAGAAATCATCAAATTGTACGTCAAAATTGTTGACTGACTATGAGAAGTAGAGCAGACCAAATAAATAGTGGTAGAGAAATAGGACATTCGTAACTGAAAATCTTGCCTTGAGAAAGGTATGCACAAAACTGGTCCTGAAGGAGCTTTTGCATCATGACATTGCACCATTCACACAGCACTGTCTGTGAGGGTGTTTTTAGCCAGTAAAAAATAAATTTTAGATTATTCATGTACAAATTAAATTCACAAGGTATTGGAAAACCCTTCCTACTCACCTGATCTGACCCTTCCTGACTTTTTTCTTTACCTGAAGATAAAGAAAATATTTATAAGAAAACATTTTGGCGATATCCAAGACATTAAGGGTAATACAACAACAGCTCTGGTGGTCATTCCAGAAGAAGAGTTCCAAAATTGCTTTGATAGGTGGACCAGGTGCTGGTGTGAGTGCATAACTGTTCAAGGGAGTACTTCAGAGGTGAGTAATATTCAGCAAGAGGTATGTAGCACTTTTTCTAGGATAAGTTCACAGACTTAATTGCCAGTCCTGGTATATGACTTTTGGTTAGAGCTGGCATCTAAAACATGAACCTTGTTATTAATCTTTAATTCTAAAGCAATATTTGAATAATGATGAAAAATTGGGTAAGTGTTAACAAAATAACTCCCTCTTTTATATGGCAAGATAGAGGGCATATAAACAGTTAAAATTCCATAGATAATACTTTAAGTATACTATTCCCCTATTCCCGTACAATTAGCCACTTTTACCACTATAGGACTTTGTGCACAAGGCTACCATGTTTATTTTTCATCAAATCTTAGCTTTTAGCAATGTCCTTAATTTAGGAAAACTAAAAGGGAAACTCATACCTCCAATTCGGTTATTGATTTACCAGTAAATAATTCATACTTCTGTTTTAACACTAATTCTTGAATGCTTCTGCTACTTTTCAACACAGAAGATTTTCTAGAATGCAAAGTATGCATAGTGATTTTTATTGTCATCCTTTGTTCATTAGTTTTTCAAAAAGCAGAAATAAGCTTTTTAAAAAGCTCTACACCTAAAATATTTACATATTTTGCAATTAAATTTAAAAAATTATCAATAACAATGCTGTAAATTTAACCTGTTTGTAGGTGCCACATACACTGTTACTGGTTATGTCTAAATATTGATTTATAATCTCTAAAAGTAATCAGTTGGATTATAAATAACAGTTACTAATGTAAATTATGAAAATTACAAATAATATATGATGATGGATTTTCTTTGCCTTATGTACATATTTTAGCTAAGTAAAAATAGCTACACAATTTTCTATTATGTGTCCCTAATTTATTTCACATTCAACCTTTTGGTAACTTAGTTAAAACAAAATCTAGGCTCTTATTTTAACTTTATGCAATTTTTTTAACACTCGCATCTGAAATATCCTTTGGAACTTTCTGCTCCATCCCACTAATCTACCTGTATACCACCACCAGTATAATAACCATTGAGATACATATCTGTGTATATATTACACAACAGAGACACAATATTTTTTAATGGTGAATTACTCTAACAATGCTAAGAAAACAGTTGTAGAAATTATGGTGAGGCTTTTCAACTTTAGAAATAGTTACTTTTTCTAATACATTTTATTCTTGATAAAGTCAACTTCTTGCTTTCATTTATCTTTCTCTTATTACATTTCATTGCAAATTCATCTGGGAAAGAAAAATATAAATTATTTAGTCCCTAACATAACAATATTATTTTAAAAACACACTTATTTAAATTTTAGATTACTCATGTACAAATTAAATTCACATATAATTCAATGTCATAAATTTAATGAAAGATTTTGAAACCTTCAGGAGATCACTAAGTCAGTACATAGTAAACTTGAGTTTGGAGCATCTCTAGAAATTTTAAAGCAATGGCTTTATTTTTAGCATATTATATTAAAGTTCAAGAGGTAATGTGTGTGTGTGTGTGTGTGTGTGTGTGTGTTTTGTGTGTGAGATAGATTTACATTTTAGACCTATTTTTCCTTGACTACATTATTTATTCTTCAAAAGTCATTGAATCCAACTTCTCACCAATGTGTTGATTTCTGCTGTGTTTGCACCTTTACATACTATGATAGTCTTTAGCCTGATCCACTCATTGTACTGTACATTTGGAATATACACACACACACACACACACACACACACACACACACACACACACACACATATATATATAGAGAGAGAGAATGCCAAAAAAATACACATTTTAAGAAAGGAAAACACTATTAAAAACGTAGATGAATTCAAGTCATGCTTGACTTTGCAATGACAAGAAGAGCTCAAAGTGGTTACCATAAGATCCAGACACTTCTGGTTATAATAAACTAAAAGTAATACATAGATAACACTTCTTAAGGTGTATATACATTTCCTTGGTACTCCCAGTATATATATAAATGTACAAATATACATATATGCATACACACACTGTGTGTATTTGATATTATATACCATCACTAGAGAAGATGGTACCCTACACAGAATGAACTTAGTAAATAGGAATGGCGTATATAAATGCATGCATCAGTGAATCTAATGTAAATATAATGTTCCCCAAATAAACTGATCAGAACATAGTATATAAGCAGATATTTCTTATAGTTAGAAAATGGTGTTTTCTATTAATGTAGTATAAGAGTGACAGTTTTCTTGTAAGTAGGCCACACTGCTCTATCAGAGTGAAAGTGTATTTGAAAAACATATTTTGAGTTTAATTCTAAATATTTTTTTTCAAATCAATGTTCTCTTTTTAAATGAAGAAATTTAATTTTTAAGAATAAAGCAGGCCATTGCCTTGCTAGATTCTGTTGTGGCCATTTGTTCTTTGAGCTATGACTGTCGCCATGCTTTCTGGATTTGGCCCCCTCCCCTACCTTGGGGAAGTGAATCCTCTCTCTCTCTCCTTCTCTCTAATTTAATTTTAAATAAACAATATTTTCTAATTAAAAAAAGAATAAAGCAGCTCTTAAAACAAACTATTGTATATTTTTTTCAATTTTCACTTAAAATTGTAATTTCATTGAGATGATTTTACAAATTCATCCTGACTCTGGATTTTCAATCTAAAGTTTCAGAAACCTTCAAGGTCCAAAATAATAGTATGTGATATATTTATATTTCCTTTTTCCAGTAGTTAATTAATTTAGTTATAAGAAGCCTAAACATGTTAAGTAAAATATTGTAGATATTTGTTTTAGGTTAAAATTATATCAATTTAATGTGTTCACTTTTAAATTTAAAATGTGTTCACTTTATTTAAATTGAAAGAAAACTCTCATTAACTATTACAATAATATGTAATTTATATAATTAAAAACATTAAATTGATGCAGATTCTAACAAAGAAATTTAAAAATACATAGTATACAAGATAAAAAGTTGATAAAATATATTTCTAAATGATTTTAAAATTAGAAACCCTTTCAACTAATATTAGTTATTATGGTAGAGAATGTACTATCCAATTGGAATAAATCTAATTTTATGGAATACTTAAGTACATTCTTTAGCACTACCTTAAAATACCTGAGAGTCCAAGCATTTCTTACCATATCCTCAACTAAATACTGATGTGAAGCTCATTAGGTGAAAGTCTGCACAGATGGTGTATTTGCCTCCTTTCTCAGCTTACTGTAGTCTATCTTCAATTCAGCAGCTGAACACTTCTTTCAAAACAAAGCAAATCGTATTTTGATCTTATCTGCACAAATATGCCTTTGGATATCCAACTCACTCAGAATAAAATCTATATTCCTTAGCATGGCTTTTAATAATTGATATGATCTTACATTCCTCACGTTTATTATCTAAATTTCTAGATATTCCGCATCCTGTTTACTTAGCTACTGACCAGTGGTCCCCTGGAGGTTCTAGAAGTCCTTTCCTGCCTCAAAGACTGCAATCCATTTTCTCTTGTCCTAAAAATGTATTCTTCAGTTATTAACGTAATATGCTCTTTTACTTTCTTCAAGTTTTTCCCAAAAAATATACTTTAGGAAGAAAGTCTTCCTTCTGTGCCCTAACCACAGCAGAAGACTTCTTTATCCCAAGAGTCTCTAACTCATCCTGTACGTTTTCTGCATGGCATTTATCATCATCTTACATACTAGGTGTTGGCTTATGCTTTATTGTTTCTCTGTCTTAACGAGAAAGTAACTTCCTTGAGGGCAGTACCTGTGCTTTATTCACTGCTTTATCTCCAGGACATAGAACAGACCATGACATAAATAAATGATTTACTGAAAAAAAAAGCCATTGATTTAATGTACTATACACCATTGCTAACTTATTTTTTGACACCATCTTTTCCTTAACTTCCATAATGACGCAACTTTTGATTAAAAAACAAACAAACAACTTTTTGTCAGTTCAAATTCTCTCTTCTCAAAACCTGTGTTCATTATCAATATATCAAATGTTATAGTCATATATACAGTTTCAATTCTCTCAGTAAGAAAACTGTTTTACAAACATCTTTAAATTTCACAAACACCAATAACTCAAATTTATATCACAAATGAGACTCCTTTGAGACTCAGAAATACAATTTTATCTTTCTACTTATCATCGCTATTTGCAAGTTTATGAAGATACATTAAAATCAATAAGAATATAAAAATACATAATTGTGCATGTTCCAATATTGTTTCAGCAAAACTCTCTCAGAAAGTCATTTCCTAACCATCTAGTCTAGATCAGATATTTTTTAGTTATATCCTCTCATAAGTACATGTTTATTTCTTCTTGTGAATCAATATAGTTTATACTAATAAATATGATATACCATATAATGTATATTTCCTTATCATATTACTATAAGCATAAGCATATACATAACACAGTCTTCTATGTAAGGATAGTTTGAGTATACTAGAAAGAAAATCATAAAGATGTTGGGAATAATTTCTTATTTGATATAATATTTTATAAAAGCAAAACTTGAAAATAAGCTCTTTGTTGCTTAGTTCATATATCATTAAAGACTCAGACGTCATACTTTCATCTATCATAATGTTCAGACTTAATGAACATAGAACCTAATTTTCTAAAATTTATAACTTAGTACTAAGTGAATTGCACACATGCTCTATAAAAGAAACATCAAATTTCAATACACTCATGAGAAAGCAGGAGCAGCTGAAGAATGCTGTCACATATTAAAAAGTAATCAAGCACAAAAGTGTAAGAAGATGCATAATTTGAAGTGATTTATTTCTAATTACTTTACTATATTTCTCACTACTTAACTGTAGTAAATATAATTTTCATTATAATATGAATCTTATTCTACAATATGTAACATTAAAATGCTAATGTGTTTGCAAAATCTCAGGCTATGTTATTTAAAGAACTGTGATATTTAAATTCTAAAACTATTCTACTTTAATAAACAATTGAGAAAAGGAATATTAACATTGTTCATGACTGATGAAATTCAATAAGAAAATATATTTCACCAATATAATATCTTTTGTATGTTATGAAGAAATGCCATTTCCTTTTTAAGTAACAATTTGATAGACAAAATTAGATTTTTAGTTAATAAAATATTGTTTAGTTTATGATTTACATTTTAATTCATTTTTCTTTTCATTGTTGCACTTTGACATTTAGAAAATCATACCAAACCTATTAATCAAAAATAAACTTTTCTGACTTTTCTTCAATGACCTCAATCCCAAAATTTATTTTACACATTACAAATGATTCCATTTATTTTGCATAGAAAAATTAGTATTTTGCATTTACATTTATGATGTCATCTCAAGTTATCTTAAAATATATACCACTTGAGACAGTGACATAGCAAATGGACTTTGTGTCATTCTGTGCCTTTCCCCAAATAAAAACAATCTATCCATTTAATAAAGAACACATTGTATGATACACTACACAGGGTTTGTATTTTACTTTGTCAATTAATCCTAAAATTAATAAACTCTAAATACGTATTAACTTTCTAAAAGAATGAAATTATTATTTCAAAGAAAGAGCTGCTCTCTAATGTTCATAACATTTATAATAGCCAGCATTTGGAACTAACCTAGTTTTCCAAAAAATATAAACAGATAAAGAAACTATGATTATATTTACAGGCATTCTTATTTTATTGTATTTCACAGATATTGTGGTTTTTACAAATTGAAGGTTTATGGCAAACTTGTATCAAGCAAGCTCACCAGTGTCATTTTTGAAACAGCATGTGTTCACTTCATGTCTGTGTCACATATTGGTAACTGTGGAAATATGTTACATTTTTGTTTTTATTATCTGCTCTGGTGATCTGGTATTAGTGATCTTTGATGTTAATATTGTAATTGTTTTGGGATGTTATGACCTACACTTACGTGAAACGGTGAACTGAATAGATAATGTTGTGTGGGTTCTGATTGCTCCATCCGTCAGGCACTCCTTCACCTTTCTCTCTCTCCTCAGTCTTCCCTATTCCCTGAGACACAAATATATTGAATCTAGGCCAGTTAATAACCCTACAATAGCCTCTTTGTGTTCAAGTAAAAGAGTGTCATGTGTCTCTCACTTTACATCAAAAACTATTAAAGATTAAACGTAGTGAAGAAAACGAATCCATAGCTGAGATAGACCAGGAAGCTAGGTCTTTTGTGCCAAACAGGTAGCTATTCACAAGTATGAATGCAAAGAAATAGTTCTTGAAGTAAATTAAAATTGCTACTTCAGTGAGCACACAAATGATAAGAAAGGGAAATAGCTTTATTGCAGATATGGAAAAAATTTAAGTGGTCTGATCAAAGCAGCCATATTTTCTGAAGCCTAGTCCCAATCCAGAGCAGGGTCCTAACTCTTCAATTATCTGAAGGCTGAGAGGAAAGAAATTTTATATTTCAAGTCTTAGCATTTAAGAAATACATTCCATAAGGCTACAGCTGTCACAGATAGTGAGTCCTCTGATGCATATGGACAAAGAAAATTGAAAACCTTCCGGAAAAGGATTCTGTGTTTTAGATGCCTTTAGAACACTTATACTTCATGGGAACTTGTCAAAATAGCAACATTAACAGAGGTTAGTAAGATGTTGATTTCAACCCCCAAGGCTGACCTAGAGGGGTTCAACACTTTAGTGAAAAAATGTAACTAAAGATGTAATAGAAATATCATGAGAACAGAAATCACAAGTGGAGCCTGAAGATGTGACTGAATTACTGCAATCTCATGATAAATCTTGAATGGATGAGAAATTGCTTCTTATGGATGAGGAAAGAAAGTAGTTTTGTGAAATGGAATCAATCCCTGGCAAAGATGTGAACATTGTTGAAATAACATTAAATAATTTAGAATATTATATAAACTTAGTTGACAAAGTAGTGGTAGGGTTTAAAAGGATTAACTTCAATTTTGAAAGCCCTTCTACAGTGGTCACTTGATACAAAAAAATATTTCATAAAATAGTCAACTTAATCAGTCTGCTACCCTCACCATTAAGGCAAGACCTTCCACAACAAAAAGATGTTGACTCATTGAAGTCTCTAAAGATCATTAGTATTTTTTAGCAATAGAATATTTTTAATTAAGATATTTCCATTTAGAGTACTTTGTTTTTAGACATAATGCTATTGTATGCTTAATAGAATACAGTATAGGATAAACACAAATTTTATATGTACCAAGAAACCAAAATGTTGTGTGACTCACTTTATTGTAATATGTACTTTATTGCAGTGACCTGGAACAAAACTTGCAATATTTCTGAGGTATGTCTGCATACAAAATGAGCAGCCCTTATCTGAATTGAGTGCTTCAGATTTTAGATTTTTTTTCTATTTTGAAATACTTGTATTTACACAAGGAAATTTATTGTATACAGCCCTCAAGCCTAAACATAAAATTAATTTATGCTTTATATATTCTTTATACACATAGTATAAAGGTAATTTTAGACAATATTTTTAATGACAGTGAATAAAACAGACTTTGTTTTAAATAACTATGTGTGCAATTTTTCAGTTGTGGTGCCATGTTGGTGTGAAAAAATTTTTTATTTTGAAAGTTAAATTTTGGATCTCTGGATTCAGGATGCCCAAACTCTATATATACAGGTAATCCTTTAACAGCATGAATCTGGGTTGTGCAAATCCACTTATTGGCAGTTTTTTTTCAATAATATATCCAAAAAGTTTTTTGGAAATTTGTGACAACTTTTTCAAGTTGCTCAGAGATGAACTGCATAGCCTTGAAATGTCACCAAAAAAAGAAGAAATGATTATGTCATAAAAAATACAAAATATATGTGAATGCAAGTATATTTTTATCATTTGCTATCATAAAATATATAAAATTTATTTTTATAAGTTAAACTTTATCAAAGCTTACACACACAAATACCTAAAGTCAGTACCTGGTGCCAATTGAAGTTGACACAAAATGTCAACACATGTAAAAATGCAGTATTAAATTATAACTGCATAAAATTACTGTAGCACTTGTAATAATTTTGTAAGCCACCTTCTTTTGCTATTACAATAAGCTGAAGTGTTGTTATCACTTAAAACATTGCAAGAAATTCATCATTTCTGTGTGAGGCAGTTTATTTCTTAATTTTTAATAATAATTATTATATTAATTATTAATTATATTATATAATAATATAATAATAATTATTAATAATTTTATTATTTAAGTGTACCCTTCACTTCTATCAGATTACATTGTACCTGATAGGTGATTTTTCATCCTTCCACCCCTTCCTGCCTTCTCCCTTCTGAATCTCCAGTGTCCATTATTCCATTCTCTGTGTCTTTGTGGATCCCTGGTTTAGCATCCACTTAAAAGTGAGAATGTGTGGTGTTTGGTTTTCTGTTCCAGCATTAGTTCACTTAGGATGATATTCTCCGATTTCATCCACGTTGCTGCAAAAGATGTTATTTCATTATTTCTGATAGCAGAATAGTATTCCATAGTGTATATATGGAGGGGGACTTCCCAAATGGAATTTATTTATGAAAAGTTGTGTATTTATTCTTACATGCTTAATTTTCAGTCACCTTCAAAGTACTCGCTCATGCAATATTAAGACACTTTTTCACTGCTTAAAACAATTTTTGAACTTGTCAATTTTGATGCTTTTTGGTGCTTCTGTAATTTTTGTTTCACTTCTTCCACACTGGCAAACCATTTCCCTTTAAGGACTTTTTTCTTTCTAGGGAACAAACAAAAAAATCATTTGGGGCAAGATCGGGTGATAGGGAGAGTGGGGCTTGAAGATCATGCTGTTTTTGGTTAAAAATGACTGAACGCTCAGCGTGCTATGGGCAGGTGTGCTTGTAAATCACCCATCATAGAGAAAATCTCCCAAAACATTCATTGAAGCCAAACACAACCTCTCTGAGTACCAGCTGGTATACTGATGCCAATGGGTTTCTAGAGTACTTACCTAGCAGGGAAAGCCTGGGATCCACCCTTCAAAAAACAATTCCCATTTCTTTTGGATCACTCCTCATATACAATATATTTTATTATCCCCGATCAGTTGACAGACATTTAGGTTGATTTCACATCCTTGCAATTGTAAATTGTGCTGCAATGAACATGCGGTTATAGGCATCTTTTTTTTTGAGTTGGAGTCTCACTCGGTCGCCCAGTCTGGAGTGCAGTGGCCGCTCCCGGCCACCGCAGCCTTGTTATATAATAACCTGTTCCTTTGGGTAGACACCTAGCCATGGAATGGCTGGATCAAATGGTAGATCAACTTTTAATTCTTTGAGAAATCTTCATACATATTTCCATGGAAGTTGTACTAATTTATAATCCCAACAATAGTGTATGAGTTCCCTTTTCTACACACTCACACCATCATCTATTTTTAAAATATTTTTTGTGATGGCCATTCTGACTTGTGTAAGGTGGTACCTCATTGTGATTTTGATTTGCATTTCTCTGATGATTAGTAATGTTGAGCAATTTTTCTTTTTTTTTTTCTTTAACCATTTGTATATCTTCTTTTGTGAGATGCCTATTCATGTTGTTTGCCCACTTTTTAATGGAGTTATTTGGTTTTTTTTTTGAGTTGGAGTCTCACTCTGTCACCCAGACTGGAGTGCAGTGGCCGCTCCCGGCCACCGCAGCCTCAACCTGCCGGGCTCCGGCGATCCTTCCAAGTGGCCGGAATTACAGGCATGCGCTGCTACGCCCGGCTGATTTTTTGATTTATTGTAGAGATGAGGTCTCGCTGCCCAGGCGGGTCTCAAACCTGCGGTCTCAGGCAATCCACTCACCTCAGCCTCCCAAAGGCGGGGATTACAGGCTGAGCCACCGAGCCCGGCTAGTTATTTGTTTTTTACTTGATGATTTGTTTGAGTGTTTTTTGCAGATCTGAATAGTTCTTTGTCAAATGTATAGTTTGGGGATATCTGCTCCCATTCTGTAGGTTACCATATGTTCTGTTAATTATTTCTTTTGCTTGCAGAAGCTTTTCAGTTTAATTAAGAACTGCTATTTGTTTTAGATTTTGCTACATTTGTTTCAGCCACAAATTCTTTTTCCAGGCCATTGTTCAGAAGAATTTTTTCTAGATTTTTTTCTAGGATTTTTATGGTTTCATGTCTGATGTTTAAGTATTTAATCCATCTCACGTTAATTTTTGCATCTAGACGGAGATAGAAATCAAGTTTCATTTTTCTGCATGTAGCTACCCAATTTTCCCAGCACCATTTGTTGAATAAGGTGTTCTTTCCCCTGTGTACATTTTTGCCTGTTTTGTTGCAGATCAGTTAGTTGTAGGTATTTGGGCTTATTTCTGAATTCATTATTCTGTTTTGTTGGTTCATGTGCCTGCTCCTGTACTTGTACCATGCTATTTTAGTTAGAATAGCCTTGTAGTATAATTCGAAGTCAGGCAATGTGATTCCTTCTGCTTTCTTATTTTTGCTTAGGATTGCTTTGGTTATTCTGACTTTTTTATGAAAAAAAGAATTTCAGGATTTTTTTTTAATTTTGTGAAAAATGATGTTGGCAATTTGATAGGGAGTGCATTGCATCTGTAGATCACCTTGGATAATATGGCCATTTTAACAATATTGATTCTTACATTCAACAAGCATGGGATGTTTTTCCATTTGTTTGTATCTTCTAAAATTTCTTTCATCAGAGTTTTGTAGTTTTCTTTATAGACGTCTTTCTCCTTCTTGGTTAAATATATTTCTAGATATCTTAGCTTTTTGGCTGATACTGTAAATGGAATTGAGTTCTTGATTTGATTCCAAGCTTGTTTGCGATTGGTGTATACCAGGGCTACTGATTTGTGTGTATTAATTTTATATTCTGAAATTTTATCAAATTAATTTAAGTACAGGAGTCTTTTGAAGGAGTCTTTTGGATTCTCTAGGTATCATCAGATCATATCATAAAGATCATATCATTAGCATACAGAAATCGTTTGATTTTTTTTCTTTTCCAATTTAGATACCATTCATTTCCTTTTATTGCCTGATTGCTCTGGCTAGAACTTCCAGGACTATATTGAATAAGAGTGATAAAAATGGGCATCCTTGCCTTCTTCCAGTTCTGAGAAAAAAAATGTGTTCAACATTTCCCCATTTAGGATGATGTTGGCTATGTGTTTGTCATATATGACTTTTTATTATTTTGAGGAATGTTCTCTCTATACCTGTTTTTCTGAGATTATTATTATTATTATTAAATATATTAGATTCAGGTTGTACACATGCATATTTGTTATATGAATGTAGTGGGGATTAGATCTCAGGTGGTCTATTCCCTAAAGAAGCCCCATAGGTTATTTCTGAGTCCTAGACCCACTCCTCTCTCCCTTATTGGTGTCCTCAGCATCCATTATTTGCATCTTTGTGACTACTTAGCTCCCACATGTGGGTAAGAATATGTAGTGTTTGGAGTTTTTTTTTGTTTGTTTCTGAGTCAATTCAGTTAGAATGATCTCCAGCTCCACCCATGTTGCTCCAGAGGACATTATTTTATACATTTTATGGTTGTGCAGTATTCCATAATGTATATATACCACATTTTCTTTATCTAGTCAATTGTTGGTGGGCACTTAGGTTGGTTCCATGATTTTCCTATAGTAAATAGTGCAGCTATGAACATATGAGTACAGGTGTCTTTTTCATACATTGATCTCTTTTACTTTGAGTAAATTCCTAGTAGTGAGATGGTTGGTCTAACGGGAATTCAATTTTTAGTTCTTTGAGAAATCTTCAGACTGTTTTTCATAGAGGCTGAACTAGTCTACAATCCTACCAACTGTAGATGAGAGTTTCCTTTTCTCCATAACGGTGCTAATATCTGTTCTTTGATTATCTAATAATGGTCATAGTAGTTGGTGTGAGTTGAAATCTCTTTGTCATTTTAATTTTTATTTCTCTGATGATTAGTGATGTTGAGCATTTTTTCATATGTTTGTTGGCTGCTTGTGTCTTATTTTTAGAAATTTCTATTCATGTCATTTGCCCATTTTTTGATGTGATTATTTATTTATATATTTACTGTGCTGAGTAGTTTGAGTTCCTTGTAGATTTTGGATATTAGCCCTTTGTATGAGGAGTAATCTGCAAATATTTTCAGTGGGTTTTTTTGTTCACTTTGTTGATTATTTTGCTGTCCAGAGGCTTTTTAGTTTACTTAAGTCTCATTTGTCTATTTTAGTTTTTGTTGCAATTGCTTTTGAGGTATTTGCCATAAATTATTTTCTTAGGTTGATGTTCAACAGAATGTTTCCTAGGTTTCTTTTTATCCTAGAAATTTTATAGCTTTGGGTCTTACATTTAAGTCTTTAAATTATTTTTATTTTTATTTTTATTATAAAGATGTGGGGTACAATTCAGGTTAGGTATACAAACATTGATTATGCAGGTACCCTTCTTGATGAGGTATGCCTCTCCCTCCCCTAACAGTTTCCCTCAACTGCCAATGCCACCCCCCACGACAGTTTCCCATTACTGCCAAATGCTTTCTTATAGTATTATAATTGTTCAAGATTTGCTTATGAGTGAGAACTTTGATCCATCTTGAGTTTTTTTTTAATATAGTGAGATAGAGATTCAATTTTGTTCTTCTGCATATGGCTAGTCAATTTTCCCAGCACCATTTATTGAATAGAGTGCCCTTTACCCATTGTTTACTTTTGGTGGCTTATTCAAAGATTAGTTGTAGGACGGGTGTGTGTGTGTGTGTGTGTGTGTGTGTGTGTGTGTGTGTGTGCGCGCGTGTGTGTGTTTTCTGGGTTCTCTATTCAGTTCCACTGGTCAATGTGCTTATCCTTATACCAGTACCAGACTCTTTTAATTACTATTGCCTTTTAAAAAATTATTATTTTGACTAGATGCAGTGGCTCAGCCTGTAATACCAGCAATTTGGGAGGCCAAGGAGAGAAGATTGCCTGAGCCCGGGGGTTCAAGACCAGCCTGGGCAACTTGGTGGGGCCTTGTCTTTACAATAAAAAATAAAATAAAATAAATAAGCCAGGTGTGGTAGCACACACGTGTAGTTCCAGCTACTTGGAAGGCTGAGGTGGAAGGATTACCTAAACCTAGCAGGTGGAGGCTCTGGTGGCTGTGAGCATGCCACTGCACTCCAGCCTAGGTGACAGAGTGAGACTCCAACTAAAAAAATTATTATTTGTATTTGAAAGATATGGGGTAGAATTCAGGTACTATTGCCTTATATTATGATGTGAAGTCAGGTAGTGTGATGCCTCCACAATTGCTCTTTTTGCTTAGAATTGCTTTGGCTATTTGGGCTTTTTTTGATTCTATATACACTTCAGAATTTTTTTTCTAGTTCTGTGAAGAACAAAATTAGTATTTTGATTGGAATTGCATAGAATCTGTAGATTGCTTTGGACATTATAGTCATTTTAACAATATTGATTCTTCCAGTCTATGAACATGGAATATTTTTACATTTGTTTCTGTCATCTCCAATTTCTTTAATCAGTGTTTTGTAGTTCTCCTTGTAGCGCTCTTTCACTTCCTTAGTTAGTTGTATTCCTAGGTATTTTATTTATTTTGTGGCTTGCATAAATGGGATTGAGTTCTTGGTTTGGTTCTCAGATTGAACTTTGTTGGTGTACAGGACCACTACCAATTTTTGTTTATTACTTTTTTTTTTTTTTTGAGTTGGAGTCTCACTCTGTCGCCCAGACTGGAGTGCAGTAGCCGCTCCCGGTCACCGCAGCCTCGACGTGCTGGGCTCCGGCGATCCTTCCGCCTCAGCCTTCCAAGTGGCCGGAATTACAGGCATGCGCTGCCACGCCCGGTTGATTTTTTGATTTATTGTAGAGATGAGGTCTCGCTGCCCAGGCGGGTCTCGAACCCGCGGGCTCAGGCAATCCACTCACCTCAGCCTCCCAAAGGCGCGGGATTACAGGCTGAGCCACCGAGCCCGGCTGTATATTACTTTTTAATCCTGATACTTTATGGAAGTCATTTGTTAGTTCTAGAAGCTTCTTAAAGGGTTTTTTTAAAGAGTTTTCTAGGTATGCAATTATGTCATCCTGAAAGGGATAGTTTGAATTCCTCCTTGCCAATTTGGATACTTTATATTTCTTTCTCTTGCCAAATTGTTCTTGCTAGAACTTTCAGTACAATGTTGAATGAGAGTGGTGAGAGTGGATCTTCCTGTCTTGTTCCTGTTTTGAGGGGAAATGTTTTCAACTTTTCCCAGTAAAGTATGATGTTGGCTGTTGGTTTGTCATATACAGCTCTTATTAATCTGAGATAAATTTTTTTTCAAGGCCCAGTTTTTCAAGGGATTTTATCATAAAGGAAAGTGAGATTTTGTCAAATTTCTTTTTCCATCTATTGAAATGAGCATGTTTTTAATTTTGCTTATATTTATGTGGTGTATCACATTTATTAATTTGCAGATATAGAACAATCCTTGCATCCTTGGAAGTAAACCCATATGGTCGTGATGAATAAATTTTTTTATATGTTGTTGAATTTGGTTTGCTAGTACTTTCTTAAGCATTTTAGCATCTATATTTATCAGGAAAATAGGTTTGTAGTCTTTTGTTGTTGCTTTTGTTGATGCGTCCTTGCCTAATTTTGGTAACAGTGTGGTACTAAAATCAGTTAGGGAAGAGTCCCTCCTCCTCAATTTTCTGGAATGCTTTCCATAGGAATGATACCATCTCTTCTTTGTACATCTGATAAAATCTGCTGTAAATCCATCCTGCCATGAACTTTTTTTGTTGGGTGGGTATTATTATTGATTCAATTTTATTTCTCATTATTAGTCTATTCAGAGTATCTATTTCTTCTTATTTCAGTCTTTAGAGGTTGTGTGTCTCCAGGAATATATCCATTTCCTCTAGGTTTTCCAGTTTGTTGCCATACAGGTGTTCACAGTAGTCCTGATGATATATATTTTTTAAATTTCTGTAGTATCAGTTGTTATGGCCCCTCTGTCCTTTCTGATTGAATTTATTTGAGTTTTCTTGACTAGTCTAGCTAGTAGTCTGTTGATTTTGTTTATCCTTTCAAAAAACCAATTTTGTTTTATTGGGTCTTTTTGGGAGGAGGGGGGTCTCAATATTATTAAGTTCTGATCTGATCTTTGTTATTTATTTTCTTCTAGTTTTAGGTTTGGATTTTTCTTGTTTTTCTAGTTCTTTGAGGTACAAGGTTAAGCTGCCAATTTTTCATTTCTCTATCTTTTTTATGTAGGCCATTAGTGCTATAAACTTTTCTCCCGACACTGATTATGCTGTGTTTCAAAGGTTTTGTTAGGCTGTGTCACTATTTCATTTGTTTCAACAATTTTTTTTCTGTCTTAATTTCATTGCTTAACTAAAGGTAATTCATGAGTGAGCTGTTCAGTTTCCATGCAGTGGTCTAGTATTAAGAGTTCTTCTGTTGATTTCTAATTTTATTCCACTGTTTTTTGAGAAAATGTATGGTATAATTTTGTTGTTTTTGAATTTATTGAGACTTGCTTTATGGACAAGTATGTGGTCTATTTTGGGTAATGAATCATGTGGAGGTGAGGAGAATGTATATTCTGCTATTGGGGAGTGGAAAGTTCTGCAGATATCTTTTAGGTCTATTTGGTCTATAGTCCCCTTTAAGTCAGTGTTTCTTTACTAATTTTCTGCTATGGTAATCTGTCTAGTGATGTCAAGTGGGTGCTGAGATCACCCAGCATCATTATATCACTTTTGATATGTTTTCAGAGACCTAGTAGTGTTTCCTTGATGAAGTTGAGTGCTCTGGGTCCAGTATGTATATATTTAAGATGGCTAAATCTTCTTGTCAAATTTCACCCTTTGCCATCATATAATGTCCTTTTTTAAAAATTGCTTTTGGTTTTTATTTGTTTGTTTTTGTTTTTTGTTTTGTTGAGTAAAGTCTCATTCTGTTGCCCAGGCTGGAGTGCAGAGGCACACTCACCACCAGCACAACCTTGGCCTGCTGGGCTCAGGTGATCTTTTCACCAAAGCCTCCTGGGTAGCTGGGACTACAGTTGTGCACCACCAAACAAGACTAATTTTTTTGATTTATTGTAGAGGCAAGCTCTTATTGAGCTGCCCAGGCTGGTCTCAAAACCTCTGAGCTCAGGCAATCCTGTTATCTCCAATTCCCAAAGTGCTGAGATTACATACATAAGCCACCATGTCTTGTTTTTTGTTTATTTGTTTGTTTGTTTTGGTTTAAAGTCTAAGCTGTGTGATATGAAGATGACTACTTCTGCTCATTTTCATTGTCCACGTGCCTGAAATATCTTTTTTCACCTCCCCCTTTCTTTTTTTAAGTTGGAGTCTCACTCTGTTGCCCAGACTGGGTGCAGTGGCATGTTCCCAACCACAACAGCCTCGACCTGCTGGGATCCTTCAGCCTCAGTCTTTCAAGTAGCCAGAACTACAGGCACATGCTACCAAGTCTGGTCAATTTTTTTATTTACTGTAGAGGTGAGGTCTCACCAAGTTGCCCGTGTGGGTCTTGAACCTGCATACTCAGGCAATCCACTCGCCTTGGTCTCCCAAAGTGTTGGGATTACAGGTTGAGCCACTGAGCCCAGCCTTTTCACCCATTTACTTTGACCCTATGACTGCTTTTTGCCAATAGATAAGTCTCTTTTAGGTAGTATATGGTTGGATCCTTTTTTTATTTTCCCCAGTTTGACGTTCTGCTTCTTTTAAGTGGGATATTTAGCCCATTTACATTCAGGGTTAGTATTGATATGTGAGATTTTTGTCCCTACCTTTATGTTGTGATCTAGCTGACTTAAAGACTGTAATGTGTACTTGCTGTACAGGCACTATAAGCCTTAAACTTATGTGCTCTTTTGTGATGAGAGTCATTGTTTCACTTCCAAGTTTAGAATTCCTTTGAGTATCTCTTATAATGCTGATTTAGTGGAGACAAATTCCATAGTGTTTGTTTGTCTGGGAAATACTTCATATCTCCTTCATTGATGAAGCTTAGTTTGTCTGCATACAAAATTCATGGCTGGAATTTCTTTTTTAAAGGTTGTAAAAATAGGACCCCATTCTCTTCTGAGTTACAGAGTTCTGATGATAAGTCTGCTGCCAGTCTGATATTCTTACCGTTGGACATCTGTGATACAGTGCTTCTGTCTTGCAGCTCTTAGGATATTTTCTTTCATGCTTACTTTGGAAAATCTGGCAACAATATGCCTTGGTAAGGTTCTTTTTTGTGATATGCAAGATCTGACAACTAAGTTTGCAAATTTATCCTAGAAAAAGTGCTACATGCTTCATTGCTGAATATCACTACGGTCACTTTCGAAGTACTCCCTATGGGAAGCTATGTATTCATGCCAGCGCATTGTCCACCCATGAAGGCAATTTTGGAACTCTTTTCTTGGAATGGCCATCAGAGCTGTCATCATGAGAATATTGGAGTTTGAATTAGAGCAATAAACAAACATTAAATTTCTTGTTAAACTTGGCAAGAGTGTAAGTAAAATCAGGGACATGTTAGTCCAAGTTTATGGGAATAATGTCATGAAGAAAACGGCAGTGTACAAATGGATTACATGTTTTTCTGAGCGGAGAGAAAGTGTCACTGATGCAGAGATGTCAGGATGACCGGTAACAAACAGAACTGATAAAAATATTGCAAAAGTTTATCAAATTGTGTGGTAAAATCATTGGCTGACTATGAGAAGCCTAACAGACCAAATAAACATTGGTAGGGGAAACAGAAAAATCTTTTTTTTTTAAGATGTAGGGTACAATTCAGGGTTAGGTATACAGATGTTCATTGTACAGGTACCCTGTTGATGAAGTGTGCCCCCCCACCATCTGGCAGTTTCCCACTACTGCCAATCCCTTTCTTATAGTATTATGTAATTGTTCAAGGTCTGCTAATGAGTGAGAACATGTGGTACTCAGTTCTTGTTTCTGTGATAGATCACGCAGTATTATAAACTATGTCTATCTAAGTAAGAAAAATCTTAACTGAAAATCTTTCTATGAGAAAGGTGTGAGCAAAAATGATCCCAAAGGAGCTCTTGCATCATAACAATGCACCAGCTCACACAGCACTGTCCACAAAGGGTTTTTTAGCCAGTAAACAAATAACTGTATTGGAACACCATTCTTACTCATCTGATCTGGCCCCCAATGACTTTTTTCTTTGCCTGAAGATAAAGAAAATATTGAAAGGAAGATATTTTCATGACATTCAGGACATCAAGGGTAATATGACAACAGCTCTGATGGTCATTCCAGAAAAAGAGTTCCAAAATGCTTTGGTGGGTGGGCTAGGTATTTGCATGCATATCTTCCCAAGGAGATTATATTGAAGGTAATGGTAGTAATATTCAGCAATGAGGTATGTAGCACTTTTTCTAGGATGAATTTTCAAAATTAATTGTCAGACCTCATATCTTGCAGAAGTCCTTTTGGTTTCTTATCTGGATGTCTAGTTTTTTCTTGAGACCAGGGAAGTTTTCTTAAATTATTTCCTTAAATATATTTTCCACACTATTTACCTTTGCTTCTCCCTTTGGAATGCTTGTGATTTGTAGGTTTTGTCATTTTACATAATTTCTTAGTTTTCATAGGATTTGCTCAGTTTTTAATTTTTTTTCATTTGATTATATCTAATTGGGTTAGTTCAAGGAGCTTGTCTTCTGTCTCTGAGATTCTTCTTCTGCTTGTTCCAACCTAGTGTTGTGGCTTTGTAAATTAATTTATATTTCCTCCAATACATTTTTTTAGTTCTGTTTACATTTTATAAGTTGTCATACTTTACCTTCTGCATTTGCTTACTAATTTCTATGAGTTGGTTATCAGTTTTATCTTGCATCTCAGAAGCTTCTTTATCATCAGTATTTTGAAATTAGCATTTGATGTTTAAGATTTTCACTGTGGTTAATTTGCTTTTGCAATATTGCTCAGCTTCTTCGATGGGGTAAGACTGTTTTGTCATGCTTTCAGAGTTGTTTCTCTAGTTTTTTCTCATCTCAATAGACTATGGTGGCTAGTTCACATAAATTCCTTTGGTAGAGATGGCCTGTGTATAGGCTTTCCCAGGTGTTGAATGCAATAGCAGTGTAGGAAGATTGTGAGCTGGCCCACTGCTTCCTGTGAGATTAGGATGACAGGGGTTTCCAGAAGCTTAATTTATTCCTTGGTGGTGTATGCTGGTATGAACAGATTACCTGTTGTGATGTGTCTTTCAGCCTTCAGGCCAACAGGTGGTACCTATAGGTAGGGTTGGTTACTGCTGACGTAAATGGGTGTATACTTGATCTTTTTTTATTGGAAGAAGTACTCTTTTGTCTCAACAATGAGCTTATTTGCAGAGAGCACTGTGGTCTGTATTCCCAGTTTAGCTCCAGGAAGAGGAGAACCAAAACCAGGCAGGCCTCACCTATTGGTCCACTGATGTTAAAGGGTGCAGGAAGCGACCAGAGGGGCAGCTCCCAAAATGGCGCCACACACCAGACAACAAAGGCCCTAGGTCCCGGCTTCTGTGAGCACAATTCCCCACACGTGTGAATTTCAAACCTTCCCGCATGCGAATTTCAAACCTGCAAGCCTCCAATCCGTAGTCAGCTTTGTTATGTGTCCAATAGGACTATAACATGGCATTGGCCCCACCCTGCTCCCATGCAGCTCCTCCAATAGGAACATAGCACGGCCCCTTCTGGCCCCTGTCAGGCTAATACAAGCATCTTACACAATCTCAAAGGGGGATCTCTTGGGCTTGCTCCAGTCAGATTGACTCACCCCTAACTTGGTGGCCCCAATGTCTTCTAAACTAACCAAGCCTAGGGTGGAAATATTAGTAGCTGGCGGGGTTATGTCATTTGTTATTAATACGGGGGCTACATGCTTAGCTCTACTTAAATTTCCTGGTCCACTCCTTCCTTCACACCTTTTGGTTGTGAGGGCACAGGGCATTATATCCAGGCCCCTCACTATGCCATTATTTCCATGTGTTCTGGGAAATAAAATATTTCAGCACTCTCTCCTTATGCCAACATGTCCAGCTCCATTATTAAAAGGGGACATTATGACAAAAATTAAAACTCATATTATTCTTTACCCTGAGCCATCACCACTGTGATTTTTGGGTGCCTTTTGTATAGCTTTGGATTTCCCTAATAGTTCTACATTGGATCCTATCTAAGCCCTTCCACTACATATAAACTTATTGTTTTGGTTAGAGCTCTAAGGTTAGGAAAAATGTAAAGAAAGTTGTGGGTGGAAGGTATGTTTTTAGTAAGAAAGGATAAAGAAAAGATAAATAATTGTATAGGAAAGAATATTGTATGGTACATTTTTGTTCTATAATAGAATGGCTGGTTAAAGAAAGTATAGAACAAAAATAGAAGGTTTAAGCATGTCAAAAAATGGTATGAGCATGTCAAAAAATGGTATAAGTATGTCAAACAAGGTAGGTGAAAGTTTGTGAAAAGAAGGAAAAGGAATTCTGTAAACACTCGAGGCTACAAAAAAGGTTTAATTAGCCCTCCCCCCCACTGTCTTTGTTACAAAAGAGCGAGGTTTTTCTTTTCAAAATCGTTGGACTATCATTTTGGCTAAATAAGTAACTTTTACAATAATTACTGTGATTTTGTGTTATAACATGCTTTTGAAAACTTTGCTGCTTAAACTCTTCAAGTTCTTAATTCAGTCTCTAGGGTGAGATAAGCAGCAAGCTCCAAAAACCACACCTACCCCACTCCCTTCTAAATTGCCTAAAGGCCAGGTAAATTAATTTCACTAACAACATTGCCAAATTGCTAGCAAACTTTAAAATCTCCTTCCAGGCACAAGGATTACTATCCAACATAGGATGAGTGACAAAATAACCTGGACTTCACTCTCTAGCACATCAATTGTTATAAAAGTATATCAGCACTTAACTTTCTTTTAGATACGCTCTCTTCCAGGTTTTCTGTCTACCTCCACAGCCTGTTCCAGGTCAGCTGGTTACTACCATCCTTGTGCTCATTAGAAGACTGGCCAGAACAAGTCGCTGTTCTACACTTACAAGGAACCTTCATGGAACTCTCGCCTGTGGAAATCTACACCTTCAGCACCTACCTTTGGGCCCTGCTTTGGCTGGTTCTGCACTCTTCCACCACCTTACCCCCACAATGCCCCCGACCAGCAGGAAGTAGCCAGAAAGAGTAATGACACCCCTCCCCATAAAAAACAGAAAAGGTGGGAATGAAGCGTGCAGGAAACGACCAGAGGGGTGGCTCCCAGAATGGCGCCGACACACCAGACAACAAAGGCCCTAGGTCCCGGCTTCTGTGAGCACAATTCCCCACACGGGCAAATTTCAGACCTTCCCGCACGCGATTTTCAAACCTGCAAGCCTCCAATCCGTAGGCAGCTTTGTTATGCGTCCAACAGGACTATAACATGGCATTGGCCCCACCCTGCTCCCATGTAGCTCCTCCAATAGGAACATAGCACGGCCCCTTCTGGCCCCTGTCAGGCTGATAAATACAGCCCTCTCCCCGCAACTCTCTCTCTTGGTCTCTCTTTCTCTCTCTCTCTGTCACTCTCTCCCTCTCTGCAGCTCTCTCCCCGCCTCTCTCCCACTTCCTCTCTCTCTCTTACTCTCTCTTTTTCTTTTTTCCCATTACAGACCCCCTCTGTAACAGTCGCTTTAATAAATCTCTTGGTCCTAGCTGGGTGTGGAGTCATTACTGGTGCCAAACTTCTTTCAGATGTCAGTCACAGACATATGCTCTGAGGCTGGGTCTGATATACAGCCTCTGAGTGCCTAGAAGTATGCCTTGGTGAAATGTTGGTGAAACACTGCTGCTGTGAGTTTTCTGCTCCAGAAGAGGCGTGTGACCTGAGCTTCTAGTACAGAAGAGTGGGAACTCCAAATAGCTGGGGATATGTCTGGGCATTGAGCAGAGGAAGCATCACAGAACCAAGAACTCTGCCTTTTGTGGGAGGGGTGACTCAGGCTTCTACTCCGGGTGATTGGGCAGGGCCTCATTGCACATAGATGGCTGCCCAGACAGAGAAGGATGAGGCAGCTTAGGCTACTAATCCCGTTGTATAGAGATGGGAACCACTTGACTCTTGGGGTGGGGGAGCATACCTGGGGGTCAGACTGTGGTGCCCCTCAATGACACCTGAAGGTCATTTCTGGTTCATGAAGCTGGCTTGGTTTTAGACCTCATTACCTGAGTGACTACAGGGTTGGGAAATCTCATGCCAATCAAGCTGCTGGTTCAAATGCAGAGTGAGGTCCCTCCTGCTGGTCTCCTGTTAGTTAGATTGATTTCCCAGTTGTGCAAAAGTGGAGAGCTCTGATTTTCCACAAGAAAAGGAGGAAATCCTCCCTAACTCATCTGTGAGTGTTACTGGGTCATGCCACCATAGCTAGTCTGGAAAAGAGGCTGGGATTCTTAACAACGGTGCTCAATGAAGAGTTCCAGACAGCAAAACTGATGTAGGCTGTGAGTAACTTTTCATGAGTCACTTTTCACGACTGTCTCAAGTTTCCTTCAGTTAAGAATGCAGATTTCAGGGTGGCAGTGGGGACTCCTGCTAGACTCCTGTCATTTAGGCTGATATTCTGGGTGTTACTTGGTGTTGCTGGGGCCCCTTGCCACCACTGCCCAGAGAGGTAGGTCAGGGTGGGGCACCTAGGCAGTGGCACACCAAAAGCAATTCCAAGTCAAAGATCTGACCCCGTCAGCCTGTCTTTCCAGGAGGGAAATGTGACTTTTGAGGTTGCCTGCTGCTCCCAGTACTAGCTGGAAAAAGCCCTGGTATTGTCCCAATCCCTGGGGCAAACTGCTCGCTCCTTCTTTGAACTGGGTGTGGGAAACCCTTTCTCTGTTTCAGAGTGAGCAGCCTAGTCTTTCGGCAGAAACCCAAGTGCCTTCAGAGTCCACTATGGGTGTGATAATGGGCCCCATTCAAAGAGGTGTCTTCCATGGAGCTGGAGATCAACATCCTACGTAAACTGACTGGGAAACAGAAGACCAAACAACACATGTTCTCACTTATATGTGGGAGCTGAACGGGTCCCAAGGATGGATATAATAGACACTGGGGACACTAATAAGGGGAGAGGAGGAAATGGGGCTTAGGTTCAGAAACTACCTATGGAGAACAGTACTCACTGTCTGGGGAAGAGACCATCTGAGACCTAATCCCCATCACTACAAAATATGTCCAAGTAATGAATACTCATGTGTACCCCCAAATCTAAAATAAAACACGATTAAAAGAAAACAAAAAAATACCCAGGACCATTTTCAAGTAGTTGAAAAACTGTCTATGTAAAGTGTAATCATTAAGGAAGACAGTGCCCTTATCGCTAAGTTTCTGTGAGAGTGTGGGAGACTAACTTTGGCAGGCATGTTTTGCTCCTAGTTACAAAATTATCTCCAGACATGAAGATAAAAGTTTATTTTGATAAAGCCAGTTAACTAACATAGATGGTCACACAGTTACCAGATGAACTTTGGATGAATTGCCTATGAAAAAATGGTATTGTCATGACATCTTAACTTGAGGATTAGTTCTTCTTTATTTTGAGAAGATTTGCACTGGGTTGTATCTGCTGCAGTCTAAACACATGAGATTCTGTCTTTGCCATATCTTTAGCAGACTGCCTGTGATATGCACCACATTCTGATTTTTTGCTTGTTTGATAATAAAATATTTATCTTCTAAAAAAAAAATCTGTATATATATTCCTTGGCAACCTGTATGTGGGAGAGCATTCATGACTTTACCAGATGTCTTTCCTTCTTACCAACTCTTGGCCTTTCCCTGAAACAGCTCTAGGACCCAAGAAAAATGGGACTTGAGTTGCACAGATCCCTGATTGGAAGGTCCATCTCAGAAGTGTGTCTTCAGTCCTATTCACGGATTGTACTCACTTTTTTCTGTGGATCTCCATCACAGGGCTTTTACCAGTCTTCTCTTCCTTGAGATCTGGGGTATCATCTGCCATTCTGATGACTATCCATTTTCCTTCTTAAATTGGGGGTCACTGTGTTGGTTTTTTCATACTGTTTCACACTGTTCCAGGTGAAATTTCTAAACTGCCATTTTCCCCTGCTTCTTCTTTAAATCTTCTGAGGGTTTTTATCATAAAGAGATATTGGATTTTTATCAGATGCTTTTACTGCATCTATTGAAATGATTATATGGTTTTTGTTTTTAATTCTGTTTATGTAGTGGATTGTGTTTATTGACATGCATATGTTTAACCACCCTTTTATCCCTGGAATAAATCCCACTTGGTCATGGTGTACTTTTTCTGTTTTCTTTTTTTAATGTGCCATTGAATTTGGTTTGCCAGTATTTTGTTGATGCTTTTTGCCATTTATGGTCATAAGAGATATTGGTCAGTATTTTTCTTTCTTTGCTGTGTCTTTTCCTGGCTTTGGAATCAGAATGCTACTGGCCTCATAGAATTAGTTGGGGGAGGATTCCTTCCTCTTCAACCTCATGGAATACCTTCAGTAAAATTGATACCAGTTCTTCTTTGAAAATCTGTTGGAATTCAGCTGTGAGTTCACCAGGTCCTGGACTTTTTGCTGTTGTTGTTAGAGGAATTCTAATTACTGTTTCAGTCTCTCTACTCATTATTAGACTATTCAGTGTCTCTGTTTCTTCCTGATTCAAAGTTGAGGGGTTATATGTTTCCTAGAATGTATCCATTTCCTCTAGATTGTCCAATTTGTTTGCATGAGGTATTTATAATAGTCTCAGATGATCCTTTGAATTTCTGTTGTAATGTCTCCTTTTTCATTTGTGATTGAACTAATTTTAACCTTCTCTTTTTGTTTCTTAATCTTGCTGTGGTCTATTAATTTTATTTTTTCAAAGAAACAACTTTTTGCTTCAATGATACTTTTTAAAAATTGTGTTTATTTCAGTTTCATTCAGTTCTGCTCTGCTCTTCATTGTTTATTTTCTTCTGCCCACCTCGAGCTTAGTTTGCTCATGTTTTTCTAGTTCTTTGAGCTGTGATGTTAGGTTGGTGATATGCAGTCTTTCAGTCATATTTATGCAGGCTTTAAGTACATAAATTAAGAATTTTAAGAATTCTTAAGAATTTTTTTCTGAGCACAGCTTTGACTGTGTCCCAGAAGTTTTGATAACTTGTTTCATTGTTTTTAGTCTTTTCAATTTATTTTTATCTTGATTTCATAGTTGATCCAATGATTATTCAGAAGCAAATTGTTTAACGTTCATATTTTTGTTTCAATTCGTAAGTTCTTCTTGGAATTAATTTCTAGTTTTATTCCATTATGATCTGAGAAATGTGCTTGATATGATTTGATTTCTTTTTGAGACTTGATTTATGGTTTATTATACAGTCTATCTTAAAGAATGTCCCATGTGCTGAGAAAAAAATGGGTGAATAATTTCATTTGCTCTAGGGTCCAGTTTAACTTCAATTTTTTTTGTTGACTTTTTGCTTTGATGATCTATTGGTGTCAGTATTGCCCACTATCATTGTATTGCTATCTATCTCTCAATCTCTTTATCCTTATTTAATAGCCTTATATAATAGACAAAGATGGCTATCTTTGTTTTTTTCTTTTTTTTGTATTGTTACTTTAAAGTCTGTTTTATCTGGTAGGAGAATGGCTACTCCTGCAGGGAATATATTTCCCTACCCTGTTATCTTGAGTCTATAGGAGTCTTTGTGTGTTAAGTGGGTCTCTTGGAGGCAGCAGATATTTGGGTTTTGTGTGTGTGTGTGTGTGTGTGTGTGTGTGTGTGTGTGTGTGTGTGTGTATTTTCAAGCCATTCTACCAGTCTATACATTTTTAGTGGGATCATTGACACTATTTACATTCAGAGGTAATAATAATATATAAGGTACTATTCCATTGATCATACTGGTTGTTGTCTGGTTGTTTAATTTATTCATTTATTTTCTCTATTGTTTTGGTGTTCCTTAAGGCCTGTGAGCTTCATGATTTCCAGTATTTTTCTGTTGATGTATTTTGACCTATTGTTTCAGTGTTTAGAATGCCTTTGAGTATTTCTTTTAGAGTTGGCCTAATGCTAACAAATTTCCTCAGTGCTTGCTTGTCTGAGAAATACTTTATTTCTCCTTTATTTATGAAATTTAGTTTTGTGGGATACAAAAATTTTCACTGACTATTGTACTGTTTGAGGAGGTTGAAAATGGGGTAAAATTCCTAAGAAAGTAGATCTTAAGTGTTTTCATGAGACATACACACACACATAAAATAACTATGTAAAGAGATGGATATCTTAATGAGCCTGACTGTAGTAATCAGTTTACTACATTTATGTATATAGAAACAGTAGCCAGCATATAGAAGCATTGTGTATAGAAATATTATGTTGTATAAATTATAAATAATTTCAATTAAAAATTAATATACATCAATATACTTTCCATATTATTAAATTCTTATGAATTTTTAAAAAGTATTACACATACTATTTCTTACTAATTAATGGATAGATTTTATAACTAGTACAAAAATCAAGAGAAACTAAACACAAACATGCTTTCACAAACATATAACATAGAAAATGCAGGTTTTCAGTAAGTTTTTCTTACATGAATGAATAAGTCAATTTGTGTTAAAAAAACTTAATATTTAATTTCCATGGTACAAAATAAAAGTGAATTTATAATTCAGAAATTATCACGTATAAGTCACAAAATTAAATAGAGGCCTGGCAGCAGTTTTGTTTTTGTTTTCCTCTGTTGAATTTTGCTAGTGAGCAATCTAACTAGGACACAATATTTTTTACTTAGTGCTGAACTAATAAAATTAATAAAAATTAGCAACCTGTGAGATTATATTTTCTGAACACTACATGTGTGACATTGTGACTATAGCATACATTTGATAATTTCACTGTTCAGCTATGTACAACTGTACATGTGAATTATATATTGTAGTAAAGAGAAACATCTACATAAAGATAAATATTTTCAAAATTCAGTACATATAAATATATAAGTATAAATGTCAGGCTGCATTAATTAGTATAATATTGAATATGAAGTAGACATATAAAATTATTTAAAATTAGATAAAAAGTAGAAAATTATTTAAAAATAAAGTGTAGTAGAATGCTAGAAAACTAGTGATGGCAACTGTGATGGTATAGTTTTTGTTTTTGTTTTTGTTTTTGAGTTGGAGTCTCACCCTGTCACCCAGACTGGAGTGAAGGGGCATGCTCATGGTCACCGCAGACTCGACCTGCTGGACTCGGGCAATCCTTCCGCCTCAGCCTTCCACGTAACTGGAACTACAGACACTCCCTATCACGCCTGGCTAATTTTTAAAATTTATTGTAGAGATGTAGAGATGAGGCCTCACCAAGTTGACCGATCTGGTCTTGAACTCCTAAACTCAGGCAATCCTCTCACCTTGGCCTCCCAAAGTGGTAGAATTACAGGTTTGAGCCACCGCACCAGCTGACAGTATAGTTTTAAATTTTCTTGTCTCTTCCAATAAAATAAAAATAGATCCCCCTGAGTAGCAGAAGAAAAAATCATGGACTATACAACAAAGATGCATAAAAAGCTATCCCTATGGTCATTCCAATGCATGCATCCAACAAGAAAGTAACATGACTTGCATGATATAAGTATTTGTGTAGACCGAGGACACAAAAGAGTGGCAGACACACCTGAGAAGAACCACAGATTGGCCAACAGTTTCTCAGGAAGTGCTGCAAGCCAATGCATACAGCCAAAACTGGAGCCAAAACTCAAATTTAGAATTAGTACAAAGGTTTGTGGTAAGGTTTCAATGAGCTACAAAAACTAGGTCTATAAAATTTCAGAACACATCATAACAGCTCAGTTTTCCCATATTAAACTGTGGGAAAACTAAGACAGAAGTCAGGTTGAGCCAAAAAACTGCAATCCCCCCCCAGAAAAAGATCAAAACAAACAAAAACAAACAAAAAACTGTAGGCCTGTAATCCCAGTACTTTGGGAGGCTAAGGCGAGTGGATTGCCTGAGCCTGAGGGTTCGAAACCAGCACTGGCAACTTGGTGAGACCTTGTCTCTACAATAAATCAAAAATTAGCCAGGCATGCTAGCATGCCTATAGTTCCAGCTACTTGGAAGGCTGAGGTGGAAGGATCTGCAGAGCCCAGCAGGTGGACACAGGGGTGGCGGTAAGCATGCCACTGCACTCCAGCCTGGGTGATGGAAGTGAGACTCCAACTAAAAAGGGGGGAAAAAAAAACACATCAAAAAAAAGAGCCATTCCATGGGGGAGAGTAGAATCGTGAAGATGTAGGGAATCTCAAAAAGACAGTGGCACAGATTTTGACACTTTATAAAAAGGACTAAAGAAGAAATTCTAAAGCTCTGAATCTATAAAAGGCATTGAAAACCATTCCTTCTTTCAACATATAATCAAAAATTATGTCAAAATGAGCAATAGACAAAGATCATTATAGAATCACATACAATGTTATTATGATAAAATAGAAAATAAAGGCTAGAATATTTTCAATGATGAAATTATGCCTGAAAACATACCCACAACAGAATATAGCATAGTATTTCAAAATGAGCTAAAATCAGGTAAGAAAAACATTAGAAAATAGAAAAATTTGCAATTCTACAAATATGATATCTGAATACAGGGGAAATTAGAGATTAAAAAATTATTCCTCAAATGAAAATTAACTAGAAGAAAGGCAAGGAAAAAAGCAGATAATATCTTTAAAAACTGAAAAATAAGAATCATATAATTTTTAATGAAAAATTACAAAAATACATAGTATACAGAAGCTAAAATAATGAAAAAATTAAAAGTCAAGAAACATAATATCACAAACATTAAATTCAGCTTCGAAGTCTCTCCCCTTACCTAATCTGTTTCATGATTTTATAATCATATCTTTATATTATAAATTTAAAATATAGGCAATAATGACACCCAGGTATTACAGGAACTCCTATTTTAAAAAAATTATTTCATTTTTAAAATGAAGGGTACAAATGAGGGTTAAGTACATATGTGGTCATCATACAGGTAAACTGTGGGTACCCTTACTGATGTCATGTGCCCCCCCAAAACATCTATCTTTTATTGCTGACATTTTATTATTAAAAATTACAGTCTTAAAATTGGTAAAACAAATTTACAATGAACACTTATATATCCACCATCTAGATTTTACAGGTAAACTTCTACTATGGTTATTTTATCAGACATAATCCATCTATCTACCTGTACACCTATCAATCCATCTTATGTTTCATTAATTTCAAAGATATCAAACATTAGTACACTTTCTCCAAATGCTTCTGCATATATATAAATAGTTAGAGTTCACTACATAGTTATGGCTCCTCAGTTTTTTTTTGTTTGTTTTTTGTTTTGTATTTGAGGTACAACTTACAAACAAAGAAAAGGTCTTAAGGTACACTTTCAATGAGTGTTGATGAACGCATACATCTCTGTAGTTCAAACCTTTATTCAAATACAGAACATTATCATCACCTCCAAATGCTTCTTCAATTAACCTGTACTCCTCATTTCACAGAAGCAACAAATGTATATATAGAAGGAGGGAAATAAGTTTTGCCATATCCAGGTATCATGTGTTATATACTCTGTTGTGCAAATCTTATATTGCTTAGCACTTAGTTTTCCAGATGTATACATGAGTTGTGTGTGTCAGCATTTTTTATGGTTGAAAAAAATATGTCAGCCGGGCTCGGTGGCTCAGCCTATAATCCCGCGCCTTTGGGAGGCTGAGGTGAGTGGATTGCCTGAGCCCGTGGGTTCGAGACCCGCCTGGGCAGCGAGACCTCATCTCTATAATAAATCAAAAAATCAGCCGGGCGTGGTAGCACATGCCTGTAATTCCAGCTACTCGGAAGGCTGAGGTGGAAGGATTGCCAGAGCCTAGCAGGAGAGGCTGCGGTGGCCGGGAGCGGCCACTGCACTCCAGTCTAGGCGACAGAGTGAGACTCCAACTCAAAAAAAAAAAAAAAAGTCGCAGTTGGTATTGGCATTCTAAAAAAATGATAAACACATGTCATTTTTAGATTTTGATTATTAATAAAGTAACTGTGATTAATCTTATGCATGTCTATGTCAATATATACATTTTTAATTCTTTTGGATAAAAATATAGTGGTAGAATTGGTGGGTCATAGGGTAGATATTTTATAACTTTATAATAAATGTTGCAATTTCTCAAAATTGATGTATTATATTTTCATCATGACTTTATGAGCGTTCCGGTTGTTTTACATCCTTGCTCACATTTAGTGTCATCATTCTTTTATTATTATTATTACTTTGTATCACTAATGACTTAGAGGTGCTATTGTATTATGGATATATCTATATAACTATATATAGATTGATAAGATGAATCTTTAGAGGGATACATCTTAAGAGAAATTCCAATTTGAGAATGCAAACATCTATTTTGTTTATTCAAACATTGAAAGCAAGACTCATTCACATATTCAATTTTGCAACATGAATAAATCTGTGGTTAGAAATCTTGGGTTGGTTATTGTGATTTTAAAAATTTCCCTTAATACTATTATGGGTAAAATGCATATGTACAGACATAACCTCACGTGACCACAAAAAACTGCTGATCTCTAACACTGTGGGGGAAAATTAGGAGTCTAAAATATATCAAAAGGCCATGATTATTTATTTTTATTGTATAATTATTACATGCAATTTTCAAAGTTCTGCTTAAATCATTTTGAATACTAAGGCAAAAACAATACAAAAAAATAATAAGAATGATGAGGGTAAATGTTTCAGCATGTTTTAAACAAACAGAAAACTTTAAAAAATGTTAAATTTGGAAAACAAAAATGATAATGTAGCAGCAAATGAAGGCAGATGGAAAAGGAATCATTTTATGGTCACAATGTTTATTCTTGCTTTTATCACTATTAATATTCCATTACTCCCTGAACTTTATAGCCAAATGAATGTTTTATCAATAAATTACTGAGATATAGTAAATTTAGTGGAGAAACAGAAAACTAAACATTAATTATGCTGTATCCAAATTCTTGCTGACAGTAGCAAGTCTACATGTTTACCTCTTTACACTGCAATTTCAAGCCATTCTATCAAATTGTATCATTAAAACTTCAGCAATGACATTGGTCTTACCATCTACATTATAATAGGGAATGTCATCCTTAGTTGTGTGACTATACAATTTAATGAAACTTTTATGTTCAATTTACAAATACGAGAAATTTGCTTGAATGCCTCCTTGAAATAAAATAGCTGCTGTCAACTTTGACAGCTTGCTTTGTTAATTGCGGCTACCAACTTCACTGAGGTATAAATGTTCACCTCCATGGAACATTAAATGGACCATTAGTAAAATTTCTGAGAATTTGAGTTATAGTGAATATGCTGTATTCATTTTGTCACAAATTGTAGTAGGATTAAACTGTCACAAAGCTTATTTTTAACTGAATAAAACCTATATGCAGTACAATAAGAAGAGTTTACTTTCTTAACTATTATACAATTTAAAAAGACTAATAAAACTTGTTAAGGAAGCACATTAACTTTTCAAATTATACAGTCAAATCTAAGTGACTAGCTTCACTGGCTATCTCGCAGATCCTATGATATTACCGCTATTACATCACGCTAAAAGTAAATGAGCACAGTGTATGAAAATCCCCGGCTGAGGGTCATTTACATTATTTAACTTCAAAACAAAAATAAATTGGCATAAAAATTTAAATAGAACTAGATCTCAAGCATTAATAACTCTGAACAACTAATAAATGACAGGAAAAATAGCTAACTTAAAAATTCAGAAAATTATTACTAAACAAAACTCATCAATTACGTAAGTATTTGTTTTGAGCAAATTAACTCAACATTCTGAAGTCTTTTGTCTGCTTGTTTTAGAGATACTTTATTACTTTAAATATACATCTGACTAGAATAAAGGAAAATATACAGTTTTCTGTTCTTATTTTATTCCTTTTGCCCAGATTACTAATTACTTATTTAGAAGTATACCTTTGTAATGAGTCGATTCTTCACTATAAAAATCAAATACATTATCACTCATTTTTGCAATTTAGTGCATATTTATTGCATAATGTATGTATTATTTGTTAATTGAAAATAATTAAATAAATAAATAAAACCACTGAGTGTAAATATTTCAAAAATTAGATCTGTTGCATAAAATTGCTAATTTATGACTGAAATTTTATTAATTTAACTAAAATAAAGAAAACATAAGTACATTTTTTCCAAACAACTTTAACATTATGTATATTTAAAAATTGCTATAAACTCTTGGTTATAAAAATTCCAGTAAAATGTATTTAAAAGAGGCATGAAATTTATGGATGATAAATTTATACTTTTTATTAAAATTAACAGAAAATCATTAGAAGATAAAGTTATTCAGAAATCTTCAAATAATTGGTCACATAATACATTTTGCTAGATTTTATATAATATATTTATATTTATTTATTATGTATAACAAAAGCTATATATATGTGGGTACAAAATTAGAACTGAAAAGTAAACAAAATGACTTATTTACTTACTTCTTTGAAAGTATTCTCAAATTAATAATTTAAAAAACTACTCAAAATTATGATGGCCTAGTTTCTATTTATTTGATTGGCAAAGAAAAATGATAAAGAGTTAATAACGTTTTGTGCTGATGGTAATAAGAAAAAATAGGTGTCAGTATGAATTCCATGTGGCAATAAAAAGTATTAAATATTTTTCAAGAAAAAATTGCCAATGTTTACTAACAATACTAATTTGTAATATTTATAAAATTATACTTTACCTATAACCTTGAAATGTTAAAATATACATAAATAGATGTTCATAATATTATTTGATAAGATTTGCAAAAAAATTAATGACCATTTAAGTCTATCTAGTTATAATAAGCTTTTTAAATATAAAATTAAAGTAGTCAGCAATGCTGTAGAATGGAAACCCTATCTAATTCACCAGAAAATTACAACCAACTCAGAAAAAAGTACTAGTCAAGACAAGTAAGAGAAAAACAGGGAATGCAGTATTTAGCACACTGCTGGTTACATACAGACACATCCTCTCCCCTGTCCTCACAGTAGTATATTTATAAATGCACAGATAATTTCTGAAAATTCAGAAGAAAATGTTATATCTTGCTTTGTATGGCTACTGCTGAGATATAAAATTACGTATCTAGTGGACAGAGATAATTTATTTTACTCAATGTGTATCTCCATGTATATACATGTGTATGTAAGTATATGTGCGTGTTTAGCCAGAGCTGAGTGCTAGTAATTATAAAATTAATTAGAAAAATTATATCTATGCATTTTATGTATTATCTATGCTTTTTGTGGCATGACACTAAATGTGAATCTTTTGCCTTAAATATAATTAGGCTTCTTTGATATTTTTGCATAAGATCAATTATTAAGTTTAAGCACACGATTAATTAAAATTGTATCACTAAAAATGTAATTTTTGTCATATTAAATCTTCATTTTAAACACATGTTAGGCAATTGCAGACAGTGATGTGAAATGTTAAAAAGTGAAGCAAATAAATTACATGAAATGTTTATATAGCTTCAAATTGCTTTTTAATTTGGTAGTCTATAAAGTACATACAATCTTTTAAATATAATTATAATTTATTTGACATTTGATCTATCATTCTACTCCTCAAATGACTTATCTTACTGTCTTAACAACAGAGTAAAAATACCATCTGATTACAGATTATTGTAAAAACATGTTCTCAATTAGAGATAAAATTAAATTATGTAGGTATAAGAATCAGTAAATCTGTATTATTTAATAGAGACAAAATACAAAGGCAAATCATTTTTTGCTGAAATATTTCAAATGTCCAAGTTGGAATTATTTAATGATATATAAATTTTAGTAGTCACTCTGTTTTACCTTGTCAAAAATATAAATTAGTTGATTGAAAAAAAATTGGAATCAAATATAATATATGCAATAGAGTAAAAATGGTAGATTTGATAAACATAGGACAATTGAATGAGGAAAGATGGGAGCATCAAAAAGAGTTTCTGGAATTCAGAGAGAATGACAGATGTGTAACCCAGACCCATAAAACAGAATACATGTGAAAAAAAGTAATTTCTACAAAATTAAGTTGAAAAAATGGCAGGAATTATTTTATGAATAAATTTTCCTACTGACAAGCATAACTAACTGCCTAAATAATAGACAGATACTAAAATGAATCTAGGTGAAAAAAACAAAAAATATATTAAAAAGAAGTTTGAAGCATGGAGGACAAAGGTTATACAGGTGCCTCAGTGTTGTGCATTCAAAAGCTAAATATAAATAAATCTACCAGTAATAATTTCAACATTTATTTCAGATTAAGGGGAAAAAACTGCAGTGAGGGTGACCAAAATTTAGAGAAAGTAGTGTCCCTATGACATATCAACAATGTAAGTACTAAGGGCTGAGATCTGGGAGCAATTAGCCAAGAGGACACAGCAGCAGTGACATTTGACCTGCAAACAGTGAGAGTCTGAGATGAGTTTACTGTGAAAAGGTGAGGTCTTGTGCAAAAAAAGATTAAAATAATCACTACTTATGATTAAAAGCAGCAAGAACAGAACAAGTTGTTATATATAAGAAATTATGCAGTCCAGAAGGAAGTAGAACACCATATTAAACAGTGACAAAATAAAGTCTGTCAACAACAAAAAATATGTCAAGAAATTATATTTCAAAAATGAAATTGAAATGTAAGACTCTTTGAGATAAAAACTGAGTTAATCTGTGACTTGCAACTTACTCTTCAAAAAGTAGTAAAAGGAGTTGCTCAGGCTGAAGTGAAATGACAAGAAATGGTAAATAAATCTGAACTAAGAGCACTTGTAAAGACAGCTACATAGGTAAATATTTTTAAAAAGCACAAAGGTATCTTTATCAATGTTTTTACTGCATTATTTAGGTACAAAATTTATAAAGTAATTATAAAACTATGTTGGTAAGGTAATGATGCATGCATTTTAATTATTATTAAAAAAATAGTTGTCGCAAAAATGGGTTGAGGAATGGGCTACATTAGAGTGATATTTCTATATACTATTGGGTTAAGTTAATATAAATCTGATTTAAATTTTTTAAGTTATGGTAGTAATTATAATCTCCATATTAATCACAAAGAAAGTATCTTTAAAAGTTTAATAAATAAACAAGAAGAAACCAGGCACAGAGGCTCATGCCTGTAATCCTAGCACTTTGCAAGGCTGAGGCAAGAGGATTACTTGAGTGCAGGAGTTGGAAACCAACCTGGGCAATAGATCTCACTAGATCTTATCTCTACCAAAAAAGATTTTAAAAAGATTAACTAGAGGTGATGATAACATGTGGCTGTATTCCAAGCTACACAGGAGGCTGAGGTGGAAAGATCTCTTCAATCCAGGAGGTCAAGGCTCCAGTGAGCCATGATCATGCCACTACACTTTACCCTGGTGACAGAGTAAGACTTGGACTAAATAAATAAATAACAAAGAAATTAAAAGAACACACTAAAAATATCTGTCTAATACAAAAAAAGTTGGAGAAAAAGAGCAGATAAATAAGAAAAATAGAACAAATAACAAATGCAAATTTTATGACTCAGTAATTACATTAAAAGTAAATCAACTAAAACCTCTAACTGGAAGGCTGAGATGGTTGATAAAAAAAAATCTAGAAAACCTAGAGAAAATGGATTCATTTCTGGAAATTTAATCAATAATAAAAAAATTAACCGAAAAAAAAAATTTAGAACAAGACAAATTCAAAGTCAAATTTTACCAGACATATAAAGAGCTGGTGCCAATCTTACTGGAAATATTTCAAAATATCAAGGAGGAGGGTCTCCTCCCTAACTTCTTCTATAAAACCAGTGTCACACGAATACCAAAATCAGGCAAAGACACAATAACAGTAACGACAAAAAACTACTGACCAGTATCACTGATGAACATAAATTTAAAAATCTCAACAAAATACTAGCAAAACAAATTCAACACCATATAAAAAAAAATAATCTACTAACTGTGTTTTATTACAGGGATGCAAAGATGGTTCATCATTGACAAATCAATAGATGTGATTAATCTCATAAGCAAATTTTTTTAAAAAGATGATCATCTCAATGAATGACAGAAAAGGTATTCTACAAAATCTAACATCTTTTCACCATAAAATCCTCAACAAACTAAGCACTGAAGGAACATATGTCAAAGTATTAAGGACTATACATGACAAACTCATAGCCACACTGAATGGGGAAAGTTGTAATCATTTTCTCTAAGAACTAAAACAAGACAAGGATGTCCACTCTCACCACTCTTATTCAACATTATACTGGAAGTCCCAGCAAGGGCAAGCTGGCATAAATAAGAAATAAAAGACATACAGATTGACGAGGAAGAAGTAAGACTATCTTACTTATGACATAATTGTATACCTAGAAAATCCTTAAAGACTCCTCCAAGTGACTCCTAGAGATCAAATAAAGCATGAGATTTGGAGCAGACAAATATTCAAACTATATCATAAATCCTTCATTACCGAAGTGAAGCTCAAACTCAAAAAAAGAAATAAATAAATTGGAAATTAGTTTTTTTCTAAAAAGATAATCTCATGAATACTCAGACTGCATAAGACTTACATATTAAAGATAGAACAATAGTATTTATAGAATAAAAGAAATATAGACATAAAGTAAGGAAACAACTCAGAGGTCAAGAAAGTATCTTTTTCATATGTGGGAAATTGTAATTGGACAAAGAAAAAAATAAAGCAACAAAGGGCAAGCAAAATAAATGAAAATGTTTGTGACAAGATGTAGGATTATAACTATAGTATTTTAATATGGCTACAGCATTAACCTAAGACCTCTAGGTTCACCGAGCATAAAGCTTTACTTTGTTCATGAGTTACTAGGAGTTATGGTAAATAATGCCACTCCCATTCCCATATCTAGATTCTTGGAACCATGAATTCTGGCTATCAGAAAAACAATGCCATGTACTGAATGCTGATGTAAAGCACATGTAGCCTCTGGAGAATCTTTTTCCAGTCTGCAGTGTATTGACATCTAGCTCATGCTGTAGGCTAGTCTTCAAAAGGATGTGGGACATGGTAAGACAAGTGAATTCCATGAGCATCTGGCCATGACTGTATTTCTTTGGCTGTGAAATAAGTCTCTAGGTCAGAACCAATCCTGTATGAATAAGCATTAAAATAAAAATGGAATTAACTTAAATGTATTAGGCTTCTCCAGAGAAACACAGTCAATGGGATTCACACACACCACACACACACACGCGAGCGCGCACACACACATGCGCGCACACAGACACACACGCACACACGTACACACACATGAGATTTGTTCTAGGTATTGGTTCACATGATTATGAAAGCGAAGAAGTGCTTCCAAATTTTGTATACAAATTGGAGAAGCAGGATAGCTGTTCATATAATTCAGTCAGTCTGAAGGCCTGAGAATGTTTTGAATCCAAAGGCTGGAGAACGAGGTGTTCTGATTTCCAGTGACTTCCAATGAGAAGATGTATGTCACAGTTTAAGAAGAGAGAGATAAAATATTTTTTTCTCTGACTTTTATTCTATTCTGCCTCAGTGGAAATTGTGCCCACCCATATTGGTGAGGGCAGATTTCCTTTATTCAACCCACTGATTCAAATTCTAATCTCTTCCAAAAAATATCCTTACAGACACACTCAATGTAATAATTTTCCAGCTATCTGAACATCATTTAACCCAGTCAAGTTTACACATTAAGTTAATTGTAGACAAATGGTACCATTTGTCAACTTGGCTCCCATACACTTCCATTTAAAACCTATTTGATCTCCAAATAAAGACTATAGCAAGATCATAGTTCCACCTAAAACAACATAGCTATCCTGCACCTCACCAAAAATCCATTAATCTGTTTTCCAAAAGAAAAGGCAAAATCTTTGATTCATTTTTTCTTTTCTCCTAATATCCCATAATTTAAATACTATGATATAAAATTAACTGTATTAAACACATATATGAAGTCAATTTATTTTACATGATAAAGAAATAAGAGAGGAAAGAAACCAAAGATATATGTACATATTGTAAACAAAAATACAATACAAAGACCCTTAGCAACCAACTAAACAAATCCCTTCTTAGCCAATAGGACCCCAGAGAAACCTTACAAATTGAGTTACTGGCCATGATAGGATGGGAGGTCAGATTGACCAGCATTAATGTAAAAATAGAGATCATTAGACTGACAGAATGGGCTCTTTGTATCAAAAAGATGCCAAATTATAAACAGGATCTAAGGTCATTCCAGGCAAAAGGTGAGTCATGAACCCTTACATCTGAAGAATAAATTCTTAGTTAATGGCAGGAAAAAATCTTGATTCATGGCTTGCATCTTGTCCTTGAGTAAGGAGTGTTACTGTGAGTCCCTCCACAATTGAAGTAAAGAAGATTATGTCTGGAATAGGGGATATCCCTCAGGGTGTCTCTTATTATTACCTGTAATTAAGGTCAATGAAAATTACAACTCCATTCAAGCAGGACTACAAATGGCTCAGACTCATCAGGAATGAAGGTGTGAGCAACCTGCCAGGTAAAAAGGGAATACAGAATGGAAAGAAGGTAAGAGCTATAAATGCCAGCTAAGAGCATGATCTTCTTTACTTCATTTGTGGAGTAGCAATTCAGTTTCCTCTTGGTAGTCCAAATTGATCACCCCAGAAAACACCATCGCTCCCCTTTTAGCCTGCTAACTCAGACGTGTGAGGAACCCAAAGTGGCAAGGTAAAAATCTGATAGTTTAAATATTTATCACTTCTAAATCTCACATTGACATTTGATTCCTAATGTTGGAAGTGGGACCTGGTGAGAGGTGTTTGGGTATTGGGAGCAGATCCTTCAAGAATGGTTTGGTGCAGTCCTCATGGTAATGAGTGAATTGTCACTCTCAGTTCCCACAATATCTGATTGTTAAAAAGAGTCTAGTACCATCCTTCTCTCTTTTGCTTCTCTTTTGCTATGTGGTCTGCACACAATGACTCCCCTTCTCCTTCTTCCATGAGTGAAAGTTTCCTGAGGACCTCACTGGAAGCAAATGACTGCAGTATGATTCATGTACAGTCTGCAGAACTGTTCTTTATAAATTATTCAGTCTTAGGTGTTTCTTTATGGCAATGCACACAGACCAAGACAAAGTCCTAACTTCCAGCTGAATGGAATTATTATTGTGTCTCCTAATGAAAGCATTCCTCTCCCTGGAACTAAGACCTCTAGGACTATAGCATATAAAACTCCATTTTGTTAGTGAGTTACTAGGAGTTATGGTGAGTAGTGCCACTATCATTCCCAATTCTAAATTCTTGGAGCTGTGAATCCTGGCTATTAGAAAAACAGTGGCATATATTGAATGCTGATGTAAAGCACATGAAGTCTTTGGAGAGTCTTTTTCCAGCCCTGCAGTGAATTGACACCTAACTCATATTGTAACGAAGTCTCCAAAAGGATTTGGGACATGATAAGACCAGTGAATTCCATGAGTATCTACCAATTGCTGTATTTCTTGACTGTGGAGTAAATCTCTTGGTCAGAAATATTGCTGTGTGAAATACCTTGCTGATTGTCTTGTGTGCAAACATTTTAGCCTATATGTTGTTATCTGTAGTCAATGATTGTAACCTCTGTATTGTGCCCTCCAATCATGGAAGGGGCAGCTTTTTGTTTTTACAGGAATAGACGTTTACTCTGTATATAAATTTGTTTTTCATGCATGCAATGCTTTTGCCGAAACTACTGTCTATGGACTAAAATGTGAAAACATGGCAAGTTAATGAGTGTTAAAATTAAAAATGATTTTAAATTAATGGATACAAATATATATACTAGATTAAAAACATATGTAAGAAATGTTTACATAGTAAATCATGGTGAATCAGTTGTGATAAGTATCTGCATTATCATTACAATGTAAAAACTAAATATGAATGTACAAAATTTATAATGCAATTTTAATAGGAAGATACAGTAGGGCTTCATGCACATGTTTCAGAATTGTTGTGAAAAAAAGACCAAAACTCATATACTACAACTGCAAATAATTGAAAATTGATTAATACTGACAAAGAAATAGAAATACACACATATCATTTAAGAACAAATGTCATTACCAAATTGGACATCTAATGTCATCAAAAGTATTTGTCTCTGAAGTGAGCAGAACTACCTGACTGAAAGGCAGTAGTGGGCTACAAATAGCTATTTGTCTTTTTTATTGTTCATGCATAACTTTGATAAAAATAAAGGTAAATTAGAAAGAAACTAAAAATTACAGATTCAATGACTACCAAGTCTAATATTGAGGAAATGATTACAATTTTGTGTGCTTCTGAAACTTTGATATATCTTATATTCTTATAAACACAGATAGGTTTCTAAAGTGAGCAAATATTCTTACTATGCGAATTCCTTTTTAATGTGTGATTAGAAATACAAGAACAGATGAGTTTCCTTGTAAAATAAAGTTTTACATTTTCTTTTTTTGAAATTCATAATGTCAAAAACCATTTGTCATTTAAGTGTAACATTTAAAATGTATTTCCAATCTACTAACTTGTTTTTATTTTCTTTGAGTGAATAGATGGCTTTTATTAATAATATGGACTGTCTGGAAAAAATTAAAACCTATGCCTTTTACTGTTTATTACTACATGTATATAATCAACATATATAATTACTACATTTACATGTTAAACATCTATAAAAACAAATGGATAAAAGAGGAAAAGATACTATTTGAACTAGGGATCAAATGCTTTATGTTTGTGTTTTGAGTGTATTTTTATGTATGATGAACTCCACTTTTTTTTCCCCAATCCCATCAGTAGATATGTAGTCATGTTGATTGTGAGTTATTATTTATTTTACACATACCTTAAATAACTATGAACACTGAAAATAAATTATTGAAAGATATAATTCTGTTCGGTGGCTCTGAAATAATTGTAAGCAAACATCTAAATCTATTTTTGCTGCATTTTGATGTCCATAGCGGTGGGTGGCCTAAATCTCAGCTTGATGCCACAGAGACTATTTTTGTTCAGGACTTTTTAATTTTTGCCAAAAGTCTGTCAAGAGATATTTTAAAAGTACCCTATTTTTTTCTTTCTTTCTTGAATTTGAGTGCTACAATTAAGATATAATAAAGCTCTCCTGGTGTGTTTATTGCACTCCTGTGTGTAGGTATACTGAAAACAATTCACTTATACATTACCTATTTTGCAAAGTCAGTTGGAAATATTTTATTATACTTCTTTGCATAATTCTCTCATCAATAAAAAAGAAAAATAAGCATCATTTGTCTTCTCTCTTTAAAAGGGAAAAATCAATTGAAAAACAAAGCAAAACGTATAGCAGTCTATACTAACAATAACCTGAGCTCTTTAATCTCAATATCGATCTTCATTAAAGTTTTATATCATCTACCTACACTCTAATTACTCAAGTATATCATATGCGACCTCCCTTTCTTTCTGATTATCAGCAAATAGGGTGCTTTCTTCTTGCAATGAAAACAATAGAAATTCTATAGGCGAGTATACCTCATCCAAAAATAAAATAAAATAAAAAGGCAAATTAATTTTAAAAAGCTTTAACTAAAAGCTTACCAAATGAGGGCAGAGTTCCATTACCTCTGCTTCTTTTATGCGACACTGTTGCATTGATTATAATGTCCTTGGCGATAGAGGTCATGTTAATTTTATCACATCCAAGGATTCTAGGTGAAATATGTGGCACATGTGCAGGCTGCATGCTCGTTTGTCACATTATTACTTGCTGTCACTTTTGAAGGTAGGTGTCTTTTTGAAGAATGTGCCACAGCTAGAGGGTCATGTTATTTGCATAAAGCTCTGAAAGCTCTCTTTCCAGAGAGAATGAGTGGGATGTTGCTTCATTTTCTGTTTACAGAAAGCATATAGGGGACAGCTGTCAGGAGCTGATGCTGTCTCTCTTGTACATGGATAGTTCTTAAAAAAAAGCTTAACAACATATTAATGAATTGTAACTAAAATTTCCATTTACTGGTCTGCATGTTAATTTTACCAGAATAAAGTAGTTCTGGTCTGCTGTCAGCAGATATTTTTGCTTTATAGTGTCAAAAGATGCCTATAAAATGAAGTGATTTACAGAAGCTTCCATTGCTTTTGGTTGATAACCAAATAATTTCCTTCCTTTACGGAATTAGAGGAAGAGGGGTATAGCTGCATTTTTGAAGCTATTACAAAGGATTTCACTAAAGATCTTAAGAAGGTTTTTAAAATAATGCAAAGATAAGTACCATTATTGATGCCAAAGACTGCATTGTTATGTATATATCAAGGTGCTTTTCAAAATTTTGTATTATGTAAACATATGTATAGGAACATAATTTGAATAAAATTACATGACTAAAACCAAATAATTTGATGGTTGTACAAATGTGTATTTTCTTGAAATAATGTATAAAGTCAATGATTTTATTTTTATTTTTTATGATTTATTTATTATGGAATTGTGGGGTACAAATGAGGCTGCATGCAGGTGAGGTTTGGGCTTCTAGGTGACCCTCACTCCCCCTGGTAGTGGACCAGGTACACGTCCTCCCCTCCCTTCTCCCTCCCCCCCCTCCCCTAGTAGTGGCCAGCAATTGCCAATGCCTCCCTTGAAGTCAATAATTTTAAATAAAACTCACGATTTTAAATATAATGTCATAATGAAATTACTCAAACCTAAAACAACAAATAAAAAAAGCTGTCTTTCGTCTATGTAATGTGAATTCTTAATATAATTGAGAAATATATATACTTTAATATATAATTATATACATGTCCTTATGCTCAGTACTTATAAACAAAGCAGAAATATATTCAAAGTATAAAATATAAACTACATAATACTTTAAATGTTTTACTCAATTTATTATTTACACTGGATTAAAGGTGACTTTTTTTCTTTTTTTACATAACACACATCAAGAGCTGTACAGTTGGTAACATAAAAGTAAAGAATAAAATGGTGATTATCAGAAGCTGGGATGGTTAGGGAGGGGAGAATGGGGTAATATTAGTCAAAGAATACATAGTTACAGTTGTACAGGTGGAATTAGTCCAAGTGATCTATTGTGCAACACAGTAACTATAGCTAATGATGCTATGTTGCATTTTTGAAAAAAGCAAAGAAGAATGGATGTTACAAATTCTTGCCACAAAAGTGATAACTATGCTAGGTAATGCATAGCCTTTACTTGATTTATTTGTACTTCAAAACATCATGTTGTACACAATAAATGCAGAAAATTATCTATCAATTTTAAAAAGGAGGTGGGTCTTTTAACTGCCCTGAATCTGGAAAAAACACTGATCCTGCTTTTATTGATATCAAGTGGCAGAAGTTATTCCCCTGCAGTTTCCAGACCTGTAAAAAGGGATCCTCAAGCTCTTCTCTCATGGAACATCCCTCTTACAGTATGAAATGCTATGTAAGAAGTTTTGCTACACTGCTATGAGACCACATGGAGAGACCCTGCACATAATTGAGAGGGAGAACAGCCCAGCTGAGCCCAGCTTTCCAGTTGTGCATAGCAATGTGTCAGGCATGTGAGAAAAGCCTCTTTGGAATTTCCAACTTGGCCAAGCTGCCAAATGAAAACCATCAAGTCACCCCAGTGTAGCACATGGAGCACACGAAACAAGAGAATTGTCTGTTGGAATTGGCCTCGAGCCCTCCCTGATCAACAAATTATTAGCATCATAAATTTGTTGTAGTTGTAAGTCACAAATTGTGGGGTGATGTATTACCAGCAACAGATAACTGCAAAAATTGTGTGTGTGTGTTTTCTAACTCAAAGGTATTGAAATTCTGAAGCGGTCTTCAAGCACATCTTATCTTTGTGAGATCTGAAATGACTGTAATAATTAGACAAACTAGTCTTCATAATTTCCACAATTTCCCATGCAGACAAGTTGAGTGTTATACAAGGAGATTGTTAGAAGGATAGATATTTTGTATTTCATAGCCAGGTATTTATTAAATAATAGCTCAGTAAAATTTGCTGATCAACATCACATGTGCATAAGACAAGTCAACCTAAATTGTATAGTGTTACCTCTTATTAGTTATATGTGTCAGTAATAATCTGATTGTTTGAATGATTATTCAAAGATACAGAAAACAGAGAATATGGAGAAATGTGATCAATTAGAATTTTTATTATATGGAGTAATAGGGATCATAACTTTTTAAATCACTTCTGAATAATGTGCAAATATATTTTCTTTTTAAAACTATATGTATGCAGTAGAATATTTAGTAAAGCTGATCTTTATATATGTTACCTAATGAGAAAAACTTCCATTCAAATGTCGTTAACTACTCCTTTTCCAGTCGAAGACGTGTATTTCCCATACAGCATGGCTCTCAAAGACAGCTGACTTGGTTAAAATTATCTTCTCATTTCTTAACATTAAGTCAAATGCTATGTCTTAGCCCAGTCATTTTACTCTTGTCAGCCTCAGTAAAACATATGGACAAAAAGAGATTTTTCCCTAAAGTCTTGTTATGCAAATTGAATGCTATAATTTGCATAAAGTTATTAGCACAGAGTCTGGCAACTAAATGTACTAATGAGGTATCGGTAACTTTATTATTTAATTTAAAAGTATTTTCATGTTCCTTATCATTTTCTATGTTTTTCACTTTTTTGTTGTTGTTGGTCAAAGAGGCCCTAAGAAAGTCATTGTTAGGGTCACACTCCCAGCTGGACCTTCAGAATATTAGGTCAGGCCCGTTGGGGGTGTGGAGTGTCTGGTATGCAATCCAATGTCATATAAAAGATACAAAGAATTGCACAGAAGTTAGATTAGAAAACATAGTTTATTTAGAAAGTAAATTAGAGAAAGAGGGGATTCACCTCGTGAATGGAGGGAAGGGGGCCAAAGCTTAAGAAAACATGGCCTGGCCGTAGCTTAAAGAGTACATGACCACACCATAGCTTAGCAAGGAAATGGCTGCAATGACCTGGCCATAGTCTAGCAATGACGACTGGCTGCTCAAAGTTGAATGCTTTTAACTCTTCTCTTTGATAGGGGAAGGTCATTAAGGTGATTGGGTGGTGGTCTGCTCCGTGTCATCATGAAAGGGCAGATAAGCACAGGTACTGACATCAGGTGACAGACAGCAGACAGATGGATGGGTTAGTCACATGATTGCTGCCATGGTGGTGGGTCTGTCTGTGTCATGTAGGTCACAAAGGACTGATTCTGATTAGGTTAACTTGGGGATTTGGGCCCTGAGGAGTTTTTCCTGCAAGAGACCTGTCAGACATTTTCAATTCACAAGTTCGTTGACTAAAAAGTGATCTTATGATCATTTATATGGCTTCAGCCTGCCAAGGGATAATCTTTGGCCAGCAAAGGGGTGATTTTTGTCCTTCTGCCTTTGACAAAGAACCTAAAAGTTTCCTAGTAATTATTATGCTAAACCATGAACTGAAATATTAGACTGTTGAGCTGTCCTGGGTCTTGTGTCTGTTGGAGATTTGCCACGGGGATGGGGTGGGCTGCCAGCTTGGCCTGCAGTAGAATGAACACTTTCTAAAACCTGCCTTTTGGAAATTTATCTATGTCTAACCTGTGCTAGATTCAAAGCCTGTCAGGTGTAAAATCTAAGCAAAATGGTGATGCTGAGGCAAAAAGGCTACGCTAAACTAAGTTTAGTCTAGGTTTTTATAGGTACCTTCTTTCAATCATTATCAAGGTTGGTATAGCATATGCACTGGACACTCAAGTTTAATACCTAGAACTGGATATTGGATGCTGCTAGAGAAGGACTAGTTCTATGTAGAGGTGGACAGTCTCCTGGTATATATTTCTTATAATAGTGAAACTATATATTTTGGCTGCATAGGCAATCTATAGCACCATTTTAAATTTGAAGCATAAAAAAAAATACAGTTGCAAATCTCTGTCTGTTTCTGACTTTTTGTCTTTGTCTCCCTGTCTCTCTCCCTTATACACACACATACACACACTTTTTTTTTTTAAATTTTTTATTTTAAAGATGTGGGGTACAATTCAGGGTTAGGTATACAACTGTTCATTATACAGGTTCCCTTGTTGATGAGGCACACACATGTTTTAATCTATCAAGCCAAAAACTAAGCTTGCTAAAGAACATGTTCTTTCATTTTTAGAACATTAGATTTTATGCTTAGAATGCCCTTTTTCCTTTACCTGATTGATAAGCTGCAACTCATTTCTCATGAGTCATATAACTTATTCTGTTACCACTTCTGCTTTGTGCTGCCTTTAGCAGATTATATGTAATTTTCTGAGGCCAATGTATTATATATCATTTAAGGTAAAAAATAATTCACTGATTGGTCTAAGGGTGATCTTCCAATTATAAATAGTGGCAAAGCAAAGATTTAGGAAGTTGGCATTTTGATGGTGCGGAACTGGTCCTCTGATTGAGTCTATTTTCTATTTCTCTATATAATATTTGCTTAAAAGATTTTGGGTTGTGTTTTTGGTTTGCGTTTTTTTTTAATGGAGGTTGGAAAGAGAATAAACTTTTTTTTGTTGTTTTTTTTTTTTTGTTAGAGTCTCATTCTGTCACCCAGGCTGGAGGGAAGTAGCACACTCACCGCCACCACAGCCTCGACCTCCTGGGCTCAGGTAATCCTTCCACCTCAGCCTTTCAAGTAGTGGGACTATAGGTGTGCGCTACCACACCTGACTAATTTTTTGATTTATTGTAGAGATGAGGTCTTGCCAAGTTACCAAAGCTGGTATCAAACCCTTGGGCTCAGGCAAACCTTTCACCTTGGCCTTCCAAAGTGCTAGGATTATAGGCATGAGTCACCATGCCTGGTCAGAAAGAGAATAATTTTGAAGATAGTCAAAATGTGTAGTACAGTAACTTGAATAATGTCATTTTTAGATATGTAGGTTAGTATGAAGTGTTTGTTTGAGATTTGTGTCCATGCATTTAAAAGTAGATTAATAAGTAGGGTTGTGAAATTTTTGACCAACAAATTTCGGTTACATTCCTTTAGGTGTGTAGAAAGCAGAGAGTCAGGCTGTACTATTACTGGGGCTTCGCCAAGTGAGTATGTCAAGAGAAAAGCATGAAAAGTCTGGGTGTATTTCCAAAAGAGTGATTTTTAATGAAATACCATTGATTTAATTCTGAGTAAAAAGATAAATTATATTATGAGGCAGTTTATTGGTGGTTAGAAAGCGGTGAGGCCAAAACAACAAAGTACTAGATGACAAAGAATATTTGTAGGAGTGAAAATATTATAAGCAGGTAACCTGAAAAGACAAAAGACTATGATCATAAAATAGATTTATCAGAACAATATGACTATAAAATAGAGATTGAAGTGGAGTAGATTGATCTCTGGTGGTAAGGGGATAAAAGTGTGAGGACAAATTGTGAAATGGTGTGTATCTGTTGCTTCTAAAATAGTAGTGATGGGAAAGAGCCAGTTGATAAAGCTATCAAAAATGAGGAGAAGTTGGGAGGTCATCAGAGAAAAGTTAAAGAGCTATCTCAGGGGACAGAGGTAGTATATCTCATGATGTTAACCTCAAGGTAGTTGTATTTTTAAATAATGCTGAGAATTAGTAATTTGGAAATGGCAAGAAGAGCAAGGAAAATGTGTACCTACTTGCAAACTCTGGAGTGTATAACTTGAGATAGAAAAGAAGGTTACAAGAGAAGTAAATTATCATATGCCAGATTAGAAACATTTAGAAACTCATGTCTAGAGACATTTAGAATCACATATCTATAAATGACATTATTCAAATTACACACCAAAGTCAGTGTGCCAGAGGTGAGCGCTGGTAACTAGAGATCTGAGTAATGCAAAGATTTGCAACACACAAAGAAGTGAAAGAAGAAAAGATTTATTTAAGAAAATTTCACTTCCTACAGACACAAAGAGGGCCAGCACTCTAAGATGAGTGTGGCACAGTAGCCCCTTGAGCCCCTGGCTTAAATCCTTTCCCCTAGAGGTGTTGCAATCAGGTAGACATAATTGCCATGATTCCTTGTTGACCACTTGCAAATGTCTTGGAGACCCTGAGTAGAGGGGTCTTAGTCACCAGGGACTGAGTCATGGGCTTTCACCATCCCCAGGAGTTTATTTTCAGATTATAATACGCCTATACCGGTCATGCTTGATGGCCTGTGTTTCTGGAAAGACAAAGTTAGCAAAGTTAATCTTTAGCTAAAGAATGCATTCCTCTAGGGCACAGTTTCTACTTTTTCATCACTGTGTTAGGATCTAGGAACAAAACAAAATGGCTTCCCACCCTCAGTCTGTTCTTTCAATGGTGGATATAAGGCTTAAAAAACAGAAACATTTTATGTGTATTGTTAAAAATGGACCATTAAATCTATAGTGTAGGACAGAGAAAGTTGAAAAATTGGATCAGGTTAAATAATATTAAACAGTGGATTAATGAGGTTCTAGATGAGAGTGGTTGACTTTGATAGCTTGACCTTCTAGAAGCAATTAAAAAAAAACAAAAACGAGGCATAAAAATATTTACCCTCAAAATCTTTGGCAGGCGAGGTTAGGGGAGAAAAGAGGAAAGCAACTATACTTTCCTGCAGTTTGTGGTAGTTTGTTTGCCAAGGTGTACACAAAAGCTTCCTCTGAGGACTCTTCTCTTTCCTCTGTGAATCTTTTCTCAGCTGAAGATACTGTAGCATCTGTGAGATGTTCTTTCTCCTGGAACAAGAGGATTCTTTACGATGAAATGATGCCATCGTGACTGAAGCAATGGTGCACAATTGCAGTACCTCCTTTATCTGTATAATATCCTTTCTTCTTGTGTCCTGTGCATGGCTGTGGGAGGAATGTAGGAAATATAAGTAACGTATTCACTGACCTTGTATAAGAAACATTGGTTGACCTATAGAAGATAAGCAAACATATCTAAACATAAAGTATATGTATGTTTATCCATTAATCTTTGAAAAATAAAGCCCTCTATCTGGTAGATAAATATTTACAATATGTTCATACAAATATAAACTATAGAGTTCAACTGTTTTTAAATTTTATGTTTTTGCTTTGTTTAAAATGTAATTTAATTGAATGTTTATTTTAGATTCAAGAGCTACATATACATATTTGCTACATGGATATATTGTGAAATAGTGAGGCCTGGACTTCTGTAGTACCAGTTACCCAAATAGTGAGCATGGTACCCAATAGGTAGTTCCTCAACCCTTGTCCTTTTCCTCACTCCCTCCTTTAGGTGGTCCCAATGTCTGATGCTACTATCCTTATGCCTTTATGTACCCAGTGTTTAGCTCCCACTTGTAAGTGAAAACATAGCATTTGGTATTCTGTTTCTGCACCAAATTGTCTAGAATAATTGCCTTCAGTTGTGTCCATGTTGCTGCAAAGGACAAGACATTATTCTTTTTTATGGCTGCTGCATATTCCATGGTGTATGTGTACCACATTTTTCTTACTCAATCTACCACTATTGGGCACCTAGATTGGTTCCATGTATTTGTCATTGTGAATAGTGCTAATGCGGCAATAAACATACAATTGTAGGATTTTTTTTGGTAGAACAACTTATGTTCCTTTGGGTATATACTCAGTAGTGGGATTGCTTGGTCAAATGTTAAATTTATTTTTAATTCTTTCAGAAATTTCCAAAACTGTTTTCCATGGGTGCTGAACTAGTTTTTGCTTTTTAAAACTCAAAGCACTGCTTTGATGAGCTACCTGATAGTTTTAGAAAATAGTTGGTTTCCACCAAAGTTTTCTGCTTGATTGAAAACCCCAGAGAGCAAGTGGGAAGATAACCCACTCCTCCAAATATATGTGTGTGTATATGCAAGTTTTGCTGATATGTGTAAAGCACATAGTTGAATACTTGCAAAGTGTAAGCACTATGTCATTGCTTGCTATTACTATTTATTATTATGGCTCTATTTATTGTTTTTTATTAAATTGATTTCCAGATATTTATATAAGTTATATGAATATATTCTCATTGTTTGTATCAACCCAAAGAAGGTTGAAAAATATAATTCTGAAATATCAGGTATATTTCTAGCACCATGACATGAATAATTATGACATTATTAGAAACCAAATAATAGTATATATATATTTTTTAAATTGATGCGTAAAACTGATATAAAGCTCTCATAGCAAAATTGCACATACTTGTTTCTTGGTTAAAAATTATGTTTGCAATTATAATGCTTCATTTTAAACTGCCATATTTACATTTTTGACATTACTAAATAGAACTTAAGTAAATAAAAAAATAAGTAAAGAAAGCTAGATAAAAGATTGAAAGTTACTGTTTTTATGTTTCTCAAAGACAAATAGCACTACTCTGCAGCAGTCTATTGCTTGAGAATAAAGAACTCTAATGTGGATTCAATATTTTGTTGATAGATTTGTTAGTCTGCACCAGCCTCTAGTAAAGTTGATGGTCTCCTAGGAGATAGCAGATTAGTTAAGTAACTTGTAGGGCAACTTATATAGTGAAAACGGATGAGCAGAAAGCCTACTATAACATGTTAATCATACAATTTACTTAATTAGAATATATAGACTTTGATGTGTTTGACCAAAAGGTCAAGTGGCAGATTGTGTGACTTCAAACTGACCACCTGGCAACCTAAAGCCTGCCTTTCAGATGCAGATTTCTGCAGAAGAGAAGTTTAAAATTGGCAAATATTTTGCAAGTGAACATGGAAAGAGGGATTAGGGAAATTGTCTAGAATCTGCTTTTGCATTACATTTGACTTATGTTGTGAAAAATGCAATTGTTCGTATCAAAGAATGAGAGCATAATCATGAAGATATTATAATGTGGCTGTACTGTAACCTGACCCTTCCCTGCAAGGAATAACAAAATAAAACAAAAACGATTGCAATATTACTAAAATGGAAAAAAATAGAAGTAATGTATTTTTGTTCTGTTGTCTGTGTTTAATTCTCAATCTCATAATTTATAGTAATCATTCCTTCAGATATCTCTGACCTTACAATCAGAATTTTCTTTTATTTATTTTGAGCTCCCAAGTAGCTGGAACTACAGGCATGCACCACCATGCCTGGCTAATTTTTTGATCTATTATAGAGATAAGGTCTCACCAGGTTGCCCAGGCTGGTCTCGAACCTGTGGGCTGAGGCAATCCTCTCACCTCAGCTTTCCAAAGTGTGGGATTATTGGTGTGAGCCACTGTGCTCAGCCTCAGAATATTCTCAATATACCTTCCAGTCTCTTTCCTTCCAATATTTCAGTTTGTGGCTACTTAAAAAAACTGAATAAAAAATAATAATTTTCTACCAAACCAAAAAAGCATGCTATTAAATTACATCTCATCACAGGTTGATAATTATAATAAACATGTGGCTTTTTGAAATGAGCGAGAGAAAAATTTGCCAGCTCAGATGAAGCAAGAAAATTTGGCAGAAATATTTAAAAAGGGAAGAGATTTCCTTGCTCATAGTGCTTAAGGGAGGGAGGGGGGTTCTTGACATGTTAACATTTTCTATATTTTCTTTTAGATATTTTGACGAATTTGCATATACATCTCATTATATTCAACACACTATATGTGTAGAGAGAAATAAACATTGGTGATATGCTGATATTTTTAGCTACACATACACACAAATAAAACTTATTGCCATTTATGTTTATCTACTATGTCCTTGAAGTGGCACCTTGTGACAACTTTCTAATATTTGGATATTTTATTTAAGGACTATGACTGATGATATTTCTCTAGGCAGAAAATTGTCCATATTCCAATGGGAAACATAACTTCAGAGTGTTTGCATTTAAAAAGATTGATCAGAATGTGGGGAAGAAGTTCAATGGAATTATTCTTAAGATAAAATCATATTATATATTAAGCCATGTAACATACTGAATGAAGATACATAGAGCAATTTTGTGCAAAAAGTATTAAAATGAGCATAAATCAATTCAGCATTTAACAATATTAACATTTAAATTAAAGAGCTTAAGGTTAAATAGTTGTTAAAATTGTAAGTTATACAAAGAGAAATTCCAGATGAGGCTTATTAAATATATATTTATCTTTTCTATTTTAATTTTTACTGAAATTGTACTTAAAGGTTACTGGAATTAATTTAAATAATCTACAAATGTTTAATTTAAATAGATAATTATTATTTTTCTGAACAATCATTTCTGTTAGCTATCATAACATTTATAATGCTCCAAAATGTATTTCAAGAAGTTTATTTTCTACTATAAGCAATATAATATGAATACATGTTTTATAATTTATGAATCTAAATATTGAGTAACAATTACTCAAATAAATTTAAATTTTTTTACCAAGTTTGGTAAAAATTTATATTTTTTACCAAAAATATAAAAAATATTTATATTTTTTACCAATTTAAATTTTTTTACCGATTTGGTAAAGAAATATTTATTTTTAAAAGGAGAAATGTCAATACTTTTCTATATTCAATATGTGTTCTGTATTTGGAGTAATTATGCTTTCATATGTTTCTACAATTATTTTTAACTAGTAAATATTTGCCACATGAATATTGCACAGATTTCATATGTAAAATTTTGCTGAGTAAAATTAAATATTTTTAAATTACAGAAGTATGTTGAAGTAATAAAATTAAATATTAAGTGAAATGTAATTATACAGCTGGTGAATATTTTTGTAAATAAAATGTCTTAGAAAATGAAATGGTTAAACTGGCAATTTCTTTCATAAGTTATTGAGGTATTGAATATGTTCAGAAACCATTTATTTTTCTACCAATAATCTGTTTTAGCATTATACAATGTTGCTTTTAAATAGTTTAAAATCTCTTTTACATTTTACTTTTCTAAAATCACAGTTAAAATGGAAAGATAAATGGAATTCCATGATTTTGGGGAATACCTTTTCTGATGCCAGATAATGCGTAAGCATGGATGCCAATTGTACATTAGAAACTTTGGTTATAATTTACATAGAAAGTGGCTAATACACATCAAGACTTATTAAATAAGCTCTGTGTTAGAGTTTTAAAATTTGTAAAAATAATTATTATTTATATAGTAGAATATTACTAGAAGAGGGCTGTGGACACTGGCCTGGATATCATAAAAACATTTTTTAAAATTATTCTTTCACTAGTCTTGAGATATTGGGAAATTTAATGAGCTTCCCTAGTCCTCAATTCTTTTTCTGGATAATATCGAGATTACTAGAAAGATCATGATATACAGTCACATTTTAAATTTATTGTCGTTTGTGATTCTATGTGAGCAATAACTAGTCATATTATTTCCAAGGGGAATATCACTACAAAATGCTAAAATATTGCCAAGAATAGGGCTTCTATGTGTTTGGAATATTTTATCTTGTTTTCACATTATACTGAGAGCTTAGGTCATCAGACACTTTGGCAAAATAAATATTGACTATAGTTGTCAGTTTAGTCCCTGTGGTCTAGACTCACAATATCAAAAGGGTCCTTTCATTAAACAGTGTGTAATGCTAAAACAAGTTGTCAGTACAAAAGTGAATGAATTATCACTATGGAATAGCTCTGTACAATTTTCTGAGCAGTGATTTGTACAGATATGCATGCAAATATATACACGAAAAACCCCATCTTTTAAAAACCAGAATATACGGGATTGCCAAAAATATACATACACATTTTAAGAAATGTTATACATGTATTACTTTTCAACATTAAATTAAATTATGGTAGCAATGTGTAATAAGACATTTGGTCAACTGTGCTTCTGTCATTTTCTTTGTCCTGCCGATCGCATGGTAATACTAACATTCATTTGACTAATGCTACATTTTGAGTGAACATCATATTTACGATGTGTATGCATTTTTCGCACCCCCTGTAGATTATAGTGTCAAAATATTGGTGCATCCCATGGAATATAATGTAAAATAAAAACTATGAAAATTAGAATACTTTTGTGAATGTTTTGTCAAGATAGCTCTGAATTTGTTTTCACACCTGTGAGTTTTCAATATGTCATTTGTGAATACTATAGGTAAAGCTCCTAATAGATTGTGATAGTGCATACAATGCCATGTTCCTATAATTACTGTATTTTTTTTTTAGTTGGACTCTCACTCTGTCACCCAGACTAAAGTGCAGTGGCACACTCACAGTCATCCCAGCATTGACTGGCTGGGCTCCAGCAAATCAATCACTTCAGTCTTCCAAGTAGTTGGAACTTCAGGTGCACTCTACCATGCCGGGCTGATATTTTGATTTATTGTAGAGACTAAGTCTCGCCAAGGTGCCCGGGTTGGCCTCAAACCCTCAAGCTCAGGCAATCCATTCATCTCAGCCTACCAAAGTGGTGGGATTACAGGCTGAGCCACTAAGCCTGACCCACTCAAGAATGTTTTACATGATATATCCATCTTGTAGTATTTAACTCCAATGAAACACAAACTAAAATTTAATTAAAAATGCCCAAGGTTTATATCACATATAGAATATTTTTAAAAGTCCAATATATTTGATCCTGAGGAAGCCACAATAAAATGCCTAGAAGATTATGGCTTCTGACTACACATCCATTTAAATTAGAAATAAACAAACAAGTAATTACATTTTAAAATGTCAAAACTACAATTATAATATTAAAAACACTTGTGCTAAATAAAAGGCTTAAGGAAATTGCAAAGCAATTAAAATGCAAGAACAATTAAATCACTACAAAAACAGACACAGTATCACTTTTTTAAAACTTTAAGTTTATTAAAAACTAAGAACACTTTTAAAAATGGGATGATTTCTTAACTTAAGAAGCTTGAGCAATGGAGTAAAAATGGAAGGAAATGCTAAAAAGAAGACCAAAAATATTTAAAGAAGGAAATAAGAAAATGCAGGGTATGCTAATTTAAAAAATTGATTGAAAAGTTATTAATAAATAGACTGCCACATAAAACAATGATAATAATTTAAAAGCAAAAAAAGTTTATAAATAGCAGGGGGAAAGCTAGAGAGAAATTTGACACTTTTAAAATAATAAAATAAAATATTCAACAATTATGTGTCACTAAAATTTTCAAAGCAAAAGTAAAATAAAATATTTCTGGATAAAATATGAAGTGACCAGTCAGTGATCTGTGGTCAAACAGAAGTCCTTGATATCTGCAAGTCCTTCAAAATTTTAGTTTCTAGTATCTGACATTCAGAATATCACATCTTAACTTTCCAACAAACTCACTAGAGAATCCCAGTTTAATAATTTTGAATTCTGCCAGCTGCTCAAATGCATGGTACTTAACATTTCTGTCCTTGTCCTCCTTATTTTCGTACTTTCCTGAATAACCACTATTGTAGATATTTATGTTCATGTGCAAGCAACTATCTTATGATTTATTATTTGTCAAACATTTTTTTTGGCAAAACAGTAACAATGACTAAAATTCTATTTTCTAGATTTTATTTATCTATTACCAAGTAGTTTTTGCAAGACTGGTGAAAAATACACAACCATACTGGCTTTAAATTCACTTCAAAAACCTCAGGTGGAATTGTAATGCTGTCATTTCTTCTACATATCCCTAGTCATTATACTCCACTAAACATCAATATTCATACATTTTACATTCTAAATAAAATAAAAGGGTAAAAAGTGTGTACTCTTCTCTGATACACACTTCTGGCTAACTGCTTTTTTCTCAATTTACAAAGGAAACATAAGCAATCAGAAGAGCCTACTTTCTGTTAAATTGACTCTTAGACCACCAACTTTTCCTTTTCATCTTCCTACCTCAAAATGAGAGTTCAGTCTTCACACTTCTCTGCTCCATCTAGATTCACTTTCCAATTGCTATTATCTCATCAAGTCTTAAATAGCCTCTATATGCTGAAGATTACACAATTTCTGTCTCCAGACATTTTCCTAATTTCAGATACATGTCCAACTGCCTGCTAAACATTTTCATTTGGGCTCTTGTCTGATAAAACTAATGTAGCCAAAGACAACTTTTTATCTCCCTCCATATACTCTTCTACTTGACACACCTTTACTCCATTTTCTCAGTCTCAGTTATTTTCATTTTCATTTACACAGTTATCAGGACCCAAATCATGAAATTACTCTGTACTCTTTTCCCCTTTTTCTCACATACATGTTTAGTTCATTATGGAACTCTCCTGTTTCTTTCTATATATCTTGGGTCTGATCACTTCTCACTCGCCTTTACCACAACCACCATAATTCCTAGAAATTTATTTGCCCTTCCTGCATCCACTCTTGCTTTCTACCATATCATTTTTCCATACAGACCAGTGCATCCCTGCTCAAAATGTATTAATATTTCGATCTCAAAAGACAATCTAGTATCCTTACTAAGATCTGGAAATTAATAGCTGATGTGACTCTGTTTTTTCTGACTGATAGACTCACTTTTCTCTAACCACTCTGGCTTTTTTTTCTTGGTTCCTGGGAAAGTCCAAGAATCTTCTTCAAATATCACTTTGAGACTTCAAATTACTGTTACGATTTCATGGGTTCTTTCCTTAGATATAAGCTTTGCACTCCCTCCACTCAGATATCAGCTCATCTAAAGAGATACTTTGCTTCATTAGAAGTAATAACAGATGAGATGCAAAAATGTTTCAAGGGAAAAGTGATAGACTGAGCATCACGATTGCTAGAAAAAATATACAGTATAAAATTGCATATAGGTAGCAAAAAATATCATATCAAACATATTTGTTAATTACTTGGTGTTATTCTATTTTCCTCAGAACTTTTTTTCTATACTTGCCACAGTCATTGGAAAGATATTAAGAACATTCATTAAAACAAAAGGACACATGACTTCATTTATTTTGGAGAGATAATTATGTGTACAAAGTAGGTAAAACATCAATAATATCTCTAAAGAAGGAAAACAAGGATATTCAGAGAATCTTGTCAGAGCATCATTCAGAATATTATTGTCAATAGCATTTGAGAAGAACTGTATAATAAATCATTGTCTGGGAGGGTTTTTCTTGTCTACCTTCAAAGGTTTTAAATAGTGACACTGCATGTCTTTTAGAAAACTCCTTCATAAACTAATAAAGCATTTTGGCATGGAATAATTTTCCTGTAAAACCTTTTAAATTTTCTTTTCACTCTATTTTCACTAGTTTATGTATAATCCTTGCTCATTGATCCACTCAAAATGTTTTATCTCCATCAATAAGCATTCAATATTTGATGATGCTTTATATATTTGCTAAAAGTCTCACATCCACTTTTTTCTCTTGTAATCAGACATACAATTTACTGAATTGTTATAATTATCTGCTTATATTTAGAGTTTTGTCTTTTCCCAAAGTCATTCTTCTTTGCATAAGAAACAAATGCAAACAAATAGACAAATCCACACTATGTGTTCCTTAAAAATGTATTATGCCTTTATCCACTGATAGCAACTATTGATTGAAATATTATTGTCTCATATATTTGAGGACTGGCAGATAATTAAGTATCTCATGAAAAAAAGTAATTGTTTCATTTGTTCAGAAAACTTTTGAGTTCTAAATTAATAGTTCCTATATAATTGGAAGTTGTACTTTTCTTATGAAAGGAAAGGAAATTTACATTTGTACTTTGTTTCTGATGGTTCAATTTTAATATTATGAACTATGAGAAACATCAGATTAAAGAATATGTGAAGGAATGTCAGAAAAAACAATCAATTGATAAGAAAAGAATTAAATGTATCCTTTATTCAAATTTGCTATTTAATTCTGTAGCTGAAGTGGAATCATTTAGATTCAGTTTGGGTATTTCATCCCAAGAGGTCCCAACATACTTGTGTAGAATAGTACAAGAGATATCCCTGGATTTTTCAGTCCTTTTCATCATTCACAGAAAATATAATATTAAGTGGAATATTTGACTCTTTCAGAGGCCCAGTGTTTTGATGAAGAAGATGAAATGATGATGATGATGATGTGGTGATGAAGATGGTTTCTATACACACACACACACACACACACACACACACACACACAGACACACACACACATAAATTACCCAAATCTCAATGACTTCATGGTGTGATTTTTTTTTCTCGATTATATAATAATTTAGTGCTAATTAGAAACTCAGTTTGGCATATATCCTCTAAATGTTGACCTAAAAATTTATTTTCCATCCATCTTTGATTCTGCTTTACTAACCACCTAGCTGAAGAAGTACTTGAGGCTAGAACAAGGTATTTTTAAAGACCAAGTCTGTAAGTGTATTATATCAATTGCAAGCACGTAACAGTGAGCTAATCCCAGTTATAAAGCTCCAATGTAAATGAAGATGAGGCTGTAAGATAATTTTGTTCTGTGCATTTGGAAGAAGAATGGGGAAAGTAATCTAGGCAGGATTTTCCAAAAGACAGAGAAATGGGCAATACTACATTCATTACTATTAGTTTGCCCTTTTATATCTCATACTTAGAAATAAAAAATTCAATTTTCACTTGAAAAATAAAAGTTTTATGTTTCTATTATCGTCTGGGTGAAGGTGTAGGATATTGAACCGAATAATGTCACTTTAAACACAAAAAGTAAAAAATTAGAGAATGACAAAGTGTTTTTGTTCCCCTTTAGCTGCAATTATTTTTTTCTTCTTATAAATTTGGAGTCATAGAAGAATGATGAGCTTCCTGAATATTGTTCTCAATTAAGATCTACACTATTTTTCTAATTTATTTACATTTTTCTTATCATGCTGACATTTTCTAGGCTATTTTCTTGGGAAGATGTTGAAAGCATTAGTTCAATTACAAAATATTGCTTGTGAAACCAACAGAAAATTTTTTATTTTTTTTTTTGTTTGTTTGTTTGTTTGAGTTGGAGTCTCACTTTGCTGCCCAGGCTGGAGTGCAGTGGCACACTCACAGCCACCGCAACCTTGACCTGCCCGGCTCAGATGATCCTTCCGCCTCAACCTTCCTAGTAGCTAGAACTTTAGGCACATGCCACCACGCCCGGTGAAGCTTTTTTTCTTTATTGTAGAGATGAGGTCTCACCAAGTTGCCCAGACTGGTCTTAAATCTATGGGCTCCAACTCATTAAAATATCTATGATACAAAAGAACTGTTTTATATATCTGTAAATATTTCTAACTATTTTAAAATCATGATCACTTAACAAAATAAAACTTCTTTATAATTATTGTACACCGCACACCCTAGGGTGTTTACCAAAGTGTCACACCATTGAGTGAGGGTGAAATCTTTTAACAGTTTCTAAGGAACAAAATATGGCAAAGGTGATGAGATGTTTTTGGTCAGGTTACTGACGTGAGACTCACTATTAGCACACTGGAATGAAAGAGTCCCTTGCTGGCTTTGACATAGTATGCTGCCATATGAAACAGGGCTTGTGAAAGGACCACAAGACTGAAAGTCATAGGTAGCCTCAAGGATTGAGAATGTGCTCCACCTGTAACCAGCAAAAACATTCCCCTATAGCCTCAAGGAGATAAATTATGTCAACTGCTGGAATGATATTGGAAGCAGATTCTTGCCAGTTCAGCCTACAGTGAAGAATGCAGCCCAGCCAACATCTTGATTGAAACATTGTAAGGCCTCAAACTCAATAATATAATAATTATTAGACTGCATTGGCAGAGGACCCAGTTAAACTGAGTGTGGATTTCAGCTAAGCAGGATGTGGACTCCTGTTATCTCCTAGTATCTGTAAGATAAACAATTATGTTTGCTTACACTTCTGAGCGTGTGGTAATTTGTTACAAATAATAATTTAAAAAATCGAATGCTATATTTTCCATATTATTTTTAAATACTATTTTATAATGATCTCAGCTTATTATATACAATCATGAATTCCTTATTACCTTTATGCCATTTTGCTACACTTGATTATGTTTTATTAGAAAATACAAACATTAGGCAGTATTATTACTTCAAGTTAACATATGTGCTAGAAAAATGGTTTCTTAAAATATGAATATAAAGTATGAAAAGAACCCCATCTCTTACATAGATTTTTTAAAATAAACAATTAAAAATATATATTTGCTTAAAATAAGGGTTTTCATACTGTTGATATTCTAAAAATGATTTCTTCTCTGACATGGACACTAATCAAATGGGTGTGAGAATGAGGAAGAATAGTATAAACATATACCTCTCATACTCAGAAATTATGTATTGTCAAGCACAAAGGGAAGATTTAAGTTCATTCAAATTATACGTTATTTATTATAGACTGTGTAAACTCTATAGAGATTTTAATCTCTTGAACAAAGTTGTGCTAACTATATCAATTAATAATCTAATAATTATTGGACTATATTGTTTATCTTTTTTGCTGTGAATTTAAAGTGTGCAAAAATTTAGCAATTTTTCCCCCTGGGAATAAGAGAATGATTTTCTAGGACAGATTTAGTGGTCTCCCTTTAAATGCAATTGTATCAGAGCGAGCTCCCTACTATCTTTCTAGGCTTCCTGCTCCTGTTGTGACAGTCACTGCTGGCCCTAATCTTATTGTTAATGTCAAAGACCAGGCGTGAAAGCCTCAGACAAGATAGGCCCCGGTGAATGACAGAGTAATCAGTCTGAAAACGAACTGGCTCATCCATAAAGGATCAGACGCTAGAAAGTCGCTATCAGCATGTTCACATGTTTGCTTCTTTTCTCATTCTGATGGCAGCTAGATCATTTATTGTTGTATCCTTATGTCAAAGAGTATTTGAAATTCGTGTTATTCTAATACTCTAAACCAAACTGAATAAAAATGTTGTATATGTCAGTAGTATCAATATATAAAATTCAAAATACCTGAGTGCATTCTGTGAAAATAATTTTAAAATATGTTATTTTACAAACCATCCAAAGAATGTCTTGTCATCTCATACTCTGCTTTCTAAAATACAATATTGAATAGTTTCTGTTCAAATAACAAAGGCATGTAAACTTTTTTATGTCTTTATGATTTCAATTTTATTTGACAAATATGTATATTTTAAGTGATGAAGTAATATTTTTATTTTATGTTCCAAAGACAGGTATACATTAGTCAACTTAATATATTGTACATGCCGTCATTTCTAAGAACATTAAGAAAATTCATGAAGTAATATTTTATTTCTGTAAAATATTTTATAATACGTATTTTAAAAAGTATGACAACATTTACATGTCTGGCCCAGGGAAAAAGGCATCTTAAGTTTGGACAACCATTAAGCAATAGACATGCATCTCTGTGTGTAAAAATATTACAAAGCTACAATAATAATAATTGTATACATTTTAACTATTTTTCCATTGGTTTGTTGTCATAAACTTGAAGGTGTCATGTGGTTAAGTCAATAATTTTCTTTTTATTCATAGCAAATTGTCAGAAAATTTTCTTGAGAAAACTGGAGTAATTATAGTGAAATTTACTTAATCACTGAGATTTCCAACAATTGGTGATTTTTGTCACTAATTGAATATGAGAATTATTATTTGTGAATAGTTATATTTTAATATAAATAAATAGTTCAATAATGCTTTACAAAATTCATTGGCATACTAAAAGTTATCTGAGTACATTTTTATAGACAAAATTCAATTATTTATGGCATATTCTCAGATATATGCTACCATTTCTACTTTCTAATTTTATTTTATTTCTATAATTGAATTGTAAAAGATATTGTGTGTGTGTGTGTGTGTGTGTGTGTGTGTGTGTGTGTGTGTGTGTATTCTGGACAAAAATCCCTTATAAGACATATGTGTGTGTGTGTGTGTGTGTGTGTGTGTGTGTGTGTGTATAATTTGCAAATATTTTTATTAGTTCTTACAGATTTTTGTTTGTTTTTGTGGAGTCACGGGTCTTCTATACATAAAATCAGGTGGTCTGTAAACAGGAATAATTTTACTTCTTCCTTTCTAATTTGCATTTTTAAAATATTTTTTCTCTCCTAATTCCTCTGGCTAGGACTTCCAGTGCTATGTTGAATGAAAGTGATGAGAGTGAGCATCCTTGTTGCTTCCCAGATCATAGAGAAAAAGCTTTCAGGTGTTTTTCCTGTATAAGGTTAGTTATGAACTTTCCATACATGTTCTTTATTATGTTGAGGTCTATTTCCTCTATTTCTAGTTTCCTGAGAGTTTTTATCATGAAAGGGTGGGGTTGAATTTTGTCAAATAATTTGTCTGTATCTTGAAACGGTCATGTCATTTTTGCCCTTTTTAAAAAATGTAGTGGATCACATTAGCTAATTTTCACATATTGACCCATAGTTGCAATCCAGGGGTAAATGTCACTTGATCATGGAGAATGATCCCTTTAATATGCTCTCGATTTTAGTTTGCTGCAGCAATAGTTCTGGTGTTTGAGATGTGGGTGTGCAGTCTGGAAACAGACTCCAGAGTGTAGATTAAGCAGCTCCTGGGTCTGTTGTGCAGGTGAATGCTCATGGTGGCTGAGCTGTTGTCCAAAGTATAGGTATGCATAGAGACTTGGCTGCCTCCTGGGTGTGAACTAGCTTTCTGTGGTGATGGCGTTGGTGTGATGGGAGTGGGCACAGGAGAGCCACGGAGCTAGAATTCCAGAGTGTAGACACTCATGGTTCCAGCCAGGGGGCTCAGGAGCCAGGGGTACATGCAGGGTTGGGAAAAATAATGACTCAGGTCTAGAGTGACACACAGCAGAGGATGCTTCTTGTGGGAGAGCGGAGTGTGCAGTCACATCTTCCTTTTTGGAGTTTCCTGGCAGAAACTTATGTTAGTTACCTCAGAGACGAAACATGCTGGTATCCTCGCGGTGCAGGCTGCTGGGACTGGAATGGCTTATATCCTGTGGCTAATCCATAGCTTTTGCCTTCCTTCTTTGCTCCTACTTTCTCAAGCATGTGGATCTCACCAGTGATCCTTTTTGTGTGAATAATCATTGTATTTTTGTGTCCATCTTGTTGCTACAGATTTTTTAATGGACATATATATTCATAGAGAAATGAAGGCTCCATCGTGTTGGTATCAAAGAGAGATGTTGAGTCTCTTTTCCTCCATCTCCCCAAATTACTGATTGTATATTATCTATGGACTCAACAGAGAGATGGCAGTGGTATTCAGTGAAAATCATGCTGGGCTCCGTGGCTCAGCCTGTAATCCCGCGCCTTTGGGAGGCTGAGGTGAGTGGATTGCCTGAGCCCGCGAGTTCGAGACCCGCCTGGGCGGCAAGATCTCATCTCTACAATAAATCAAAAAATCAGCCGGGCGTGGTAGCGCATACCTGTAATTCCGGCTACTTGGAAGGCTGAGGAGGAAGGATCGCTGGAGCCCAGCAGGTCGAGGCTGCAGTGGCCGGGAGCGGCCACTGCACTCCAGTCCGGGCGACAGAGTGAGACTCCAACTCAAAAAAAAAAAAAATTAAAAATAAAAATTAAAAAAAAAAGAAAAATTATTTAAAGTGAAAGAACGATTCAATCTACACAATTAGTAACTTTCATTAATATTATCAAAGAAATATTATTGCTTCACTTTTTCCTTTTCTTTTAACCTGAATTTACTGAACACTTCATTGAGTGTGGTACTTTAGAGGTGTTATTGATGTAGCAATTTACAAAACAGATATCGTTCATTCTTCCTTGCAATTTCTAATCTGGTAGGGTAAAGTAGAAAATTGCAGGGAAGAATCTAATAAATAAGAAGGATAATCTCAAATGACTATAAATATAAAATAAATATAAAAAGGAAAAAGGAGTAAAGCGTGGGTTGATCACTTGACTACTCTGCTTACATAGCAGAAGATTTGAAATTTGAGATGACAATTTTCATTTGAAACTTGAATGTTGAAAAGGAAAAAACTATATGATGACATAGAACTTGTGTGAAATGCAATATGATTGGGGAAAAGTAATCTAAAAGTATGTTTAGAGCAGTATCAGTCAACTTACATTCTAATTCTAAAATAAATATCTAAGTATACAATCTAAGAAGACTATTAGACTTTCCAAAATTATATTCAACTGTGTGTGTGTGTGTGTGTGTGTGTGTGTGGGTGTGTGTGTGTGTGTGCGTAGGTGTGTGTATAAAGGGGGGTGAAGAGAAATAAGGGAGAGGGAGAAGAAAGGTAGGAAAGAAAAAAAAGCACCTAAGAGAGACTCTGGTGCTTATAAATTAACATTCTGTTGTTTCTGTACCTTATTTTACCCAATTATCTATGAGATCTAAGGCCCAATAACTGCTATCAGAATACTTCCTACTCATTGTATATTCCAAAAAGAGACAAGAGACAAACAACAACAACAACAAAAAGATAAAAACAAAAAAATCTCTGGGCCAAATTTAATTGTCTGTTATTTTTATATTACTAGCTTATATAGTTATATAACTCATCATATTTGTTAATGTGTTAAAACAGTTAATCATTTAATAGTTAAATTTGTTACTGAGTGTTTTTGACACAAACATGTAAGTTTAACATCTCTTAATAATTTTTGCTGTTAATTATGCTTTTTTTTGTCCTATCAAGTGTTACTGTTGTTTGTTTTGACAGAGAACTGGGAAAGTCAGAGAGGTGATAATACTTGGAGAATTTAAGCATGCCATCTGTTTGGATGAGGAAGCAAATAATCACTAACACTGGGAGCTTCAACACTCTGGGCAAAACTGGATGCATATTTATTTTCTTTTCAGAAAATAACACTTTTTGTTTGTAATTTTTTACAATTAGTTAACTTAAGAGCATTTTTTTCCAAAAAATGAGGTTTTTTAAATGGAAAAATATATATATCTACAGTACATGTACAATTGTATTTGATAAACTATTTTCCCTAAGAAATATGACAATTTGTTCAACTATATGTGAAAAAAAAGCCAAAATGTAAACTGTCGTGTTGAGAGACTTAATTAAGGAAAATGTATACCATTTTAATTGCTACTGATCTCATATTATTTTTATCTTAATTAATTACCTTTGCTTTGGGCAAAATAAAAAGAACTGAAGTGAGGGGAAGAAGAATTTATCAAATTCCAGTTAAGTAACTTGCTTGTGACTCTTGTAAGTTGTATTTGAATGAGGAAAATAAATCCTTTGGTTAACCTCAGGTTTGAAGTTATGTTTCGATAACTGATTAATTATATCTTTAACTATATTTTATCAGTGAGAAAATTTGAATCATTTTTAAAGGATGAGTGGTAAGTTGGCAAATTCTGTCACCTTTATTGGTAATGGGGGTGGTTATTTTATAAAAAGTATTCACAAGTATTTTAACTAGGGCTTTAATCATTTTTTCACCCAAATTGACCAGTATGAGTTTAACTATTTTTCCATTTTTCTTACTGACAAAGTAATGATGTAATCAGAAAGACAAGCAATATATGTAATGCAAATAATTTATAATTAACTCTAGGCATTTTATATGTTGTTAAATTCTCTAGTAAATATAGCAAACTCATAATTTCTTGTGTGAGATGACTGAAACTATTGCATAATTTGTCAATTATTTATTATCTAGTTCATATGAAAATAAGATAGCAAGGTCTGTAAATCCAGTAAGGCTAGAGGGTACCATAGAAAGCAATTTAATGTAGGAGAAAAAGGGTAAAATTAAAATGAAGGCAGTTCTTTCTGGATAGGGATTAATCTATTAATTGACTGTATGAATTTGAAGATTTTTTTTCCAACAAAAAAGTTAAATAAACTTGTTTAATCAACAATCCCAAAGAATTCCATGCTGCTGTCTGTGGAGCAGATGGCTGTCCTGCTGCCCACCCTGCTGCTTCTGCTGCCACCTTGTCCTTTAGCAGCTGTGATGACTAGAAAATAAATCCCTCTATTGCCTACATGATGTGTCCACCACTGCAGCCAAATATTTAGAAAGTAACTTTTTTTGTACCTTCGAAGAAGTGAGAAATGCAAACAATGTTAAAGGTAAGCACACTATAATATTTCCAGAATTTCTTCAGAAAATTCTGAAATTTGGATAACAGAGTAATGAATGTCTTCACTGTTTTTGTTTGTTTGTTTGTTGTTTTTTATGTCATCTCTTTCATTCCTAGTTTGCTTTCCAGGTTGTCTCTACCACAGGTAGAGCTTGATTTTTTTTTTCCTTTAAAAATCACCTCGATGGGAAATACGTTGTGAAATTAATATAACAGAATAAGGAAGATCATTAGTAGTTGGTCCAAATGTCCCTAAAAATATTTATTTTTATAATACATTAATGATTCAGTTATATTCAAACCAGTTTATTATATATGTCTAACTTATTATTAAATAAATTAAGTTCTTGCTCAGTTACGAGAATAAGATATCTGTTATTCCTTAATTTGGCTTAATCTTATTGAAAAGAAAATTATATCTGAAAATCTTGATTAAAATGACAATGATAGTCCAATATAGATTTAATATGAAAGACATGTATATTTGTCTTTCTGAATTCCCCCCAGAGAACAATAACCAGTTTTTATGATTGAGAAATGGTCCTATTAATTATGTAGCTATCTCAATTTTATTTTCCAAAATTTGTCACAAGAATCATATTAAAACAAGTAGGCCAATGCTTCTTTTGATCTAAAATGTTGATATTTAGCTTATAAAGGAATATTGAAATTTTGAATATTTATTATAATTTAGGTATAAATTTGTAGCTGACCCTCAAGTTCCCTGTAAAAGGTATAACAATAAAACAGTAGCAAACAAGTAAAAAGTAACTCATTATATATTTATATGTAAATATATTTATATATTTTATGCATTTTACATATATTTTTTCATAAATGTATACATTTTTTCATATTTAAAATTTTTCAAAATTCTAAAAACCTGAATTGCAAAATAAATTTAAAGCCAAAGCTGTGAGCAGGAGTTGAGTAGCTATTATCTTAGCTGCTCTCTATATCTATTTTAATACTTTCTAATTATTGAGGAAAGGACAAAAATTGCACTCATTAGATAGCAATTGCAGCCACTCCAGACTTAAAAGCTACTAGAATTTACCAATGGCAAAGAAAACATTCTCTTAAAGACACCACCAAAAAGTAATAAAGATAATCATCTTGGGAGATATCTATTACAGGTCATACTGAAGAAATATACAAGTAAAATAGAAAAGCATAAATACAGACATGGAAATATAAACATGTAAACAAAAGTATGAGATCAAGGGTTGGTGAAAAAAGTTAAAAGCTAAAACAAAATGAAGCAAATAAGTTATAAATAGAGATAAGAAATTTTTTTAAAAATCAGTTAAGTTACTGAAAATTAAATATAAATTTTATGAGATTATATATAAAAAAATATATATATACACACACACACATATATGTATATATACACACACAGAGTGAGAGACAGAGATTTAGACATATATATCTTGAAAGATAGTTTTAAAAGCAAATAAATTAGAAATATGGGGAATTTAATATTTTACTTTTTTTATTATTTTAAAAAACAACAATGAAGAATATTTTAAAATTGAAAAGACATTCAGATAGAAAATAAATAATTGCAAACAAGACCAAAACATAATATTAAAATACAGACTATTAAACAGGAAACATTTTTTTAAAAAATCCATAATAATAAATGTATAAAGCATATACTTCTCTGCAATAATAGAAAATAAAGCTACAGTTGACTTTTAATCAGTAACTATAAAGGATAGTGTCAAAGAACTAAGAAGAAATTCTTGGCAATCTAAAATATTTCACCTAGCTAACCTTATTCAAAATGCTTTATAAAGTAATTATGAGTAGAAAATGAAACTTAATTAAAAGTCTAGATTTCATGTTTGTGAACAAGAAACAGAAAGGACCAGAGGAAAATTAAAGTTATTTTAAATTTCTAGTCAAATTGAGAAGGTAACAAATAAATTTAGAATTTGATAAGATAGCATGATGTTAAATGCATACAGCAAGAAATACAGGCAATTCAGGAATAGTATTAAGATTCAAAGCCATAAGGAGGCCGAAATAAGTGGATGAATGTCTCAACTTTGATTCAGTGGAATTACAGTTGTATTTTCCGGCAAAATCATTCCTCCCTTTGAAACTAAGCAGGGCATAAGTTCCTGGGATAAGAAGTAAAATTTTGCTGTTAGATCACTCCCATTTTTATACTTTGAGTTGTTTACCCATGAATTTGGCTTTAGGAGAAACAGTATCATATACTGGAAGCTGATTTATAGCAAATACTACTTCCTGGAAGACAGTGTTCCAGCACTACAAGACATTGCTGCCTAGCTGGCAACTGTAAATGAGCCTTCAAAAGGCTACTCTATCATTCTCTCAAGTCAGCTGTTTTAAAATGTGGGGAAACACAAAAAGATAAGACCAGCTAATTCCATGAACATGGATCCATTTTGCCATACTTCACTTGCTGTGAAGTGATTATCTTGATCAGAAACAGTGCTGTGTGAAACACATGATGGGTGATGAAGAATTAAGTAGCTTTGACAGATACTAGCTTTGACAGAAGCAGTCCATGAAGGAAAAGCGAATCCCATATCCAGGGTAAGTGTCTAGTCCAGTAAGACACATACAGAATGGAATAACAAACACTGAACACTACAAAAGCTAGGATGGAGAAAGGAGGGTGATGACTGAAAAATTATCTGTTGGGTATAATGTCCACTGTTTGGGTAATGGGTACACTAAAGACACAGACTTTACTACTATGCAGTACATGCATATAAAAAATAGGCACTTGGGCCCCCTAATATACAATTTAAAAAGCAAACAAACTAACAAAAAAACTCACCTTCAAGAGGCTAGCTGATCACATTAGGGAATGGTCCTATATCAGAGAATCAGTGTTGGTCTCAGTTTCTGGTAGAGTGAGCACTCAGCAGTGACTATAGCATGGTCAGCCTTGGGAATTAGAAGTATATTTTACTGAACCCATTCATAGCCTTTGTCCTTGCTACCATGAACACTTTGTTCATGAGTTCTCTGGGTTTTGCCAGCAGTTGGGGAAGAAATCCTACTTGTACACAAAATGGGTCATGTTATCCACTTGATTATTAAAATCTCCCTCTACTGGGGACACTCTTTGGTGAACATTCACATGGTGCACAAAACGTCTTCTTAACACCATGCTGAAAGTCGGATTTTTTCAGATGTAATCAATTTAAGATGAGGCTGCACTAGATTAGAGTAGATCCTATTCTAAACACTAGAGTCTTTATAAAAAGAAAAAACAGGGACAGACAGAGAGGGAAGAAAGATATGACACTGGAAGCAAAGAGATATATAGCAACAAGCCAAGAAATGAAGATATACAGCAACAAGACAAGAAATGCCACGGGTTTTCAGCAACTACTAGATCTAAGACAAGGACAGAATGTACTCTTCCCTAGAGCAATCAGAGAGAACATGGGCCTGCCAAAACCTTGATGAGATATCTGACCTCCAGAACTGTAAATAAACATATTTCTGTTGTTTTAAGTCCCTCAGTTTATGGTAATTTGTTACAGCAGCCCTAAAAAAAACTAATACAACTGAAAGCTTATATTAATTTAAACTTTATTTATTAATTCTTTGGTTACCCTGAAATACAGTTTAAACTGTCATTTATATAATTGATTCTTGATTTGCATATATCAGTATTTATAGTGATGAATTGATACCCTAATAACCACCAATAGTGTACAGATAAGTAGATGTAGATGATATGCAAATAAATAGATAGATAATAAACAGACATTGTGGACATTGTGTGTGTGTGTGTTTAAAAAATTCCAGGCCAAACTCGATGGCTCAGCCTGTAATCGCAGCACTTTGGGAGGCTGAGGCTAGTAGATTGCCTGAGCCTGCGGGTTAAAGATCAGCCCAGGCAATTTGGTGAGACCTTGTCTCTACAATACATAAAAAATTAGTGGGGCGTGATAGCACGTGCCCATAGTTCTAACTGGTCGGAAGGCTGAGGCAGAATGGTAGAATGATCACCCGAGCCCAGCAGGTTGACACTGGGGTGGTAGAGTGAGCCCTGAGCAGTCACTGCATTCCAACCTGGGCAACAGAGTAAGACTCCAACTGAAAAAAAAAAAAAAAATTCCAGCTACAATTCTCCATAATTTAATATGCCCATCCCATGTTTGACCAAAAGCAGCTCATTCAAAGTTGCTCCTGTGTCCTTTCGATATATTCCTAAGCATGTTAAATAGTATCCCTACTGTTGAGCAAAATAAAAGGTCTGGGTTTTCTCTATGCATTTTGTTTGTTTTGCTCCTGACATAGAATCACCTATTTTTACAATTATACTTGCTTCCTTTCAGTAGAGAATGGCATTTAGTTATAAAAATTTTGCTGCTACAAGTGTTCATGACTATTGAATTCTTATTGCTTTTGTATCTTTCAGTACTACAAAAATGTGTGTTTGTGAATGCATGAGTAGATGTGTTTGTGTGTATATGACTATGCATATATATTCATATATATAGTGATATATTTAATCACTAGAGAATATAACTGAATATCTATGTTGCCCATTCAGTTGTAAGGTTACTATATTGAATTACTGAAATTATATTCTCTTTTTTTTATACTTGTACCTCTTTTCTGTTTCCTAACATTTTAATCTCTATATGTTATATCATATATTAGGGTTTTTCAGAAGAGATTTTCAAAACTGAAATTTTTGCTTTAGAGAAAATACATATATGATTTTAATAGATATTGCTAAATGTTCCTAAATAAAAATCTTATCCTTTTGTATGTGTACAAACATATCTCTAGGGTATATTGTTAAACTTAATTTTTGATAGATTGGAGACTGTGTCATTGTGAATTGTGAATATGCCTTTTCTGATCATGAGTGATATTGATCATTTACCACATAGACACAGAGAGTCATTTGCACTGATTTGCCTGATAAATAATGATTTATAAGTATTTTTATTTTATGTTTTTTCTTGAATTTTTAGTATTATATTATACATTCAGATATTAGTTATCTGCATGTAATAATATTAGAGCACCTTTTATTTTGTGTCATGTTTGTTTTGTTTTTAGTATGCAATTTGTCTTTTGAGTTTTCTAATGAGCACATCAGTATCTTTAAAGCAATAACACTGAATATTTTTATAACATTAAAATATATAACAATGGGTTATATTTTTCTATGTAATGTTAAAATGCATTTTGAATCTTCAAAATGGAAAATTGTATGCTCAATGTAATACACTCATTTGATATAAATGTTTTAATGTAAATTATCAGAAAATCAGTTCTCTTTGAAATCAAACTTTGAATACTCTTGAGCTAGAGGATTTTGTTTGTTTCTTTGTTTGTTTGTCTTTTATATCAAGTCTTCTCCATAAATAGAAAATGAGAAAATGCATGACTCTGTATCAGGTTTCTATAGCTATTTTAACAAATCACATGTTTAGTTGCTTAAATCAGAACTAATGTATTATTTTACGTTTCTATAGAAGTACAATAGAGGTTCTGCTGGCCCAAAGGCAAATTGTAGACACTTCTTCCCAGATACTCTGGAAGAAAATCTATTTTCTTGCCTTTTCCAGCTTCTAACAGTTTCCAGTGTTACTTGGCTTGTGGCTTTCTTACTCCATCTTCCAAACCAGCAGTGCTGAATCTCTCTGACGATTCTCTCACCATCACATCTCCCACTGACCAGAGTTAGGAAAGTTTCTTCACTCATGAGAACTTATGTGATTAGTTTAATCTCATAATTAGTGCACTTTATCTTTTGAGTTATATATATCCTCCAAATTCTTCCTGTGCAATAAAAGGAGAAATTCTAAATATAAGTAAAGCATCTATGTAACTAAATCATCATGTTCTCTTATAACTTTTTTTCTACCAGATATCTGCATCGTAGTAACTTTTTATCTCATTGTTATGACTTTTTCTGTAATTTTTAAAAGTATTTTACAATTTATATTATGCAATATGTTTAACTGCATTACATATACAATGCATTCAGTTAAATGTACTTTTGGAGTGTAATTGTCTAAGTGCTTATGATATTGTTTTCTCTTCTCAGCATGACCGATTTAAATCTGACTTAATGGATGACTTCACAGTTTCGACAGAAGTTGTTGGTTTTTTTAATTTCAAACTAGATACTACAAAATACATTTAGAAATTCTGGTTGAAGTTAATTTATTTTTCATTTAATTTACAAGTGCATGAGTCATAAATTATGTACCACTGCGACTTAATGCTCACAACACAGGAGTCCAATTATAAATGAAGAGTTAAAGTTATAAGCATCTTAAATTATTAAAAGATAGTTAGATGATGCAGGAAATCCAGAATTGGAAATTAGGTTTTTTATTGTTATTTGATTTGTTATCTCCAGCTTTAGGTGATTTTTAATCTTACATTCATTTCCAGTATTTAATATATTTTTTTAAATGGACAAGTTTTGGAGCAGTTGACAATCTGAATATAGAATATACATCTCTTTTTTTAAAATGTCAAGAAAATAAACTATCATCAGTTTAAATACAAAATGAGGAACATATAGATTGTTTATACAACTTGGTTATTATGAATAATCCTGCAATGAATATAGTTAATAATAATACATTACACATTGGAAACTTTTTTAAAATTTGTTTTTCTTTTTAATTTTTTTTTTTATTTTAAAGATATGGGGCATAATTCAGGGTTAGCTATACAAATGTTCATTATATAGGTACCCTTGTTGATGAGGTGTGCCTCCCCGGCAGTTTCTCACTACTGTCAATAATACCCCTGTTCTCCTCTAGCTAAATCCATCAGCAAGAAATATCCATCCTAAATATATATGCACCCAACACAGGAGCACATGGTTTTATAAAACAACTACTGAGAAAATTAAGAGAGGACTTTGACTCTCACACAATCATAGTTGGAGATGTAACTACTCCCCTAACAGTTTTAGATAGATCATCAAAGCAAAAAATCAGTAAGGAAATCTGGAACCTCAACTCAATGCTCAATCAAATGGATTTAGTAGACAACTACAGAACACTTCACCCAACATCTACAGGGTATGAATTCTACTCATCAGCATATGAAACATACTCCAAGATCGATCAAATTCTTGTGCATAAAGCAAGTGTGAACAAATTTTAAAAGATTGAAATAATACCATACATCTTCTCAGATCACAGTAAAATAAAAAATAAATATTGACACCAACAAGGTCTCCCAAAACCCTCAGACATGAACACTAAACAACATGCTGCTGAATGACTTCTGGGTCAACACAAAAATCAAGACAGAAATAAAAAGTTTCCTGGAAACAAACCAAAACAAAGACACATCATACCTGAATCTCTGGGATGCCATGAAAGCAATGTTAAGAGGAAACTTCATAGCATTGCATGCACAGATCAAGAAAACAGAAAGATCATAAGTAGACAGCCTCACATCACACCCAAAGAAGTTAAAGCCAAAATCACCTATATCCTAACTTCCACAGAATCCAGGTCATCAAGACAATCACAACTATAGGACACAGAAGACAAAAGTATCATAGAAAGGAACAAGATCAAAAGCTGATTCTTTGAAAGGATAAATAAGATTGAAGTTCCCCTGGCTAGATTGACTAAAAAAAGAGAAAGAAAGTCCAGATAAATACATTTAGAAATGCAAAAGGTGAAGTCACACTGACCCTGAGGAAATTAAAAAGATTATCAGAGATTTCTATAAAAATGTGGAAATAAACTAGAAAAGCTAAAGAAAATGATGCATTTCTGGCATCACACCACCTCCAAAGGTTGAAACAAGAAGAAAGTGAAACTGCAAACAAACCAATAACAATCCAGGAAATCAACTCAGTCATAAGAAATCTACCCACCAAAAAAAGCTCCAGTTCAAATGGCTTCCCAGCTGAATTCTATAAGACATACAAGAAGGAACTGATATCAATCTTATTGAAAATCTTCCAGGCAGTCGAGAAAGATGGAATTCTCCCCAACTCATTTTATGAAGTCAACATTATACTGATACTCAAACCTGGTAAACACTCAACAAGGAAGGAGCATTATAGGCCATAGATGCAAAAATTCTCAGCAAGATTCTAGCAAATCAGGTCCAGCAATGCATCTCAGGAGTTATCCCCCATGACCAAGTGAGTTTCATCCCTGGAATGCAGAGCTGTTTCAATTGTCACAAGACTATAAATGTAATTCAGCACATTAACAGGTGTAAAAAATTGACTCAGGAAAAGTCTTGGGGTACAAAATCAATGTGCTAAAAACAGTGCATTTTTATATACTAGCAAAATCATGCAGAGAACCAAATAAAAAACCAAATCTCATTCACAATAGCCACACACAAAAATGAAATACCTTGGCATCCACCTAACCAGAGAAGTGAACGATCTTTACAAAGAGAACGACAAAATGCTGCTGCAAAAAATCAAGGATGACACAAATGGAAGAACATTCCATGCTCATGGATTGAAAGAATCAATATTGTCAAGATGTCCTTCCTACCCAAGGCAATCTACAGATTCAAAGCAATGCCCATGAAATTACCAATAGCATTTTTCTCAGACCTGGAAACAGCAATACAAAATTTCACATGGAAACAAAAGAGAACACAAATAGTCAAAAACAATTCTAAGCAAAAGAAACAAAGCTGCAGGTTTCACATTTCCAGACTTTAATATTTACTACAAGGCTACAGTAACACAAACAGCCTGGTACTGGTATAAAAATAGACACATAGACTAATAGAACAGGACAGAGACTTCTGAAGCAAAAACTTAGTCTCTCAACCAACTCATCTATGATGAAGCCATCAATAACAACCTCTGTGGAAAGGAGACCATATTTAGCAAACGGTGCTGAGAAAATTGTCTGACCACATGCAGAAGAAAGAAACTAGTCCCTTACCTATCACTATATACAAAAATCAATTCTAAATGGATCAAAAAACCTAAACATTAAACCTCAGACTCTAAGAATACTAGAAAAAAACATAGGAAATACCTTTATGCACATTGGAGTAGGAAACAAATTTGTATTCAAGTCCAAAAGTGAATGCTATAAAAGCTAAGCTATAAAAGTGGGGCCTTATGAAACTGAAAAGTGTTTGCACAGCAAAATAAACCGTCATGAAAGTAAAGCGATAACCTACAGAAAGGGAAAAAATGGCAAATTATGTATCTGACAAAGATCTAAATCTACAAGGAACTCAAATAAAGTGAAAGGAAAGCAAACAAACAACCCCATTAAAAAGTGGGCAAAGAACATGAAGGGACACTTTTCAAAAGAAGACATACAAGCAGTCAACAGACACATGAAAAACTTCACAGACTCACTAATCATCAGAGAAACGCAATCAAAACTGCAATGAGATACCACCTAACTCCAGTAAGGATGGTCACCATTAATTTAAAAAAAAAAAAGATGCTGGTGAAGATGTGAAGAAAAGAGAATACTTATATGTGGTTAGTGGTAGTGCAAGATAGTTCAACCTCTACATGTCAGCAGTTGGGAGATTCCTTAAAGAACTAGAAATTAACCTTCTATATGATCCAGCAATCCTTCTCTTGGGAATGTACTGGAGGAAATCGTTCTACAAAAAAGACATCTGTGCACAAAGGTTTATTGTTGCACTATTCACTATAGCAAAAATATGAAATCAACACTACTGCCCATCGAGAGTGGACTGGTTAAAGAAAATGTGGTACATATACATCAAAGAATATTACACAGTCATAAAGAACACAATCATGAAATTTGCAGCAAATTGGATGGAGTTGGAGACCATCATACTACGTGATCACAGAAGCAGACAACTGAATACTGCATGATCTAACTCATAATCTGAACTTCAATCACATGAGTACAAGGGATGGATAGGCAGCTGCTGGACACTGCTATTGGAGGGAGAGAGAGCGAAGCAAAATATACCTGGTCTTATACCAACTGAAGGTTTAAACTTCACCTACATGCAGCCTACTTGTGTAGTTAACCCTTACTTGTACACCGCATCGCTATAATAAAATAAAACAATAAAAAATAAATGAAAGCAAAAGGCAGTTTTTCAAAACAAGCAAACAAAACAAATAAGTTAAATTGTGAGACAGTTACCTTTGATGTAGTAGTAAACAAGACACTGTGGTTCTGCAGACCCTGGCTGTTTTTTTTTGTTTTTTTTGTTTGTTTTTTTGAGCTGGAGTCTCACTCTGTCATCCAGACTGGAGTGCAGTGGCCGCTCCCGGCCACCGCAGCCTCAACCTGCTGGGCTCCGGCGATCCTGCCGCCTCAGCCTTCCAAGTAGCTGGAACTACAGGCACACACTACCACGCCCGGTTAATTTTTGATTTTTGTAGAGATGAGGTCTCGCCAAGTTGCCGAGGCGGGTCTCGGACCCGCAGACTCAGGCAATCCACTCACCTCGGTCTCCCAAAGCACTGAGATTACAGGCTGAGCCACTGAGCCCAGTCTAGTCCCTGGCTGTGCTGTCTCTTCTCTTTGGGAAATCACTTGAAGTGAAACAAACTGGGGCCTGCACTCTGTACTTCTCCATTAACCTTGTCCAAGTTTACAGCTAATGACACCACTAGAATGTGCACTTCAAGACCGAAATAAGAAAATGCCTTTATCTTAAAAATACAAATAATTAATACTATATGATATTTAAAGTGAAATTGTAGTAGCAGAGAGACAAAAAATAAATATATTAAATATATTTAAGGAAATTAAGGTAACTGTAAGTAATGTGATAAAACATTTAAAAATCATAAAATAGAATATAAATACTAATTGTGAAAAATTATACACAAAGTTTAGAAATAAATATATGTAATAAATAGCACCGTGAGCAATAAAGATGAACTTATTACTGAATTGAGAGGTATAGTTGAGTAAGGCAGAATAAAATTTAAAATTAATATGAGATATATTTTTGTAAAGATTAAGTTGAGCACGGGAAGAAAAGATTCTAATATCAGATATTGAAAGTCTCAAACAATTATTATTTTTTAAATGGAGAAACAATTAATTTAAAATTAAATACTCAAAATAAAATAATATCTTTATTTATATATAAAGTTTCAAATAAGACTTAAAGAAAAATGCTCTGACCATGATGAAATAAAACTTAAAACTTCAATTTTAATAAAAATATTTTTAAATTTTTCCTGAGATTAAAAAAAAATGTAAAAAAAAAGGTGATTATATTCAGAAAAAATAGGATAGAAAAAAATGGAATAATAATTTTATCCTTAAAAGTAAATAATTTGAAGTTAGAATTCTGTATTCTGTCTTATTTAAGTGTTATACATATTTTTGAGCATATTCAACCATTTATCTGCTGTAGAAACTTCCACATTGAAACATTTTAAATTAACTTGTCAAGCAAGAAGAGAAATAATACAAGAAGATTTTATGAGAGATATGGAAAAATATAGAAAACAAATTTCATTATAAAATTTACATCCTTAAAAAACCATACACACTGGAAAGAAATAAACAAACCCCGAGAACGTATGTGTCTAAATACACATCATATAAAATGTAAGCTACATCAGCATGAGGTGGCTGAAGTGTGAAGAGGACCAAAAAAAAAAAAAAAAAGAGTTTGTTAAAATATTGTTTGGTCTGGAAAAGACATATATGATTAAGTATACAATATTAATAATGTCATGGGTCTTAATATAAGGACTGTATTTTACAACAAATATAAAATGCATATCTTTTAAACTACAGATAATAACACAGGTAATAGAAAGAAGAGGAGAAACAGAAATATTAAAGACAAGAGAGAATGGTGCAATAAATTTAAAATAAAAATAATAAAAGGGAAAAAATAAATCCTAATATAATACATGTTCATTAATGTAAATAAATCATGCTCATTAATCCTAATCAGAATTAGAATTATACAAATGTAAAATGTTCATTTAAAAAAATAAGTAAGCCAAAAATAAATAATGAGATTTAAAATAACTGTATTAGAAATATATAGCCGGGCTCGGTGGCTCAGCCTGTAATCCCGTGCCTTTGGGAGGTTGAGGTGAGTGGATTGCCTGAGCCCGCGGGTTCGAGACCCGCCTGGGCAGCGAGACCTCATCTCTACAATAAACCAAAAAATTAGCCGGGCGTGGTAGCACGTGCCTGTAATTCCAGCTACTTGGAAGGCTGAGGCGGAAAGATCGCCGGAGCCCAGTAGGTTGAGGCTGCGGTGGCCGGGAGCGGCCACTGCGCTCCAGTCTGGGCGACAGAGTGAGACTCCAACTCAAAAAAAAAAAAAAGAAATATATAGAAAATTGTGAATGAAATACTAGGAAGAAATATTAACACATATGTGTGTATATATTTATAGTGTTTATATTTATTTATAATATAAGTATATGTATAAGGGGTACATGAGTTAATGTAAAAATAGAGAGATAGAAAATAATTAAATGTAGGCATAATAAAGAATAGAGAAAGAATATCTAACAATATGGTATCAATATATAAATGCAATGGTCAGAATTAATGAAAATTTGCAGGAGAATATTTTAAATTATTCATCTCACAAACTAACAAATTCACTAATAAGAACTAAGAAGTGATATTAAAAACTGAAACAAAAAAAGCTGCATAAATAGCATCATAAATTTAAAATAAATATCCAACAGATAAGTTTCTTTTTAAGCGTTGTGGATAAATATAATTTAAAGAAAAATATTCTCCCAGACCAGAAATCCTCTTCAGAAAGATAGCAGGGAAAGAAATCAGTTTTTATTATCAACAAAGCATTAAACCAGAATGTGATGTGTATCACAAGCCACCTTCTCAGAAACTGCAAAAACAGAAGGGAATCTTATTCCTTTATATGGCCAAGCAGATACAACTCATTACACATATATTTTTCTTCCAGATAAGTAATTACTACTCTCCAGGACAGAGGACTTGACAGCACCACTTGCTACTTCTAGTTTATCCTAAATTTACATGGTGGTTGATGTGGACATCTGTGTTATTTAATTGGCTTTATCCAGAGGAAAAACACACTTTTCATTTTTATTACAAGAAGTAGTTTTGCAACTTGGTGCAGGACACCCACAGGAGTTAGGCTCATACCATCCTACAAAAACTGGAAGACAAAAGTGCCATCCTCCTTGATATTTATAATTTAAAGAAATGGCACCCAGGTCCTTAAGAAACATGCCTAGGTTAAAAAGCTGATAAAAGTCCAATATGGATTTTTTAAAAAATTATGTACATTAAGAAGAAAAAATAAAGTACTTAGAATTACAAATTGTAAGTGCTGTAGGAATAAGAAGGGAAGAAGACTCTTTTCCCTTATTTTTCACATGCAGAATTGGTTTCTATTTTTAATTTTTATTTGTCCTTAACAGCATACCAATAATTTTTACACACGCAGAACATATATTAAGCCATGAAAAGTAATCTAAAATTTTTTCAACTAGCCAACATTATCTGGAGTACATTTTTTTCAAAATAATAAATTGTAGTGATGATTAATTAAAAAAGGATAACAGAAAATGCCCCACATATGTGAAAACTAAATTATGCAGTCTTAAATACTACCTGGGCTAAAAAAGAAAATATCATAGAGTTTAAAAAGTAAATTAAGAAAAGTTTTGAATTAATAGTGGAAAGTCTACACAGCAAAATTTGTGTGACCTACCTAAGGCAAAAGATAGATTAGTTTTAGATTTATTTAGAGAAACTTATTTAAGAAAAAAAATTAAATAAAAATGTTCATGTTTAAATGATAAAATGCTAAATTATACACAGATTAAAATGTCTTGAGCAACTTTAATATTTTCAAAAATCTAGATAAAAATGGCTAAATTTCTAAAGCATGCAAATGACAAATTCAGTATAATAAGAAATTAAGAAATTGAAAATAACTTTAAAAAATGAAATGGTAATAATAACTTTAATAATAATTATAAACCAGCCCAAATGATTTAACCAGGGGAATAGTAATAAACTTTTAGAAAATATATCATTACTGTTTACATAAATTGTTCATGAATATATAAGAAAAAGTGATGCTTTTTAGATGTTAGATTAAACTTTATTTACTCAGTCAGGTATGGTATTCACAGGTAAAACAAATAAAAAAGCTTTTTGTTGCCGTTATAATATGATACACATGATCAATTTCTAAGTTATTTACTAAAGTAATTCAACAGTGTAGTTTTTAAAGATAATTTCAAGTAGATCCAGATTTAATGAGACCTGGAGCATATGCAAGAACTTATTTTAAGAGAATAGACATTAAATCAAATCACAAATTTCAAAAAGCTGAAAAATACTATACTTTCAGTCTAGATTTTGACTTCTCCTAAGCTATTTACCATGTTTAAATTTTAGTATGACTAATAACTCATAAAAAGTACAGACTCTAATTTATGTATATAAACACATACATTGATATGCATATATGCGTATGCTTAGTCAAATACATTTTTAAAATTTCGTATCTGCCCATGTTTGTGTCACCAAATTACTTACACATTATATGAATTTGCTTATTAATGAATATGTTTAGACATTTTGTTACCTAACACTTTTATCTTCAGACATTTTTCTGTGTCAGCAGCAATCTAACATGGCACTTAATTTGGAATTGGTAGTTCTTCTCAGAACAAGTTGTGTCAGATATGTAAATTTGTTATCTGATACATTGCAATACATAAACATGAGATTTCACATGCAGACACACTGTTGTATATAGTCCTTGCTTTCTCCAAACAAAAAAAGAAACATACTACTTCCTTTCATTTTGTTATACAGTAAAAAATGGAGTATTTAAATTGTATGCACTGCAATATCAATTATATTTCTAAGAAAGATAACTTCTGCTTTGAAGATTTAGCAGTGTGAAGGTCTCTCCAACAATTTTATATCTCTAATGATAAAAATTTCTGTCCACAGTCTTCTTGCTTTGTGTATTTCAAATTATTCAGAGCTGGGTGACATAGGTCACAGGCATCACAAAAATATATCCTACTCACTTATGTCACCATCTTAAAAGAGGATAATCAGCAACAAATGAATGATACTTAGAAATAACAGCATCCACATGAATATGTCTATTAAATTCCAAATAAATATGATACCAGCAAAACTGGGTAATCAGTGAAAAATGTACATATAGTTATATACCATGAAGTATAAAATATTAGAAGAAATGAATAAGATATAAACACAAAAACATTTACACATAAACAAAAACAGATTTTAAAAGAACACTATTAACAAAAGTATATGTATTAACACAGTAAAATATTACCCATGTGTGGAAAATAAATAGAAATAGGAAAAGAAATTTAAAATAAATTGATACAAAAATATACTAGGCAAGGATAGTAATAATAAGTTTAATGATGTGGAACTTATGCTTTAAAAAAAAGGTCATTCTGAGTTCCTTAAAATAAATATTTATTGACACATAAATACATAAAAAAAGCTAAAGATTCTTTCAAAATATAAATGTGATAATATTGAATGTTTTCTTTGTTTTTTGATGAGATAAAAAATTTGTCAACTTACTTCTTCACAAAATATTATCCCATCTTGAACACAGTGAGGCAAACCCTCACAAAATGTAATGATTAATAATTCAAATTAATTTCAAATTATTCTGAATAGTCTATCCTGCACCTCATGGCATTTAAAGAAATTTTCTTCTCAAGTAGGAAAATGTTTCCTTGAGTTTAATTGATAATTTTGTACTAAAAAAGAATGATATTTGGTACATCAAATAGAATAGAATTTACATTTAAATTCTAAAATGTTATTTTGCAATTTTAGCTTCCTAAAGAATTTAGCAAATGATCCTTTGTAATAATATTTTATAGCTGCTCTACTGTGAATATAAATTTTATACTAATTTAAAACATAAAAATAAAAAATCATGACTTATGGTTTTGAACCCTGATTTGACACAATCTATGTAGTAAGCAGACATGAAGGTTTTGAAATGTTATCTGCAATGTGTGGTGGCATTTGCATGACATTGTACTCTGAAGTATCCTTTACAGTTATTGTCTTGATTTTAATACTTGAAAATTAGAAAAGGTATGAAATGTAGGTCAAAGTATTTTCATCCATGTATATTAAACCCATGAAAAATTCTACTTTAAAAAGATATAAAGAAACTAATTTACAATTTATAATCTTAATGACAAATTTGTACCTGAGTTTATTAAAATTTAGAATTGGAAAAGTCAAAAGCATTTTTTGAAAATCTTCTTACATAATTATACAAAAAAATTTTTTAAAAGCCTGTATGAGGACTAAAACTAAATAGTTCTTAATACCTAGTGGAAATATAAAAAAAATTTCTCACCATATCAAATTTGAAAGTTCAAATATAAACATATCCATTTGTATGACAAATTTGGATGTTTCTGTATACCTCATTATTGCATATGTCATCAAATCGATCTACTACTTAAATATAAAACATTATATTTATGCATTTTAACAAGACTTTTAATAGTAAAATGCACATTCACTAAAACCCAATATAATTTTTTGGAGTTATCAGTCAAATATCAAAAGTAATTTAAAGTATAATGACAAGTTACATTAAATAAATTAGATTCATTTTATATAAAAAATCTCTTCGCTATCTGTTTTAATATGTAGAGAGACATGAAAATAATTTGTTAGAAGAATCAACTCCCTTGATTATGGAGATTTAATCATGGGCCTTCTGCTAACTGCACAACTCAGAAAACCAGTAGCTTGGCTCAGTTCAAGAGTAAAGGTCTGAAAGGTTGGGGGTTCACTAATGTGAGTCTCGAAGTCCAAAATCTGGAGAACTTGAGGTTTTGACATCCAAGGTCAGGAGCAAAAGAGTGTCTGAACTCCAGAAGAGAGGGCAGATTTGCCATTTTTCTATCTTTTTAGTTTCTTGCAGGCCCTCCAAGAGATAGGATGACACCCACCCCCATTGAGGATAAGTCTACCTCATTCAGTTCACTGATTGGACTCATGTGTCAAACTCTTCCAGAATACCCTTGCATCTAATCAAAAGCAAAACCACCTGGGTTTCATTTTCAGCAGAAAAGGGACAGGCTCAGTGCTTACTCAAATATTGAGAATAAATAATGCTTTCCCAGTTATCTGAGTATCCCTTAATTCAGGCAAGTTGACACCTAAAATCAGCCATCATAAGTCTACCCCCTTTCAACCTGGCAACCATGTGTCTCCTTTAATTATACTTAATCTCCAAAGAAAGATAATAACAAGGTCATAGTTCCACCTAGGGTAATACAACTATTCTCTGTGTCCCTGAAAACACACTAATTCCTTCCCCAGAAGAGGAGGTAAGACCTTGAGTGATGTTTCCTACTCTCCTGAGAGTCCATAACTTAAATATCATAATATAAAATTAATAATACAAATTGTCCCTGATTTATGATGTTTCCCTTTGCAATTTTTAAATTTTATTTTAGGTAGGTGAGGAAGCAATATGCATCCAGTAGAAATTGTGCTTTGAATTTTGAATGTTGATCTTTTCCCAGGCTAGCAATAATTGGTGTGATACTCTCTTAGGTTGCTGGGCAGCTGCAGAGAGCCACAGCTCCTAGCCAGTCACAAGGTCATGTGAGTAAACAATTAACACTCTACAACATATTAAATGCATTTTGACTTAAGATAGTTTCAGTTTATGATGGGCTTATTGGGATATAACTCTATTGTAAGCTGAAGAGTATCAATACTTAAATGCTGGCATAAATTGAATAAATCTCAAAACATTAATACAAGGAAAAAGTGGAAAAAGGTATTTGCCTAATACACATATATTATAATTATGTTTATAAATATATATATGTATATATATTATTGTAACAAAGTAGGGAGGAACATACAATACTCAAAGCCTTCCTTTCAGTAACTGAAAGGAACTAGAAAGTAACTGGAAAGCCTTCTTTAATATTTTTGTCTGCTGTAAGCATCTTAGGAGGTCATTTTTTTTTTCATCAAGCAAAGAAATCCAAACCTTCATTCCTGAAGAAATCTGAGTCATTTGTAGTCCTCCCTGGATTGGGGTGTTGTAATTTCTCATTGACCCTAATCATAGGGCATGATAATACAAAGAGATACCTCAAGGAGTCTCTTGTACTCCAGACATACTCTTCATTATGGAGATACAATCAAATTTTCTCTTGGTAGTCTGGATCAATCACCTCAGCAATCACCATTACTTCCCCTTTAGCCTGTTGATTCAGACATGAGAAGTCCAAAGAGGCTAAGTGATAGTCTTAATTTTAGAGTTCAATGGAATCATTGTTGTGTCTTCTAATGGGAGAATTCCTCCCTCTGGAATTAAGACCTTTAGGTTAGCAAAACATAATGTGGGAAAAGGAAGCACAAATTTTCCTGGTAGGTCACTAGGGATAAAGGCAAATTGTACCACTTCCATATCTAACTGTTGATTCCTGGATCAGTAAATTCTGGCAATTAAACTTTTAAACATGTACTAGATATTGAATCTGACTCAGAGCATGTACAACCTCCTGGTGAATCTTGCTACAGTCTGCAAACTATTTTCACCTTGTTGGCACTGTAACTGAGTCTATAAAAGGTCATTCCGCCATTTTATCAAGCTAGCTGCTTCAGGACAATGAAGACCAGTGAATTTAATGAGCATAGGTCCATTGCTGCATTTGTCTGTGAAGTTCCTTGATAAGAAGCAATGCTCTGTGGAAGATCATAATAGTGGACGTCGTTCTGTAAGTCCAGAGATGGTAGTTTTGGCAGAAGCATTGCAAGCAGGGAAAGAAAATTCATATCCAGGGCAAATAAGAACAAAATCAATAAGAACAAAAACATGCTTCTTACATTATGGAAGTGATTCAATGCAATCAATCTGCCTCAACGTTGGTCTCTGCAGCTGGAAGACTGGGCACTCGGTGATGACTATATTCAAGTCAGTCTTGGTGAATGAAAGTTCATGCTTTTCAGCTCGTGCATAACCCCCATTTCTGCCACTATGGTCATTTTCTTCATAAGCCAATTGAATAATGACAAGAGTGACTGGGAAAAGAGATTGATTTCCATTCACACAATGGCTCATCTTATTCATTTGATTGTAAAAGACCTCCTCTACCGAGATCATATTTGGTGAGTATTTACATAAGATACAAATATCTCTATGTCTTTTGCCCACTTGGAGGGATCTATCTGCATATCTCGCCCTCAAATTTTTCACCATTAATTTTCCAGTCATGTTTCTTCCAAGTTCCTCGCCATCCTGTCAAACCATTTGCTACAGTTCATTAACTGGTATACAACTGTATGCCTAACAATTTCTTCTTCAAAACAAAGTGATCAACTAGGTGTACTGAGTGAAATTCTTCCCACTGAAAAGGTTTTCCTACACCACTGTCCTTCAGTAATGTCCAAGAAAGGGGCTGCAGTGTGGCAGCTATCCATTTTCAGGTGGCACCTACATATTGTGTAGAGCCATCTGTAAAATAGACCTGAGTCTTCTATTTCTCTCTCAATGGATCATAGAGTTCTCCTCAGGAAGCAATAGGTACAGACTGGAGGAGAGAAGGTAATGCAGCAGAAGTAGGAATCATGGGTATGTGATCTGCTTCTTCAAGTGACTTACATGTGCTTTCAGGTCCTGTTCACACATATACCACTTTCGTTTCTGATGGAGTACTGCTTTATGCCCAAATATATGGCTTTTGGGGTCTGATAATCATAGTCTTTGCACGTTTATGATATGCAGCTTAGGTCACATGGTAACTTGGTGGCCCATGGTCAAGTATTCAGTTTCTACTAAGGCCCAGTAGTAGACTAAGAACTGTTTCTCAAAACGAGAGTAGTTATTTGCAGATAATGTATTGAGCCAAAATCCTTAGAAGACTGGGCTGTGATTCTATAGGGATCTCCCAAAGTCTCCGGAAAGCATCCTTATCTACCACTGACACCTCAAGCACAATTTTAGCTCTTAGATCCTCTGGCCTCAGGGGCAGAGCAGTTTGAATAACAACCTGGACTTGCTGCAGAGTCTTCTCCTACACTGGACCCCTCCCAAAGCTAGCATTTTTTTTAATGGGCCAGAATAAGACACACAAATGAGAAATGTCTTGCCTTTAAATTTCAAATAAGCCCATGAGGCATTGTGCATCTTTCCTTTATCTTGTGATATCTTAACATGTCTCACACCAGGTGGTCCCCCAAATTTCACAGAGGTAGATGGATGCTTAATTTCAGTAAAATATATTCTCTTCCCTCTGACACACAAATGTCTTACTAACAAATCCGAAATGGTTTCTACTTCTCATTCTCTAGGCCTAGTCAGCAAAATGCCATCAATGTAACATACCAATGTGACATTATGAAAGGAAAAAATGACAAATATTTTCTTCAAACTAAATTATGACATAGCACTGGAGAATTATTATACCCCTGAGAAAAAAATAGTGAAGGTGTATTGCTGACCTTTCAACCTGAAAGCAAACTGCTTCTGGTTGGTCTTATTGACAGGCGTGGAGAAAAATGCATTTTCCACATCAATAGTTGCATACCAACTACAATGAGCTGTGTTAATTTGCTCAAGAAATGAAACCACGTCTAGCACAACAGCTGCAATTGGAGTCACCACTTGGTTAAGCTTACAATAATAATAATAATTCTCCAAGATCCATCTGTCTTCTGCACAGGCCAAATAGGATTAAGTGGAGATTTGATAGAAACCATCATCCTTGCATCTTTCAAAGTCCTTGATGGCAGTGTTCATTTCTGCAATTTCTCCAGGTATGTGGCATTTCTTTTGATTTACTCTTCTGTTAGAAAAATACAGTTCTAATGCCTTCCATTTCGCCTTTCTCACCATAGAAACCTTTGTTCTACAGGCTAGGAAATCAATGTGGGGATTCTGTCTAAGTATATATATTTCAGTTATGCATTCTAAATCAGAAAGTAATCACAGAATCGGCTTGGGGACACACTGGACTCACTATGAATTGGGCCTGAGTTAACACTCCAATGATCACCTGACTTCCATAACTCCTACTCTGACTGGTGGGCCACAGTGATGTTTCCAGTCTTCTGGAATCAATGTCGACTTAAAACCAATGTACAGTAGTCCCCAAAGGTTTAATTATTTCCTTTTTCCCAATGCACACTTTCCTGGATAAAGACTGAAAGTCCCTTTGGAGAAGGCTAGGAGAAAAATTAACAGTATGGATTTTCAATAGTGTACCAGGGTCTTAGGATACAACATTTGCTTTAAGTTTGTAAATACAAAAATTAAAATTAAAATAATCACTTGTATTAAACAATCATTCTTGAATTTTATCCTAAAGATAGACTCATGGTAATACATGTGTGTCTGTGCATATGTATTAAATTAAGTGTATTAACAACAAATATATAGGAACTAAATATCTATTAATACAAGAATAAATATACTTTGGAAAATATACTCATTAGAATGCTACTTGGCTATTAAAATGATGAAATGGGTCTGGTACAGTGGCTCACATTTGTAATTACAGTACTTTGGAAATTTGAGGCAATGGGATCACTCAAGGGCAGGAGCTCAAGACCAGCCTGGGCAACATAGCAAGTCCTCAACCCTATAAAAAACATAAAATAAATAAATAAATAAGCTGGGTGTGGTGGCATGTTCCTCTAGTCCTAGCTAATAAGGAGACTGAGGTGGGAAGATCATCCGAACCCAGGAGTTTGAGGCTGCAGCGAGCTATGATAACACCACCGCACTCCAACCTGGGTGACAGAAAAAGACCCTCTGTTTTAAAATAGTTTTCACAAGCAATTAATTGGCTTACATTTTGTGCTCTCTCTTGGGTTAGACGCACTTGTTGATGATTCAACTACCATTAGAATGGTTGATACAGCCGGGCTCGTGGCTCAGCCTGTAATTCCACGCCTTTGGGAGGCTGAGGTGAGTGGATTGCCTGAGCCCGCAGGTTCGAGACCCGCCTGGGCAGCGAGACCTCATCTGTACAATAAATCAAAAATTAGCTGGGTGTGGTAGCGCATGCCTGTAGTTCCAGCTACTTGGAAGGCTGAGGCGGAAGGATCGCCGGAGCCCAGCAGGTCGAGGCTGCGGTGGCCAGGAGCGGCCACCGCACTCCAGTCTAGGCAACAGAGTGAGACTCCAACTCAAAAAAAAAAAAAAATGGTTGATACAGTGCTTCATAATAAATATGTATCATATTTACATTATGCCTAGTTGACAGCAGTAAGAATGTGCCTGTTAGTCTTCTACTCACAGGAAGTGCAACTGACAAAAGTCTCCAGCAGCAGTGCTCTGAAATTCATTACGGTTTGTACCCACAATTCCCACAGACTGCTGGCAGTTAATTACAGAATATGCCAGCCAATTACAGAGAGGTGCTACTGCTACTAAGACAAGTTCACTTCTGGGAGACAACTACTCCTCTGCTCACTCTCAGCAAGGAACTCTGGTACCTTTACCGATCCTTTTTAAAGATTGCATGACAGTGTAGTATGTGGCCCTCCAATTTTATGTCCTTCTTCCTTTTATTTACGGTTATATTTGTATCACAGTCTTGACTATTCCTCTTTCTCAATTCCCTTCTTTTTTCTGATGGGGGCATGTGCCTAATAAAATCCTTCTACTGTTGTCTGAATCAGAGTTCTCCAGAGAGACAGAACCATAGATATAAATATAGTTATATAAGAGGGGATTTAGTACAAGTACTGGCTTACATAATTATGGAAACTGGGAAGTTCCACGACAGACTGCAAGCTAGAGACCTGGGAATGGGGACACTGGTAGCATAAATCAGTCCAGGAAAGCCGGTGATATAATTCTCATGGCAAACCCAGAGTCCTGAAACTCCTGGGGACCACTGGTATAAGTTCCAGAGTTCCAAGGTCAGACAACCTGAAGTTATGATGCCTATGTACAATGTAGTACATGTAAGAGGAGGACAATGTTGCAGCTCTGGGAAGTAGGGGGAGAGAGAGATGGAGGAAGAGAGGGAGTAGGGAAAGAGAGAGGAAGGGAAGGAAATAGGGAGGGAGGGGAGAGAGAGAGATGAATGGAGGGAAAGAGAGAGGGAGGGGTGAGAGAGAGAAGAGAGAGAAAGAGAAAGAGAGAGAGAGAGAGAGAGAGAGAGAGAGAGAAACGAGATAGCCTGTTCTTTCTTCTTTTGTTCTATTTGAGTCCCCAGTCAATTGGATGGCACCTGTCCACATTAAGGGTGAATCTTCCCAACTCAGTCTATTGACTAACATGCCAGTCTTCTCTGGAAACATCCTCACAAACATACAAAGAAGTAATGTTTTACTAGTTATCTAGGTATCCTTTAATCCAGTTAAATTGATAACTAAAATTAACCATCAAAACTGTTAATTCTGTCTTGATGCTATATCAAAGACCCTAGAAAAACACATACAGAAGAAAAATTAACTTTTAATTAATTCTGATTATGAAAGTGGAATAAGAAAAAACAAATGTTTCACTTTATTTGTCATGAATATAACTTACCCACACGATTCAAAAATATTTAAAATAAACCAAGGACAAAACTTTTAAAGTATAATGTACATAAAGAGACCAGAGTGCCACCTTAAAAAATAGAATGATTATGTTTATAAATTAATATATAAAATGTGCATATATAATATGTATACATATACATTTAATTTAAATTATATATAATTATAAAATAAATGTATTTTTATTTATAAATAAATTATATAAGTATACTTAAATTTGCACACATTTACATACATGTAAATATGTAAAACATATGTACATGTGTGTGGTTTAATTATATGGAAATATATAATTAATTTTAAAAGGTAGAAGACATAATATTAAATTTCATTTATCTTAAGGAAAAGATATTATATAGTTGAAAAAGAAAATAGTACAATTAATCCTCTTAAAAAAGTAAAATCTATATTAACTTGTATCATATGCCATATTATCAGGAAGATTTTAAAAATAGCAAAACAAAATTATAAACTGACATACCTATCTACGAAAAATTGAAGTGGATAGAATGAAGAAAGAAGTAGAAATATTATGAAATAAAATTTTTCAACATTTGCTATTTTATTTTATTGCTCAGGTTTTTAAAAAATTTTATTTGGTTATAGAGATGTGAGGTACAAGTGAGAATTAACTACATAAGTGGGCTGCATGCAGGTACAGTCTGAGCTTCTAATGGGCCCTCACTCCCCTTGTTATAAGACCAGGCACCCTTTGTGATGTTATGGGTCCCCCATCCTTGCATACCTTTATTTTCTCTTTTCCTATTTGGATACCTCGATTTCCTTCTCTTGCCTGATTGCTCTGGCTAGGACTTTAAGCACTATGTAGCACAGGAGTGGTGAGAGTGGGCGTCCTTGTCTTGTTCTTGTTTTAAGAGAAATTTCTGCCCATTGAGCAAATGTTGGCTGTAGGTTTATTATTGATGATTTTTGCTGTTTTGAGGAATGTTCCTTCTATGCCTAGGTGCTCAAGGGTTGTTTTTTGTTTTCGTGTTTTTTTTTTAAATCAAGAAGAGATGCTGTATTTTGTCAAGTGCTTTATCTGCATCTAATGATATAATCATGTGGTTCTTGGTTTTACATCTTAATTTTATTTTAAATTAATTAAAAGAAAAGGAAATTGTCATGCAGTTGACTGAGTTTTGAAAAAATCAGTTAACTATTTATTTTACATGAGAGGTATTTGGTACTTAAAGATATTCAAATACTTAATATGGTAAGAGAAGAAAATGATGGTCTGAGGACATTATGTTTTAACTGCACATTTAAGCTTCAAACACACAAAAATTAAATTCCTGCTGTGAAATGACAGAATCTGAATACTGATTGTTTCTCCAAATTCCTCTTTCTCACTACAATTCATCTTTTGTTAACATTATAATTTCATTTCATTAATAAATCATGTGTATACATTTACTGACATTTACAGTCTTCTCTGTGATTACTTTTGCTCTTTTATTTAACATCAGCACCATATTCGTTTGTTTTTCTCTGCTTTTAGGGGGCAGTATATCATATTAATGACTGGGGATATAGATATGGGAACCAGTTAGCTTTAGATTTGAATCCTGTCACCATAAACTTGGACAAATTATATAACCTCTCTGTATCTCTATTTGTAAACTGTGAAAAATATATGTCCTGCATCATGGGTTTATGTAAGAATTATGTGTACAAACCTTAGACTAGTCCTTGACACATAAGATAGACTCACTTGTTACCTTTTTTTTCCCACCTCCAAATCTAGAATTCCCTTACTTCTCTACTGGAATGTAAGCAATACAAAAACAGAAATATTTGTATTCTGAGTACTTGGAACAATAACTGACACATAATAAGTGACCAATAAATGCATGGTGAATTAAAGAATAAACAGATTTTATGCATGTAGTCATCTTCTTTTATATTTGCTTCATATTTATATTTGATAATTTATTTTATTTTTATTTACTTCTGTATTTTCCTCAAAATTGACTGGCAAGTCTTCAGTTGGATTTTTTCTTTTATGGAAACTTCTAAATGACTGTAGCTTCATAAAATCACACATATATTTGTGCCCTGCGTTCTTTGTGCCTGATATCTCCATTTTCATGTTTTGTTTTGATTTTTAAGGAAATCATCTTGCCATTAATTTCTTTGAGAATCCATAGAATTATTTCTTGAAAATGTTCCTGTTTCTTAGGGGTAGTTTTCTGATCTCCTTAAATATCCTGTTCTCATGACACCTTACTCCTTTATAGCATCTTTATATCACATTGCATAGCATGGCATTAAAAAGTTTATGAAGATTCTTTTCAAGTTATTACTTCCTTTGAGAACAGATAGCTATTTGCTGAGGGCATGCTGAGAATAAATGGGGGTGATATAGTGAGCTCAAGCAGCTAAATTCCTCTTGTAAAATCAGTCATGTTCTCTTTCTGGAAGCATATATTCTCTGTGTTTTTTAAGATCAAGGTGGCTGATAATAAATTCCAATGTATTCAAGGCTTTTTGAAATGTGATCTTGTCATTTCTATTTTTCTTCCATTCTTTTCCACCTCTTATTTATAAGAGACTCTCTGTCAGAAGACTGTGCTATCTTTATGCTTATTTTTTGTTTAATTTTTTAAATTAAGTGTAATTTACACAAAACAAAAATTCGTAATTCTTAAGTGTGTATCTTTGTGAATATCAACATATGTCTATCCAGGGATAACCACCACCAGATTGAAATAAAATATTTCCTTTGATCTCGAGATGTTATTATGTCCTTGTCATTTAATTCTCTCTCCTGTCTTTACCATTCCTCTGAATTCTGTTAAAATAGATTAGTGCTGATTATTCCAGAACTTAATATAAATATAATCATATAATTTTTACGTTGTTTATTTGGCTCAATTTATCCTCATTAATTTATATACATGCAGTCGCATGCATCGCTTTTATTTTTGAATAATATTCAATTGAATTAATTTATTTGTCTGTCCTCCTGATGATGAATATTTTGTCTGTTTCCAATTGGGGTTATTATAAGTAAAATTGCTATAAATAATCCTGAACATCCTGAAAATGAATATAGTATTTTTATATTTTGGTGTACATATGTTCTCATTTCCTTTGTGTGTCCTTGTTAGCAGTACATGCTCAAGTTAATTGAAAACTGTTTTAAAAATTTTGTTCTGGTCTTCGCAGCTCACACCCCACTCATTTAGTTGGCTTTGTTTTTCTTTCTATTCCAACCATTCTGATGGGTTATCACAGTAATTATATTTATAATGTGTATTTCAGTAATACTGTTAACTAAAGATGTTGAACTATATGAGGAAATGCTTATTGAAACTTTCATTCACTTCTAAGCTGGATTATTTGAATTTTTCTTATCAATTTGTAGAAGTTTCTTAAATGTTCTAGATGTAAGCATTTGCCAAATAAATTTATTGTACTTATTTTCTTCCATTCTTTAATTGTCCTTTTAGTTTGCTTTATAACATATTTTGTGAGCAGTAGCTTTTTAAAAAATTACAATAAATCTAATCTTTCCTGATCGAGAAATTCCCATCTAAACCTGGGTCTAATTTATTCTTCCTCACTATACTCCAAAAGCTTTACAGTTTTAAGCCTCATATTTAGATTGATGAATCATTTCAAATTAAATTTTGTATATTGTATAAGTAGAGAACATAGTTAACTTTTAACCATACGGAATTGAGTTGACCCACCACTATGTAATGAGAAAATGTTCCTGTCTTATTGAAGTTAATTGGTGCCATTGTCAAATATCAAGTAATTATATATATATTAGGTCTAGTTTTAAATGATATATTTTAATTTCATTGGTCATTCTATCTTTATGTCAATATTACAAACTCTAAATTATAATACTTTCAATAACCTTGGAATCTAGCATTATACTTCCTCTAACATTGCTTTTCTTCTTCTTTTTCAATATAGTCTTAATCTCTTAAGTGCTTTGAATGCCCAATAAATGCTAGAATCAGCTTATCAACTTTTATAAAATTACCTGATGAAAATTTGTTGAGATTAAATTGAGTCTGTAGATAATTTTAGGAGAAATTGCACCTGAATATGCACCAAACTAATTATTTTATACCTTCAACTAATTAAACTTACTTTTGAATCCATGTAATACATATTTTGTTTTGTTTGGGAACAAGTTTTGTCTGACTTTCATTCAAATTTACTTTAGATGCCTATTACTTATTGATTTATTTTTTGTTTTTCTGAAATGTTCATTATTAAATATAAATCAAACTGAACATTTTATATCAACTCAATTTACTTCTTACTAAATTAACTTCTTAATTGTACTCTTTTTTTCTCAATTATTAAATATTTACTGCATGACAATTGTGTCATCTGTGAATAAAGACTTTTAATTAGTACAACATTTTTGGTTATCAAAATAGATACATAATTGTAGATCTTACAAAATACCGCTTTTTATTAAATATTTAGAATGTACAAAAAAAGTTTGACAATAGAATTTCTTTCTGGGAAGCCACAATATATATGAGTCACTGGTCTCAAATTGTCTTTTTCCTGCCAAAGTAGTATATGTTTGGTTTCAGAAAAATAGAAGATAAGTTCTGAACAATGTGTATAGAAAAATAAGTCTCCAAGTATATTGTTTCACTTTTAGAAATTCAGTTTTGTATTTTATTAATTTATACATATTTAACATGCCGTTGTCACTTTTTTCTATTTTCCAGTTTGTCATGCTGCATAAACTGTAAGTTTGCATATAATTTACTATAGGTTATCTAGAAATCCAGTTATATCTTGCTAAAATAAGTTGTAAAAATATGGGTCAGGTGTAGTGGCTTACACTTGTAATCCCAGTAATTTGGGAGACTGAGGCAGGAGTTCAGCCCTGGAGTTCAAGGCTGTAGTAAGCTATGGAGTATGTCATTGCACTCCAGCCTGGGTGAAAGAAAGAGTTCTTGCCTTTGAATTAAAAAAATAAAAATAAAAATTCATGAAATTTGTCTATTTCTACTTGCAGATATCATTCACATATTTGTAAAAGGGTTTCTTTAGAGTCATTAGTATGTCTACAAGAGGTCAGGTTGAAGTAGTAATTCTATTATCTTCTGACTTCCATTATTTCAAATTACAAATCTGTCATAAACATTTTTTTCTATAATTGCTTTTAAGATTTTTTTTCTGTATTTATACAATTATATGATTAACATCTGAATTATTCTGTAGATTTTTAAACTTGTGAGTACAAGAATAATACTTACTTTGTTTATCTAGAAATCTCCAGAACTTAGAACAATAGGTACTATATAATAATTGCTTAAAAACATTGGTTGGTTTAATTTAAAAACTTATTAATAGCCGGGCTCGGTGACTCAGCCTGTAATCCCGCGCCTTTGGGAGGCTGAGGTGAGTGGATTGCCTGAGCCCGCGGGTTCGAGACCCGCCTGGGCAGCGAGACCTCATCTCTACAATAAATCAAAAAAAAAAAATCAGCCGGGCGTGGTAGCACATGCCTGTAATTCCGGCTACTCGGAAGGCTGAGGCGGAAGGATCGCCGGAGCCCAGCAGGTGGAGGCTGCGGTGGCCGGAAGCGGCCACTGCACTCCAGTCTGGGCGATAGAGTGAGACTCCAACTCAAAAAAAAAAAAGAAAAACAAACAAACAAAAAAAACTTATTAATAATTTGGGTAATTAATTGTAGAGGCCAATAATGGAACAGAGAACACTCAGGAGTGCTCATATACTCTATTCACAAAATAAAAGTCCTTGGTTATAGTTTTTTTTAAAAAAATCTTATGGGGCTCTCAATTAAGACAAAAGAGAATATGTACTTGATAGGAAGAAATAGATAATTTAAAAGAGTACAGATTTTCTAGAAATCTTTGAAGTAGAAACAATAATTCTGTAGTGAGAAGAAAAAATATGGGTGATTAGATTTTAATCATATAAATTTACAAGTAGTTTTTAGCACAGAAATCAATTATTTCTTTTCTTTGCAAGTTATTTTTCTTGTTTTGGGGTAAATAACAGTACAGATATTCCTAGGTAACAATGTCTTAAGATAGCGGTCTATTTGTGATAGATGGTATTATAAGAACTGGTATTTAAAGATTTGTGGATTGAGATCTAAATTAAATAGAGAATGATAAAAAGTAAAATCCTGCTGACTGGTGGTCAGCCCAGTGGAATTTCTGAAAGTAGTTTTTTTGTGTTTTCATCACTAGATGTATAATAAGCACAGAGCAATACAGAGAAAACCATCAATACATGCAACAAATTAGTTACATGTTAAGAAAAATATGCTGAGTATGAAAACAAAGTCTCAAAAGGTTACATGTTATATGATTCCATTCACATAATAATTTGATATAACAAAATTATAGAGACAAAAACAGAGCAATAGTTTTCAGTAATTATCAGAGTAAATAATACATTGCATGGTATTATAGTTTACATTTTAAAATGTGCTTTCCCAAATATTTCTTGATATTCATTACTTTTATAAACTTACCTTTTTAAAATTAGTATGACAAATATTAGTTAAAATACTTACTGATTATAAACATTGCATTTAGTTGCTTTAAACATGAAAGCTATATATGTGTTAATCTTAAAAAATGTACAAAATAAATAACAGAGTAAAGTAATAATATTTGGAATGGTTACATTGTTACAAAAGTAATCTGCAATTCTTATAACCTCACTTTCACCAGTATTATGGTTTCAGCTTAAAACAATTCGCTGAAAACATTGACAACATGAAAATCATGTTTCAATGAAAATAATTGGAAAAATATTAAAATATGTACATGTAATAATGTGTAAGTTAATACAATTTACAAATTCCAATCACCAAGAGAGACATATATGTCTTTCTACTTTGATAATAATAAACTTAATCAATCTTAATCATCTTATTTCAATTTCATTCTATTAAACAATAATGTAAAGGATTAATATATTTTATGGCACAAGTATTCTTGTTATTCAACAAATGATAAAATGAAATGAAAAGACCCATAATCTTGTAGTAAAGAATAAGTACAAATCAAGCAATAAGGTTCATACAATTAGTGCATTAATAGGGTTTCACAATTAATTTTTACTTTAAACCTAAAATTAACAACTTTTGATAAAAGATATTCTCTCACTAATATTCATAATTTATAATTATATATTTCACTAGCATATATTCCATATTATATATTTTAATTTGCAACTTATTATATACTATTTGCACTTTAAGATATTGATAATTACATTTAATTTTTATAATGAGTACATAGAAATATACTATTTTGATATCTACAAAACAATGTTGATAATAAATTATGCTGTAACACTAAAATATAGGGTAAGGTAATATTAAAGTTAATGAAAATACAGCTATGGTATGAAAATGCTATAACTGAAAACTTTGTATGAATAAAAATAATTTTAAATTTCACCCTGCTCTCTTTCTTGATTGTGTGTAAATACTCCTCATTAACAGTTTTTCATTATTTAAATAAATATCTCCACTCGGTACACATACTCACACTTCTCTATACTTCAACTCTGTGTATTTGGTGAACATCTAATAGGAAAGAATTGGAAAATAATTATGAGTTGGTCAAGTCTGAGACTCTTTGGGACTTTGTCATCTCACACTTAGTCAATGCTTGCCAATAAAAGGTGGGAAATTTACCCTCACACTAGCATATGTCCATTGTCACTCTTCAGTTTGCAACTCTTTCCACCACACATCAGTTTTGTAAACACTGATTGACCTAGAATTTTCCTTTAAAAGTTTTATTTCTCTGAAAGTTAATTCATGTATGTTTTGAAGAAGCTCTTATTTTCTAGCTTATCCAGAGTTTTTGTAATGTTGGGATGAAAATAAAATCTTATGCAAATTTAAACACCTTAACCTGAAGAAATCCAGAACTATTTATTGACAAACTAAATAAAATAGCTGTCTTACAGAGAATGAATTTTTTAAATTTATTTTTTCCTCTTTTAATTTTTATTTTAAAATTGTAGAGTACAATTCAGGGTGAGGTATACAAATATTCATTGTGCAGTTACCTTTGTTGATAAGGTGTGCCCCCCCAGGCAGATCTCAACTACTGTCAATCCCACGTTCTCGCCCCCCCCCCACCCCGCAGTTTCCCGCTACTGTCAATCCTTTTCTTAGAGTATTATGGTAGTTGTTCAAGGTCAACATATGAGTGAGACCATGTGATACTCAGTTCTTTGTTTCAGTGAGAGATCACTCATTATTATAAACTCTAATTCCATCCAGGTTGCTGTGAAGTTCATGATTTTGTTCTTCTTTATGGCTGCATAATATTCCATTGTGTATATGCACCACTTTTTTTCCCCAGTTTTCTTTTGATGGGCAGCACAGTTGGTTGCATGTTCTTGCTATTGTGAACAATGCTGTGATAAATATATGTGTACAGGTATCTTTTTCATAGAGTGATTTGAATTATTCCAGTTATATTCCCAGTAGAGGGATTGTGGAGTCATAATGGAAGGTCGATTTTTAGAACTTTTAGGAATCATCATCCTGTTTTCCACAGAGGCTGTACTAGCTTACACTTCCACCAACAGTATAGAAGTGTTCCCTTTCGCCACATCCTCTCCAGCATCTGTTATTTTTTGAGTTATTGATGATGGTCATTCTGACTGGAGTTAGGTGGTATCTCAGTGTAGTTTTAATTTGCATCTCCTTGGTGACTAGTGAGACTGACCATTTTTTCATGGATTTGTTGACTGCTCGTATGTCTTCTTTTGAGAAGTGTCTATTCATATCTTTTGCCTACTTTGTAATAGGGCTGTTTGTTTCTTTTCTTTTCAGAACTTGTAGATCCTTGAAGTTAGGCCTTTGTCAGACATGGAGTTGGCAAAAAATTTTTCCCAGTCTGTGGTTTGTCTCCCTGCTCTCTTGATGGTTTCTTTGGTTTTACAGAATCTTGTCAGTTTAATGAGGTCCCACTTATCTATCTTACCTCTTATGGCCAGGGCACTTTGGGTTTTGATCAGGAATTGGTTGCTAGCTTCAACTTCCATAAGAGTGTCTCCTGCATTTTCTAAGGTTTTTACAGTTAGAGGTTTTATATTTAGATCTGTGATCCATTTAGTGTTAGTTTTTGTGTATAGGGATAGGTAGGGGTCCTGTTTCAGTCTTCTGAATGTGGTCAGCCAGTTTTCCCAGCACCATTCACTGAATAGATTCTCCTCTCCCCAGTAGTGGGTGGTGAAGGCTTTGTCAAAGATGAGTTGGTTGAGAAATTAAAGGTTTGCCTCTGGAATCTCAATTCTATTACATTGGTCTATATGCTTATTCTTGTACCAATGCCAGGCTGTTTTGATTGTTGCAGCTTTATAATAAAGTTTAAAGTCTGGGAGTGTGATACCTCCTGCTTTATTTGTTTGTTTGTTTTTGTTTTTTGCTGAGAATTGTTTTGGCTATTCTTGGTCATTTATGTTTCCATATGAATTCCAGTATTGTTTTTTCTAGGCCTGAGAAGAATGTTGTTGGTAATGTGATGGGTATTGTGTTAAATCTGTAGATTACTTTAAGTAAAATGGACATCTTAACAATGTTGTTTCTTCTAATCCATGAGCATGGAATATTTTTCCACTTGTTTGTGTCATCTTTGGTGTTTTTGAGCAGTATTTTGTAGTTTTCATTGTAAAGATCTTTCACATCTCTGGTTAGGAAGATGCCAAGGTATTTCATTTTTTTTGTGGCTATTATGACTGGAATTGTGCTTTTTATTTGAGTTTCTGCTTGTTTGTTTATTTATTTATTTATTATTTTTTGAGTTGGGGTCTCACTCTGTTGCCCAGACTGGAGTGCAGTGGCTGCTCCCAACCACCGCAACCTCGACCAGCTGGGTTCCGGCAATCCTTCCACCTCAGCCTTCCGAATAGCCAGAATTACAGGCTATGCGGGCGGGTGCTACCACTCCTGGCTGATTTTTTGATTTATTGTAGAGATGAGGTCTCGTCAAGTTGCCCAGGCAGGTCTCGAACCCACAGGCTCAGGCAATCCACTCACCTCGGCCTCCCAAAGGCACGGGATTACAGGCTGAGCCACCCGAGCCCAGCTTCTGCTTGTTTATTATTGGTGTACAGAAATGTGATTGTCTTTTGCACATTTCTTTTATACCCTGAGACTTTGCCAGTCCTTCATCAGTTCAAGGAGGTTTTTGACAGATTCTCTTGGGTTTTCAAGGTATGCAATCATGTCATCTGCAAAGAGAGATAACTTGGCGTCCTCTTTTCCTATTTGGATATCTGTGATCACCTTCTCTTCTCTGATTGCTCTAGCAAGGATTTCCAAAATTATGTTGAACAGGAGGGGTAAGAGTGGGCATCCTTGTCTTATTCCAGTTTTCAGGGAAAATGGTTCCAATTTTGTCTGTTTAGAAGTATGCTGGTTGTGGATTTCTCACAGATGGCTCCTACTATTTTGTTCCACCTATGCTTAGATGTTCAAGTGTTTTTATCAAGAAGGAATGCTGGATTTTATCAAAAGCCTTTTCTGCATTTAATGATATAATCATGTGGTTTTTGTTTTTATGGCTGTTGAAGTATTTCACTGTTTATGGTCTTGCAGATGGTGAACCAGTCTTGCATCCTAGGGATGAAACCTACTTGGTCATGATAGATGATTTTTGAGATGTGTTGTGGAATCTGGTTTGCTAGGATCTTGTTGAGAATTTTAGCATCTATGTTCATCAAAGATACTGGCCTGTAGTTGTCTGTCTTTGTTGGCTCTTTACCTGGCTTGGGTATCAATGTGTGCTAGTTTCATAAAATGACTTGGGGAGAGTTTCATCTTTCTCAATCACCTGGAATACTTTCAATAGGATTGGTATCAGTTCCTCCTTGTATGTTTTGTAGAATTCTGCTGGAAAGCCTTCTGGTCCCGGGCTTTTTTTTTTTTGTAAGTAGTTTTCTTATGACATAGTCAATTTCCTTGATAGTCATTGGTCTATTTAGAATCTCAATTTCTTATTGTTTCAACCTAGGGAGATTGTGTGATGTCAGAAAGTCCTCCATTTCCTTTAGGTTTTCAAGTTTGTTTCCATCCAGTTGTACATATTAGTCTCTAATAATCTTTGTATTTCTTCAGTGTCATTTGTGACTTCATCTTTTGTGTTTCTGATTGACTTTATTTGGGCCTTTTCTCTCCTTTTCTTGGTCAATCTGGCTAGGGGACCATTGATGTTGTTTATCCTTTCCAAGAATCAGCTTTTTGTTTCATTGATTTTTTTTTGTACTATCTTTTTGTCTTCTATGTCCTGGATTTGAGCTTTCATTTTGATGATCTGAATTCTTCTGAAGTTAGGGTTTTAGTGATCCTGCTTTTCCAGCTTCCTTAGGTGACCTGTTAGGCTGTTAAAACTTGTGATCTTTCCATTTTCTTTGTGTGTGTTTGTAAAGATATGAATTCCCCTCATACTACTGCTTTCATGGCATCCCAGAGGCTTTGGTAAGATGTTTCTTTGTTTTCATTTGTTTCCAGGTCCCTTTTAATCTCTGTTTTGATTTCATTGTTGACCCAGGAGATGCTTAGCATCATACTGTTTAGTGTCCATGTTTTTGTGGGTTTTGAGGAATTTTGTTGGTGCTGATATTTATTTTTATTCCACTGTGGTCTGAGAAGGTGCATGGCAAAATTTCAATCCTATGAAATTTGTTTATGTTTGATTTCTGGCCAATGATGTGGTTGATCTTGGAGTACGTTTCACGTGGTAATGAGTAGAATATATATTCTGTGGTCATTGAGTGGATTGTTCTGTAGGTATTGATTAAGTCTGTTTGTTCAAGAGTGTCATTTTGAGGTTCTGGATCTCCTTGCTGATTTTTTTTTCTTGATTTTTCTAGGGTTGTGAGTGGGGTATTGAAGTCTCCAGCTGTAATAGTGTTAGAGTCAATCTCTTGTTTAAGTTTGACTAGAAACTGCTTTACAAACATTGGTGCTCCTATGTTGGGTGCTTCTATGTTTAGGATGGATATTTCTTATTGATAGAGTGAAACTTTTATCATTATATATTTACCTGCTTCCTCTTTTTCAATTTTTGATAGCTTAACAGGTATTTTGTCTGAGATTAAAATTGCAACTCCAGCTTTCTTTTGTGTTCCATTGGCCTGAAATTTTGCTTCCCATCCTCTTACTTTGAGTCTGTGAGTGCCCTTTCTGGTGAGATGAGTCTCTTGGAGACAATATATTGTTGCCTCATGATATTTTATCCATTTTGCCACTCTATGTCTTTTCAGTGGTGCATTTAGTCCATTCACATGCAGGCTGATTATTGAAATGTGAGAGTTTATCCCTGTAGAGGCGTTTTTGTTCCTGTTTGTTTTGTTTCTTTTGATTTTGGGGTTGATTCATGTGTGTTTTCAACCTTTTTCCTGCATTCCTGTGAAGAATATTGTTGTTATTTTTTCCTTTCTTCTCTATTTAATACTTTCTTAAGTGTTTCTTGTAGAACTAGTCTAGAGGCAGCATACATTCTTAGATATTGAATGTCTTGGAAAGATTTCAATTCTCCCTCACTGATGAAGCTTAGTTTAGCTGGGTAGGCTATTCTTGGTTGAAATTGATTATCTTTGAGAACTTTGAAGATTGGGCTCCAAGCTCTCCTAACCTGAAGTGTTTCTGTAGATAAATCTGCTGCTTTCTAATTGGTCTTCCCCAGTCGGTAGTCTGACCTTTATCTCTTGGTCCCTTTATAATTTTTTCTTTTCTACCTACTTTCTTTAGGCAAATTATTAAGTGTCTAGGAGTTGGTCTTCTCATTTGTTCTGCAGGAAACCTATCTGGTCCAGGGCTTTCTTTTGTAGGTAGTTTTCTTATAACATAGTCAATTTCCTGGATTGTTATTGGTCTACTTAGGGTCTCTATTTCTTCTTATTTCAACCTGAGGAGGTTATATGATGTAAGAAAGTCCATTCCACTTAGATTTTTGCATTTGTTTCCATACAAGTGTACATAGTAGTTTTTAATAATCCTTTGTATTTCTTCGGGTCAGTTGTAACTTAATCTTTTGCATTTCTGCTTGTGTTTATTTGGACCTTTTCTCTCTTTTTCTTGGTCAGTCTAGCTAGGTGTCCATCAATCTTTTTATCTTTTCAAAGAGCCAGCTTTTTGTTTTATTGATTTTTTTTTTGCGTTATCTTTTTGTCTTCTATGTCCCAAATGTGGGGTTTTTTTCTGGTTTTTTTTTTTTTTTTTTTTTTTTGTGATCTGGATTCTTATGCTGAAATTAGGGTTTTGGTGATCTTGCTGTTCCAGCTTCCTTAGGTGATTTGTTAGACTGCTAACTTGTGATCTTTCAATTTTCTTTATGTGTGTTTGTAGAGATACAAATTCCCCTCCTAGTACTGTTTTCATGGCATCCCAGAAGTTTTGGTCAGATGTTTCTTCTTTTTCATTTGTTTCCAGGAAACTTTAATCTCTGTTTTGATTTCCATGTTGCCCAGGGGTTCTTTAGCATCTGGTTATTTAGTGTCTATGTGTTTGTGAGTTTAGGGGGAACTTTGTTGGTGTTGATATTTATTTTTATTCCTCTGTGGTCTGAGAAGGCACAGCAATATTTTAATCCTATGGAATTTGTTTATGCTTGATTTATGGCTGAGGATGTAGTCAACACTACAGTACATTCCATGTGGTGATGATTAGAATGTATATTCCATGGTGGTTGGGTGGAGTGTTCTATAGGTATTAATTAAGTCTATTTGGTCAAGTGTCACATTGACATTCCAGATCTCCTTGTTGCTTTTTTGTCTTTATGATCTGTCTAGGATTTGTGAGTGAGGTATTTAAGTCCCCAGCTATAATAGTGTTGAGTCAATATCATTTTTAAGTTTACCTAGACATTGTTTTATGAAAGTTGGTGTTCTTATATTGGGTGCATATATATGTAGGGTGGATATTTCTTGTTGATGGATTGAACCTTTTATCAATATGTAGTAATCTTTTGTATCTTTTAAAATTTTTAATAGCTTAAAAGGTATTTTGTCTGATATCAAGATTGTGACTCCTGCTTTCTTTTATGCTATGTTCCCTGAAATTTTGTTTCCCATCCTCTTGAGTCTGTGAGTGTCCTTTTGGATATTTTGTTGCCTCGTGAGATGTGAGATGTGTCTTTTAAAGACACATATTGTTGCCTCATGATATTTTATCCATTTTGCCATTTTGTTTTTTCATTGGTGTATTTAGTCCATTCACATTCAGGCTAATTATTGAGATCTGTCATGATGTTCTTACAGTGTTTTTTTTGGTTTGTTTGTTTGTTGTGGTTTTTTTTTTTTTTTTTTTGCTGCTGATTATTTGTTGTCTTTCTTTTGATTTTTGGATTTATTCATGTGTGTTTTCAATCTTTTTCCTGCTGCTTATTATGGGCGTTGTTGGTCTTTTTTTTTCCTTTCTTTTGTGTTTAATACTTTCTTAAGTATTCTTGTAGAGTTGGTCTAGAGGCAACATAAGCTCTTAGGGATTGTATGTCTAGGAAATATTTTAATTATCCATCTCTGATGAAGCTTAGCTGAGTATGTAATTCTTGGTTGAAATTGTTTACTTTTGAGAACTTTGAAAATGGGGTGCCAAGCTCTCCTAGCCTGAAGTGTTTCTGTAAATAAGTCTGCTGTTATTCTAATTGGTCTTTCCTGGTGGATAAAATAAAATAACAGAAACCTTTTTCTCTTGCTGCCTTTAGGATTTTTTTCTTTTATATCTACTTTGTGTAGGCAAATTACTATTTGTCTAATAGTTGATCTTCTTGTTTGTTGTCTGGCAGGAGTTCTCTGAATCTCTTGTGTTTGAATGGTCACATCACTGATGAGATGAGGGAAGTTTTCTTGAATAATTTCATGAAATATTTGTTCCAGGGTGGTTTCTGTCTCTCTAATTGCCTCAAAAATTCCAATTAATCTTAGGTTTGAATTCTAAAAATAATTATTCATCTCTTGAAGGTTTTGCTCTATCTTTTTAAGCTTCTTTTCTATGTTTTTAACAGTTTGAGTTAGTTCCATATTTGGGTTCCCAAGCTCTGAGATTCTTTCTTCTGCTTGACTAAGTTTTTTCTCCATGCTTATCAGTTTGTTATTTATTTCATTCACTGTATTCTTTATTGCTGCTGTCTCAGTTATCAACTCCTTCATTCTTTCCTCTTGTCTCTCCTCAATGCTATTTATTCTCTCTACTAATATCTTGATATCTGGGTTTGTGGTTTGAGACCAGTTATTCTGAGGGCTCTTCATTGTTTTTGTTCCAAAGTTGTATTCTCAGTGTCTGACCTCCCAGGGGTCTGTGTGAGACCCATATTCTTCTTTTGTTTTTCCTTCATTTGTGTAGATTTTCTTCCTTTTTTTTTTAAACTTCCTCTTTAATTCTGTTGTTGAGGGATGGGGAGTAGCTTTTACTTCTATTTACTGAATCTCCTATTCTTCCTTATGTAGATGTTCTGGCTTTGTTCAATTATGAAGCTGGACTATGGGTGGGGGGACTGTACTTTTTGCAGTTTTGAGATTTAATTACGGGAGGAGCTGTGGTTGAGAAATTAACTGCAGATCCCAGTATCTGCTGACAGGTATGTGGGCCCCCTGGAACTCACTTCCCACTGCTTTACAATCTGTCCATGCAGTGGGGGTATAGATTTGCCCCCTGAAAGCAAAATGGTGTAAGAAAAAAGAAAAGAATAGAAAAAGGAGGGAGAATGAGAGAAAAGTGGTGAGAGAGAAGAATAAGAGGGAAAACAGACAGGCGTACCAACTAACAAATGAAAAGAGACACAAACAAAGACAGAACATATAAAAACAAAAATATACAGACAATCATACAAACACACAAACTGACCAAAAAACCCCTATTGATGTACTCTCCCTCAAAAATCCCAAAAAAGGAATGAAAAAGGAGAGTAGAATGAGAGAAAAGTGGTGAGAGAGAAGAATAAGAAAAACAGACAGGCGTACCAACTAACAAATGAAAAGAGAACAAAAAGACAGAACATATAAAAACAAAAAAAACAGACAAATACAAACACACAAACTGACCAAAAAACCCCTATTGATGTACTCTCCCTCAAAAATACCCATACACTAACAGGAAGCCAAAAAAATAAAATAAAATAACAGAAACAAATCAAGTGCAAAAATGTAATTAAAAACAGAAAGATGGAAGTGGAAAAAAACCCACAGAAACATAAAACAAAAACAAACAAACAAAAAAACTCAAGCAGTACAAGCAAACAAACAAATAAATAACAACAACCAAAAAACTCACTCTGAGGCAGGTCCTGTAACTTCAACTTTCTTTCAGCTCTGGTTTCCAGTCTCTCCCCTCTACTCTCAGTGAAGGCTAATAGGGTTGTTCTTGGCATGGGTCAGATGCCCCATGGACTATTGTGGGAGGAGGGTGGATCAGGTCTGTATTCACCTGGCCTGCTGCTGTCAAGTCTCCCACTCAGATCTGATGAGTCTGTGCCTCTTCCAGCATGTGTGTGGAGGGGCATCTGTCTCTCTGAGTTTGATGAGATAACCTCTAGGTTCCAGGTTGGAGGCTGGGTGGAGCTGGGCAGGGTAATGCAGGTTTCTGCCCAGGCTTGGAACACAGAAGATGGCTCCTGCTGACATTTCCTCAAGGTATTGGATTTCCTCTCTATCTCAGACTTCTGTCTCCACAGATCTGGGGCTCCAGTCACTTTGCTGTCATAGGTGATGGTGTGAGCCAGGCTCCAGGTGATGAGGATCAGCTGTATTTGGCAGGCTTTTCTCAGGAGAACCCTGAGAACAGCAGACAATCCTGCATGCCGGTGACTCCAATCTCAGGACAGTGGGGGGTTGCAATCACCTCTGGAGGAAACCAAGTCTCCCTTCAGACAAACTTTCACTCACCTATTGGCACATACCCACTCATGCAGAGAGTCTTTATGGACACTCGCTTTTGCGGAGACTCTCACAGTCTGACCTGTCCCTCGCTATCTTGCTGGAAATCCCCTCCTGCCTGTTTTTAATCATTTTTTGTTGTTACTGTTTTTAGTTTTTAGTTGTTTTTTTCTTGCTGAACATGGGGCATGAGCTATCCTTACCTGTTTCTGCCTTTGGATTTTTAAATTAGCAAGAGGATTGGAATGCAGGAGAGGAGCACTGTAACTTTGTCTAATTTGTAGCTATCATGAGCAGGACAATGGTGAAACTCATGATGACTTACTCCACAATCCATTGGGAGAAGAGAAATGTTTCCAACTCCTCAGTCTATTGGTGTCCCCTTGTGCTATGAGGAATCTGGAGACACAGATGTTAAAGACAACAGGGATTAGAAGTTGTTAGTCGAGTTTCAACAAATCTTTCTAAGGTTGCGTGTTTTTACTTCTGACCAGGTTGGGGAAAGTGGAAATAGAGGGTGAAATGTAAGTTATTTATGACAATAAATTGAATAATTGACTAGACACCCTTTACTATGTTGAGACCCATGGGAATTTCATGAGGTTACCTTATTGAAGAGGTATTTGAGATCACATAGTGATTCTGTGATGTATGATTCAGACAGCTGATTTGCAGCGGGAAACCTGGAGGCTAGAGAAGGTGCTGGCTTGAGTCACCGGCATGCCGGAGAGATGCTTCCAGGAGGGGAACCCCAGGAGCTTTGCTGCAGTGAGAGTAGTTAGAATGACTTAAAAGTGTTCCTTCCATGGTGGCTGAAGGGGCTTGGTTTGCCCTGGCAAGTCTGAGAAATACCCAGTCTCTGGGTAGTAGATGTGACATGGAAACTGGACCCTTCCTGGTCTGCATAGTCTTTTAAAAGCTTTCTGGCTAATTCTAGGACTGGGAGATAATTTCCCAAGGGAGGAGTCTCTGTGGGCACTCCACGCTGTAAGAGAAGAGGTCTGTCTACCTTAACTCAAAGGGGCTGAAGAACAAAGTCGCTTTGGGAGTGGCTCTGAACCTTAGAAGAGCCATAGGCAATAATTGGGGCCATCCTCATTTAAATTCCAAAGACAATTTGAATAGGTGCTGTTTAAGGGTAGAATGAAATTACTCTGCTTTTTCAGATATGCCTAAGGCCTCTGAAACTTGCTGTGTTATCTGAGAAGTAAAGGAGAGGAAGACTCCATAACAGAGAAAATTAATTGGTAAATGAGGAGTTCACAGTAAGCCAGTTAAGATACAGACACACACACACACACACACACACCACACACACACACACACACACACACATATACGCACACACACGCACACACATACACAAATATTTGTTTTTTCAGATTTCTTGCGATATGAGTACATTTTCATATTTCATGTTTAATATACTTATTGAATATGTGTTTTTTTCTAAATTGTATTTTTATATTATTGGACTATTTTGTTATGGAGTTATTAGATTTCTTAGTTGATTCAAAGAGACCTTTATATATTATTGATATTATTCTAGTTTTAGTTACATATATTATATCTTCTATAACCATTACTTATCTTTTATTTTTACTGTTCTTTTATAAAAAGTTAAACGAGAAATCATATTGGTAAAATTTTAAAGTTTGACTATATATATGTGGTTTATATGCGTGTGTGTGTGTATATATATATATATATACACACACACACATATATATAAATCATTCCAGTGTTATTGATGGAAGTGTATTGTTCATTTTATGTTATTATCTTACAGTAACTATGAGTTTAATTGTATACACATTTGTTAAATATGCATATATATTGCAGTGTTACATATGCAAATGTATTATAATAAGTTTACAATCTGAATAATCACCAATAGATAATGTTTTAAAGTTGTGTTTGCATAATATGGGATATAATGCATTTTTAATAAAATTAATGTATAGCTATACATATTTACAATTCAATTACTATAAAATGAAAGTAATATATATGTTATGAACTTCACAGCAATTTGGATGGACTTAGAGTCTATAATACTGAGTGATCTATCACAGAAACAAATAACTGAGTATCACATGTTCTAACTCATAAGTGAACCCTGAGCAACTATGGTAATACTATAAGAAAGGCATTGGCAGTAGTAGGAAACTACTGGGGTGAGGGGAGGGGGCAGAATTGACAGTAATGGGATACTGCCGGGGAGGTGGAGGTATACCTCATCACCAAGGGTACCTGCATAATGAACATTTGTATACCTATCCCTGAATTGTACCTCACATATTCAAAATAAAAATAAATAAATAATAGTAATAAAAGAAAACTAAAAACTGTAAAATAAAATTGGTAAATTCGTATTAGATTTTTTAATTAATAAATATTCTTTAAATAACAAGTATCACTTTAGATAACAAAATTGTATATGTATATATTCTTTTATAAGAGACATAAATATTCAATACAAAATAAAATTATAACATTTGTCTCTAATAGAAAACATATGAATAAATACTAAGTAGTTTTAAAGTTCAATTTTGTGAACAATATTGTAAGCCAAATGATAGGTTGTCTTTGAATTATAGATGATATATATTTAAAACCACATCCAAGATAATCCAAGATAATTTGCCTATGGAATAACAATATGTAGTCTATCTAAAAGTAATAACAAAGAAGGAAGTCAAGTTAAATTACTACATTGCAATGACCATGTACTCCATGCTTAAGAGAAGAGATTCTGAAATGATATAATTTTATTTATGGCAGTTGATAACCATGTGACCTCAAGCAAGTTAATTCGTTTAACTTATTCTTCATTTTATTTTGCATAAAATGAGGAAATGCTAACGCTTATTTATCAATTATTTTTTAGAAATGCATGTTAAAACACGTAGTAACTACTCAATAGAATATAACTGCTATCATAGGCATCACTTTTCTGATATCCAAAGTTTTCTACAATCTTCCCTAGCAAACTTTCCCTACTGTATTCCTCAGTCTACTGCTTTATTTAGAGTTGGGTATTGTCACCACAAATATCAGTTGGCATTGTTTCCTTTCTTGAAAGATTCATCTCCTTTCTTCCATTCTTGGCCAACTTACCTATTGTCTTAACGTTTCTGTTATTTGAGATAAATTAAGCAGTTTGTACAATTCCTAGCAAAAAAATAAGTACTTAGGACTTATGTTCTTTATAGCTAATCTAGCTCATTAAAATGCAAATAGTTTTCTAACTCCCAAGATGTATTATAAATTAATTAGATATGTATGTATTGATACTTACTGATAAATTTTAATTGAATATTTACCATAATACTATAAGAAATGGAATGGCAGTTGTGGGATACTGCCGCGGTGAGGATGAGGACACAACATCAATAAGGGTACCTGATCTCAAACCAGGCAAAGTGGTGACCAAAGGGAGGCCCAAACTTTACCTGTACAGTGTCCACTTGTATATCTAGTCCTGAATTGTACCCCACATCTTTAAAATAAAACATTAAAAAAATAAAAATAAAGTGAGTCTGTCATACTTTTTATTCATTGAAGAGCAAATAAGATAAAAATAAGTAATACATTGTAAAAAAAATCATTGAAAAAGATAATTTATGTTATTTTGAATCGCCTACTGTGTAAGATTCTGGGCTAAGTATTTATTGACTCCACAAAGCAATAATATACCTCGAGAAGGCTACTCTTCCCTACAGCTTCTCCTAGATTTTTTATTTCATATTGATTGTTGAATGACAGAACTATTACCACATATTAACCAAAAAAAATTTCTTCCCAGGGATAAAAGTTACTTAAATGCAAGTAAATTTCTATTCATCGGCATATCAGTGAGTAATAGAAAGTATTAAAAATGATTATATATAATTTTATGTGTTTCAACTAAACAATAGAAGTGTTTCTTTCTGTTTTAGATACTATAAAGAAGTATTCTTAGAGAATACACTTATATATTATAATTTTCAGCAAATTGGTGAAGTTCCTGATGTTTCTCATTAAAAATTATGTCATCTATGTAGCTTTGATCTACTGCTTCTTGTTTTAAAATAAATTTTGGAAGTATGGATAGGTATTTTGTAGGTAAAATATATACATGTGAAACATTATTTGTAGGGCACAAAAATAAAAATCATAATAGGTTATATGAAAATAATAAATTGTGTAGTGACATATTCAAAGTAATGCATTTAATTAGTTAGATTTAACCATTCCTCAATGTAAATATGTATCATGTTTTACATGATAAAACTAAAGTATTATTTTGTCAATTTTAAAGTCATATTAATCAGATATATTCTACATGTATAAAAGTCACTTTTTTGTTCATAACTTTCTAAGTAAAACTAACCATTGTATCACATTGGGGAACGGAGAAAAGGTTCAATAGCAAAGTAGAGATCTTTAACTGAGGCTTATGCATTTTATCACCCTTAACATTTTTCTTTACTTGCTGTCATAACAAAAGAAAATTATAAATTGGAACACTTTATTCTGAGAAACTTGCTACTGAAACAACGTAATTTTCTAAATGCTAGATGTCTAAATTGAATGCATTTTAATTTTTAAATAAAACTGTGCTAATTTCTACAGTTTCCTTATTTTCCCAGAAGAATCCTTAATGAGTTTCTGTCAAAGCTTATTATCACTTTTATTTTAGTATAAATTAACACTTCATGAAAAAGTATTCATTTGTTTAAAACAATGTTCTCCTTGCTGAAAAGGAAGAAGTATTAGCAACTATGATGAATAGAAAATAACAAAAAGGACTGGTAAGTCTTTACAGTATGTTACTTGATTTACTATGTTGTTATATTTTTTGTATCATAGATATTGGCAATAGAGTTGATATCACAACAAATAGCCTCCACACATGCAAAAACAGTTTAGAGATTGAAAGAATAAGATTAATTTACATTTCAAATATAATATTCATGCCAAAAAAAGGAAATCCTGGCAAATATGTTTCAAAAAATGTTTCATTGCATCACATGATTATGACTAAAGAGTGTATGATGATGTATACTCACAGTAATTTTAAAAACATTTTATCAACATACATATTTTATAGTATATTTTATTTCTGATAATTTAAAAAAATATTATTGTACTTATAATGATGGCTTGTTCATCTGGCATATACACTTCTATATTCTTCTATAGGTGATATCTATTAAATAGCATGTTCATATACTTGTTTCTATTAACAAAAGGAATTTATATATATGTTTGCACATATGTATATTATATTTAGAATGTTGTTTGGCACATTATACATTTTTTGTAAGTGCTTTAAATTGGATTGCTCAGAAAGAGGGTGTGGAGATGGCAATTAGCATACAAGAGGTTTATTAGATGTTTGTAACTGTGACACAAGAGGTTAAGAAGGTAAGGTTGGGGAGAGTTATGGATGCATGCTCAATAATAATGTGGCTGACCCAGAACAGGCCTTTCTTCAAAATTGTTTCAATTTGGGACAAGGGGAATAATTTGAGTTCATGAGTCACTGAATGTAGGTTTATTAGTTAAAGAGGTGTGACCCTAGGTAATGTAGTTTTTCAACAAAGAAAGAAGTCCAAAATAAGACTGATAGTGAGAACAACCTTCTGGTAGCCCCTCAGTAGCTGGAGGCACATTACACATCACATTTTGCTCCACATAGCACATCAGTCACATAGCTCATCACAGCTTGCTCCACAATCCTCTCTCATACTGCTCAGAAACATTCTTTATCATTCTTTATCTAGGTTTCAGAAACATTTCATTCAGCTCTATAATCGACCACTTCTTGAGTAAAACTGAAAAGCGACAGGTTAAGAGTTGAACTAGAGTCCCTGGCATTGCGGCTGATCTTGGTACTGTAACTGATACTCACAGTTTCCTCTTCTTCTATTTTAGATTCCTCTTATGCTCAGACAGATCCTCTGATGGTTTGGGCAACTTATTGGTGGCATGACTTAGATTTTTATCCCTTAGAAACCTGAGCCATATGTCACATGATCTTCTTAGCTCAGGGTTGTTGGATTTATACACTAAACATCAAAATTAGACAAAGGAAGGCCAAAAGACTTTAAAATGGCCTATCTGAATATCAAATACATTTCTACCTCCCTCCCTAACTCCTTCTGATGTCAGATTCAATTTTCCCTAACAATGTGATAAATCCCCTTCTTGCCTGCTGGACTTTAGCACAAAGTCCTTGAAGTGCCTAAGCAACAGTAGTACTTTTTATTAAATGAGGTTCATGCTGTATATCCTACAAAAGAAATGTTTCCCTCTGGAATACAAAACACCTTTACATGTTATGTAAAATTCTGTACAAGTGAATAAAAATTTATCTAAGTCTCTGGAGAGTGATGCTCTTCAATGCTCTGAATGTAGGAACATAACCAATAGTCTCTTGAAATATGTATCTATTTTTTCAAAAATATTTGTCTGCCCCCTATAAGATAGAAAAAATCCAAGACAGTCAATTTGCCACCAAGTATCAAGGGTTGAAGGCTCAATGCCTGCTTTTGTTACTGACAGGTTGAGCACTGAAAGTGGTAATCATTTCCAGAGGCTCAGTAAATGTGAATTCATGCTGTAAGAATGCTGCATACCTACCATTCTTGCTACCATATTCCATTCGTGTTTTGCTTTTGTTTTTTGAATAGAAGTCTCACTTTGTCGCCCAGTCTGGAGTGCAGTGGCACACTGCTCACGGCCGCTGCAGCCTCGACCTGCTAGGCTCAGGCGATCCTTCCACCTCAGCCTTCCAAGTAGCTGGAACTACAGGCATGTGCCACTATGCCCAGTTAAGTTTTTGGTTTCTTGTAGAGATGAGGTCTCACCATTTGTGCAGGTTGGTCTTGAAACTGCGGACTCAGGAAATCCTCTTGCCTCTGCCTCTCAAAGTGTTGAGATTACAGGCATGAGTCACAGTGCCTGGCCCATTTGTGTGTTGTTGTTTTTTTGCCAATTCTAGGATAACCAATGACAGTAGTTGATTAAGAGTGCCACCTACTTATCCACAGTGGATATTCTCTTTTGGGTATTTAAATTATTGTGGTCATTCCTCTATGTTTATAGGGAGGGATGAGAAAAGGAAAAAAAAAGAAAAATAATTTTTCTTCATGTGTAAGATTGAAAATATAATGCTTACTTCCAAATCTTAATAAAAATAAAATAGATTATTATATAAAAAGCAGAGTATGTTTTATATAGTTTTCTCATACTTTATGAAATCCTATTAAAACTAAATGATGCATATAGATCTTAAGTGTATACAAGTGATTTTGAGGTTAGAGAAGTGATAAAGATGGATGTGTTAAAATGCTGTACTTTATCTAATTTATTAAATGCACAAAAATTAAAAAAAATTATCAATGTTTAAAGACAAACATCATGAAGAAAAGATTGTTCAGAAATAACAAGAGCAATTTTTTAAAGGTGCTATGGTTAAATAATTGTAAAGAAATATCACAGCCACCACAAATAAAATAAAACAATCATCAAACTATCAGCACATTGTTATTACAAATTATATGTCTCAAAGGATTGATAATCATCCTTTCAAGGGCATTTCATACATGCTCTTTTCAAAGTTACTGACTAATTAGCAGCTCCACCCAACAGGACTTCACTACTATATTGTATTAAATAAAATTATACAAGCTAACCCGAACAGTTTAAAATAAAGATACAAACCATGTGTGGTGGCTCATGCCTATAATCCCAGCACTTTGGGAGGCTGAGGCAGGAGGATAGCTTGAAACCAGGAGTTTGAGATCAGCCTGGGCAAGACCTGTTTCTAAAAGAAATAATAAAAATTAAAAAATTATCAGGGTGTGGTGACACATTCCTGTGGTCCCAGAAACTTAGTAGGTTGAGATGAGAGAATTACTTGAGCCCAGAAGTTTAAGGCTGTGGTGAGATATGATTGTGCCTCTACACTCCAAGCTGGGTTACAGAATGGAACCGTGTCAAATTAAAAAAAAAAAAAAGGTAAAAAATAAAATAAAGAGACAATGAATTCTTCCAAAGTAAAAAAAAGAAACCTGCTTCAAAATATAATTCTTAAAATCTATACCAAAAAAATGGCATAGTCAATTGATATGCAAAATGCTCCTGTTAAGCAAGCACATTGGTCAGTATAATGAAACAGAATATTGGTCAGTTGCATATGTGTATACATATATATACATCTCTACTTCTCTATCATCTATCTTGTCTCTATCTATCTATCTGTCTATCTATCTATCTATTCTATCTATCTCTCCACCCATCCTATATGTATGTGTGTCTGTGTGCAAACCCATACAAGTATATGTACATGCTTATATAGGCACAGATACACTCTACACATGCACATACATAGGTATATTGGCAACATGAAATGTTTAGCTGATTTAAAGCAGAATGATGCCTGCTTGTTTTCGTTCTTTGCTGAGTTTTGTCTTGTTTTATATTTTCAAAAATAAATTAATTTCAATTGTTTACTTCTGTTTTTTGAAATATAATATATATGTTGCTATTTTATAAAATATTTTGCTTCATTAGCACATTTTTTTATTTCCACAATTTGAGTGATTTAACAATTATTATACTGTCTTTATAATCACTTTTCTTACAATAGTCTATTTCTACTATTTGTTTCATGTTTTATACCCTTCTTGTTTCAAATTGCTGTATACTGCATTTATGAATAGCTATAACCATTTGCCCTTCATCTATTGACAAAAGTCACTTAGTGACTGCCACCATAACTATCTGAACAAACTAGGTTGCCCTATCTCACTTATCATTTATCAGAGAAAAAATAAAAACACAATTATTATACCACTCAGTCTTTAGGTCATAAAAAGATTCCAGTTCACACAATTAATGTATTGTTTACACTAACAGGCATTTTAAATCATCAAACCTCTCTATCTCAAATTGCTACTAGGTTACATCAGGAAAATTATATCACTTTAAGTCCCAAAAGAATGCTTTCCTAAAAATAGGAAATATTATATTATAACATATAATATATAAATATAAATTCCATTTACATTTTCTAAAACAAAGCCAAAACATCTAGCTGTGTAGAAAAATGTGTATATTCAAACTGTTTGTAAGAAAAACTTAATTTTTATTTTTATTTCTACTATATTAGAAGGTATTATTTGGGTGTTTCTGACAGAAAGAACCATATTCCCTGGATAGAAAGAAGCATCTCCTCACTTTGTCTCCAGCAATTGATGCTTATATAATCTTCTTGATGAAGAATGAAACTTTTCCACCTTGACTTGGGCATCTTCCTTTAATGACATGACTTGTAGTAAACTCAGCAATGCCCTCTTTTTGAACTACATTTGTCTATTGTTTTTTTAAATAGTGTTCATTGCTTTTGGCTTTCTTTATTTCTGATGAAATCATCACACCAACTTTGGCTTACAGAAGAAACAAATATACATCATTTATAACAAAAAAATTTTCACTTTTTGTATAAAATATCATAAATTTCAGGTCGTAAAATAGAAGGAGGGACCCAAAATAAGGAATTCTTTTTAGGAGGGCAGGTCTTTTGTTGTACAGGACTCCCCTGATAGATAAGTGTTCTAGGAACCCATCAGCATCCGTGTACCAGCTACTGTTGTGAGAGGCTGTGTTCAGCATCAGTGAATTTTGTTTTTTTGGAGATTCTTTCAATGCATTTGCCTATTTCTTGATGGACAGTATACAAGTGTTCCTGCCCACACAGTGCTGAGTGTTCAGCAGTTTTGAGCAAAAATGGCATGGCTCCCATGCCCTACCCCCATTCACTCGATCTCGACCTGAGTGAATGACTTTTTACGTTTCCACAGATGAAAAAAGTTCTCAAAAGGGAATGTTCTGCCAATGTGGAAGAGGGAAACCAAAAATGGCGAAAGCACTAAAAGGCATCCAAATTGACTAGTTCAAACACTGTTTTGAGCAGTGGAAAAGGCGTTTAATAGGTGCGTTGCCACAAATGGAGAGTACACTGAAGGTGACTGAAATTTAAACATGTAACATAATTCGTTATAAATAAATTCTGGGTTTTTTGGGTCGCCCCTTATATCATACTCTTTAAGTGATAGTACAGATATTTGTGCTGTTTTGTAAGATTTTTCAGATTTAATGTTTTGACTAGACAAGGTGGCATGCACCTGTATTTTCAGCTACTCAGTAGGCTGAGGCAAGAGATTTACCTGAGCTCAGGAGATCAGGGGTATAGTGTGCTATGTTAACACCTGTAAATAGCCACTACACTTCAACCTGGGCAGCATAGTGAGATCCTGTCTCTAAAACATGAACAATAATAAGAATATTTTCTTATGTTTGTATAGCAATTCCCAGTTTATAAAGCACTTTTGCATATTATCCTATTTTATTTTCTTGATCTCTTCTGACCAGAGTCAGTGAGTTGTGAGATATTTTATATTTTTATTTTTAGATATACTGTTTGATATACTATACAATTTTGAAGTTTTGTAAAAGTCAAAATAATTGGTATTTTATTGGAAATGGACTACATTTTTCATCACAGACTATTGTGCATACATAAAGTGAAAAGATTTGTGTGGCAGGAGAGAAATTTGTGTGACTGGGGTATAGTGAAAGCTTAGATGGGAGAATGATCTAAAAGTGAGATGACTTTGAAAGCTATGATGCAGCGCACGCCTGTAGTTCCAGCTACTTGTAAGGCTGAGGCGGAAGGATCGCTGGAGCCCGGCAGGTCGGGGCTGCAGTGGCCGGGAGCGGTCGCTGCACTCCAGTCTGGGTGACAGAGTGAGACTCCAACTCAAAAAAAAAAAAAAAGAAAGAACGCTATGCTGAGCAACCTAGCCAAAGAGAGACCATTTCAAAAGTCTTGATTCAGAGCACAAGAGTGTGGTAGTTCAGAGTCCACACCAGCTAAATGTCTTGTCTTTTCCTGAGCAAAAGGATTTTTATCATCTCTTCCCAGGGTTTGTATCAGTTAAGTTTCCTCTCTTCATGTGGAAATAACGGTCATTGTTTGGTATGTCATATAATTTATTGTTTGTCACTATCTGCATATAATATGAAAACGTGTCTCTGAATTGTCTTTCAAGGATGATAGAAAACCTCCCTTTCTCCCAACAAGCAGAGAATATTCTGCACATGTAGTTGTGCTGAACTAAGTACAGAGATAATGTGAGAATGAGAAATTTCTTCTAGAAAGTAAAACTTCAAAATGTTGTTATCAACTATAAGTACAAATAAGTATTTCAAATCAATCAAGAAGTGTGAAATAAGTACTCCATATCACTCTCTAAACAGATATTTGAAAGTGCTGTGGTCATTAGTAAAACACACAACAGATGCTGACGAGAATGTGCAGAAAAAGGGACACTTCTCCACTGCTGGTGGGAATGCAAACTAGTGCAACCTCTTTGGAAAACAATGTGGTGATTTCTAAAACCAGCCTTGACCTTCCATATGACCCAGCAATCCCCCTATTGGGAATATACCCAGAGGAACTCAAATCATTCTATAAAAAAGATATCTGAACATGCATGTTTATTGCAGCACTATTCACAACAGCAAAAACCTGGAACCAACCTTGCTGCCCATTGAAACTGGACTGGATAAAAAAATGTGGTACATATACAAAATGGAATATTACACAGTCATAAAGAAGGACAAACATATGGACTTCACAGCAACTTGGATGGATTTAGAGTCTATCTTACTCAATGATCTATCACAGAAACAAAGAACAAAGTGGACCCTGAACATTTACCATAATACTGTAAGAAAGGAATTGGCAGTAATGGAATACTGCCAGGGTGGGTAGGGAAAGGATCACAACATCAGTAAGGGTACCTGATCTTAAACCAGGCAAAGTGGGGACCAAAGGGAAGCCCAAACTTTACCTGTACGATGACCATTTGTATACCTAATCCTGAATTGTGCCCCACATCTTTAAAATAGAAAAAGAAAGAAAAAAATAGTGTTGTGGGTAATCTCCACAGTATTTCTTTTTCAGTGTATTTTCCTCCTTTATTGTATGCTTTTTATTTCTCAAGTATTGTCAATATTTATTCATTTTACGTCTATAAGATACTAATAGATGTTATGTTTTATTTCTCTGTCTTATTTTCAATTTAAATATTACAACAGTAAATTCTCAACTTATTTTTCAAAACAGATACAGAATATTTAAGTTGTATTTTCAATTAATAAACATTTGTATATTTGCTTTGAAGCCTAACCGATGCTTATGATGTTTTACTGTCTGCCTTCCAACTTAGTCCATTGAGTCCTGAACACTAGTGACTGAACTGCTTAAAGTGAACTCTGAACAAGGTAGAGAGCATCTTCTTGCCTTAAGTTTTTATAAATGTTGGTAGTCCCTCAACTTAATAAAATGGATAAGGTGTATGGTATATTTTATTTCCAAAATTTACTGTGTTTCTCTTTTAGTAGTAGTAGGTAACAGGAGCTACAATCTGCATTTTACTTTAAAATAATATCCTGACATCTCTCCCACACATACACATACCCACTGATTCCTGGAAACTTCACTTAAGAGGCAGACTTCTGAATTTTCATAAGATTTATCTTTCAGCCTTTAGAATGTACAAGTCTTGCCAATTCATTCAAGGTACCTCCTTTTTTCTTTGCACCAGGTCTTGGCATTATAGATGTCATAGACCAATATGCTAAGTTATGGGGTAGTGAAATGATCAATGTCCCCATGGATTAATTAGAACCTTTAACAGGAGAGTTGATTTAATACAGAGGTAGAAAAATGAGGGTATGCTGCTGTTTCCTGATGGATTTAATCAAATTGCATCTGGTGTTTTCTCTTAAAGAATGGAGAAAAAGCCTTTAGCAGATGGATAGTTTCATACCAGGGGATGCATTAATTTTCTCCACTGTAATTTTTCAAGACACATCTGTGAAGACCAATCAGTTGAGCCAAATATAAATATGCTATCTACACTTTTCAAGTGTTTAATAGTAACACTTATTTATGTGGTTCACCCAGGAATGTTGTATTTCTATCACTTTTCTGTTTTGTTAAATAAGTTTTATGGTGAGGTTCTACTTCTCTCATCCCACCATCATAACTCTTACTTCTGAGTTTAAGAAAACAAAGCGGTATTTCTATTAATCGCTAGATATGTGTATTTGAATAATACACTCAAGATCTGGGAAGTACTCACAGGTTGGGTTGATGAAAACAGAAAACCCATGGTGAGACAGAATCAGTTTGAAGACCCACTTTGACTCGTTGACAACAGTGTTCAAATTCTGGATCACTAGGATTACTGATAGCTCAGAGACCGTGTCAAGTATTTCATTAAATTACAGGAAATGTTTCTTCCCTGAATTAACATTTATGCCGATAAATGGTCAAGTCTTTCTTTAGGTAAATATTAGAAAATATTTACAGTATAAAATTATGCTATTGATGCAAGAATTCTCCTTACATTTTAAGTTACAGATTCTCTTCCTTCCTTCAGGTGACACAGATTCTATGAACTTAGCAGGGTCTGGGACTTGGATGAAAGGTCATGACTCTTTATTGTGATGATTAATACCTGTTCTATTTTTAATTAGAGGCAGAGATATATTTTGATAATGAAAAAGTAGGTATTAGATGGCTGATCATCTCTTGCTTTCTGGGAACAGCAATTATTTATCACCAATATGTTATTATGCCAAATATTTTAATTATGATCCTTTGTCTATGATGGTAGTTATGTCTACCTTAGGTAATTATGTCACCCGGAGATGTTAGGTGATGCTTCTTTGCATATGACAGTCCACAATTCAATTTTCCCCACTGAAATTAATCAGTCAGTTTAAAGCATCTTACATATTTTTTCCTGTTCTATAGGGAATAACCATTGCAGCATTTTAAATGATAGATTCCTTAATCTAATTGTGAATTAAACAATTCTTTGTCCCACAGGGAACATAATTATAAAAAGAGTCACATATAATGAGTTTTCTTTAACATTTATTTTTCTCCAAGTTTTAGAATTTCTTCCACTTTATTACACAAGAAATTTTAGACATCACAACTTCAATAATCATAGATTAAATTTGATTATTGATTTAAGGTACTAACCAAGTAAAGAAATAAGATTATTCTCAGTAGTATGAACTATAATATATAATTCATAATCTATATTAACTTATCTCAACTAACTTTTATAAGGTAGTTCAATCTAATATATTTATTTTCAATTAGTCTCACAATCATTACAATATATATATATTTCACACTTCTGAAGATAAAGCAAACCATTGGCACATTACTACTACAAATTATATATCTTAAAAGACTGTTAATCATCCTTTCTTTTTTTTTTTTGAGTTGAGTTGGAGTCTCACTCTGTCGCCCAGACTGGAGTGCAGTGGCACGCTCCCAGCCACCACAGCCTTGACCTGCTGGACTCCGGCAATCCTTCTGCCTCAGCCTTCTGAGTAGCCAGAACTACAGGTGTGCACTACCACGCCCGGCTAATTCTTGATTTATTGTAGAGACAAGGTCTCAAGCCTGCGGGCTCTGGCAATCCACTCGTCTCAGTCTCCCAAAGTGCTGGGATTAAGCCACCAAACCCAGTCATAATCATCCTTTCATGATTATTTCATACATGCTCTGTTCAAAGTTACTGACTAATTAGCAGCTCCACTAAATAGGATTTGATTACCACATTGTCTGAAATAAAATTATAAAGCTAACCTCAACTATTTAAAATAAAGATACAACAAATCCTCTCAAGGTAGAAGACAACCTGCTACAAAATAGGAATGCCTAAAGTCTATGCCAAAAAACTGCATTGTCAATTGATTTGCAAAATGCTGATGTGTATTATATGGTGTTATTTACTATGTAAAACTTATTTTTTCCTGTGAGGACTAAACTTGACCTTTTTTTTCTCTTACCCAAATTCTTAATTAAAGGCATAGTGAGTCACACTTGGTAGGAATTCACCAGACAGGCTTTTATTGCTCTATTACCCTAAAAATTAAAAAGTCTTTTTTTCTAACCTAACTATGGTATAACATCAGATAACACATAAAGAAGGAAATACAATTAGTATATGGTCCTCCAAGGTTGTCTTTTGGTTATTCCTAAATTTTGGGTGCCTTGTAAGACACTTATCTGCCTTCTGTGAAATCTGCCACATATAAGATTTCATCTATGTATCAGCAAACCTGGAATTTTCTGCCCCCTTACTTAATAAAGCATCTCTTCTACTGATTCCCAAAATTCCTTAGGTAGGAACTACAAATTACCAGTCAAGAAATCTTTGTTTTTTGTTTTATATTATCTTATTATATTATATTTTATTATTATTATTATTATTTTGAGTTGGAGTCTCACTCTGTCACCCAGACTGGAGGGCAGTGGCCGCTCCCGGCCACTGCAGCCTCGCCTGCTGGGCTCCGGTGATCCTTCCACCTCAATCTTCCAAGTAGCTGGAACTACAGGCGTGTGCTACCATGCCCAGCTAATTTTTGATTTATTATAGAGATGAGGTCTTGCCAAGTTGCCCAGGCAGGTCTTGAACCCGTGGGCTCAGGCAATTCACTCACCTAGGTGTGGGATTACAGGCTGAGCCACCGAGTCCGGCTGCCAATCCCTTTTTTATACTATTATAAATGTTCAAGTTTCACTTATGAGTGAGAATATGTGGTAATGTGTTCTTTGTTTTTGTAATAGATTACTGAGTATGATGCACTTTAAATCCATCCAAGTTGCTGCAGAGTCCATTTGTTTGTCTTTCTTTATGACTTTGAATCCTCCTATGACCTGCAAGTCCCACTTTAAAAATGTCCTTCCTTCCTGGGTCAAACCAATAAAAATATTACATGTATTGATTTATTATTTATGATTTCTTATAACTTCTGCAATTTTAAAATGTATGTAACCAAGCCACCATTTAACCATGGTAGGCACATATTCTCAGACCTCCTGAGGAAAAGTTTTCCCTATGTTATAGCCGGACTGTGAGAAAGGAGTTGCCAAAAGGCAGAGAGTTGAATTTGAGTCCTTTATTAGCCAGCCGTTGAGAGCTTGCTAGTGCCACAAAGAACCCTTGACCTTGAACTGAGTAAACAGGGAGCTTATAAAGGCAAAAACCATGAAACAGTTGTGATTACATTTCTAGGCAGAACATTTGGATTTTGGTTGTGCAAGAGTTGTTAGATTAGATATGGAACTTGTAATTAGGGTCTTTCCAAGCACTAAGGGGAACAAGAATATGAGCTTGTGATTATGGGAAGGTTACAATGTGTAATTACGGGAAGGTTACAGCAGTTGCATGCAGGGGGTCATCTCTGGGTATAAACAGCTAAAATGAAGGATTTGTTACAAAATGGAGTTACTTATCTCAAGCAAGATATTACAGGCTATTATATAGGTTTTTAAAAGCTATTACATTCCCCCCTTTTATTTGTTCATGATTCAGTGTGTTGACTCAACAGTCATAGGCATACTATTGCAGTGGGGACTTTTATATGTGAATTTTACAGGACTGATCCATTGTTTGATGAAATGAATGAACCAATTTATTATGCAAGGTCCTAGGAGCAAAACAAGGAGAAGTATGAGGGATCCAACTAGACCAGTAACAAGAGTTGTTAGTCATGGGTTACAATTGAACAAGGATTGGAGACAGGATTTATTTTCCCTTTTTGTCTTCGGTCTAAATTTTCTCAAACCTTTTGGAGGGTGTCTTTAATGACTCCTGATTTATTGGCATAAAAACAGCATGATTCCTCTAGCGCTACACAGGACCCTCCTATGATGCCAGCCCCTTCTTTGAAGGTAAAAAAGAAGAGAAAAGTTTACTTCCCACAGGCAGGAAGCGGGCCTATACTCTAGATGAGTGTGGTTCCGTAACCCTCCAAGCCCTGGCTTAAATCCTTTCCCCTGGAAATGTCGCAATCAGGTAGATTGACTGCCGTGACTTTCTTGTTGATCTTTTGTAGATGTCTTGGAGACCCTGAGAGGGGTCCTGGCCACCATACACTGAGTATACAATGGGTCGATACTGGTTATGCTTGAGAAGTCTGGATTTTTAAAAAAGACAAATTACAATAGGCTGGTACTGGTCATGCTTAAGGAGTCTGTGTTTCTGAAAAGACAAAGTCAGCAAAGTCAATCTTTACCTAGAGCATGTGTTTCTCCAGGACATAGTCTCTACTTTTTCATCATTGTGTTAGGGTTTAGTAACAAGATAAAAAATTGACTTGTTCAAGACACACCTTCTACTTTCTCATCATTGTGTCAGGGTTTAAGAACAAGATTTTTTAAAAAATCACTTTCTGCTCTCAGTTCATACTTTTATTTCCCACTCCTGTTCTTGGAAATATTGTTATGATCCTGGGAAATGGGGTGAAGATTAATCTTCCATAACTGCTAACTGCTGAGGTGGACTGTAGAGTTGTTCCCTACCTATCTATTTCCAAGGGCACAGTGGGTCCTTAAACGAATACAATTTGAATTTGGTAAAACATTAAGTGAGAGCACAGGCAAAAATTATTAAGCAAACAATGATGAACAAGGCAATTTCTCCAGAAACAATGCTGAAAAAGTGAAATAGTCTCATAAATTATATGTATGATTAGCTAAAACCTCTAATTTATCAACATAAGTTGAAATATTTTCTTGTAAATTATTCATAGTTGTACTTTAACAAGGAAATACAGCCACTTTGACAAAGTGTGAAGAAATAAAAGTTGAAAACATTAGAGACATGTAGTTAGGTTGTAGAGTGCCGTATAAAAGGCCAGGCATATTAGAGAATGGAGAGCAAACAATGTGTAGGTTTTATAAAACCATCACCAGCTATTTTACTATTTTTTATTGAGCTAACTCGACATTTAAAATCTGTACTGTCAGAATCTGCAGCAAGCTCTGCCCTGTCTCCTAATCTCAGTAATGTCATCTTTGGTTAGCAATAAACTTTCTGAAAGCCGAAGACAGAAAGTGTTGAAGCCCACATTACCTTTAAGTTACTGTATCCAAGGACAGTTGCTGTGAGTGAACTTTTTACCACTTGGAAAGGGAGAAGGGAGAGATTTAAGTCAAATAAAATTAAAAATTATAATTAACCCCCACATTTAGGGAAATAGGAGTTGCATCAGGATGCTTGACATGATAAAGCTTAAGATGCTTACCCCACCCTAGAGAGACTGAATCAAGAAGGCCAACAGGGTTGCAGTTACTCAGTTACTCCGAACGTTACTTATTTAGCCAGAGTGATAGTCCAAAGATTTTGAAAAGAAAAAAACCTCATTTTTTGTAACAAGGGCAGTGGGGGAGGGCTAACTGAATTTTGTTTCTTTCTTCCCCCTTCTGTTGTTTAAAGGAAAAAATTCTTTTGGATAAGACTATATGATTTCTACATGGATGGCCAGGACAAAAAGGCTGGCACCTGTATTAAATTAAGAGATTAACTTGGGTTCCAGTGCCCTAATATTTACCTGGTGGGTTGTTGGGGTGATGGTGAGCCAGTGCTAGGCAGTTTAGTAGATTTGCAGGTCTTCATAAGTGGCCACCATTTGTGAGACAAGTGTACTCTCCTCTTTCCAGAAGAGAGTGCACCTGCTTCCCAATAGCTTTCTGGCCTGCACAGTGGACAAGGTCCAGGAGGCTTTAGGCCTTTTTGGGGCAGCTATGCCTTCAGTGCCCCCACTGACTCTACCCATAAGCAATGGACACCATCCCCTTAGCAGGTTTGTTCTTACCAGGTGTCTGATGGACAGTTGGAGTTTTGTCACTAATGGTGACTGCCAATTAGGGTGCTTCTTTGACCCTCTGGTTCTGCTGCCCTCCATGTTGGCATTGTTTTTTTCTTAAAGTTTTAGTTGAAAAAAAGATAAAAACCTTAAAAACTCATTTTTAATAGGTTATGCATATGAAACTTTTTAAGCATTTCTCTGTGACAGTTTGATGCAAAGCCCTTTAGAGTGAACAGACCACATGAATGTGTAATGATCTGTCCCTATTTATTTATAATTATAAACAGGCAAAGTTGTTAAAAACCCTTGTAGATTACTAAGTTGTCATCTTAGTTGTAAGGTGTGGACAATTAGGTGAGAGTGATCAGTTCCCATTCTCATTGTGCTTACACAGAGTACCAGTATTTTATCCATCTGGCAGAAGAAATACTAGGCTTAGTAAAAGTGACTTTACCATGTGGGAATGGCTAGTTCCCAAACCTCATCATGTCACACAGGGTGTTTGGCATTTAAAGCTTTACCTGTCTCATAAGAGGAGGCAAGTTAGGCACAATAGGTGATTTTAACTTTTGTTTATAAAATACAACTTTAGTGAGCCTGATATAACAAACAATGGTGTTACTTAGCACTAATGTGTTAACACATAGTAACTTGAGAGAAATTTATTATATATTTTTTAAAAAGCAAGAACCTAAATATCTTTTTGTCACAGCCACCCCCCTGAGGAGAGAGTTATTAAGTTATGTGGAAACCTGAATGGACTTTCCAAGTACATGTGGGGGTGGTGACTTGCTGCAGCAAGTAGGGCTGCTGCCAGGGGGTTATCAAGCAGAGGGGGGAAAGTGGGTGAGAAGGCTGGAGGCTGGGGTCGGGTGCCGTGGATGATAAATGAGGGATGACTCACCAAAGATGCAGAAAGGCATACCATGCAGCTGTTGGAGTTTCAAGGTTCTTTGTGGAGTCACTTTGCCAACCAGAAAAGAAAAGAGCAAAGAAACCAAGCACTTTGTCTCCCATCCATACGGGTGCTGGTGGTCCGAACTTTCCTTTGGGGACCTTCTTGCTAGAGAGTTGCCCTAGGCAGAGACTATCAGTTGTTCTCCAAGATCCAGCAGAAAATTCCTTTATCATACAGTCCAGGGGACTGGAGGGTTGAGAAGCCTTTCACCCTATATTGTCAGACCAGTGAGAAAACCAAAATTGAAATCAGAAACTGAACTGAGATACTAATCAGCCAACGCCTTGGCCTAATGAATAGTGTCCAAGGGACAGCCTCGTTGGGCTGTGACTCCCTTAAATAGAATTATGGCCACAAACAGAATGGATTCTTACCTCCTAGGAGAATGCAGACGGACTCAGGTATTTTTGAGGCAATGGGAAGCCAGCAGACATTCCAACTCCCTCTGGGTCAAGTGAGAGGTTATGGGGCCCTGGAACGTCTCAGGGGACACCTCCCCTATAACTTCTTCACCAAGCCAGGAAGAGACAGAGCAAGACTGCCTCCCGAGGTTGATGAATCTCGCTGGGATCTCCAAATGTTATAGCCCAACTGCGAGAAAGGAGTGGCCAATATGCAGAGAGTCGAATTTGAGTCCTTTATTAGCCCACGGTCAAGAGCCAGCTAGTGCCACAAGAACTCTCAACCTTGAACAGAGTAAGCAGGGGGTTTATAAAGGCAAAAACCATGAAAGTTGTACAGTTATGATTGCATTTCTTGGATTTTGGTTGCACAAGAGTTTGGTTAGATTAGATAAGCAACTTGTGATTAGGGAGTTTCCAAGCACCCAGGAGAACAAGAATGTGGGCATGTGATTATGGGAAGGTTACAACATGTAATTATGGGAAGGTTACAGCAGCTACATGCAGGGGGTAAAACAGCTAAAATGGAAGATTTGTTACAAAATGGAGTTACTTATGTTAAGCAAGTTATTACAGGTTATTATAGGTTTCTTTAAGCTATTACACCTAGTTTAAATGCTAAAACTTGTTTTGTTTTGTTTTTTACAAAGTTTAGCATCTTTTTATAAACACCTGGACAGATATTTTGTTGACCATAAAGTGGTAAGTTAGAGTTTGGAATGATGAGAAATTATGAAAGTGGAAAACAGAAAACTGTTTTGCCTTGTGAGTGTCTGAAGAAGCTTTGACCTTAACTGAGGTAATTACAAAATAAGCAGGGGCAGTCTTCAAAAGCAAAGATAGAAAGACTCTATATCCTGAGAAGGTAGACCCAGAGACTTTGAAAGCACTATGATAATCACGGTACTCAATTCCATCCAAATGTCCTCATTGTACCTAGTATGGTCAAACTCTTTTCTAAAGAACATTCAGGTAAGATGCCTGGTAAAACTAGACACTGAAAATGAAAGATAAGAAACTGAAAGATAAGATTCATTTTCACTATAAGATTTTATCACAGCAGTTGCCATATCTGTCAAAGCCTTACTTTAAATAGGAACTTAATTTGAGACAGTAGAAATGACTTAATTGTTTTGTCATTGTTTAATATGAATAGGCAATATCCTAACCATAATATACTCTTTCTACCTAACTATCCAAATAGCAACACCTAAATTTCCATATTTTGAGTATTGCTAGTTAAGTAAATTCCTGGTATAATTATTCTATTAGGATGAACACAAGTTAAAGCAAAATCCATTTCAGCTAACCTAAAGATGAGGAATTTACTGCACAGTGTCAAGTAACTTACCAAATCATTTGTGTGGTTGAAAACAATCTAGACTAATCTCTGATTATAAACCACATTACTGCAGTTGGTTTCCTTAGAAACTGTTCTTGATCATGATCCAGAAACTGTATCATCAATAATCAGCCTACCAAATTTAATAATTTCTGATACAAGTACTGGTTCCAGATTCACTATTTGTGCTACACTTTCAATGTTCATTTCTTCTCCAAAATTTATGATGAAGCTCAAACTCCAATGTAACAGCACTAAGAGGTGTGATATTTAGGAGATGATTAAATCATGAGGAAGGAGCCCTCATGAATGGGATTAACTACTCTATAAAATGGCTGAAGGGAATTAACAAGGCCATTTTCTGCCTTTCTACCATGTGAGGGCACACCTCTTGCCCCATCTGCCATGTGAGTATGTAGCAAGAAGGGTCTCACCAAACAGTGGATGTTGGAGCCTTGATCTTCAATTTCCCAGCCCACAGAGTTGTAAATTTCTCTTGTTTAAGGTATATGCTTGTTCAAGGTATTTTGTTATCACAGTATTAATGGACTAAGACAGTCTGTCTGCCATAATCAGAAAATTTTTGGCTGAACTGGACATCTACCAGAATCTTACCACTTCTGGCACAACCAGCATAACAAATGTCCAATTCTGTCACAACCTGCATAACAAATGTCCAATTCTGTCTCTATATTCCATTTGTCACAGTTTCAAATTTAAGTTTACTGTGAGTATGCAACCACCTACCTAAAATTAATATAGTCACTGGATTAAAAACCGTAGAAGAGACCTGAGCCCTGTAAAGTTTTATCTATGGTCAAAAATTAACAGATTTGTTGGTATCTACAAATACTTCAATAGAGAACAATTGATTATCTTCATGCCCTAATCCCTGGGGAGGGGAAAAGACGCTTCCCAAAGATTTTTAAACATGTTTTTCCTTAAACAATAAGCCATCAGAAATCCTGATGACATCCTGAAATTTAATCTGCCAAAAGGCATGAGAAGTTTGATCACTAGGGACTCTCACTCCAGCATCCTTTTTTTTTTTTTTTAACTAGATTTGTAACTTCCCCAGTAGCTCCTACATATAACATAAACCTAAGACTGGTGTTGGAGATGTTTTTCAGATTCTGCCTTTTGGTAGATCTTCTGACACCAACCCGATCAGTGCCCTGTGAACGCCACCCAGAAACTGACTTGGCACAAAAAGTCATCTCTGTGACTCAATTCTCTAACCAATCAGCATGCTTGCCAAATTTCCTTAAAAAAAAAGCCCTAGCCTCTGAATTTTCCAGAAGACAGATTTAAGAAATGTCTTCCATCCGCCTCACTCAGTTGCTTTGTGATATTAAACTCTTTCTCTACTGTAACAGCTGTGTCAGTCTCAGTATTCCTGGGCAAGTATGTGTTATTGATGAAATCTTATCATATTCTCTAACTGGGTCCTAAAAAATATTAGTTGTTAGTGTTTCAGTCTCTCCATGTTAGGAGATAATGTTGAATGTTTGTCAAATGAGATAACCCTCAATTTTGACCATATTTTTAAAATATTTCATTCACTGATAAAGTCCCTTGAGTTCTCATTTTCATTATTCATTTACCTTTTGTAAATTTAAATTATTAACCATAAGTTTTCTGTATTACCTTTGGATGGAGATGAGATTAATACATGGGATCAATTCACTGAATTGTGGCAAGACCACTCCTGGATTGAAGGATTTTACTAAAATTGATGACCTTAAATTTCAGGAAGACTTTTCTGAGCACATTTTATTTGTGACATGCACCTTAGTTATTACATTAAATGCCCTAGAACTTGCTGCCCTATAAGCACTTTTGGGAAAGAATTATGCCAAATTTCAATATGTCAAGATGTGATTAATCAACTTTATTCCCCAAAAGATTAAATTACTACTGCAAAAGGTCAATAAATGCTAATGATTGTTATCTGGCCTCAGAGCTATGAACAGAATTCTTACAAATGATTTTTAAAAAAGAAAAGTCATTTTGGAATAAATGATTAGAAAAGTCAACTGAATTTGTTACTTTTGTTATGAAAACCTTTTTGATTTATAACTGAACAGACAATTACTGAATGTCCATTCTTCACAGGATTTTGTGCTAAAGAGAACAAAATCAGTAATATGGAATGAATACTGGTCTCCATTTTTATTGAAACAGAATAAAAAGCAAATGAAATTTCACTTTTTTGTTCAGCAATACGAATTAAGTGCCTAGTATGTGTAGTATATGGCTAGTATTTATACATATTTTGAGGAGTGTATATAAAGAAAATCGGAAATATTCCTGAGTTTACAATGGACTGTCGAAAAATTTTGTTATTAAATCTCATCTCAGTTATTGTATTTAAACAAATTTTTTAACCATATTACAAATGAAGTCAAGATTCAAAAAAATCTACTATAGTCACAAAGTCAATTGAGAATATTTTATCTCAAAATCCATGTACATTACTTAGTACCATATCTCGCAATCTAAAAGGGCAGATAGAAATGCGAACAATGAGTTTTACTACAATGAGTACATTGGTAAGCACATCAGTAGAAAAGCAAAATATTTCAAAAGGTTAAAGAAAAGTATGACCTGTCTTTAATGGAAAATTTACAAAGTCATAAAAGAAAGTAGTGATTATAAAACAACTAGACCGCTTTTTATAAGTAGACATTCATAGAAAAAAATATGTTCAAAGACGCAATAATATATATCTACAGTGTATAATTAGGGAAGCAGAAGCTCTGTTAGATTCTGTCTAGGGGAGAAAAAAGATGGAAAAAAATTGTGACTGAAAAATTCAGTTGCTTGGTTATGTGGGTGCCATTCCTAGTGAAAGAGGCCCACCCAGATTCCCATTACTTCACTTTTTGGGGAAGAATTTACATGTAGGTTTCTAGATTTACCTAGTTTTCATGCTTGTGCTATGGTCATTATTAAAATAACTTGTGCTATTAGTTGCTCACACTAAAGAAGTAGGAAGAGCAAACTGCATACACCAACAACCCACAGCCATGTGTTTATTGCACTATAAAGGCAAATAATACTTTCTCTAATCACTGACACTCTTAGATTTTTCTTTTTTAGATTAGAAAATATAGTTTATTTAAAAAGTAAATTGGAGAGAGTGAAAAGAGGGGATTCACCTCCCCAAGGGAGGGTAGGGGGGACACTCTTAGCTTTTAGAACAGGATAAGGCAAAACCCGAGCTAGAAGCTGATCACTGTCAGGAATGATGTGTTTGTCAGTAAGTGGTCATTGACAGTAAGATTTTAGAGGGTTTATTGTTGTTCTATGAAGCTATACCTGGATGATCACGTTTTTTCTATTTTAAGATTGTCACCAATTAAGGTCATACATAATGGTCATCATCATCTGTCAAAAAATCCACAAAACTAATTTCTTACTTAGAGGACAAATTAAAATATTTATTTTCTGTTGATTAAATTGCTGAATTGGCATGTCCTGCCAAATTACACCCTGAGCTGAATATAGCTTCTTTAATATAAGCAGTGTAGATTGTGTAAAGGACGCAGTAAGTGAAGTACATCAATGGAAAGATCTAATTTAAACAACCTATACATTTGTTAATGAAAAATACCACACCTGCCTCAGAATATACCTACTCATATAACAGCATCAGGCAGGCCAGCAACTGTAACCAAAGCAGGAAAGAGAGGACCAGTACCTTTAAAGAAACTAGATGAGTATTTTAATAACTTAATTCCTCAGTAGAAGAAAGTAGAAAGATAAGGAAAATAGCTGCCCACAGAAATTTGTGAAATATGTTTATATTCATTTGATAAGGCTGCCATAACAAAGTCCCACTTACTGAGTAACTTAAAAAAATTATTTACTCACAATTCTGAATGGTAGAAGTCTGGAATCAAAGTGTCAGCAAGGTTTGTTTCTTCTGAGTCCCTTCTCTTTGGTGTGTAGATGGTCATCTTCTTCCTGTGTTTTCACATGGTCTTACCACTGTACTTATTTGTGTCAAAATTTCCTCTTCTCAGAAGGACATCAGTCATATTTGATTAAGGTCTACCATAGTGACCTTATTTAAATTTAATCACCTCTTTAAAAACCACATCTAGAAATATGGTTAGAATTTCAGTGTATGAGTTTTGAAAGGGACAAACCCCTTCCAACAAGAGTGGGTAATACATACAATATGATATCACTACCCTCTTCAGAAGCTAGTGATAGTGCAGTATGCTTTGAGTCTTAGATATGTATAAAGTTAAAAGACAGATACATAGATAAAAGAAATATTTGAGATATATGTGTGTGTGTATACACACACACACACACACACACACCACACACACACACACACACATACAGAAAACACTAACCTATCAGATTTCAAAGTTCTTAACCAAAGCAGAATTTTTTAAAGGTAAAACACTGTGATGGAAATTGTTAAGTAGAATGTTAAAACTCTAAAATTTGGGATTTCTAAATAGAATTCAATTGTATATTCAGAGAAATCTTGAAACAGTAATGCTAGCCAAAATTCTGTTAATAGTTCATATGAAAAATGGTAATGGCAACTATGACAGAAATATGATTGGACCAAAAAATAAAATTCCAAGAGACACTAAAGCTAAATTCAGCAAAATTTGGAGTTTAGTTGAGTATTAAGCATAAATAAAAGGGAAACTAAAATGAGTTCAGATTTGTTTAGTCTAAAAGACTGAAAATGTTTTGATCCTAACAGAGACAATAGAAGGAAATATTTGGAGAAGAGGTAGAATATAATACAATTTGAAATATTGCAAGTTGCTTCTATAGATGGAGATATGCAAAAAGCCCCAAATTAATTGAAGTCAAAAGGTTAAGAGATCAGAAATAAAACTGTAGACATGAATTCATGTACATAGAAGCGATAATGGTTGTAATGTGATTGAAGAAAGATATTATGTAGAGCATTCTGAAAAGGTACTAAAACAGAATTTTATAAAATTTCTTCTAATTTAATGATCAGTTATATAAAAAGATCGATTTGGGGAAATATGATTAAATGAGAAAGAGCATGAGTACTCAGAAGCAAAAAAGTATAGATTTTAAGAAGCAGCACACTTGTTTTTTCCCAAGAGGACAAATCATATGATGATATGAAAATTTATATTTCCTAAGTTTGAAGATATAATAGATTTTTGGCAGCATTAAAACAAATAATGTGTTTTTTAAAATATTAGATTCATAAAATGTTACACATGTTTTAAAGAAAAAATATCCATTTTCATATTTGTTTCAGAAAAGTTATAATCTACTTACTTTACTTGGTGATTCCCAATAAGCATCCAGGGTGATGCAAAATAGCTGTTAAAAAAGTTATTTAATGACACTTGTTTAAGCATGATAAGGAAGACTTTATTCAGGACCACCACAATCGATATAGGGACAATTGCAATGGGGTCTTGCAGTGGCATCTGAGAGACGGGGCTCAACTCCAAATATATATGGGCAAGTGGCAATTTATAGTCAAGATACAGAGTGGGAAAATTTACTAAGAGAATACATCAGAGCCAAAAAGATTCTTGCTGAAGACGAACCAAAGTGATCAGACATCACCTGGGGGCTGGTGAGAAATGGAAACTGTAAGATACCAAGGATGATTAAAAAGATTCAGAAACCTGACTAAAGTTAGGCCAAACAAAAAATTTTTGTCAACAGTTTTCTACAACAAAGAATAATCCCATCCAAGGGGGTCAAGCATGAGACACTCTAACCAAATAATATAGGTGACATTATTTCTTGAATTTCATTTTTTATGAATTCCTTACCCTGCCACTCATTATCTCTACTCAGTCATGCTGACCTCCTCTCTTTCCTCAAACACACCAGAAATGCTGTTGCATCCAGGTCTTTGTACCAGTTACTTCATCTTCAAATCTCAATCAAACACCATCTTCTCAATCAGATGAACACTGAAATCTTCCTTAGAACAAACCAATGTGCCTGGACTATTTTGTTTATTTTTTTATAGCCCTTAACACTTCTAATATGCTATATACTTAACATACAGTTATGATGCTTACTGTTAATTTTTTTCATCTTCAAAAATGTTTGCTCCCTTAAAGACATCTGTGTTCGAGACCCGCCTGGGAAACTTGGCGAGACCTCATCTCTACAATAAAAAAAAAAAAAAATCAGCCGGGCGTGGTAGAGCACGCCTATAATTCCAGCTACTTGGAAGGTTGAGGCGGAGGGATCGCCGGAGCCCAACAGGTTGAGGCTGCAGTGGCCAGGAGTGGCCACTGCACTCCAGTCTGGGTGACAAAGTGAGACTCCAATTCAATAAAAAAAAAAAGACATCTGTGTTTGTTTTGCTTGCTGATTTATACCAAATATCTGGCAAAACTAGGTACTCAATACATATTTGTTGACTTTATTAATTTAGCTTTCACTTTATTTATTTTCAAGGAAATTTAGTTTACATTTTTTATGAGATTATATGGAAAAGATGGCGATTTTTATCCTTCTTATGAATTGGTGTGATCTGTGGCTAAACATATTTTTGTTTCTGTTTGCTTTTACTTCTTCCTGCAGAGAGATGACTTCCTAAGAAGACACTACAGCCTTGTGTCTTCGGTTGTTTATGTAGGGGATGGTGGGGGGGGCGGGGAGCAGGGGAACTGCAGAAGGTTAAAACAAGGAATCATTAATGTCTTAAGGGTCAAGAAAAAAGATTGGAACCCAGATCCATTCTTATCCATTATTTAGTACTTTCATACCTTTTAAACAACCCAGTGTACTAGAACAATCGCCCAGAATTTCTCCATTTGCATATTTATATCTCAGTAAAACAGCACGATGTAGGTCATTACTACTACAGCAGGAAACAATGCATTTGGATATTGGAGACTGATTAGTTGCTATGCTATGCGTGTTAACATGCAGACCCTTGAGTGAAGATTATATTTGCATATTTCTTTTCTTGTCCAGGATGACACACATTTCTCTTTGCGTGCCTAATACTATTATCATGTTTGAACATTCTTGTCTTGGGAATTAATTTTTCACAGGTCTTTCTGTTTGCTCTACTTTTTCACTCTATTTTTGATTCTTTTAAAATGTATGTTTATGTAATTCTGCCATTAGCTAGTTAATTGTTCAACACAGCATTTTCTCTGATTTTTAAAAAAATTTTATTTTAAGTTTAACTCCTCAAGGGGAATATGGGTAGGATTTGACCATGGGAGGCTGTGCTTTTTTAAAAAAATATATTACTTACAGAATTCCCTCTGCTCCATTTCATATATATAGCATGTTTATTAACCTAAACATTTCAAACTAGTCTGCTTTTTTCCCATACATTCTCTACTTTCATTTCTACTCTAAGCAAATTTAATTATGAAGCTATCATCAAACAGAATATATACTAATCCCAGCAATTACACACATACAGAGATTTATTACATGAATGTATAAGAAATGCCTCTGAACATGATGTATGCACATAAATATAAGTTTAAAATTATGTAATTCAAGGCTTATACTTTAACGAGAAGTTCTTAATGGGAGAAAAGGAAAGAAACATAGAAAAAAAGGTGAAGAAAATTTTTAAAAAGTGTTTTACAAAAAAGGAAGTAAGGGAAGGTTAGAAAATGATTCAATGAACTTCTGGCTCAGATTGTGGAGTAAGACAACTCTCTGATGCATTCTTTGTGTTTCCAACACGTAACAATGATAAGAAAACTTGGCAACAGAAACAAGAAATCATCGATTTTCTTCAAAACAAGTAATTATCTTCTTTGACCAGAAAATTAAAAATAAACTTGAAATAATACAAAGTTAAGGCCATCAGTCTGTTTTTCTTTGGATTTTGAGGCTGACAATGACAGTTGGGTTTTGATTTTTACAAATCAGAGAGCTCTAAAAATGTTCCACTTAAAAAGACTATTCCCCAGAACAAAACAAGATGAGGAAAACTTTATTCTTACAAATATTTATGCTAGTTTGAGAGATGCCAACATAAGTCAATAATTCTGGAAGAAAACATACAAAACAATGGTGGAGTTACAGAAGTCATTACTTTGATTTCCTAGCGGACTTCTTAGGTCCTGAAAGAACAGACTAAATACCAACAACAGTAAATAAATATAGATACAGGCCAAACATATAATAATTATGAAACATCAAAAATAAAAAGAAAATTTTCAAGCCTACGAGAACAACAACAAAAAAATCTACAGAAAATAATATTTGGCAGAGAATAGCCTTGATACTAGTAGCACATGCCAGAAACAATAGAGTGGAATCTATTTGCTGGAAAAAATGCCTGCCTGACCCCAAGACCTTCTATCTTCTTTACCTTTTTCAGCACTAAAAACATAAGACTTGTTTGTTTACTTAGTATGCACTATGCACAAAATTCAGTTTCCTCTATTTGAAAACATCCATGACATCGAATTTATAAGATTGTCAGGCATAAATGTGATTGTTGAGAGGAGACCAATAGTTACATGTGAGACTTTAAGATTGTGAGTGACAAGTATCTGCCAATATGGCCTAGCTGTTTTTCCTTTGCCCTTGCTTATGCTTTCCTGGCAGATAAAAATTTGCTTTGGGGATGTATCTCCTAAATAAGTAGAGATAGAAAGAAAAGCCAACATTGTGCCATGCTTCCTACCTCTCGTGGAACATGCAAATGACCAATATATCTTATCTGAAGAAGGTGATAGTTTAGTTATCTGTGAGAAAATGTCATTTCAGGTAAATAGATAGATAGATAGATAGATAGATAGATAGATAGATAGATAGATAGATAGATAGATATAGATAGATAGATATAACACATACATATGACACATTCTTGTTTTAATAACTTCTTGGACTCTCCCAAGAGATAGTACATTCTCTGTATTTACAAGCTTGACTTATTGCCACTACAGTGGAAGAAATTCATAAGTCAGTTACTCTTAAAATCAAGTCTTGAAATTACTTGTACCTGAAACTTCTGCAGACTCAGAGCATGAGTCACCCCCACCAGGCAAAGAAGTGTGAACAGCTGGGAAGCTTGTTTATGCCCAGGAGAATATGGAACTGGTAGTAGAATAAAATAGTTATTAATACCAGCTATGTATGACTGTACTCATTCCAGAATCAAGGTTACTAAGTATTATGCATATTTATTATCTATATTTGATGTGATATGTTTGAGTATATAATTAGTAATTTTTAAATATCTTCCCTTAATAGCATGCCATTAACATATACCTCTTAATACTAGTTAAATAAGTTACTGAGATTATTAACAAGGAAATGCGACTCAGCAAGAAGAATGAACATCTATAAAGCCAGATAAAGAAATGGTGCATCCTCCTTTGAGAACAGAGTTGGTATGTTTTCAGGAATGCAAGAATGATTGCTCTATATTGAGCAGAAGCATTGACAAAAGGAAAACCCTAGTGGATTTGTGGCATGTCAATTTAGCTAGGATGGGACTACTCTCAAATGGAAAATAGGTGCAGGTTATGTTCTTCCATAGAAGATATTTTGCACAAAATTTGCGTGAAAGAACTCAAGCATCCAAGAAATAGCAGCCATATCCTTGTTATGTTTAGAAACTCATCAGGCACAGAGCACCAGCTGCTAGTACAGCACAACATGTTGTTCTACTACGTGTTGATCTACTGCCTCACCAGCACCTCAGCAATTCCAGCTCAGGGCTTCTGAATCCTAGGTCAGCATGCTTCTCCTCCAGGGCAGCTGTTGGTTTCTAGCCCCTTCAGTTTCTCTTATGTTGGGTTAGATATATGGTAAAGGGCACCAGTTTCTCTGGCAGATTGTTATTGAAGGTTCATAGTGAAAGAGCAATGCGGTTTTCAGCTTGCTCTCACTGGTTCCAGTTTGTTTATGCCTCTACCCACTTCCCTCTTCACATCCAAATTATCTTCCCACTCCACCCTTTGCTGCCTGTCTGCTACTACTACAGGACCAAAGAGTAGGAAACCATCTATTTAACAAGCTTTTGCAATTGCATAAAGCTAAATTCGTACAACAACTTCTTCAGTTTATATTATCCTTAATAGTTGTGCTGCTTCTGGTATTGTTACAGGAACAGGAATATAGACCAATGGAATAGAATTGAGATTCCAGATGCAAAACCTTAATTTCTCAACTAATTCAACTTCAACAAAGCCTCCACCACCCACTGCTGGGGAGAGGAGAACCTATTCAGTAAATGGTGCTAGGAAAACTAGCTGACAACATGCAGAAGATTGAAACGGGACCCCTACCCATCCCCATACACAAAAATTAACTCTAAATGGATCACAGACCTAACTATAAGAACCTTAGAAAATGCAGGAGACACTCTTATAGAAGTTGGAACTGGCAACCAATTCCTGATCAAAGTCCAAAGTGCCCACGCCATAAGACATAAGATAGAGAAGTGGGACCTCATTAAACTGACAAGCTTCTGCAAAACCAAAGAAACCATCAAGAGAGCAGGGAGACAGTTCACAGACTGGGAAAAACATATTTGCCAACTCCATGTCTGACAAAGGCCTAACATCAAGGATCTACAAGGAACTCAAACTTGCTGAAAAGAAAAAAAACAAACAGCCCCATTACAAAGTGAGCAAAAGATATGAATAGACACTTCTCAAAAGAAGACATATGAGCAGCCAACAGATACATGAAAAAATGTTCAGCTTCTCTAGTCATCAAGGAGATGCAAATTAAAACTACACTGAGACCACCGAACGCCAGTCAGAATGGCCATCATTAATAACTCAAAAAATAATAGATGCTGGAGAGGATGTGGTAAAAAAAAAAAAAAAAAAAAAGGAACACTTCTACACTGTTGGTGAGAGTGTAAACTAGTAAAGTCTCTGTGGAAATTAGTGTAGCGATTCCTAAAGGTTCTAAAAATCAACCTTCCATATGACCCTGCAATCCTCCTACTAGGAATATGCCCAGAAGAACTCAGATCACTCTATTAAAAAGATACCTGCACTCACATGCTTATCACAGCATAGTTCATAATAGCAAGAACACGGAACCAACTGTGCTGCCCATAAAAAGAAGACTGGATTTAAAAAAAAAGTGGTACATATACACAACAGAATATTATGCAGCCATAAAGAAAAACAAAATCATGAACTTTTTGGCAACCTGGATGGAATTAGGGTTTATAATACTAAGAGCTCTTTCACAGAAACAAAGATCTGAGTATCACATTTTCTTACTAATAAGTGAACCTTGAGCAACTACCATAATACTATAACAAAAGGATTGACAGTAGCAGGAAACTGTGGGGGCAGGGGGGGAGCAGGGAGGTGGGATTGACAGTAGTCGAGATCTGCCTGGGGAGGGGGGCACACCTCATCAACAAGGGTACCTGCACAATGAATATTTGTATACCTAACCCTGAGTTGTACCCCACAATTAAAAAAAAAGTTTAAAAATAGTTGTGCTTCTTTGATCAAGCCTGAGTAATGTTTTGTAGGTTTGTTTGTTTGTTTTATAAAGGTCTTTCACTTGTCTGGTTAGGAAGATGCTGAAGTATTTCTTTTCTTTTTTGTTTGTGGCTATTGTGAATGGAATTGTGCTTTTTATTTGGTTCTCTGCCTGTTTGTTGTTGGTGTATAAGAATGTGACTGTTCTTGCAAGTTGATTTTGTATCCTGAGACTTTGTCAAAGTTATTTATCTGTGCAAGAAGGTTTTTTTAATAGATTCTCTTGGATTTTCAAGGTATAGAATCATATTGTCAGCAAAGGATAGCTTGACTTCCTCTTTTCCTATATACCCCTGATTTCCCTCTCTTGTCTGATTGCTCTAGTTAGGACTTCCAACACTATGTTGAACAGCAAGAGCGGCGAAATTGGGCAGTATTCATAATCAATAACTAAAAAAACAACAGATGTTGGAGAGGATTCAGGGAAAAGGGAACATTTCTACACTATTGGTGAGAGTGTAAACTAGAATATGCCCCTTGGAAAAACAGTGCAACAATTCCTAAAAGATCTAAAAATCAATCTTCCATATGACCCAGCAATCCCCCTTTTTGAGAATATAACTGGAAGAACTCAAATTATTCTACAAAAAAAGATACCTGTACACTCATTTTTATTCCATCATTATTCGCAATAGCAAAAGCATGGAACCAACTGTGCTGCCCATCAAAAGTAGAGTGGATTAAAAAATGTGATACATACACAATGGAATATTAAGCAGCTATAAAGAATGATAAAACTATAAACTTCACAGCAACTTGGATGGTTTTAGAGTCTATAATACTCAGTGCTCTATCACAGAAACAAAGAACTGAGTACCACATGTTCTCACTCATAAGCGGACCCTGAACAATTATCATAATGCTATAAGAAAGGGATTGGCAGTAGTGGGAAATTGCCAGGGGAAGGGAGGCACACTTCATCAATAAGGATACCTGATCTCAAACCAGGTAAAGCAGGGACCAATGTGAGGTCAAAACTTTACCTGTACAATGACCTTTTGTATACCTAACCCTGAATTGTACCCCACATCTTTAAAATAAAAATTAAAAAAGATAAAAATTGCTTACCAAAGTCTGGGGCCAAAGGATAAAGAGATATTGGTCGCAGGACACAAAATCTTAATAAAATAAGAGAAATAAGTTGAAGAAATCTATTGTACAACAGGGTGACTATATTTAATAAAAATATGTTCTATTCAAAAATTGCTAAGAGACTAAATTTTTTGTTTTCATAAAAAATAAGTATGTAAGGTAACACGCATGTTAGTTACATTTTACCATTCCACAATGTGTGTAGGTTTGTGTATATATACGTACATATATATTTTTATGTATACATATATACATACACACATTGGGGGGCAAAAACCCAGAATTTATTTATAAAAAATTGTATATTTATTCTTACATGCTTAAACTTCATTCACATTCAAAGTATCTCTGTTTGATGCAATACACGTGTCAAGATGCTTTTTCTATGGTTCAAAATAGTTTTTTGTGAAATAGTCTTTTAGTGACTCTGTGGTTTTTAGTTTCACCTCTTCCACACAGGAAAAACATTTCCACTTGAGGACTTTTTTCAGTTGGGAAAACAAAACAAAAAAGTCCTCGAGGTGAGAATTGGGTGAATAGGGAGGGTAGAGTATGGATATCATGCCATTTTTGGTCAAAAATTCCTGAACACTCAAAGTGGTGTGGGCAGATGTGCTTGTAAATCATCCATCATGAAATTAACAAATGCATTGAAATAAACTAAAAAAAAAAAATTCACTGAAACCAAATGCAACCTCTCACAACACTAATTGGTATACTGTTGCTGACAGGCTCCTAGAACATTTAACCTGGCAGGGGAAGCCAGTACCACAAGGGGTCTTCCCTCCAAAAGATAATTCTGGTTTTTTGGGGGTATATACAGTATATACATGAATAAAATATATTTTATACATTATATAATATAATATATAAATATTATATTGTATCTATACATTAAATTATCATATATTATATATTACATTTATGTAGTATGTATATATTTTACTGTGTGTCTATGAAGAAACTGATTTTTAAAATTTTTTTTCATTCAAAGTGTACGTGTGCAGGTTTGTTACATAGATTTGGGCTTCCTTAAACCCATCACCTGGGTGGTGATCATGGTACCCAAAGGGAGATTTTGGAGTTCTTACAGCCTTTCCTGCCTCACCACTTTAGGAATCCCCAGTGTCTGTTGCTCCCATCTGATGCCCATGTGTATTCAGTGAAGCAGACATTTTTACACATTGTCTGTGCAAGTCCAAATTTTTACCACTTGTGAGTGATTCGGCAATGTTTAGAAAATTCCAAATACAATTTACCTATTTACTGTAACTGTATTTGGGACTTCTGGGATGTTTCTTTTTAAATCACTATTTTTAGGTCAGAGTGGGGAGGTTTGGACTGCTGGACTTTTTATTATTTTTATTTTTTTCTATTTTCACCACGTTGTTATACGCAAAAAATGAATCAGAAGAAATAAACGAAATGAAATGAAAACAAGCCAGATTCTTCTGATGTACACTAAGATTTCAGAACCATGATTTAGATTGCTTGATTAGGTAACACATAGAGCTTTAACTATCCAAAATTATATAGTTCCATATTTATTCAAGTTTCATAATAAAAAAAAGTATACATACATGTACACACACACATACATACATGTCCTTGCTCTTCGATTGCTTTATAATACAAAAAGCACTTTTACATTTCTTAACTCATTTATTTGCTATTGTTGGGATGGAACTTTTAAATTTTTTTCTTTCTTGTTATTCCTTATGAGTGTGGTTGTGGTGTGAGTGTATGGACAATTGGCTTCTTTCCTGAGTACTTTCAGAGGGTCAGTGGATTCCCTGGTTGCTGCTGGAGTGACGCTGTGACTGTCTGGAAAGTTACTAGTTGTAGCAGTGTTTGTTAGATGGTGCAGTTCAGGCAATAGGCATGCAGATGGCACTTAAAAGTTGGGGCCAGCCAGGCTCGGTGGCTCAGCCTGTAATCCCGCGCCTTGGGAGGCTGAGGTGAGTGAATTGCTCGAGCCCGCGGGTTCGAGACCCGCCTGGGCAACTTGGCGAGACATCATCTCTATAATAAACCAAAAATCAGCCGGGCGTGGTAGCGCGCGCCTGTAGTTCCAGCTACTTGGAAGGCTGAGGCGTAAGGATCGCCGGAGCCCAGCAGGTCGAGGCTGCGGTGGCCGGGAGCGGCCACTGCACTCCAGTCTGGGCGACAGAGTGAGACTCCAACTCAAAAAAAAAAAAAAAAAAAAGTTGGGGCCAGTAGGACATTCCAGGGACCACCAGGCCTCAGCCACCTTGATCAGGCGGGGTAGTGTAGCCCTCGTTCCTCTGGGTCTGGAGCAGACAATTCCCAACCGGGGAGAAGCATTTGAGTTGGGAGAAAGAACAGGGTGCCCTGCCAACCTGCTTCTTCCCCCTTATTTTAGCTGCAGGGTCTGCTTGGGGGCGAGAGGGTGCACGCAAACACAGCAGAGAGCCTGCCAAATGGTTCTGGCAGCTGGCTTCCCTCGGGGGAGGCGGGTGTCTGCCAGGCATTCACACAGCTGTGGAGTCCCTGTGCGCTCCCTAAGCAATACACGTGGGAGGAAGCACACCCCAACTGCTCCCTGTTCCTGCTTATTTTGGCTGCGGAGTCTGTGTGGGGAAGAGGTGCACACAAATGCTGCCAGTCCTCAAAAAGGGAGGCTCAGCGATCTTCTGTGAAGGGCAAATGCTTTACGGCGGCTGCTGCAGTCTCTGCCACTATTGTCCCCAGTCCGGGAAGGGGCAACAAAGCAGAGCAACGTTGTGCTCAACCAGCCCGTACAGCTGAAATAAGCTGTCAGGATGTCCCCCTCCTCCGCCTCATTTAGGCTGTTTCTCCCCAGATGTGGATTGCCAGCTGCAGGCACACATTGCACGTGGGGACATTTCCACCACCCGAATGCTGCGGCAGAGACCCGCTGTCCCTCAGGAAAGCCAGCGGACAGTCCTATTAAGCAGTTCCTCTGTGCATAGGTGTGCCACCACCCCGCAGCCAAAACTCGCTGGAGGAGCGAGCTGTCAGGGTGCCCTCACCCTTATCGATCTAGGCTGCTTCCCCTAGATGCAGACAGCCTGATCCAGGCCCACAAAACACGCGGGACACCCACAACTGTCTGAATGCTGTGCCAGAAGACCCGCTGCCCCTCAGGGAAGCAAGTCGTCAGACCTCTGAAGCAGTCTCTCCATGGCGTTGGGTAGCAATTTTCAAGTATACAATACATTGCTATTAACTGTATCGCCATGTTGTACAATACATCTCCAGAACTCATTTCTCCTGTCTAATTGAAATTTTGTATCCTTTGACCAATGTCTTCCCAATTCCATTGCTTTAAACAGCTGAAGTAATTATATTTAGATATTGCATATTTCATTGGTGACCTATTAATATGCTAATAAAATAAACTTTTAACTGAGCTGAACTTAGAAATATCCAATCTTAAAAAATAGGTGGCATCATTACAAAAGTGTCAGTAGAAGTTGTTATTAATAGCATAGGTGATAACATTAACAAGCTATCACAGTTTCAGAGAAAGTAATATATTAAAAAATGTAATTTGTCTTTTATTAAAATAGATGGCATATTATTTTATGGTACTTATTAGACATTAATTTTTTTTTCAAAAGGAATAAAATTCTGATAACCCAATTTATAAAGTGAGGTGTTTGCCGTGTATTTGTATTTTGTCCAGTTAAACTGACATGAAACATGAAATTTAGATATGATCATTTTATGTTAATTGCTCAGTTACTAAGCAAAAAATACATTACTCATCTTTGGTTGTATGCTGCATTCAGATAATTAAGTCTTATGCAATTCTAATTTGTTTCTTGGCAATTATATCAGTAAGGGTCTAGTCCAGAATGCAAAAATCACTCTAGAGCTTCAAAGAGAGGAATTTAATGTAGGAAATCAGATGCAAAGCTATTGGATGACTGCAGAAGCAAGGACAAGGATTCATGAGTAGTTGACGGTTTCAGCCCTGGGTGACAAGAGAAGTGACTGCCTGAAACCATGACTGCTGCCAGCAGTTGCAAAGAGGAATGTGAGCTCATGGGGGTTGCCCTGAGCTTGCTTTCTTTCGCATTCAAACCCTCTTCTATCTCCGTGCTCTTGCAGATTTCTCCAGAAGCAAAAGGATTTAGAGAATGTGCTTTTGCGAATGTGCTTTTGAGCAGGAAGTGAGCTGAATGCCCACATAAACTGTACACAATAGACAATAATTTGTAACATTGAAAGAAAGGTACTTTGTGGATCGTGAATTAAATATATTATATGTATGTATATGTGTCTTCTAACGGAAATATTTTTCACAATTTCTCATGCAAAAGTTTGGCTTTTACTTATTTCTAAGCTTTATCGCATTCCTATAGCCTCCGATACATCTGACTTTTTCCCTTCAATCCCAACAGATACTCCGCCTATTAAACCAAAAATAAACAGAAAAACAGAACATAGTCATTTAGGAAGGAAAATACTTCACTTTCTACATGATTCCTCTGCAGCACAAGTTCCTTCTCTTACCTAAGATTAGTTCTATCACTCCTGCTCTGTTGCTCATAACCATGTTCTTCACAGGGACCTCATTTTATCTGTTTTATTCAATTATCCGCTTTCCATGTAATCACATTAATCTTAACACTTTACATTTTCTGACACCTTAAAAATTGATTTTTTACCCAGGATGCCAATTAGTTACACTCCTCTCTATTTGTGATCAAATGTGCGTCTTGAAAGTTTTGCATAAGCTCATATTTTCTACTTTTGTACTGCTTACTTTTTTTTCCTTCAGTCGGTTTGATTTAGTATTCACATCCACTACTACATTGAAGCTACTTTAGCGATAGATTCACCAAAAAACTCATTTCGTTAATGTTTTGTTGATCGCAGTGAGTATGCTATTGCAGCTGCTGGTCCAGTGGCATAATTTCTTGTTTTTACAAGTTTCTTCTGTGGTCTCTAAAAAAAAAAAAAATTCTCCTTGTACTTTTTATGTGGTTGTTGATTCTTCTCATGTTTTCCACTGAGTTCTACCCATGCCAAAGGATTTTCCACTAAATATTGTTCAAAGAAATCTCATCCCATCTTATAACTTGAACTAGTCCATGACAGACTTGCCTAAAGCTGTATCTCTGCTTGGTGAGTTTCAAATTCATGTATCAAATTGTTTTGGGCATATAAACAACATGAATGTCACAGAGATATTACTCAACATGATATATTATAAATGGAACTTGTTATTAAATTTCTGCAAATCTTCTTATCCAAATGTGCATTATTTCTAAATGAACAGCCCCACCAATCTCTTAGCTCTGAAAACCATAAATTTTATTGACAGTTTTATGACTTCTACCATCCTCATCAATTGATAACTGAATCTTGTTTATCCTGTCCCTTAATATTTAACAGAGTCATATATTTCTTGGTATTCCTGCTGATAGCTTAGTTTGTCCTATGGATTACTTTCTTCTGTTTTACATATTCTCTCTGAATTCCATCTTCTCCTTTTCTAATACCTTTTTGCTATGATAACCTGAAGGATACTTGTGAAACATAAATACAAGTGATCATTACCATGATTGTTTTTCTCCATTGATTATAGAAAACATTTGATATCAAGTTCAAATTCATTACCCCAAAGTGTTCCATAAAAGTGACGTTGGCTTCTTTTCTTTTTCTTCCTTGTTTTTTCCTGTTCCATGCCTTACACTTTGGAACTCTAGCCTCTCAAATGATTTATACTCTGGCTTTCACACATGCTTCCTCCTGATTTTCTCACCTTTTTGCCTTCTCTCTTTACCTAAACTCAAATTCCCTGCCAGCATCTCAGGTCAAGAATTACCTTCCCCTAAAAAGCAACTGGGTCTTCCCCAAACCTCAGGGAACTGTGTATAGTTGTTCTTCCATAGAATTGTAATCATAATTTATAACTTTTAATAACCTTTGCTACAGATTTCTAAATATAGACTGACTCTAAATGTCTTGAAAAGAGATTCTATTTTGTTGATATTTGAATCAGTTTTGTGACATAAGAGGAATATTATGTGATGGATGAACATTTAAGTAAAATAATATGTATGGAATTAATTCAACATATTAAGTATTGAATGTCTTCAAAGTACCAAGCCTTGTGCAGGAACTGGGATCTCAGCAGTGATGAGCTCAGACACAGTGCTAATTTCCTTATCTATCTTCTGCATAAGACTCTGTATTCTTTGGAAGCATAAAGAGGCTTATCGATGCTATAATTATTGTCATTTAATAGAAAATTGTTGAAAGAATGAAAAAGTGAAATAATTTTTGCAGTTATATATCTAACTTGTAAAGAGTGCTGCTTCTGATAATGCTCAACTCTCGGATTACAGACTCCTATATTTGTTCCACTATAAGAGAAAAGATCTGTTACCAATCCTATAATCTACTTTAGAGTTTTATCAGGTATCTAAAATAGTCTGTTTCAGGGGTAGTCTCTTACTTTAGTCCTCTAAAACTGATATCCTTTTAATCAGCAAAAATGCCTCTAAAATTACCTAAAAATAAAAGGGTGTATGTTAAAGGTGTATTTATTGTATCTATTAGGCATTAGATACTTAAATACAGAAGCTAAGAGATTAGAAAACATTAGGCATAGGCTTTCTGGAATTCAAAGAGTCGTCTATATAAGTCAGTCTGCTAAAACATTAGTTAGAAGAGTGGAAAATTTATTGTAGTGAATGAAATATAATCTTACTAAATTATCCTTTCTAGCTTTTTTAGGTTTTGCAGAATTCTAAATATTTCAGGTTATATGAGTCCAGGCGAAAACACTATTTATATAATTTTATTACAGAAATTGCATAAGAAATAGAAGACATGAGAGGGATACCAAATCAACAACAACAAAAAAACGTATATAAGATAAACTGCCTTTCTTCATCCCAGCAAATAGTCAATGCCACATACTTGGTGAATACATAACGCTAGATTATAAAATAGGAACTTCTAATGTTTGCTAATTTTTAAGGAATTTTGAGTAAACCTGATTCCCAAACTCAAAAAAAAAAAAAAAACTTGATAATTTGCTTTAACTTCACTTTTACTACTAAATATTTTTCTGATGCCCAATAGATAGAAGAGTGTAGGCATGATTACTCACATACTAAATAAAGTGTGTTTAATTACAAATTTTAGTTACTGACCTCAAAACAATTATAGTACTCAGTTGAACGTAATTTTCTTTTAATTGCCTGAATAAATTACTGTGTTCACTTTACATTGCTTTTGGATTTCACTTTGTCTATTGTTTGCTCTTAAATATGACTGTCAACATCCTGAAGATGATTTTCATTGGAAGTATTTCATGTTTTTTTATGGAAATGAATAGTTAGAAGTGATTTTATTCTGTTCTCTTACAAGTGATAAAATAGAAAATAATCATCACATTCTGGACACCATTGTTTCTTCATTGCTTTTCCAGTGATTCTAAAGTCACACCCAAACAGAAATTCTCCTTTCCCTCAACTTGATCTGGAAATTGCACAATCCAGAAGTGGAAAGAAAGAACAGTCTTTATTTGCTCCACTATTTATCCACCTCACTTTTCTCCTACTTTTCCTCTGCTTCTGTTTCTCTTCCTTTTCTTCTCTTTTCCTTTCACTTGCTCTTGCGTCTACTGCCTTACCTTCTCCTCCCTCCCACCCACTCTCTCTCCACTTCTCCTCCACTTTCTCCAGTCTTCTGCTTCCTCTAAACTCTATGTTGCTTCTGGTTATTATTGCATGGTTAAAGTTGGAGAAGTATCAAAAGTATAAAAATACCTTCCCAAACAAGTGCTCTTGAAATACGGTGTGGGTGTCTTCTGTGTTGTAGATATGCATACTCCTTTTTCTCCTCATGTGCTTTTATGGATTCAATAAGAACGTCTCCACTACACCCAACCCATGTGTCTTTTCTGGCACTATTTCTGAAAAAGGTGATTATCACAAAAGCTGATTCCTAAATGCTGCACTTCTGTTCCTGCGTTTCTTGGTATACCACCACATAACTATGTTTGAAATGTAGTTATTTTGCCCTGACGGAGTCTTCTCAAGTAGGACCTTTTAAATAATATGTTAGCCTAGTTGATTCTATGGTAAACTTAAGTGAGTTAGGTATGCCTTCATACTAACTAGTTTTATATGCTTACCAAGTCTTTTTGTAGCTGGGCCTAATGCACGTGTCATGTCCAAACATTCTACTGCATGTTGATAATTCAGTTTATTGTCTGAGCAATCAAAACATATTATATTAACATTGTTATGTAGGGTTAGATTATAACATAGCCTACATGACTACTGGTATAAAAATGTTAAGAATTTACATTAAGCTGCCAAAGCAGAATATGTTTCACTTTTTATTAAAGCTTGAAGTAAATTACAAAAAGATTGGAGTATATAATCTACCACATGTTATAATATATACAATTCAGAAGTTATAGGAAGAAAGGTCAAATGAAGAGAGATAATTAAGGATATACAAGTGCAGAGAAAATCTGCTCCTATGTAATAGGGAATAAAAGTGCAAATTTGGTTCTGAAACAGTGACTATTTTTAAATACAGTTGATAAGCATTAGCATTTAAAATCTGAACTATGAAAGCCACCTTCTTAGAAACTGATAATTCTTTATAAACAATGTTATTCCTCTTTAAAGTCCAAATTTTGCTGAAAATAATTTTAGCAAATTTATGTATACTGTCATAATTATAATACACTGAAATACATTGACCAATCACACTCTATCATATCAAGTGTATACTACTATTTAATTGTATAAACGCCATCTTTCATTTAAAATATATATTTGAAAATAATTCATGATTCAAGTATGATACATTAATTTATTGCATATATTATTTTCAGATTTATATTTTGTCTCCTTCATTTATCTCCTATAATCTGAAACATTTGTCACCTTGTAATATGCAACCACAAATTAAAATTTAGGAGACATGGTATAAGGTCAAGATAAATATATGGTTTAAGTATTTTAGTTTCTGTTTTTTTGCATTTCTTACTTTGGGACACTCTTTCTTTATAAATTCTATTGTAATGTTTAATAGCTCACCACCATGTCCTTATAGTAAAATTCAACAAAACGTAGTAACTAAGGGTCTAATTTTGTTTAATCATTGCAATACGTAAGTATTTGTTGTGCACTTAATAAGTACTCTCAATTGCTTTAAATCCTGATACAATGATAAATAAAACATTGTTTCTAACACACAGGACTTCACAGCCTAAAGGGGAAATGAAATAGGTTTGTACTTCTTCCTGACATTTTCATTCATTCTGCTCTTCATTACGGGAGACCTTGATAGCTCCCTGCAGTGTGTTTATTCTTAAAAGTAATCCAGAGGTGAATTAGAAGGCATTTAACTAGCTAAAGGCTCAAATTCTGTTGCTTTTTGTGATATCACTTTTGCTGCTGGTCGGAATTGAACCTAGCAGTCCAATTTTAGTGACTAAGCTCACACTTTGCTCCTCAATTCTAGTCCTCATGTATCTCAGTTATTGACTGGAACTTCTAATTTGACACTACTTAATGAGTTCCCATGCTCATGAACCTGCTTTGTACTTCAGACCTCTACAAAAGGTGTTCCAGTCTTTCCTCTTGCTAGTGTACTGGACTGCTGCTTCCCTATGGTGCCCTATGACTGGGAACCTACCTGAACTCAACAATCTCCCAGTTAGAAGTCATTTTCCTGACAACACAGAGTCTCAGTGAAGAAAGTCTGTCTTTCTTACTATTCTTTATAATACCAGAATTTAACATAGGTCCTAGCAAAGCATCCGTGAGCCATATTTCTTCATTAAATTGTTGCGTTAACATGTGAATTAAACCTTGCAAGTATCACTTTTGCTTATCCTCTCACTTTTGCTTATCCTGTTTGTCTATACCTCAGTTGCATATTGTTACAACATTAAGACATCATATATTTCCTTGTTAGACACGTGTTTTCCATGTTTTACCTTCTTTCAGTTTTTCCTGATTTGTCCTACTTCAATAATGCATGTAATTTTAACTTTTGTACCTCCCAGCGTTTCCTCTTTTTCTATAAACATCTGAGTTCCTCAATTAACACTAGAACATTTCTAGGAAATTACATAAACCCAATATTATGATAACGGCAGTAAGAACCAATATTTTAGAATAATATAATGTGTGATAATTATACCTGAAGGAGTCAAAGAAGACATCAAAGAAAGCATATTTGAAGGCTTGAAAGGGTATTTTCCAGGTGGATAGCAGAAGAGTAGTTAGCTTTGCTCTGAATGAAAACTATCAGACACATGAGTAAAAAGACTGTGATCAGGTAACAATAATTACTTTTGTGTAGTTACACTGTGGAAATAATTCTGGAGAGTATGAGGAGATGAAATTCTGTATTAGCCAAAGATCGCATAAAATCTGTTGTAAAATGATAACGGATTTGAACTTTATCCTTTGGTAAATGCTTTTATTATAAGAGATTAAAAGGATTAGATCTATGTTTTAGAAATATACCACTCATGTTACTGTGATGCTGGGTCTGAGAAAAAAGAGTAAGAGTCAATAATACCACTTAGGGACACTGCCAAAGAACAAGACACGATGCCATAGACCCAAACCAGGTCATGATGCAAAATAATAAGATATAAATAATACAGGGTTTTTTCATGAGGGAAGTAGGTGAAAGAAAGGAGTCAAATATTCTTTCACTCATTTATTCAATAATGAGCTGAATGTGCCAAGCAAAGTGCTAAATATGGTTAGAGCAACAAATAACACTAAAAATTATCCTTGATCATATGGAACTTCACTTCTGGTAGGGGTGGCAGGTAGTAAACAAATATAATATGGAAAACAATGAGAAGTATATGAAGGAAATTGGTCAAGAAAGGAGATGGGGGCAAAAGAATAGTAGGGATTTTAAATTTATGGCCTCATTGAGACCTGAAATTGAGAGAAAGTCATGTGAATCCCTGGGGAAGAACGTTACAAACAGTGGGAAAAGTAAGTGCAAAGTTATTTTTTTAGATGGAACAGAGTAAATAAGCAGGAGAGTAGTGAAAAAGTCAAAGAGTAGAGAGATTTGCAAAAAAACCAAAATATTTCTATGAGGTCAACATGCTTTTAATTGAGTTGCATAATCAGAAGTAAATCCTTATTCTATGAGTAGATTTTGAGTTGGAATTTGGAAAGAGTTGAGTTTCCTGAAGAAAATCTCAGTGAAACATCCACTAAGCTAATGGAGGTTTGACTTGGCAGCTCAGTAGACAGATTGGAGGTACAGAGTAAGAGAAACCACCTAGCAAGTTTGAAAAAGGTCCATCCTAAAATTAGCAAACAGGAAAGCTGAGTCAAAAGCAAGAAAGGAGAGTTTTAAAAAGGAGATTGTGAATGACACTGAAAATGGTTCAAAGAAATCAAGCAGGTAAAAACCGAGCAAAGTTTATTATATTTGGCAATTAAGAGACTTTTAGTGACCTAAATAGGAACTCTTTTAATGAATTAATAGAAGAAAATATTGATCACAATTATCTGTAGAAAATGTGGAAATGAGGACAATGAAGACAGATTAAGCACAGAGGATTTATAGTGGTTAATGGATGGAGAAAGTTATATTTTATTTGCTTTTTGTATTATTTAAAAAGATACACTTGGTTATATAAAGAATCTTCTTAATTTTAAGATTCTTAAATTCCATGTGTTAATTCCATCAAAATTAATACAAGAAATATTAAGGATCTTAAAACTTTATTTGTTATGCTGGAATTAATGGAGTGATTTGACTGTTAAATAGTGTCCAGAAATCTGACATAATAGAAAGAATATATGATCTCAAATGAAAAGACCTGGATTTCAGACCTGATTTTGGCAAATAGTGTAGAGTAGAACATTAAATTTCTTTGAACTTTTGTTTCCTTATTTAGTTTGCTTTTCTTGTTTATAGTTATAATACAAGTAATATCTACCTCAATTGTCTATCATGAACATTAAATCAGTGATTATATTTTCTTAAAGGGAAAAAAAAACCCTCTAAATGTTTGTTGTATTATAGTAACAGTAGATTTTACAGAGGGATATTGGTGACTCAGATTTTAATGAGTGACAATTTTTCTCCCTATGATTTCAGGCAAGTCATACTTTCTAAATTTCAAACATTAGCACCTGTAAGGAAGTAATATATATATACTAAAAGTGTATAACTTCCTCCTGTCTTTGATCAGCATTATTGTTTTAAAATATTTGCAAGTGATTTTTATTTTGAATAGTATATTGTGCATATTTTTTTACAAACTATGAAACACTATCTACCTGTGAAATTGTACATGTTTTTATTACTATAATGTTTTATTTAACTAGAATTTGACTGTAACTAGTATTAATTCTAGGAGATTACATACATATGTTTTCTGATTCTAAAGAAATACTTTCAGTGGTTTTGAAATAGATAGTTTTGGTTCCAAATAGAGCACCTTTGATGTTCTTCATAAAATCATTTTTCATAACCTTTTTATTGAACACCATATGTCCCTTTTATGTTGCTCTTTGATACTTTAGTTCTGATGCCTTTAACATCAAATAGAGAAAGAATCACACTAGAGCACCACCACGGTGCCACCCTTTAGAGATTCCAGAATAAGGCCCATGGCACAGTATGTTAACCCATCATTCATGTGGGTACTTCAACTTATTTGGCCTCTGCTTGAAAAGAAAAGTTTAGATTCATGTTTTTAACATTTCTAAGCACATAGATCTCTGGTGCCCATCACTCTACTTTAAGACCAGAATAAACTTCCAGTGGACCCATCTATTCAATACAGCTTCAGTGATATTGTCTATATACTTGGTATTCAGAAGTTGCAGACTTTTTTTACCTCAAGAAATCAAGAAAATACATCTTGTTTGTATTTTGCCAAATATTACACTAACTTGTGCACTAAGCTGTGCCTATCAAAATTTTAGTTTATAAAATAAACGTTCCAGAAGAAGATGTACATTAATTAATCCTAGAGAATATAAAATAAACACTATGTAGCCAATTTTGGTAGATGATAGTTTTAGGTTCTCAGATGTTCAGAACTAAATTTTGGATTTTATTATTAATAATTCTCTACAAAGTTTGTTTTTCTTCTTATGTTTTTAGCATTTGATTTTCAACTATACTTTTGAGATGGACTAAGATAAAGTTATAAACATGAGATTTTACAATGTAGAACTCTGCATTTGAATGTGAGTGACCTTTGACACTTTATAATTGAGCAAATTACTTAACCAAGTATGATTCCTTTCCTTTCCTATAAAATGTACATGGCACAAAGTTTTCTATTTCTTTTCTTTATTCTATTTTGCTAATTAAATTAAATATTGTGTACATGCTGCCTGATGCAAAACATAACTTCAATTGACAACTGGCCTTTCTTGGTATGCTTGGTTGTTTTATTTTTTAATGTAAGTTGCCTAAAATTATTTTATGTGGACAAGGACAGCATTAGTAAATTTGTATTTGACACAAAAATCTGTTCAAGAACAAGATGAAGAAGAAGAATATGAAGAAAATTGGCCATGATAACAAAGATACCTTCTTATAAGCAAACTGCTATAAGGGCATTGCGATTCAATTACTTTTGTTTTATTGTTAACTTGATTTTTATCAGTTTTAATTCTGATTTAATTATTTATTTGGGTACATTTATATAGGCAAGTATATGGTGAGAATGAATCACGACATATGAAAACCAGTCATGCATCACCTATCTTTTTGATCAATGACAGAAGTCAACATACAAGAGTATTCTCATAAGATTATCATGAAGTTGAAACATTCCTATTGCATTGTGGTGTCTTGAAGATCCTCAACCTGTGTAGGCCTAGAAAACGTCTGTGTTTGTGTCTAAGTTGTTAGCAAAAAAACTTTAAAAGTGCAATAATAATAGTAAAACTGGAAAAAATCTCATAGAATAAAAATATAGATAAAAAATTTGTACATCTGTACAATGTGTTTGTGTTTTAAGCTTTGTTGTTACAAAAAATCAAAATTTTTTTAAAGAAATAAGTTTATAAATAAAAAAGTATTACAGTAAGCTATGGTCAATATATTATTGAAAAGAACAATATTTTATCCAAATTCAGTGTAAACTGAGTGTACAGTGTTTATAAACTCTACAGTAGAGTACAGCAATGTCTTAGGCCTTCACATTCACTCACCACTCACTCACTGATTCAACCAGAGCAACTTCCAGTCCTGCAAGCTCCATTTATAAGTGCCCTACATAGGTTACTACGTTTTATCTTTGACACCATATATTTGCCATGCCTTTTTTATCTTTAGATATGTTTAGATACATGGATACCATTGTGTTGCAATTGCCTGCAGTATTCAGTACAGTAACATGATATAAAGGTTTGTAACCTAGGAGCAATAGGCTATACCATACAGTCTAGGTGAGTAGTGGGCTATACCATCCTTGTTTGTGTAAGTACACTATATGATGTTCACACAATGATGAAATCGCCTAATCATGCATTTCTCAGAAAATATCCCCATTGTTAAGTGATCCATGATTGTGATAGACATCAATATGATGAACTGCTTTGAAAATACATAGTTATTTCATTGTTATTTTATATTAATTTGTTTTCTATGTACAAATTTTTTATTGACAGTGATCATCCATTAAACAAAGTTTTATTGGAGTTTGTTAATAAACCATTATCTGGCCTTGCAAACTATGGTGTCCAAAAAAATCTCAAGTCAATGCATTTGTCATCACATATATTTGTTACCAAGATGTTTCTTCATTTGAAAGACTCTGGAAGCTCAGATCATCTCAGAAGTTAGACAATGTGCATAGAATGAAAGGATACTAGGTTCTAAAACTTGGCTTCTAAGTATTCATCACCACCTCAAATAACATGTATTATAGTAAATAATTTGTATCAAATAATTATTCTCAAAATAAAATGCATAAAAAGGCTTGTTAACAGATATGTGAATAAAATGCTCTGGTGATCATCAGTATCAATAAATTATATCCCAATTTTAATTATAAATAGGTATGAAAATTCTAATAACATTTTCAAAAGTATATAAAGATTAATTATGAGCCGGGCTCGGTGGCTCAGCCTGTAATCCCGCGCCTTTGGGAGGCTGAGGTGAGTGGATTGCCTGAGCCTGCGGGTTCGAGACCTGCCTGGGCAGCGAGACCTCATCTCTACAATAAATCAAAAAATCAGCCGGGCGTGGTAGCGCGCCCCTGTAATTCCGGCTACTTGGAAGGCTGAGGCGGAAGGATCGCTGGAGCCCAGCAGGTCGAGGCTGCGGTGGCCGGGAGCGGCCACTGCACTCCAGTCTGGGCGACAGAGTGAGACTCCAACTCAAAAAAAAAAAAAAAAAAAAAGATTAATTATGCCTACCCACTTGATGCTACATTCCATGAATATTCGTTGGTATTAATTATGTGCCAGATATTGCTGAAGTTCTGAGAATATAGCAAATCTAGTAGACCACATACAATTCAACTATTAACCAAGGTCCTGATTAACATTGAAAAAAATGGGAAATTGGAAAAAAAGCAGTTTCAAAAGAAATTTTATTGATATAAACTCAGCTATTTTTTCAAATATGATTCTTTATACTTTAATTTTATAATTCTGCCAACAGTATTAGCCAGTAATCAAAATATTTACACATTCTGCACTGACCAAATGTCTTTCTGTTTTTTTTTTTTTTTAGCAAAGCAATGCTTGCACATATTTAGTATAAACTGCTATGAGAAAGATTTTTGAATGATCACAATGTGTTTTTACTCACTATGTTAAAACATCTTGTCAGTTCTATATTTCTATAACCTAGAAATATCAGCTCAATTTCACACATAGCTAGGAATCAAACTAAAATATGAATTATTGAGTAAAAAAATTATTTTATTAATAAACATTAAAATAGTTTTTATTATACACCCAAACACACACATGCCATGTTAACTTAACCATTTACAGAATGTGAATAACACTTCATATGGCCCCATTTCTCAAATATAGCATGTACTGGACCAACTCTAGATGGATCTAACACCTAAATGTAAAACCTCAAACTATAAAAATCCTAAAAGAAAAGGAAGGAAACACTCTCATGCACAGTGGAGTAGGCAACCAATGCTTGACTAAATCCCCAAAAATCCATGCCACAAGAGTTAAGATAGACAAGTGGGACTTCATCAAACTGACAGGTATCTGCAAAGCCAAAGAAACCACCAAGAGAGTTGGGAAACAGTCCACAGACTGGGAAAAAATATTTGCCAACCGTGTGTGACAAAGACCTAACATCTAGTATCTACAGGGAACTCAAATGTGCCAAAAAGAAAGAAAGAAACAGACAAACAGCCCCATTACAAAGAGGGAAAAAGATAATGATAGACACTTCTCAAAAGAGGACATAAGAGCAGCTGACTGTAGTGGGAAACTGTCAGGGGAGGGAGGGTGGAATTGGCAGTTGAGGGAAACTGCTAAGGGAGGAGGGACATACCTCATCAACAAGGGTACCTGCATAATCAACGTTTGTATACCTAACCCTGAGTGGTACCCCACATCTTTATAATGAAAAAAAAGAGCAGTCAACAGATACATGAAAATGCTCAACCTCGCTAGAAATGTAAATTAAAACCACACTGAGAAACCACCTAACTCCAGTCAAGAAGGTCATCTTCATCAGCAATTCAAAAAACAACAGACACTGGAGAGGATGGGGGGAAAATGGACACTTCTACACTGTTGGTGGGAGTGTAAACTAGTACAACCTCTGTGGAAAACAGTGTGGCAATTACTAAAAGATCTTAAAATAGACCTGCCATATGACCCTACAATCCTCCTTCTGGGAATATACCCCAGAGGACCTCAAATAAATCTATGAAAAAGATATCTGCACATGCATGTTTATTGCAGCATTATTCACAATAGCAAATACATGGAACCAACCATGCTGCCCATTGGAAGAGTACCAGATTAAAAAAAAAAAAAAAAAGGTGGTGCATACACACGATGGAATACTATGCAGCCATAAAAAGGACAAAATTATGAACTTCCCAGCAACTTGGACGGGCTTAGAGTCTATAATACTGAGTGATCTATCACAGAGATAAAGAAATGAATACCACATGTTCTCACTCATAAATGGACCTTGAATAATTATTATAATACTATAAGAAAGGGATTGGCAGTAGTGTGAAACTGCCAGGGGAGGGGGGAGGCAGGATTGTCAGTAGTAGGAAACTGCCAGAGGAAGGGCAACAAGGGTGCCCGCATAATGAACATTTGTATACCTAACCCTGAATTGTACCCCACATCTTTAAAATAAAAAAATAGGACCATTGCCTTACTAGATTCTGATGTGGCCAGGTGCTCTTTGAGCTATGACTGTTACCATGCTTCCTGGCTTTGGTCCCCTTCCCTGCCTTGGGGATCTCCTCTCTCTCTCTCTCTAATTTACTTTTAAAATAAACTATATTTTCCAATCTAAAAAAATTATATATGGAGAGACTCAAATCATTCTATTAAAAAGATACCTGCACACACATGTTTATAGAAGCATTATTCACAACAAGTAAAAACATGGAACCAACCGTGCTGTCCATCCAAATTGGATTGAATAAAAAATGTGGCACATATACATGATGGAACATTGCACAGTTATAAAAAAAGGACAAAATTATGGACTTCGCAGCAACTTCGATGGATTTAGAGTCTATCATACTCAGTGATCTGTCACAGAAATAGAAAGCTGAATACCACATATTTCCACTTATAAGCAGACTCTTTACATTTATCATAGCACCATAAGAAAGGGATTGGGGGGCGGAGCTTACGATGGCAGCCAACAGGTAGGGCTGTAAAAAATCCTGTGGAGGCAAGTGACAACAAAGACTCTTCACATGAGGAAGCGGGCGCTGGTGGGGGTGTAAAAGTCCATCTGAGAGGATATATAGCTGCATGCACCCGGGGCCCCCCTCTGAGGGTGACTGCAAGCCCCCACCACCCTGAAATTAGAAATTAGAACACAGCTCCCAAGATTGCAGCAGAAACGTCTGCTGCCTGTGGGAACACACCTGAGAAAAGCCTGCTGAATCCAGTTGATTCCCAGCACCTGGCACCTGGCGCACACCATCACCTGGCATATGGACTGCTGGAGCACAGGATTTGATTATTGGTAAGAGAGCATTGGGAGAGGATTTGATTATTGGTAAGAGAGCATTGGGAGAATCCGGAGAGAGGAATACATGCCTGATGAGGAGCTGCCCACCCACAGTACATCCAGGCAGAGATTTGCATTGCTCAGCACAGCTCTCCTCTCCCCCAGCCTCCAACTGTTGCCTAAGTTACACAGACAGACTATTGCTCCAGGCGCTTCCTTACCATTGAAGTGGGAGAGAGACCCAACAAGGCGCTGGAAGGGGCTGCGGATGGAGCCCAGAGATCTGATCTCTGTGAATGGCAGATCAACTACTCAGGGATGGATCATGGTCCAGAGAAAATATCCTGAGAGCACAAACTTCAGAGGGACCTGATGAGTGCTGAGCTCCAACCCCTACCCTGATCCAGCTATGGAACAAAGGGTGTGGCCAGAAAAGGATGAGGAAGAACTCCAAAGAGATCAGTGATTTTAAAAACTACAAGAGAGAGCAAAGCTTCCCAACCACCATGCTATTTCAAAATAGAACAAATCCAGAGCCCAGATCAGGGAAGAAAGATGACTGAGCAAACATCAGAAGGGAAAACCTCTCCTACTGACACTGAATAACAGAACTAAAGAGAAAAACAAGAGATCTGTCACAAATGAGGAATAGTCAAAGGAACACCTCAGGCAATTCCAAGTCTACCAAAGACAAAACTCCTGAACAATCAGACCTTGGTGCCCAAACAATGCAAGTCACCAATTACTGGCTCCAGAAATTACAGGGATCAGGGAATGGTTGGAAAGAGTGAATAAGACTCAAGAAAGACAAGATGCAACACTGAAAGAACTTGTAACAGAGATTCTGGCAATGAAAAATTTCATCCAGGAAATAAATAACAAGATGACAAGCATGAGAAGCAGAACTAATCTAGTTGAAGAAAGAAGCTCAGAACTTGAAGACCAGAACCTAGAATTAACCCAATCTGTAAAAAACATAGAAAGAAGACTGGGAAATAAAGAACAAAACCTATAAGAGATACGTGATTATATCAAGAGGCCAAACCTACGCCTGATTGGTATCCCAGAAAAGAAAGGGAAAATGAGAACAACTTGGAACAAGTATTCCAGAAGACAATCCAAGAAAACTTTCCCCATCTCACCAGAGATGAGGCTAGCCAAGCACAAAAGATACAGAGAAACCCCCAAAAACATCAAATTAGAAGACCAACCCCTAGACACATAGTAATTAGCCTACACAAAGCAGGCACAAAAGAAATAATCCTAAAGGCAGCAAGAGAGAAAGGTCAGATTACTTACTGGGGAAAACCAATCAGAATAGCAGCAGATCTATCAGCAGAAACACTACAAGCAAGAAGGAATGGGAGCCCTATATTCAAAGTCCTCAAAGAAAAACAATTTAAACCAATAATTTCCTATTCAGTCAAGCTCAGCTTCATCAGTGAAGGAGAATTAAAATTCTTCCCAGACATCCAATCCCTAAAAGATCATGCAGCTTCCAGACCAGCTCTATAGGAGACAAATAGAAAGATATTAAGCACAGAATAAAGAAAAAAATCACTACACACCTCCTATGAGAACAGCAGAGCACAGAATCAACAGAGAATACAGTATGACAAGAAACTTGAAAACACTCAAATACATTAACCACAAAGCCAAAAGAAAACAAGCAAACAAAGAAAAAACTTTATAAGAATCTCATGACAGGGATAAGCAATCACATTTCAATAATCAGCCTGAATGTGAGTGGACTAAATGTACCACTGAAAAGACACAGAATGGTGGACTAGATAAGAAATCATGACCCAATATTTGCTACATCCAGTAAACTCATCTCACTACGAGGGATGCAAACAGACTCAAAGTTAAAGGATAGAAAATGAGTTTCCAGGCAAATGGATCACAAAAGAAGGCAGGAGTTGCAATCTTAATATCAGACAAAATAACCTTTAAGCTATCAAAAATTTTAAAAAGATGCAAAAGGACACTACATAATGATAAAATGTTAAATCCATCAGCAAGAAATATCCATCCTTAACATATATGCACCCAACACAGGAGCACCAGCATTCATAAAGCAGCTACTGAATACACTAAAAAAAAAAACTGACTCTAACACTATTATATCATGGGACATGAGTACCCCAATGACTGTCCTAGATAGCTCACCAAGGCAAAAAATCAACAAGGAGATCCAGAACCTAAACTTGACACTTGACCAAATGGACCTAGTAGGTATCTACAGATTATTCCACCCAACAACCACAGAATATACCTTCTACTCATCACCACATGGAACATACTCCAAGATCAATCACATCCTTGGCCATAAATCAAGCATAAACAAATTCCATAAGGTTGAAATCTTGCCTCGCACATTCTCAGACCACAGGGGAATGAAAATAAATACCAAAACCAACAACATTTCCCCAAAATCCACAAAGACATGGACACTAAACAGCATGATGCTGAAAAATAAATGGGTAAACACTGAAATCAGAGAAGAAATTGAAAGATTCCTGGAAATAAATGAAAATGAAGAAATATACCAAAACCTCTGGGATGCCATGAAATCAGTTCTAAGAGGGGAATTTATATCTCTTCGAGCACACATCAAGAAAATGGAAAGATCACTAGTGGAGAACCTAACAAATCACCTAAGGGAGGTGGAAAGAGAAGACCACTAAAACCCCAACTTTAGCAGAAGAATCCAAATCACAAAAATAAGAGCCCAAATACAGGACATGGAAGACAAAAATATTATAGATAACATTAACAAAACAAAAAGCTGGTTCTTTGAAAGAACTAACAAGATTGATGGGTCCCTAGCCAAAATGACCAAGAAAAAGAGAGAAAAAGCCCAAATAAACACAATCAGAAATACAAAAGATCAAATAACAACTGACCCTAAAGAAATACAAAGGATTATCAGAGGTTACTATGTACATCTATATGGAAACAAACTTGATCACCTAGATAAAATGGAGGACTTTCTGACATCACACAACCTCCCCATGTTAAAACAAGAAGTCATTGAGACACTAAATAGACAAATGACAATCCAGGAAATTGACTCTGTCATATGAAAACTACCTACCAAAAAAAAAGCCCTGGACTGATGGCTTTCTAGCAGAATTCTACAAAACGTACAAGGAGGAGCTGATACCAATCCTACTGAAAGTATTCCAGGCAATTGAGAAAGATGTAATTCTCCCAAAATCATTTTAAAAGCTAACATTGCACTGATACCCAAACCGGGTAAAGATCAAATAAAGAAAGAGAACTACTGGACAATATCCCTTATGAACATAGATTCCAAAATCCTCAACAAGATTCTAGCAAATCGGATCCAAAAACACATCTTAAAAATCATCCACCATGACCAAGTAGGCTTCATCCCCAGGATGCAGGGCTGGTTCAACGTTCACAAGACCATAAATGGCTTTAAATACATCAACAGATGTGAAAACAAGAACCACGTGATTATCACATTAGATGCAGAAAAGATTTTGATAAAATCCAGCATCTCTTCTTAATAAAAACCCTCAGACACCTAGGTATAAAAGGAACATATCTCAAAATAGTAAATGTCATCTATGACAAACCCACAGCTAACATATTGCTAAATGGACAGAAGCTAGAAACATTTCCCCTGAAAACTGGGGCAAGACAAGGCTGCCCGCCCTCACTCCTCTTGTTCAGTATTGTGTTGGAAGTCCTAGCTCGGGCAATTAGACAAGAGAAGGTATCCAAATAGGAAAAGAGGAAGTCAAGTTATTCCTCTTTGCTGATGATATGATACTATACCTTGGAAATCAAAGAGAATCTGTCAAAAACATGCTTGCACTGATAAAGAATTTTGGGAAGGTCTCAGGGTACAAAATAAATGTGCAAAAAGACAGTTGCATTCCTATATATCAACAACAAGAAGGCAGAGACCCAAATATAAAGCACAATCCCAATCCCAATAGCCACCAAAAAAATGAAATACCTCGGCATCTTCCTAACCTGAGACATGAAATAACTTTACAATGAGAATTACAAAACACTACTCAAAGAAATCCAAGAAGACACAAACAAATGGAAAAATATTCCATGCTCATGGAGAGGAAGAATCAACATTGTTAAGATGCCCATCCTACCAAAGACAATCTACAGATTCAATGCAATACCCATTAAGTTACCAACATCATTCTTCTCAGACCTGGAAATGACAATACAGAAATTCATATGGAGACGTAAATGACCATGAATAGCCAAAACAATCCGTAGCAAAAGAAGCAAAGCAAGAGGCATCACACTTCCAGTCTTCAAACTTTACTATAAGATTACAGTAATCAAAACAGCCTGGCATTGGTACAAGAACAGACACATAGACCAATGGCACAGGATAGAGATTCCGGAAGCAAAGCCTCAATCCCTCAACCAACTCACCTTTGACAAAGTCTCCAACAACAGCCACTGGGAAGAGGAGAAACTATTCAGTAAATGGTTCTGGGAAAACTGGCTGACCAAATGCAGAAGACTGTAACAGGACCCCTACCTATCACCATACACAAAAATTAACTCTAAATGGATCAAAGACCTAAACGTAAAACCTCAAGCTATGAGTTTTAGAAAGCGCAGGAGGCACTCTTATGGAAATTGGAACTAGGAATCAATTCCTATTCAGAACCCTGAAGGCCAACACCTTAAGAAATAAGATAGACAAGTGGGACCTCATCAAATGAACGAGCTTCTGAAAAGCAAAAGAAACCATCAAGAGAGCAGGGAGACAGCCCACAGAATGGAATAAAATATTGCCAACTGTATATCTGAGAAAGGCCTAACATCTAGGGTCTACAGGGAACTCAAGCACTCTGAAAGGAAAAAAACAAACTGCCCCTTGAAAAAGTGGGCAAAAGACATGAATAGACACTTCTCAAAAGAAGATATATGGGCAGCCAACAGACATGAAAAAGTGCTAAACCTCACTCATCATTAGAGAAATGCAAATCAAAACCACACTGAGATACCACCTAACCCCTGTAAGAATAGTCATCATTAATAAAACAAACAACAACAGATGCTGGTGAGGATGTGGAGAAAAAGGAACGCTTCTACATTGCTGGTGGAAATCCAGACTAGTACAATCTCTTTGGAAGACAGCGTGGTGATTTCTGAAAGAACTAGAAATTGACCTTCCATATGACCCAGCAATTCCCCTATTGGGAATATACCTGGAGGAATGTAAATTATTCTATGCAAAAGAAACTTGCACACGTATGTTTGTTGCAGCTCTATTCACAATAGCAAACACATGGAACCAACCATGTTGCCCATTGAAGCTGAACTGGATTTTTTAAAAATGTGGTACATATATATGATGGAATATTATGCAGCCATAAAGAAGGACAAATATATGAACTTTGCAGCAACTTGGATGGATTTGGAGTCAACCATACCCAGTGATTTATCACAGAAACAAAGAACTGAGTTCCATATGTTCTCACTCACAAGATGACCTTGAACAATTATAATGCCATAAGAAAGTGATTGTCAGTAGTGGAAAACTGTCAGCTGAGGGGGTAGTGGGATTGGCTATTGAGGGAAATTGCTAGGGGAGGGAGGGGCAGACCTCATCAACAAGGGTACTTGCATGATCAATGTTTATATACCTAACCCTGAATTGTACCCCACATCTTTATAATAATAATAAAAAAAGAGAGTATAGGAATCTGATTTAAAAAAAAAGAAAAAGAAAGGGTTTAGCAGTAGCAGGATGCTGCCAGGGGAGGAAAGGGGATACAAAACATTAATAACAGTGTAGAAGTGTTCCCTTTTCACCACACCCTCTCCAGCAGCTGTTATTTTTTGAGTTGTTGATAATTGCCATTCTGACTGGAGTTAGGTGGTATCTCAGTGTGGTTTTGATTTGCATCTCCCTGATGATTAGTGAAGTTGAGCATTTCTTCATTTGTTTGTAGGCTTCTCGAATGTCTTCTTTTGTGAAGTGTCTGTGCATATCTTTTGCCCATTTTATAATGGGGTTGTTTGTTTTCTTCTTTTCAGTACGTTTCAGTTCCTTGTAGATCCAGGATGTTAAGCCTTTGTCAGACCTAGAGTTGGAAAATACTTTTTCCCAGTCTGTAGGCTGCCTCCCTGCTCTCTTGATGGTTTCTTTGGCTTTGCAGAAGCCTGTCAGTTTAATAAGGTCCCATTTGTCTATCTTCTCTCTTAAGTCCTGTGGGTTTCGGGTTTTGTATAGGAATTGGATGCCAGTTCCGATTTCCATGAGAGTATTTCCTTCCTTTTCTAGGGTTCTTATGGTTTGAGGTTAACTAGTGCAACCTCTGTGGAAAGCAGTGTGGCGATTCCTAAAAGCTCTAAAAATTGACCTTCCATATGACCCTGCAGTCCCCCTACTGGGAATATACCCTGAAGAACACAAATCACTCTATAAAAAAGATACCTGCACACGTATGTTTATCGCAGCGTTGTTCACAATAGCAAGAACCTGGAAACAACCATGCTGCCCATCAAAAGAGGACTGGATTAAAAAAATGTGGTACATATACACGATGGACTACTACGCAGCCATAAAAAAGAACAAAATCATGAATTTCGCAGCAACCTGGATGGAACTAGAGTCTATAATACTGAGTGACCTCTCACAGAAACAAAGATCAGAATATCACATGTTCTCACTCATATAATGGACCTTGAACATCCAATGTAATACTATAAGAAAATGACTGACGGTACTGGGAAACTATGGGGGGGAGGGGGATGGGATTAACAGTAGCAAATATCTGTCTGGGGCTGGGAAAACACCTCTTATCAACAGGGTGCCTGAATGAAACGTGATTGTACACGTAACCCTTAACTGTACCCCACAAAACCATAATAAAAAATACTGATTAATTATAAAAAAAAAACCAACAACATTAATAAAGGTAGCTGATCTCAAACCAGGGGAAGTCGGGACCAAAGGAAAGCCTATGTTTTACCTATATGATGACCATTTATCTACCTAATCCTGAATTGTACTTCACATCTTTAAAATAAAATAAAGTAAAATAGAAAAGAATAAAATAAAATAAAATAAAAACTTTATTACCACTGACTGGTTTCCAGATATATATGCATTATTTGTTTACTTTGAGATGCATATACTTTTTGGAGCTTTTCCTAATGTACACAGTTAAGAGAAATGTGTGTCTTTCTAATATTTATTTTCTTTTGCTAAAACTTAGGATACAATTTAGTTATAATCTTATCATAGGCTAGTACATTTATAGCATGTATTTTTCTTATAGAAAAATATTCTGGACTTGCATATTTTTCCATCACAACTAATTTATGATGCAGTAAATAGGTTAGTAAGATCTGGGAAGATTATTGAAGTACAAGGGAAAACAAGTATTGAACAGACATAAAGCTTTCCAGTAGAACAGGGTTTATAAAACGGCCCTGTAAGATCACCAGGTGTCTATACAGATTGCCAGATTGTGTAACCATGTCTGTCTCTCTCTCTCTCTCACTCTTGTAAAATGTCATGATGTTTCTTTAAAATTCATATATACATATTCACATATATGTATTCATATTTGTAATCAAAAGAAAATTGAAATTGTTATGGTGTTTACTCTTAGAAGTAGAAATTATCTTCAGCCACCTACTTTTCAAATAATTTTTCCAGAAATTCTCTTATTTTGACATATTTAAAGTCACTAGCAAATTTAAAAGAATAGTTATTATGGATTCATTTTAACTAACTTTTACATACAGTATTATTTTTTTTCAGTTAAACATAGAGGTTATTTTTGACAGTATATCTCTTAATATGTAGTTATCTTTTAAAATTATTTTGTTTTACCTAACAAAGTTTTTGGGTACAAAATCACTGAAATCTTGTCATTTGGTATTGATATTGCAGCTATACTCTTGATGTCTCCAGTGACTTTCATTGATTTCGTTTACTTTTCTATTTGGAATGTAATTTCTTACAGCCTTGCATTGACATCTTCTGGGGAATTTTGTGATGGCAGAGAGCCCTATAAATGTGAATAGTGAAGATGCATTTTTATTTCCTACTACATATAGTACCTCTTAGCTTACAGAAAGGCATTATTTAATGTATGTCTTTGAGGTATCAATGATATAAAATTTTTAAAAATAATATCGGCCTAAACTTTTATTGATCTATGCATTTGAGTGAAAGATAGTCTTTCTAGATAATTGAAATTTGGGATTCCAACACTATTATAATTTTTGAAAAGAAAATTGAAATTTCTATTTTATGAGTTTACTCTAAAAGTCAGTCTTCAAAATGATTTTAGCAGTACTACTCTGTGTATGCTTATTGCCTTTCTTTTTAAAAAAGTATGCATGTGTTAAAATGCATTTTTAATACTTTTAAAGCAAAACAGTTAACGTGCAAATTTTCCATACAATACCATTCACAAAAATGCTTAACTGTCATCATATTTGTTTTAAATAGATTTATATCTACTGTAGATATAAATTGAAGAATAGCTAACATATTAGAATTTTCAATGTTGACATCTTGTTTGCAGCCACAGATATTAAGTACTCTGTTTAGTGCTGGTAACAGAGCTTCAGCAAAATGTCTGTGTGGTCACAACAGTCCTGTGAAGCAAAACTCTTTTTTTTTAAATTTTGAGTTGGGGTCTCACTCTGTTGCCCAGACTGGAGTGCAGTGGCCGCTACCGGTCACTGCAGCCTCGACCTGCTGGGCTCCGGCGATCCTTCCGCCTCAGCCTTCCGAGTAGCCAGAATTACAGGCATGCGCTACCACGCCCAGCTGATTTTTTTATTTATTATAGAGATGAGGTCCCGCTGCCCAGGTGGGTCTCGGACCCGTGGGCTCAGGCAATCCACTCACCTCAGCCTCCCAAAGGCACGGGATTACAGGCTGAGCCACCGAGCCTGGCAGCAAAACTCTTAATGGTGTATTTTATGACTGTACAATACATATTAGCTAACTGGACACATCTACATAAAACTTTTAATCTTGGTCTTACTAAAAATACGATCTAACTAAACTAGCTGTTTTTATAAAAACACTAAAGAAAATATCTTCTGGAAATATCTATTTTCTATAAAGGACTTTTAAAAATTCCCTTTAAAAATATTGCATATGCTGATATTGAAAACAAATTATTTAAAAGATTAATTATAAGCAATGTTAAAATATAAACATTGTGCAAAGATTTTCAGAAAAATGTATTTTATTTTATTATTTATTTTAGATTGGAAAAGATAATTTTAAAAGTAAATTAGGGAGGGAGGGAGGGAGAGAGAGAGAGAGAGAGAGAGAGAGAGAAGATTCACCTCCCCAAGGTGGGGGAGAGGGGCCAAAGCCAGGCAGCATAGCAACAGCCATAGCTCAAGGAGCACATGGCTACACCAGAGTCTAGCAAGGCAATGGACAACATATTAGAACAAATTGACAACAAAAGGCAACATATGATGAACAAATAGAGTAGTTTAGGAATCTCTTACATTGCGATTGAAAAAGATATCTTGATATTTTTAAAGTACTATTTACTTTTTAATCCTTTTATTTTGATAATGTGGGGTACAATTCAGGGCTAGGTATACAAATGTTCATTATACAGGTACCCTTGTTGATGTATGATCCCCCTCCCCTGACAGTTTCCCACTACTGCCAATCCCATTCCACCCCCAGTAGCTTCCAACTACAGCCAATCCCTTTCTTACAATATTAGGATAATTGTTCAAGGTCTACTTATGAGTGAGAATATGTGGTATTCAGTTCTTTGTTTCTGTGATCACTCAGTATTATAGACTCTGTATGTCATAAGAGATGAGATAGACAAATGGGACTTCATCAAACTAACAAGCTTCTGCAAAGCCAAAGAAACCATCAAGAGAGTGGGAAGACAGCCCACAGACTAGGAAAAAATATTTGCCAACTGTATATCTGACAAAGGCCTAACATCTAGGATCTACAAAGAATTCAAACATGCTGAAAAGGAAAAAAACAAAAACAAAAACAAATAGTCCCATTACAAAGTGGGCAAAAGAAATGAATAGATACTTCTCAAAAGAAGACATACAAGCAGCCAACAGATACATGAAAAAATGCTCAGCCTCATTAATCATCAAAGAAATGCAAATTAAAATCACAGTGAGATACCACCTAACTTCAGTCAGGATGACCATCAACAATAACTCAAAAAAACAACGGATGCTGGAGAGGATACAGGGAAAAGGAAACACTTCTACACTGATGGTGGGAGTGTAAACTAGTATAACCTCTGTGGAAAACAGTGTGGCGATTCCTAAAAGTCTAAAAATCGACCTTCCATAGGACCCCGCAATCTCCCTACTGGAAATATACCTGGAGGAACTCAAATCACTCTATGAAAAAGATACCTGCACATGCATGCTTATTGCAGCATTATTTACAGTAGCAAAACCATGGAACCAACTGAGCTGTCCATCAAAATAGAACTAGATATGTTGACATTATTAGAGGAAAAAAAGAAATAAGAAAGATGAGCTTCTATAAGGCTTTGAAATGTATTAGAGGAAAAGACAATGAGATAAAAAAAAACTATCATGTGACAACAATTGTATGTTTCTTATTCCATAGTAGTTAAAAAGAGAGTGAATATTAAATTTCTGCTGGAGCAGAGGGATATACACTTAAAAGATAGCATATCTTTAATCTCTCATTGGTAAGAAAGATTAATTGATTTTTTTTTCCTGCAGTAAAAGTTGATGCTTGAAAATAGTTTTTCTTTGTTTCATTTGTTTATTATTTTCTAATTATTATTTTTCTCAACTATTCTCTGTATCTGGTCACTTTAAAATCAAGTCAGAGTTTTGTATGTGAATCCAATCTCCAATGAAAGAAGTTGGTAATATATAGGATAAAAAGAGGAATAAACACAGGGTGGAAGTCCGGATCTTACAAATCTTTTGATAGGTGATAAATAGATACAGAGATAGGCAGATATATATATCTATATATCTATATATATCTCTATATATAAAACATATTTTATTTGCTGGCTAGTTGGAGTAATTAAAATTTATTAATATTCCGCAGTGTATTAGTAAACAAGGTGGATGAATTGAGTCTAAACTTGTAATGATTGGTTGAAGACAACCTAGGTTTCTATCATTTTAGAAAAACATAGCGATCAGAGATCCAGTAAAAGTAGAAAAAAAGTTTTCATTTTGGACTGACAGAGAAAAGTCACCCAGTGAAGAATAGAAAAAAAATGGTCTCAAAAGAAGGAAACAGACAACAATACTGTTGAAATGGTAGCAATACCATCAAGAGTTTATCTTCAGTAGAGTGTTTTTGATGATTTTCAAAATCCTTTAACTTAGCTTATCACACTTCAAGAGGTGCTGTAGTCCATCACAATAAAGGTGTTGCAGAAACTACTTGCTCTTTTCAAGGTGAGAGGTGAGAGGTCTTCCCACAATACGATCTACGCCCAAGTTTCCTTCAGATTTGGTGATCTTTCTGATGTTAATACAGACATCATGAACATTATTATTTATGATATTATAAACTTGGGCTAACTGCTTTGTTTTAAGTTTTCTCTAGTCTCTCCCACCAATATTTCCTCTTAGAATCTATACAGCCTGAAAATTTTACACTTGTTTCTTTAAGGGTGTAATAAAGTGTGATTATAGTAAGTGACTTGGAAATAATAATTTTGCATTTGATGCATTTGCATTTAAAACATATTATTCTACTGATGAATCTTTGTATTCTTTAACTGATTTGATTACTACATTAATAGAGTAAATGTTTCTATTTCATAGATAAGTATGTTAAATCTCAAAAAGTTTAAATAACTTGCCCAAGATAGCGTAAGATGATGAAACAAATGCAAACGAAGAGTTTGTCAAAGGATTCAGAATTTGAGACATTGAGCCAAGCAAATTAAATATGTCATTTGTATACAGAATGATTTGGTTCACATCATATTAAGTGTTTAGGGAATTAAGTTGTTAAAATGTAAAAGGTTACCGATCAGTTCTTATTTTTAGACCTGAACAATTCTTTGTGTGACAAATACTGTCTTAATTAGAATTAAAAATAAAAATTCCAAATAGATACAAATTTATACATTTTTAAGGATTAACAGATTCTTATTTCCAAACAAAATAATATGACATCAAATAAATTATAGTTCAAATTTTATTTGATATCATTTATACTGTATGTGGTCTTATTTTTCCCGTCGTCAGAATATAATTAGAACACATTAAAATATTAGCAAATTTTATAGAAGTTCTTTTAATTATAATAACTTTACAACGACAAATTATCTAAAGCCTTCAGAAATTTTGTCAGTTTTCTCTTATTCACAATTTCTAAAAGAAAATGAGTTGCATCATTTATTTATCACACAAATGTCAATACAATTAGTTCCTTCTTAAAATTTTATATCTTGAAATTTATTGATTATAAAGTAAAACAAAGAGCTTCAATAGAGACTCAAATGAACTCTGAAACATTTAATCTAGTGATTTTAAAATTTATTTAGAAAAGCTGAGAAAATACAGCAGTTGCCAACAGTGAATACTTTAGGGTGAATAAAGTATGTATAATTTTTCCCCTTATTGTTTATACTTTCTCAATTTTTTATAGTAAGCATCTGTTGTTTTTAAAACAAAAAATCAACTAAACTTTAAAAAGTTTAAGTTAGCAGGGCTCGGTGGCTCAGCCTGTAATCTTGTGCTTTGGGAGGCTGAGGTGAGTGGATTGCCTGAGCCCATGGGTTTGAGACCTGCATGGGCAACTTGGAGAGACCTCAGCTCTACAATAAATCAAAAAATTAGCTAGGCGTGGCAGTGTGCGCCTGTAGTTCCAGCTACTTGGAAGGCTGAGGCAGAAGGATGGCCGGAGCCCAGCAGGTTGAGGCTGCGGTGGCCGGGAGTATGCCACTGCACTCCAGTCTGGATGACAGAGTGAGACTTCAACTCAAAAAAAAAAAAAAAAGTTTAAGTTTATTATCATCTGAGAAATAGAAAATAATTTTATTTTATAACTTAATCAGAAGATAGGCATAAGTCTAAGATGAAGTATAATTGGAAAATAGAGGATTTTAACATATGAGTTTAGAGGAAATGTATAAATTATATTTAGCAAAAAAGCCCCTAGAATTTCTCTGACAAAAAATGATATAAAAATGAAGATTTATGTATTTTATTTCTATTTGATAGGCAGTCACAACTCCCTATGGCTTGACAGTTTACCATTTCCAATAAATTTTATTTTACTTATTGTTTCTATATGTGTTCTGTTCATCTGTACTCTATATTGTTCTGTACACATGTATACATAAATATTTTGATTTCTGCCTGGACATCTCATTTGTACATGCAATTCCCATGTTCTTCCTCCTCTTAGAAAAGTTATTTGATATGGTCTCAATTGATTTTGCTCTTTTCTAACAAAAACTCATCTCTCTTTAAAAAGAAGAAACTATGTCATTCATGACAACATGGATAGAATGGAGAGATATTATGCTAAGTGAAATAAACTGAAAAAACACAGTAATTGCCAACAGTGAATACTTTAGTGTGAAGAAATTATATGAGATTTATTTTCTTCTTATTGTTTATATTTTCTCAATTTCCTATAATGAACATTTGTTATTTTTAAAACAAAAAAAATCAACTAAACCTTAAAAAATTAAGTTTATTATCATCTGAAAGGCACAAGAAAACAAATACTTCATGATCTCACTGAAATCTAGAAAAAGTTGATCTCATGGAAAGAGAGTAGAAAGATGGTTACTAGAATCTGGGGTTTGAGGGGACCTGAAATGCCAGGGAGAAAGAGGGGATATTACTCATAGGTTACAAAGGTTTACTTAGCCTGGATGAATAAGTTTTAGTGATTTATTGCACTGTATGGTAACCAAAACTATTAATGACGTGTTATATATTTGAAAATATTATAAATAATAATTTTTAACATTCTTACAAAAAATAAGTTGGTGAAGTAATAGATATGCTAATTATCTTGATTGCATCTTTTTTCCTGTATATAGAGATCAAAATGTCACATTTTGCCCCACAAATATACACAATTAAAATAAATTTTTAAAATTAATCTCAGCTTTCTCAAGTTTAATGTCTTTCAGACAAAGGCTTAACATCTTTGATCTACAAGGAACTCAAACGTGCTGAAAAGAAAAAAACAAACAACCCCATTATAAAATGGGCAAAAGACATGAACAGACACTTCACAAAGGAAGACATCTGAGCAGCCAACAGACATATGAAGAAATGTTCAACCTCACTAATCATCAGGGAGATGCAAATCAAAACCACACTGAGATACCACCTAACTCCAGTCAGAATGGCAATTATCAACAACTCAAAGAATAACAACTGCTGGAGAGGGTGTGGAGAAAAGAGAACACTTCTACACTGTTGGTGGGAGTGTAAACTAGCGCAACCTCTGTGGAAAGCAGTGTGGCGATTCCTAAAAGCTTTAAATATCAACCTCCCATACGACCCCGCAATCCTCCTACTGGGAATATATCCGGAAGAACACAAATCACTCTATAAAAAAGACACCTGCACACGTATGTTTATCACAGCATTGTTCACAATAGCAAGAACCTGGAAGCAACCATGCTGCCCATCAAAAGAGGAGTGAATTAAAAAAATGTGGTACATACACACGATGGAGTACTACGCAGCCATAAAAAAGAACAAAATCATGAATTTTGCAGCAACCTGGATGGAACTAGAGTCTATAATACTGAGTGACCTCTCACAAAAACAAAGGTCCGAGTATCACATGTTCTCACTCATATAATGGACCTTGAATATCCAACCTAATACTATAAGAAAATGACCGACAGTAGTGGGAAACTATGGGGGGGAGTGGAGATGGGATTAATGAGCAAATATCTGTCTGGGGATGGGGAAGCACCTCTTATCGATAGGGTGCCTGAATGAAACGTATCTGTATACCTAACCCTTAACTGTACCCCACAACATCATAATAAAAATATTGATTATAAAAAAAAAATCTTAATTTCAAATTTATGTTTTTGTTTGCTTAGAAATCTGATTATTTCTGTAGTGGCTTGTGAAACAAAAACATACAAGCAAAATATATAATGTTAGTAGGAAAAAGTATGTACAGTCATTGATGGAGAATAAACTGATATGGCTGATAGTATAGTAAGTGGCAGAAAAGAAATTGACACTTTAAAACAAATTGTTTATGTACTTAACCCTTTATATAACTTATTAATTTATAAATAAAGGATAATTTTAATGCTCATGTATTAATTTATTTTAAAAGACTCACAGTTTCTGAAGCAACCATGCTCTAGTTACATCATGGGCATATTAAGAACATTACTGTAGTTGGAGTTATACAAAAATGTTATGATACCTCTCCCAATTTAGGGAAATCAGTAAAGTTTTCCTTGAATAGAAGTGTTATGGACCTTTAAAATATTTGGGTAATAGATCAGACTACTAGGTACCATAACATAAAGGTGTTTCATATCTGGCTTAATGATTTGCTCTTTTAAGTTGATAATGATCTTTGAGATATTTTTAAACAAAGAAATTGAATGCTAGGTTTTATCGAGCTCTCTGACAGCACTATACAGATTGGATTGGGTTTGGAGGTACATTAAATTCATGAAGGCTAATTAAATGGCACTGGCCTTAATCCAGGGTAGATATGAAAAAGCTCTTAACAAAAGAATTGGGGGATGGGATGACAGGAACTACAAAGCACTTTTAAAATTTATTTAAGATATTAATGTAACCAAATTTAAAGACTTGTTAAGATATCAAAAAAAGAAGATACAGGAGGAATCAGGAACTTTCATACACCATAAAACACAAACAAAATAATATTTCACAGTACATTGGGATACACAGATAAGTTTGTTTTGACAAGAGATAATCACGACAAGAGGGCAGAGATGAACAATATCAATCTATACTTCTAACCAATTTGCACACACATAATGGCAACCTTTTCTCAAGATCACTTCTGAACTTCCGTGTATAATTGAAGATAGTACTTTCAAGTGCCTGTTTGAGGGCAGCAACAGCTGATGAGTGAAGTTTTGGACAAGTTCAATACACCAAAGCGCAGATAACACAAAATTAGAAGTCATGGTCTGCATTTCAGAGTAGTTGTAGCAGGAGGGGATTTGAGGGTTACCAAACTTTAGGTGCTGGCAAAATGCCATGGGTGTTTTTAAGATTAAAATGGGAGCAATTCAGTGAAAGAACTCAAAAATACTTAAGTTTAAATAGCTAATTGGGATAAGAATCTAAGAAAGAACACTGGCAAGAAACATGTTGAGAAGCCAGAGGAAAGACCAATAGTTTTATTACAGAAGGGAGAAGAAGCATGGGTTGTCAATACTACGTTTCAGAGAAATCAGACAGTAAAAAGCAGCAGCAACAACAAGTATCACAATGACAACTTGAAATTGGAAAGTAGAATGTCTTTGGTAATACTGGGGAGAACAATGCAAGTGGAGTAATAGGCAAGATGCAAAGAAATTAAATAAATATGATATTGAAGATTAAAGACTACAAACTACACTTTTAAGGACTTGTGAAGAACGTGTACTCAGCAACCCCTTCGGGTCCTCTCCCACTCTGGGAGCTTTTCTGTCCTCCCAATAAATCCTGCTTTCTAAAAAATAAAAAGTTAAAAAATTAAAAAAGAATGGGTACTATTTAGAGAAGAAAAATACTTCAGTAGGTACACAAGATAGATTATAATAAAATGACAGTGCTTGTGTTTATTTTTTGTTTTATTTAATTTAAAATGGAGATCTGTGGACAAGGTAGAAAGGGGAATAAAACTAAGATATTATGACACTAAATCTGAAGAGAAGAAATTTGATGGAACAAGACCCCAATAAGTAAGAAGGTGTGTGTTCCAGATTTTTTAAAAAATGGAGACATTATATTTCTCCCGGAAAACAAAAACACCTTCATTGCAGATCAGAGGTTAAGAGGGAGATGGTATTACAATGAAAATAATTCTCGAAGTCGAGAGTGTAAAAACATTGATGGATTAGTATATCATTAAATCTATTAATTTGTGAAATTAATATTATAATTTGTGAAAAATCGTCTTTTGTGTGAGAAATGATCTGTGAAGTAGGAGCTTTGAGAATCAAGGAGGCTTATGATTAAAGGGTCTAGAAGAAATACTGTATATAATTGAGAAGTCTTTTGTTTAGAGATCATTCTATATAATTTTTATCATTTTATTCAGAAGTAAGATTGAAAGAGCAACAAGCTGATTAAAACTATATTCAGATTTAGGGAGCAGAGGCAAAATAACTAAAAATAAAGTAGTAAATGTTCGAGCAAGAGAATAATGTAAATTATATATATAAATACTCTCGGAAAGAGACTGTTTGGAATAAATATAAGGAAAAGTATTGTGCTGAAAACTACAAATTCCTGAGTAAATATTCAGAAATGTTAACAAAAGTTAAGTGAATACACACACACACACACACACACACACACACACACACACACACACTATGATATGTTAATAACTAGGAGTTTATCCTATTGCTGCATAACTAAAATAACTCAATTATATAAGGATCCTTGTTAGCTGGGTGTGGAGGCTCACACCAGTAATCCCAGCGATTTAGGAAGCTAAACTGGGAGGCTGGGGTATGAAACTAACATGAGCAAAATAGCAAGACCTTGTCTCTACAAAAAACTTTTGAAAATAGACAGGTGTGGTGGTGCAAGCCTGTAGTTTTAGCTACTCGGGAGGCTAAGGTGGGAGGATCCCTAGAGCTCAGGAAGTTAAAGTTGTAGTGAGCCATGATTGTGCCACTGAACTCCAGAACGGGAAACAGAGCAAGACCCTGTCTCTAAAAGAAAAATAAAATAAAATAATCCATGAAGTTTCAAAGTCTTTTAAAATACAATAAAAAAAAATACTCGGTGAATCACACTTAGTATTTAATTTCAAGATCATAATTAATACATTGTTATTTTTAGAAAAGGCATACAAAACAAGTAAAAATATAATTTTCTGGCCAATCCTCTGAGAAACTGAAACAAGAAAAAGAACTGCATTGTCAAATCAGGTTTATTCAGAGTTTAATATTTATCAAAAATTTCAGGCATAGAAATAACCACAATGCACAAACAAAGCAGAAACAATTTCAGGATTGTCACTGCAGCTGTCCTGTTTTTTTTTGTTGGTTTTTTGTTTGTTTTTTTTCTTTTTCTTTTGTTTTTCTATGTAACAGCCAGTTCTGGTACAGAGTAACATATGAAGTCTCTAAACAATGTTTGCAGCTACAGCAGTTAGACTAAAAACTGAATTGTTTTAGTACCAGGGATCTATGTTCTAAAATTCATATGTTCTAGATGTGTTTATACCAGGCAATTCAAATAGGTACATAATGCTAAGAACATTCTGTAGATAAGGGCTCTTCCACCAGCAAATACCAGTAATATGTTTGCAAAAGGTTTATCATTACACTGTTCGTGAGGACATTTGACTAGGCTATGTTCTTTATTTCCTGGGAACATTCCTCCAGTGAAATGAGAGAATCATCTACGTCTACTGTAAGCCTACTGCTAACAGTATTCTTCTAGAAATGTACTTTTTATTTGACAGTTTGTGATCCTCCAACATCCATTTAAATTTCCAGTTTCTCACGAGGGAAATTATAAAAGATAGAGATGTCATTATTTTAGCTGTCCCTCTTAGTCAAACAATAATATCAAGTAGCTCCTACCTGTTTTTCACATATTTGCAAATATAACACCAATTATGATTCTGAGGTAAGTCAAGTCTTACATAATAGCAAGATTGTCTTACTGATAGGTCACTCTGACCTCTGAGACCTCTCTAAAAATGGCTTGACTTAGAGAGGGATACTTTTACTTTGTCTCCTATTTCCTAGTTTACTAACATTTTTTGCATATATATGCTATATAATCTTTCTCTCCTTATAAATAAGAATTAAAAGGAGAGATGTGTAAATGGATATACCCTAGTGACGGAATATCATTGGCCACATTAATGTATTTCAGCAACAAACACAGTTCTCCAATTTTTCCAACCAGAGATGCTAAAACCTGTCCAATGCATTCAACAATGTCACAGAATTACAAAATACTCATTTATAAGAAAGTGCATATGTACAAAATATAAACACGAAAGCAGGGGGAAAAAAAGCACTCTTGTTTTACAGGATCCTAGAGTAGAGATCGAATGACCTTACTGAACAGACATTTAAATAGATCACTGAGAGATAACATTTGAATTGGTTTTACTTTTATTTGAGAAAATCCTACCAAAATCTATAAACCAGCCAATAAAATGTCATGATTAACTGCATCAAATGCTGCCAACAGGTTCAACAAAATCATGAAAGACAACATCCCTTGTTGCAATCAAAAGGTCATTATTTTTTTTCAATATAGCAGCCTCAGCACTATGATGAGGATGAAATCCTGATTAAAATTGCTCAAATGAGTCAAATTGCATCATGTGTTAATGTAATTGATTACAACCTCCAACGCTTTAAGCAGAGCCTAAATTAAAAAATGAATGATGGTGTTGCACTTTATCCACCAGTAATGAAGCTTTCTTCAGCATTTCTGGCTCAGTATAAATTCACGGTCATTTGAAGAGCTGACCCAGAGCCAAAAAAGAAAAAGAAAATTACTATTTAAATGCCCATCAATGACATTATAAGTGTCAAAATCCAGGTAGGAGACAGAGGAGTGACACTTGCTGAGAGGCCATCTCTCACTCTCTGGGGACCAGTTCACTAAACCTGAATAAGAACTGCCGAAAAGGGGAAAGTGAAGATTGTAAACGAAAAACCATTTGTTCAGATCTATTTTGGTCTTTGTAAATAATTACTAGCCTAAGTTAAATTATCATATTCACATATTGTGCGCCTCTCAAAGCTTTGCTACTGAACAACACATCGAGGGCATGTTGTTAGATCTTAATGGTCTTCACTCCCTTTGGTGCCTCTCACATATTATGAGCGACAAGGACTACATCATTGACCTCCAGGTCTTGTTGCTACAACTGCATTCCAAGAGCATCTCAAGGTAGACTTGAGATAGAAGGCAGAGACACATTAGGGAAAAAAAACAAAACTTTAAGGACTGCAGATATTTAGTAAACGAGTTTCATTTATAATTTATATAAGTACTAGAATGAGGAAAAATATGTTAAAATTTTGAAATGCTTTTGTGTGATGATAATAAGATAAAACTCATGGAGTGATTATTATTCAAGAAATATTATAAGCAATGTACCTACATATGAACAGAATTCATGTTTGTATAAGGCCCATAAAAATATTTTCTAACCTATAAGATAATCTCTATTTTGAAGATTAAGAAACTAAGAAATAGAGAAGAAATCCTACCAATTCATGCTGATTTTAGTGCAAAAGTTGGATTGAATTCAGATATTTTGGTTCAGGAGCCTGCATCATTGTCTTACAGCACCACTATACCATCTTTCCCCACGTTTTCAAACACTTACATGGTTAGTTAATTGCACAATACACTTAAACACTTAGGCTACATTCTACCACATTTAACAACACTTGCTTGTCCTTTAGTGTGCAGCAAACATCTGTGCATTTATCCATCCACACATACACACATAAAAGAGTCCCCATAATTCCAAAGGACATCTATATACTTAAGCATTATTATATATGTATATAAGAATTATGTTCATATGTATTAAATGGCTTAATTTATAACAGGATAAATACTCAAAAACTTTTATAGAAAAAATTATAGGAGAGAGTATATACTGTCTTTGGATTAAACTGTCTATCCCTATTTGGGGTAAAAGGGTTTATCAACAGCATTAAGTAGCAATGAAATGAAAAGATGTTTTTTTGCAGCAATACTCTCACCATAATAAACTATCTTACCAGAATGAAATTATGACAACCAAAATTTTGTTATACTCTTCACATTTTCTCTTTCAGACACCCATATTGATTTCTTTATCCTAAATATAACAAGAAGGAAACTATAAACTATTTTGAACTGAAGTAGCAACACAAGAATAATTTCACAGGAAATCATCACTAAGATTTATTAAGTACCTCAGCTATCTTGTCAACTGATTTTTGAAGTAGTAGAATGACCTAGCAAATCACGTCTAATGACAAAGAAAGTGAATGTAATTAAAACCCAACCTAGGGCAAAAGCTAATAACTGACAAATGAAGAGAAAGCACTAAAGTTATGTTTAAAGGTGAATTAATAACCTTGAATGAAATAATAACACTCTAATGACTAAATGTCACTGACAGCTTTCCAAATTCTGAAGTCAATCAGTGATCCTTTTAAATCAGGTGTTCAACTATCCTAGGATTGATTAAGAAATGCTGGCTTCAGTTTTTTCCAAGCAATTTCAAATCCTTCCATCAGTAGTTATTTTACTTTTAATTTCTTTCCCACATTGATTGCAGATTCTGCTCTTTTCGATTTTTGCTCATGTTTCATGGCTCTGATTTCTCATTTAGTCACATCATAGGTCATAAAACTGTGCTTTATTCAAAAGACCACTGAACTTAGCAGAGTATTTAATGGACATTGAATTAGAAGAACTGTGGCTAAAGTTCTGTTTTACCATTTACTGGATGAGTAGTGTTAAAATTAACCTCTGGAATATCTGCTTTCTCCACTGTCCAGGGATTTTAAAATAACAACATCTGCAGATTCCATATAAAAAAGCAAATATGTTCATTTGGATGAGTCCTTCAGTTGTGCAGATGTAAAATATTATTTTCAATGGTAACTGACATTTCAACAATACCCAAGGGCACAATTAGGAAAATGAAAAATAGCAGCATATACCATGTATTTTGAGAGGTATAAGATAATAATATATTGCATTCAATCCAACTTCTTATTTTATAAAAATGAACGACTCTGACACAGAGAAAAATGTTATCTGAGGTCTTACAAATATCAGATTTAGAAGTTTTGGGAAAAGTTTCCTAATCGTGTCTCTTTTTTTTTCCAAAATAAATCATTTAGGATTTACTAAGCAGATAAGTTCTGAAAATGTGCTGACAGGAAGGAAAGGGATGAGATCTGTTTCCAAATGGGCACAATGCTATTTTAGAAAATCATGCCAAATATAAAATACCAAATAAAGAGACTAGAGTAGTTTTCCAATTCTGCCTTTGAATTTGTAAATATGGAGAAGGCACCAATTTGTTTTACTCCATTTTCTTTGTTTGCAAAATGAATAGGACAAGGTCATGTATGTCCTTCAGTTCAGTGACTCAGCTTAAAATCATTTCCTGCTGCCTGTAGAATGAAAGGCTTAACAACTTGACCTTGTGAAGACTAAGTAGTTTAATCTTGGTCCAACCAGCTAGTCTCTTGACCTTTGAATAATTGCTTGATCTAAACTTACAGTTCTTTAAAATGCAGTTACAAATGTGCCTATTTCATAGAATTGCTCTGAGGATAAACTGTTATAATTAATGAAAATCACTTTGCACATACAAAGCACTCAGTCAATATTAGTTGTTATTATTTACTATAATTAATATTAATAATAATGATTGTTATCATTAGCTGACATGGAAACAAGACCTCTCAGTACCGCATAATAATAATCTCGTGCAAATTCTCTTTCATCACTCTTCACGAACGATCTATGCTTCTATTATGTTGAGCCATCATTTTTGTTTGTTTGTTTGCATTATAAATTGTCTTACATCTTCTGGTCCTTGAATATGATCAGCCTTTTACAAGGTCACATTAGAGTATGCTTTTTTTTTTTTTCCTGAGACATTCTGTGATCCTTCTTTAAGTGAAATTAACTAACATCCTCTCTTGCAACAGCTTTTTGTATACATTTCCATAATGACACTTATCAGATTATATTACTGTGAATTATACATGCATCTTTCTCCTATATGAGTCTCCAAGGGGCAAAACCTGGACCTCATTTACCTTGGTAGTTTGAGGACCAAAAGAACTGCTGGCAAAACAAATCCCTCTGTAAACATTTGCTAAATTTATGAATTATTAGCACTTCATACTGTAATCTTAAAATGTATTGCATTAATAGGAAAAGAGGAAGTCAAGTTATCACTCTTTGCAGATGACATGATTCTATATCTTGAAAACCCAAGAGAATCTGTCAAAAACCTCCTTGCACTGATAAAGGTTTTTGGCAAAGTCTCAGGGTATAAAATAAATGTGCAAAAGACAGTCGCATTTCGATACACCAACAATAAACTAAAAGAAACCCAAATAAAAAAAGCACAATCCCATTCACAATAGCCACAAATAAAAATGAAATACCTTGGCATCTTACTAACCAGAGCTGTGAAAGACATTTACAACGAAAACTACAAAATACTGCTCCAAGAAATCAAAGATGACACAAACAAAAGGAAAAATATTCCATGCTCATTGATTGGAGGAATCAACATTGCTAAGATGTCCATCCTACCCAAGACAATCTATAGATTTAATGCAAAAGCCATTAAATTATCAGCAGCATTCTTCTCAGACCTGGAAATGACAATACGGGAACTCATATGGAAACATAAACAACTACGAATAGCCAAAATAATTCTCAACAAATAAAAACAAAACAAAAACAAAGCCATAGGTATCATACTCTCAGACTTTAAACTTTATTATAAAGCTACAATAATAAAAAAAGTCTGGTATTGGTACAAGAACAGACATATAGATCAATGGAACAGGTTAGAGATTTCAGAAGAAAAAACTCAATTTCTCTACCAACTCATCTTCAACAAAGTCTCCACCACCACCCACTGGGGAGAGGACAGTCTATTCAGTAAATGGTTCTGGGAAAACTAGCTGACCACATGGAGAAGATTTAAATAAGATCCCACAAAAGTCAACCCTAAATGGATCAAAGACCTAAATGTACAAACCTCAAACTATAAGAACCTTAGAAAATGCAGGATCCCCTCTTATGGAAATTGCAACTGGTAACCAATTCCCGATAAAAACCCCAAGTGCCCATGCCATACTACACAAGATATACAAGTGGACCTCATCAAACTGATAAGCTTCTGCAAAGTCAAAAAAACCATAAAGAGAGCAGGGAGACAGCCCACAGACTGGGAAAAAATATTTGCCAACTGTATATCCAATAAAAGCCTAACGTCTAGGATCTACAAAGAACTCAAACATGCTGAAAAGAAAAAAAACAGTCCATTACAAAGTGGGCAAAAGATATGAATAGACACTTTTCAAAAGAAGACACACGAGCAGCCAACAGATACATGAAAAAATGCTCAGTCTCAGTAGTCTTCAAAGAAATGCAAATTGAAACCACACTAAGATACCATCTAACTCCAATCAGAATGGCCATCACCAATAACTCAAGAAACAACAGATGCTGGAGAGGCTGTGGGAAAAAGGTAATACTTCTACACTGTTGGTGGGAGTATAAACTAATACAATCTCTGTGGAAAACAGTTTGGCAATTCCTAAAATATCTAAAAATTGGCTTTCCATACGACCCCACAATTCCCCTACTAGGAATATACCCGGAGGAACTCAAATCACTCTATTTAAAGATACCTGCACACTGTATGTTTATTGCAGCATTGTTCGCAGTAGCAAAAACATGGAACCAACTGTGTTGCCCATTGAAAGAGGACTGTATTTTAAAAATGTAAATATATATGATGGAATATTACACAGCCATAAAGAAGGACAAAATTATGAACTTCACAGCAACTTGGAAGGACTTGGAGTCTATAATAATGAATGATCTACCACAGAAACGAAGAACTAAGTATCACATATTCTCATTCATAAGAGGACCTTGAATAATTATTGTAATACTGTAAGACAAGGATTGGCAGTTCGGGAAACTGCTGGGGCAGAGGGGTGGGGGGAGGTGGTATTGGCAGTATTGAAAAACTGTCAGGGGAAAGGAGGGGCACATTTCATCAACAAGGGTACTTGCATAAAGAACATTTGTATAACTAACCCTGAATTGTACCCCACATCTTTAAAATTAAGAATTAAAAAAATTATATTGCATTCTCCCAGTCCACTTTAGCAAAGTCCTGTAGGTATTTATTAATATTTCAATAATCTAATAATTTATTTTGTTTTTCAGGTTATAATTTATATAAATAAAATTATATTGGGCAATCTCCTCACGTCCTCTCCCACTCTGGTAGCTTTTCTGTCCTCTCAATAAATTCTGCTTTCAAAAAAAAAAACTATATTACTTTTTACTTTACTTATTTGAACATATTTGTTGTTTTGAAGTCCTTGTTGTAGAAACAATAAGCTGTGATACTTTTGCCCTCCCTGCTCTCTTTCCCAAGATTGTCCTTTTAACATCTGCAAGGTCCACTCTCTTACCTTTTTCAAATTTCTGAAGGAATTTCACATTTTCATAGATGACTTCCCTACTATCACTCCTGCATCCATTTTCTCATTTTTATGATCTTATTTCCCCGTATTTCTCATTGCATTCTAAATGTTATATACTTTGTTTAGTTTATTTCCTATTGGTCTTGTCCCATTAAAATGTAATCTTCCTGAAAGCTAGGACATTTACCTATTTTGCTCATGAGCTGTATTCTCTTTGCTGGAAGACAATCTGTCACATGTAGGCTCGCAAAAAATCTGTTAACTATGTGAATAAATAAATAAACGTTGAAGACACAGTAAGGGAAAAGAAGAAGAATGGAATCGTTATATATTGCATACGTGCAGATATTCATGAATTATTATGTATCTGTCAATGTTTTTCCCCTCTTTATGGTAGTTTTCATGAGCAGAGACTCATCTAGAACAGGTTCTCGCTATATGAATTATAACAGTTACAGTAAAAAATACTATTGTTAAGAAACATTTATCGAGTATATCATGTGCCACTGCAATTGGCAGAAACATTTGATTGAGGAATCACGAGCCGTTTCTTTCCCGAGTGAGAGAATGTGGTTTTTAGAGCATCTCATGAGTAGACTTTTAGTGGTATACTATTATTAACCATCATTTATTGGCTCTGAAACAAGTATAAACCATGTCTATATGAAAATACTAACCCATCTTTAAGTACATACATGAGGTTCTGAACTTGTGATCTTCAGATTTTTTATTTTGTCATTGATTAAGATGAGCCTGGGTGTGACATTTAAACACTTAGAGGAAATCAGAAGTTGTTACTAAATAATTTATTTTAAAACTTGAATATAGACAACTCCTTTGGTTCTGCTCCCACTGTGGGAGCTTTTCTGTCCTTTCACTAAATCTTGCTTTCTCAAACAAAAATAAATAAATAAAATAAAATAAAACAAAATTTGAATATAAATCTGCTTTGGAAATTGGGTAAAAGATTTTCTTTTTGAGTTATTGTGAGTTAAGGTCAGTTCTGAATAGAAAAAACAAGTTCAAAAATTAAGAAGTTTAAAGAAAACAATGAATAAAACAAACGAGAATTCACACTATGTGGATATCATGACATTTAGCAAATTAATTTTAAAGAAAAAATCATATAGCTTAAAATACAATAAGCACTGCTTTATGCTGTTTTGTGTGCCATTGTTGTTTTAATAGCTTTTTGCCAAATAAATGTTACATCTATTACATTATTTAACACAGAGAATATCTTAACGGTGATATAAAATTGTCTATATTCATTCAAACTAGAAAACAATATTTTTAGATCCTGATGCAGCAAAGATTTTAATGAAGAGGGAAATAGGAATAGATCAAAGAACATATCACTGCTGATTCAGAGAGGAGAGAAAGTCTTCAAAAAGAAGGACAATTCAGATTTTAAAAAGTGAGAAATGCATGAGTAACATAGTTTCTAGATTTAGGTATTTTGTTTGTCTTTTGGGGGGGTAACATTATTTTTTGCTAATATCATGAGAGCAATTTTGTAGTTGGGCTCATATCGACTGCCTTAATGTTTTTTGACTTTTGATGTTATTAACCTTACACTTGACATAAGAGAATTAATTTCCTTCCTTGTTTAAAATTTGCACTCTGATAGCTTCCGTTATAATAACAGTATTCTGTGTGTGTGTGTGTGTGTGTGTGTGTGTGTGTGTGTGTGTCTATGTGTCCATGTACTATACTGATAGTGTGCTTGTTGTACCCATGTTTATTTCCATATTTTTATCAATGTAATTAATATACACCTATTACTGAGGCTTTGGAATATTTGCAAATAAAAGTATTTAAAATAACATAAATTTACCTCACCTGATATATTGATCATGTGAATGGAACTATCTGTCTTTTTTTTATGCATACAGAAAGAAAGAACTTCCTAAGAGAGGACTCTGTTCTTTTTTCTTCACATCACTGAAAGACACCTATGTATAAGACATCAAAGTCAGCTTAGTAGGGGGCTCAACCCATGCTGGTATTTAATAAAAGTTTGTAAAATGATGAGCAAAAGGTTATCATAACTATTTTCTATATGATCAAGCATTTTTCAAAATCATGTTTTTGAATGACCTTATAACACCAAATTATACAACACTGGTTTCACCAAATTATGCAACACTCCAATATTGTTGGCTGTTGTATTCAATTATTTTCATTTAAAAATAATGCACAGAGCTGGGCATGGTGGCATGCACCTGTAATTCCAACTACTTGGGAGGCTGAGGCAGAAGGATAGCTTGAACACAGGAGATCAATGCTAGAATGCTTCATGATTGCCCCTGTTATTAATTGACTGGGTTATTAATCCAAGAAGCTTATCTTGAACAATTACACCACTTAGTTGTTCGGGAAATTGCATCTAATTCAGCTTTTGGAGTGTTTCACTTAAACTCCACCATAGATAGCAGTGTGTGCCTGAATTTATATCAAATTTTTTTAAAAAAGATAACTTATACTGTAATGTGTATCTTTGTGTGTATCTTTGTGTATCTGTGTGTGTGTGTGTGTGTGTGTGTGTGTGTGTGTGTGTGTAAATTTTAGCATACTTACCTATGTGTTAGGTTATTCTATCAAATAATATAATTTAAGCTGGAAATCTTTCAAGAAAACTGTGCTGGAGTTAATGTTTGTGTACATTACGCTTTAGCAAAAAATGAAAAAACTGTAACATCTTTTTTTAATTTTACTTTTCCCAAGTCAATGGTAAGGTATACCCAGAGTGCATTTCTTACTAAGGAAAAAAAAAAAGCTTGGCGTCACCTTGATTAAAAATTACCTGTATACTAGTTCATAGATATTATCAATGAACAACTGTTTAGGAAAATATTATTAATATATTTTACTATATAGAAATTCTGCTACAGCTTTTCACTTTATGGCTAGCAAAGCTTGATAATGGTTGTAAGAGTAAATCTTTACTAGCTCATGATACATCAAATTCAGATTTTTAAAAAATATTTCAAGCTCATGCTATTTAAAACAAAGATTCATATAATACATACAATATAATACATACAAAGAAAATGATTTAAAAACTTAAAACTATAGAATTTCATTGGAAGGGGCTTTAAAGTAAAAAAATAAATTATTAATTCTTCATGTGCAAGTAGATTATACTAAGTGCCAAAAATATTTCATTAAATGTGTATAATTCTCATGCAATTCTGCTTGAAATAATAATGAAAAGTTAGAAGTGGCATTTAAACTTCAAACTAAGACAATTTAATTTATTTGAAAGTAACTTAAAATGTCTATGCTGCTGCATAGGGCTACAGAACAAGAGACTATGTTTAACTTCATTTTTTTCCTTCTCAGAAAAATTTCAGAAAATTTAAGATTAAGAATATCTTGTCACTGTCAATTCCTAAGGCTCACAGTTCTTTTCACTATTTCTTTTTTAAAAAAATTCATTAGGTTTTCATTCTGAGAAATGAATGTTCTTGTTGACTGGATTATTAATCCAAGAAGCTTATCTAGAACAATTACACCACTTAGTAGTTTCAGGGAATTACATCCAATTCAGTTTTTGAAGTGTTTCACTTATACTCCACCATAGATAGCAGTGTGTGCCTGCATTTATAGCTTATAAAAAAAAATAAACCACACAAATGCAACTATAAAGTTTCTGGAGGTAATCAGGCCATGGAACATATTGTCAACCTAATTTGGAATGCTTTTCTTGGAAATACAAATGTAAATTGTCAGATTTCTTTAACAATTTAACAAGAAGAAAAAATGACATGATTCTAACCATTTTTACACAGAAAGAAAAACTCTTCTACTGTTTATGAAAATGGAGTGTTTCAAATAATAGAATTTTATAATAAGTACATAAACTTATATGTTTTCCTGGGAAAAATAAAACATGAGACACTTAAAAATATCTCCTTTATTATAATCAGATTTTAAATAGCATCATAAAACAGGAATGTGAAATTGTTTCTGAATTTCCTACCTAGCATTATAAATTCTACCTCAAGAACAAAACTTGAAATTATAAAAGAAACCAACCTTTATTAAGTATGAATCTGTCACAACTCTGCACGCTATATAACATTGCCCTTAATTCCCCAAGAGACTATAGGTTTCTCAGGCAGGTTAAGTAACTTGCTCAAGGTCACCTTACTGGTTTGTGGCAGGCAAGAGAGTGCATCAAGCTTGTTTTTTTACTAAAGCCCCGTGCTATGTCTACAGTATCACATTGTCTCCATGTAGATAAAAAGAAAATGATACAGAAAATTGGTTCATGAATGAATGAAATAGGTTGTGCAACCTAGAAAAAACTAGAATTTGCTTTGTCACATATAAAATGAAATGTTTCCACATCTGTGGAATGACTTTTCATATTTCATTTATTTTTTTAATATTCATCTGAAATTCTGTTTGTGATTTTTTTCTTTAGTCTTAATTTATCATACCATATTTGTCTGTAGCTATTTTATGTTTTCTTTCTCTCGCAGCCTCTGCTTCTCATGTAATGTTACACATGTTCTAGAAAGATTATTTCTTAGAGTTTTTATTTAACTAGAAAATAGTTATTTGGTTATTAAAGTCTGATACAGTTGACATATCCATATTTTTTGGGGGGGTATGTCTACTGTACCAGACTTTAATAACCAGATCTAGAATTACATTTTATTATAGTGTTAAACTTCACATTTAAATGAATTAAACAATGAATTTAAACCATTATTATTGATTTTCTGTCTTACTTGATATGTTGTGCTCTAGTGCAAATAATCCAAATAAAAGCATAAAACAATCGATATATATGGATAAGGTTTTCTTTTAATTTTGAAAATCAATTATCTATAACAAAATTTAATAATGTATTGGGTAACTGATGAACAAAAGAGCTATTCATTAATGCATCCATGCACACCTTGCAGCAAAAACTACTTCTTGATATGTTCAAGAAAATGTTCCAAATTAAGTACTAAAATATATTAACACCAAATGCCTGGCAAAATATTAAATTGACAAATACAAAAATTACCTAATACACTTGCCACATGAACAAGCATTCACTATTCAAATGCATGCAGTTTTATGTTTTTATAATTGTAAATATGCATGCATACATCTAAGTTTATGTGAATATGTGTATACAGAGAAAGAAAAGAAAAAAGAAATAATGTTTGCACAATACAATGGACAGTACAAGAGTGCCACCTTCTGGATTTAAGATATTAAGTGCCTTTTTAAAAATATAATGTCCCTGGGTTCCAAAAAGTATTTATGAATAGGTAATGATGTTTCTTTTTAGTTTTCCCTATATTATACAACTCATATTTAAATAGTGTTTTTTAACATTAGAATTTGTTTCTAATGTCTTAAATTCATTTTAGGTATACAAATATTTTCTAGATAATTTAGGAGATTTTGAGATTTTTTTCCATATGTAGCAATTTTTATATCAGTGACACAAACAATGCCAAACCAAACTAAACACTGCAATGAATTTTTGTAATAGATTTCACTAGTATGATATTCTGAATTTATATGTACCTGGTTTTTAAAATCAAAAGTAGTAAAATCTAAAATATAAAACTCAAAATTAAACATATGAATATTATGCATTTATATCTCCATTCTCAGGAGTGATTACGTGAAGTAAGCAAGCATGTCTCAAATTCATAGGTGCAAATATATCCCTTTTCTTCTTTGATACCAGACTGTCCCAACCCATGAGGAAGCTTGGATCCTCATCTAAGACCTCATATTTCATAGTCAGAGCGTGTTCTGAATTTAAGAGCTAATCAAATATTTTCAAAAATGTGGTAGCACACGTAGAAAAGTAATAAATTGTGACTGTTAATTGTGGCTATGCAATAAAAATTGTTGACCTTTTTTTCTGTTAGAGAAATGTCAAGGATTTGGGATGGGACATGAGGTCATACTTTTAAGGGCCATTGCTTTATTCTTCTCATGCCTTTTTTATTTTTTGGTGTCACATAGTGTACATAGAAATTTCCCTGAGCTTATAAAGGTTACAATTTATTTGAATCCTATTTTGCACATGAATAAGACTTAATCCTGCTTATAAACTTATCGAGTATACATTAGGATCTTAAATATGTCAGACGAGATACTATTTTGTGGTAGAAAATATTTTATAACATAATGTAAATGTTCTTAGCCACTCTAATATTAATGCTAATTTTATGTAACCTATTTTATAAAGGTCTTTTAAAGAACTTATGATTCACTCTTCTTTGGAGGATTGGGAGTTCAAGAATCATGATACCTCTCCATTATCTGTGTAAAATTGAGATAAGACATTATTTTAAACATAGGATAATATCCTTGTCCAGATTTCTTGCCCTTCAAACATTATTCATTCACTCTTGAATCCCCAAACGACAACTTCTCAAGTAGATTCAACTAATGGGAATATGGAATATATTGAAACAAAATGAATGTGAGTAATGAAACAATTCATTACACTAGAAGAGGATTTTAAATGCTTATGACTCAATGATCTTTATATAATTCAGATAATGAGAGTACTGTGAGATATGCTTCTCCCATCTTATTAATATACCAACAGGAACATATTTTGAAGCCCCTGCACTAGCTTTTATCACTTAGCTCCCAATGACATCAGCATTTGCCCCAAATATATAACGTGCATAATTTGCACATTGGAGATTTGAAGCTTTGTAAAGAACACTGATTTAGTTTCTATATATATATAAGAGCTTAGTAATTCTTGAGCCTAGTAGAAGCAACTTCAAATGTGTGTTATATATAGCCACCATGAAAATCAAAGGAAATAAAAATACTATTTTAAAAAGACAATACATTTCTTTGGATCTCTTGCAAGGTTATTGTCTGCAGATTTTAATAAAAATTTATTTCTATTGAAATTTCTATCACAAATTCATACATTCCAAAATAAATATACTATGCAAGCAATTATCTTAAATAAGATCTGTGTTCTAGGTAAGATGTGATAAAATGGGGTTTAATTTATTATACAAATCTAACAGTCTCACAGACATATTGATAGTGTCTTTGGCAGGATTGGGAAAAGTCTAAGAGATGGAGACAAATAATTACATACTTTGTAAGTGAGAAATATTCAGACTCACAGAAGAATTATCTTAGTGAATCTACTAAGAACCCATGTATATAAGGGTCTTAAATCTCTGTTATTAAGAATAGTTTCCTAATGAAAGAGAAAGTGGAGCATATAAACTTGGTACAAGGACCAAAGTCAACTACGGAAGGAGAGGGTCACTTGAAATTGCAGCCTTCAGAAATTATATATTACCATATACTAGACCTTTCTTATTTCTGCCATAATCTCAAAGACACGGCACTATCTTTGAAGCATTTCTGAATTTAAAAAAACAAAAAGACGCTCATCATTGAAGTCTCTATAAAAAACTGAAAGCCCAAGACAGGAAATTTGGCAAAATTGCTCCACAATTTTGGAAGAAACGTATTTATCTCAGTTTAGTGTGATTGGATGAAATACATGGCGACCTATTTGCCTTTGAAATGGTGGAGGAATTCTTTACAGTAACTAGGACTCAATGGGTCCATAAAATAAAGCAGAAGAAAAGGAAATGAGAGATACTAACAGAGAATCTAAGAACTGATCGCTTGTGACCTATTCTTTGGGGAATTTAAGTTGACTGCAGTGTCCAATGCCGTGGAGAATGTTTGGCCAAAGAAATGTAGTTTTAGTTATCTTTATTGTGAACCTTAAAATACCCAGAAAAAAACATCAGAAAAATTGAAACTGTGTGGCAACTTGTAAAGGTTATGTTATTTTATAAAAAGAAATAAGTTTCACAATACAATGAACAATACAAGAGGACCACAAACAATGCCAAGCCAAACCAAACCAGGTCAGTTCTCCAGAACATGATTTAAATTTTTTTGAAGACTAGAATAATGCTAGTACAAGAGTTGATTAAAGACTTCTCTGTGCTGTGCTTATTGTCACTGGGAAAAAAGAAGATTGTCCAATAAGGACTAAGGTCAGAGCCACAAACACAATTGAAATCTTCATTTTCAAAATATGTTCACACATTTAGTCCTAATTTCCTAAGAAAGCGAGGTCAGAGTCTTGATTCAAATTCTCAGAAAATTCAATAATTGTGCACTCAACACTTGACTAATTGACAAACAAAAACAATACAAACAAGCAAAAAAACACAAAGATTCAGAGTAGAAAGTTTCCTAAAACATCTCTACATTCTTTTGCCATAAAATATGAGATAAACTAAATTTGAGTCTGGAGTTTTCATGCCCAGCCTAGAAAAAGAAACAAGATGAGTGACTTGTTTTTGTGCTTTTATGGATGGTTTATAGTCTTAACACTAACTGCAGTAACAAAATCATTGCTTTAAAAGTTGGCCTGAGTTGTGAGTGCATGTGTTAAATTTTCCAAGCTTTGCCTTACAAGTACATGAGTTAGTACATTTCCCAGTTGGGAGTTACTTGCATGTCTCTGTTACTATACCAACAAGGAAGGCGTAAAGTAGAGAATCAGCCAGAAAACAATGATATAGAGCGATCAGAGGAAATGAATACTTTTCCACTACTCTAACAAAAAGCTCCAATACTCCATTCTGAAATCTCTAAGGGTTCTTGTTTCATGTCAGAACTTCTCCTTCCTAGAGTGAGAAACTTGAGTATAAGTGTCCTTTGGCCTATGATCACCTAACTTATAGCAACATGACACACTCAGGGGATAATAATATTATACTTAGCAAGAGGTGTTCCAGAAAGATTAGGAGGTATCCATATGAAACTTGATTTTTAAAAACTGATTATATTTATATTTCTTTTATTATGAAATTATCATTTTAATTAAAGCAAGATATAGGAAACATATTAAATCTTGATCCAAATCTTTTTCAAAATTGCTAATAAGAAAGGAGCTTGTTTTTCATAAGCATAATGTTGTACTAGGTTCTATGATTAAAGGTACATACATATTTCTTGATCACAACTTTTTAATGACAATCTTTTCAAATGATTCACAGTCACCAATTACTGGAAAGTTTTGCATGTAAAATGATAAATACTTAATTCCAAACTGTCTTTGAGGAGAAGGGGATAAGCCTGAACTACATTAAGAAAATGAAGAAACAATCCCTAAGTGATTTCATTGTTTTGACTTCCATGGTTGGAACACAAAAACTTGATGGCCAAAAACCATCAATATGAAAGTAGCACCAGTCACTCATTCAACTAAGAAGGGAGAAAGAAAGGAGTCATATTTGTGTATGCTGAACTTTAAGCTTTACTATAAAATATAGCTGTCTATGTGTTGGAATGTGAGACTCCAGATCCATCTCTCTTTGGAGAAAGAATAGGATGCTATACAAAGATGTCTTTTCCTCCAGCCTATAGGCTACATTTAATTTCAGTCTTTCCTCCAATATCTTATAGTGCTGGTCAAACCTGTTATCAACTAAGAGCATTAATTTCCAATTTGAAAAAGAGATGAATAGAGGATCAGAGAATTTCTGTATGCATTGCGATGAGACAACTTCCCCCGCCCTTTGCTGCAGCTTCTATTGATCATTCTGGGACCAATGCAATAAGCAGTACATCGTATTGATCAAGGGCTTCTCCAAATGCCCCTTTAACATTGTTTCTAGAAAATCAGAAATTTGAAATGTTCTCTGACTTAACGAATGTATTGATACAGCAATTGAAAAAATATTAACTCAAAAATTAAGATGATACATGCCATTTATATATTTTACTTTGATTTTAATAACATACACTCATCAATGGTAATGTTTCTTATTAAAAAGTTCTATTGCATACTACTCCCACAATACATCTATTTTCAGTTTTCTACTTATTTAAAAAAGAGATAGAAGTTAAAAATAACTGAAAAATCTTTCCGAATATGAATATAGAATCTTTCTAGATACTTTACTCTCCCACTGCCCCTGAATCTTTTGAAACTTCGTCAAAACCAATTTGACAGCAATTTCTTTTTAATGATTTGCCTTAAGGGAGTATCCAAAATATTCCACTTAGCACATATAGAATAAAATAAGCCAATTTTTCCTATACTCATGCATCATCGTTTTGCATATTACCTAATTACATAAATAAAATACATGATGAAGCTAACGTAAAGTCATGAGACTAATACATGTTTTTGGTAAGCATATAAATTATTATTATTATGATTGTTAGTATTATTATTTTGTTTCCTCTTGACTTTTTTTTTTTTTTTTTTGATTTGGAGTCTCACTCTGTCACCCAGACTGGAGTGCAGTGGCCGCTCCCGGCCACCGCAGCCTCAACCTGCTGGGCTCCGGCAATCCCTCCGCCTCAGCCTTCCAAGTAGCTGGAACTACAAGCATACGCTACCACGCCCAGCTATTTTTTGATTTATTGTAGAGATGAGGTCTCACCAAGTTGCCCGGGCAGGTCTCGAACCTCCAGGCTCAGGCAATTCACTCACCTTGGCCTCTCAAAGCGCGGGATTACAGGCTGAGCCACCAAGCCCATCTCTTGATTTATTAAAAGTTAAACATTGAAGTGTAAACTCAGAAATATGGCTTGCTTTGGTATAAAAAAAGTGCAAAACTATTTTTAAAAATCCTTCATGTCGTTCCCTGCCCTCGCATGTTGAGTAAGAGAGACATCCACCCTAACGAAGCCAGGTGGAGGTGACCCGTGGGAAACTCTTTGGCTTTGAGCTAATGGGTTAGAGAGCGCTAGGCTTCCCGGCCAGAGCCTTAGCCGGACACAAACATGCCACATAAACTCTGCAAGTGTCCAGGCGCTCTGGGGCAGCCTATTACCTCAGTGGAACTTAACTGGGAAACCCTAAGCACCCAGCTGTGATGCTGTTGAGGTAATCCTCGGATTCCCGGTGCATAGTTACCAGGACCTCAGAGGAACACCCAGAGAAGCGGCAGCCCGAGGTCCAGGAGCTCGTACACGCAGTAGTTGTTGTAAGCACTGTCCCTGATGTGAAGGCGGGCGGCTCCCAGGCATCCCTGAATCCAGCCATGCAGGCCCCTCAGCAGCCCGAGAGACCCCAGCACCTTTCAAAAGAAGTGGATGGAGATACCTGGGGAGTTGCCTTCCTGCATGGTGATGGCCACTGCACAAGAACTTTCAGTGGGGGTGGCTCACCGAGGGGCTTTCCGCTCTTGTTACATCCCCTCCTCCTCACTTTTTGTTTCTTCAACTCTGCCCTTCTCTTCTAGAATAGAGTGAGGCTTGCTGTACAATATGCTTTCGTGGCATTCGAAGGTTCAGGCAGTCGGAGCAGGGTGGTGACCCAGATGCTGCGGAAAACATTCCCGGTGGAAGAGCCACTCCTATGCACACGCTTCTCACAGTAGCAGCAGGTGTCACTGTCACCCAGGTTCAGGGGAGATGACCTTCGCGCAGATTCCAGGTCTAAAGAGGTCACCGGGTCCTAGGTCTGAAGCCACTCCTGCACAGATGCATTACGACTTCAGCAGCGGCCCCTGTTCCGCTGGACACTTTCCCTGCTGTCAGCTGAGGCTGCTCTTGGGTGACTGGGATGAAAATGGATCCTGAAGATGACTTCTTTTCCTACTGCAGGAGTGAGGGGTTCTGAGTGCTTTCTTCAAACTTGGCCAACCACTGATTTGCCCTGGATATGACTTTGCTCTGATGTCCACAGTGTTGACAGCAGCTACCTCTTGAATGGTGTCCAAGCCATGGATGGAGAAGGCAAAGGCTTGTTCAGGTCACTGAGATCTTTCCACCTCCATGGCTCATGTAACTCTCTGCAGTCTGAATGTCCACTCATGGGAGTCCTTTTCCTGGAAAACGTGAGGTTGAGATTGTTATTAAAAATGGGTGACTTGACCAAGACAAGGTCAGCAATTTCTGCCTCATTTTTGTACCAAGAATCCACAGGCCTCAGTGGGGGACCCAGAAGAGCTCGTAGAACTTGGAGAGATCCATGACCATGCTGAGCTTGTTGGGCTCCTGAGCTGATGTCATCTCTTTGTCGGTGGTCACTGGAAGAATCCCAAACACACTTGGCCACATCAAATGCTAGCTAGTTGTTGACCACAGCATCATCTCCATTCTAAGAGACAAAGTTGATTGACTCTAGCTGGAAACATGGATCATGGCACACACGGCCAATCCACTGCTTTAGGATGCAATCAGGTCGGTGGAGCTGATGCGACTATCTCCTCCATTTCCTGCTAGCACCGGGTTAACAGCTTTCTTGGCTGAATGTCTGACTCCCTCCTGGAGAGACTACGGATCTCCTCATGGAGCCCACTCTCTCTCGAAGGCAGTGGTCCAGTTCCTTAGTGATGTACCGTTGCTTCATCAGATGGACCTGACACAGTGCGAGTTGAGATTGGGGTATGGTGTGCCCGAATCAAGTGTGTATTGCTCGAAGTTCTTGTTGATATTCTCTGGAGTTGTTTGATGGAATAGTCAGTAAAGGCTTGCTCATTCAGTCACAGGTCTAGGGTAGAAATGCCCTGGTGTTAGCTCTGCACCATCCACACTGTGTCAGAGATTGCCGGGAAGCCTGTGACTATTGTTATAGCCTTTAGAAAGAATAAAAGCAGTTAATCTATCGCATTGTTACATGAAAGTAGATTATGAAAACTTTGGCTATAATTCCTTGTCAGCAATTACACAATATAAGAAAAGTAAATTTCAAAGCACATTCTTAAGTAGACCTCTTATTCTTACACAGGAATTAAAGTCTCCAAAATAAACTTTCTTCTCCCTTTCAAATTTATTTTTCAAAAATATTTTCTCACTATTATATCTTTATTCAACTCAGTCTTAGCTTTAAAGCCACACTCATATGGCCAAGGAGAGCCTAGATTTTTTTTTCCCCCAGCTGTAGCCACTTGAGTCATTCTCTTCAGTAATTAGACTCATATCTTAATTTAACATCTGCAAAGTTGGTTAGTCTAACTTCAGTCAGCCTTCTGTGCTTACTTTTCTGATATCCCAGCTGGTCAACAAGACACATGAGGGTATTTGAGCATCAATATAACTTCAACAATATTTAGGAAAAAAGAATAAATTCTGTAGAAACAAATGCAAACAAAACAAAACTTCTTTTGATGATCTAGACACAAATTCCCATAGAAAGTAATATTTCTTATGCAAAATTAAAATCTCAAAACTAATGTATATGACAATATAGTTTCTTTGTATATGGTCAAAGGCTCATTTAGAAAATCACCTTGTTAGTTATTTAAATACATACATGTATATATCTCATCTGACATATTTGATTCCATATGTCTGGTTCAGGATCTGTAGATGAACTTGACATTTTTCCTTTTGCAAAGCTCCACATATGATTCTTGAATGTGCATCCCCTGCTGAGAAATGCTTGCCTACATTTGTCAGCTACAGACTGCAGAATAAATTTAATTGGTTTGGGATAGGAATAAAGTAACAAATGTAGACAAAAACAATAAATGTATTTTGGGTTCATAATCACTGGAGGTGCTTCTTTGTGGCAGTATTTAGAATACAAAATATGTGAACAAAAATTTCATTCAGTAGAACTCTTTTATCAAGTGATTAATTGGGGTACTGTCTTCACATTGCCAGGGAAAGATAACAGTTCCCTTTCAGACTGTGATCTATGAAACATGTTTATTCTTGAGAAATCTAGGTGTTTCTTCCCTTTTAAAAATAATTAATTAATGTAGTTATTTACTTCCTTGCTTCTTATACTTCAGTGCTGAAGGGATTGAGAATTCTCAATGTTAGGAAAGAGACTCTACCATTTTTTCTCCTTTATGCCAGGAATGAGTCCTACATGTTCTTCCATTTTTGCAACTGGAAAACATCCTCAAAGAGATAGTCAATCTAAAATTGTTTTTGTTGATTTTTTTAGACTCTATCCTCCAATATTTGTGCTTTCCCAAAACTCTCTAGTTATTAGCCTTTTACTTTTTTAAAGTCATGAGTAATGACTTCATCTACTTTGATAAAAAGGACACCTCTCCTACTATGGAGTTGGACAACTTGGCTGCAATTCTTGTCATATTATATATAGTCTATTTTTCTTCTCTATTTTCCTTCCTACAACTGTTAGATGTAAGATACATTTTTAAAACATTAGCCTTATTCCCTTTCTACTATATTAAGGATGAATATTGTATTCTGAATTTAGACATTTTGGATTTTTTATAACATTGACTTTTTGGAGCGACAACAAGAGTTTTAAGGATTATCATATTCTTCCTTCAATTGCTGCTGTTTCATTTTAAAATATCCAACCTCTGTCTGTTGTCAACGTGACACACCATGAAGCATTCTTACTTCTCACTAAGGTTTTCCTCTAATTTGGACTCAAATGATTCTTAGAGTAACAGTTTCCGGTATAGATACTGTCTTAATCATTGTTTGCCCCACTTTCATTGATTATCTTTTCCCCTCCAATTCAGCAAGATTACTTCTATACTGTAAAAACCCCATTTCTCTTTATTCATTGATGTAGTCAGCCGAAACACTGGTTTTGAACCTACTCTCAGCAATTCTGAAATATATAACCATGATCAATGGTTATCTAATCAACAATCCAAATCCAAATAGAGAGTCTGAGAGAAATCGTTAGTAGGCCACAGGATTTCTCAGAAGTTCATCTTATAATGGCTCCTTTTGTGACCCTGGATTTTATTTTAAACAGAATAAAGAGGGAGAAGATTTGTGATAGCCAATATAACACTGACTAAAGCACCTGGAATTAAGAATCCAATGACCTAAATAAATCACCTAGGCAACCTGTGCTTTATTGAGTGAGCTCATCATTGACCATATAAACTTTATTGTTTATACAATGTAAGTCCAAAACAAAACTCTTAAGGCCTTCTAATGAAGTGTTATACACTCATATGACAAAATCTGCCTGCATGAAAAGCTGCTGACTAGTTCTGTATCAACATGTTGTCATTACATACGTGGTGGCCTCTAACTAAGAGGGATTCTGGTTTATTCATTCATGTATCCCTTTCTACAAATTTTTACTAAAATAACATTATGTTTGAAGCATTCTGATAATCATAAGTGCTATAGTGAAAAATATTGATAACATAAACTCTAATTTTCAAAAACTAAGAGTATAGCAGACATAATATTAACGGAGGCTCATACAAATGATTTTCTAAAATTTGGTAAACACTGAAAGAAAAACACAGACTGCAGATTTAGGACCAATAATGAGGTTTTAAGTTTATAAATGTTCCATCTACTGAAAATATACCAGACAGTGACAATAAAACTGTAAGTATGTTTTGAGTAAGTCTTCATTCTGCAGGGAGTTAAGTTTACGCCAAAAACATGGTAGAGTATAGGTAGCAAAGCAAATTATTCAGAAATCAATTCGTTGAATTTTCATAGCAGTCAGAACACATTTGTGAAAAATTCAAAATGAATACTTTGGAGACTAATATTTAACATAATTCTAAGTCATTATATAAACACTTGGGAGATCTGAATTAAAATATTTCAATAATAAATTCATTGAAAAACATTTTGAACACTTAGTGAAACTTAGTGATTTATAGTGTAATCATGGTAAGAGATAGCTTAATCAAAAAACTATACTTTACATTTAAATCTGTTACCAATAGAGCATACATAACAATATATGTTTTTAAAAAAAGAGAAAGATTTATGCAATTCTATCTAGAAAAGTTGCTTTCCCAAAACTCCAATTTGGCCTCTTTATGTAACATTAACATACCAAATGTATTTTAATGTGATAACTTGCAAAGGAATGTTTAAAATTAAAATAATAAAACAAGATATACCCTCAGTTAAAACTAAAATTCTGTCCAGATGTCAGGTTGGATATTAGCTTTTAACGCTTGACTTAGAGTTTGACACTAATTTCCTTCAATGCCAAATTAAATTAGCCTTAAGAAGTTTAAAATAAATAAAAATAACCAAGCATTGTATTCTGTTCTTGTGGTATATAAAAATCATTTCATCTAGGGATAAAGTGTATTCATTATTGATTTTGTGGATGTCTAGAGTAAATAAAATGTCTTTTATTCACCTCCTCACATGCAATGAGATTTTCTACTCAAATCAGCTAATTTTTAAGATGAATGAACTGCTCCAGTTGGGCAAAATAATACAACCTCATAGTGGCAGTTTAACTCCAAGAACCCAAATTGTCATACTCCAGAGAAGTAATTGTGTCTCTTAACAAGTGTTTGCAAATTGATAGTTACAATTCTTTCTAACCTGCACTCCACATACATATTTTACTAAAAGTAACTCCAATATAATCGAATGTGATCTGTTTAGTATTTCTGATTTGCAAGGTTTCTACTAACTCTATGTATATTAGCACAAAAATATGATGTGATGTCAATCTAACTAATAAAGAAAGGCTCACTAAAAGACAGAAATTATTCAGAAATGGGCATTGCAATGGTAATATGTGTTCCATAGAAAGCAATGTTCTCACTTGGGTAGGAAAAAAGCCAAAGAATTTTAAAGAAAAAATGTAGAAGATTAAACAGTTGTTTTGAGATAATTATGCTTGGGTGCAAAGACCAATAACATGGATAATTACCAGTCCAAGGTTAGACAGACAGCTGCTGAGCAAACATCTTCACAGAAGTATATTTGTGTGTATGTAAAGTTGTGATTTTTTTTTTGCAAAGTTATAGTTTTTGTAGAGTCTTTTGTGACACTTATTATTTATCAAGCATTTACGCATGAGAACCTTTCCTTCATAACTTTCCCCAGGTCTATTTGTCAGAGTTTTTAACACAGGTGATTCCAATTTTATTCTGACAACTTTCATATTTCCCTTTTTTGATTATGATTTTTCCCCCGAAAGTATCACTGATCAATCATCCTGTAGTTATATTTTGATTGTCCCTTGGTGTGAAGATAAATCTTTGCCAGGTTGTTGGTCTGATAGGAGGGAGTGACTGGCAAGTAGGAGTCAATGTCAAAACACTTTTAGTCACATTTGAGTATTAAGAGAGCTTTTGAGGACAGACTCTCAGATTAAGTTTTCCTTGAGTTCGTTGTTCAATTTTGTCTGTTCAGTAGGTGTTGACTCTTATCTCAAAGTTCTGGGCCAGCATTTTTATTTTGTTAACAGTTGTAACCCCACAGAAATTTCACAACTAAGAAGCACAAAGTTAAAAAACATTAAAATTATTAGTAATATGATGACCTCGGTTTGAATAATAGTTTTGAGTCATGGACACAGGCTTAAAGGCTAGCAGTTAAATAAATCAAACGACCACAGGATATTAGATGAGTCCTCTTGTTTTCTTATCTTGTGCATATCAGTTTCAATTTCCCCAGAGGGATTTATTTTGAAACAGCATTTAGTATTAACAATAACACAGACTTTTTAAACTTTAACTAACACATAACATGCAGCAATTTTATCGTCTAGTACCCCACAAATGGGTTTAATTAAAGCAGAAAGTGAGCAAAAGTTGTATTAGGGAAGTTGCAAAAACTTACTCACTAGGTGAACTAAAGATCTCTAATGTTAGGGACTGTGAATTTACCAGTGAAAGCTATTGATTATAAAATTTTTATTATACTATTATCTTGCTAGGTGAAAAAGGTAAGGCATTGAGAGGGATAAGACTCTCATTATGATATAGAGCCATGTTCTGACATCTTTGGAAAAGGTGTATACAGCAGGAACTTTTTGCTCAACTTCTTATTTTGGTTTCCAATTTGAATATGTATGCTTATGGCATCAGGCAATTTGATGAGCTTCCTGTGTGATTCATGTACTAGGCAAAAGACATGTACCTTAAAATTCATCTACAAGCTTATAGGGTATCAGGAACAGAACTGTTCTTTTAGTTAGTAATTCCATAGAGGGAAGTTGGATTGGAAGAATGTAAAAGAATGTATGATCTAGTCTATGCAGATAATAAAAATTTGAAAACAATGCACAGAGCTACAGTTTAATAACTGTATATTATACCTTTTCTTTAGAAACTCTTTTCTTTCTATAGTCATCTCAATTTTTGCCAAAAATAGAGTAAAACAGGTTTTAAAAATAAATTTAATATCTTCAATCTTGGCCTGATTATTTACATAAATGCAGCAAGGCTGATGATTAATTACATGGGAATTGCAGATTCAAAAACTTGACACTGGCTGGGCTCGGTGGCTCAGCCCGTAATCCCAGTACTTGGGGAGACCGAGGTGAGTAGATTGCCTGGGCCCGAGGGTTCAAGACCAACCTGGGCAACTTGGCGAGACCTCGGCTCTACAATAAATAAAAAATTAACCGGGCATAGTACTTGGAAGGCTGAGGTGGAAGAATCCCCAGAGCCCAGTGGGTCGATGTTGGGGTGGTCATGAGTGCACCCAGCCTGGGTGACGGAGTGAGAATCCAACTCAAAAAAAATTTTTTTTTTTTCTGTTAAGCTATTAAGAGCATTCTTGGGTCAGGCACGGTGGCTCAAGTCAGTAATCTCAGCACTTTGGGAGGCTGAGGTGAGAGAATTGACTGTGCCCACGGGTTCCAGACCAGTCTGGGCAACTTGAAGAGAATTCATCTCTACAATAAATCAATTTTTTTAAAAAAATTAGCTGGGCATAGTAGCACGCACCTGTGTTGCGGCTACATGAAAGGCTGTGACAGAAGGATCACTGGAGCCCAGCAAGTCGACGCTGGGTTGGCCATTAGTGTGCCACTGGATTCTGGCCTGGGTGAAGGAGTGAGACTCCAACTCAAAACAAACAAACAAACAAAAAAACCTTGAAACTAAGATGTCAGGTAAAGGTAGACTTTAGATTTTGCCTGTAGTACCTACAAACAATTTCAATATGGCATCCCAGTAAAAACTTTGGTAATATAATCAATGTTTTGAGTTGTATCTATCTTTAAAGAGAAAAGATTCTTATTGTCATGAAAATAAAAATACTTATGAATAGTTTCCATCTTTATGACCCTATGAATAATTCCTGGACCTTCTGAAACATCCCAAAGTCAGTTTGAAGTCTAAAAAGATTTAATTTAGAACTTAATTCTAATGAAGTCTGCCAATATGTTAAATGTTTAAAACACCTGTCCAAAATAGGATTACATGTCACTGGGGAATAATAATTATTCACTTAAACAGAGTGAATATTCCAGAAACAATATAGACAGTTACATGACTGTGAAAAAAAATCTTAACCTTTTCAAAGTTCAGTTTTCCTAGAAAATCAAATAACCCTAATAAAGCTAACATGAAACAAAGGATATTATCTTGATAAGATCAAAAATCTATTTCTCAGGACAGTTAGCAAAATGATAAAAACAAACAAACATATGCAGTGTGAGTGCCTCTCTTTATGGAAAGCCAATCTAAATAACTTGGAAGTTAAATCTGCTGAAAAGGTACGTAAGTTTAATCAGACAGAGAAAGAGTGTGTACCCAAGGATATAAGTGTGTAGCATATTATAAGAGGAATGTAAACAAACAAACGAAAAAACCTATTATCTTGAGCAGGGGAATGTATGGCTCTTAGAAAAAGCATGGACAATTTCTTGGTTAAATGGAACAATTTAGACACAAAAATGAAAATCAAGAGTATAAAATCAAATTATACTTAGAGAAAACATTGGTCTAAGCTGTAAAACTGCAGTTCAGAAGATGGTGAAATTTTTAAAGAAACGTAATTCAGAATTAAATCAAAACCTCTTGCAAATTACTAAGAGATCAATAACTTATGAAAAGTTTGCTGATTAACATAGAAGACCAACATTTTAGTTTTATTTCTATCATATAGCTATCTAGCATCTATTGTAAATATATATATATTAGAGTTTGAATCAATCTTTATAAATATTTACAAATAATTCCCTTTTAATTATAGGCAATGTAATAATACAATTTTTTTAAAAATAAATTCACCATTCACAAACCTTCCATGACTTATTCAGACTTTTCATTCCCTGGTTAGACCTTCATTTTTGTCCTACACCTTCGCTTTCTTAAATAACCACTGATTTCACTTGAAAACAAAATTTACTTTTTTTCTTCATGATTTTGAAAAATTGGTTATGTCTTTTTAACTCTCCTTACCAAAAATGTATCTTCATAATTGTAACTACCATCACATGTTTCTCATATTTATTGGTTTCTTTATATCCTGTTTCTAGTAAAATTAATTTGTCATGAAAACCTGGAAAGAAAACATTTGAAACTGTCTGTTTCATATTTGCATTTTAAAGATGGGAACCATGTTATGATTTGTGAGGAAACACATTTCCTCATAAAGATAAATTTTATGTGTATTAATAGATTCAAATATATTTATTTCTATAAAATTTAAGAAGCTAAGAATAAGCATATTTATCAATAAATGTTTATCCTACTTACATTCTTCTAATTTTTTAAGAAAATATATACCTACTAGCTATCTTTACTATTTTTTAAAGGGAGTTTTGCTGATGATAAACTCTAAGTTTTGCTTTGTTCTGTTTTGTTTTTAAATCTGGGAAAGTTTTTATCTCTCCTTCATTTCCAAAGAACAGTCTTGCTGAATGTAGTATTCCTAGTATTCTTGGTTGACAGCATTTTTCTTTCAGTATTATAAATATATATCAATCCATTCTCTTCTTGTTTACAAGGTTTCTGCTGAAAAATGCACTGAGAGTCTTTTGGAAGTTCTCTTGTTTGTGATAAAGTTGCCTTTTTTTTTTTACTTTTAGCAAATTTCTCTCTTTGTCTTTGAATTTTGAGAATTTGATCATAATGTGAACTTTAAAAATTTGTATTTAATCTATTTAGGATTCTTTGTGTATTGCTTGTTCATGATATTTATTTCCTTCTCCAGTTCTGGGAAGTTTTCTGTTGTTGTTTCTATAAATTCTCCATTCTATAAATTGCTCCATTCTCTTTTTGAATCTTCAAGGGACTTCCATATGTATATATGGGTTCCCTTGATTATGTTCCATAAGTCCTATAGACTTTCTTAATTCTTTGTTATTCTTTTATCTTTTTGTTTTTCTTACTACGTGACTTTAAATGATGAATTGTTAAGCTCAATGTGTCTTCCTTCTGCTTAATCAAGTCTGCTGTTCAAGCAATCTGTCTTAGTTCATTTTATACTGCTAAAATATAATGCCATGGGTTGGGTAACTTGTAAGCAATATAAATTTATTTGGTTTATGGCTCTGAAAGTTGGGAAGTTCAAGATCAAGGGCCAGAAAATGGTGAAGACCTTTATTGCTACAATAGAGTGAGGTGGAAGAAATCACGTGTTGAGAGAGAGAAACTGGGCCAGATGTATCCATTTATCTAAAACAAGCAAGGTAAAGATTAAAAATATGTTTGTTATGTTGTAGAATGAAAAATATTATAGAATATATGTTTATTTAATTCTTTACATATTTTCCTTGAAATTGAAATTTTCTACTCTGCAATGTAGATTAAAATATTATTAATTTCATGTATTTTGACTTTAAGAAAACACATGAAATACATGATAGCAATAAAATTGTTGCTACATGTATTTTCCATTGGAGGAAAGTATGTTATGAAGAAATTAATTACGCAAAAAATAACAGAGGACACATAAAAGTGTCATCACAGTAAACATTATTTTGTAAAATAGATATCCAAAGGAATTTAGTGTTAAATTTTTTAAAATAATGTAGCAAGTTTACAAAATACAAGTGTATATACACACACTGTTTACATTTCTATGTACAAGAAACCATAAATTAAATACAAAATAAAAATATAATTTATAATAGTGAAAACTTCAAAATTATTTAAATAAATTTCTCTATAATTATAAAAACATGTACCTTGAACATTCAAAGTATTTCAAAGAATAATTCTTGAACCTAAACAAATAGAGGGTTCTACTATGTTTATGGAATGAAAAAAAGTCCATTTTTGTATTTTTTAATTTCAGGGCAAGTTATCTTTGTTTCTTTCTAATTATTTGATTATTAAAATATTATTTAATGACTGTATACTATGTGTTAAGTCTATGATAGACCAAAAAAGCAGAAGAAATTGTCACTTTCATCAAGTAATTCTGTATTATAATGAAAGATATTAAATGCATTATAATTTTACAAACATTTAAGAATATTTATTACTGAATCCTCTAAGAATTTTTTGCACTTGGAAATAGTAAAATTCAATGTTTGATTTTTAAAATCTCTATTACACATTGTAGTTTATTGTTATCAAAGTTGAAATCAGCACAAACTGTGTAGAAAACAAGTCTTTTAAGTAATAGTTGACCTAATCTAAAATCTATCTTGAAATAGACAAAAGGACAAATTTCTTTCATATATAAAATTGTTACTAATGAGTTAAAATTATGGATTTGAGAATTGAAGAACCATAATTGAAAATTTTAAAACATCATTTCAATCAACCTTATTTCTTTAACTAAATGAAAGGCAATTTACAATTAATTTTATATCTTTAATGAAGACTAGTTAGTAAGTATGTTTGATTAATGTGACTTTTTCTGAACTGATGATTATGGACTCACAAAAGAGTACTTATTTTTAATATTTATCAACTTTTAAACATATAATGAGATTTAATTTTGGCTGTTTAGAGATGGCATGTTCCAGCTACAAATTTCTTTGTTTATTTGACGAGATTTTATGCATAGATCTATATATAACTTTTTAAAATTAATAATTTAAAGATTGGATTCGATTATTTTCCAAAATGCATCATGAATGTGTTACTTAACATCTTAATAGACCTTTTTTTTTGAGTTGGAGTCTCACTCTTTCATTCAGACTGGAGTGCAGTGGCATTCTCCCGGTCACCGCAGCCTCAACCTGCTGGGCTCCAGCGATCCTTCTGCCTCAGCCTTCCAAGTAGCTGGAACCACAGGCGTGCACTACCACGCCCGGCTAATTTTTTTTTATTATTATTTATTGGAGAGATGAAGTCTCACCAAGTTGCGCAGGTGGCTCTTGAAACCGCGGGCTCAGGCAATCCACTCACCTCAGCCTCCCAAGGTGCGGGATTAGAGGTTGAGCCACTGAGCCCAGCTAGTAGACCTTTATTTAATCCATGAGAAAAGTTAAAAATCATGGAGAAAAAAATGATATAGGTCATTACTATTTTTTGCAAACTCCAATATCCTACACTCTCATAAGTTTTAATTATATTACAAATTAAAAATTTTTAAATATAAATGATCATAAAATATATAGATTGCAAAACATGTGTGGTCTTTAATGCATTTATAAACTCTTTGTAACAACTTTTCAACTATGTTATTATAGTTTTAAATCTGCCATAGACAACATGTGCAAATGAGTATAGCAATGCTCTCACAGCACTTTGTTAAAAAAAACAAACAAAAAAAACCTGTTGGGGGCCATAATTTACTGACTCCTAAGATAAAACAATAGTAATCATGAAATTTTTAAGTAAAATTATGAACAACTGCTCTACTCTTTTAGTTTCTAGTCCAATATGTGAGAAATTGAAATTCACTTTTTTTCTAACAAGTAAAAAGCTAAACATGCTGAAAAATAAACAATTTAAGTTAGATCTATTGGAGAGGAGGGCATGCCACTTCTTTTCCCCAAATGAAGAGACAAGCAGGTGAATGCAGAAAATTGCAAACTTGCCAGAGCAGAAACCCATGAACTTTCACGGGAACATGTGGTGAAATGGAAAACTTGAATTATGATTGATGAACTACTGGAGGCTCAGTATGGACAAATCTGAGAGATAAAAACTCCAGAAGGATTCAGTCCTTGGGGGCCCCCGAGCTTTTATGAATTTTACCTCCAGAAGCTCAGCCAGATTCTCTTAGTGACTATTGGAGAAAAATTATCTCATGCTTCTGTCTGGGGAACAGAAAAAGAAACTACTTAGAAATATCCCAGAGCATTCTATTATTTTTAACAAAGTCTAACTTTAGTAAAAACTATTTAAATACATCCTAACCTGTAGAAATTTTATCAGAACCTAACTCAAAGAAATATATCAAACTGTAATCCCTGATAGTCATCATATACCACCAAAGGGGTTGGGTGAGAATAAGAAGTACATGTGAAATTCATAGTCCAACAATACAGGCTTACTAAAACACTGAGACCTAATCATAGGATGTTAGAATGTTTCTCCTTCCTTAAAAACATACCACCATGTTACTGAATAATATTTATAATAGTTGCTTTTACCCAGGATATTATGTCAGGCTTTCTAGAAAAAACTACAAGATGTACTAACAGTCCAAAAAAAAAAAAAAAAAATAGCCACAATTTGAAGAGATAGAGCATGTATCACAATCATATACAAATATGATAGGAATGTTTAATTACCAGATGGAGAATTTCAAACAACTATAAGATGCTGTGTGCTCTAAAGACAAGATAGACAGCAGACAATAACAGATGAACAACGTAAGCAGAAAGATGGACATTCTAAACAAAAACAACAACACACACAATAAAATACTGGAGTACGAAAACACTGTCATAGAAATAAAGAATGTCTTTGGGGGTTTTTTTGTATTTTTTTATTTTAAAGATGTAGGGTACAATTCAGGGTTAGGTAAACAAATGTAAAGAATGCCTTTGATGGGCTTATTGGTAGAGTGAACATAGCTGAAAAAAAACAACTCTGAGCTTAAAGATATCTCATGGGATACTGCCAGACCTGAAAATAAAAAAGAATAAACAATTTAAAAATACAAAATAGAATATCCAAAAACTGTGGGAAAACTGTACAAGGTATTCCATATGTACAGTGAGAATTCCAGAAAGAAAAGAAAGAAATTAAACAAAATTTGAAAAATCAAAGTTCAAGCACCAAGTCACAGAGCCACGGAGGTTAGAGATCAAGATAATAAAATTTATATATATATATATATATATATATATATATATACACACACACACCTGAGTTTTTTCATAAACAACAGAAAATCAAAGATAAATTAAAAATTTAAGAGACACAGAGATAAAAGTACCTTACCTATAGAAGAGCAAAGATAAAAGTTACATCTGACTTTTCCTTAGAAACCATGCAAGTAAGAAAAGAATGGAATAAAATATTTAGAGTGTTGAGAACAAAAAATCTATAGTTGTTGTGCATTGCAAAATTATACTTCAAAGATAAAGGACAAATACTCTTATTGCAAGGGGTACTGAGACAGTGGCCTGTTAGGAACCAGCCACACAGCAAGAGATGAGTGGCGGGTGAATGAGTGATACTTCATTTGTTTTTACAGCTGCTCCCCGTTGCTAGCATTACCACCTAAACTTCACCTTCTAGCAGATCAGCTGTGACATTAGATTCTCATAGGAGTGTGAACCCTATTGTGAACTGTGTATGGGAGGGATCTAGATTATGTTCTCCTTATGAGAATCTAATGCCCAATGATCTGAGGTGGTGAGGATGTTAACACTGGAAAGTAGCTGCAAATACAGATTCACATTAGCAGTGAGGTCTGACTGCATAGAAACCATAATAAATCAATTGCTTGTGGACTTATTTCAAAACCCTTTCAGTGAGTGGCAAGTGAGGTGATGTATTTCAATTGTACGGTTGCATCTGACTTTAAGTCAGAATCTGACACATATTTTAATCCACACGTGGTCCACCCATTATTTTATTTACTATTTCCATCTGTGCCTTTTTTTCATTAAGGTGAGTTGTATAGTTATTTCATTATATATTACAATATAACAATATTATAAATAAGGTGCACATTAAATGTTACATACTCGAATCATCCCAATACCTTTCCCCAACCCTGGTCCATGAAAAATTGTCTTCTAGGCAACTGGTCTCTGATGCCAAGAAGTTTGAGACCTGTTGCTTTATCAGACAAAAACAATCAAGGACATTTGTTGCCAGAACAATTGCATTGCAAGAAATATTCAATTAATTTCTTTAGAAAGAATAAAAATAATATATCAGAATGTCAAATCTATTTAAAGAAAGATCATCAAAGAAGGAATAAGTGAAAATAAAATAAAAACTTGTTTTTATTAATAATCTAACAGATGTGTTCAAAATTACAATAGGTACAATGTATTTGATACATAAGTTTGTGTTTATATCATATATATGTTATGTATACCCAGAGATCAGTGAAATAAATGGCAGAAGTGATACAAATAGGAGAAACATTTTTGTTGTTGTTTTTAAAAGGTAGTCTCATTATGTATGAAGGAATATTGTGTTATTTAAAACTGACTGGATTAATTGTTAGTGTATTTTACAAACTTTAAAGAAACTACTAAAAAAGTCAAATAAAAACGGGAGTAGTGTAGTTAATATCCTAAAAAAAGAGAAAAATTAAATTGGATAAAGGATTCAATTAAAACTACAAAAGTCAAAAAGCATGGAAGACAAAAATAATAAATAAAAATAGGCAATAAAAAAAGTAACAAATATGCTCGATATCAATACAAATACATAAATAATCATGTTGTATATTGATGGTCTGAATGCACAAATTAAAAGATTGTCAAAGTGTATTAAATAAAACAATATCCAACTATATGTTGTCTAAAATAAATTTGTATTAAATGTAAAAAATCTGTATATTAAAAGTAAATGTATGGAGAAAAATATACAATGCTAACACTAACCAAAAGAAAATAGGAGTAGCTATATTAAGTTGAAACAGAGCAGACTTCATAACAGAAAAACTTATGGAGTAATAAAAAAAGGTATTGTGTAATAATAATAGGGATTAATCCTCCAAGGGGGTGTTATGCCAACACTTAACATGTATTTACCTAATAATAGTGTCAAACCACACGAGGCAAACAAAAACTGATAGAATTGCAAGTAAAATAGAAAAGTTGAATCCACTGTTATAGTTGAAGACTTCAAATAAGTAGAAGAAAAATAATAATAAAAATTAGAACAAAAAATCAGTGAAATTACAAATGAGAAATTAATAGAGAAATTTAATAACACTAAAAGCCGTTTATTGGAAGGATTAATAAAATTAATTTTTAAAATTATAATTAAAGCTTGTTCAGTATAGAAAGTCAATTAATGTAATTCATTATATCAAAAGGCTAAAGAAGAAAAAAGTTGCATGATCATATCAATAGACGCAGAAGAAGCATTTGACAAAATCTAACACCTTTTCATGGCAAAAGCTCTCACTAAGCTAGAAATGGAGAAAATATTTTAATAATATTTTAATAATAATAATAGAGAAAATATTAAAATAATATCTACAAAAGACCTACAGCTAACATTATACTTAATGGTAAGAAACTCAAATCTTTTCCACTAGTATCAGGACAAGACAGGTATGTCTTTTCTCACTACTACTTTTAAATGTTGTACTATAGATCCTAGCAAATGGAGTAAGACATGAAAAAGAAATAAAATGTATACAGACTGGGAAGGAATACATAAACTGTATGTCTCCTCAGATGACAGGATCATATACAAAAAGATTTCACAAAAGAATTCTGAAATTAAGTGGTTATAGCAGGGTTACAGCAATAAGCAAGTGGAATTTGAAATTAAAAACACAATGATATTTACATTTTCATTCCCCAAAATGAAATACACAGTCATAAATCTAATATATATTTATGAGTTTTATCTAAGGAAAACTAAAACTCTGTTGAAAGAAATGAAAAAGAACTAAATAAATAAAGAGATATTTCATGTTTATGAATAAAAAGCCACAATAGTGGCAAATGTCAGTTTCTTCCAACTTAATCTATGGATTCAAGGCAATTCTAATCAAATTCCCAGTAAGTTATTTTGTAGATATTGACAAAGTGATAATAAAGTTTATACAGGCAGGCAAAGATATTGAATGGCTTATACACTATTGAAAGAGAGGAACAAAGTTAAAACACGATCACTACCTACCTTTAAGACATTAAAATGCTACAGTAATCAAAACAGTATGAAGTTTGTGAAAAAATAAATACATCAATGAAACAGAATAGAAAACCCACATAAACATAGTCAATTGATCTTTGACAAAAGAGCAAAAACAAAGCAATGGAGAAATGATGGTCTTTTCAACAAATGGTGCTAAAACAACTGAACATCCATATGCCAAATTAAAAAGAAAAACCACACACACACACACACACACACACACACACACACACACACACCCAGAAATCTATACACGTATCTTATACTCATCTCCAAAACTAACTAATAATAAATCATAGATTTAAATTTGAAATGTAAAATCTTAAAACTCTTAGAAGATAATATGGGAGAAAATCTAAATAACCTTGGGTTTGGTAAAGAAGTAATCTATGAAAAAAATTATTGACAACCTGACTTCATTAAAATTAAAAATTTCTGTTCTGCAAAAAACACTGTCAAGAGAATAATTTTTTTTTTAAAAAGCCACAGATTGTGGAAAATGTTTGTAAAAGACATTAGTTAAAGGGCTATATATTCAAAATGCACAAAGAACTCTTAAAACTCAACAATGAGAGCACAAACAACTTAATTTTTAAAATAGACCAAAACTTTAACAGACATTCTATCAAACATGATATACAGATTGCAAGTAAGTATTTAAAAAGATGCAAGATATGCAGGTGGGAAATAAGTAAATGAAAAGATGCTCATCATCAAGAAAATGGAAATTAAAACACAATTTGTTACTACTACATGCTTACTCAAATACCCAAAATCCAACACACTGGCTACACAAGGTGCTGGCTAGGATATGGAACAACAAAAACTCTCACTCATTGCTGGGGGAAATGCAAAGTCGTACAGCAGCAATTTGAAAGTTTCTTAATTTTCCAGTGGCAGATCTGCGGCTCACTCAGAGTCCGGCAAAATGGAGCTCAAGGCTATGAGCAGATATACCAGACTCATGAACCCGTGGTCTTTCCACATCTGACCCTAGTGTTCTGGACCATTGGCATATTCTTCACCCCCTGATTCTTCGTTTATGAGGTCACCTCCACCAAGTACACTCACAATATCTACAAAGAACTCATCTCCCTGGTGGCCTCGCTTTTCATGGGCTTTGGAGTCCTCTTCCTGATGCTCTGGCTTGGCATCTGTGTGTGAGCTCCCAAGGGTACCAGCAGGCAGCTTCACCGAATCCTTGCTTTTGTAAATTAAATTTTTTACTGTGTTGGAAGCATCCCACTTGCTGCTTACATTAAAGGTAGATGTATGACTGTCCAAAAAAAAAAAGAAAGAAAATGTCTTACAAAATAAAAACATGCTTTTGATATGCAATCTAACAATGAACTCTTTGGTATTTACCCAGAAGAGTTTAAAAACTTATGTTCACATAAATACTTGCACATAAATATTTCATAGCAGTTTTATTCACAAGTGCAAAAATCTGGATGCAATCAAGATTGTCCATTAAAGGTGAATGGATAAATAAACCATGGTCCTAGACAATGGGATATGACTTAGCACTAAAAAGAAATGAGCTATCAAGACATGAAAAGACATTAATGAAGCTTAAATATGTATTACAAAGTGGAAAAAGCCGATCTTAAAAGGCTACAGACTATATGGCATTCTGGAAAAGGCACAGCTATGAAGACAGTAAAAAGATTAGTGCTTGTCATGGGCTAAAGGAAAGGAAAGGATTAAAAGACAGCACAGATGAGTTTAGGGAAGTTAACTGCTCTGTAAAATACTGTAATAGTGGATACATGCCATTAAACATTTGTCAAAACCTGTAGATTTACAACACTAAGAGTGAACCTTTGTATAAACTCTGGACACTGGGTCCACAAGGATGCATTAATGTGGGTTCATCATTTGTGACAAATATACCACTCTGATAGGGGATATTAACTATATGGAGCTTATGCCTGTGTAGAAGTCCCTATGGGAAATCTCTGTAACATCTTTCAATTTTGCTGTGTACCTAAAATTGCTCTAAATATAAAGCATATTTTAAAAAATACAAAAAACGGCTAATATGAGGAAAGAATAGCATTACAGAAAAATTTATAAAGGCCAATTATTCTGCTCTTGGTGAAGAAAGCATGTCTAGTCAAGCTTTCATGTACATTTACCAACAACCAAAAAAGTAAAAGACGTACTTCAAATAACAATACTTCACAGAGATAAAAATCAATAATAAAGTAGAGAGCATCTGCCCAGAATGTAAGTGGAGACACCATTTCCCCGGGCAAAAGACAATAGTTGTACTGCAGAGACTTACTTAACGAGAGTAATTTAAATACCTGAATTGCACATTTCTATAGGAATGAACAGAAAATGAAAGTGGACTTAATAGATATAAATTACATTCTTTCTTCTTTGAATTACTTCAGAAAGTGTACACGTTTTCAATTGATGTAAAATGACCTAATAGAGAAAAGTCACTGTTCCACTGACATTAGCATGAGACATGAATAAAAGGACATAGCCATGCTGAGGATCAAAAAGACAAAAAGTTAAAGAGCCATTGGCAGTACTAGGGCAAAATATTTCATTTGGTTACAAGTGGATGTCTATTTTATCAATCTCTAATAAAGAGTAATTCAACCAACTCTGCACTCTATTTTTACCTTCTCCTTCACGCTGTCAGAATTTTCTGATTGTCACATAGCTATTGCCGTAGAACAGAGTACAATTCTCAGGTCTGCATAGGACAGGCAGAGGGATTCATTAAAGGTGTGAGCCACAGCTTGTCTTTCATCTAAATAGAACTGGGCATTTGTTGCAAAAAAAAAATGTGAGAAGAAACCTACTATTTGAAATGTTAAAAAAAAATGCATAAGGAAAGAGTAGGTGAAAATTTTCTGATTTTTAGAAGACCTAGGCACAATGCAAGAGAAACCAGAAGGCCTGTGTACCAGCTTCCCTCTGTGTCAGTGTCTGTAGACAAGTGATCAAGAGACGTAGGTCATGAAATGATGTTGCATTACTGGACAGGTGAAGTGGCTCTTGCCAACTGTGGTAAAATGGAGAGATTTTATTATCATTTTAGGGATTTAGGTAGAGGGGAGATATAGTCTAATTTAGAATTTTATAATTATTCTGGCTAGTATATGTAGAGTAATTTGGTAGCAGGCAAGGGTGGAAATAAAGATACAGATTAGGAGGCTAGTGCAGGGCAATTCATAGCAAGTAACTGTTGGTCACTTGACCTAAGGTCCTGGCAGTGGAGAGACAGAGAAGTAAACAAACACCAGATTTCTTCTAAGAGTAGATCTGACAGAATTCGCAGATGGGTTGAACAACAACAAAAAAAAGAGACACAAATTTTGAATTTTTTTGAGTTATTATGTCTAGCTTAAACAATTCAATAGTTTACTAGAACTGAAGGGAAAATAACTCTGGAGTGAGTTAGTAGGAATTAGCAAAATTTATTTATATATTAATTTAGAGATGGCTGTTAAGCATCAAATCAGAGATGCAGCCATGTACAGTAGAATACATAAGTGGGGAGTTCACAGGAAAGAATTATGACACAGTGAAGTTTGAGACTTGTAAGAATATTTATGCTATTTAGAGATACAGGAAATGATGAAATTACCTAAGACTGATAAGATAGATGGAGGTAGAGAAAAGTTTCTTTCACATAGCCTGAGGCGATGTATCTTTTAGAAGCATAGTGGAAAAGTTGGAGTCAAGAAGAAATGTTCAAGAAAAAATATTAAAGAAAGCACATTAATAGATGGTTGATGTTCCATAGAACCTGACAGAAGAACATTTCAGAAAGGAGGTAAAGGTCAGTTCTGTGGAAAGCTGCCAAGTGGTAGAATAAAATGAGGTCAGAAAAGTATCCATTTGGCTTTTCAAGATAAAAGACCTTAGTGTCCTTTACAAAAGGTCTTTTATATACTTGTCAGAACAGAGTATATCTAAACCAGATCATAGTGGGTTAACAGTGAATTGACATCGAAAAATTGGGGACAATTGTTTTGAGAATTTAGGGTGAGAAAGAAAGCCAAGTTATAAAGCATGAAATAGTAGTTGCAATAAGAAAAGATAAAAATAAATAATTTTCTTTCTTTTGGTTTGGCTTGGTTGTTTTATTTTAAAAAGGAGAATTTAGAGTTAATGCATAACTGTTGGGCTGCATCAGGAAAGAGGCAGGGTTTGATGATGTAAAAGTGAAAGGGAATAACAGATGAAGAAAACTTTTTCTTGAAAGAAAAAGACAAGAGATCTGGAGCAAACATGGGAAAATTGGTTACTGATAGAAGGAAGGATCTATCTGCTTGGAAGGAGAAGGATGCGGTAGATGCAAGGGAGAAGGAATGCTGATGATTTGGAGGTGGAACCGTAAGATGGAATCTTGCCTTAGCGTTTCTTCTTTCTCAATGATGCTTTAAAAGCAAGTTAAGTAGTGGAATAACCAGGAGAGTGAATAATGTCTGAAATGGTCAACTTGGAGTGTTGGAAAGGAAAATAACCAGAAAAATGTGACAGCATTACTCATTTAAGTACCTATTTGATGGATATGATGCTGTGTTGATATAAATGTAGTAATACAGGCTGTGTTTAAAACTAAATGCAAGTTATCAGCTTATGTTCTTCATGATCTCCTGCTCTTGAGTTAACAGGGATCACTTGTCAGTTCAGTTTCTTGATCTCTCATCTCTTCTTCTGTTTTTTCTTCTATTTTGTTTTATTTTTTATTTTGAAGATGTGGGGTACAATTCAGGGTTAGGTATACAAATGTTCATTATGCAGGCACCCATGTTGATGAGGTATGTTCCACCTTCCCTGGCAGTTTCCCACTACTGCCAAACCCACCTCCACCATGCCCCACCCCAGGAAGTTGCCAACTAAGGCCAATCCCTTTCTTATATTATTATTCTGATAGTTCAAGGTCCGCTTATGAGAGAACATGTGGTACTCAGTTTTTTGTTTCTGTGAGAAATCACTCAGTATTATAGACTCTAAGTCTATCCAAGTTGCTGAAAAGTTCATATTTTGTCCTTATTTATGGCTGCATATTAGTCCATTGTGTATTATGTACCACTTTTTTTTAATCCAGTCCTCTTTTAATGGACAGCATGGTTGGTTCCATGTTTTTGCTATTGTAATAATGCTACAACAAGCATGCATGTGCAGGTATCTTTTTCATAGAGCGATTTGAGTTTCTCCGGGTATATTTCCTTTGCAGGATTGTGGGGTCATATGGAAGGTCGATTTGTAGATCTTTTAGGGATCGCCAGTTTTCCATAGAGGTTGTACTAGTTTATACTCCCACCAACAGCATAGATGTGTTCCCTTTTCCCCGCATCCTCTCCAGTATCTGTAGTTTATTGAGTTATTGATGATAGCCATCCTGACTGGAGTTAAGTGGTATCTTTGTGTGGTTTTTAATATTCATTTATTTGATTACTATTGAGACTGAGTATTTGTTCATGTATATGTTGGCTGCTTTTATTTTTTCTTTTGAGAAATCTCTCTTCATATCTTTTGCCCACTTGGTAATGGGGTTGTTTGTTTTTTTCTTTTCAGAACTTTCCTTGTAGATCTTAGAGGTTAAGCCTTTGTCAGATATACAGTTGGCACATATTTTTTTCCCAGTCTGTGGGCTGTCTCCCTACTCTCTTGATGGTTTCTTCGGTTTGCAGAAGCTTTACAGTTTGATGAGATCCCACTTGTCTATCTTATCTCTTATGGCATGGACACCTGGGGTTTTGGTCAGAAATTGGTTACCAGTTCCAATTTTCATAAGGGTGTCTTCTGCGTTTTCTAGGGTTCTTATGGTTTGAGGTTTCACGTTTAGGTCTCTGATCCATTTAGAGTTGATTTTTATGTATGGTGATTGGTAGGGATCTTGTTTTAATCTTCTGCATGTGGTCAGCCAGTTTTCCCAGCACCATTTACTGAATAGGTTCTCCTCTCCCCAGTGATTGGTGGTGGAGGATTTGTTGAAGATGAACTGGTTGAAAATTTGAGGTTTTGTTTCCGGAATCTCTATCCTGTTCCATTGGTCTATAGATCTGTTCTTGTACTAATACCAGACTGTTTTGATTATTGTAGCTTTATAATAAAGTTTAAAGTCTGAGAGTACGATACCTCCTGCTTTGTTTATTTTTCTGACAGTTATTTTGGCTATTTGTGGTCATTTATATTTCCATATGAATTCCTGTATTGTTGTTTCCAGATCTGAGAAGAATGCTGCTAGTAATTTAATGGGTATTTCATTAAATCTGTAGATTGTCTTCAGTAGGATGAACATCTTCCAAGCCATGAGCATGGAAAATGTTTCCATTTCTTTGTGTCATCTTTGATTTCTTTGAGCAGTGTTTTGTAGTTTTCATTGTAAAAGTCTTTCACATCTCTAGTTAGGAAGATGGCAAAGTATTTCTTTTTGTGTGTGTGACTATTGTGAATAGAATTGTGCTTTTTATTTGGGTTTCTGTTTGTTTATTGTTGGTATATAGAAATGCTACTGTCTTTTGCACATTTGCTTTATACCCTGAGAATTTTCTGAAGTCCTTTATCAGTGCAAGGAGGTTTTTGACAGATTCTCTTGGGTTTTCAAGGTATGGAATCATGCCGTCTGCTAAGAGGTATAATGTAACTTCCTCTTTTCCTATTTGAATACCCCTGATTTCCTTCTCTTGTCTGATTGCTCTAGCTAGGATTTCCAATACTATGTTGAACAAGAGGGGTGAAAAGCCAGGTTAGGTGGCTCAGCCTGTAATCCTGTGCCTTTGGGAGGCTGAGGTGAGTGGATTGCCTGAGCCTGCAGGTTCGAGACCCGCCTGGGCAACTTGGCAAGACCTCATCTCTACAATAAATCAAAAATTAGCCGTACGTGGTAGCGCACGCCTGTAGTTCCAGTTACTTGGAAGACTGAGGCGGAAGGATCACTGAAGCCCAGCAGGTCGAGGCTGTGGTGGCCAGGAGGGAGCGGCCACTGCACTCCAGTCTGGGCAACAGAGTGAGACTCCAACTCAAAAAAAAAAAAAAAGAGGGGTGAAAGTGGGCATCCTTGTCTTATTCCAGTTTTCAGGGAAAATGGTCCTAATTTCTATCTGTTTAGCAGTATGCTGACTGTGACTGTGGGTTTCTCATAGATGGCTCTTACTATTTTGAGGTATGTTCCATCTATGCCCCAATATTCTAGGGTTTTTATCAAGAAAGGGTGCTGGATTTTATTGAAAGCTTTTTCCGCATCTTATGATATAATCATATGGTTTTTGTTTTTACATCTGCTGGTGTATTTAATTATGCTTATGGTCTTGCAAGTGTTAAACCAGTCCTACATCCCAGGGATGTAACCTACTTGGTCATGGTGGATGATTTTTGAGATGTGTTGTTGGATTCAGTTTGTGAGAATCTTGTTGAGAATTTTAGCATCTACATTCATCAAGGATATTGGCCTGTAGTTCTCTTTGTTTGCTGAATCCTTACCTGGTTTGGGTATCATGTGATGTTAGCTTCGTAAAATGATTTGGGGAGAGTTCCATCTTTCTTGATTGCCTGGAATACTTTCAATAGGATTGTATGTTTTGTAGAATTCTGTTGAAAAGCCATCTGGTTCAGGGATTTTTCTTTTTTAGGTAGTTTTCTTATGACATAGTTGATTTCCTGGGTTGTTATTGGTCTATTTAGGATCTCAATTTCTTCTTATTTCAACATTGGGTGGCTGTGTAATGTCATAAAGTCCTCCATTTCATTTAGGTTTTCAAGATTGTTTCCATACAAATGTACACAGTAATCTCTGATAATCTTTTGTAGTTCTTTGGGGTCAGTTGTGACTTGGCCTTTTGCATTTCTGATTGTGTTTATTTGTGCTTTTTCTCTTTTTCTTGGTAATTCTGGCTAGGAGTCCATCAATCTTATTTATCCTTTCAAAGAACCAGATTTTTGTTTCATTGATTTTTTTTTAAATTATATTTTTGACCTCTATTTCCCATATTTTGGCTATTATTTTGGTGCCCTGGCTTCTTCTGCTTAAGCTAGGGTTTTGATGGTTTTTCTTTTCCAATTTCCTTAGATGATATTAGGCTGTTAACTTGTGATCTTTTCATTTTATTCTTGTGTGTTTGTAGAGATATGAATTCCCCTCTTACTACTGCTTTCATGGCATGCAAGAGATTTTGGTAAGATATTTATTCACTTCATATGGAGAATCTTTTAATTTCTGTTTTGATTTCTGAATTGACCCAAGAGTTTATTCAGTATCATGCTGTTTAGTGTCCATGTCTTTGTGGATTTGGGGTGAACTTTGTTCATATTGATGTTTATTTATATTCCACCATGTTCTAAGAAGATGCGTGGCAGTATTTTAACCTTAGGAAATGTGTTTATGCTTGATTTATGGCCTAAGATGTAGTCAATCTTACAATATGTTCCATGTAGCAATGAGTGAAATGCATATTCCATGGTTGTTTGGTGGAGTGTTTTGTAGTTATCAATTAGATCCATTTGGTCAAGTGTCATGTTGAGGTTCCAGATCTCCTTATTGATTTTTTGTCTTGATTATTTGTCTAGGCTTCTGAGTGGGGTATTTAAGTCCCCAGCTATAATAGTGTTAGAGTCAATATCTTTTTTTAGTTTACATATAAGCTGTTTTATTAAAGTTGGTGCTCCTATATTGGGTGCATATATATTTAGGATGGATATATGTTTTTTTTATTTTAAAATTTAAATTTTTTTTTTTTATTTTTTATATTTTAAAGATGTGGGGTACTATTCAGGGTTAGGTATACAAATGTTCATTATACAGTTACCCTTGTTGATGAGGTGTGCCGCTGCTCCCTCCCCTGGCAGTTTCCCACTACTGCCAATCCTTTTCTTATAGTATTGTGATAATTTTTCAAGGTCCACTTATGAGTGAGAACATATGGTACTCTGTTCTTTGTTTCTGTGATAGATCACTGAGTATGATCAACTCTAAATCCATCCAAGTTGCTGTGAAGTCCATATGTTTGTCCTTCTTTATGGCTGCATAATATTCCATTGTGTATATGTACCACATTTTTTTTTTTTATCTAGTCCAACTTCAATGGGCAGCATGGTTGGTTCCATGTTTTTGGTATTGGGAATAGAACTGCAATAAGCATGCATGTACATGAATCTTTTTTTTAGAATGATTTGAATTAGGATGGATATTTCTTATAGATGCATTGAGCTCTTTATCACTATTAGTGACCTTCATATCTTTTTAAATTTTTGATAACTTAAAGGGTATTTTGTCTTATATTAACATCATGACTTCTGCTTTCTTTTGTGTTCTGTTTGCCTGAAAATTTGTTTTCCATCCCCTTTCTTTGAGTTTATGAGTGTCCTTTCTGTGAGATGAGTCTCTTGGAGACAACCAACATATTTTTGCATCATGTTATTTTCATCCAATTTACCATTATATGTCTTTTCAGTGATGCATTTAGTCCATTTGCATTCAGGCTAATTACTGAGATGTGAGAGTTTATTCCTGCCATGAGGTTTTTATAGAGTTTGTTGTTGCTGCTGTTTGTTTATTTGTTTGTCTTTCTTTTGATTTTTGAGTTGATTTATGTGTGTTTTCAGTCTTTTTCCTACATTCTTGGAAAGAGTGCTGTCATTCTTTTGTTTGTTTGTTTCTTCTGTGTTTAATGCTTTCTTAAGTGTTTCTTGTAGAGCTGGTCTTGAGGCAGCATAAACTCTTAGGGATTGGATGTCTGGGAAAGGTTTTAATTCTCCATCACAGATGAAGCTTAGCTTAGCTGAGTAGGTAATTCTTGGTCAAAATTTTTTATCTTTGAGAACTTTGAAGATTGGTCTACAATCTCTCCCAGCCTGCAGTGTTTCTGTAGATAAGTCTGCTGCTATTCTAATTGGTCTTCCCAGTAGTTAATCTGTTCTTTGTCTTTTGCTGCCTTTAGAATTTATTCTTTTATACTTGCTTTGGGTAGGCAGATTACTATGTGTCTAGGAGTTGGTCTCCTAATTTGTTGTCTTGCAGGGGTTATCTGAACCTCGTGTTTTATGGCCACCTCTCTGATTAGATGAGGGATGTTTTCTTGAATAATTTCATGGAATGTTTGTTCCAGGGTGGTCTCTGTCTCTCTATCTGCCTCAGGGATTCCAATTACTCTTAGGTTCAACCTTTTGATGTTATCACTCATCTCTTAGAGGCTTTGTTCTTTTTTTAAGTTTCTTTTCTATGCTTTTAACTGTTTGGGTTAATTCCATATTTTGGTCCTCAAGTTCTGAGATTAATTCTTCTGCTTTGTTAATTCTGCTTTCCATACTTATCAGTTTATTTATTTTATTCAGCATATTCTTTATTGCTATCATCTCAGTTATAAACTCCTTTCTTGTTTCCTCTTTCCTCTTCTCATTTCTGTTTATTCTCTCTATTAATATCTTGATATCTGAGTTTGTGATTTGAGACCAGTTATTCTGAGGGCTCTTCATTCTTTGAGTTCTGAAGTCTGTATTCTCAGTTGTTCTCCCAGTGGTCTGTAGGAGACCCATATTCTTCTTTTTGCTTTTCTTTGTGTAGGTTTTCCTCCTCCTCCCCTCTTTCTTTAACTTCTTTTTAAATTATGTTGTTCAGTGACAGGTTTTACTTCAGTTTGCTCAGTCTCCTGTTCTTTCTTAGGTAAATATTCTGACTTTGTTCAATTTTGAAACTGGACTGGGGGTGAGGGACTGTGCTCTTTAGAGTTTTGAGATTTAATTCAGGGTGAGCTATGATTCAGAAGCTATCTGCAGATCCCAGTATCTGCTGACAGGTGTATGGGCCCCCTGGAACCCCCTTACCACCACCTTGCAATCTGTCCATGCAGTGGGGGTGTATGTTTGCCTTCTGAAAGCAAAATGAGATAAGAAAAAGGAAAAGAGTGGGAAAAGGAAGGAGGAAGATGAAAGGAAGGTGGAGAGTGAGACAAAGAGGGAAAAGAGACAGACATACCAACTAATAAACAGAGAAACAAACAAAGACAGAAAGAAACAAAAAACAAAATCATTCAGGCAATCATACAACCAATCAAACAAACAAAAAACCCTACTGATGTATTGGCCCTCAAAAATACACCTACACCAACAGAAAATCTTAAAAAAAAAACAATTAGAATAATAAAAACAAAGCAAGTATGAAAACCACAAACAAAAACTTGCTCTGTGGCTGTTTCTGTATCTCCAGGGTTTTTTTGGCTACAGCTGCTGTGTTAAGGAGAGGTTCCAATCTCTAGCCTGTCCCTCTACCCTCAGTACAGGCTGATAGGGTTGTTCTCAGCATGGGTCAGATGCCCCATGGACTACTATGAGAGGAGGATTGATCAGTTCTGGACTCATCCTATTTGTCTGCTGCTTTTGCTGCTGCTAAGTCTCCTACTTAGATCTGACATGTCTGTGCCTGTTCCAGTTTAGTGGGAGGGGCATCTATATCTCCAGTCAGAGCTGGGTGGGGCAATGCAGGCCTCTGCCTATCCTGGGACAGAGTGGATGGAGCTGGTCAGTGTCTCCTCACTGGTTGTGGAGCTGGGTTCCAGATTTCCACATCCTGCCTTCTCCACAGCTCCTAGGGCTCACGCTGGTCTGCTGCCACAGGTGATGGTGCGGGCCAGGTATCAAGTGATGAGGAGCAGCTGTTTTCTGCTGCCTCCTCTCAAGAGAGCCCCAAGAACAGCAGGTGATCCTGCATATCAGGAGCTCCAATCTCAGGGTGGTGGTGGATTGCAGTCACCTCTGAAGGAGAGTCCCAGGTGAATAAACCTGAGTATCCCCTTAGATTTTCACCCACTCACCAGCACAAGCACACACCCACTCATGCAGAGAGTCTTTATGGACACTCACTTCTGCAGAGACTCTCACACTCTGACCTGTTCCGTTGCCATCTTGTCTCCTCCCATAGTTTTCTTTTCATGGGTTATTTTTGCTTTTGTGATTAAATATAAGCAAAACAAGACAAATGCAAACAAAATCTCATTCAAGGAAAGAAGAGTGAGGATAGCTGAGACACAGGAAATGATTCTAAAAATAATTCTAATTAGACAGGGGAAAGTTAAAAGAGCAACAGTTGACCAAGATGTTAGCAGAAATATGTGAAGCAAGTTAGGTTTTCTGTTTTAGTGAAAGGATCTCACAGCAGAGTTTTTTGTTTGTTTAAGTAGCTGTGATCTACAGATACTTCATGCATCTAAGACATACAAGTAAAAAACTTAGAGTTAATTTAAAATTATATTTTACCTTTTGAACATTATAGCATTTAGAAAAATTACATTTAATTTTAACTTTTGAGCATTATAGTCTTTAAAGAATAAAACATGACTTTCTCAAGTGGAAAAGTAATTGCAATGAGTTTTTTGTTTTTTGGTTTTTTTAAATTTTTTGCTAATAAAATCCTGGGAAAGACATATGAGCACCAGATCTGAAGATATTTCCCAGAGTGTAATTGAAATACTTTATTTAAAAATCCAAGAAGAATGTGATGTTAGAAGCTGGTAGTGAGAAAGATAATGGAGGGTTAGGAAAGAAGAAATAATTTGCCATGGAATTATAGCAATATAAGCAACAGAACAACAGTGTAAAGTAAAAGGAGGAAATGTTCAGATAATGAAATATTTTATTTGAAATTCTCAAGTTTTAGCTATTTGTAAAACTATAAAGGCAATATCTGGCTTAGAGTAGCTGATTGAGAGAAGAAAAAAGTGTCATAAATACAAGTTTTTATATGTCTCAATAAATTGGTAAACATCAAGACTCCTGAGGTATTAATAATAAAAGGTTATTTTGTGTGTGTGTGTGTGTGTGTGTGTGTGTGTGTGTGTGTGTGTGTGTGTACAAGGGGGACGCTCCCCAAAATAAAATGATCCTTTATACCTGGAAGTATAGGCTTCCTCCACTAGATAAGTATTTTAGGGACTCATCAGCATCAGTGTGCCAACTAGCTTTTTTGTGAGAGGCTGCATTTGGCGTCAGTGATTTTTTTTTTTTTTTTTTGCATTCTTTTTACACTTTTGCCCATTTCATGATGGGTGATTTACGAGCACACCTGCCCACACAGCACTGAGTATTCAGCAGTTTTTGACCAAAAATGGCATGACTCCTGTGCTCCATTCTCCTTATTCACCCACTCCCACCAAGTGACTTTTTAAAAATTTTTCTGTATGAAGAAAATCCTCAAAGAAAAACATTTTGCTGATGTGGAAAACGTGAAAAAAAAAAAAGGCAGAAACACTAGATGACATCAAAATTGATGAGTTCAAAAACTGTTTTGAGCAGTGGAAAAGCCTCTCGATGGGTGTAATGTATCAAATGAAAAGTACTTCAAAGGTGACTGAAGTGTAAACATGTAAAAATAAATACACATTTAAAAAAACAAATAAGTACGTTTTGAGAGGTCTCCCCCACATGTATGTATTAATATGTATTTAGTTAGATAGTTAATTGTCCTGTGTTTATGAGAGTTACCTTTCCTTGACTTAACAAGAAATATCTGATAGTTTTTATTTCAATTAGAAATGAGCTTGCCTATGATCATGTTGAGTTACAAAACATAGTCTTTATTCAGAAATGAGAATGCTCAGAAGAGTATATTGGGTTAAACTCTAAACACAAGATAATAGTCATTTTTTTTCTCACCCCAGATCTGCTTCTGACATTGATTCTTCAGTGGGAAAAGAAAATGTACTAGAATTATTTTATTTATTTATTTATTTATTTATTTATTTATTTATTTATGAATTTATTTGCATTTTTGCTTGACTGCTTCCCTGCCTAAGCTAATTGACCGATTTCCAAATTTTCAAGAGTTAGATCAAAGGGGAAGAAGAAAGTAAATGAAAAGTAAATGTTTTCCTCGAACTCTGAAGCTGCTGAATGGCTTCTAGATATCTGAACCTGGCAGATAATTATAGGTTAACTCTTTGTCTCATGTTTATTTTTATCTTAGGTTTCTATAAATTGATCTGAGTCGATTTTTTTAAAAATTTAAATAGTTAATTGAGACTTCTGTTGTGTCTTTTTAAAATAAGGAATGTACCTATGGATTCTTCCATCAGAGATCTTTTCTCCTGATTCACAGGAATAAATTGATCCCAGAATGATTCTGGGGACACATGAGTACAAGTGAAACATTCCATTATTCATTGTTTTGTTAAACTTTGGATATACAGGCTACCCCAAAGCAGCTGGTTTTTTTTTTTAGCCATTGGTTAAGCAGTTTGTCAGCTCACATGCTGGAGTAACTCAATTTTTTATGCTTTCCTGTGTTAACACCCTCCCACAATAAAGCTGAGTTTTGAACTGTTTCTTATTTTAGACTAAAATACAGGAGAATTGATGATGTGCCAGGTCCTTGTTTAGACCTTAAGAGTTCTTGAATATTTTCACTCTCTCTTAGAATTCTAACACTACCATGGGAACAAACCTGGCTAGTTAACTGGGGGATAAAAGAGAATGGATAAAAATCAAGTTTTCTCTGCCAAGATCATCTTATAGCCAGCCTACAGGCAAGCAACCTACCCTTATGTAAGATTACACAACTAATATCAACAGAACTGCCTGTCCTAACCACAGTTAAGGGGTAAGACTACCAGAGGCCAAAGGAACCACATACGAACACAGTGACTTTGTGAGTGATAGTAAATACTCACTGATTTAAGTTACAGATTTTTGGAATCATTTTTTTATGCCAAAAAGACTGCTGTGTATAGTTCATTCCTTATTGTTTAGTTTGAAATAGTCAGGCCACCAGATATAAGAATCATGTTTAAAGTATGTGAGTAGTACAGTAGAAGTCCTTGTTTTTGAGGATAAAAGTGAATGTGCTTAAAATGGAAGACATCTTTAGGGTTATCTTCATAAAGATCCTTTCTCACCATGTACTCTGTCCCTTTTTAAATATCTTTAAAGTGAATGAGCCTGTAAAAACTCATAGGGTGTATTTGTACTAACATGCTTTATACAATCTGCCTGTATTTAGTTGTTTCAGATGCACTGTGATATTCGATAACTGTCTTCTTGTAGTCTTAGTGAACAGAGTTTGGCAATAAATGTTGTTTGGATAAGAATTATCCACATAAATATAAAAATCACAAAGAATAGTCACAGGAATGGTAATTGGAGGGAAGTCCAAAAGACAAGAGCTAGCAACCAGGATATCACTACATGGATGTAGTTAGAAGCTGTAAGAATCTTACAGCATAAGCTTCAAAGAAATAGCACCTTTTGTTCTTTTTTCTTCTGTTGACTTTTTCACTGTTTTTTAAAAATTACTTTAGGAAAAATATGAGAATTAATTTGGAGATGTAAATAAAGGAACAAAGATAAAATCTATCCCAACTTGTACCCTTGGGCACATAGGAGAAGTACATATAACAATAAGTCAGAAGAAGAAATGCAAGCATAAACAGATTAAATCATCCCACTTGAATAAATGCAAGGGAAATCATGGTCCAAGAATATAACTTATTTATAGATAAGACAAGGAGGAGTAAGAAAATTATTAGGGAAGAATTTCTACATTATGAAAATATTTAATCCCAGATAAAGACTTTTATAGTATCTGGATAACTTTGAGCTAGAGGGCAATTTGGAGTATGGTTTTGTGGTAGATACATGAGGCTGTAGAACAGTGATTAGAGATTATGGGATGACTTTGATTATTGTGGCAATGAAAATGAGGAGTACACTGGAATTAATTCACCACATAAAAAAAGTGATGGTTCAGTTTAATGTTATATTCATAAATATCTAGCTGAGTGAAAGGATTGCTAGGGACAGCCATTTTCTCCAGAAAACATAGACAGCATTCCTAATGTAGCATGATTTTGATTACAATTTCTATCAGAAGTGGTGACTGGGTGGCTAGTAATAAATGGACGTATTCTAGGTTAATAAATATGGGAGAACATAAAAGAAGAAAAACAATATTTTTTAAGTGGAGAATTATAAAATAGCATACAGTGTAGTTGTATCACATCCTTTTGACTCATGGGAACTAGGAAGTATTAGAAAAAAGAGAGAGAATAAGAGAGAAAGCTACTTAGAAAACTTAAATCTTAGACTCTCTTAGTTGGTAACTGATCTTGCTTTTATAATATTAGTGTGAGATGACACTTGGAAATTTTAAACTGAGATATTTTTTCTTCCTAGTTATTAAAAAAAATTCAAAGTTTTTCAATTATGGAGACAGTAACTCTTTGAAAAAGGGCTCATAATGTCTATAATAACTAAATAAAACAATATGCAAATAAATTCACAGAAATTTAATTCACAGAAATCAGTCTGATGTCCATAGAATTATATCTGTAATAATTAGACATTTGGGGAAGATATAGCTTGTTTTAAAATTCTTGTTGATCCAAAACTAGAAGACTAAAATACCTAGAAGTTAACTACCTGTTGAATAAAATAAAATATGTTTTATAAGGTCATTTTACCATCACTCAACAAATAATCAAAAGTGGGACAGAATAGAGAACCTAGAAATAAAACTCACACTCCTACAGCCAACTGATTTTTGACAAAGTCTACAAAATAAACAATGGATAAAGAACACCCTACTCAGTAAATAATGCTGGGAAAATTGGCTGGCCATGTGCAGAAGAATGAAACTGGATGCCCATCTCTCACCATATACAAAAATTAACTCAAAATGGATCAAAGACTAAAATGTATCACCTGAAACTATAAAAATCCTAGAAGAAAACCTAGGAACACTCTCCTGGATATTGGCCTTGGCAAAGAATTTATGACAAAGACCCCAAAAGTAATTGCAACAAAAACATAAATAGACCAATGAGACTTAATTAAATTAAACAGTTTCTGCACAGCAAAAGATGTAATCAACAGAGCGAACAGAAAACCTACTGAATGGGAGAAAACACTTGCAAATTACAGCTCATAAAAAGGGCTAAAAGCCACATTGTACAAGGAACACAAACAACTCAATATGAATAAAGCTAATAACCTCATCAAGAAATGAGCAAAAGACATGAATAGACACTTCTCAAAAGAAGACAAACAAGTGGTCAACAAACATGAAAAAATGCTCAACATCAGTAATCATTCGAGAAATGTAAATTAAAACCACAATGAGATATATTCACTCCAGTCAGAATGGCTATTATTAGAAAGTCAAAGAACAGGTTTTGGTATAATTGCAGAGAAAAGAAAACACTCATTTAATGTTGGTAGCATTGTGAACTAGTTCAACTGCTATGGAAAACAGTATGGAGATTTCTCAAAGAACTAAAAATGGAATTACCATTCAGCAATCTCATTACGAGGGATTTAGCCAAAGGAAAAGAAATCAATATATCAAAAAGACACCTGTACTCATATGGTTATTTCAGCACTACTCACAATAACAAAATCATGGTACCAACCTAAGTGCCTACCAACAATAGACTGGATAAAGAAAATATGGTATATATACACCAAGGAATGCTACATAACCATAAAAAAGAATAAAATCGTGTCCTTTGTAGCAAAATGGATGGAGCTGGCTATCATCATTTTAAGTGAATAGAAAACCAAACATCCCTCACAGGCAGAAGATAAATTGTCACAAAGATGGAACTAATAGACACAGGGGACACCAATAAGTGGAGAGGTAGGGAGGAGGGTTAAGATTCAGAAATTACCTACAGGATACAGTGTTCACTATCTGGGGAATGGGCCACCTGAGATCCAGTTCCCACCACTACATAACATGTCCATATAATGATCATGCATGTGTACCCTTTCAATCCAAAATAAAAATAGAAAAAATTTAACCCCTCCAAAAAACTATGAATATAATAATTAACAGAAAAATACCAATCAATGTTGTCTACGATATGAGTTGCAAATATTTTTCTAATTGCTTTGCATGTCTTTTGACTTTGTTTTTTATAATTTTTGCCTTTGAAAAAATTTTAATATAATGAAAATTATTTGTTCATAAAATTTAAGTTTATATTTACCTCAATATCTGTAAATTTTCATTTACTCTGGTGTTACTTAATTTTTAGAAACATAAACATCCAGCAGAATAATTATATTTCTAACAACTCTGGCTGTATTGCTAATTGCATTTGATATTGTTTCATTTAATTATCTGACATTTTACAGCTCATAACAATTTTGTGCTCATATTTGATTGTTACTTTTTTGTTTGCATGTGTTTGTTTCTATTAAATATATTTACCATTTTCTTTGGTTGTTTTTAGATATTTTATTATGAAATTAAATTTAGCATTCTTTTTTCAGTTTTCACTTATTTTTTCTAAGTATTCTAAATTATGCAGTTTTTTTAACTTTTAATATGCTGTTGATTTATAGTTTATAATTCTGGCTTATATTGTGGTAGCATTTTTTAATTATCATTTTATGAAAATAAGCACCTATATTCCTAAGAATGAAACAGCATCTACTCAGAAACCCGATACACATTTAAAATATAACAAGTTGCTAATATTTATTAAATATTTTATATGCAACAAAGTCTGTAGATTATGTATTAATTCAACTGTTCTTGATAGGAGCCCGATAAAAAAACTAATATATTCCCATGCTACAATTGTAACTAAAACACAGAGCAGGGAGACATTTTAAAATATAAGTTTATACTCTTCTTCTAAGGATGAATATTTCACAAGGAATAAAATTCAAAACAGACCCTCCTTGAATTTATACCACTTGTTCTCTGTTCTTGCCACAGGCACCATTTCTGCTTTATTTCTAGAAAACATCTTGTCCATTTTTTCCTCAGAATCTTTGCCTTTGTTCTCTCTGTGAGGGAAGCTCTCACCATATTTTTTATTTCTTTTATAGCTTCTTCTAGTTAGAAAGTTCATCTCATTTGTCCAATCATTATTGTCGCCATCATCACCATCATCATCCCCTCTGTCATTTAACATAGGCATTGTTGTATGATGTTTGATGGCTGAGTGACATATTTGAGTCCTAATTGCACAATTTAGTAACTATGTAATCTTAGTATGATAATTTACCTTGGTGTTTTTTATCTGCTTTTTTCACAAACTGTAGATAATAATTGAATCTAACTGATTGATGTGTTTTAAAAATTAAGTATAGTAAATAACTCAGAAAATCAGCTTGACGTGAAGAAAGCACTCAATTTTTGACAACATTTATGATTCTACTTCATATTCTTTATTATGAAAAGTGTCCTCTTCAACTTTTCTATATCTAGAAGAAAATTCTAGGAGTAGTAAGAATGCTAGAGATTTGAAGTCTATTTTCAATGATTTTAAAAAATATAATGTTTTATACAATGAAGCATAAAGATTTCTACTTTTATAATCTATTAGATTACATAAAACAAAGTTTGCGCATTATCTATGAATCTCAATGTTTTTAAAATAGGAGAGAATAGGATACACCACATTTTAATAATCTTAAATATATTAATATACATCTAATATTTTATGATTTTTTTACTATTTTAGAAACTAATGAAATAAAATTATAGCAGACTAAAAATACTCAGAAGGCACTTTGGCCTCTTTAACATTTAATATGCAGGCTGCAGAGTGGCTCCAGCTATAATTAATTGCTCCCACCAAACACCTTCTAAAGTAGGCTATAATATCTGATAGATAATAAATTACACTACACAAGAGAATATTTACATCTATAACTTCAGTCACTCCTTCAATTAATTCAAAGTTATACAAGTTTCTCTAGTGTGTACTTTTAAAGGAGGAGAAGTCTTCACCCTGGGTTTTAATATCTTCAAATTCTTTCTCCACATTACTCTCTCAGGAATTTTCAGATTAAAATTGTTTTTTCTATGTTGAAATCAATTTTATTATAGTTTTTAGAAACTCAATTATTTAAAAATATTTGCGTGTTTTACCTATAAAATCCTGTTCCATTTATGTTAAGTTATTAGTATTTTAAATTAAAGCAATTAATTATGCAAACAACTTATTTTTAATAATCTCATAAATAGATCAGCTAGTTTAAGTAGTGATTATATCAACTAATTAATTAGAAATCATTAAATAATTATAGCATAACTTGCATAAAATTTATAGATTACAAGATAAATTATAAAATAAAAATTTAATCTTAATTAATTCATAAGTTTAAAAATCATTTTTATTTGTGTTATAGAATCAAAAATAACAATAGTAAATTATTTAAAGCATTCAAAATATTCAAATATTAAACTCACATTTCTGTAAAACTTTGAAAACTAGAAATATTTTTAAATCATAGATGAAGGCATACATCTCATTTAACCATGACTATTGAATATTTATTATTTATAAATATGACATGAAGCTAATAAAGGTAAGACATGCAATGGAACAAAGAATGAATGCAAAAAGGTTTAAATTATAGACATGTATTCATATTTGAATTGAGTTTGTCTAACCACATGCCCTATAAAAATAAACATTATAGCAGATAGATTGAAGCTCAAAATTAGTAAAGTACATCTATAGCAATACAAATATTTCTATTGGGCAACAGATTACACCATTCTTTTTTAAAGCATATGTAATTAGAGACCTATTTTCACTTATTAAACTTAGATTATCATATATTTAGTAAAAACAAATTGTATACAAATATGCTTGCTACTGCACATAATAGAACAAAACAAAATGCTTCTTCACACTTGGAGAATTAAAAAATCTTGTACACTAATATGAAAAACACATGAATGAGTGTAATTTATAATAGAATATATCTTGAAAATAAGGTCTAGAAAATGGACAAGAATTAGAGGAATAGCAGAAAAAAATAGGAAACAGCAGCATCTGAGGAAATAAATGTCCTTAAGAAAGGGGTAGCTGCCTGTACTATAAAGGTCAAAAAAAGATAGGAGATCAAGATAATATATTGAATTTACCCGTTGAGTCCATTTTGAGATAGTAATTTTGTTAGACTGCCTAGTGATGGAAATTTGATACTTAGATTGCAGATTAAAAAGAGAGAAGTGACCTACTTTCCTGTGCTATTGGTCTATCTCTTCCTATCCTAATCAGAATGAATCCTTACCCAATACCCTAAACTGAACACCAAATAAAGTAAAAAAGAGAATATTAAGAGAATAATAACTCTTTCAACATTTTATAAACCAGTTTTTATGATAAGCATTTTTTTCTGAAAGAACTTGTGAAATCACTAAAGAAAAAAAGATACATTTGCAATTTACTCTTGTATGGCACATTCACCTAAGGAACAGGAATTTAATAATTACATAAATTGGTAGCACCTGTGAAAAAGGTTAAAAAGGATAGACCAATGCTTCTGTGAGAATTTCTTAAGATTGGTCCTGAACAGGACTGGAAAAAAAGACTTCTCTGAAAAAATGAAGTTATATTTCATTTAAGCTTTGGATAAAGTGTAGAGATTATGTGCACAAAGTGGATGAGAAGAACTGTGTCATTCACAGGCTACAACCCATTCAAAATCATAAAATGCAAAGGTGCACAGTCATTTGAAAACTAGGAGACAAAAAAGCAAAAAAGACTGATCACTGGAGCACAGCAATCATGATAGAGAGAGACACATGGAAGGTATTTGAAGATGTAGGTGAAAGTCAGATTTTGCAAGGTCTTATAGACCATGCTGGGAATTTAAGTATTTATTCTGAGAACAATGCAAATAAGTTATTGATAAGTTTGCTTTTCAAATGTAACTTTTACTGCAATGGGGGGAATGGATAAAAGTAGGAACTAGGATTGATAAGGTAAGAACTTTAGGTGTGGAAGATCCATAAGGACAATCCAATTTTTGTCTATGTAAGTTTTCTTGGTGATTATTTATGTCTTCCTTTTTATGTTCAAAAATGTCCAATTTGAATAATTTATTATAATATTCAATATATAAAGACCTTTGTGGTTGTCAAGGATTAGTAATTGAAGATGACATCAAGTAAGTGAATTAGAGATATATTTAAGGGTTGAATGTCAGGATTTGACAGCAATATAAAGTAGTGAGAAAGAAGGACAAGTCATGCTGATGTCTAGGATTCTAGATTTCATGACTGGTAGCTTATGGTTCCACTTACCAAGACCATTGAGAAATGATGGGGCTTTGGTGCTAGAGTGTTAAAAGTAGGAACAAGAGAGCCACTCAAGTTAAATTCTGTTTTAGACACATTGAATTTTAATTTTCTGTGAGACATCCTCTTAGAAATATCAAGCAGACAGATAAATGCTCCTAGCACTTCAATAACAAATCCTGAATTACACTTCTAAGTGATAATGAAGATGAAGCATGGTTGAAGACACTTTAGGAGGGTTGCTGGCTAAGAAAAGAGCTGAGAACTAGACGTAAAGCATAAAACACTGGGACAAAGAAAGGTGAGCTACTGAAGGATACCATAAGAAGAGAAAGTGAAGGAAAATAAGAGAATGAGGTATTCCACTATTTTATGGTAAGACTGTATCAAGAGGAAATACTAAAAAAAAGCATCTAATTTTTTTAATTGAATTTTTTTATTTTAAAGATGTGGGGTACAATTCAGGGCTAGGTATACAAATGTTCATTATGCATGTACCCTTATTGATGAAGTGTGCTCCCCCCTTCCCTGACAGATTCCCACTACTGCCAATCCCACACCCCCCAGCAAACATCTATTTTTTTTTAAAGATGTTACATGTAACTATCAGGATAAAGTCTAGGGAAGCCTTTGATATGTTTACATACAAATGAAATGTGTGTTATATAGGAAGGTAAATTTCATTAAGTAATTATACATTTAATCTTCATTAAATATCTCTTTCGTACAATCTTCTATCATTCCATATTATCTACTCCTTTACTACTTTTGTTATTTTCCCACTTAGTTCAGAATGTATTGTCCTGAATAGTGTTTTCAGCCTTTTCAATAACACTGCATAATACTTAACTGGGTTTGTTGTCAGGTTATTATTGCATTGCCAGTCTCCAACTGTAGGAAACCATGCTGACTGCTTTCCCTAAACTGCTGAATATTACATGAGACAGTCACAAAATTTTGCGAATACTATAGTCTATTCACCAAATATTTAATTTGTTATGCATTTGTTATGTGCCAGGCACTATGCTACACAATGAAAACCCTAAAATGTGAGCAGATGGAACTTTGTTCTAAGAGTGAGTGCATTAGCCTTAATATTTGTGAACTTGCTAGAGATGTCTTTTTTTGGAGAATAAAACATCTAACTCCTGATCTAACTAAAAATTGCATTGATGCTTGAGAAAAAGTACTCTATTAATAAAATGTGTGATTCACATAAGCTAAAATTTGACTGAAATTTTTATTTGTATTTTTTATTATTTACTGACATTTGAGACAGATTGCAAAATTACTCAATCAGAAATCAGCAATGTCAAACAAAAATTCAAAAATTGTACTATGTTTAAATAATAATTTATTTTAAAGATTAAAAATTAAAAGGTGTTACTAATTATTATAGATAAATAATGAAATAATAAGTAGTGTAGACACTCCTCCTCACTACCTGCAGCTGAATCCATACCCCATTCCCCAAGATCTTGATTAGGCCTGATACTCTTCCTAGGTGAGAATAATTCTTCAAAATATTTGTGTTCTCCACTTTAAAGAATTCAGAATTCAGTGTTCTTGCTGCATTGATCAGACTGGAGTGCAGTGGTATAATCATAGCTCAGTGAAGAAAGCTGACCTGCACTGTCATTTTCCTAAAATGAAAATTGATACATAAAAATAAGCCAAAGAGAATGATTCAGAGTGGACATGGCATGAGGACATGGCAGATTAGAGACTTTCAGCAAGCCTCAGCCATCCAAACATAGGAAAATAGTGTGGCATGATCATCGCGGTGAAAACATGTCAGATATTAGGGAGGAGAAGGCAGGCAAACAACCCCCATAGTGGTGCTTAGCAGAAATAAAGTGAGTTAAACTGGACTAAAAACTCCCCCCTGAGACACACCTTTCAATCAGAGATCTGCTTAACCTAGGCTACTGGAGAAAATCATGTGTCTCTCAGGTGGGGCCTGTGTCGAGGGAGGCTCAGAGCTGCCAGGGACAGCTCTAGCCAGGTTCAGGGTACCCCAAAGGTGGAGATGGCATTGGCGATTGGGAGGGAAGAAAGAGAGAAAGAGAGAGAAAGAAAGAGACTGGACTCCGGTCTAGTGCAGAAGCAATGTGTGTCATTGGGAATTACAACGGGTCTTTTATACACAAAGTCAGATGTGGGAGAGGTGTCCCCCACCCACCAGAAACCTTAATCCATGAAAACTTAATCAATGATTGCCTTTAAACCCTTTTCATATGATAATATTAAAATCCCATAACAAAGGATAACCTAATCCATGACTGACATATTCTATAAACCTTTTTCATCCTAAGCTGATTGATTTATGCCAAGTTAAACAATTCTATAGAAGCTTAAGTATTTACTTTACAAACGAAAGTGGCCCATCCCAGAATGTTTGGAATGTGGCCCAGTCCAAAGTTCATAGTGGGCTACCTGCAAGTAACCCAGCTGCATTCTTTCAACAAAATGGCTGTCTTCTAAAACTATATTCTACAATTTGCACCTTCAATAAATCCTAAGATCATGACCCAGAAGCCTGTGACCAATAATAAGGCTCTTAGATGTGACTCGAGTTTGAATTATAAGTTGTGTGAAAGTAAAAACTGCAGTTTGAGGAAGAGTGGGAGCAATGAGCTTCTAAAGTTAACTTGTGTTCATCCTGGTCTCAGAGTTTTTATGTTTTGAGCTCACAGGAGCTTAATCTGGTTAGTGCTGAGTAGAAAGGGGGAGAAAATGGGGTCAATAGCTCCCGAATGCATCCTAGTGGTCTCAGGGTCAACGGCCCTTCCTGATCCCGAACGCTCAGTGGGCCTCCGTGGCCAGCTCCCAACACAGAGCTACTGAGAGGGAATGACATTGAGTAAACACACAGGTGTTCTCCCAAATCCAGGTCCATTAAGAAAACACTTTTGACCGTGGACTGGTGTCTCAGCAACAGCAACCAGTGCAGGCATTTTGGTTTCTTCCCAGAGTAATGAGCCCTTGCTCTAGATGTAGGGGGAGAGGCTCCCACAGCTGGAGCTGGGAGGAGATTGTAGAGATGACCCCAGAGTCTGGAGCTAGATCTGTGCTCCTGTCAGTTGTAGGCTGGGGGTGGCAGAGAGCCCACCATAGCTGTGCTTCCTCTCTGGAACAGAGATGAGCAGCAGGGTCAGATCTGTGGCATGAAATTTGTCTCTGTGTGCCACCACTGGGCAGTTGTGGTGAGGTGCACCATTAACAATGAGGAGGACGAGAATAACAATCTCAAGGGCAGGAGTCTAGCAGAGGCCCCGTTCCTATGCTTCAGAGCCTGCAGGCTACAAAGAAGAGTTGCAGTAGCTGCGGGCTGTCATAGACAGTGAGTCCTACAGTCAATGTCAGTTTTACAACTCAGAACTGTTTGGTGAGCATCACTGCCAGGAGGCTCAAAAGAGAGTCCCTATTCCTACACATCTGGGAGAGCAGTCTAAATGGCAGGAGACCAGTAGGAGGATCCTCACTTCTCTGGCCTTGAATCAGCAGCCCGAGGGACAGGAGAGCTCCTGAGCCCTTGGTTTCTTTCAAGTCATGAGTCCTGAAGCCAGAGTCAGCTCTGTGGCCTGGAATTGGGCTGTGACCTGAAATTATTGAGTGGAGACACAGATTTTCCTTCCAATCTGTTAGGGAATTGTGCGCTTCAGTACCAAGGAGCATGTGACCCTCCATTTCTACAAACCCAGATTGGTAGTCTAAGCCACCTCACCCGCCCTGTGCAGTGATTCTTCAGCAACAAGGACAATCTGCACTCCACGCCCAGGCACTTCTCAGGTAACTAGAACCTCTGCTCTCATGGAACACCAGCCTAAGCCACCCCATCCCTCATGTGCAGTGAATTGGTGCTGAATGACCACCTTTGCCCTACATCCAGGCACATCTCCAGACTTTCGGTGCATGCTCTCAAATGGATCAAAAGTCTAAACTCCCCACCCATTCTTTGTGGAGATTTTGCTAAGGAGAAGGGCTTTCACTGATCCACACCCAGACATCTTCCCAGACAATCAGAGCACTTGCCCCCTTCTGCTACTCTCAAGGACATACTTTTAGGTGATAGATTCACCAATTTACCTGGATTAGTGACCTGAGCTGTTCCTTATTCTCCAAGCAGAGACTCTGGTGAAATAGTACCCTCTGCGCTCTACATATTGATATATTCCCAGGCTCCCAGTGCACGGTCCCTTGAAGTAGAACCTGACCCTCCACCCCCTTTCCACACAAAGAACCTGCTGGTACTGTGGTACTCAAGCTCCCCATACCCAGGCTTAAACACAGATATTTGCTATAGGTGAAGTCACAGCCTAGGAATCTGAACCATGCCCCCTTCCTGTACAAAGACTCTACTGAGGTGTGACCTTCTCTTCCCCTATCCCAGGCATTTCACCAAGCCAGTCCCACTCAAGTTTTCCTGAGATAGGAGCCTGAGTGGCAACCCCATGCCTTGCAAGGAACTTGTTACAACAGTAGATTATCTCCTCCTCGCTGGGGTATACTCCCAGGCACCTAATATACCCTATCCCCTGAAGTAGGAGCCTGAGTTGCTTCTCCCCCAAGGGACAGAATTCTTGGTACTGTGGTGCTCTCTCTGCTCAGTTCCCAGACATATCTTCAGTCACCTGGAACTTCCACTCTTCTAGATGAAAAGTTTGGGTCACACTCCCCTTCCTGATCAGACAACTTGAGGCAGCAGAGGTCCCCTGATACAATGCCAAGGCACAACTTTGGGCACTTGGAGGCCTCACACCAGACCCTGCCCCAGAGAAGGTGCCTGTGCATGCCATTGGTGGACCTGTAAGTCAGCTTGCCTAATTTGGTCTCAACCATCTTGGTTCTCCACTTCCCAGGTCTGAACTGGGGGCTCAGACAACTGTGCACTCCACAGACCAGCTAACTGCTAAGACAACAGAGAGTTTTTCTGGTAAATAAATACCAAGTGAATGCTCACCCACACTAGAAGTAGCCAGCTCTTGCCCTTAGGTGCTATCTGCTGGCTTAGAAGCTGAATAATATAACACAACAGGTACTTTGCTGACACAAACACACACCACCACAGAACAAAATATGCTTCCTGAGACCCCGGCTACCCCAGTCCACAAGAGGCAGTGAGCCAGCCCACATACCCACTACATCACTATTAGAAACAACACTTGAGAATGTCTACATATACAAGCTATCTATATCAAAGGAACTCATACAGATTGGTCATCATAGTTTATTCAGATGAGAAATAACTACAGAAACAACTCTGAAAGTATTAAAAAATAAGGGAGTGTTACCCCTCCAAAGGGCCACATCAATTCTTCAACAATGAATCCTAACTAAAATGAATTTCCTGAAATGTCAGATAAAGAATTCAAAGTGTTGATTATAAAGAAGCTCAATGACATGCAAGAGAAAACTGATAACCAACACGAATAAATTAGCAGAACAATTCAGGAGGTGAAAGGAGAGATTGACAATATTAAAAATAAAACCAAAAAACTCAAGGATGGAGATACAAAGCAAAGTACAAAACTTTAGGGGTAGGATTGACCAAGTGGAAGAAAAAAATCTCAGAGCTGAAAGACATGTTATTTTACCTAGTCAGACAGAAATAAACAAAAAAGAATAAAAAGGATAAGCAAGGACTACAAGAAATATGGGATTATATTAAGTGATTAACCCTGTGAATCATAGATATTCCAGAGGAATAAATTAGTAAAAAGTATAGAAAACATATCTGAAGAAATAATTCAAGAAACTTTTCTGAGCTTGAGAGAGACCTTCAGATACATTCAGATACAAAAAGCTACGTTCAGATACAAAAAACTCAGATTTTCTGCAAGATATATCACAAGCAGAACCTCACCATGCATATAACTGACAGATTTTCTCCTAAGTCAACATGAAGGAAAAGATTCTAAAAACAACAAGAATAAAGCACTGAATCACTTATAAAGTAAAGAACACTAGACTAAAAGCAAAATTTTTAGCACAACCCTTACAAGTCAGAAAATAATGGGGTCCTATTTTTAACTTTTTTAAAAGAAAAAAAATGCCAACCAAAAATTTTATGTCCAGTCTAACTAAGCTAAATAAATGAAGGAGAAATAAAGTCCTTCCCTGAGAAACACACTTAAAGAAATTTGTTGTAACTAAACCAGTTCACGAGACGCTCAAAGGAGTCCTCAACAAGGAAATGAAACCATTATTTTTGCTGTCATAAAAGATCACATAAGTAGAAAGCTCACTGTGCAAGTAAAGTAACTGCACATTTAAAATCCCAAGGAAAATAGCTTACAACACTATAGCAGAAGCAAATCTCACATATCAATATTAACCCTAAATGTAAATGACCAACTTCTTTTCTTTTCTTTTTAATTATTTTTTTTAAAGATGTGGGGTACAATTCAGGGTTAGGTACAAATGTTCATTATGCAAGTACCCCTGTTGATGAGGCATGCCCTCCCCTCATCTGGAAGATTCCCACTACTACTAACCTTTTTCTTATAGTATCATGATAATTGTTCAAGGTCCACTTATGAGTGAGAACATGTGATACTCAGTTCTTTGTTTCTGTGATAAACCATTCAGTATTATAGACCTAAATGATCCATTTAAAAGTTACAGAGTGGCAAACTGGATTAAAAGAAACAAGACCTAGTCATCTTCTACAAACAAGAGACTCACTTAGTGCCCAAAGACAACAACAGGCTCAAAGTAAATGGGTGAAAAAAGGTATCTTACATGAACAGAAACAAAAATGAGCAGGAGTAGTCATCCTCATATCAAAGGATAAAGCATCAAAAATTTTTTTAAAAGATAAAAATATCACTATAATTGATAAAAGATGCAATTAAACAAGGTAATTTAGCTATCTTAAACATACATGTGCTGAACATGCACCCAAATTCATGAAACAAGCACAACTTAACCTGAGATAACATATTGATAGCAATACAGTAATACTGGGGGACTTCAATACCCCACTGACATTACCAGACAGATCATAAAAGCAAAAAATCAACCAAGAAACACTGAACTTAAACTGGACTATAGACCAAATGGTCCTAACAGACATCTATAAAACATTCCACCTAACAATTGCAGATAGAAATTTTTCTGATCTCCACATGGAACGTTCTCCAAAATAGACTATATACTTGATCCTAAAGCAAGTCTCAATAAATTTAAAAACACCAAAATTATACCAAGCATCTTCTCAAACCACAGTGGAAAAAATTAGATATCTACACTAGAGGAGCTCCCAAAACTTCACCACAAATGGAAACTGAACAACTCACTCTTGAATGACCCTTGGGCAAAAAATAAAATTAAGGCAGGAATTAAAAAAAAAAATTAAAGTAATTGAAAAGTGACACAACATACAAAACTTCTGAGACACAGCAAAAGTAGTGCTGAGAGAAAAGTTTATATCATTAAATGCCTACATTGAAAAGATAGATAAAAAATCAACAACCTCTATGAAAAACAGTTTGGGGATTTCTCAAAAAACTGAGAACTGAATTATTGCTTGACCCAGCAATCCCACTACTAGGAATCTACCCCCCCAAAATAAATTATTATATAAAAAGATACGTGTACTCATATGTTTAGTGAGTAAATATTCACAATAACAAAATCATGGAACCACTAAAAGTAGACTGGATACAAAGTGGTATATATACACACCATAGAATACTACACAGTCATAAAAAAAGAATGAAATCATGTCCTTTGCAGTAGCATGAATGGGCTGGAGATTATCATTCTAAATGACTGACTTAGAAACAGAAAAACAATCACTGCATGTTTCTACTTGTAGGCAGAAGCTAAATGACCACAAAAATAGAAATAATAGACACTGGAGACGCTAATAATAGGGACAGTAGGGAGAGGAGTTAGAGTTCAGAAATACCTAAAAGGTACAATATTCACTATCTGGAGAGTGGATCACCTGACACCCAATCCCCAGTACTACACAATTTGTCCATGTAGCAAACATTTATATGTATCCCCAAATCTAAATAAAAATGGAAAAAAAGAATAAATATTATAAAAAGAGTTGGTAAAAAAGTGAGTATTTTGAGATAAACATGGAATAATGCAGTTTCATTATATTTTATCTTTCACCCAATGCTAATAAACTTAAGCAAAAAAAAAAACCTCAAAAAACAAATTTAAAAAAGTAAACTGAATTTTTATACAAAAAAGACAGTCGTATTTTTATACACCAATAACAAATAGGAAGAAGACCAAACAAAAAGTAAAATCCCATTCGTAACAGTCACAAAAAAATGAAATACCTTGGCATCTTCCTAACCAGAGAAATGAAAGACCCTTACAGTGATAACTACAAAACACCACTCAAATAAATCAAAGAAGACACAAACAAATGGAATAATATTCCATGCCGATGGATTGGAAGAATCAAAATTTCTAAGAAGTTCATCCTGTCCAAGGCAATGTACAACTTCAACACAATGCCAATTGAATTATCATCATCATCCTTCACAGACATAGAGACAACAATACAGAATTTCATATAGAAACAAAAACTACCATGAATACCCAAAACAACACTCAGCAAAAGAAACAAAGTGGGAGGTATCATGTTCCCAGACTTTAAACTTTATTATAAGGCTACAATAATCAAAACAGCCTGGTATTGGTACAAGAACAGGCATATAGACCAATGGAACAGAATAGAGATTCTGGAGGCAAAAACCTCAATTTCTCAACCATCTCATCTTTGACAAAGCCTCCAATACCAGCCACTGGGGAGATGAGAACCTACTCAGTAAATGGTGCTGGGAAAACTAGATGACCACATGCAAAAGAATGAAACAGAAGCCCTACCTATCATCATACACAAAAATCAACTCTGAATGGATCAAAAGCCTAAATGTAAAACCTCAAACTACAAGACTCAGAAAATTCAGGAGACACCCCTATGGAAATTGGAATAGGCAACCAATTTCTTGTCAAAACCCCAGATGTCCATACCATAGAGATAAAATAGACAAGTAGGACCTCATCAAACTGAAAAGTGTCTCAAAGCAAAAGAAACCATCAAGAAAGTTGGGAGACAACCCACAAAATGGGAAAAAATATTTACCAATTTTATATCTGACAAAGACCTAACATCCAGAATTTACAAGGCACTCAAATGTGTGAAAGAAAAAAAAACAAAAAACAAAAAAAAGCCCCTTCAAAAAGTGGGCAAAAGACATGAACAGACACTTCTCTCAAAAGAAGATATATGAATGACTAATAGACACATTTAAAAATGCTCAGCCTCACTAATCATCAGAGAAATGCAAATCAAAACCACATTGAGATATCACCTAACTCCAGTAAGAATGACTATTATTAATAATAAAAAAAAACCAACAGATTGTGGTAGCGTACACTTTTAATTTCAGCTACTTAGAAGGCTGAGCATGCCACTGCATTCCAGCCAGGGTGACACAGTGAGACTCCAACTCAAAAAACAAAAAACAAAAACAAACAGATGCTGGTGAGGTTATGGTAAAAAGGAAGCGCTTCTACACTGTTGGTGGGAGTGCAAACTAATTTAACCTCTATGGAAAACAGTGTGGCAATTTCTAAAACAAGTAGAAATTGACCTTTCATATGACACAGGAACTCAAATCATTCTACAAAATAATTCTACAAAAAAGATACCTGAGTATGCATGGTTATTGCAGTACTATTCACAATAGCAGAAAAATGGAATCAACTGTGCTGCCCATTGAAACTGGACTGGATAAAAACAATGTGGTACATATACACAATGGAATATTATACAGACATAAAGGACAAAATTATGAACTTTACAGCAATTTGGATGAATTTGGAGTCTTTCATACTCTGTGATTTGTCACAGAAACAAAGAACTGAGTACTACATGTTCTCACTCATAAGTGGACCCTGAGTACCTATCATGACACTACAAAATAGGGATTGATAGTAGTGGAACACTGCCAAAGGAGGAGGTTGCCTTATCCTAATCCAGGCGAGGTGAATTCCCATGGGAGGCCCAAAACTTTACCTGTACCTAAATCACTTATGTATGCAATCCTAACTGGTATCCCACAACTTTAAAATAAAATTAAATTAATTTTAAAAAAAAGGAAAACTTTCAAAGCACTTTTACAAAACAAGAAATTTTACTTATACTTATTAAACTGCATACTAAAAAAAACTCTAGAAAATTTTGCTGTAAATAATGAAACAAAAATCCAAATAAAATAGCATACAGAAATTTATTATACATTAAGAAAAATTATTATGATCAAATGAATTGAATTCTAAGAATACAAAAGTGTTTGATTAGCATATATTATATTAATATAATTCAAATATTTACAGATCTTAAGAAAAAATTACATATAAACTATCTTCAGAAATCGTGATATAACATTTAATATAAATGAATCAACTTTTATAAAGAATGAACTGATGAATATTTTCTTAACATTACACAATATGTATGATTTAGTATGACAACCAGCATATTATTCAATGGAGAATCACAAAGTGATTTCTACAAAGGTCAGAAATAAAAAATGGCCACTATTTCATTACAAGTTAACATTATGTTGGAGAAATCAAACATTGTAATTCAACAAAAGCAAGCAAATTATGATGTAAGAATTATGAAAAGAAATACAATAAATCTATATATGAACAAGTTCTGTTGTAAGAGTGCATTTGCAAATTTAATTTTTCTGTAAGTCAAACAAAGTTAGCCTAGGTGTACAACTAACACAATTGGCAAAATACAGTACCAGCCTACATTACTGCTGCTTTTATGTTTGTGTCTAGGCATCCTGGGCTTTAAATAAAGATACTGTACTACTTTACTCTATACAGCACTCTGCAATAAACTACATAAAAGCCCAACCACTTGTAGAGGACACACACATGTGATTGTACACCAGATTTGAACTAACTTATGTGATTGAAAATGTGGATGCACAATTGCATCTTTGAAAGTTTGCTACTTGAAGGTTCATATGTAGAGGACTTACTGCAGAATAATCTCGAATAATAAATAGCATTATAAAAATTATATTGATGAACTAATAAAAAAGGCCAAAAATTTGCAAAAAATGTGCACAAGACATGAAAAGACTATACAGAAAAATGTAAAAATCACACTCAAAATATGAACAGATTTTATTGTACCCTTAACAATAAGAAAAGTACATACTTAAAATGCGCTATCTCAACATTACTTTCCTATTATAGTGTACTCAAAATTTTAAAGTGACAGCGTACACTCTTGGCAAAGTCTTTGTTTAAACTAGCTCATCCACACATTGCTTATGGGATTGATAAATGATAAGCCTATGAAAGAGTATTTGCCAGGATTTAACAAAATTATATGTGCATATATGCTTTAACACAGCTACTCCAATTCGAGCACATATAGTAACATAAATATAAACAAAATACTAATAAAATAATTTGACCCACCTTTTATCTTTTTTATCATTAAAAAAGTCAATGTGCAAAAGAGTATTATACATGACATTGCAGTTAAAACAAAATAATACATTTCTAGTTTCAAAATGGTGGCAGAGAACCCATCTGGCTCCACTCCCCTCCCATAGAAACCAGAAGCAAATATGCAAATCTATACAGCTTCAATATACGTAATTGTGTCACCAAAAAAAAAATCACTGAAACTATGAAATGGAGTTGTCTAAAAAAAATGGTTTAAAAAGACTTATAGAAAAGCCAAATAATCTTTAAAATTAATTCATCCAAATTCCACCAATCACAACCTTGGTTATTTAAGCTCCCATTGTATTTGCATTATACACTTATTTTTAGACTTTACACTGTCTTTCATGTAATAATGAATATTACTGCCCCTTATTGTATAATTAACTGAGACAATACTTAACATTGATGATATCACGCTTACCATGTATATTTTTAGAAAAAAATATTGGATTTTTTTTCTTATTTTTTCTGAGTATTTATCACAAATACACTTTCTTAAGAAGGTGATACTCAATGATAATTATGTGAATATTTTGTGAAGACACACATCAATGTTTGTGATTTTTCTGATACAAAACCTGTTAGAGCTTTAAATAAAACAACATTTTTTATGACCTGCTGTCTACTCCCTGAAGCAACATAAAAGGATGTAAGGAACACACTATAATGGGTCTTTTATGATTATTCTTCCGATTATACAGTGAATGCTTAGCATTTTTCCAAAGAGAATGCTTGCAGTTAGAATCTTGATGAGTTAAATATCTTTTATTACCATGAGCACTTACATATTTTCCTTTATGTGCAACTTCAAGGTAACCAAATTACTGAAGTTATATTTATGGGGAAGAAAGTAAAAAAAAAAAAAAGTAAACATATTGTGTGTAGAGGAGATAAATAATAAGTTTCACATAGCTGCTGTTTCACAGTTTTGGAAAAGTTACTCCATGCCAAGGTCACTGTGTATGAAATTATTGGCATCTTTACTGAAACCCAGCACTTCTTGCACAGAAAGGCAGTAAATCCATCTAGGAGAGTGATTGGGAAGCTAAAGCAGGGATACAACATCTGTCAAGTAGTTTATGCATCTGGCCCACAGAAGATGTTCTTTATTTAAAAAAAAAAAAAAACAGTTTTACCAGACTGTATTGGAAATAAAGACAGGTCCTTGCAACATATCTTTAAATAGATGGCAAAATATTGAAGGTAAAGTTGTACTTATATCTTTATATTCAACTACATACTAAAATATATTTAAAAGAAAACTTCATCATTAACTGAACAAAACTCTACCCACAAATTAATTGTTGATTAATGCTGAACCAAAACAACCTCAGAAGTGAGTCTATATTTTAGATTTGACGCTATAAGTAATTCTGACTTATGCCCAGGAAAATATTGAAAGGGCATTTTATCAAATAATATGATATAATCCTCCTCAAAAGACAGTAAGATACAAGCAATAATAAATTTGTAGGACTCACAAAAATAGAAAACAAAATGATGGGAAAATAAGCCAGTACTTCATAGGGAAATTGGGAAAGAATAACAATAAGTACAATATTCAGTTTTAAAAATCAATCTAATGAGTACAAAGTGGTGGGTGGGGGAGAGACTTTACAAATCAGGGGGAATAAATTATGAGCAAGAAGTCTGATTGACTTCAAATTTAATATGTGATATTCATTTGTACTTAAATATTTTTTTAAAATATATTAAGGAATAAGAGAGAAAGGAAATTCACTGTTCAGTGATGGTAATATATTGTACTTAGTACTTCTTAAGGGAAGAATTGACCAACTATTGGATATCTAGCAAAGTGTTAAATGTCTACAGCTATGGAATATAGGGAAGCACTAAGGTTACAATGGCTAGTGACAACATAATGATGCATCGTTTCCATCTTCAGTATGTGACAGGCTTTAAATCATACATTCCAAGAGATGACACAGAAAGTCTCCTCTATTTGTCTCATTTTAGAAGCATGGATCTAGCCTTGGGAGATAGGTGACAATTTAGCAAAAGCAGAAGACAGAATTATAAGAAGAAAGGTTTGCGGACATGTGGGAAAAGATTTTAAGAATGCCGTGTTCATCCATGATGGTGAAAGTTATTGAGAGTTTTGGAAACTTTCACAAAATAATTAAATTATTTTCAAAGGAGACATCACAACTTTCAAGAGAGAACAAAAGCAAGTCAGACTTTGGGGATATTAATGATATATATGATTTTAAAGTAAATTGCATAAATATTGAGAATAATTTGTTTTTTGAAGTTGAACAGCAATAAAAAACACAATTTAAAATTGTAACATAAGAAGTAGCAAAAATACTTATTTTAAGATAATATGTAATTTTGAAAAACAATTTAAAATTATAACTTATAATGAGTAACACAAATACTGATTTTAAGATAATACATAACTTTGAAAAACAATTTAAAATTATAACTTATAAGTAGCAATAATACTTATTTTTCCAAATAACATATAACTTTGAAAAATAATCATAGTAAATTATATATGTAAATATTAATCATATTTAAAATAAATAGATGTAAAAAATTTTATGGATTTTATACTGTATATTATATATAAATAGATATTACATATACATATATTTAACCTGCTTTGAGATTCATTGATATTGAATCTATAAATGTACACTTTTTCTTGATTTAGGTTGTTTCAACTACTATGTCCTGTAACTTTTTTTCTTTTATTTTTATTTTAAAGATGTGGTGTACAATTCAGGGTTAGGTATACAAATGGTCATTGTACAGGTAGAGTTTGGGTTTCACTTTAGTTTTCTCCACTGTCTCTGAGACTCCAATAACATTAGGGTTAAATCTTTACACACACACACACACACACACACACACACACACACACACACACACACACACACACTTGAACTTATTTTGTATGTAATGTACTATACTATTTATATAATATGCTAAACTACTTATAGTGTCAAGTCTTAGAAACAGACTCATTTCTGAGGTTGCTTTAGCTCAGCATTAGTCAACAATTTGTGAGTAGAGTTTTGTTCAGTTAATAATGAAACTTTCTTTTAAAAATATTTTAGTATGTAGTTGAATATAAAGATATTATATGCATGTTTTAACCGGGCTCGGTGGCTCAGCCTGTAATCCCACGCCTTTGGGAGGCTGAGGTGAGTGGATTGCCTGAGCCCACAGGTTCAAGACTTGCCTGGGCAGCGAGACCTCATCTCTACAATAAATCAAAAATCAACCGGGCGTGGTAGTGCATGCCTGTAATTCCGGCTACTTGGAAGGCTGAGGCGGAAGGATGGCCGGAGCCCAGCAGGCGAGGCTGCGGTGGCCGGGAGCGGCCACTGCACTCCAGTCTGGGCGACAGAGTGAGACTCCAACTCAAAAAAAAAAAAGAAAAAAAGATATTATATACATGTTTTGTGTATCTATATACAAGAATGCTTATATAATATGCATCTATATGTGCACATATTAAAGTATTTGATGTATTTATATTAATATACATATATTAGCCGGGCTCAGTGGCTCAGCCTGTAATCCCGTGCCTTTGGGAGGCTGAGGTGAGTGGATTGCCTGAGCCCGCGGGTTCGAGACCTGCCTGGGCTGCGAGACCTCATCTCTACAATGAAAATCAAAAAACCAGCTGGGCGTGGTAGCGCATGCCTGTACTTCCGGCTACTCGGAAGGCTGGGGCGGAAGGATCGCGGAGCCCAGCAGGTCGAGGCTGCGGTGGCCGGGAGTGGCCACTGCACTCCAGTCTGGGTGACAGAGTGAGACTCCAACTCAAAATATATATATATTAATTTATTTGCACAGATAATCTATCCATATGTATGTGTATGTGTGTGTATATATATACATATACACTATAGATGTAAGCCATTTAAAAATATGTCTAAAGGTAGTATGCCAAGAGTAGTATGACATGTCATCTATCAGTATTAAAAATTAGAATGTTTGTGAATTTTCTTCAGACACCATCAGGTCAAAAGACATCAAAAGTTTTAAAAGGAAATAATTATCACCTCAGAATTCCAAATACAGAGTCCTGTGTCAGAAATGAAGGTTAAACAGTGGTGTTTACAAATGTAAGAAATCTATTGCCAGTGGAACTTTTATATATATATATACTGTCTTATAGGCTAAAGAAAATCTCCAAAAGGCACTTGAAACTTCAGTAATTAAAAAAAACAATGTCAACAGAAATAGTATTTGGACAATATATATTTGAGTAAATAAAAATTACTGTTGTTACTGGGATTCTGTATCTGTTACCAGAGTTCTGTTCTGAGTTTTTGATTTTGCTGCAGAAAAGAATTTCAGAGCAAGTCAAAAGAAGTAAAGTAAGTTGCAAGTTTATTAAAGTGAAAGCAGCAGAATAAAACAAACTTTAGGGCAAAGTACAGACAAGAAAAGGAGATCAGCGGTATACAAATAGGAAAAGAGGAAGTCAAGTTGTCCCTCTTTGCAGATAACATGATTCTATACCTCGAAAACCCAAGAGAATCTGTCAAAAACCTCCTTGCACAGTTAAAGGACTTTGGCAAAGTCTCAGGGTGTAAAATCAATGTGAAAAAGACAGTCACATTTCTATACACTGACAACAAACACAGAGAAACCCACATAAAAAGCACAATCCCATTCACATTAGCCAGAAAAAAACCAAATACCTTGGTATCTTCTTAACCGAGACATGAAAGAAAGACCTTTACAATGAAAACTACAAAACACTGCTTAAAGAAAACAAAGATGACACAAAGAAATGGAAAAATATTCCATGCTCATGGAATGGAAGAACCAACATTGTAAAGATGTTCATCCTACCCAAGGCAATAGGCAATCTACAGATTTAACGCAATACCCACTAAATTGCCAGCAGCATTCTTCACAGACCTGGAAGCGACAATTCAGGAATTAATATGTAAGCATAAACTACTATGAATCACCAAAACAATTCTCAGCAAAAACAAAAAACAACAAAACAAAGCAGGAGGTAACACACTACCAGACTTTAAACTCTATTATAAAGTTACAATAGTAAAAACAGCCTGGTATTGGTACAAAAACAGGCATATAGACCAATGGAACAGAACTGAGATTTCAGAAGCAAAACCTCAATTTCTCAACCAACTCATCTTTGACAAATCCTCCACCACCAACCACTGGTGAGAGGAGAGCCTATTCAGTAAATGTTGCTGAGAAAACTGGCTGACCACATGCAGATTAAAATAAGATCCCTACCTATCACCACACACAAAAATCAACTCTAAATAGATCAAGTACCTAAATGTAAAACCTCAAACTATAAGAACCTTAGAAGATGCAGGGAATACCCTTATGGAAATTGGAACTGGCAACCATTCCTGATCAAAACCCCAAGTGCCCATGCCATAAGACATAAGATAAACAATTGGGACCTCATCAAACTGACAATCTTCTGCAAAGCCAAAGAAACCATCAAAAGAGCAGAGGGACAACCCATAGACTGGGAACAAATATTTGTCTGCTGTGTGTCTGACGAAGACTAACTAACATCTAGGGTCTACAAGGAACTCAAACATGCTGAAAAGAAGAAAAAAAAACCACCCCATTACAAAGTGGGCAAAAGATATGAATAGACAGTTCTCAAAAGAAGTCGTACAAGCGGTCAATAGATACATTAGAAAGTGCTCCATCACACTAGTCATCAAAGAAATGCAAATTAAAACTACACTGAGATACCACCTAACTCCAGTCAGGATGTCTATCACCAATAACTCAAAAACAACTGATGCTGGAGAGGAACAGGGAACACTTCTACACTGTTGGTGGGAATGTAAACTAGTATAGTCTCTGTAGAAAACAGTGTGGCAATTCCTAAATGATCTAAAAATTGACCTTTCATACAACCCTGCCATCCCCCTTCTGAGAATATACCTGGAAGAACTCAAATCACTCTATAAAAAAGATACCTGCACACGTATGTTTATTGCAGCATTGTTCACAGTCACAAGAACATGGAACCAACCGTGCTGCCCATCAAAAGAGGACTGGATAAAAAAATGTGGTACATATACACAATGGAATTTTATGCAGCCATAATGAAGAATAAAATCACGAACTTCACAGCAACCTGGATGAATTTATAGTCTATAATACTGAGTGATCTTTCACAGATACAAAACTGAGATCACATGTTCTCACTCAGAAGTGGTCCTTGAACAATTATTGTAATACTATAAGAGAATGATTGGCAGTAGTGGGAAACTGCCAGGAGCGGGGCAGGTAAGTAGGATTGACAGAGTGGAATCAGCCTGGGGAAGGGGGGCACACCTCATTAATAAGGGTACCTACATTTTGAACATTTGTATACCTAACCCTGAATTGTACTCCACATCTTTAAAATAAAAATAAATAAATAAACTAACAAATTTTATCCAGAAGAAATGTATAATTTGACTTATACTTTAGTATAATGTAAACTTTTTAAAAGTTTTAAAAGTGAAATAAAGAAAAATTTTAGGCTCAAATGATTTCACTGGCAAATTACAGCACACAATTAATGAACAAATAACACCATGTCTCCATTTTCCAGTTAGAGTACTGCTTAATGTTTAACCAAACATATATATTACGTTTAAAAAATTCAGAACAATAATGCTTATAAATATATGAAAAAAATTATCAATACTAATACAAGCAACTTGACTCAGCAATGCATAAATATAATAAATCACGAGCAAGTGATCATGTGAATGCAAGACTGAATATTTTAAAATCAACAAATATAATTTACCATGTGAGCAAATTGAAGAAAAGACACTATAGGATTGTCTCAATGGATACAGAAAAAAAAATTTTCCTTAATTTCAGCATCCATGATAAAAAATAATTCTGCAAATAACATTAGAGAAAACGTTCCTTAATAAGATAATAGCCATCTGTAATAAATCTATTCCTAACACTATACTTACTACTGAACAACTGAACATCAAGAATATCTGCAACCACCAATTATGTTTAACAGTATTATATTAGAGGCCTTATTCAATGCAAGAATGCAGCAAACTTCAAAAAATATATTGATTAAAAAGGAAGAAATAATACCTCCTGCATTCACATATGACATTGTTATCTACATAGAATATTGCAAATAAGGCTATTAAATTAATAAGTGCTTTTAGCAAGTTTTCAGAATACAAAGTCAATGCAGAAAAATAATTTTATCTCTCTATACTAACAACAAAACACTTAAAATTGAAATATAAGAAAGAGTTATTACATTCTACAGCATAATAAATGAAATGTTTACATGCATAGCTAAAAAAAAATACATCTCTTCACATATTTATGTATTATTTTATTTCTTTCACCAATATTATGTTTTTAGCATAAGATCATGAATACATTTTGGGTCATGGCCACACTCTCCAATGGATCCTTTCTATCCTCTATATACCTGATTTCTTAGTTCTCTCCTCTTGATATTGATCACCAGCTTATTTCAATCATTCACCCCCATAATTAGCATCCTAGGTAATTATTACCCAGATCTTCAGTAATTCTAATATCTCAAGTGAAAATATTTTACATTTTCTCCATGATTGTCTTTTTTGGATGATGACCACCAATGATATTCCATTTTCAAAGGTATTTAACTTGCAGGGATCATCAATCAATGATTCTCCTCTCCATTGCTTATGTCTTCTCTCCACCACTCAGTTTCACACATAATCTTTCCTTTTCCTCCTTATCCTTTTCCTCCTTTATATTTACCAATATAGCTGTTTCTAAAACTTGTGTCATTCTCTTGATTGGTCACACTATTTGGGCTAAAATTCTAACACTATTAAATCTGAATGTCTCAGTGAATGGCTTTACTCATGGACTTAACCATGGCTGGAGAAATCCATGGTATTTAACTGTCACACACTCTTCACAAGTCTATTCAATAATCAGTAACTTTTTATCCACATGCAACTTTTTGGCATCTAACATATGTAATTGTTGGGATAATTGAGATGAATTCTCTTCTAATGTGAGAAATTCTTTAATTAAGCAACTTTTCATTATCCATCTCTATTAGACATCTTACTTTCCACATAGCAAAGTCACCGACAATATTTGCTAAGTGAAAAAAATATGAGTGAATGAATGCCTGTACATATGACAATAGAACACAAACTTTAAAATACTTCAGAGTTACTTGATTAATTGTTAAAAGACATATAGCTGGGCCCAAATCCTAGAATTTCTAATTCAGTAGTTCTGAAACTGGGTATTAAGAATTTGCATTTCAAACCAGGCTCTATGGCTCAGCCTGTAATCCCACGCCTTGGGAGGCTGAGGTGAGTGGATTGCCTGAGGCCGTGGGTTTGAGACCCGCCTGGGCAACTTGGCGAGACCTCATCTCTACAATAAATAAAAAAAATTAGCTGGGCATGGTAGCGAGCGCCTGCAGTTCCAGCTATTTGGAAGACTGAGGCAGAAGGATTACCAGAGCCAAGCAGGTTAAGGCTGAGGTGACTGGGAGCGGCCACTGCACTCCAGTCTGGGCAACAGAGTGAGACTCCAACTCAAAAAAAATAAAATAAAATATGACACGTGAAAAAATATAATTTATATATTACTTAAAACATTTACATTTTGCTGTCTCTAATCCCTGTCATTAACATTTTCCCCTTTTTTAGTGTCTTAATTTTTAATTCTAACTAAAAGTAGGCAACATCATATAATTAAGACTGTATATTCTCCACCTCCATCACTTACCCATTCTAACATTTTACTTATGCTTGTGCTTTTTTTCTTTCTTTTCAGCACATCTGAGTTCTAGATAGAGTCCAGATGTTAGGCCTTTGTCAGACATACAGTTGGCAAATATTTTACCTAGACTGTGGACTGTCCCCCTGCTCTCTTGATGGTTTCTTTGGCTTTGCAGAAGTTTGTCAGTTTGATGACTTGTATATCTTATCTCTTATGGCATGGGCACTTGGTGTTTTGATCAGGACTTGGTTGTCAGTTCCAATACGCATTAGGGTGTCTCCTTCATTTTCTAAGGTTTTTATAGTTTGAGGTTTTATGTTTAGGTCTTAGATCCATTTATACTTGATTTTTGTGTATGGTGATAGGTCTTGTTTTAATCTTCTGCATGTGGTCACCAGTTTCCCCAGCACCATTTACTGAATAGGTTCTTCTCTCCCCAGTGGTTGGTGGTAGAGGCTTTGTCGAAGATGAGTTGATTGAGAAATTGAGGTGTGCTTGTCTTTTTTAGCATTTACTAATTTCTTCTTTCTCTTTCTCACTCTCACCTCTCTCTCTTTTTTTTTTTATATACACATACATGCATCGACATAAGCACATACACACAATACACAGATATTTTTGCTGAATGAAAAGTAGATTTCAGGCTTCAGGTTACGAGAATGCTTCACCTTTAAATTTGTCGATATGCATTCCCTACGGCAAAAAGCATCCCCCTACACAACCACAAAATGACAATGGCAGCTAATAGATGCAATATTGACACAATGATACTATGTAATATGCATTGTATTTTCAGATTACCCTAAGTGTCTTACTTTTTAAAAAATATCCTGTACGATGACCATTTATCTGCCTCATACCAAATTGTACCTCACACCTTTAAAACTTAAAAAAAAAATCCAATTAAAATCATGAAATGTCAAGTTATTATATCCATAGAAGGAAACGCTACACACATGAAAAAAAGGAGAATAATTTATGAATGGAGATTTTTTTAAACCAATTTTTATTTTCAATAAATGTCAAATTATTTCATCTACATTATGCATTTTGATTTTATCTTTTAAACTCATTAATGCTTTATCTGAATAGGGATGTGTCATGAATGTTTTTTCTAATTATTTTGTAAATGGTAAGACTGAATTAAGTGAGGAAAAATGTGATATTCATTAGTAGAATAAAATGGTGAATACCAATCGATTATCTTGGTGAGATCAAATTTATTACAAATACATTTGACACTTTATAATAGTACCATAATTCTAATTAAGGGGGCTTTTATATTCCAAAATGCATGTATGAAAAGATATTACCAAAAATACACTAGTCTACATTGACCAAATAAATAAAATAATAATTGAAATACATCATTTTTGCTTTGGTTGTATACTGAATATCAAAAAACAATGAAAATCATTGACTAGATTTTGGACTTTGGGGACAGTCAATATTTAAAATGACATCATAATAAAATCACAGAAAGTGTTTCTTGAAAAACTTTCCCTTTTTATAAAGAATGAGTGATTTGCTAACAGTTCCAATTCATAGGTTCACATATGTTCATATTTTATGGAGAGATGATCAGTGATTAATCAAAATTTTAACAGCTGCTGTACTACTGAAGAATGGTATGGCAAAGTGCAGCAATGCATATGGAATACAAGCAGAATGTATTCTGTTATACACATTACTGATAAAAGTTAAAAAATGTAAAAAGATCCTTCCACTTTGGCCTCATGCTTTGATTTTTAATATGTAGTAAAGTCATACTGATCTTAAATAATCTATTTGAAATTAACCTCCTCCAAGAGAGCTATCTTATTTAACTAGTCTGTTATAAAGTAATAATTGATTACTAGAAGAGTTTGAAAGTACAATAAAATATAAAGATAAAAAATAAGAAGTACAGTCCAATAAAAACAACCAACCTTCTATTATCCTATGTATTCTTAAATACAGCTAAAATAATACTTATTATATAATTTGGCTTTTAAAAAATTTTAATATTTCCTTCTTGTTAAAAATGCCATATGTATTTTTGAATTTTATATTGATTGAATTGTTTTGAGAAAAAATATTTTTAAAGTTTTTTATTTGATTGATGAAAAAGAGTGCTTCCTTTATTAGTTTGTAATTTTTCATCATTAATTACAATTTTGAATTATAGCTGAATATGACATCATAAGTTTGTGAACTAATTATATTTCTTTGTGTACTGGCTGTGTGTAGTTTTGCACATATTTCTTCTAGTTATTGGATCAAAATTCTTAACATAAGCTGGGTTTGGTGGCTCAGCCTGTAATCCCGCACCTTTGGGAGGCTGAGGTGAGTGGATTGCCTGAGTCCACGGGTTCGAGACCTGCCTGGGCAGGTGAGACCTCATCTCTACAATAAAATAAAAAAAAATTAGCCAGGCGTGGTAGCATGAGCCTATAATTCTGGCTACTCGGAAGGCTGATGTGGAAGGATCGCCAGAGCTCAGCAGGTCGAGTCTGTGGTGGCCAAGAGTGGCCGCTGCACTCCAGTCTGGGCAACAGAGTAAGACTCCAACTCAAAAAAAAAAAAAAAAAAAAAAAATATATATATATATATATATATATATATATACACATACACACACACACTATAAAATGAAATGTGTCAATATTTCTTAAGTCTATACTGTTGGGAGCCGGCCACGGAGGCCCACTGAGCGTTAGGGATCAGGAAGGGCCGTTGACCCCAAGACCATTAGGATGCGTTCGGGAGCTATTGACCCCATTTCCTCCCCCTTTCTACTCAGCACTAACCAGATTAAGCTCCTGTGAACTCAAAACATAAAAACTCTGAGATCGGGACGAACACAAGCTAACTTTAGAAGCTCATTGCTCCCATGCTTCCACAAACTGCAGTTTTGGCTTTCACACCACTTATAATTCAAACTCGTATCACATCTAAGAGTCTTGGTATTGGTCACAGGCTTCTGGGTCATGATCTTAGGATTTATTGAAGGTATAAATTGTAGAATATAGTTTTAGAAGACAGCCATTTTGTTGAAAGATTGTGGCTGGGTTACTTGCAGGTAGCCCACTGTGAACTTTGGACTGGGCCACATTCCAAACAGTCTGGGATGGGCCACTTTTGTTGGTAAAGTAAATACTTAAGCTTCTATAGAATTTTTAACTTGGCATAAATCAATCAGCTTAGGATGAAAAAGGTTTATAGAATATGTCAGTCACAGATTAGGTTATCCTTTGTTATGGGATTTTACGATTATCATATGAAAAGGGTTTAAAGGCAATTATTGATTAAGTTTTCATGGATTAAGGTTTCTGGTGGGTGGGAGACACCCCTCTCACATCTAACTTTGTGTAGAAAAGACCCGTTGTAATTCCCAATGACACACGTCGCTTCTGCACTAGACTGGAGTCCAGTCTCTTTCTTTCTCTCTCTCTCTTCTTCCCCCCAATCGCCGATGCCATCTCCACCTTTGGGGTACCCTGAACCCGGCTAGAGTTGTTCTCCGGCACTATACAATATCAGTATTTTCCAATGTTTAGAGCTTGATGTGACAAAATCACACATGCCTTGACAATCTATTCTGTGTGCAAGATAGAACAATGGATTGAAGTAAAATTCATTATAGAAGTTCATTGGCATGCTCTCAGATTCCACATTTTAGGTAACTTGTAAAAAATTATCACTTGTCAACCTTTTTGTATGTCAAGGAATAGCCACAACTGTCTGAAAAGACTACTATTTGTTCCCTCCCCAACTACCAAAATGAAAGTAAATTCCTTCATTTATTTCAACCAAAACAATGCATAACTGATTTTAAAAGTAAATATGAGAGTCTATGTGTTATCTATGAAACCATGCACTAATCACATTTTTCAAAATGTAAAACTATGTAATACTTTAAATAATTGTTTTAACATGTTTTCAGAAAATGTATGGTATTTATGTTAAAATATAATGCATTTATCAATGTTTGTATGTTTTCATTTTTTTAAGTTTTAAAATTCATGCAAATAAAAAGAGGAAAAATCAATAATTTGAAGGCTTAAAATATTTCTGAGAACAAAACGAGACTGCCTGAATGCCTTCTGTTGATGAGTGTTCTTTGCCTTGGTTGTTCTAAAATTATATTTACTTTACAGTCACGCACCCCATAACAACTTTTCTATCAATGATAGTGGCCACATAAAATTATAATACTATTTTTAAAATGTATTTTAGATATATTTAGATATACAATACTAAACCACTGTGTTACAATTGCCTTCATTATTCAGTTTAGTAGAAAGTTGTGTAGATTTTTAGTGTGGAAACAACAGACTGTTCTTAAGGTCCCTGAAAGTCCACTCTATGATGCTTGCAGTGATCAATTGCCTAATAATACATATTTTCCAGGACATATCAACAACATTAAACTATACATGACTGTGCTTTCATTTCTGTGAGGCTATTTTTATGGGTTTGGAGTTTTAATGGAAATTTATTTCACACAAAGATAGTATTACTGTTTTTTCTAATCATTTAGTTTTATTGTTAAGTATCGGTTTAATTATTGCTCAATTACAAATTTTTTTCTCTTCCGAGTAATAATATTTTCTCTTTTCTATTTTTCAGCAGATATACTCTGACATGGCTAAATGTAAATTTATTTTTCCTTATATTGTTTTGGGTTCACTGTATTTTATCAATGTTTAACCCTAACCATTTTAATAATTTTAGGTATTTTTCAACTAGAATAACTTCAAATACATTATAGATGTGAATCTAGATATTCAAGTATGTGAACAGATTGATGGTAGATGGTAGATATATATGTGATGTTTTATGTAAATATAAATGAACTTAATATATAGTATATATGCTTAAGTGTACATGTGTGTATTTGCTATTTTAATTTAAAATTTTGAAATTTTCTGTATTCAATTTTTTTCCTTCTAGCATTTTTTAAATTTAAAATATTATTCCAATTATTATTTTTCTTCTTTTTTTGGAAAGTTATACATTCTGTATCTTCTTTTTAAATAATAAATATAGAAAGTACAGTGCATATAGTTTTTAATGAGTTTTATATTGCATACTAATCTAAATTTAGTTAATATCTTATTCACATTCTAGAAAATTATAGAAATTTAAAATTTCATTTTTTCTCTCTAACACACACACACACACACACACACACACACACACACACACACACATTTTTTCATGACCAAAGTTTCTTCTTGAATCTCAGGTCCCCTATATAGAAACTCCTTTATTCTATCTGAAGTATATTATTAAAAATTGCTTTTGTTGACAATTTGCTCATGAAAAGTCTTTCTATTGTGGTTTATCTTAAAATAGCTTTATTGCACTTTCATTTTTAAAAATTTGTATTTGCTTTAGAAGTTTGTGAGTTATTTTTTTTCTACATTGCTTACTTTATTGTTACTTACCTTACTATTATTGCTTATATTTTTAAGTCAATTTTTTTTGGAGGGGTAGGGGGTTTGGGTAAGAAAGCAGGAGTTTATTAAGAAGATAAAAGATTGCCTAAGTGGGAGGGAATCTGAAAAAAGGTTGCCCTTTTTGATTAATGTTATTCAATTTACTAGATGCTACATATTTTGATATTATTTGTCTTTTTTCTCTTGGCATGCTTAGGGTATTTAATTTTTATTGATTTCTGAAGTAATTCTTTGTTATATCTAAATTAAATCTACATCTTTTTAAATTTAACCTGCTTAAAATTTCTTGGACATTGTCAATGTGAGGATCATTGATTATAAATACTTATTGAATGCTATTGATCATTATCCTTAAAATGTAGTTGTGTTTCTTTTTATTTTCAGGTCATTCTAAAATTCTGATTAGATATCTATAATTTGGAACTGCTCCTTTTAGTTTCCTTGTAACAACTTCTCTTTAATTCTCTTTTTCTTAGGTCTTTTCCAGATAATTTTTTTTATCAACCTTTCAACTTATAATTTGCATTGTTTGTTCTTTCCAATTCACTTTTAAATTCTTCCTCTGGGTTTTGTCAGTTACTGCATTTCTCGATCTTTAAACTTGATATGACTGTTAAATTTAGTATAATTTTTATATTGTTATATATTGCAGTCATTTTCTAGATTGTCATTTACCTTTTATACATGTGGTAGAGTAATCACATTTGTTTTATATCTGTGTCTGGTATTTCTGACCTTGAAGTTTTTGCTAATGTGGTTCTGCTATCATTTTATCAGTTACTTCTTCCTCAGGGTACATTGTTTCTATCTGGATTTGATTATTTTTTTTCATTTTCTGAACTGTGATAATCACTTTCCTTTGAAAAGTTATTTGTGGAAATAATTAGTTGCTCAACATTCCTCTAGATTGTTCTAGTATTCTTCTGCTTACCACTTTGGTATACTACCAATCCCAGGACTCCATACTATATTTATAACCTAAGATTTAAAAATTGTTAAACCACACAACTGATGTACATTTCAGATAGAATTCTGCTTAATAAAATACTGCTTTTTTTTCATTGTCTACCTATTTAGTAGTTTCAAGTGAAAAAGTTTGTCAGACTGATATAACTCTCTACATTCCCAAAGTCTAGGGTGTTATTCACTCCTTTAAGTTTTTAAACAACATAAAACATACTGTATATTAGATAATTTTAGTACTAAAAGTTTGAAATTTCCCTTTTTTTTTTTTACATAGAATCACATTTATAAGTTTTTCACTTTTGTTTAAACACTTTCAAATTGTGAGATACATTTGGAAAGAGCACATATGAAATCTTAGTAGAAAGTTGCATTTCTTTTGAAAAAAATGAAAAACTGATTATCTTCTTTTGTGTATATATGGATGTTTTCAGTTGGAGCTATCAAAAATAATGCTCATACAAATATGTTTGAACATTTTTTTTAATGTTATACATTTCTATTGGATGCATATCTAGGGCTTATATTTATTCTTATAATTGGCAATAGGTATGTTCAATTTAACAGATAATGCCAAACAGTTTTCCAAACTGGTAGAAAGAATCTATATTTAATATTCTTTTTATAAATTGATTATCAATTATTTTGTCCATCTCATATGTCTTTATCTTAATTATTGTTTTAGATATAAATAGTGTAGAAAAATAGGTACATGCATACAGAGGTACATAGAGACGTGTGTGTGTGTGTGTGTGTAATTTGGAAATTAGTCTTTTTCCAGATATCTATTTTTAGTATAATCTTCTATGTTGTATGTTGACTTCCTTTTTATTTTCTAATAATGACTATTGAGGAACAAAGTTCTTCATGTAAGTAAATCAAATTTATTATTCTTCCATTATAGAAAGTGCACTTTTACATATTATTTAAATAATTTTACCTAATCTAATATCATGAAGATATTCTCTGTGTATCAGTATACTGATTTCCAGAAACTGCAATAAAGAGAAATTAAAAATAGGTGAATAAATAAATATTCTATTTAATATTTTTCTATTTTATTTATTATAAAAAGCTAATTTTTACATTTAAAAATTTCTGAAATTATCCTACCACAGCTAATTTTAATCGAAATCTGAGAGAGGTAATGGAGGAAACTGTGTTGTGTTATTAGTGATGTTTCTCCCACATATGAAAATATCAATATCAGATCTATCTATTTGGCTCTTTGCAACATTATTAACATATAGAATAGAATTTTTCATACATAATTCATTTCCAAATAATCATAGCTATGGAAAAATTTGCCAAGATATAACACAGAACTTTCAATTTCCTGAAATATTTTGGAGTAAGTTACCAATATGCTATTTATTCACACCTGAATATTGTAAAGTGCATTTCTTTTAAACATATGATTTTCCTACATTAAAACAATGTAATCAATAAAAAATAGAAATTAATATTAATACTTCAGTAATATCTAACCCCAGACCCCATTTATAATCTACCAACTGTCCCAATAATATCCATTTATAGTAAAATAATCTAGTTCAGATTTACATGTTTCATTTAGTTTTCTTGTCATTTTAGTCTTTTTTAGTCTAGAAAACCTTTTTAATATTACCTTGACTTTCACAACCTTATAACTTTTGAAGAATACAAAATAATTGTTTCATAGAATGTTCTCAACTTGAGTTTCTCTAGTATATTCTTGTGATGAGATTTTTTTTTTCTGGTTAGACATAATATCACAGAATTAGTGTTTTCTGATAGTATCCTATTAGTAAGCAAAAAATTAAAATGTTTCCATTAATGATCCCATGATGAAGGTGGTACTAGACAGACTTCTCCATTGCAAAAGTTATCTTTTTCTTTATCATAAAAAAGTATTTTATGAAATGTTAATTTGAAACATGATAATAACCCATTTTTAGCAAATTATATATTTACTAATTTATTTATATCAATATGGATTCAACATTTTATATTCAAATTAATGGGCAAAATTGGTTAGCATTATTATTTACTTTCATATTGAAATTGTTTCCAGTTTGTTTATGTGTACTATTTAAGACAGTTTGGTTTATAAATCCTTTGATATGTTCTTATCATTTTTTAAATCATTGTTTGACTTTATTTTAAAATATAATTCATGACTATCTTGTTATTTTTCCTGTTCAAGACCTGGAAGCAGGAACTTCTCCAGGGATTTCTGGAACTTTTAAGTGGAAAATGGTATTTAGAAATCATGAGAAGCATGCTTGTTGTGCTCATAGAAAACATTTCTTATAGATCTTTTATATATAATATATATATATATACTTTTTTGACATTAAGGTCTTAGAATATTGAATCATAAATACTTTCTGTCAACAGGTTATGAAGAGAGAGGTTTTACCAATCTATTTTAAAATCACCAAAGGTCTATGATTTTTCACACCACTGTCTTCCATTACCATTTTTTGCAAGCTTGTATGTGCTTTTTACTTTAAGATACAAATCAATTCTGAAGAGTGTCCTTGCTTTGACTTATGTTAAATTATTCTATAACCAATTTTTCAAAAGCAGAGACATATGATGTTTCACTAATGCTAGTTAAAAACACCAGCTTATTTTCTCCTTATGCTTCCCTATATCTAGTGGGTTGAAAAAAATTTTTCTCTAACATGTATAATTTCTTCCAGGAAATCAGAGACATAACAATTCTTATAAGCTTGTATCTTGCAAACACTTACTGCTAAAATCATCACCATTTATGGCCGCAGTTTTTCTTTCAATAAAGGTTTATTTATTTATTTAGTTTTTGACTTTTAAGATTGTTTTGCTTTTAGTATTAGAATAATTTATAAATAAGTCATAGATTAAAATTTATAAATTTGAGGAAATAAGTACTCCACAACAATCATTCAGGGTTTTTTTTGTTTGTTTTTGTGACATTATATTGATTATAAATTTAAATTCAAGAGTTTCTATGAAATGTATATCTAAATACTTCTGTAGACAATCTAAAAACACTTAAAATATTTCCTATATTGTTTTAAATTTTCTGTGAGAGTGCCAAATAAAGCACAAAATATTGAAATAGCAGGAACAGATTAGAACTATATATCTTCTACAACACACACACACAAATAGTCAATGTTCTTTCTGGCAATGAAAAAACTATTTTGTGGTATTAAGTAGGAATAAATCTAAGTGTCTGCTCCATAAATAACTTATGAAACCAATGTTATCATTATACTAGTATTGATCCACCTAATATTACTAAGCATCACTGATATTACTAGCATTAAATTAAGAGTACATTAATAGTAAGCCAGGGAAGATACTTGTATAATGTTGAACCAATCTTCAGAAAATTGTACAAAAATTTAAAAGATATTTAGAAAATAATTCTAGTAAATTATAGCTTGTTATTGTAACTTACTATGTTGACAAGACTTAATTAAAATAATTTTTAACATTTTAAAACTTTAAAATATATATTAGTGTAGTATGATATCACAAACCAATTATTATACTTGCATTTTAGTTTAAACTGAGATTGTTTAATGTATTTTTATTTCAAATTATTACTGCAAATGATAACAGAATATTCATTAATATTATGAAAGTCTAGAATAAAGATTTGTATATAAAATCATTATTTCGTCTCACAATATTTTAATGAGGCAAGCTTGGAAATTTATTTCTACAGAATGCTTACTTTATTATTGAGTAAGAAGCTAAAAGCATTTCCTAGCAGAAATTTTTTAAAAATGAGATCATTTGCACATCTTCTGAAGCATTTTCCTTATTAAAATATTAACAAGTTTTAGAAATATAGATAATATTTATTTTTTATTTTTCTTTAGTTTAACTCAAGATTTCTTGTATAAATAGCTATATATGGGTCCATGTGGGTAAATAAGGCTGACTATAGAATTCAGCTTATTATACAAGACACTGGTGGATGAAGATTTTGTAGCTGAGGTAGGAATCATTTTATATGATATGATATTGACAATGCATTTTTTTGACTTTTAATTGTGATTTATGTTGGAAGAAAAGGGAGAAATAACCTAATATTGCAAGAGATGTGATTGCATAAATATTCAGAAGATAGTTTGATTTATTTGGTATTTGAAAGTTTTCAAATAAGACTACTAAAGATAGTGAGAGACAATACACCATTACTACTTATTTTTTTTTATTTTAAAGATGTGGGGTACTATTCATGGTTAGGTATACAAAAGTTCTTTATGCAGATACCCTTGTTGGTAGGGTGTGCTTTTCTCCTCACCTGGCAGTTTCCCTCAAATGCCAATCCCACCACCACTCCCCTGGTAGTTTCCCACTACTGCCAATCCCTTTCTTATAGTATTATGATAATTGCTCAAGGTCCACTTATGAGTGGGAACAGATACTATTCTGTTCTTTGTTTCTGTGATAGATCATTGAGTATGTAAGACTAAATCCATCCAAGCTGCTGTGAAGTCCGTATGTTTGTCCTTCTTTATGGCTTCATAATACTCCATTGTGTATATGTACCATATTTTTAAAATCCAGTTCAGATTCAATGGGCAGCATGGATGGTTCCATGTTTTTGTTATGGTGAATAGAGCTGCAACAAATATGCTTGTGCAGGTATCTCTTTTGTAGAATGATTTTGGTATATTCTGGGTATATTCTCTAGGTATATTGTCAATAAGGGGATTGCTGAGTCATGTGGAAGGTCAATTTCTAGTTCTTTCAGCAGTCACCTCACTGTCTTCCAAAGAGGTTGCACTAGTTTGCATTCCCACCAGCAGAGTAGAAGCATTCCTTTTTTTTTGCATCCTCATCAGCATCTGTTGTTTGTTTTATTAATGATGACCATCTTACTGGGGTTAGATAATATCTCAATGTGGTTTTGATTTGCATTTTTCTGATGATGAGTGAGGCTGAACAGTTTTTCCATGTGTCTGTTGGCTGCCCATATATCTTCATTTGAGAAGTATCTATTCATGTCTTTTGCCCAGTTTTTAATGGGGCTGTTTTTTCTTTAATGGAAACCAGAAAAACAAAGAAAAGTACCGGGCAAAGAATCAAAGTATCTGTTTCAAGGAAGCTCTGCTAACCTCAAGAAAATATAAAAAAATAATTCTTTATATTTTATCAAAGAAATTTAACAAAGACTAAGTTAATTAAAAAAACCTAAATCTTGGAAATGAACAGTATAATGAAAAAAATTTAAAAATTAACAGAGAGCATCAAAGCAGAATTGACCAAGTGAAAGAAATCATCTGTGAGTTCAATGACAGACTATTTGAAAATGTGCAGAGTACAAATAAATAAAAGAAATGAAGAAAGCTTTCAGGATTTATGAGATAGCATAAAATAAAAACAAAGATACAAGTTACTGGCATTGAAGAAGGAATATAAAGAAATGAGGAGGTAGAAATTTTATTTTTAAAAATCAACAATAGTAATTTTCCAAAATCTGAAGGTATATAAATATCCAGTTTAAGAAATTCGAAAGTAACCAATCAGATTTACTTTGAACAAAAACTCCCCAAATTTATAACTTATTAGAATCAAAATGCTGAAAATCAAAGACAAAGAGAATCTTTAAATAAGCAAGAAAAAAGAAGCACATAGCAAATAAAGAGCTTTAATAGGCTTAGTAGCAGACTTCTCAGCAGAAACAACATATGAAGGGGAAAAAAATGAGAACCAAAAATACTATACTAAGCAAAATTATCCTTCAAATATGAGGGAAAGATAAACATTTTCTCAGACTAACAAAATCTGAGGGAGATTACCACCTTCAGATGTATCTTACAAGAAATACTAAAGAGAGTCTGCAACCTGAAAGAAAAGAACACTAATGAGTAGCATGAAAGTATGTGAAAGTATAAAACTCATTGGTTAAAAGTAAACATAAACAAATCCAGAATAGCCTTTACTGCAATAGTGGTATGTAATTCACTAATATCTTTAGTATGAAAGTTAAAAGACAAAACCATTAAATAATTATAAAAACTAACATACTTTTAGGGAATATGCAATACAAAAATATGTAAACTGTTAAATTAATTTAAATGTGGATGGGAGAATGGCATTAAAGTGTAGATTGTGTGTGTGTGTGTGTGTGTGTGTGTGTGTGTGTGTGTGTGTGATCAAGGTGTTATCAGCTTAAAATACTATGTTAGAACTATAAGATGTTTCTTGTAAGTCTCCTGGAGACTACAAAAGAAAACCTTAAATAAATATGTTAAAAATAAAAACCAAGGAAAATTCCATATACAAGATCATATCATATGCAAACAGGGACAATTTAACTTTTTCCTTTCTAATTCAGATGACTTTGTTTCTTTCTTTTGTCTAATTTCTGTTGCTAGAACTTTTGGCATGGAGTTGAACAGGATCAGAAAAAGAAGCATTTGTTCCAGATCATAGAGGAAAAGCTTTAACATTTCCCCCTTGAGTATTAAGTTAGTCATGGGCTTGTCATATCTGGTTATTATTGTGTTCAAATAGATTTTTTATATACCAATGTATTTTTATCATAAAGGGATGTTGAATTTTGTCAAATGCTTTTTCTGCAACTATCGAAACACTCATACATTTTTGTTATTCAATCTTTTAACATAATCAATCATGTGTATTAACCTGTGCATGTAAACCATCCTCTTATATGTAGAAAATGTCACTCAACCAATGAAGGAAAGCTACAGGCTAATATCCCTGATTAACATAGATGCAAAAATCCTCAGCACAATGCTAACAAACCATATCCAACAGCACATTACAAGGATTATTCATTATAACAAGATGGGCTTTATTCCAGGGATGTAAGACTGGTTCAATGTACATAAATCAATAAATATAATTTGCTGCATAAATAGAAGTAAAACCAAGAACTAAATGATTTCTTGATAGACACAGAAAAAGAATTTGATAAAATCCATCATCCCTTTTGTGATAAAAAAAAAAAACTCTCAACCATCTGGGCATTGAGGAATCGTTTCTTAAAACAATAGGAGTCATCTATGACAAATCCACAGCAATAACATACTCAATGGGCAGAAGCTAGAAGCATTTCCCTAAGAATTGGAATGACACAAAGACATCCACTCTCACCATTCCTATTTAACATATTACCAGAACAATCAGGCGAAAGGAGTAATTAGATGGGATCTAAACAGAAAATATAAAGATAAATGATCTCTTCTCAGAGAATATGATTCTCAACTAGAAAACCCAAAAGGTTCCACAAAAAAATTCCTAGCACTGATAAATGACTTTGGAAAATTTTGGAATACAAAATCAATGCTCAAAATATCAGTTGCATTTTATACACTAGCAACAAACGAAAACTAAATTAAAACACAGTATTATTCACAACAGTCACACACACAAATAAAATTTCTCAGAATGCATCTAACCAAGTGGATAAAAGATCTCTACAATGAGAACTGAAAAATGCTGCTAAAAATCGGGGATGACACAAAGAAATGGAAAGGTATCCCATACTCATGGAATAATCAATATTCCTATTAAACACAATCCCTATCAAACTACCAGCATCTTTTTTCACAGACTTAGAAAAGACAATACTTAAATCCATATGGAAACAAAAGAGTGCAAATAGTCGTAACAATTCTAAGCCAAAAGAGCACAGCCAATAGTATCACAGTGCCAGACCTGCAAACTTTACTACAAGGCTATATTAAACAAAAGAACAAGGTACCAGTACAGAAATAGACGGGCAGCCCAATGAAACAGAATAGAAAATCCAGAAATAAAACTGCTGATGTACAAACAACTCATATTTGAGAAAGCCAACAAAAACAAACACTGGGAAAAGGACACCCTCTTCAATCAATGCTAGGAAAACTGGCTAACCATATGTAGAATAATGAAACTAAATCCCTATCACCATACATTAAATTTAACTCAAAAATTAATCAAAGATTAAATGCAAGTTCTCCTATGAAAATATTATAAGAAACCCTAGGGAACACTCCCTTGGACATTGACTTAGGTAATAAGTTTATGACCAAGTCCACAAAAGCAAAGGCAGAGAAAACTAAGGTTGGCAAGTGCAACCTTATCAAGTTAAAAGGTTTCTGTACAACAAAAGATTCTGTCAGCAAAGTAAAGAGACAAGACAAACAATGGTAAAAACGATTTGCAAATTATGCATCTGACAGAGACCTAGTATCTATAGTTTAAGAGATATTCAAATGAATCTACAGGAAAAGAACATTAAAAATTGGGCAAAAGACATGAAAAGACACTTTTAAAGGAATAAATACAAGCAGTCAACAAGAAAAAAATGCTTAACATCATTAATCATTAGATAAAAGCAAAAATTAGCCGGCATGGTAGTGCGTGCCTGTAGTTCCAGCAACTTGGAAGGCTGAGGAGGCAGGATCTCTGGATTTTTTGGGTTGGCCAGGAGCATGCCACTGCACTCCAACCTGGGCAATGGAGTGAGACTATAACTCAAAAAAAAGATAAATGCAAATCATCTCACACCTGCAAAATGACTATTATAAAGAATTAAAAAAAAAAATAGTCACTGACAAGGCTGCAGAGAAAAAGGAACACTAGTACACTACTGATAAGAATGTAAGCTAGTTCATCCCCTGTGGAAAGCAATTTAGATATTTCTCAAAGAACTAAAAGTAGGTCTACCATTCTAACTCAGCAATCTCACTACTGAGTAGGTACCCAAAAGAGCATACATTTTTCCACCAAAAACCACTTGCATGTGTATATTTATTATAGCATTATTTGGGATAGCAAAAACATGGAACCAACATAGGTGCCCATCAATAGTGGACTGAATAAATAAATGTGGTACATATATATACCATGGAATACTATGCAGCCTTAAAAAAGAATGAGGTTATATGCTTTGTAGCAACGCGAATGCAGCTGAGGGTCATCATTCTAAGCAAATTATCACAGAAACATAAAACAGAATACTGCATATTCATACTCATAAGTGCGAACCACACAAGGGCATAAGTACCACACAAGGACATAAGGATGTGAACAACAAACACTGAGATTATTAGCAGGGGAAGGGAAGTAAATATCACTCTTTGGGTACTATGCTCACCATCAGGGGACCAGGGTCATAAGCAGCCCAAATTTCACCATCACACAATATACATGTGTAACAAATCTTCGCATGTACTCATTGAATCTAAAATAAAGTCAATTTTTTAAAACTTCCAAAAATATTGAACAACTTAATAAAAGGGAGGAACTCCAAAGACTATACCGAAAACTGTTGTACTATTAAAAATTCAGTAAAGTAGGGGTGGTGGGTACACTAAAAGCCCAAAACAAAACTATTAGTATCCCTAAAATCTGTTGAGACAAAAAAGAAATTAAAAATTCAGTAAAACAACAATATTATTAAAATTAAAATTAAAAAATTAAAAAAATTAATTAAAAAAATTTAAAAATTTAAAAAATTTAAAAAATTAAAAAATTAAAAAACCCAAATCAGTAACATTTCTATATATGATTAACAAACAACCTGAAGAAAGATATCAGAAAATGATTCCTTTTATAATTGCTGTAAAAATAAAGAAAATACACAAATTCAAAATCAACTGATTTTTGAGAAAAATATTAAGAGCACATATTGAGGAAAGGATATTTTTCTACAATCAATGGTCCCTGGAAAACTGGATATGAACATAGGGAAGATTGGGAAAAAATAGGAGAAAAGCTTCATACCATTGGTCTGGAAATGACCTCAAATGACTTTTGGATAAGACCTTAAAAAAAAAAAAAGAAGAGTAACAAAAGCAAAATTAGACAGATAAGTTTACAGCAAACTAAAAACTTGTGCACAACTAAGAAAACAATCAACAATCTTCTGTGAACAAACAACCAATAGAATGGGAGAAAATATTTGCAAAACTATCCATTTGATAAGGTATTAATATTCAAAATATATAAGTAACTCAAGAAGCTCAATAGCAATAAAATACATTATTTAAAAATGGGCAGCCGGGCTCAGTGGCTCAGCCTGTAATCCCGCGCCTTTGGGAGGCTGAGGTGAGTGAATTGCCTGAGCCCCGGGTTCGAGACTTGCCTGGGTAACTTGGCGAGACCTCATCTCTACAATAAATCAAAAATCAGCCGGGCGTGGTAGCGCGCTCCTGTAATTCCGGCTACTCGGAAGGCTGAGGCGGAAGGATCGCCGGAGCCCAGCAGGTCGAGGCTGCAGTGGCCGGGAGCGGCCACTGCACTCCAGTCTGGGCAACCGAGTGAGACTCCAACTTTAATTAATTAATTAATTAATTAATTAATTTAATTAAATGGGCAAATAACCTGAATAAACATTTCTCAAAAGAAGATATACAAATGGACAATAGGTATACAAAAAAATATTCAACATCACTAATCATCAGAGAAAATGCAAATCAAAACAACAAAATATTACTTTACTTTACATGGAATGGCTATAATACAAAGAAAACAAGTGTTCATGAGAATGTGAAGAAAGGCTAATATTGCACTTTCGGTGTGTATGTAAATTAGCACAGCTATTAAGCAAAACAGTATGGAGAGTTCTTTAAAAAATTAAAAATGTAATTAGTAGAGTTATCATAAGATCCGGCAATCCTGCCAACGAGTGCATAGCCAAAGAAAATAAAATCAATAAATCAAAGAGATATCTGCATGCCCCTGCTTATTGCAGCATTTTTTAGAGTAGCCAAGTTATAGAAGCAACCCTTGAATATATGAATTGTCCATTCATGAATGGACTGTTTTGTTAAAATTTTTTGATATTCACAGTTGAATAGTATGCATTTATAACAACATGGTTGAATCTGGAAGACATTAAGTTAAGCAAAATAAGCTGGGAACAGAAAGACAAATACCACATGATCTCATTTATATGTGGAATCTAAAAAGTTGAACTCGTAGAATTAGAAAGTATAATGGTGTTTATCAGAGACTGGGGTGATTGGGGAAGGAGAAATAGAAGATGTTGATCAAATAATACATAACTACAGTTACAGGGCTAAATTCAAGTGATGTATGGATAGTAAAGTGACTATAGTTAATAAAGATATATATATATAGGCTTTTTCCTCCTATCAAATTGCAAATTGTTTCCTATTTGCCAATCTCTCTTTATTTCCCCCATCTCTCTCCCCTTTTTGGCCTCCCCTTTTTGACCATCTGCTCTTTATCTTCATGAAATCCAGTTTAGTAGCTACCACATATGAGAACATGTAGTATCTGTATTTCTGTTCTTGGCTTATTTCACTTAACATGATGACCTCCAGTTCCATTCATCTTGCTGCAAAGGACAGGATTTTAATCTTTTTGATGGCTAAGTGATATTCCATAGTATATATACACCATATTTTCTTTATTCATTCATCCATTGATAGGCACTCAGGTTGATTTCATATTTGAACTATTGTGACTAGTGCTGCGATAAAGATAGAATTGTACATATCTTAGATGTACTGATTTATTTTATTTTGGATATATACCTAGTAGTAGAATTGCTGGATAATATGGTGGCTCTGTTTTTAGTTTTTTGAAAAAGGAAACTTCATACTGTTTTCCATAGTGCTTGTACAATATTTCATTCCCACCAACTGTATATGAGGGTTTCACTTTCTTCACATTCTCTCCAGCATTTATTATTCCTTGTCTTTTGAATAAAAGCTATTTTAAGTGGTAATATATAATATCTCATTCTGGTTTTGATTTGCATTTTTCTGATGATTAGTGATTATGAACTTTTTTCATACCTTTTGGTCACTTGTATGCTTTTTTTTAAAAGAAATATCTATTCAGTAATCTTGTATATTTTCTTAATTGAATTATTTTATTTTTTGTTGTTGAATTGTACAAGTTCCTTTTATCTGGTTATTAATCCCTTTTCAGATGAATAGTTTGCAAATATTTTTTCCCATTCTGTGGGTAGTCTCTTCACCTTTTTGATTGTTTTCTTTGCTGTAAAGAAGCTTTTTAACTTGATATTATACTACTTGTCTATTTTTGCTTTGGTTGCTTGGGCTTTTGAGGTCTGATACAAAATCTTCTTGCTCAGTCCTATCACTAGGAGCATTTCTCCAGTGTCTTCTTTTAGTAGTTTCATCTCTTATCTCAAATATGTCTTTATTCCATTTTGACTTTATTTTTGTATATAGTATCAGACAGCAGTTTAGTTTAGTTTTTCTGAATATAGATATCAAGTTAATATTTTCTTTATATACCTTATTGTGTAACGGTCTTAAAAAGTTTTTATTTTGCAAACTGAACCTCTATACTTATTGAACAATTCTCTTTTACTCCTCCCCAACCCCTGACACTCACTATGCTACTTTCTTTCTAAACTTTTGAGTACTTTAGATAATTTATATCTAAAAATGGAAATAATGTTGTATTTATATTTTTGTGACTTACTTATTTTACTAAGCATAATCCTCAAGATCTATGTTGTAGCAAATGAAAAAATTTTATTTCTTTTTACAGTTGAATGATAATTCATTATGTATGTATATATGACATTTTGTATTGATTCATCTGACAATGGACATTTAATTTTCAGCCTGCTCTTGACTATTATAATTAATGCTACAATGAACATGAGTGTACAAACATCTCTTCACCATTCGGTCATCAATGTTTATATATATATAAACATATAAGCATTTTTATATAATATGTTTTAACATAAACATATTAAAAATAAAATTGCTGAATAATATGGTAATTCTATTTTTAATGTTTTGAGGAATCTCTATATTGTTTTCCATACTAAATATCTACTTCTTTGGCAACCTTTGTTATTCTCTGTTTGTTGATGGTGGTCATTGTAATGGTAGGAGATAACATTTTATTGTGGTTTTGATTTTATTTCATTGATTATTAATAATATCGGCATGTTTTAGTATGCTGGTTGGTCAATTTTACATCTCTTATAAAGAAGTATCTATTCAAGTCCTGTGCCTATTTTTTTTTTTTTTAAGCAGCAATTTTTTGAGAGGACAGAAAAGTTCTCACAGCGGGAGGGTACCCGAAGGGGTTGCCCCATTTTTTTTTTAATTGGACCATTTGTTATTGTTGTTGTTGAGTTATAGGGGTTTTTGTGTGTCCTGAAAAATATCTGTTATTAGATATATGATTTGTAAATATTTTCTCCCTTTCCCTAGACTGCTTGTTCACTTGGTTGATTATTTTCTGTACAGCTTAGAAGTTTGTCATTATAGCGTATTTCTTTTGTTACCTGACTTTTGGAATCATATACAAGAAATCATTACTAAATACAGTGTCATAAAGCTTTTCCTCTGGGTTTTCTTCCAAAAATTTTATAATTTCAGGTTTTATATTTAGGTTTGTAATCCATTTTGAGATAATTTTTGTCTTTGCTATAAGATAAGGGATATCCAATGCTTCCATCATCATTTGTTGAACATACTATACATTTCCATTGTAGAGTCTTGGTATCCATGTGATATATCATTTAACTGTATGTTTTTTGTTGTTTGTTGTTTTTGTTTTTTTTGGGTTTTTTTTTTTGTTTTTGAGTTGGAGTCTCTGTCGCCCAGACTGGAGTGCAGTGGCCGCTCCCAGTCACCTCAGCCTCGACCTGTTGGGCTCCAGCAATCCTTCCGCCTCAGCCTTCCAAGTAGCCGGAATTACAGGCACGCACTGCCACACCCGGCTGATTTTTTGATTTATTGTAGAGATGAGGTCTCGCTGCCCAGGCAGGTCTCGAACCCTCGGACTCAGGCAATCCACTCACCCCAGCCTCCCAAAGGCGCGGGATTACAGGCTGAGCCACCGAGCCCAGCTGACTGTATGTTTTTTATGCTACTATAAATAGGATTTTTTAAAAGTTTACTTTTGAACTGCTCATTGCTACTGTTTAGAAATAACTAATTTTGGTATGTTGATTTCTGCAACCTTGTTGAATTTGTTTATTAGTTCACATTGATTTTTTTATGAAATATTTAGTTTTGTGCATATAAGCTCATGTCATCTGTAAACAGATACTTTTAACTCTTTTCTTCCTATTTTGACTGTCTTTTATTTCTTTTATGTGTCTGATCTTTCTTAGACATCCAGTACTATATTAAATAAAAGTGAAAAGAGAAGTCACCTTTGCCACCTTCCTAATCTTAGAGTAAAAGCTTTCAGTTTTTTATCAATTAATATGATATCAGCTGTGGGATTTTCACATATGGTTTTTATTATATTGAGGTAATTTTTCAGTTCAATTAGGGATTTTGTCATTAAAGGGTGCTGCATTTTTTCATATGCTTTTTTTGCACCAGTTGATATGATAATGTGATTTTGCCCTCTAGTCTGTTAATTATAATATTTTACTATTATATTATTTTAATATTTAGTTTTTTATTTTATGTTTAGAACCATCTATGTGTTGTAGAAGTAATTCAGTCTTAATCATGGTATATTAATCTTTTAATGTGTTGTTGAATTTGGTTTGTTGCTATTTTTTGAGAACTTTTGATTTGCTATTCTTCAGGGATATTGTCCTGTAATTTTCTGTTCATGTAGTATCTTTGATTTTGGTATCAGGATATTGCTGGCCTCATAGAATGAGTTTTGATGGGTTCTCTTCTCTTCAAGGTTTTGTAAGATTTTGAAAAGAGTAGGTGTTAATTCTGTTTTAGATATTTGGTAGAATTATACAGTGAAATCATCTGGTCCTGAGCTTTTCTTTTTTGAGAGATTTTGCATTACTAATTCAATCATATTACTAGTTACAAATTTAATCAAATTATGTAATTATTAATTATTCAGTTGATAGGGTGCATGTTTCTAGGAATTTATCCACTTCTTGAGCTCTAGAATTTCTTTTGTTTATACATGTGGCACTGCATATATATATATATATATATATATATATATATATATACATATACACACACACACACACACACACACACACACACACACATATAAAGGATGTGTGTGTGTGTGTGTGTGTATGTGTGTGTGTGTGTATGTACTCTTTTTTAATATTCTCATTTTCCTCATGTATCGTTTTTCTAGTTCTGTTCACCTGTTTATCTATATTATCTTGTAGTGTATGGAGCTTCTTTAAGATGATTATTTTGAACTTTTTGGCAATTCACAGATTTCCATTTCTTTTGGGTTAGTTTCTGAAGATTTATTTTATCACTTTGATTTTACTACTTTTTTCGTCGTGTGTTTTGTTATTTTTTTTGCTGCATTCTGTGCATTTGAAAATACAGCCACCTCTTTCAGTCATTATACATTGACTTTGTACAGGAGAAGACCTTTGCCAAAAAAACCTGGCTAGAGATTCTGCAGGTTCTCCACCCTTTTGAAGAAGTTCACAGGTTTCTTTTTCAGGAGGTTTAGTCTCTTGCTCTCTGTTGTCTGTCTATAGTACTGCAGGTTATCTGGAACTGTGATAAACCACTGAGCTATCTTTTGTTCTCAGTGGTCCCCAGGTATTCAAAGTATGCTGTCTGTCTGTAAATTCTCCAAGTCAGTTGAGACAAGAAACAAACTTTTGGATAGATCCCTTAAAACTCAGAACTTTATACACATGTTCCACTAGTCTTCTCTTTGAAAAGCGATGCCACTTTTCTTTCTCTTTGAAGGGGAGAACTGTGAGCTGCGTTGTTACTTCCAACCCACTGAGTTTTGTCAGCTTGGGAGAAGGACTATACTAACTATCCTTTAGAGTATACAGCAGTTAATGTAAAATGGCTTTCATTACCTGTGTCAATGTGGCTGTTATAGACTTTGGGCTTGCCTGGAGTACTAAAACTTATTTAGTACTCTGATACTCAGCTATTACTCTGGTGTTCTCATAAAGAGTTTTTGTTTTGTTTTGTTTTGTTTACCATGATACTGTATTACTGTACTATCCATCATGCTCAATCTTTCCTTACGTTTCGCAGTTGTCAGCATAGTCAGCATATATTGTTGATCACTCATCTGCATATTCTTTCAAACCTTTTGTTATTAAGTAATTCCATGGAGGGAACATGGTCTGAGACTTTCGACTCTGCCATCTTGCTAATGTTATGCTCAAGAATATACATTTTAAAGACTATTAAGATGTTCAATTGACCATATAAGTTACATACAAGATTTAATTTTAAATACTTTAAAATGAAGTTAATATATTTTAAAGTGAGATGCTACAAGTAATTTTTAAATTCCCAGTAATTTTTAAACATGATCAACCTAGAAGAATAGTCTTTCTCTTTCCATGCTCACCTCTGAATATTAGGAATGCATTAGCTTAAGGTTTTATTACTGCAACTAGACCTCTAATTACTTCCACCATTTAATACTGAGGTTGTCAAGAATGACAATAGAATGTTCTGTGAATGCAACATCCTGAAATAAGGGGAGCTGTCCAGAACAGCCTGGGCACCATTCAAGTCCCCCAGAACAGAATTTTCATAGTTCTTTAGCCTAGGGTGCTCTGAGACTCTGAGATATCTAAACTGGAGTGAACTGCCTTTTGGATTCCCTCAGTTGTGGTGAAAGTGGGGCATTTGCAATCAAGACTCTGTTCACTTCAGGCAGCTTTCTTGAGTCTTTACTGCTCATTACCCTCCACTTATCCTTATGCTTCTTAGTAGTCAGTATATCCTGTTGGTCACTCCATTTTGTGATCTTTTAAACTTTTTGTTAAATCAGTATCTCTGTTGAATGAGCACTGTTGTAGGCTTTCTACTCTGTCATATTGCTAATGTCTTACTCAAGAATACACAAAATACTGTGGGTATTAAGACTAACTTATAATGACTCTACGCTTCATTGATTGTCCTGCCTATCTGTAGGTAGTAAATCTGCTTCATCTAGCTTGCTGCATGAGTCTGTTTTGTCTCACCAGACTCAAACAAGCTGGTAACCAGTACATAGTGAAACTGCTTCACAGATATCATTAGATGTCATTCATATTTAGAAATTTTCACTCTATTTATTCTTCTAACCTTCCTTTTAAAAATAAGTAATAAATGAACACATCAAATTACAAGAAACTTAACTAGTTGCTTAAGTTAAATATTTACAAGTGATTAAAAAAATTTTTTTTGTTTACCTTTTATCCTAAGTTGAACCTTTTGACTAAGAGAGTTAAAATGCTACTAAATCTCTTTTTAGTTATTGACTTTGATAAATCATTTAGATTTGAGCATACTAAATAGGATGCTATAATATCTATTGTAAATAATATAAAATGTACCTAAAGTCCTAACAATGTCTCTTGAATGTTTTTTATATTAATATTTTCACATCATTTTCTATTTATTGTTGTGAAGCACACATTCATTATTTTATTACTACACACCATTGTAGATTAAACTTCATGTTTAATTCTTTCTTTCAAAGAATCTACATATCATTTTAAAAAATTTGTACTTGTATCAGATGTCAGGTTGTAATATTTTGCTCAGATATATTTGTATTTTTTGTTCCTTGCATAACCAAAGAGAACTATCTGCATCCAGAAAAAAAAAAAAATCCATTTTAAGTATAACAAATGGTTCCATGAGAGAGATGTTCTTATACTGTCTGCTGTTCCTTCACTTTCAGATATTTCTATTTTCTTTCTTTTTTTTTACAGAAAAATGTCAATACATTTTAAACTAATGGATAAAATTAAAAAAAATAAGTACATTGAAAATATTGCTATTATTTGATAGTATGCTGTAAAGAAAGGTGAATCAGCAATACTTAAATTTATTGTAGGGAACTTCTTCCCTAATTGCCTGGGCTGAACCTTACCTCAGCCCCTTCTATGGTTCCACATGAGACAGACATTGTCAATAAATGTCAGTCTCCAATGTCATTCTATTCTTGGCCCACTCTCTTATCTTCTCATACTTTTGTAATACTTTTCCAGATTTTTACTTTTATTCTAGTAGGGCCTTCAATTTCTTGAACCAACCATTACTTCACCATTTATCATCATCCACCTAGCCTTATAATTCTCAGTAGTCACCATATTCTGTTGGTCACCCTTCTGCATGTACTTTCAAAACTTCTGATTTGCACTCATTCTACAAGACTTATTTAGTGAAACCTAAATCGTTATTAAACCTAAATTTCGGCCTCTTCCCTACCTTCATATTTTGTACATGGCATGTCCTGGTCAATGAACAGAGTCTTTGCAACTGATAACACAATGAATTGATAATCACATTGTGAGAACTGCCTGGAAATGCTATGACATATTGTGACTAAATGTGTTTTGCATACTCTATAAATGCCTGCTGTGTTAGTTCAGCTTTTGTGTGAAATAGACACCAAGACACGATGAGACATATGAGAGATTGACTGAGAAAAACATCTATGAGGACAAATGGGTAAGAACTTGGGGGGAGGCGGGAAAGCCACCAGACTCAATGCAAGTCTAACCTATGTAAAGGAGAGAAAAAAAGAAGGACGATTGGCTAGGAAAAATTACAGGTGCAATGCTATTCTGTTGAAAAATAATTCAGCCAATGCCACATATCAAATAAATCCCCCATCTTTAAAAATCAGACCTACCTCAGTAACCTTACATCATTGATTGGAAGCAGTCTGAGAATGGTGGTCAGGTATGTACAAGATGTTGAGTTTTGGAGTGGATCATATATGATTAGTCAATTATGAAACTCAGAAACCTTGGGGCATGGTTGCATACTTTCACTGTCTTCTTTCAGCCGGAAGCTCTAACTTTCTCTTCAAACACAGCTGATGACAAAAAAACCTATACGGTAATGATATAACAGAGCATTCAGAATGATTTAACTCATTCTCTTCTCACTGTCTGTCTGTCTGCAACATATGTAATGTATATATAATGTACTCCTCTCCAAAATTATAAATCAATTGTCTCTATTGTGTCTAAGATCTGCCAGTTCACTTGTGTTTTGCATCCCATTCCCTCTAATCTGTTTTCTCCTTCTGAACTTTCTCTCCACCAATTCATTCCTAACTTCATATAAACATGCTGAAATTGCAACATTCTTTTTTTTTCTAGATTTTAATTTGTTTTTTTTTTTTAAAGATGCACAGTAGAATTCAGGATCAGGTATACAAAGGGACATCCTACAGATAAAGTTTGGGTCTCCCTTTGGCACCCACATTACCTGGTTTGAGATCAGATACCTTTATTGATTTTACATGTCCTCTCCTCCCTCCCCTGGCAGTGTCCCACTACTGCCGATCCTTCTTATAGTATTATGGTAAATGTTCAGGGTCTGTTTATGTGAGAACATGTGCTACTCAGTTTTTTGTTTCTGTGATAGATCACTGAGTATGATAGACACTAAATCCATCCAAGTTGTTGCAAAGTCCAATATTTGTCCTTCGTTATGGCTGTGTAATATTCCATTGTGTATATGTACCACATTTTTTTATCCCGTTCAGTTTTGATAGGCAGCACAGTTAGTTCCATGATTTTGCTATTGTGAGTAGTGCTTCAATAAACATGTGTGTACAGATCCCTTTTTTGTAGAATGATTTGAGTTCCTGCAGGTATATTCCCAGTAGAGGGATTGCTAGGTCATATAGAAGGTTGATGTCTAGTTTGTTTAGAAATTGCCACACTGTTTTCCAAAAAGGTTGCACCAATTTGTATTCCCACAAGCAGTGTAGAAGTGTTCTTTTTTCTCTGCATCCTTGCCAGCATCTGTTGTTTGTTCTATTAATGATGGCCATTCTTACTGGAATTAGGTGGTCTCTCAATGTGGTTTTGATTTGCATTTCTCTGATGATGAGTGAAGTTGAGCACTTTTTCATGTGTCTGTTGGCTGCCTGTATACCTTCTTTTGAGAAGTGTCTATTCATGTCTTTTTCTCACTTTTTAATGGGGTTGTTTTGTTTTGCTTTGTTTTGTTTCCCTTTCAGTCTGAGTACCTTGTAGATCCTGGATGTTAGTCCTTTGTCAGATATAGAGTTGGCAGATATATATTTTTTCCCATTCTGTGGGCTCTCTCTCTGTTCTCTTGATGGTTACTTTTGCTTTGCAAGAGCATTTCAGTTTGATTAGGTCCCACTTGTGTATCTTATCTCTTATAGTATGAACATCTGGGGTTTTGATCAGGAATTGATCAAGGTGGATGATTTTCAGGATAAGTTGTTAAATCCTGTTTGCTAGAATCTTGTTGAGAATTTTTGCATTTATTTTCATCAGGCATATTGGCCTGCAGTTATCTTTTCTGTTGGATTTTTACCAGGGTTCAGTATCAGTATGATGTTTGCTTTGTAAAATGATTTGAGGAGAGTTCCATGTTTTTCAATTGCATGGAATACTTTCAATAAGATGGGTATCAACTCCTCCATGTATGTTTTGTAGAATTCTGCTGAAAGGCAGTCTGGTCCAAGGCTGTGTGTGTGTGTGTGTGTGTGTGTGTGTGTGTGTGTGTGTGTGTGTGTAGGTAGTTTTCTAATGACAGAGTCAATTTCTTGGGTTGTTACTAGTCTATTTAGTGTCTCAGTGTCTTCTTGTTTCAACCTTGGGAGGTTATATGATGCCAGAAAGTCCTCTATTTCATTAGGTTATTGCGTTTGTTTTCATACAGGTATGCATAGTAATCTCTGATAATCTTTTGTATTTCTTCTGGCTCAGTTGTGATTTGATCTTTGTGTTTCTAATTGTGCTTATTTGGGCTTTTTCTTTTCCTTGGACATTTTGGCTAGGGGGTCCCTCAATCTTGTTTATCCTTCTAAAGAACCAGCTTTTGGTTTGTTGATTTTTTTTTTTCTATAATATTTTTGTTTTCTGTGTATTATATTTGGGCTTTTATTTTGGTATCTGGATTCTTCTGCTAAATTTAGAGCTCTGGTGGTCTCACATTTCTAACTCCCTTAGGTGATTTTTAAGGCTGTTAACTTGTGATCTTTCCATTTTCTTGATGTGTACTCATAAGTATAAATTCCCCTCTTAGAACTGTTTTCATGGCATCACAGAGGTTTTGGTAAAATATTTCTTTATTTTTATTTGTTTTCAGGCATCTTTTAATTTCTTTTTTTATTTCTGTATGACCCAGGAGTCATTCTGCGTCATGCTTCTTAGTGTCCATGTCGTTGTGGGTTTTGGGTGAATTTTGTTTGTGTTGATATTTATTTTTATTCCACTGTGGTCTGAGAAGGTGCATGGCAGTATTTCCATCTTATGAAATTTTTTTATGCTTAATTTATGGCCCATGATGTAACTGATCTTGGAGTATGCATGCGGTGATGAGTAGAATGTATATTCTGTAGTTGTTGGGTGGAGTGTCCTGTAGGTATCTATCAAGTACATTTGGTCAAGCATCAAATTGAGGTTCTGGGTCTCTTTGTTGAATTTTTTTTTTTTTTTGCCTTGATGATCCATCTAGGGTTATAAGTGGGATATTTAAGACCTCAGCTATGATAGTGTTAGAGTTAATTTTTTTTTTTAGTTTACTTAGTAGTTGCTTTATAAATGTTGGTGCTCCTGGATTGAGTACATATATGTTTAGGATGGGTATTTATTGTTAATGGATTAAACCTTTTATCATTATGTAGTATCCTTCCATATCTTTTTAAATTTTTGACAGTTTAAAAGTTGTTTTGTCTGGTATTAAGATCGTGACTCCTGCTTTCTTTTGTGATCTGTTTCCCTGGAAATTTGTTTTCCATCCTCTAACTTTGAGTCCATGTGCATACCTTGTGGTGAAATGAGTTTCCTGGATGCAGAAAATTATTAGGTCATTTTTAAAATCCAGTTTGCCATTCTGTCTTTTCAGTGGTGCATTTAATCCATTCATGTTCAGGCTGATTATTGAAATGTGAGTGCTTATTCCTGTCATGAGGTACTTATAAAATTTTTTCTTGTTTGTTTGGTTTTTTTAACTTTTGGGTTGATGTATTTGTGTGTTTTCAACTTTGCAGTCGCAATGTACTCTCTGTTGATTCTGTGTTTTCCTGTTCTCTTGGGAAGTGTGTAGTCATTCTTTTTTTCTTTCTTCTGTGCTTAATGACTCCTTAAATGTTTCTTGTAGAACTGATTTGGAAGTTGCATAATCTCTTAGGGTTTGGATGTCTGGGAAGGATTTTAATTCTTCATCACTGATGAATCTTAACTTGGCTGGGTAGGAAGTTCTTGCTTAAAATTGTTTATCTTTGAGGACTTTGAAAATTGGACTCCAGTCCCTTTTAGCCTATAGCATTTTTGGCGATTGGTCTGCTGCTATTCTGATTGGTCTTTCCCAGTAGATAGTCTGACCTGTCTCTCTCACTGCCTTTAGGATTTTTTCTTTTGTCCCCATTTTGTGTAGGCAAATTTCTGCATGTCTAGGAGTTCTTCTCATTTGATGTCTTGCAGGGCTTCCCTGTATCTCTTATGTTTGGTTAATCACATCTTTGATGCGATGTGGAAAGTTTTCCTGGATTACTTCTGGAATCCTTGCTCCAAGGTATACTCTGTTCCCCTTTCTTCTTCTTCTAGGACACCAATCAGGCATAGGTCTGCCTCTTGATATAATCACACATCTCTTGGAAGCTCTGTTCTTTCTTTCTGAGTTTTCTTTTCGTATATTTTTTTTTACAGATTGTTTTAATTCCATGTTTGGTCTTCAAGCTTGAGATTATTTCTTCTGCTTCATTAATTCTGCTTTCCATACTTGTCATCTTGTTATTTATTTTCTTGATGAAGTTTTTATGGCTGAAATCTCTGCTACAAGTTCTTTTAGTGTTGCATCTTGTCATTCTTGAGTTGTATTTATTCTTTCCATCCATTCCTTAATCCCTGATGGGGCCAGTTGTTGGTGACTTTCATTGTTTGGGCTTTGAAGTCTGATTTTTTACGTATTGTCTCTTTGGTTTACTGGGAATTCCCTATGTTCTTCCACTGATTGTTCCTTATTTGTGACAGATTTCTTTCTTTTCTCTTTAGTTTCATTATTCAGTGAAAGTGTGATGGGCTTTGACTTCTGATGTCTGCTTGATCCTCTACTCTTCCCTAATCAGGGCTCTGAATTTGTTATATTTTGAATTAGGGCTGTGGGGTGGGAAGTTTTGTTGTCTCTTTAGCTTTGAGAGCCAGATAAGGTGAAAGATGGGAAGATAGACTTCAGAAGCTATTTGCAAATCACAATGTTCACTGACTGGGGTATTGGTTTCCTGAGACCCACTCCCCATCACCACTCTGTATGATGACGCATTGGGTATGTGTGTATACACTCTAAGTCCAAGGTAAAGTAATAGCAATAAGGAGAACAGAGAAAAGTAGAATGAAATAGGAAAGACAGTAAATTTTAAAACTGAAACAAAAACATGGAAAAACAAAAGCAGAAACCAAAACAGAAACAATAAAACACAGACATACACAGGCAAACACACAAACAAACCAAATAAAAGGAAAAAGAAAACAAAACAATACCCCCACCACAAAACAAAAAAACAGGAAAACCAAGCATGCACACACACACCTTACAGAAAATGAAAGGAGAAGATAAAAATAAAACAAAGCAAAAAGCAAACAAATTAGGGGGAATGCAAATAAAACCCTCACATTCCTCATACACACATTAAACTAAAAAAAGGGAATAACAAACAAACAAACAAAAGAAATTGAAAGATGAACTCTCAATCATTCACATACCCATATAAACAGAAAACAAAAAAATGAAAGAAGAAAGAAAGAAACAAAAGAAGAAAGAAACAGAGAAACAAAAGGGGGAGTGTAAATCAAACCCTCACATACACATTCATGCAAAAAGAAAAGAATGTTCTGGACACTAAGAGTCTTCTTGTGACAGGTTTTTCCTCTCAGCTGTTCACAGATAAGCCCCTTTGCTATCTCCTGCAGGGCTGAGGTCTCATTCACAGTCTCCCCAGGGCAGGACCAGGGAAGGAGAAGGGGGTGGTGGCATTGGGAGGGGCTTCAATCCTCCCTTTCCACTCTCATATGGTCAGGGGAATATCTTCTGGTGGGGAAGTGTGGGGTTACCTTCCCTCAAGGTACTCTTGGGGGGCATCCCAGTCAGGCTTATCCTGGAGCAGAGTCCTCCTATCACAGCTGATATTCAGGCACCATTTAGGTTCATCCCTCTCAGTCATGCCCCAGAAGTATGGGTCTGATATTCAGAGGATTGCTGGGGAGGAGGGAGTTGGGTCATTCCAGGACTCACCGCTGATCTCTTGGGGGTTCTTCCTCATATTTTTTGATCACACCCTTTGTCCCATGGCTGAATCGTACTAGGGGTGGGACTCTTGAGACTCAACATTGTCCTGTCCCTGCAAAGTTTGTGTTTACAAGATATTCTTTCTAAGACACGATCAATTCCTGAGTAGTTAACTGACAGGTCACAGAGTTTGGGTCTGTTGCTCTGTGGTGTGTAAGCCAGAGTACTTCCTTGACCAGTTTCCAAGATGGTGGAAGGATGCCTGTTTTGTCTTCTCCAGTGGGGCTTTGCCTCTGGCTTCTCACTGTGCTTACTACACAGCCCTTACTGCAAGTTTCTGAACAGGTACTATAGTGATGAGGCAGGGCCTGGAACCACTTTTGCTTTGCTGATTTTAAAAATGGTGCTCAAGCCAGGCACAGTGGCTCATCCTGTAATCCCAGCACTTTGGTAGGCCAAAACGAGAAGATTGCCTGAACCTGGGAGTTCAAGATCAGGCTGGGCAACTTGGTGAGACTTCATCTCCACTGTATATACATATATCAACTGGAAGTGGTAGCAAGTGCCTGTAGTTTCAGCTACTAGGAACCTGAGGTGGAAGAATTGCCTAAACCCAGACTAAACCCAGCAGGTTGAGGCTGTGGTGGTCGTGAGCTTGCCACTGCACTCCAGCCTGGGCAACAGAGTGAGACTCTGACTCAAAAAAAAGTGGTGCTCAGCTTCTATGCATGCTCTGGGAAGTGCTAGGGACCAAGCAGAGCAGCTATGGCACCAGCCGCTTTACCAGGAGAGCCCTGGCCACTTGCTTCTGAGTTCCCACTCAGTCAGCCACTCACATGCCCACTTATTCAGAGACATGTGTGCAAAATTGTCCATACACTCACTCTCACACAAGGACTCACATAGTCCAACTGGCTCCACCACCATCTTCCTCTCCTCCCTCGCAACATTTTTTAAAAAATAAAATAATGAATAAAAAAATCAACTTTTGACCTCTTTCTTTCTTAAGTGGTCTACCATTTCTAGTCTGCCTATGTAGGTAGTTTTCTGCCAAAGATGTATCTAGATCTGTCTCTTTCCTTCTCTTTTTTTTCTATTTTTGAGCCAACTCTTATCATTTCTTTTATACATTCACTGAATTTTTAAAAGTTCGTCAGTGACCTCTATTGTGCCATATTCATTAAGCACAATTTAGCCTTCATTTCACTTTACCATTCTCCTTCAAACACCTATTTTTAGGTACAATGATATCTCATTCTCTCATTCTCTCTCTCTCTCTCTCCCTCTCTCTCTCTCTCTCTCTCACACACACACACACACACACACACACACACACACACACACACACACTTTCTTTGGTTCCTTTCCTTGAATCTCCTTCATATTTAGAACTTCAATTCTCAAATGTACTATGGCTCAATCCCTATCCCATTTTGCATCATTCTCATTTCCTATATGATGTCATTAATGCCCACCACTTTAAATAATATACATATATATGCTAATGTTCCAACTGTATATTTTATTTCAACTTTAACTATGAACTCCAAATTCACATTTAACTTTTCCAAATACACACACACACACACACACACACACACACACACACACACGCACATATATATGCACATACACACACACACACACATATATATATATGTAATGGTGATGACTTTTAAAATGTAATAAATATAACAAATAATAACATTTATAATACAAAGTACATAAGATGTGTAATTATAATAGTATATTATATATGATGAAACACAATAAGTATCTCAAACCAAAGCAGCATTCTTGTTTTTCATCCGCAGCTACCAAGAGATTATTGCTTATCCTCAACTACTGAGAGATTATTGAAACCTATCCTCTTGAATCATGTGAATTTTTATGTAATCACTCCTTTTCTCTTGCAAAAGAGAGGATATACTGATATTAAAATGTATGAACTCAACCTATGTAATCTACTCTTCTTTGTGGTTTTTAGCTTCAGGTAAATATTTATAGAAAATTGAAAATTTTTGTAACTGGAGGTAAAGTCATAATATTCATTCCAAAGCCTGCCATCATCTTCAAAAAGGGTAATTTTCATACAAATTAGTCAGTTGACATGCTCCCTGTCAGAGTTATGACTCTATCTTCATCTTATACAATTATGACTGTATATTTGATTTTATCATTGCCCAGAATTTTTTTCTATTCTTTCTATTGCTAGGTCGACATTAACAAACACAAATAATGCTCAATTTAATTTAATTAAATAATTAATAGCTTTCACTTAAAATCTATACAAACTTTAAACGTTCTACATCTTTTTTATTTTATTTTACATTTTATTTTAAAGACGTGGCATACGGTTAGGATTAGGTACACAAGCAGTGTTCTACATCTTTATAGAGTAAGAAGTCTGTATAATATCTAACTCTGTAAGAATTATAATTGCATAATTTTACCAAACATATAACAGGGTAAGATAAATAGGTATATAAAACGAGCTTGAAATATCTTCTTACATGAGCATATGTTTTGAATGAATAATGTTGTTTTCAGGAATAATGTTTTGTATAAAGATTTACTTCTGAAAAGCATGAGACAAAAATGTAATTTAGCAATAGTACTAAATACTATTCAAAGCAAAAATACAAATGCTTCCATGGTAATGGGACACTTTCAATTTTTGAGAAAAGTAGAAGTTATGAAGAAAAGTGAGGAAAAAAGCATACTGTTTCTTTAAATTAACAATATCATATTCCTTTCTTAAGTGGTGATACACATACTAAAATTAAAAGACAAGTTGAGTTTTAGAAATTAGTTAATTTTCATTTACTTAGATATCATCCCATAAACATATGTTATATGAACAACAATGATTTTTGATTAAATAAATAAAAATTAGTCTTAAATATACACATATATTTTTAACCTTCTAAAATATAGAATGTTTTTGGCAATAATATATGCAAATTATATTCAACCAAATATAGAGTTCTGAAAATAATGGTACAGGACATATATAGCTTTCTGCTACTGCTTACATTAGCATTTCAGCCACTGGAAACACCTCTCTCACCTTTTTGTGCCTCAATCATAATAGCTTACAACATAAGTTATTGTTAGTCTCAGTGCCTTTGCACTTTCAACCCTGTTGAAAATCTCTTCCCTGGGATCTTCTTAAGGATTCATATTTTTTATACATATTCTTGAAACTTAATTTGAGCCAGGCTCGGTGGCTCAGCCTGTAATCCCATGCCTTTGGGAGGCTGAGATGAGTGGATTGCCTGAGCCCGAGGGTTCGAGACCCGCCTGGGCAGCGAGACCTCATTCTACAATAAATCAAAAAATCAGCGGGGCGTGGTAGCGCATGCCTATAATTCCGGCTACTCGGAAGGCTGAAGCGGAAGGATCGCTGGAGCCCAGCAGGTCGAGGCTGCGGTGGCCGGGAGCAGCCACTGCACTCCAGTCTGGGTGACAGAGTGAGAGACTCCAACTCAAAAAAAAAAAAAAGAAACTTAATTTGAAATATGACTTCCTTTGATAGAGTTTCACTGACCACTTAATCTAGTTGCCTTCTATCTATCCAGCCATCATAGCATTTTAAGTATAGTTATAACATTTGTATGTTTGTATATGCATATCTGTGTAAATATAACTAGTAATTTGCCATGAAATTTCTATACTAATTTAAGTGTTTCCATTTTTAAAAGAAACATAAGCATAGTTAATTGTGTTAGAAAATAAAAACTATTCTCAATTTATTTTTTTCTAAACCATAAATAGTAAGATAAGAAAGTATGACAATAGCAATGTACACTTACATTCATTTTTCGATGACTTATAAGGATTTTATGCAATCAACCATCACAAGGTAAAATACCATTCAGCAGTAGTGATTATAAATAAATTACTACTTGGTAATACTTGGTGATACTATTTTGTCAACTAGAACATTTGTAGTTTTAAGAAGAGTCCATTCCCAACACCTTCATTTACAAATAGCTTTCTAAATGTCTGAGTAGTCCGCTTAACCTTGATGCATAGGATGACCTAAAAGATAATAAAATATGAGACTAATTATCAACTCTAAAGATGAAGTTTAGCGTGCATTATGTACTTTCTAGATGACCGGCTATCTACTTGGGTATTTAAGACTTACAGTTAATGCGAGTAAACTATTTAAACAAAATTTCAATGTCCCTTCCTGGCCTCATGAATCCACAGGAAAAAATGGGAAGGGTCCTCGGCTAAAGAAAAAAAAAAACTATATAGTGATAGGTATTCACCACTCTTGGTAGGGTCTATTACAATTCGATGGCATATAAAAAGAAACCTCTGGTTCTCTAAAGTCATTTCTTGCCAAGTACAGATAGGGACAGATTATCTGATCCCAGAAAAAGCAACCAGTACAGACTGTGCAAATTAGCCTCAAGCATTTCCTGGGTCAGCCATTAGGTCCTCTCCTCTGCAGGGGTCAACTCTGATTTCACAATTTCTGTGAGTGGTCAACCATATGAAGAATATGCAGAATTATCTCAATAAAGGTTTCCTGATGTTTAGGGGATGAACATCTGATCCTTAAAGCACATCAGTGCTGATCAGGCAGTTTGGTTGAGGGCGGCTCAACAAAACAACTCACTAGTCTTAAAAAGCCATCAGTAAAAACAGATTACAGGAGACTCTGGGGCAGGCCATGACAGAGTTAATAATACTAAAAAGACCTTCGTTCAGTAAACAGCTATAAAAATGAGTCTGGAGTATGAGAAAATTGCTTTCAGCATTGGACATTTAGAAAAAAGGGAAAATCTTTTTTTTTTTTTGAGTTGGAGTCTCATTCTGTTGCCCAGGCTGGAGTGCAGTGACACGTTCATGGCCACCGCAGCCTCGACCTGCTGAATTCAGGCGATCCTTCCGCCTCAGCCTTCCAAGTAGCTGGAACTACAGGCATGTGCCACAATGCCCAGCTAATTTTTTGATTTATTGTAGAGATGAGGTCTTGCCAGGTTGCCCGTGTTGGTCTCGAACCCATGAGCTCAGGCAATCCTCTCACCTCGGCCTCCCTAAGTGCTGGGATTACAGGCGTGAGTCACTGCATCTGGCGGGGAAATCTTAAAAGCTTCATATTCAACTAGGTTTTCTTCCTATCAGGGAGATGACATGAGTGTATTAGCAGAATGTAATAGTCTTCCTGAGCTAAAGAGGCAGAGGTCAGAATTCTGCATTATTGAAGCACCTGGAAGGTACAGATTACGGAATTAAAGGAAAGGGAATTAAGGCAGGTATAAACATGCATAAGACGAGAGTATATAAAGCTTACTACAGATTGACATAGTGGACAAACCTCAATAACGTTTCATGCCAACATTCCAGACATCCTCCTGAAACACCTAGAATAAGTCATACTCCAGAGCCATTCTAACAAAACTTGCAATTATACCCTGACCAGATCCACAGGAGAGAAAGAATATGAACTTTATGTCCCACTAAACCAGAGGAACTTGGAAAGCACTTCAAGCTTTTCATGGCTCTGTCCACAAATAGTATAAAACAAGTTTATACAAGTTCACATTTTCCAGCCCTCAAATGAACTGCTTTGAGAGGAAGGAAATCAAGCACTTTCAGGAAAAGATACAAGAATTCAAATCTCAGCAATGTATAACTTCACACATTCATTCACAAATGGAAAATTATTAAACATAAAAAGAAACATGAAAAACATGACCCATTAAAGAAAAAAAGCAGTCAGTATAAGGTAATCCAGACATGGCACCTATGTTAGATTTAGCAGGCAAAGACTTTAAAGAAGCTATTTTAAATATGTTTGAAACTGGAAAACAAAACAAAAATCTCAGTGACTGAAGAACAAGGGAATCAGCAAGAAGCAAAAACAATAAAATATGCCAAAGTTGAACTGAAGTGTTCAATAATTGAAATGAAAAAGTACTGGATGAGCTTCAGAGCAAATTGGAGATGGTGGAAGAAATTGTTAATGAATGTGAAAAATGATCAATAGAAATTATTCAAAACAAAGAACAGTGAAAATAATATTGAAAAAATAATAATCAGGGCTGCAGTGACCTGTAGGACAACATCAAAGCTTTTGGCAATTGCACTCTCTGAAGGACAGTCAAAGGATTTGGGGGAAGAAAAATATTTAAAGTGGCTTCCCAAATTTTTAGGAGAAGTATATCACGTCACAGATTTTAAAAGTTCAACAAATCCCATGATAACAATATCTTAAAAATAAACGGATGTTAAATATTGTCATTTTTCTATGAAAAAATATATTTTTCTGCTAAAATGAAGAAGAAAAATAGTATAACTATTTCAATAGATGCAAAAATGATGACTGCACAGAATTAACACCCAAACACAAATAAACAAAAAAAGGAAACAAAACATTGCACCATACTGGAACTAGAAAGAACTTCCTGATTATGGTATTGTCTTTCTTTAAAAACTTCACACATCATCACATTTGAAGTGAAATATTTAATACTTTTCTCCTAAGATTAGAAAGGTATTGAGGATATACTATATATTATAACTCTTTATGATCCACAACCCATATCTGGCAAGCACTATAACTTGTGTTACATATTTTATCAAAAATGTCACATACATATTAGGTCTTGAAACAATTTTGTTTTTTACATAAAACTCTGAAGTATTTTTTGATAAATAATCCTTTAATCTAGCTGTATAATATTTCTCACTGTTTTCTTAATAAGAATGGTAGAGACTTACACATAAACCTAGTAGCTATCATTTTTGGTATACCGAATACATTTTTTATTATTTTTAGTATAGTTCATGTATTTATTTATTTTCAAAAAATGTATCCTTGTTACTCATAATGTTCTGAATTAAATAATTTCTCTAAAGATATCTCTATGTAGATATCTAAATCCAGGCTGAGAATGATGGTTTTGATGTTTATCAGAATCAGATGTCTGATACACACAGTAAGTAAACAAAGGTAACTAGCAATCTTCACAAACCTCTATTTAACCAACGTATGTTGTGATTGAATTTAGGTATTATATTGTTCTACCTGTTAAAGTGCTATTCACTCAAAATAGCACAGAGGTAAACTAAACATGGCTTTTATTTTGGTAAAATATAAGCCATGTTTAGTTTACCTCTGTGCTATTTTTTTTTTCATTTACAGATCATATTCCATTACTAACCACAAATGAATAGATCATATAATTTTAAGCTCAGATGACCAATTACAAATTCCCTAAATTTGTGAGAAGCAAAGTACTTGTTTCTAATGTAAGATTAGAAAGAGGTAATAACCCAGAGCTAACTCTAGTCCCTGCTCTTCACAGAGTATATTCAAACACTCATGAGAAGTTGGTTGTATAATTTTTGAAAGTATTGAGGCCTGAGATCAAAAGGGAATTTCCTGGAAAAGTAACCAAATAAGGTAGTAAATTAAGCAGATGAAATAGTTAAAAAGTTGCTTGAAAAGTTAAAAATTCTGAAAAATGGTGGACAAAATCTTACTTAGAAATACCAAGTACAAGGGAGACCTCCCCCCCCAAAAAAAACTGGAATTATGGTTTGGAAGATGGGCCCCTTGTAGCACACTCAGAATTTGTTCCTCGAGATCAAACGGTCAACCAAAATTTGTATCTGGAAGTTTTGAGATGGCTACATCATGATTTGCAGGAGAAACATCCCGAATTGTGACAAACAAGTGACTGGTTCTTCCACAATGACAATACACCTGCCCGCACCACACAGGGCTTTCAGTAGTTTTTGACCAAAAACCAATATGACCCCTGTACTCCACCTCCCTATCCACCTGATCTCTCTCTGAGTGACTTCTTTTTGTTTCTCCAATGAAGAAAGTCCTCAAAAGTTTTACTGCTGTGAAAGAAGTTGAACCAAAAAAAAAAAAAAAAAAAAAAAAATGGCAAAAGCACTAAAAGGCATCAAAATGGATGAGTTCAAAAACTATTTTGAGCAGTGAAAAAAGCATCTCATTAGGTGCATTGCATCAAATGAAGAGTACATTGAAGATGACTGAAGTTTAAACATGTAAGAATAAATACACAGTTGTATAAAATTAAATTAAACCGAGTTTTTTTGGTTGTTTTTTACATCCACCCTCATACATGTGAATGTGAACTCTCTTGTGAGAAAATCTAAGAGTTCTGCAGAAAAAGTTAGTAACAATGACTTGTCAGTTTCTTGAGTGTGTTTCATCAGGGAGAATTAACAGTTTAAATAGCAAAGAAAAATAGAAACATACTAAGATTGGATTATTCCTTTTTAAAAAAATAAAAAGAAAGAAAGAAAAAGTAGACCCAGAAAATCTAGGATTCTGATTAAAGTCTTTTAGTTTCTGCTAGATGTTTGTGGTTTTTTTAATGTCAAAAATCTTAGAAAAGTATAAAAAGCAAGATTTTTTTCCCCCAAAGAGATTTCTCTTTAAATAGCTGACCTCCAATGAAACCTACAATCAGTATTTACTGTTAAATTTAGTGCCAAATCTTTTTAAATGTATTTAAGCATATATATATATACATATATATATATATATATATATATATATATATATATATATGAGCAAATGGGTGTGTTATTTACCCCTGAATACAAGGATAGTCTGATAATTTAATTTTTTCATTAATTTTGCTTCTAAAAAATTCTAGGGACATCTTCACATTTAATAGCTTGTTGTACCACGGAAGGACTGAATAGCAGCTTGTCCTTCTTGTATAAAACCTTAGAGGCATTTTAACAGCTAAAATCACTTAGAAGGTACTTTGAAACTTTGATTTATTTACTGCCAAAATGATTCAGTTAAGACTTCATTCATCTTATTTGGCTAGTTCAATTTCTTTAGATAAAAATGAAAGGAGTTCTTTGCTATTGCCTTTGAAAAGTATAAATATGCAGCAAGGTCATTTCTCTTGACAGATTTTGTTGTGAATGAAAGCTTAGCTGCTGGAACACTATTTCTAAGATACTTCAGTGACCAAAACCACTATCATAATTGACCACCACCCTGATACAGGGCATTCTTTTAGAAGAGCAAAGGTGAGGTCATAATGGCTTCATAACGGCCTTCACTATAAATCTCAAATACATTCAGAAACCGGAATTAACAAATTCATTCATGGTTTATTTGGAATACTAACAATAAACTCAGGCTACTATCAAGGTGCCCTATTAAGTTGTTTTCTGAGTCTGAATAAAGTATTAGATTCATTACATTTATTTTTATTTTTTAATATGCGCTAGTGTATACTTTCAAAGCACAAGCTAAGCAATTTATTAATCTGAAAATATTTTCATGAGAATTATCTTGTTTAGAAGTAACATTTAGTGACCCTATCTCTTTTGTTAATGACTGTAATGACTGTTTTCTAAGGCTAGTGTGTGGTATCGGACATATAGAAATAATGCAATGTAAATCTTTGATTGAATTAATGACTAAAAAAGGAACATACCCACATCTTTAAAATAAAAAAAAATTAAAAAGAGAATATAGCCCTACTTGGAAGGAAGGAAAATGGAAAAAAAAAATAAAGAGAGAGAGGGAGAGAGAGAGAGAAAGAAAGGAAAAAAGAAGAAGGAAAGAAGGAAGGAAGGAAAGAAGGAAAGGAGAGAGCAAGAGAAGAAGGAAGCAAGAAAGAAATAGGGAAACAGGGAGGGATGGAAAGAAAGGGAGAGAGAAGGAGGGAGGGAAATTTAATATGATTAGAAGCAAATTTATGTTTCATCAAATTGCTTATTTTCTGATAGAAAATCCTACCATGTAATGTGTGTATTTAATAAAATAAAAGCAGTTATTCCTCAAAAGTGCAACAGAAAAATGTTTTTATTTTCTCCCCTCAGTATTAGTTGTCCATTTTTATTTGGGACAGAGTTTACCTAAGTGAGAAATTAAATAGTTTTTTTTTTTGTTTTTGTTTTTGTTTTTTTTTTTGAGTTAGAGTCTCACTCTGTCGCCCAGACTGGAGTGCAGTGGCCCCTCCCGGCCACCGCAGCCTCGACCCACTGGGCTCCGGCGATCCTTCCACCTCAGCCTTCCAAGTAGCTGGAATTACAGGTATGCACTACCACACCAGGCTGATTTTTTGATTTATTGTAGAGATGAGGTCTCGCTGCCCAGGCGGGTCTCGAACCTGCGGGCTCAGGCAATCCACTCACCTCAGCCTTCCAAAGGCGCAGGATTACAGGCTGAGCCACCGAGCCCGGCGAAATTAAATAGTTTTAAATGTTACTGTGATGCTACTGAAATTTTGACATTGAAATATTACTATCAGTGAAGAGAAAAAAGTTATGTCAAAGTGAGCTGAAACAAGATCAGACCCTATGTCTTACTCTGAAATATGTGTTTCAATGGTCTCAGACTTATAGAAACATAAGCTTCAAAATACAAGCATTTCTGTGAGGTTTTGTTCTAAGTGATATTTCTTTTCAGTAAAGGTGTTTTATGAGAATTAATTTCCTAAATGCTGTATTTTTTTCTCGTAGGATTGTCCTTACTCTAACTTACTAATATGTTTAAACATGTATTTTGATAAGTCAAATATCAGACATATAATGAATGCCATGAAATCAGATACAAGATTGTATGTTTTCAATTATAAGTGACTAAATCCCCATAGTGTTAATCCATGTAGGCCATTAAAAGTTGTTGGTGTAGTACAGCTGCTTGATAAATATTTATTGATAATTTCTTATAGAATAATGCATATAGCATTAAAAATCACTAATACAAGACACAATTTTCTCGGATAGTGAGAAAAAAAATCTATCACCATAGACAAAAATATTAATACAAGGTTATTTATGACCCTATAAATACACTACTTTAATCCACAAATAAGTGAATTACACAAAGAATTTTACATATTTTAGTCTACTGGTTTTCATCTTTTCATTATAATTATTGTAATATGAAAGTTACTTAATAATCTTTTTTACTTCTAATTCTTTTTTTGACTATTGTCTCAAACATATACATTGCCAAAATATATCTGTATATTATTTGAGAAAATAACTAGAAATATTTGGTAGTCTGTACCAAGTTTAAGGTATTAGGAGGGAGAATTTCACTGAATTGTATAGATCTAAACCAAATACAACCATAATTTTGAAGAATAACAAACCATATTTTGGAGAAATTATTGGAGATAAAGAAAAAATATAAGTTAATAAGACAATTGCACCAATTATATACAGTAAGAACAAATATTTGTATTTTTTAGAGAATATATCAGTTTTGATGTAAATATTTTCTTCAGAGTTAAAGACCACTATAACTGAATACAAAATCTTTAAAAAATTTGTAACTCTGTCTGATATATTTATATTTTATCCTTCTCTGCATTGTCAAACAGTGATTAGAAAGCCTAGAAAAAATGATAGTTTATAGAGTACAGTAATAACATCAACAGTTGTGCATTAGTTCTATGGTATGCTCTGAATCTTCTGAGTATCACAGGACTATTTTTTCCTAATACCAATTGACCATATTTGCTATGACTTCAGAGAATTTTAAAAATTCCTACACTAACTTCCTGTTAGCAAGTCTAATTACTACACTTTATTTACAATATAAACTATATGAAGTTACCAATGAAAACATTTATCCTGACTTATCTTTTTAATAAGTTAGTTAAACTTGAAATTAAAATAAATATAGGAAAGGCTTATTACTTCAGATCAACACTATAGACAGCTAATCTACTTAAAGCAACTGGTATGTAGTAATCAAATTTCTCCATGTAGTTTCCCTAAATATAATATAATTAGTAGATATTTATCACATGCTTGTATAACTGATTAATTTCCAATTATACATGCTAATTAAATTTTTAACAAATTTTCTTTACTTTTTGTAATCACATTATTGCATGTAAGATGTAACTAAAAGTAGAGTAATAATTATCTAAGTTATTATTGGAAATACTTCATCTATAAGCAATAAGAAAGGAAAAATTTAGAATATGTGACATTAAAAAATTAACATATATAAAGAAAATTATGTGATACAGCAAGTTATATTAAGTTTTTTACTAATTTTAGCATGTAATAAGGCACGGGCCAGTGGATCATTATTATTTGCAGTACAGTGAAGATCAAATAGCTTTTCAGAGATTTTAAACTATCTGAATATAATAATCGATTCTTAAGTTGTTTAAAAAAAACTTTTTAATTTGATTTAATTTTATATGAGTAAAATGAAAGTTATTTAAACAGACTTGTAAACCATGAGCTGAAATTATACTTAGCTGTTAGAAACAGGATGGTAGATGACTTTAAGAGGAGAGAGGTACTAACACCTTGGCAAGCTCTGCTATGTCAAAACTATGGTGATCCTGGAGAATAAGTATACTATGTAACTCCTTGTTACAGAAGAGGGTAGCATGGCATAAATAACAATTTGCTCTCTGCTGAGCACAGCTAATAATTTAAATATAATGTTATTAAAAGTGTTTTTTAATAAAAAATTTTTACCTCAACAAAAATATGCTTGCATGGAGTCAAGGATGAATAAACTTTTCTTTTTGTCATATATAGTCTATTGAAACTTTAGGAAACAGAAAAATACTTCTAAAGAATTTCTTAGGTAAAACGTAAGCTCACTCTCACTGTTTTGAGATGTTATCCATAGTGTATTTCTCAAATACTGAAGTTTCATCTATCTACTCATTTGACTTCCGCTTTGTTCTACATGGCTTTCATTACAGCCTAATATTTAATAGCTTAAGTAAAAATTAAAATAAAATAAGAATTGGAGTAAAAATAATGTCAATTATTAAAGATTTGGGAATTTCTACCAAAAAGAAAGAAAAAACCCACCCATGATCTAAATATACAGTAAGGAATGTTAATAATAATTTTACAAAAGTATTGATGTTACTCAAATTTCTGACACATACAATCTTCTATTCAATGGCAAATAATTTAGACTTAAAGAATAAATTCAGTAGTATATAAAGTTTCTTTGTCATTGGTAAAACAGTAATATTTGGAATAATAAGATATGTTTTAAAAAAGCATTTAGATGTGCTTAAACATTCAACATTCTTGCCAGCTGAAACACAAAATAATCTGACACTTCAGAGATAATTAAAAGTGAAGAAGACATTTAATATATTCCCATGACCTTAAAGCTTCTCCTGCAATGAGTGTCATTTCCCAGTCAATGGGGTTGTACTATTTGGGTATAATCTATCATGATCCTCTGTCACGCCAAGATCTATCAATTTCAAGGAATTCTTTATCATGAGACAGCAACTGGCAGTCTGCCAAACTTATTGAATAAAGTAGAAACGATACATTTTAACATTAATATAGATAATCTTACTCTAGTGACTAATTGATTATTTGGGTGGAAAAAAGGATGCTGATGACTTTACTGCTCACTTGATCTTTCCCAAGATCCTATTCAATCATGTCTACTGCTACACACAAATTCCCAATTCTTTCCTCAAATCAACATTTATGCACTAGTATAGTATTTCAGCCTTAACAATTAACATTTCTCTCTAATTATTTTTATATTTATATATATCTTTACAATTATTTTCTGTCCCAGATAATTTTCTGAGACTGTGGTGAGCTCCATAGTATTGTGTGTATAATAGGCACTGTCACTTTGTCTCTAGAGAGAAAATTTCCAGCTCAAAAAGGCAGGAATGTAACTTGTTCAAAGTTATACAACTGGAGAGTTCATATTAGATTGAGTCTTTTTAAAAAATGCCTGTTGACTTTCTATCATTATTATCATATCCTATATTTTCTGCCTCCACATTGTTGGAATATGCATTATTCGGATGCATTCTCTCTCTCTCTCTCTCTCTCTCTGCCCCTTTTAACATCATGCATATTTTTAACAATATAATTTATTTCTATAGATTTATTTTAATTCTTATTAGGAATGAACTTCCAATGCCTCCACTGGTGCCCTCTCCCTTTCATTAGTCTCCATCTGGCATTAACGATCTGTATTTCATTTTGATACCAATTTTCTTGGCTTTTATTATCTTGCATCTGTTGACTCTCTTTCACTGGTTTATCCTCAATCTTATATATTAAATGTCTTATAACATTCAAAATTAGTGCAGTTATTATCTATTTATTAGACAATAAAACTTTAGTCAATATACTCTATATCATTCATAGTAGTGAAACATTAAAAAAATTACATATATATTAGTTACATATATATAAGTGGGATCCCCCAAAACAGAATTTATTTGTCAAAAATTGTGTATTTATTCTTACATGTTTAAACTTCAGGTACCTTCAAAGTACTCTCTGTTTGATGGAATACACTTACTGAGACTCTTTTTCCACTGCTCAAAACAGTTTTTGAACTCATCAATTATGATGCCTATTAGTGCTTCTGCCATTTTTTTGTTCCACCTCTTCCACCTCAAAAAATATTTTCCTTTGAATAATTTTTTCATCTGGGGAAACAAAACAAAGTCTCTCAGGAGAGATCGAGTGAATGAAGAGGTCGGAGCAGGGGAAGGTCATGCCATTTTGGCTCAAAAACTGCTAAACACTAAGTGTAGTGTGGAGAGATGCACTCGTAAATCACCCATCATGAAATGGGCAAACACATTGAAAGAATCTTCAAAAACATAAAATTAACTGAAGTCAAATGCCTCTCACAACAATGCTAGCAAGTACACAGATGCCGATGGACTCTTAGCACACTTACCTATAGGGAAAAGCCTGTAGTACAAGGGGCCCACCTTCCAGAAGGTAATTCTGTTTTGGGGGGAGGATTCCCCTAATATACATAATATATTATACATCTATAATGTATATACACACACAGAAAGAGAGAGAGAGGAAGAGGGAAAGAGAGCTGTTTTCTAATGCTTTTCTTGGATTTGCAACATGCTTATATAGTCTCTGTACTTAATTTTTTTATATAGTTCATATAGTTAATATTTAATACAGTGCTACAAAGTTGAGTTTTCAAAGTCAATTCCATTAATAAAAAGAAGAACAGGGACAAGAAAATATCTAACACAAATATACTTAGTATTTTCCAGGTACATAAATATACATTTTTTTACATATTAAAACATTTAAACGCAACAATATATGATAGACTCTAGTACTATCATTGTCATTTACAAAGAACTTAAGAAATTTGCTCAAAGTACTGTGGCTAATTAGAGGTAGAAATAGGAGTTGCAAATTGACACAAACACTAAAGCCTTACTTTTTATGACTCTGCATATGATCAGCTTTATATTACACTAGACTATTTATCAATATGTATTGAAAAATAGAAGTGTATGAAAGTGTATGAAAGAAGAGATGGTTATTGTAGAAGAATGAACATAATTTCTTTTTGTCAGTATTTAATTTCTAAAAAAGCTTTTCCCCAGTTCTTTCAACTGTTTTTGGAATATTAAAAATTTGATAATTTTCTCAAATATGTTTTAAAATCAACACTAGTGGTGTATAATTATCATACAAAATACACATACCTGTAATGCTATGACAATAAATATACACACTTTGGTAACCACCATTCTAGTCAATTCTATCATACTAAATATTTTTCTTTGCACTTTTGCAATTAAACCTTTTAACTCTACCCCAGATAATCACCAATCCATTTATTTCACTATTGATCAGATGTTTGTTTTAGAAATTCACGATTAGAATCATACAGTAAACACTATTTTTTCTCAATTTCTTTCTCCTAGTACATTTTTGAGATTAATCCTTATTTTTACATATATGAAGATTTGAGTTTCTTTACTGCTGAGTAGCATTCTCTTACATGGATATACCACCATTTACCTATCTCTATACCAGTTGATGTCTACTAAAAACAAAGCACTTATAGATAGTCATATAAGATTTCTTTGGTAGACAAATATTTTAATTATTTTTATTAACATATAGGTGTATAATTGCTAGGTCATACAGAGCTAAGTTGTTAACTAAGCCAGAAACTGTCAAATTATTTTTCATTGTGGTGATAATGTTGAACATTGCCTAAGCTCTGTGCCTTCAGAAAACAGTGATAGGTAAATAAGTCACACTAAACTTTTGTTTGCCAACAGCTTCTCCCCCTTCCTTTTGTGTTCTACAGAAATAGCTATCCACAAGTTACCACCTTACCCTTGATATCCTCACATAAGCATATTCTCCACTTTTTTCTCGTGACTCCCATACAACTCAGATGATATCCTTGTTTACCTGCCTCCATCAATCCCAGATCACGTTTCTTTTCTGAGACATTTTGCATTAATAAATTTTCAATATTACAATAGTGAGGAAAAAGTCATCTTTTCAATTTTCCAGTGCATCTTGTATTTGACGGTTTAATCCATGACTTGGATAGACTTGTATTTAACCACTAGAACCCTGTTCACTGTATCCAGTTAAAAAGTTTTCCCTTGTCCTCTATTTCTGACTGGAGATGGAAATCACAAAGGAGGGCTACTGATCTTGTGTTTCAGACTCCAATCCACCATTAAAACTGATAGATAGCAGGACTTGTTGACTTTAATACTTCTTTTTTTCTTTTTCTTTTCCCCTAAATATGCAGGATACAATTCAGGGTTAGGTATACAAACATTGATTATGCAGGTTGATGAGGTATGCCCCTCCATCCCCTAGCAGTTTCCCTCAACTTCTAATCCCATCCCCGCCCTCCCCTGACAGTTTTCCACTAGGGTTCCCAGTCTTCCAATCCCTTTCTTATAGTATTGTAACAATTGTTCAAGGTCCACTTATGAGTGAAAACATATGGTACTCTGTTCTTTGTTTCTGTGATAGATCACTGAGAATGATTGACTCTAAATCCATCCAAGTTGCTGCAAAGTCCATATGTTTGTACTTCTTTATGGCTGTATAATATTCCATTGTGTATATGTACCACATTTTTTTTATCCAGTGCAGCTTCAATGGGCAACATGGTTGGTTTCATGCTTTTGCTATAGTGAATAGAGCTGCAACAAACATACGTGTGCAGGTATCTTTTTTGTAGAATGATTTCAGTTCTCTGGGTATATTCCAGTAGGGGAATTGCTGGATCATATGGAAGGTCAATTTCTAGTTCTTTCAGAAATCATCACAGTCTTCCAAAGAGGTTGCACTAGTTTACATTCCCACCAGAAGTGTAGAGCATTACTTTCTCTACACATCCAACCAGCATCTGTTGTTCTTTGTTTTGTTAATGATGGCCATTCTTACCTGGGTTAGGTGGTATCTCAATGTGGTTTTGATTTGCATTTCTCTGGTGATTAGTGAGGATGAGCACTTTTTCATGTGTCTATTGGCTACCCATGTATCTTCTGTTGATAAATGTCTATTCATGTCTTTTGCCCACATTTTAATGGGGCTGTTTTTTTTTCCTTTCTGCGCATTTGAGTTTCTTGTAGATCCTAGATGTTAGGCCTTTGTCAGATATAGAGTTGGCAAATATTTCTTCCCATTCTGTGGGCTGTTTCCCTGCTCTCTTGATGGTTTCTTTTGCTTTGCAGAAGCTCGTCAGTTTGATGAGGTCCCACTTGTCTATTTTATTTCTTAAGGTATGGGTATTTAGCGTTCTGAATAGGAATTGGTTGCCAGTTTCAGTTTCCATAAGGGTGTCTCCTGTGTTTTCTAAGATTCTTATAGTTTGAGGTTTTACGTTTAGGACTTTGATCCATTTAGAGTTAATTTTTGTGTGTGGAGATAGGTAGGAGTCCTGTTTCAATTTTCTGAATGTGATCAGCCAGTTTTCCCAGCACCATTTACTGAATAGATTCTCCTCTCCCCAGAGGTTGTTGTTGGAGGCTTTGTCAAAGATGAGTTGGTTGAAAAATTGAGACTTTGCTTCTAGAATCTCTATACTGTTCCATTGCTCTATATGCCTGTTCTTGTACCAATACCAAGCTGTTTTGGTTACTATAGCCTTATAGTAAAGTTTGAAGTCTGGAAGTGTGATACCTCCTGCTTTGTTTCTTTTGCTAAGGATTGTTTTGGCTATTCCTGGTTGTTTTATGTTTCCATATGAATTTCTGCATTGTCATTTCCAGGTCTGAGAAGAATGATGTTGATAACCTAATGGGTATTGCACTGAATCTGTAGATTGCCTTTGGTAGGATGGACATCTTAACAAAGTTGATTCTTCCTATCCATGAGCATGGAATATTTTTCAATTTGTTTGTGTCTTCTTGGATTTCTTTGAGCAGTGTTTTAGTAGTTCTCATTATAAAAGTTTTTCACTTCTCTGGTTAGGAAGATGCCGAGGTATTTCATTTTTTTTATGGCTATTGTGAATGGGACTGTGTTTTTAATTTGGGTCTCTGCCTGCTTGTTGTTGGTGTATAGGAATGCAACTGTCTTTTGCACATTTATTTTGTGCTCTGAGACTTTGACAAAATCTTTTATCAGTACAAGAAGGTTCTTGACAAATTCTCTTGGATTTTCAAGGTATAGGATCATATCATCAGCAAGAGGGATAATAACTTGACTTCCTTTTTTCCTATTTGGATACCCCTGAAGGAAACCCCTGATTTTCTTCTCTTGTCTAATTGCCCGAGTTAGAACTTCCAACACAATGTTGAATAAGAGGGGTGAAAGTGGGCAGTCTTGTCTTGTTCCAATTTTCAGGGGAAATTTTCCAGTTCTGCCATTTAGCAATATGTTAGCTATGGGTTTATTGTAAATGGTACTTACTATTTTGAGGAATGTTCCTTCTATATCTAGGAGTTTGAGAGTTTTTATCAAGAAGAGATGCTGGATTTTATCAAAAGTTTTTTCTGCATCTAATGAGATAATCGTGTGGTTCTTGTTTTTACATCTGTTGATGTATTTAATTATATTTATGGTCTTGCGAATGTTGAACCAGCCCTACATCATGGGGATGAAGCCTACTTGGTTATGGTGGATGATTTTTGAGATGTGTTTTGGAACCAATTTACTAGAATCTTGTTAAAAATTTTTGTATCTATGTTCAGAAGGGATATTGGCCTATAGTTCTCTTTTTTTGTTGGATCTTTACCAAATTTGGGTATCAGTTTGATGTTAGCTTCGTAAAATGATTTGAGGAGAATTCCATCATTCTCAATTGCCTGGAATACTTTCAATAGGATTGGTATCAGCTCCTCCTTGTACATTGTGTAGAATTCTGCTGGAAAGTCATCCGGTCCAGGTTTTTGTTTTGGGGGCTTTTTTGTTTTGTTTTGTTTTGTTTGTAGGCAGTTTTCACATGACAGAGTCAATTTCCTGGGTTTTTATTGGTTTATGTAGTGTCTCAATGTCTTCTTGTTTCAATCTGGGGAGGTTGTGTGATGTCAGAAAGTCCTCAATTTCATTTTGGTTATCAAGTTTGTTTCCATATGTGTTCACAGTAATCTCTGATAATCTTTTGTATTTCTTCAGGGTCAGTTGTGATTTGATCTTTTGTATTTCTGAATGTGTTCATTTGGGCTTTTTCTCTCTTTTTCTTTGTCATTCTGACTAGAGGCCCATCAATCTTATTAATTCTTTGAAAGAATCAGCTTTTTGTTTTGTTGATGTGTTCTATGTTATTTTTGTCCTCTATGTTCTTTATCTGGGCTGATATTTTGGTGATTTGGATTCTTCTGCTAAAATTGGGGTTTTGGTGGCCATCTCTTTCCAACTCTCTTAGGTGATTTGTTAGGCTCTCAATCTCTGATCTTTCGGTTTTCTTGATGTGTGCTTGTAGAGATATAAATTTCCCTCTTAGAACTGTTTTCATGGCATCCCAGAGGTTTTGGTAAGAAGTTTCCTCATTTTCATTTGTTTCCAGGAATCTTTTAACTTCTACTTTGATTTCAGTGTTGATCCAGTAATTGTTCGGCATCATGCTGTTTAGTGTCCATGTCATTTTGGGTTTTTGGAAAATGTTGTTGGTGTTGATATTTATTTTTATTCCACTGTGGTCTGAGAATGTGAATGGCAAGATTTCAACCTTATAGAATTTGTTTATGCTTGACTTATGGTCAAGAATATGATCAATCTTGGAGTATGTTACATGTGGTGATGAGTAGAATGTTTATTCAGTGGAATAATCTGTAGGCATCTATTAAGTCCATTTGGTCGAGTGTCAAGTTTAGGTTCTGGATCTCCTTGTCGATTTTTTGCCTTGTTGATCTATCTATGGCTGTTTATGGGGTATTCAAGTTCCATGCTATAATAGAGCTAGAGTAGGTATCTTTTTTTAGTTTACTTAGTAGTTGCTTTATAAATACTGGTGTTCCTGTGTTGGGTGCATATATATTTAGGATGAATATTTCTTGTTGATGCATTGAACTTTTTATCATTATGTAGTGTCCTTTTGCATCTTTTAAAATTTTTGATAGCTTAAAGGCTGTTTTTGTCTGTATTAAGATTGCAACTCCTCCCATCTTTTGTGATCCATTGAGCTGGCAACTCATTTTCCATCCTTTAACTTTGAGTCTGTGTGTGTCCCTTGTAGTAAGATGAGTCTCCTGAATGCAGCAAATGATTAGGTCATGGTTTCTTATCCAGGTTGCCATTCTGTGTCTTTTCAGTGGTTAATTTAGTCCATTCACATTCAGGCTGATTATTGAAATGAGATTGTTTATCCCTGTCATAATGTTCTTATAAAGTTTTTTCATTGTTTACTTGTTTTCTTTTGGCTTTGGGATTGTTTATGTGTATGTTTTCAAGTTTCTTGTTGTGCTGTATTCTCTGTTGTTTCTGCGCTCTGCTGTTCTTTTGAGAAATATGTGGTCATTCTTTTATTTCTTTCTTCTGTGCTTAATACTTTTTAAGTGTCTCCTGTAGACCTGGTCTGGAAACTGCATAATCCCTTTGGGATTGGTTGTATGGGAAGAATTTTAATTCTAATGAAGCTGAGCTTGACTGGACAAGAAATTCTCGGTTGAAATTGCTTATCTTTGAGGGCTTTGTATATAGGGCTCCAGTCTCTTCTTGCTTATAGTGTTTCTGCTGGTAGGTCTGCTGCTCTTCTGATTGCTTTTCCCCTGTACGTAGTCTGACCTTTCTTGCTTGCTGTTCTTAGGATTTTCTCTTTTGTGCCTACTTTGTGTAGGCAAATTACTATGTGTCTAAGAGTTGGTCTTCTCTTTTGATGTCTTGTGAGGGTTCTCTGCATCTCTTGTGTTTGGCTGGTCACATGTCTGGTGAGATAGGGAAAGTTTTCTTGGATGACCTCCTGGAAAACCTGCTTCAAGTTGTTCTTCATTTCTCTTTCTACCTATGGGATACCAATCAGGCATAGCTTCATCCTCTTGATATAATCACATATCTCTCGTAGACTTTATTCTTTCTTTCTGAGTCTTCTTTCTATGTTTTTTTATAGATTGGGTTAAGTCCATGTTCCAGTCTTCAAGTTCTGAGATTCTTTCTTTAGCTAGATTAATTCTGCTTTCTATGCTTGTCATCTTGTTATTTATTTCCTGGATGAAATTTTTTATTGCTAAAATCTCTTTCAGTGTTGCAACTTGTCTTTCTTGGGTCTTATTTACTCTTTCCATCCATTCCCTAATCCCTTTCGTATTCTGAGGCCATTCATTGGTGTCTTTCATTGTTTAGGCACCAAGGTCTGATTTATCAGGAGTCTCATCTTTGGTACACTTAAAATTGTCTGTGATCTTCCTTTGATTTTTCCTCATTTGTGACATATCTCTCATTTTTCTTTTTATTTCTGCCATTCAGTGTCAGTGAGAGAGGCTTTTCCATCTGATGTTTGCTCTGTCCTCTATTCTTCCCTGGTTCCGGCTCTGGATTTGTGCCATTTTGAAATAGAATGATGGAGGGGAACCTTTGTTGTCTGTTTTAGTTTTTGAAATTCGACAAAAGTAGAGGATGGAGTGCTAGGATTCAGAAACCACTTGCAAATTACACTGTGTTCACTTATTGTGGTATGTGTTCCGAGATTCACTCCCCACCACCACTATATATGATGATGCAAAGCAGAAACCAATGGAAAAAACAATTGAATACACACAGACACAGACATACACACACCCCAAAACTGGAATAACAGCAAAGTGTAAAGAAGCAAACAACAACAACAACAAAAAAAACTAAGAAAACTAAACACACACACACATACTTAGCACAAAGTGAATAGAGAAGAAAAACAGAAAGATTGGAAAAAAAAAAAAAGGAATTCAGATTAAACCCTCACACATATATTGACACACACCTTAAATTATAAAAAATGAAAATAAAAACCCCAGAAGAACAAAAGAGCAAAAACATACTAATAGCAACAACAAAATTGAAAGATGAATGCTCTATTATTCATATATACACATAAACAGAAAATGACACATAAAAAAAGAAACAGAAAAAGAAAAAAATTGGGAGGGGGATGCAGATCAAATCCTCACATACACATTCATGTATAAAGGAAAAATATTTTTTAAATAGACGAACTAACAAACAATTTTTTAAAAATTAAAAATTAAAATTAAAAATTAAAATCACATGTCTTCTTGTGGCAGGCTCTGTAATTGTTCCTCTAATCAGGTCTCTCCTACAGAGCCACTTCTTATACTTTCTCCTCATTGTTCGGAGCAGGGAAGGAGGAGGGGCAGTAGAGGTGGTGGGGCTGCAGTCTTCCCTTCCCACCCTCATATAATCAGGAATATCTCCTGCTGTGAGGAGGTGTAGCGTTGTCTCTTCCCCAGGTATGTACTCACAGGGGGTGCCCTAGCCAGGCCTATCCTGGAATAGAGTTCTCCTATTGCAACTGATGTCCAGACTCCGCTGGGTTTGTCCCTCTCAGTTGTGGCCCAGCTATGTGGGTCTGATGTTCAGAGGATTTCTGGGGAAGAGGGAGTTTGGATCAACCCCAGACTCACCACTGATCTCTTTGTAGTCCTTCTTTGTCCTTTTCTGGCCACACCTTTTGTGTTGTGGCTGGATCAGGATAGGGGTGGGGTGCCTGGAACTCAGCACTCATCAGGTCCCTCCAAAGTTTGTGCTTTCAGGATATTTGTGCTCTGGGTCATGATCAATCCCTGAGTAGTTGATCTCCCAGTAACAGAGATGGGTCTGTTGCTCCGTGGTGAACAAGTCGGAACACTTTCCTGCCTTGCCTTCAAGATGGTGGTGGGGTGCTTCTCTTGTCCTCTTCCATGAGGCATTGCCTCTGGACTCCCTCCATAGCCCCTGCTGCCAGTGCCCTGCCAGGTGCTGAAGTGATGAGGCAAAGCCTGGAGCTAGCAGTCTTTCCTGCCAATGGTGAGGGAGAGCCTGGGGTGACAGTCTCTCCCTGCTGCTTTTCACAGGAAAATTTCTGTCCATTAAAAAAAGGCACTCGGCTTCTGCGACCTCGGAAGAGCTAGGGACCAAGCAGAGAAGCTGCAGCACCATCGATTGCACTGAGAGAACCATAATAGAGTATACCATAAACTTAGGTTAAGAGCATGCTATAACCCAATAAATATGTAATTGGCTTGTGGACAATAGCACAGCCATTTTAGTTTTCTGCTTTAAATCATAACCTGTAGCTGTTTAAAATTTCACTTATGGGAAAAACTGCAAAGCTCCAGTTCAAGCTTCAACCCCTTCCCTTGACCCACTTTCCCCTTAGCAGCAACCAATCAGATACCAGGGGAAAATCACCTAAAGTTTCCAAATGTCTCTGCAACTTCCCCAGCTAGTGGGCCAAGGTCAGCCTGAGTCAAGCTAGCCAATCCTCCACGATTGAGCTGACAGCCAGAGGTTACTACCCAATTAAATGGTAACAAGACTGGAAAGTCCCCTCAAACTCCTCCTCCCTTTGTGTAAAAACATAAAAGCTGTCTGCTTAAGGAAGTCAGGGCCTCTGGGTGTACTCCGCTGCATCGGTTGTCAACAGAGGTCCAGGCTCGAGCTTGCAAATAAAGACCCTCTTGAACTTTCATTGGAATTGGCTCTTGGTGGTCTCTCGGATTGAACATTTGGCCACTACATTTGGGGGCTCTCCTGGGATCGAAGAGACCCCCGAGACCCCAGTCCGGAGGGTTCCCAGGCTGGCATTCGGTAAGTCGCTCCCTGGTCAGTGCATCTGTGTCCTGTATCTCAGGTGGAGCTCCACACTTTGTTCTGAGGTCCTCATCAGGCTAGGTGGATGCGCTGGAAAGCTGCCGGCCAGGGCTCGTGGGAGACGTCCCACGACCCCATCCAGAAGACGAGGTCTTCATCTGTGGGGAAGGTCAGACTCGTCAATGGTCTGTATCTACCCTATCGTACTTTCAGATTTGTTTTCGCAGCCGCTACTGTCTGTCTTTTGTCGTTTTCCCTTTTGTCTTGTTGGTTGTGATGGTTGTAACGACAGTACTGATGAATGAGATGGGGCAGGCACAGACAATGCTGTTAACCCTCATGACTGATCACTTTTCAGAACTAAAGGAAAGGGCGCACAATTTGAGTGTCGAAATTCACAAAAAGAAATTCCGGGATTTGTGCGCCACTGAGTGGCCCACCTTCAATGTAGGTTGGCCATGAGAATGGACCTTTCTAACAAGTGTTCTCTTGCAGGTCAAGAATGTCATCCTCCAAAGAGGCTCCCAGGGACACCCAGACCATATATACTGCTCTGGCAAGATATAGTGGAATCCCCTCCCCCTTGGGTGAAACCCTACCTTCCTACCCTGTTAAAGGCATTGAGAGTGCTCATGTTGCAGGAGAAGGGGACGGAACCTTCGGAGCCGCCGGAGAGTGTGTCATCACAGCCTCAGGAGAAGCAGAATCCCTTCCATAAGTCCCCAAAGAACCCCTTTTACCCCGTTCTCCCTGATTCTAACTTGGAAGAGATAATATTCCCCCCATACCAGTCAGCTCCCCCTAGACCTTCAGCCCCGCCAGCGCCACAACCCCAAGCCGCAGCCGCCGCCACTGCTGCCGCTGTAGAGGCAGAGCCAGGAGCAGCCAGGGAGGGGAGGCAGAAAAGAGAAATGGACGGACCAACCACGGGGACTCGAGGGAGAGTCGCCAGGGTGGCTGGTCCTGGAGTGGCCCCAGCTGACTCCACGGTGATCTTGCCACTGAGAGTGGCTGGGCCCCCAGATGAGACCGGGAACCAACCCATGCATTATTGACCATTTTCCAGTAGTGATCTATACAATTGGAAAACGCAAACTGCTACTTTCTCAGAGAATCCTAGAGGGCTGATTAACTTGCTGGAAAGCATTCTCTTTACCCACCAGTCTACCTGGGATGATTGCCAGATGCTTCTACAGGTATTATTCACCACTGAAGAGAAAGAAAGAATCCAGACGGAGGCCCGGAAGCTGTTTCTGGGAGTTGATGGACAGCCCACCACCAACCCTGATCTTATAAATGAAGCCTTCCCCTTTCCTGACCTGGATGGGATTTTAACACGGCAGAAGGTAAGGAGAAACTCCGGGTGTACCGCCAGGCTCTGATGGTAGGTCTCCGGGCAGCTGCTCATAAGCCCACTAATTTGGCTAAGGTATATAACATAAGGCAGGACAGGAACGAGAGCCCAGCTGCATTTTTGGAGCATATGACGGAAGGCTTCCGTCAATACACCCCAATGGATCCAGAGGCACCAAAAACCAAAGCAGCTGTAATCATGGTGTTCGTTAATCAGGCAGCACCAGATATCAAAAGGAAGCTGCAGAAAGTAGAAAGATTAGGAGAGAAAAGTTTACAGGATCTGCTCGGGGTGACTGAGAAAGGCTTTAACAATAGAGAGAGTCCAGAAGAACGCCAGGACAGGCGTAGCGAGCAGCAAACCAAGGGATTAGCCAAAATTCTCTTAGCTGCCACTACCCATGACCCCAAGTAAAAACAGAAGCAGCTGAAAAAATTGGCTTCTGAGTCAGGCAAAAAACCGGGGAACCCTCAGCTGGACCATCCCAAGTTAGGGAAAAATCAGTGCTTCTACTGCAAGGAGGAAGGGCACTACATAAAGAACTGCCTTAAGTACCCTCCTCGTCCTGAGGACAAAGTGACAATACTTGTAACTGAATAGGGAGGTCAGGGTTCAGAGTCCCCCCCCTGAGCCCCGGGTAACCTTGGAGGTAGGGGGAAACCTGTGACTTTTCATATGGATTCAGGAGCGGAGCGATCCGTATTATTAAAACCAGAAGGCCCTCTCTCAGACAAAATCTCATGGGTTCAAGGAGCTAATAAGATAAGACCAGCACACTGAACCACTAAGAGAACAGTGAATTTAAGCACTGGCACGGTTGCCCATGAGTTCTTAGTTCTTCCTGATTGCCTGTACCCTTTGTTTGGGAGAGATCTGTTGACCAAAGTGGAAGCAAATCTCAGCTTTCGGCCAGACGGGGTGACAGTAACAGATTCAGTTGGGCGCCCCCTGCAGATTCTAACTGTAAAATTAGAAGATGAATACAGGCTGTGTCAGGCCCCTGACCCGGAGATGGAATTGGACATTCAGGACTGGCTTCAGGAAATTTCCCTAGCCTGGGCAGAAACTGGAGGAATAGGGTTGGCTAAACACAGGCCAGCAGTGTTTGTGGAACTAAAGCCCGGAGCGGACCCAGCCCAGGTCTGGTAGTATCCAATCCCTGTGGCAGCACAAAATGGGATAACCCCCCACATACAGTGGCTGCTGGATGAGGGAATATTGCGGCCTTGTCAGTCTGCCTGGAACACACCCTTGCTGCCAGTGTGAAAGCCCAATACAACCGACTACCAGCCTGTTCAGGACTTATGGGAAGTAAACCACCAGGTGATGGACATACACCCCATGGTCACTAACCCCTATACCCTCCTCACTGTCCTGGCCCCAGGCAAGGTTTGGTACACGGTATTAGATTTAAAAGATGCCTTTTTCAGCTGACCGTTGGCTCCACGGAGTCAGGACATCTTCGCCTTCGAGTGGCTGGACCCGGAAAAAGGAATCAGTGGGCAACTCACCTGCACCCGGCTTCCCTAAGGATTCAAAAACTCTCCCACCATCTTCGATGAAGCCTTTCATGAAGACCTGGGTGAGTTCCATAACACACACCCCATCCTAACCCTGTTGCAGTACGTGGATGATATTCTGCTAGCTGCAGAAAATCGGGACACGTGCTTACAAGGCACCAGAGATTTGCTGCAAACACTAGGTGCTCTGGGCTTTCGAGCCTTGGCCAAAAAGGCTCAGATCTGCAAAACTGAAGTAAGTTACCTGGGCTACAAACTGAAAGACGGGCAGAGATGGCTATTGGACGCCCAGAAGGAGACGGTACTGAGAATTCCACAACCACAGAATGTACGACAGGTACGTGAGTTCTTAGGATCGGCTGGCTTCTGCCGCCTATGAATTCCTGGGTTTGCTGAGCTCGCCCGGCCATTATATGAGGCTACCAAAAATAAGTCCGACCTCACATGGATGGAGGACATGAACAGATCTTTCAAAACTCTTAAACAAGCCCTGGTGTCAGCCCCAGCTTTGGGACTGCCAGATCTGACTAAACCCTTTTTCTTGTTTGTTGATGAGTCCAAGGGAATAGCCAAAGGAGTGCTGTTGCAGCAAATAGGGCCATGGAAGAGGCCAGTGGCATACCTGTCAAAGAAGTTAAACTCCGTGGCTGCCGGGTGGCCCCCATGCCTATGGATCATCACGGCAGTTGCCACTATGGTCAAGGACACTGACAAAATCGCCATGGGAAAAAAACTACATGTCACCGCCCCTCATGCAATGGAGGGAGTTCTAAAACAACCACCCGACAAATGGATAAGTAATGCCCGGCTAACTCATTATCAAAGTCTCCTTTTAAACCCAGTCAGAATCTTGGTTCAGGCTCCATCTACTCTGAATCCAGCCACCCTGCTACCCGACCTGGATGGGGAAGGCCCCTGCACGACTGCCAGGAAATCCCGGCACAGGTCCACGGAATACGGGAAGACCTCCAGGACCGGCCCCTAACCGACGCCAAAGAAACTTGGTACACAGACGGCAGCAGCTTCGTGCAGGGCAGAACCAGGTATGCTGGGGCAGTGGTGACTACAGAGACTGAGACGTTATGGGCAGCGCCACTTGCGGCCGGGACCTCGGCACAGCGAGCTGAGCTCATTGCCCTCACTAAGACCCTAATCATGGGAAAAGGGCAAAGAATAAATGTTTATACTGACAGCAGGTATGCTTTTGCAACTGTGCACACTCATGGAGCCATCTATAAGGAGAGGGGACTCTTAACTGCAGAAGGAAAGGCTATCAAAAATAAAACTAGCCGGGCTCAGTGGCTCAGCCTGTAATCCCGCACCTTTGGGAGGCTGAGGTGAGTGGATTGCCTGAGCCCGCGGGTTCGAGACCCGCCTGGGGCAGTGAGAACTCATCTCTACAATAAATCAAATAATTATCCGGGCGTGGTAGCTCATGCCTGTAATTCCAGCTACTCGGAAGGCTGAGAAGGAAGGATCGCCACAACTCAGCAGGTCGAGGCTGCAGTGGCCGGAAACGGCCACTGCACTCCAGTCTGGGCGACAGAGTGAGACTCCAACTTAAAAAAAATAAAAAAATAAAAAATAAAAAATAAATAAATTAAACTAAAGTCCTTGAGTTGTCATAGGCACTCTGGCTACCCAAAGCACTGGCCATAATACATTGTCCAGGACACCAGAAGGAGGACATGCCAGTGGCACTGGGAAACCATCTGGCAGATGCTGAGGCCAAAAAGGCGGCCCTTTCTGTGGACCATGTCCTAGTGACCACACTGCCAGACCCTGGGCCCCCGGATCTGCCTGAAAGCCCAAATTATACAGAGGAGGATTTAAAATGGATAAATGGGCAGCCTGGAGTTATGTTCTCAAACGGCTGGTGGATCCAACACTGGGATACAACCACCAGCAAATGGAATGTCATCCTTCCAGAACAGTTGGGTAGGCAACTGCTTATAAAAATGCACAGAAGTACCCACATGGGAACCAGAAAAATGGAAGAATTAATACACCATGCAAACATGGTCATGCCCAATGGTAGACAAATGATCAGACAAATTATAAATCAATGTCAGGCTTGTCAGGTTGTCAACGTAACCAATCCCAAACCAGACTTCAAGAAAACTGGGGACCAGACTTCGAGGAAACCAGTCAGGAGCATACTGGGAAGTGGACTTCACTGAGGTGAATCCAGGAAAGTACAGATACAAGTACTTACTAGTGCTTATAGACACCTTTTCAGGGTGGACAGAGGCACTCCCCACCAAGAATGAAACCGCACAGGTGGTGGCCAAGAAACTCTTGGAAGATCTAATGCCCAGGTATGGCTTCTTGGTCCAGATTGGGTCGGACAACGGCCCCAGCTTCATCTCTAAGTTAATACAGGGAGTAGCTCAGGCCCTGGGGGCGGATTGGAAATTACACTGTGCATACAGGCCCCAGAGCTCAGGACAGGTAGAAAGAATGAATAGAACCCTAAAAGAGACCTTAACTAAATTAGTCCAGGAGACTGGTGGGGATTGGGTGACTCTCCTTCCCTTTGCGCTATATAGGGTGCACAACTCACCCAATAAGCTAGGGTTTACGCCTTTTGAAATCATGTTTGGCGTGCCTCCACCGGTCATACCTAACCTAAGAACAGAACTATTAATAGACATAGATGATCAAAAACTTCTTTTTTCCCTCCAAACTCTACAAAGGGTCCACGAGCAGGTGTGGCCCAGACTGAAAGCCCTTTATGAGACTGGACCACCGCCGACTCCCCACAACTACCAACCGGGGGACTGGGTGTACGTCCGGTGACATCAACACAAGACTCGGCAGCCATGGTGGAAAGGACCGTACGTCGTGATCCTGTCCACCCCCACTGCCTTGAAAGTGGAAGGTATCGCGTCTTGAATACACCACACCCATGTCAAACTTGCTGACACCCCTGCTGTGCTGAAAGACTACGCACCCAAATGGAGCAGCCGACAGGACAAGGACAATCCTCTAAAGCTAAGACTGTGTCGCACTTCTTCTCCTTCTGCTTCTTCATGACGGGGATGGAATCCCTTTGGGCAGTCCCTAATCCTCACCAACCTCCAAACTTAACATGGCAGTTGTTAACCCTCAGGTCAGGGATCAACAGAATAATTTTTCAAACTTCCAACCTCGCTCCCCTCAACACTTGGTTCCCAACCCTCACCTGTGACCTAAAGGAAATGTACCAATACTCTGACTGGGCTGGTGCAGTAGCCAAAGTAATTTCAAAGCTAGGCTACAACAAGCAGTATCAGTTTTATGTATGCCCCGGCCATGACCAGGACGAGGTATGTGCAGACTCCATCCAATATTATTGCCCAGCATGGGTCTGTGTCTCCACAGGCACCGTACCTTCGGTCCCTGCCAAAACCAATGACCTAATCACTATAAAAAGAAACCCCTCAGGTTATAAGAAGGGGCCTTGTCAGATTCAGGGTATGTTTGTGACACCCTCTCTCTCCTACTGTAACCCCCTCATGATAAACTTCACCCTGGCGGGGTGCTGAGTTGCAGACTGGACGGTCAGGAAAACGTGGGGAATCAGGTTATATAACAACCCTAAAACAGGATGGTGTGATCTAGGAAGTTTTTTCATGATTAGACTAAAAGTCCAAACCCCCAGCACCATCCTGGGACTCACCCAATCTGATTTTGGACACCATATTTGGGGGTTCGCACCACTCACAGATAAGCCAACTACTGAATCAATTCCTAGACCTGAGTCAAGCAGTGCGCCCTCCACTACTGCCATCCACACCCCGCGCCGCGGTAACACTGCAGCTATTTCCTCTATAGAGAAAACCCCTGTACTAAATGCATCCTCATACTTTCTCTGGAATGCCTCCTCTTACCCTCTCTGGGATATACTAAGCAATGCCTACCTTTTTCTCAATAGCACCAGGCCCGATCTCACCCGGTCCTGCTGGCTATGCTATAGTCCCCAGCCACCTTATTATGAAGGCACTGCAATCATATGAAACTACCTCACGAGCCCAAGTTCTGATGCTTGCTGGTGGACCCCAAGCACTGAAATAAGCTTGACCCTACAGTCAATCTCTGGGAAAGAACTTGCGTGGGCAAGCCCCCTTTAGGGATCCAGTCCCTATGTGCCCAGACTTTCCCCGTAGTCTCCATTGATTTTCACCTGCCCCCCAAGAACGAATGGTGAATGTGTTCCACTGGCTTAACTCCGTGTTTTCATGGGCAGGTACTCACCCAGTCTGAGGGCTTTTGCATTTTGGTGCAGTTACTCCCCAAAATACTGTACCACACTGAGGAAGACGTATTCCAGTTGCTGAAACAAGAAGGGTACCCCCAGGTTAAAAGGGAACCGGTCACTCTAATAACCCTGTCAGTGTTGCTAGGACTAAGCCTTGCCAGGGCAGGGACAGATATTGCCTCCCTAGCCACTCAATCCCACCATTACAGTAGCCTTTGGGCTGCAATAAATTCTAACATAAAAAAATAGAAACTTCTATTTCACACTTACAGGAATCCCTAGTCTCTCTGTCTAAAGTAGCTCTGCAAAACCATAGAGGCTTAGACCTACTGTTCCTCCAGCAAGGTGGCCTCTGTGCCGCCCTGGGAGAAGAATGTTTTTTCTACACCAACCATTCAGGAATAGTAAAGAAATCCATGGCTAAGGTGTGAGAAGATTTGGCTAAGCGCAAATTAAAGTGGGAGCAGAGACAGGGATGGTTTGAAAGTTGGTTTAACTACTCACCTTGGTTAACCACACTATTGTCTGCTTTAATAGGCCCCGTGATCATACTCTTGCTGTTGCTAACCTTCGGTCCATGTATTTTAAATAAGCTAATAACTTTTATAAAAGCTAGAATAAACACAGTGCAACTTATGGTCCTCAGACAATAATACCAACAGATGCCCCTGGACGACTCAGCATGTTAAAGGAATCCAAGATTAAATTCACTCTACCCTCATGAGAAGGGGGGAATGAGAGAACCGTAATAGAGTATACCATAAACTTAGGTTAAGAGCATACTATCACCCAATAAACATGTAATCAGCTTGTGGACAATAGCACAGTCATTTTAGTTTTCTGCTTTAAAACATAACCTGTAGCTGTTTAAAGTTTCAGTTATGGGAAAAAACTGCAAAGCTCCAGTTCAAGCTTTAACCCCTTCCCTTGACCCACTTTCCCCTTAGCAACAACCAATCAGGTGCCAGGGGAAAATCACCTAAAGTTTCCAAATGTCTCTGCAACTTCACCAGCTAGTGGGCCAAGGTCAGCCCGAGTCAAGCTAGCCAGTCCTCCACAACTGAGCTGGCAACCAGAGGTTACTACCCAATTAAATGGTAACAGGACTGGAAAGTCCCCCCAAACTCCTCCTCCCTTTGTGTAAAAGTATAAAAGGCATCTGCTTAAGGAAGTCAGGGCCTCTGGGTGCACTCTGCTGTGTTGGTGGCCGACAGAGGTCCAAGCCTGAGCTTGCAAATAAAGACCCCCTTGAACTTTCATTGGAATTGGCTCTTGGTGGTCTCTCGGATTGATCATTCGACCACTACAGCACCAGGGGCCTGGTCACTTGCTTTCGAGTCCCAGCATCTTCTTTCCAGGGAGTGTTTGTTGATTTAAAAAAAAAAAAAAAAAAAAAAAGAAAGAAAATGGCAATCGGCTTCTGTGTCCCAGGAATCGCTAGGGTCCAAACCTAGCTGCTGTGAAACAATCCACTACACCAAGAGAGCCCTGGCTGCTAGCTCCCTATCCCTCACTCAGTCAGGCACTCACACAACCACTCACTCACTAGCACATACACAGAATTTTACATACACTCACTTGCTCACACCAAGACTCGCATAATCTGACTGGCTCGGCTGCCATCTTCCCTCTGCCCTGTCGACTTTAATATTTCTGGGTACTCAAAAAAACAATAAATATGGCAAAAATTTATTTTTTATTTCTGGTACCAAATTTATATATTTTGGTATTATGGCCCAATCACTTGGTGATCTCTTTAAACAGATGGCTTATGAAGAACTTGTCTCTTTGAGTGAAAAAAGACACAGAATCTAGTGGGTTTTTTCCCCCTCATTTGACTATTTTGAACCCAAATTGTACTCAATAGGAAGAGAACAGCTCTTTGCCATAACCTATTAAGTATTGTATTTCTATGGGTATGCTTGTCCCATGGTAAATATCTTAGAATTGATGCTATAATTTCTATATCTATGTCTGTGTATGCTTGTGTTTCTGTGAGTCTGTAATATTATCCTATCTCTGGATGTTGCCAAATTTGACTACAAAATCCAAAACAGCTCTATTTTGTTTGGCCTACAAGGAAATGTCACTTAATCAATAGAATATTCCTTAAATTCCTTAAATATTTCTAATTTTCCCACAGAATAAAGAAATGATGTTGAGACATTGCTGGAAATATTATTGACAGCAATCAAACTTTATATGCCAGGTATGAACACCTTCTCAGTAAGTGATTTGTTTTGGGAATTCACATCACTTATTTATGGAATTTATTAATATATAGATATTTTGTACTTACTCCAGACTTATCTCTACTTGATATCATTTTTTAAATTATATTTTTATTTTTTTGTAATAAGAACACAATATAAGATCAATCCTTCTTAAACCGGTTTTTAAGTGTACTGTAATGCAATATTGTTAATTATAGGTACAATGTTGTGTTCTTGGTATATTCTATGGGTTTGGCATTATATTTCTAATAAGCTAAGTTCCAAGACTGTTATATATTTTTCTAAATATTTTTCCTCTGTAAATATTGCTTATCCATTTTTAGAAAATAGATGTAATATTCATTCTTCTTTCAAAATATAGATAATTGTTACATTTGTGAAGTTTTTGAATTGACTTTTATTTTGTTTTGAATGTGACTGAAAGAAAGCAAAAATCATTCTCTGTTATTTTACTTTTAATAGGAATTCCCACCAATCTTTCACTTTTGAAAATTTCAGTAATAAGTTAATCACAACCACTTCAAGTCTTTTTCATGTACAGAGGGTTTTTTCCTTTTCTTTTCTTTTCCTTTCTTTGATAAATTCCTGAAAGCATATACTACTACTTCCTCCTCAACAAAAGACTTTCAGATTCCTATGAAAAAACTCTGCTAGGTAACTTTTAGGTAGAGACATTGAATGGCAGTATTTAAATAACTTAAATATCATACAAGTTGAGAGACCAGATTTTCAGAACTTCAGTAGAGGAACAGATGATTTCGTGAGATTGCTAATCCAGGATAGAGAACACAAATTAATTGCATAAGATGTAATAAACAAATGAGGGATGACTGTAGTTTTTGCTTGAAATATTATCAATATTAAAACTCATAGCAGTTTGGTAGATTAAACTTTTGTAAATAAAAGCGAAGTATTTGTAAATAATATATATTTTTCCCTGCCTTATAACTCCAGAATTTAGAAACTCTTGAGTTTTTAAAATTTTCATGACAATTATCATTCCTTTGACATGTGTTCAATGATAATTAATCCTCCTTATTAACGGATATGATTGGAAACAATTGGCTATGCAACTAAGGTTTTATCTAGAATGTCATATGTGAGAATAATGCTCACTTAATCAGATATGATCACATGCTTGCAAGGAGCTAAAGTTAACTTTATGAAGCCCATGCTCACAAAATACTGCTTGGAAAAATTGACCTGGTACACAGTTTATCAGGTTTCCAGCCTTACAGATGAGTGAGAAAGTTCACTTTTTGGCAGAACTAAACGAATGAGAACATTTTAGGAACCTCAGGAAGATAGGAATTCACAGGTGAAATTTGTTGGCCAAAAAAATGTAAGAATTAGAATATGTTAAATTGCCATTCTTTCTGGTAAGTTAATACTGCAAATTCTAACAGCACCAACCCTATTTTGTGGGGAAAAAAAAAAAGATCTTTCTTTGAGTTTACCTTTTATTAACAATTCTGGAAAAGGGAGATAAACTGTAGATCAAAATTTTGTTTTTTTAATATAAAACTTTCATATATCCTCTGAGTCCAATCATTGTCTTTGTGCTATTTTGTGACTTTTCATAAAATGTAGGTAACTGATAGATAGTCAAATTCAGTTTTCTCTGATAGCAATTTAATTGACTACTTCATCCACTGTGGGAAAAAAAAGCAATTCTAGTACCACTTGTAAATTGTGTTGGATCTTACTAATCTTGCAGAAAACTATCAATATTTACCAACTTTTCAATTCTTGCTGTTTCTGTCAACATCTGCCCACAAGTACCTATAATAATGCTTATATTGTTTTCTCTTTCATCTGATTCACCAGAACTAAAGCTCGCCTATCTAGATCCCTATCAGTATTCTTGATTGCCCTAGCAGCTGGCTATTTCTCCCACCTTCTAGAGAAGAGCTGTGAGCTAAAACAGACAACGTAATATAAGCCCAGAAAGACTCATCAGCACAACAGATCATACATAAACTGGATTTCTCCTTAGACAAGCCATTCTTTTGTTTATGATAAAATGTTCAAATTTTGTATGCTGATGTATTAAGAGTTACAAAGACCATGGATATTCACATACTAGGATCAATACACTCAATAAACATAACTTTAAAATATCTCTCACTGACCTCTTAGATTCAACTGGACTAGTTGCCCTCAGGGTTCCACTTCTGACTCTTCAATCCAACTTTGTATATTAATATCTATCTCTTCAATTTCACCTCAGTGGGGATAATATTGAACTTTTAACTAAGTCAGGGGTCCTGGAAAACAGCAATGGTTAAGAAATTCCTCTCCATTCTTTTATATTGAGAGAAATGACTAACTATAAGGGACTATAAAGAACTTACATATTCAAATATAAAACCCATCACTATTTTTCAGGACTCTTATAAGACTCAAGAATGACTTCCTTATTTACTTATCTCTCTGTCACCCCTGTTCTTCTTTTCTTTGAGACATTCCCCATTAATTGAGATTCTTTTAATTGTAATAAATTAGGTAAAATCACATCCTTAATTTTTTCATGCATTTTGTCTTTGACATTGGTTATGCTATTTTACATTACTGTTAGCAATGAGAAAAGTTCTTAGTGACAGCTTTGGACAGACAGCACCACCTTCACGTATCTTGACTTACTGCCTTTCTATCTGCAAAACACAGCCTTCATATGAGTAAATGACAAATAAATAACTAAGCTGTACACTTTTTTAAATGATACCAAAATCATTATACAACCAGATAAATTGTTTGCTATTCACATATTTTGCTTTATCCATGGCCTGAGATTCGGTAACCACTTTACTTGCAAGATAAGAAGGGCAATATTTTGCTTTCTTCATTTTAATCAAACATTTTCTCTAAGGTACTAAAACAGAAAATACTCTCTGTTTGTAACATGGTCTCATTTTCAGTTCTAATTACTATCTCTTAAAAAGTACTCAAGCAAAATAAATCATACTCAGGGAGGATACAGAGAGAGTTTTGAGAAGCGTGTAAAGAATTGTTGAAGACGAGAGGGACATTAAGTCTTGAAAAGATTGCAAATATTAGTTTTTAAACGTGTCACGCTCTATCAACAAATCAAAGGATTAGCTTTGGGGAAATTATGTCCAAAGAATGGATTATATAGAAAAACTATTTTGAGTTCTTTATCAAGTAAAGATTTTTTTTTTAAAGTGGGAGTCTCACGCTGTCACCCAGACTGGAGTGCAGTGGCATGCTCACAGCCCCCGCAACCTTGATCTGCTGAGTTCGGGTGATCCTTTAGCCTCAGCCTTCCAAGTAGAACTATAGGCACACACCATAATGCCCAAATAATTTTTGATTTATTGTAGTGATAAGGTCTCACCAAGTTGTCCAGGCTAGTCTACAACCCCTGGACTCAGGCAATCCTGGGTCTCCAAAATCATCTCTACCTCCCAAAGTACTGGGTTTACAGGGGTAGCCACTGTACCTGGTAAGCAAAGATTTTTAACAGTATTCATTTCTTAAAAGTGAAATGGCTTTTTTAAGGCCATTGAACTTCTTTCTTCTTTCAAGTAATGAGTCACTTTTCAATAAAATATATCTCTGCTTAAGATATTCAAGCAGAGTTAAGTCACCATTGGTCAGCTTTGATGCCAATGATGATTAAAACAAAACACAGTGTTTCAACAAAATCTTAAAATAGTCTTTAAAGTTATGAGATTTAAAGTCATTTTTAGAGTATAAAATATTACAGATAAAGTATAGGTTTATGTTACATAAATAAGCTATGTTTTCCCATTTAAAATGATTAAAATTATATCAGATAGAGTTAAAAGATATTTATAAAGTAACTCTTGAAATTGTAACTCTCATGTAATAAACTTCACATAGATTGCTAAACTGAAAGTGATGCAACATTATTAATAAAATATTTGTATTTCCTAAATTTTTTTTATGCTTAATTTATTTTTCTTTGTCTTTAAAAGCATTACATCAATCACATTGGATTTAATAATATGTATCTTAATTTAGCTTATAGGATTTATACTACATGTGATTTCTTAGTAATTAAAATGAGATTTTTTCCACATTAAAAAAATGCATTTTCACTTCACTATGAAGAATGAGATTTTACTATTTTTCCCTTGATTTTTCATTTTTTTAACATTATGATGGTTGAAAATATAAATGTATGTACTACTTTCTTGCCTATTTTGCAGATTCATGAAACATACACAAACTGAATAATCACATACATTTTCTTCTTTGGTTATATTCTTGTCCATGGAGTGGGAATACATAATCCTGGTGTATATTCTCTACTGTCTATTTTTTCCTCTTAAGTATATATTTGTACATTAACTTTTCAAGTATTTTATTTCTCTATGCTCATATAAATAGTAAACTCAAAGTCCTTTTATTTGTGGGGGGGGGAAAGGGAGGCACTAAGGTACTACCTATACAAGCACTACATAGAGTTAATTTGTAGTCATATTTACACATGAATCCCAGACAGATCAAGGAACCAAAAATCTCTGTAAGAAAATTGAGTATCCAACTTTTTCAAAAGAAGAGCTGAGATATTAATTCTCAGGAATATTTCCCTTATTAGAAGAAGATGCCTCAAAGTCATGATTATATAAATGGTATACCCAGGTGGGAAGGATATCCTGTGATAAAGATTTGGTGGCTATGTTCACAGTATAGATAACTGGGAGGATTTGGAAATGATGAAAAACAGCAGAAGGAAATTATAGCTCTTTCCATTATGTCCTTGCCTTCCTTTGTCTGAAGCTTACTTTAGGTCTGTATTAGTATTTTATTATGATTACCGAAACTACTACTTTGGTCTACTGCAACAAGGAATTCTCTATGGACCTCCTCCTTGCTACATGAATCTTTGGTTCCTGAATCACAGTCAGGAGTAAATTCATCTAATTGGCAAAGAACAGAAAAAGAGTAAACACTATTCAGGACCAAAAAAGTGAAAATAAGCATAGACTGCCATTGATCAGAATAGAAGTACAGAATGTTTTATTCTTTGAGTGGCATTTCTTATTCCTATGCATTATTCTTCCTCACTGTGAGTCAATAGATCTGATTTTGCAGGCAGATTTTCCTAGTGGTCTTTGGCTGCTTAGGTTTTAATGCCTTATCAGTCAATGGTGTAGCAGAGAGGAGTAGAGAAGTTATTTTCTGGTGTCACTGCTTCAATTTGGTTGTATAGATTTTACTCCCCCTAAGTCTCCATAAATTGCTGAATATTGCACAAGAAAGTACTACTAGAGAATTAACATTTTGGAGAAGAAAAGATAAATTATAATTGTTCATTACCATTTGTCTCTGATTTCTCAACATCAATTGCATACTTTATTCTTACACTCTACAATAAATAAATAAATAAAAGTAAATATAATCTCCAAAACCAAGTATATCTATGTTAGAAATGACTTCTCAATTTCCATAATTTGTTTTATGTTCACCATGTCTACTTCACTTCAAATTAAATCATATAGTAGATTTTCAGAAAGTACTTCAGAAAGAAATAAATAAACAATGGAATGAATTTTCCCTTAATTATAAAAATTATTAACTGGATTTTCTGTATTCTGTCTTGGCCAATTTCAAAGAGCTTTCTGTACTATAGAAGGGTTAACTTCTATGAATCCAAACAATAAGATCATATGTCTGCTTACTATATTTTAGATTAAAATCTCAGATCATATTTAAGCATGTTCTAAATTCTCACTATCCTATGGTTTTGCCATATGATATCATCTCTGGCTGTAACATCTAGTAATTCTTAAAGATGAACTAGTTAATTAATCTGAAATAATACACTGAATATTTTTATTACATACTAAATACATAGACTTAATTGCCTAAATAATTTTAGTAGAATTGAAATAAACAATGAAGAATTAATTTTAATTTGGCTTAGTAGTACAACTCTACAGGCTATAATATTTATTCTGTCAACTCTCAGTAGCAACAACCCAAGTACATCAGAGAGTTATTTTTGCTTTACATCTCTGGCAGATAAGCATTTGTGTTTTCATTTAATTAACATAATTAATAACATATTTCTTACATTTAGTTAAATGTTTGTGATATATCATTTCTCACAATGAAACATTCTTATCACTAGTTTAAAAAAATTAGCCAAGCAATTTTTTAATTCCTAAAATATTTTCTAAATGTCCAGTTGATTGAATCATATCATACTAATTTATACTGAAAATATACCTTATATATTAAATATCAACATTCTACAATATTTTTACTCCACAGTTTGCTTACTAATGAGTGGGGGACAACATCACAATATTTTTTACAAGTAGTGCAACTTTGAGTTAACCTAAGACTGAAGAGGTAATGACTGGGAAATGAGGATTAACATAGTGGGGCTTGTTTGATTTGTGGCAAGAGCTGAGCTAACTAGAAAAGTCATACAGCCGGGCTCCGTGACTCAGTCTGTAATCCCGTGCCTTGGGAGGTCGAGGTGAGTGAATTGCCTGAGCCTGTGGGTTCGAGACCCACCTGGGCAACTTGGCAATACCTCATCTCTACAATAAATCGAAAAAATTAGCCGGACGTGGTAGCGCGCGCCTGTAGTTCCAGCTACTTGGAAGGCTGAGGCGGAAGGATTGCTGGAGCCCAGCAGGTCGAGGCTGCGGTGACTGGGAGCATGCCAAGGCCCTCCAGTCTGGGAGACAGAGTGAGACTCCAACTCAAAAAAAAAAAAAAAAAAATTCATACAGAAGTCAATACAGCAAGAGTATAATTAGGGTATGATAGCATGTGGATCCGGGAAAAAAATGAGGACTTAAATTGCTCTAATTGGGAGAAAGGCTAAAGATAGACAGAACCCTTAAGCTAATTTAAACTTCCCAGGAAAGACATTCACTGTGTGATAACATTAAAGTGACCAAGATGGTGGTCATAATGTTCCTTTCAACTTGACTAAAGTTTTGAGATGTATGTAAATTCTTTGAAAATGTGCTTGCCAGTTTTGCAACCCAGTAATATTTCTCTCACATGCCTGGGAATCATCTCTTTGAAATGTAATACATCAAAGATGGTATATCTGTAGGAGGGTAGCAGACTAACATTAATGGGTGCCAATTAGAAAACACAGATGGTCTATTTACAGAGAGAAGCATTTGTAAACTCAGGAATAACTCAAACATGTTTAACACATCCCAATGAACAAATTACCCACTTACTCCTCTGTACTTTTTCACTAGCTCATCCTAGTATCTAAAACCCGTTCCACCCTTTGTTTTAGCAGAACTGGGTTTATACTGAGTCCTGGTCTCCCTCTCTGGTTATCACATTCTTGAATAAAATCTCCCTTGCCTGTTTAATATTGTCCAGTGTAAGTTTTCTTTGACAAAAGAAAGTCGGAAAAAGATGACTACTCTTTGTGAAAAATGATCAAGTTTGCTGGCAGAGAGAAAATGTCCATTTTATAGACTAAAATATCAATGTCCAGGACATAGTGTTACTGGTGCTGGAGAAAGCCTCTGACAAAGACCTCAGGGAAGAGGTTTGGAATCAAAACACAGTAAGTACTATGTAGTGGGAGAACCCTCAGTTATATGACCCAGAGGGAAAATAACAGTCTTTAAACACCTTGGGCATCATATTCTCCTCTTACTTTTGAGCAAAGAAATGAATTGGATAGGACTACATTTTTAACAAAGTAGTGTTTGGAGCTGAGTTACTAAGAAATAAGAGTTTATAATTATCTTGTTCCCTGACTTCTCCTGCAGGCTGATGTGTCCTAGGCAATCAATTATCTTTAACATGAGAGAGATTGAAAACTAACATGCCTATAAAGAGTGCAGATATTTATAATCAACTCTATTTTTCTTTACTTTCAGAGTAAATCTCCATGCTATCTGAAGGTCCTATTATACCAAATATTTCTGACATCAAATCAGTGGTTTAATTAAATTATAGGTATAAAATATATGTATGCATATATGGATTTTGTAAAAATTAATTTCACGGCAGTGTTTTCATTTGTAATTGGCAAAATTTTAATATTATGCATTTATAGACAATTTACATTTATAGTCTTTACAATTGAGCTATTCCAGGAAGTTACTAGTTTTGCAAAATAACTTTTTGCTACATTTTCCAGGTTTAAATCAAATCTATCTCATTTCCACCCCCAAGCTACCCCCCAACACACACAAAGCTCTTTAGACACACTAAGATACATACATGAACACACATACACACACACACACACACACACATACAACTTACAAGGAAGATTAAAGTCACTGTGCTGAGAAGTATCTAGAAGCTGACTCCCTCCTCAGAACATCTGAGAAACCATTGTACACCATATGTTGCTATAGGTCAATGTTTGCCCAAGATAGTTCCAATTTATGACAGTTGGCCTGACATAATTATTAACAGAGCACAATTTTATTTTCAAAAGTATCCCAGTTTTGATAACAAATTGCATGGTCACTTTAAACATAATAAACAGCTTGTCTTACCCATTTGCAGGCACTCTAAACAAGAAAGTATAAACATGATTTCAATGAACAGAAATTGATACAGCAAAAAATTAATGCTGCATATGAAGCCAATATTTTATAAAGCCATAATATTTTACATAATCATCATAATTATCATTGAAAGCACAGGGATCCTTCTCTCTTGTCATTTTATTCTAAGACTGACAAAAAGCCTACATCTTAATCAGCTTGGCCAACACTTTCCCCATGGCTGATCTTCATTTTGAGAGAGGAGATTATCAGAAGCTGGTTTGGCAGACAGAGAGGGAGGGTCTTGAAGAGACTTAATATCTGCGAGAACACCCCCTGCACCACTCCCGTTATATAATTATTGGCTTAAAATGTGGTTAATGTGGTTAAGAACATCCTCTCAACCCAGGATGTACTGCTAAAAGGGACTTTTTGCTGCTTAAACACAAGCACAGCAACTTAACTAAATGTCCTAACTTCACCACGGCTTATTATAATATCCATAACATAGCATTTGCATTGCAGTTTTGTCCCCCGAGTGGGCTTTTCTGTGGTACTCAAGGGTAATATTCAAGATGGAGTAACTTTGGTCAAGCACCTGCAAGCACAATAAGAATTGGTCTCAGGAAGTTAAGGGATGGATGAGATATAAATAAGAGAAACACTCACATAAAAGATAAGATTAAAAATCACAACAAAACCTCCTAACTCCGGATAACCCATTTCGGGCCCCCTCTCTTCTCTGGAGAGCTTTGTTGCTCAATAAACTCTTTCTTTCACTCATCCTTTTGGTGTTCGCTTTCCTCAATCTTCTTGGTCATGGGACAAGAACCTGAGGTTGCTGGTTTAAACTGAAGGTGGAGTTCAAAACTCCTGCAACAAATTCAGGAGTCTACTTTCCTTCCTTTCTATAGCCATATTTATCTTATTTTCTGAGGTCCTTTGCTTACATCCAAACCAACCTCCAAAGTGGAGAGGTATTTTGAAACACTTTTCCAGAAAATTCCTATCTGTTCCTTGTATATTCTACACTATGCTTTCTTTCAGGGAGCCTCAGTTACAAAACTCGGTCCACAATCCCAGTGGAAACATATCTAATCAATTGTCCACCATTACAATGGTCCAGAAAAACAGTCAGTCAAGTGCATCTGTAATTATGTCAACCACCTCATAAATATTAGCATTCTGGTTTTTTTTTATTAAAGACTAGGGAAAATACTGATATCAATGTGAGAAATTTTAAAGTAGAAGCTTGAATGGTTTTCAAAATAATTATTAAGGCACATAAAGGGCTTATTATTTTTAGAGACATTTCATTACAATGCTAAAATGGTAGAATTATAGATAAAAAAAGAAGTAATACTACTGTCTATGCTAGTTTCTCCATGTTTTGAAAAATATTCCTTAGTGAAATATTCCTTAGTGCTAGAAAAAACAATGTAAGATTGGTAACATATGAACATGCTTTAATTAGTCAGTGTATTGATTCAACAAATATGTGCTTACCTCTTTCCTAAGTCTTGAGAGTTGTTCTTAGCATTAGAGATCATTCTAATAGGTGAGTCATAAGTATGCACTTGGACTCAAAAAAAATCAAAGTGAACCTAAATTATTTATTATTCTTAGAATTGCTTGAAAAATATACCAAAATACAAAGGAAAATATGAGAGAAATAATATAGAATCATAGAAGTAAACTGAATACATCAGCTATAATAAGTATGAATTGCTAAAGCTTCCCTAAACTATGTTATTTCAAATATTTTCAGAAACAAGAATTTTAATAGATTAAATATATACTTAAACAAATTGGGACTTATTGTACGGTATTCTTCCCTTGCTGCTTTTTTTACTTAACATTATCACTAGAATACTCATATCAGCATTGATGCTTAGGATTCACCCTCCTCTAAACATTTCCTCATGTTCTCAAATAGTGTAGCTTTCTTCTCAATGCACTCCCTGGGAAGCTCCCAATTACACATGATTTAAATATTATGTACATATATATATATGTATATATGTATATATACATATATATATATGCTGCAATTCACAAATTTGTATTTCTAGGACACACCTCCCTGACATGTATGCTATGCATACATGTATGACATGTGACAGTTAACCTTCCACCTAATGACTCCATTTGGATATCTCAGATATGTCAAACTGGACTTGACTAAAATAAAATTAGTTTTGTTTTTCACAAAACCTGCCGCCTTTTAAACTTGTCTTCCCCATATTTCTATAGTAGGTTAGGACCCATGCACTTACTCAGAAAATGAATTTAGTAAAGCCTTCATCTTTCCTTCTTACTTGCTAACCAACTTTAAATCTTTTACTACATCCTACCAGTTTTTCCTTCTCAAATCCTTTTTATCTATAATTTTACCATTTTAGAATTATATTACAATTTCTTTAAAAATAAGCCTTTTATGTGTTTTAATAATTATTTTTGAAAAGTTTTCATTTCCACAGTAGACCACATTCATTTCTACTTTAGTCTCAGCTACAGTCCACTCAGGCCTGATATCATGAGCCTATTACATGTTTTCCCCATAATCCTTCATTAGTGTTCTGTTTCACTTAGAATAAATGTGTATTGTTTACCACATTTTAGGATGGATTGCATTTTGTCTTTTTCCTACTTCTCAACCCTCATTCCTATTGGCTAACGATGTCCAATAGCACTACTATCTAGATTTGCATTCTCAAATATGCCAGAATCTCTCATGTAGCAGGGCATTTGCAACCTGGAAAGTTCTTTGCCTCTTTCTTCTTTTTTGACTACATTTCCTTCACCAACTATTTATTAGCTTGAACATTACTTTTCCAGAAAACCTTCCCTGACTGCCCTATGTAAATGTAGATTCCTCTCTTTAAATTAGTACCTAATTTATTGTCCTTAGAAATTTTGTTACAAATTACAATTATTGTTTTTGTTTCTGTTTTATGTGGAAATAATTTATGATATTGTAAATTAAAAAAGAAGACCAATTAACGGTGTTAAATTATTCACAATATTGTAAGTTTTATGAAGTAAGATAATGTGTATATGTGAGTTATTATAAAATCCATGTTTTTAATGAAAAAATCATCTCTGTAGAGAAATTATTAATCATTTTCTTTTTATTTTGTTTGTAGCATTTTGCATTTTCTACAGTGAATAAGTTACTTATTTTGAAAAAAGTAATTTTAACAGTTTAGACATACTTAGAATATATAGAGTGATTATACATGCTATTGCTGTTAAGTTGATCATTCATATACATTGAACTGGTAACACGTGCTAGCCAAAACAGTTTCAAAAGGTGTATTAGAATAAGCAACTATAATAGTATAGTTCAGGGTCCTTTGGGGCATTTTGTTTCTGGTCATAAAACTCTTTTGTACAAAAGGAAAAAACAACATAGGGGCTGAACACAAACAGATGTTTTGAATGACTAGGCACATCTATTACCAAACGTGTGATTTATATTTTATGGTCTACTTAAAAATTGAAACTTAACAAACTCATCCTTAAATGAGATCGTTTGAACTGCAATGCACAACCATAAATATAACCGGAAATCAATTTATATTTTTACCAACGTATAAAATACTAACCATTTTAAACATTGGCATTTAGGCTTACGCTTCCTATTTCAGCGTCATGGTTTCCTTTTCACAAAATCTATAAATAATCATAATTTATATTCTTACTCTTAACAACAGGAGCCACCTGTTCTAAGTGCACTGATATTCAGCCACACAACCAGTTTCATACTATAGTCTGAAATAGCATATACCATTATAATCATCTGACTATACACACTGAAAAGAAAAGAAAATTCAATAGCACAAATTAAACAAGAAAAAAACACATCTGTGAAGTTAGGGATTGACTGTCATTTTGGGGAAACACATAAAAGGGAGCACTCTTACTATAGCAAGCTGCTGTTACCAATTTTATCTGCAAATCATACTGAAAATGTTACATATGTTCAGCTGTTATGCAGCACAATACATTTAGATTGGATATTCATTATCAAAGTGATTTACTGTATCTTTTCTGAATTTACTGAAATGAATAATTAAGTCAAAATTGTCCTTATCCTTGTCTCAGATCATAAATTGGCAGTCATGGCAAGTAGATAATATATGTACAACAAAGCAATGATTTTCTAATATGTGATAGCTACGATTTGATAGTAATATTTAATGTCATTAATTAGTCTGAATTTTCTTTTTTAGTATGTTATAAATTTTTAATAATATTGCTGAAACATTACTAAAATATTAAAATGACTTGAAATGATTTTAAGCAATGCTGTATGAAGGTTAATATGACAGTGTCAAATGTGATAGTCAGAGCATGGAATTGTAAAGGAAATTAATAAACTTTTCAACAGTCTTCAAATGTTCAACACCTAAATGTACTCATGTTTAGTCATTGTACTATCTTTTTCTAAGGTATTTTATTACCCTACATGCTCCAATTCAGGTGACATGTAAGTCTGCATTATTTCTTCTTTAATGCATTCCTATTTAAGCATATTCATAATACTTCATAACTTACATTCCATATAATAAATGAATTCGCAAATTAACTACAATCAAAATAAATTTGAAGTACATTTAAAAATCATTTTTCCACTTTTATATGTGGTACATCACGTTTAGAGTTTCCTAAATTTCACTGCTTTAAATGTAAGAGTATATGTATTATTCTGCCCCAAATTCTCTATTGGAAAGTTCTAATGGCACATTCAGTCAGCCAGAATGGAAAATAAGGTGGTTCTTAAGATGTACTGGAATAATAATTAGGAAAGAATGGCTATTAAGAAAGTACATGATATACATATTTTTTGGAGGAGCTCCTAAGAAAAGTAAATATAAATAAATAAATAAATATAAAATAAATATAAGAAAAGAAACATGACAATTCAGAAGTCATTCACACACTCTCCATACTTCTATTTAAATCTACATTATAATAGCAATTTAAATTATGTATTCTTGCAATCATTTTGTTTACTCTTTCCAAACATCTGGATTTTTAGTTTTGACTGTGACTATTTTATTGATGCCCAATGGGCTTTTTCAAAATTCATAGTTATTTTAATAGTTATTCTAACACAACTAATTATAATATACTCTTTGGAATCTTGAAATAACGATGCCTAGACGTGATCATTCTCATCAGAATGAGTTTGCAATCCTGATAGCATGTGAATAACTATCAGATTTGTACAAATAAAAATAGTCAAGGTGATGGAGTGAACTCTTCACATAACATCAATCACTGCTATCTCCTGCCAGGAAGAAATTGATGGATTTGATAACTTTGTAACACAACTTAGAGAATTAAAAGACCGTCCTTATTGCATATGTGTAGTTATCAACTTAATTCATATATAAATTAATCCTCTTAGAGCACCAGGAATAAATATATACATATCCAAGGGAGCGACTGAATTTCATTGGGTGGCGGGTTGGCATAATAAGCTTCTAGATCTGAGAATTTAGTTTTAGCTTGTTTTCCATTTTTTAGCTTACTGATTTTTTAGAATGCAAATCATTGTATTCTGGTTTTTTTTATGTGTGTGTGTTTTTGAAGGAGTTCCTAAGGTAAAAAACAAGGAGTAATTAAAGATTTTTATTCAATAGAGAAGCTAAGTTTCTAAATGTGTATATACTTCTAGATTAAATTAGATTTCATTAGTTTTATTTTAATGTAGTATATAATTTAGTCATTTGATTATTGCTTTATTTTTATTATTTTGTTTCTATTTTAATTGTTTTTTTTTTTTACTAAACTCATTATAGTTCAACTAATGGAAGCATTTTAGTTAAGCTATTTTATACATTGATTCATTTGTACTTTTCTTATGAAACATATCTCAAATGCATGTATTTCAAGGTGTGTGTTTAAGGAAAGGATGTTTCAGTGATCAAATAGCTTCTCTACTATGGAACTTGACAGAGCCTCTCACAAGTACATTTTGAATCACAAAAAAGCAGAGTACATAGTATTATACATAGTTATTTGACCATCGCACCCATCATCACTAGAGTATCTAGTTAGGTTCTGATACACTCTTGGAGATGAACATGAAGAGATATGAAATAATCATAATTCATTTCATTATTTAAATTAAGATATTATGCAATGTTTGTAAAGAGAAATATTTAAATATTTTTTTCTTTAATTTAATCTTGCAGCTGCCCTTCAAAATAGTCAATAGGCCCGGGCACTGAGGCTCATGCCTGTAATCCCAACACTTAGGAAGGTGGAGGCAAGAGGATTGCCTTAGTCCAGGAATCCGAGACCAGCCTGCACAACTTGGTGATTTATTGTCTTCTACAATAAATCAAGAAAATTCAGTCGGGCATGGTGGCACATGCCTGTAGCTCCAGCTACTTGGAAGGCTGAGACAGAAGTATCGCCTGAGTTCAGCATGTCGAGGCTGTAGTGACTGTGAGCATGCCACTGCACTTCAGCCTGGGTGATAGAGTGAGAGTGAGACTCTGACCTAGAAAGAAAAAAATACAGTAATTAAAGACCATTGCTCTTTTTTGCCAGAATAATTTCTTCGTAAAATATAGCTTTGCTAAATCAAAATTTAGCATAAGAATAATAATTTTCTTATAACAATAAAAGTTTTGAACCCCAGGAATCTGTTCATTCCTGACATGTCATCTGCTCTGAAAAATGGAAATGATAACAGTGGGAACAGTAATAACTAACTTTTTTGAAGACTTATTAGACACCAACCACTGCATCAAAAATTGTATTCTATTACATGCTTTAATCTTTGAACCAGTTCTGATGTCTTGAGATTCAAATATTGGAAACTAGGCTTAATGACACCCAAGACCATAATGTTAGTAATAACTGAAATTCCCCAAGACTTTAAGTGACACACTTCTGTGACCTTAACTGATGTGATTCAAAACTTGTTACATCAACCATATATATCAGTATTAATAGATGTTGACAAGTTTCCATAAATTTATTGTTAAAATAAATAGGGCAAGATAAATATAAAATTTCTTTGAAAATAATAATTACCACTATTATTTACTTTTTCACTCATTTTGTTAGCATAAAATTTCCACCTTAGCCATTTTTAAATGTACAGTGTAGTAGTATTACTATATGCATGGTATTTTGTACCAGATCTCTACAACATTTTCAACCTGTAAAACTAAAACTCTATATTCATAGAACAACAACTCCCATTTTCCTTCTGCCCTAGCTCCATGAAACTACTATTCTACTTTCTGTTTCTAAAAGTATGACTGTTTTACATGCCTCATAAGAGGATTTATGCATATGGTCTTTTTGTGACTGACTTATTTTATTTAGCATAATATCCTTAAGATTGTAGCATATGACAGGATTTTTTTCCTTTTTAAAGCTGAATAATATTTTATTGTATGTACATACCACCTTTTCTTTATCCATTCATCTGTTGATGGACACTGAGGTTGCTTCCACCTCTTGGTTATTGTGAATAATGCTGCCAGGAACATGGGAGTGCAGGTTTCTCTTTGAGATCCTGTTTTTTAAACTTTTGGTTATATACCCAGAATGGAGATTACTGGATTATATAAGGCAATTCTAGCTTTACTTTTTTGAGAAACCTCCATATTTTCCACAGCAGCTGCACCACTTTCCACTCCAACAGTCCACAAGGATTCCAATTTTTTCACAGTGTCAGCAGTATTTATTATTTTCTGGCTTTTTTTTTTTTGAGGTGGTGGTTGCTTTTTATAATAACCATCTTAATAGATGGACTTTGACATGTCATTATAGTTTTGATTTTCATTTCCCTGATAATTAGTTATACTGTGCATCTTTTTATATGCTTGTTAGCCATTTGTGTATCTTCTTTGGAGAAATGTCTGTTAAATCCCTTTCTTTCTTTTTAAGTTAAATTACATTTTTTGACTGTTGTTGAAGTTATTTGTGTATTCTGGATATTAACTCTTTTCAAATATGGTGCACAAATGTTTTCTCTCATTGTATAGTTTGCCTTTTCACTCTTGCTTTCTTTGCTGAGCAGAAAATTTTTAGTTTGGTGTAGTACCATCTGTTATTTTTGTAGTGACAATTTGTCTATTTTGTTATCTATTCTGTGCTTTCGATGTTATATCTAAACAACAAATCCTTGTTAAATCCAGTGTTACAGAGTTTCCCCCCTCCCCATTTTCTTTTGAGGCGTTTTAGCTTCAGGCTTAAGATTTAGCTCTTAAATCCATTTTGGCTAATTTTGTATATGGTGTAAGATAAGAGCCCAGAATCCTTCTTTTACATATGGATATCCAGTTTTCTTTTTCTTTCTTTCTTTCTTTTTGTTGGTAACTGGAAAAGCACCATGAGTATTTATTTGGCGGTTTCAAAGAAATTTTTGCAAATAGACAATTCAAAAATACAGAATGTATAACAATCAGGATCGACGGTATACCCATCTTAAATGTCTTCCCTAATAGCCTAATCTGATATATACCTTTCACCTCGTCTCATTCCTCTCAATTTTCCAACCATTGATAGTCTTACTTACTCATCACCACCCCTCTTGGTTCCAATGCACATCCTCATCTTTCCAAATAATTGGTTGGTTCCAGGGACCCTGTCCCAGAAATGCACTCATGGGAACAAGACTAAGGAAGGCATATCTTGCTTCATCCTGCCAGGGACAGGACTTCCGCATACTCATAATCACTCCTGTTAAATAGCTTGTACAAAACCTAAATTCACATCCCATTATCACTTCCTTCTGAAACTATTTGATATGCAATTTTCTTAACACCATTTGTTTAAGACCCTAGATTTCTCCCATTATGAAGTCCTGGCACCCTTATGGAAGATCATTTGACCATGTACATGAGGATTTATTTCTAGGCTCTCTGTTTTGTTTCATTGGTCTATATGTCTGTCTTTATGCCAATACCTATGTTGTTTTGAAATTTGTCAATTTGTAATATGTTTTGAAATCAGGAAGTATGAGGCTTCCAATTTTGCATTCCTTTCTAAAGATTATTTTGGCTATTGGTGTCCTTTGAAATTCCAATAAACTATATAATTTTTTTTAATTTCTGCAAAAAAAATGCCATTGATATTTTGATAGGAATTACATTGAATCTGTAGAACACTTTGGATAGTATAAACATTTTAACACTATTAAATCTTCCACTCTGTGAACTTAGGATGCTCTTCCATTTACTCAGATCTTCTTCAGTTTCTTTCAGCAATGTTTTGCAGTTTTATTTTTTATTTGTACAATTTTATCATCTTCTTAGTTGAATCTATTTCTAATGTGGTTTGTTTTTCATGATGTAAATACTATTATTTATCTTAAAATTGTTCATTGTTAGTGTATAGAAATGCAACTAGTCTTTTGTGCATTGATTTTTGCATTCTGTGCTTTAGCAGAATTCATTTATTAGTTCTAATAGATTTATTTGTAAAAATGTTATGGTTTTGTACATATAAGATTATATTATTTGAGAATAGAAGTAAATTTCTTTCCTTCTTTCCTATTTGGATGATTTTAATTTCTTTTTTGCCTGATTGCTGTGGCTGGGACTTCCATATAGTGAATAAAAGTCGTGAAAGTAACCATAGTTTCTTTATGTTCTTATGGTGAAAGCTTCAGTTTTTCGCTATTGAGTATGTGGTTGGCTGTGAGCTTGGGCTTTTTATTATAGCCTTTATCATGTTGAGGTAATTTTCTTCTATTCTTAGTTTGTTGAGCATTTTTGTCATGAAAGGGTATTACATTTTGTCAGATAATTTTTCTGGATCAATTAAGATAATCACATGTCTTTTTTTCCCCTGTTAATGTGGCATATTACATTGATTGATTTCATATGTTCAATCATCCTTGCATTCCAGGTCACAGTACATAATTATTCTAATGTGTTGTTGAATTTGGTTTTCTACTATTTTATTGAGGACTTTTGCCTTAATATTCATCAGGAATATTGGTCTGTCTATTGTTTTCCTTGATTTTGTATTAGAATAAAGCTAGTCTCATAGAAAGAGTGGGAAAGAGATAGACACCTTTTTTCAATAGTGACAAGCTGGGTCAGTTTGGTCTGTGGTGTTACAAGCTCTGGGATGCTACCAAAAAGTGCTGCATTCTGTTTTATTCTCAGTGATCTCCAGGCATTCAAATTATGCTAATTCCCCATCAGCAGTCAAAAATCCAATTGGGACAAAATCCAGTCCCTTAGACAGTCCCCTAGTAACCAGAACATTGGATGCATCGTCTCCTTTTCTCTTCCTCACTCTCCCTCCAAGGGAAAAGCTGCACATTCAACTTTTCTTCCTGATTAGAAGTTGTGCTGGATAGAGGGAGGGATTCATGTGGATGATATGAAATGGCTTTTCTTACTTGGTTCATTGCAGTTATTCTTGGATTGGAGCTTCTCCAGCACACTGAAATTTCCAAACTGGTTTCTGCTATTCTCATTAGGACTTTTTGGACCATACATTGTTATTACATTAGTGTTTCCATGGGGGAGCAAGATCTAGAGCTTCCTATTCTACCATCTTGCTGAAGTCACTACTTTTCTTTCTAATTTAAAAAATATTTAGAATTGAAAAGTTCTTGTGACCCTTCCAGTAATATTATTTTAAGAAATAAACTATAAATATCAAAAACAGATTTTTAAGCCAATTTGTGCCCAGTTTATCAGCAATCTAACTGATATTTATTCATTTATCTATTCAAAATGTAGGCAGACCAATCACATGGGCATTGCTATTTTAGGCACTGAAGATGTCGGGTGTACAAACAACACCTATGATCCCTGGTGCTAATGTTTCAGAGTGGGAGACAAACAGATACAAATAAGTAACCGCTTCCTACTTACTTGGATCTTGGATTTAATCTTGGATTGCTTTTTCTGGTGTTACTTAAAGGCTGCTTTGTGAGATGCCAGCCTCCTACAGAAAGCTTCACATGGTGAGAAATTAGTATCTTTAGTAAAGAGCCAAGCAAGTAAATTATCCTGGAAGTGAATCTTATAGCTCCTCTAAAGCCTTCAGATGAACAAAACTTGGAACATTTCATAAAAATTTACCTCAAAGAATAATTAAGTGCTCCGCATATTTATGTTCCTTTTCTATAATATATAGATCTATATATACTCGTTACATGAATTACACACATTATATGTTTTAACTAAAATGCTTTTTAATCTTTTGAGCTCTATAATGACAATTTTAGAAAGTGAAAAAATCTATTAATCTAAACAATTCGGTATCAATAGATAGTCTAATCTTACTGCTTAAAATTAGAAAATACTTCATCAAAATACAAAACATTTCTAAATGGTAACAAAGTGCATCTGTTTGGAATCTGAATGTTGTGTGACAACTAATATCACTTAATCTTAGTAAAGAAAGATCTAGACCTTACTGTCTTTAAACATGTCACCTTTAAAAAAAAGGGAAAAAAATGAATGAATGTGAATTGGTAATTATAACCTAGAATGAAAGCTGTAGGAATACAGTACATATCAAGTTATTTCCAGTAGTCTGCAATAATAAGCAGTTAGTATAATCATTTTAGTAACTTTTTTTTGTTTTTTAGAGCTTTGGCATAAGCAGGAAAGCAAACAAACAACTCTCATCTTTTTATGTTGGTTGCAACATTTGAGAATTACCACTTTTATATACCACTTTATATAATACTTCTAGATTCAACTTAGCTATTTAGTTAATAACTTGTTAAATAAATATATTATTTTTAGAACATAACTTTTTTTCTCCTCACTTGGAAATAAATTGCAACAAAATATTAATTCAAAGATAAATTTATAATAAACCATCTAGAGTTGATAATGAGAAGGAGCAAAAAATTTATATCATATTAGCTGCTTCTGGAATGCTCACAAACAATCTAAATAGTTCACTAAAACTTAAATTATTGTGAAGGATTCATGCAGGTGACAAAAGTAAAATTTACATATTATGGCATTTAAAGAGAAAAGAAATAACACAAATTCCATATAGATAGTTAAGGGCTACTCGAAACATATTATTATATAAAATTCTTTAAATTGCTATTATAAATGCTTGAAATAAATGAACACAATAAAAAGCTGAGCTGAGCCAAGGTGATATTTTACATTTTCTTGAATCCCAAACAAAACTAGAGCAATGAATTGACTGAAGACTAAAGTTTGAATATACAAACTGATGAATTTACAATCATCAAATATTTCACATTTTTTATGATTTACAGCTGTGTTTAAATAAATCTATCTAATTATACTGAAGCCTGCAATGTATTTATGAACTAATCCCATTTGTATGCTTAGAAAATGATAACAATGAGCTCCACTGAGCAATAAAGATTTAGATAAACAAATTGAGAAGTTTCAACACTAATCCTAAGTATTTTTTCTAATATTTATTTGGCTTCTTGCTTCCAACAGATCATGTTTTTGACCTTAAACCACAAGTAAGAAAGACAGATAAGTCAATGCTTGACACTTCTCCACAAAGACTGGACCATCTGGATGCTTTATATTTGTAACAGGTGCTTCTGGGATTTAGAGCCTAATTCTGGCCCAGATTCTGTTCTGTATGGGTGACTCTGTTGCTATGTGCAATTGTGCATTGCATTAATTGAAGAGAATGGAAAAGGCCAAGTACAGCAATTAGTCAGTTGGTCATGCAGAAAAGAGTCTAGTGGCTTTGAGCCACAGAATGTTGAATGCACAGATGCACAAGACCATCAGTTTTGTTCTCTGTGGTATGCTCTTAGTCTGTGACAGGTAAATGTCTTTGTGACCTGATTCCAGTATCCTGTCCCCTTTAAAAATAAACTGCATATTCTAACCACAGGAGAGAGATAGTGCTTGGATACCCTAAAACCAGCTATATTGGCACATATGCCATAAATATATAATGGAATAATACACAATAGGAAGAGTTGACAGAAAAAATTTAAACATTATATATGAAAGGATTACGAGGTACTTTTGTCATGGCATGCTTAGATATGATGTTTATTAGATAAAGACACTTTTAACAGTGGTTTCAAAATTAAAGTTTTCAGACTTATAATGTGTACAATTTTAATTTTGATTAAACCTTTTAAAGTATATGTAATAGTTTAGTTACTTAAGATCTTAAGTTTTTCATTTATAAATTGAGAGTATTGTTAATAACCAAACAATATAATGAGTGACAAGAATGATAATCATTTAATTATTTCATTTGGGATCAAACAAATAAGCAAAGAAATGAGTAATAAAAATAACTTATGACCTTAGAGAATTGAGACTACTTTTTAACCTCTATGTTTTCTTTACTAATTTTTAGAAATCAAATTATGATATTTGTCATGCTTTATGGTATTACCATTATATTTTCCAGCGTTTCTAATATTTTATTCTATGCTGCATATACCACTTCTAAATTCAACTTACAATAATTTAAATAAAAATAGCTGCTATTAGTTTAATAAACTAAACAATTTGAATATCTACTGTATGTCAGGAATTATTCTAGTATTAAGCATGCACATTGAACAAAAAACAGACAATTCTATCCTTATGGAACCTAACAGTGTGTGAGCACATACATGATATATTTAATGTTTATTTGTATACTTTTATATAAATAAAATAAAATTGCATAATGGTTGGTGTAATAAAAGTAAAGAAAGTAAAGTAAGATAGAAACAATAAAGATGCTACTTCAGATAAAAAGGCCAGAAAAGAACTATTTAAAGAGCTAATATTTACATAAAGATTTAAATTAAATGAGAAAACAAATATTAAAACTCAGTGGGGGAAATAGCATCATGGACCAAGGAATAAGCAGAAGGAACAGCAGTGTATACCTACCTATAATCTCACCAAGTCGTATGTGGGAGGGGACTGAAAAATCCTGGAATTTATTTATGAAATATTGTGTATTTATTCTTACATGGGTAAGCTTTAGTCACCTTCAGAGTATTCTCCATTTGATACAATACACCTGTCGAGATGCTTTTTCCACTGCTAAAAACAGTTTTGAACTTAATTTTGATGTTTAGTGCTTCTGCCGTTTTTTATTAACTTCTTCCATATTGGCAAGACGTTTGCCTTTGAGGACTTCTTTCAATCTGGGAAACAAAAAAAGTCACTCAGGGCTAGATTGGGTGAATAGGGAGGCTGGAGCATGGGGTCATGCCATTTTGGTCAAACATTCAGCCTGGTGTGGTCAGGTATACTGGTAAATCACCCATCATGAAATGGGCAAACACTTGAAAGAGTCTCCAAAAAAAAAGAAAAGAAAAGAAATTCACTGAAGCCCAATGCAGCCTCTCACAACAACACTGGTTGGTACACAGATGCAGTAAAGTAAGAACACTTCGAGAAGAAAGCCTGTACTACAAGAGGACTGCCCTCCAAAAAAAGGATAATTCTGGTTTTTTGGGTCCCCCCCCCTTGTACATTAAACATACACAGATTTGTGTATGTCAATCATATTTCAATAAAGCGATTTTTTAAAAAAAAGTTGGGGCCTTAAGGTGAAACACAATTTTTGAGCATATGAATCATCTGCTGTGACCCAGGCATGTTGCTAGGTACATGACTTATTTTGTTTCTGATTTGCAGATAGGCTGAATAGTAGACTGGTTAAATACTAAATTCTAGAAGCTAGAGAATATTATACTCAAATCCTGAATCAAGCACTTAGTCGATGATTTCTCATTTGAAAAATAGAGATTATGGACCGGGTGCAATGGTTTATGCCTATAATCCCAGCATTTTGGGAGGGGCCGAGGTGAAAGGATTGCCTGAGCCTGGGGATTCAAGACCAGCCTGAGCAACTTGGAGAGACCTCATCTCTACAATCAATCATGAAAAATGGGTCGAGCTTGGTGGTGCATGCTTGTAGTTCCAGCTACTTGGAAGGCTGAGATGGAAGGATAATCTGAGGCCAGCAGGTAGAGGCTGTAGTGGCCCTGAGCGTGCTACTGCACTTCAGTCTGAGCGACAGAGTGAGACTCCGATTCAAAAAATAAAAAAAAGAAAAATAGAGATTATAATAATTGCAGTAGCATAGAACTGATTAACAGTTTATATAACACAAGACACTTATAATATATATATAATATATATATATATAAAACGTATGAACTGTTAATTCCATCTCTCATTGGGGAAACTACAACTCAGATTTGTTTAATCCTGGCTGTTTTGTTTGCTCTGTGATAACTTCAAACAACTTTATAAAAAATTAATTAATTTTGTGCAACCATTCCTGTTTTCTCTGTGGGTGGATCATTCTGGTACAAGCTATTTCTTCATAATCATAGGTAGACGTCTCCCAAAGAAAAATGCTTTAATGATTAAAAGCAACACATTACCTATATTAATTTTAAAACATATTTGGACTAAAATTATCTCTGATATTTGAACTTTTACTGCATTTCAAGCATAAAGCATGAAATCACTCCTTATCTCACAATGTAAAATCTTCTTTCCTTGCCCCATGTGATCAATTTAAAACTCAAATCCTCAAGGTTCCTGGCTCACTAGAGTATTTAAGACTTCAACACATCAAGTTTCTTATGAAAAAGAGTTATTTTCTGTAAAGAGTTTTTATTTAATATCTCTGAATAAAATAAAACATAATAATAGTAATTAATAATAATATAAATTTGAGTACCCTAGGAGTGAAAAGAAAATGCTAGTCATTTCTTTCAGGACTTATTACTCCTTGTTGTCAGAGTTGCAGAGTTCTAAGCAGTAACATCTCTTTATTCAAATGATGAATTTTTTGATCCTGGAGATAACCCTCATAGACTGTACTTTCTCCACATTGTGACTCTTGATGACTCCTGATGGTGACTTCTTGCAGAATCACTAAGCTTTTATTCTCTTCATGGTAGCAGCCCTGGGATTCAACTCAAAGTGGCTGCTTCTTGTACCCAGAAACTCTTTAGAAGCATCTTCCAAAACTACTCTTATTTGCCAGATCAGTTTCAAAGAGTAATGACTTTTGGTGGCCATAATTTTCAGGGTTCTGGTCTTACTAAAACTTCTTCCGGCAATTACTGTGTCCTAGAATTTTTAAAAAGTCATGATGAAAGACTCCGGAGATTCACTGGGAACTAAAATATTTTGTTTTACATTCCTATACAATTCCTTAAACTTTGTTTTATGTTCAGATGAGGAAGAATACAGATAACTTAATTTGTCCAGATCACAGTATAGCAGGGCACTTATTTCCATCTACTTTTACTGAAATTGAAGCTTGCTTTATTCCATCCTTGCACTGGTCAAAATCAAAGATGGAGAAAAGACAAACTACAAGTACTTTTAAACATCTAAATAGTAGGAAAGAAGGGCATATAGGTAAACCCGATCTCTCAGGAAGGGGTAATAGACATCTTGCAGTTGTTCAAGATAGATATTCACATAAGGAAGCTGAATTCTTTCAATTTATTTTATAGTTCTATATAATCACTTTCCCTCACACACTCACATTCCTGCTCAGTGGGCTATTCTACATACATGCTCAGGTATTTTTAGTTTGTAACAAAAAAATTCCTTCATTCAACTTCACCCTTCTGTAACCTACCAGTATCTTTTTCATTCAATGGTAAACTGTTCAAAATAATTCTTTATAATTCTTGCTTCAACTTTTTAAACTTTCATTTACTTTTCAACTCACTGAAGCTGTTATTTTCAATACTATTCCATGAAAACTACACTCATATCACCAAGAAAGTCACAGTTTCTAACCTGATTTAATCGTAATGCTTTTCTCAAACCCTTTTTTTTCTTCTGTAACGTTCTCCTTGACTCTAGTCTTTCTTTTCTGTCTTGTTATAGGGAGTAACCTTTCTGTGCTTACCCTTTTTTATGTCTGTTTGCGAAAAATTGCTCTCCTGGACTTGGACTGACTTACTTTGATCTATCTTATTTACTGTAATGCATCCATATACCATTTTTAATACGCAACTCTTTATCTCCAAAGCCAATATATTTCTTCAGTGATGGTCCCAGAGACCTAATGATTATAAAAATACTTTTTCCTAAATGGTCCATACGCACCTTAAACTCAAAATTTATAGCTGAATTCATGATAAAGTTTATTGTAATTTCTTGTTTGCTATTTGTTTAACTCCATAAGAGCAAATATGTTCTTTGTATTTATTTCCTAATATATCTCAAATCCTGGGATATAGTAAGCCCTCAAAGACATTAGCTACTAGAATGAACATATATTGCTTTCTAAATATAAAAAGTTGATTTTTCCTTTGTTTCAGGTTGAAATATTTAATTTTCCATTAAAAACAAACATGTCTACATTTTTTCAATATGGCAGGATTTAATCACTTTTCTCTCTCTGGCTTTATTTTCCCCTTATTTTAAACCTGATCTTATACTCCAGGCATACAATGAAATTTTTAAATAAATTGTTTATTCATCCTAACCTTTGGCATGAACTTACTCATGGCTTTTTTCAAACTCCCTAAGTTCCTGTACATATTCTTTCTATACTCATTTGAAACATGGCCTTTTTCATAAAACCTAACTGATCCATACCGAAGTAGAACTCTTGACTCTTGTAATTGTGATTCCACCATATTTTGAACATCGCCATCCATCACAGCACTGACCTTCTTCAGTTACAAGGGTATAACTAAAAAATACAGAAAACTGTCATTTATAGTTCTTTGTACAATTCTTTGTACAATCACTGACACATAGTAGACACAATAAGTGGTTATTGAATGACTTCATTTGACTTCATCTGGTGAAGAATCTTCATTTGACACAAATTACTATTACTCGATATACCTTAGTCATTTGGGAATTGAGAATGAGGATTAAAGGATTTTAGCTTAAGGAGTATTTTTTTTTCCCTATAGAAAACTTTTGAACCCCTCAAGTGTAGTTGAATTATTTTGTGAGTAGTGAAACTTTACAGGAAATTCTATCATTCATAGGCATCTATCACACATTCATATATGTATATGTATATATCTCTGTGTATCTAAATATGATTCTATGGATATCCACATACAGTCATACATCGCTTAACAATAAGTATAAGTTATAAAAAATCTATTATCATTGTGGAAACATCATATACACATACAAACCTAAATTATATAGACTAATACATATCCACCTAGGCTGCATGATATAACCCACTGCTCCTATGCTACAAGTCTAGTCAACATGTAGTACTGAATACTGTAGATGATTTTTAACGTAATGATAAATATTTGTGTATTTCAACATACAAAAAGTGTACTGAAAATGCAATATAAAAGATAAGACATTGTATACTAGTATAGGACACTTGCCATGAATGGAGCTTGCAGGACTGGAAGTTACTCTGAGTGAGTCAGTAAGTGAGTGGTGAGTAAATGTAAAGGTCTAGGACATTGCTGTATACTACTATAGACTTTACAAACACCGTACACTTAGGCTACACTAAATTTATAAAATAAACATTAATTGTGCTACGTCATTATGATGGCTAAAATGTCACAAAGTAATATAAAGTTTTTAACTCTGTTATAACCTTATGGGACCACTGTCATATGAGGAGACTTCAAAAGTTAATAGAAAAAGAGAAATAATAAAAATATAAAATATAAACTTTTTTCCTCAACATAAGTGCCAATAATTTAAAGACCCTTTTGTAAGTGATGATATCAGTCATTTAGTTTATCCCTAAAAAACAGAATTCTGAGAATTTAACCATGGCAATGTAGTCTTTTTAAATTTTATTTATTTATTTATTTAGAGTTGGAGTCTCACTCTTTGTCTCCCAGGCTGGAGTGTAGTGGCACACTCATGGCCACCGCAGCCCCAACTGACTGGGCTCAGGCCATCCTTCAACCTTAGCCTTCCAAGTAGCTGGAACTACAGACGTGAGCCACCATGCCCAGCTAATTTTTGTATTTATTGTAGAGATAATGTCTCGCCAAGTTACCCAGGTGTTCTCAAATCCTCAAGCTCAGGCAATCCTCTCGCCTTGGCCTCTCGAAGTGCTGGGATTACAGGCTGAGTCACCATGCCTGGACTTACATTTATTAACTGAAGAAAAATGGGTGCTTTTAACAGATTTTAAAGTATTAGGAAACAAAAGTAAGTCAGAAGGAGCCAAATTAAAACTGCAAGTTAGATGTCTATTTCCTATCAAAACTCTCACAAAACTGTCCTTTTTTGATGAGAATGAGCAGAAGCCTCATCATGGTGCAGAAAAACTATCTGATTATGCTTTCCCGGGCATTTTTCTGCTAAATCTTTGGCTAACTTTCTCAAAACACACTCATAATAAGCAGATGTTATTGTACTTTGCCCTACCAGAAATTTAACCAACAAAATGTCTTGAACATCCTAAAAAATATGTTTTCTATAAATGGGGCTTAGATAGAGAGAAGAAATAGCAGCATCTGTTGTTAGGTCGAGGCTTTTACTATTTTTTTTCCAATTTTTCATAACTGTTGTTCTACTTAAGGCAATCTGTCTTTTGGTAAGAAGGTGTTGATTTTCTTTACTTATAATAAGCATACTATCATTCAGCAGGCTGTCACAAAGCAAATGAGGAAATTTACAGGTCATGTCACTCTTCAAAGATACAAATAATACAAACGTTGCTGTTATACACATGATAAGAATAAGAAGTATAAGAGAAAAACAAAAATCATGAATGCATAAAAAGCCATTATTATGTAGCTAAGTCTACATAGTCAAGAAAGTACAATTACTGAAAGGTAGGCAATTTACAGGGGAAATGAAAACAAACAATGAAGAGTGTGGGCCAATGTATCATTCATTTCAGGTAAGGGATGGCATACCTATGTTCTGTACATGAGTGTTCATGATCAGTGTGAAAGAACAGATCTCTTCAGGATTTCATTTAATCTTGATTACTGAAATGCCTACTTTCTTTACTGCCTCCTTAATTCTCCTCACACTGCTTCTTTCATTTGTTCATTCTGTCAAGCTGTTTTAGTTAAAATGCTACCTACTTATTCATGTCCTACCACAACTGCCTTCTTTCTTTGTGTTAGCCTACAAGCATTATTACAGTGTTTATCACATTCTAATTTCATGTCTGAAAATATCTCTTCATCACTAACTATGTGCCATGCACTCTCTAACTGCTTTTTCAAAATGTTCTCAGTTAACATTCCATTTCATGTTCTTCCTGTTTGATAATTTGATATCCTCAGCTAATTGTTCATAACTCAAAGACAGGGAGTACAGCTGATTTATTTAAGAATCTTCTGTGTGTTTCTTATCTAAGTGCAATATATTTGTTAAATGAATTTGAGTTTCTGAAGATAAATAGGCTTTCTCATGTCATAAAGGAAGAACAAACTGCCTCTACTCTCCTCCTCCTTCATCTCTGAGAGCTGCCACTCTTCAGTGTAGGTCTGCTAAAAATCGCCACCTCTGTTTCTTCTACACTTCTGTTTCTTCTGTACTTCTTGAGAAATGCAGGAGAGTCTAATTCATTGTAAACACTATTGCAGGAGTCATAGGAACACAAACAAGTCCTCTGGGACCCAAGAGTCACTACATCACATAGACACACACACACACACACACACACACACACACACAGACACACACACACACACACACACACAAAAGAACTATGGATTTTCCAGGAAAATCCCATGAAAGAATTTTTTTTCTGACTCACATAAAACTAGGAATCAGAAAATGTCTACTTAAATCACAAAGTAAAATCTTACAGCAGAATTTTTAAAATTTTGAGGTGTAATAAAACTGTCTTATCACCCAAAATAAAGTCAGCTATGACAAACCAAAAAGTGTTCAGGTCTTCAAATCAAATGTCTTGGATCTGGTGAAGGAGCTGTTGCTAACCAGTTATGTGGCCTTAGGCGAGACACTTAGCCTTTTTCTCCACATCAGCATCTCCATCTGAAGGGGAAATCGTGGATTCAATTATCTCTAAATTCCCTTCCAGCTACAGTAGGTGTTATAAAAAGGTACTTTCTATTGTTACTATCAGTTATAATATAAGCTACTTTATTTAAAATTGTACTTCCATTCCTTCAACACTTAACACCTATGCTGTTTTTACAAATATGTCAGCCTCGTGTGTTTCTTTCTAGGCAACACATTTTCCAACATATTTATTCTGTGTATTAGAAATGTATTGGTTTCATTGAGCAGTTTAGCTCTAGTGAATATCATTTTTATAAGGTATTGAAAGAAGAAAGAAAAGACATGCAACTTTCTTCACTGCTGAAGCTCATCAAGGCTGGATGGCTGAGAATAGCTGGACATTTACATAATTGATTTCCTTTATTATTTAAATTTCCTTAAGCAATTGCTTTAGAACAGCAAATTCATTTTGTGCCTCTCACTTTTAGGCCTTAGCTTCCATTGAAATGTAAATATGAAAATTTGATTCTTTAAAAGCACAATGCAGAACCAATCGGTGCAGTTGCCCATTATTAAATATTAATGGAGACAAGGGACCCAGACAAGATAACATAATGAACCTGTCCCTCTGCCTTTTTTATCTTATGAATTTGTAGAATGGAAACAATTGAGAAAGAATATGAAAAAAAAAGTTTGCAATATTTTATTTGAAAAACCTTTATGTCGCTTCTCTTTTTTGATTGAGACTTTGAGAGACACCCCTTCTGTCATTTCAGATCTTCTAATCCAGTGGGACATAGGATCTGCAATCCATGGTGAATAAAGCAATGAAACATATGAATACTGACAATATGACCTGCAAGACACAGTTTAGGATATCATTTACATATTTTTAGAGAAAGCTGAACAAATGATGAGAATTTTCTGCGGCAATGACCCTGTCATGTTGGACTCCCAAAAACACCAAAAGGGAAGACACTGCTCAAGAGGCTGAAGAAATGCTCCAGAAACAATGGACAAAACATAGGAATTTGCGGGAAGATGGTCCAGGAGCAGCCTGCCAGACCGGAAAAGCAAAGCAAAACAAAACTCCAAATTGTAAAAGGCACATAGGTTGTAAATCATTTTACATAGGGCAAAGTGAGTGTGGGGTTAGGCATGAAAATGATAGTGTACAGGCATAGTGTGAGAAGGTTATACATACATACGTGTGCTTATACATACTTTATACATACATCACATGTGCACAAAAGGGCTAAGAATTCTCTCTAGGGATTGGACTTTTAGGGGTGGGAATTTAAGGATTATAACGAAGTAAAGAAAAATAGTAAAGGTTACGGGCATTGGTCCAGGTGTGCCTGGTATTATCTGAACCAGCCTGAGGGCGATTGTCTCCAGGTAGGGTGCACCAGAGCATTCACCACACATAGCTGCAAGATGTGGTCAGCAGGTGTGAACACCTTGCCCTGGCCTCAGCAGGACCTGCATGCCCGGGCTGCAAGGGAAGCAGACATCCTGGGTTGGCCACTCTCATTATCCCTCCCTAGGATCCAACCCCATGCTTAGGGCCTAATCCAGGGTGTGGTCATGTTGTCCCCAAGTGTGTGCCACCTTACAGACCCCGCAAAATTCAGAAAATTCCTTTAAAACAAAAGAAGCAAGAATGTTGTGTCAAGTGACCTGAAATAAATGAAAAGAATGTAAGTATGCCTTCCCTTAGTTGATAGGGATATAAAAAAAGAAAGCATACAGGCATTCACACATATACACACAGGTAAGGGAGACCCTGAATGATAAAGTTACCCAAGTCAGACCCCTTATCACCTATCATATTAATTTAATGCTTTCACTCTAGGATAAAATGAAGCCTACTATCTATTTATGTATGTATTTTTATTCAACTGTTAAGTCATTTGGGTTATAACATGTCTGCATATTTATGATTTTATTCTAGCTCAGGCTCTATATCAGTACTTTTCTTGTGTGATACCCTGTGTAACACAGTAACCTCATTTCTGAGGGGAATTGCATGTAATGTTTACCTATTCCAAAGAAGTCACCCAGTGGTCCAGCAGGGAAAGATATTGGTTTATTAAAACGTATAGGAGGCACTGATGCAGGCAGGTCAGTAAAGAATCTGCATCTCAAGGCAATATAGCAAGCAGTTTTATAATCAAAGCAAGGAAGTTAATCATTCAAATTTCTTTACGGTGTTTACAATTACATTGATTAAGAATAACGACAAAATTGTTTTCAGCTTTGCTTGGTCACCTGCATCCCATGAATCATTACTGAGACTATGCATACCCTTCAGAGACCAGCCTTGACCAGAGTTTGCTCCCTGAGGGAGGGGGCAGGAAGAAGTCAGGTATAGGGAGAAACATTCTATGTCCAAACAATACCTCACACTCTGTAAATTCTGGTGTAGAATTAAATACACAAAGGTTAGTAATTTGGAGATACCAACTAATTCTACTTAATGGCCAAACAGATAAAAAAAAAAATCTTCGGGCTCGGTGGCTCAGCCTGTAATCCCGCGCCTTTGGGAGGCTGAGGTGAGTGGATTGCCAAGCCTGCAGGTTCGAGACCCGCCTGGGCAGGCGAGACCTCATCTCTACAATAAATCAAAAAATCAGTCGGGTGTGGTAGCGCATGCCTATAATTCTGGCTACTTGGAAGGCTGAGGCGGAAGGATTGCCGGAGCCCAGCAGGTCTAGGCTGCGGTGGCTGGGAGCGGCCACTGCACTCCAGACTGGGCGACCAAGTGAGACTCCAACTCAAAAAAAAAAAAATCTTGCACTATTATACATTGTAGTCTGAAAAAATTCCAGAAGACTTTTTAAAAAATATATTTTTAATTGTAAAGATGTGGGGTGCAATTCAGGATTAGGTATACAAATGCTCATTGTACAAGTAAGTTTGGGCCTCACTTTTTTCCCCTCTTCACTTTTGGTTTGAGATCAGCTACCCTTATTGATGAAGTGTGCACCCCCCACCCCCACCCTGTTCCCTTCCCTGGCAGTTTGTCACTACTGCCAATCCCTTTCTTATAGCATTATGATAATTTTTCAGGGTCCACTGATGAGTGATTCCCTAAGACTTTTAAGAGTCTCATATCCACATCATAGAACAGAGTCACAGATTGTTGACAAAATATTGAGGTTCTGCCATTTCCTACTAACCAAGCAACTTGAATAAGTCATACTATATTTTGTTCTTAAATTTTGTAGATGTATAGATTTTTAGATCTAAATTTATAATTTTTAATGTTTTCTTCTCTTGATGAAGTTGTCATAAGGAATTTGATGTATATGAAGATATTATTCAAATAAAATTATATATATTTAAAATAGTCCTGTTGATTAACACCACTTAGTTTCTATAAGGGAGTCAAAATATGCATAATATAATAATTGCAACTAATTTTATTAATCACTATATATTCTTAACATTTTACATATATTGATTTATTTAATCTTCAAAGTAAACCTATGAGTATGTACTATCGCCACCATTTACTGATGAGAATAAATAATATTAAAAATATTAACCAAGTGCCCCCATTCATGATCTTTTACTTGAGATTTCTTAGTGTTCACAATCTCAAATTTAAAATTTTTTAAATCATGAATTAATCCAAAATCACTTATCGTGAAGAAAATAACCAGAGTGCTAATAAAGAAAAAGATTCTTATATCATTGCTTTTGCAGCATAGGATAATGAAGATGTTCATAGAACCACAAAGCCCTTACAAATGTAAGATGTGACGTGATTCACATTCTACTCTCCAGCTTGTAGTGTGAGAACTGCAGAAAAACAGTAAAGAAAACCACTGACAACAAAACCAGAATAGCACTTGAAAAGGTTAGGTCACCGTAAAACATCCAAATCACATCAGAACCTCACACTCTCACTTCCAGATTATCTTCTCTCAGCAGGATGGAAATAGAGATTCAAACTGCATAACCTTTCATCCAACAACACCATCACTATGCTACAGAGAAGGCTTAAGTAACTTAATTCTTCTCACAAAACCTGATGTTGATATTTGGCAGCTTCTTATCTGGCAGGGTGCCCTGACATGAATTGCAGATTCTCTGTGCTCCTTTTGAGAGGAGTTAGAGGAGGATGAAAGCAGATGCAGACAAACGCAGATGGAGCCCAAAGTCAAATAACATTAGGCTCCTCACCACAACAGGAGTGGATTTGGCAGCCTCACAGTTATAAGAAAGAAAGGTGATTTTCTATAAAGTAATTAGATAGTCACATTACTCAAACAAACCATTGCTGTGGCTTTATTTTGTTTTCATTAATTTAGAAAATGTCCTGGGACTGTAAGTTAAAATTACATACTTGTTTTTATTTTATTTTTTTATTTTTGGTTGTTAGTGGTTTTGATTGTCAATTTTTAGAAAAATAATGGAATTGTGGGGTCAAAAGTGATAGTAAATTAGAACATATCCTAACTACAACATAGGTCAGTGTTGACTCTTTCAAACAGACATAACAAAATGAAAGATAGTTGCTGCCTGGTCTGAAAAATCATAAATTTCTTTCCAAGTTACTTGATTTTCTGGTTATGACCCTGAGTCTGTTAGGGCTGCATTGCATATACTTGATCCTCTACTCTTATAGAAAAGGAGGCTTGGAAGATTCTTAGTGTACTTTTTGGCCTCTCTACACTATTTTACTCATTCTGTCTTGGAAAGACGGGATAATTTATCTCAAATTTGCATTGATAAGATCCATGTGTCTTACCTAGAGAGAATGGCTGCTATTAATTGATTTCCTGAATAGTGTATGATATAAAAGATCTTGTCCCTTTCTGAGATACTTGCAGTTTTGAACAATTCATTTCAGAGACCTTTAACTTTGGTGTACTTGTTAGTCATTCTAAATTACAAAACAAAAATGTTAATCTAGGAAAATGATTAAGGCTACTTTAGTGCATAGGATGTATGATATTGGGCCTTGGATTTTAATTTGTGGGCAGGATATTTCAACCTTAGGAGAGGCTTTTTTTATTCAGGTGATATTTTTAGAGTTGAACATTTGGCTTTATTGCTGAGACCTGTGAAAGATATTTAAGTTAGCTCTGTGGTGATTGCAAGGACTTAAGCAAAGGCATCTCTTAAAAAGAAAAATGTCTACGCTTTCAGGAGAAGTGCTGCACATCACTGGGCTTGGCAGTCACTTGGATCTCAGAAAGTGCTACAAGGGGCCATTTTAGGCACTGCATTGTTCTGCACGACAGTCCTCATTGGGTCAGCCAGCAGACCCTGCCGGAGTCCAGCTCCAGCAGGTCAGGGTTTCCTGAAAGAGTGACAGCATAGGCGCAGGAGAAAAACTTGGACAGTGACTCTGCAGCAAGCAGGACAAATGGCAATTTATTGTCTTTTCCAACTCCTTTTATACCCTACATGTTTTTTGTTTCCAAGGCAATCAGTTACAACTGAATGGACCGGACAGGCAATGTATCTTTTTTCATCCTGTTTTGATCTTAAAACATTATCATCCTAAACTGTAAATTTTTATACTTCTAACAGTTTTTAATGATTATCATTTCTTAATGTCCATACAGAACTTACTTATTCCTATAACTATTACATTATAAATCACTACCAAGTTCTAAACACTATAATCATCACATAGATTAACAAGTCACACCTGTGACCTTCACACAGCAATTTGCAACTAGCTGGGGTAAAGCAACATTTTCAAGGTTTCTTAGCTGCAAGTTGGCCTGACTAGTTTTCCCTAACTTCACACCTGGTGTTTACAATCTGCATTAATTATTTCCTGCCAGGGAGAATGAGCTTCAATGTTTGTAAAACAAAAAGCCTTTCCGGGGCTCAAGTCACCAGAATTACAAGCCTCCTTAATAAAGAGAAGTAAAGGCAAGGGGTAGTGGAGGCATGAGTGGAATTTTGCTTTCCATCCTCAGACTGCACAGAACTTTTCGACTTCACTAATAACAAAAGTAGAAGAAGCAAGGGTCTCAGCTGCCCAGGTTTGCTTTGTGACCTGGGGTCTTCAGCCCCCTGAACTTTGTCAGCAGGCAGGCCTCCATGGCTGGCTCCCAATAAGACCCAACCGAGGTCTGATAAGCAAAGGCTAGCAGCTAGGGGGTTGGTAAGCAAAAAGCATGGAGACTTTGAGGTTACGCTCTGAAAAGGCTAGATTAACTTGTGACCTTGCAAGCTAACACCAGTACCTTTAGATAGTTAGGGGTGGCTTCAACAAGCATGCTTTCAGTGCCTACTTCACAATTTCAGCATTTCTTTTTTTTTTTTTTTTTGAGTTGGATCTCACTCCATCGCCCAGACTGGAGTGCAGTGGCGACTCCTGGCCACCGCAACCTTGACCTGTTGGGCTCCAGTGACCCTTCTGCCTCAGCCTTCCAAGTAGCTGGAACTACAGGCACGCACTACCACACCCGGCTAATTTTTGATTTATTGTAGAGATGAGGTCTCGCCAAGTTGCCCAGGTGGGTCTCGAACCAGCGGGCTCAGGCAATCCACTCACCTCAGCCTCCCAAGGTGTGGGATTACAGATTGAGCCACCGAGCCCGGCTTCAGCATTTCCTAAGCAGGCAGAGATGAAGTAGTTTAGGCAAAAGAGCACCTTACTGTTAGAGTTCTTTTAGATATTGATTGCCAGACTACTTGTTGAGTTTCTAAGTTGTGGCAGCTGAATTCTGTGTGTACTTCAGAGTACCAGGAAGATTCGAGCTTTAAATTGTTCATGTCAAGTCTATATGAGTAGAGACAGATTATCAACTACAAATCTTTTATTTTTTATTATTAGTTAAAAAATATTCCCAGTCAAGGAGGAAGCCACACAACCACAAATAGGGTATTCTCTTGAATCTTCTGGCTTCTGGTTAGTACATGAACTCAAGCTAGTTCTGAATTGGTTAACTTAAAGAAAGATGCATTCCTAATAAGCAGATTTCTTAGGTATAATCTGATCCATAAGAGGTAGTAGAAAATAAAACCACAGTGGTACAAGATTGGAGCTACTAACAAAGGAATAGAAATGCTGAGTGCCTAGATAGAGCCCAAAGTCAATATAGAACTGGGCCTCAGAACCTGGGACTGAAAGGCAAAATAGAAGTTAGGAAGTTGTGCAAAATGATGATGCAGAAAGGCCAACATCAATCTCTTGATAACCAATTTCATTTTATTCCATTTAGTTTCGTCAGTTAATTTTTTTCAGAAGGTAAGCAGATTTTTGTATTAGTTTGCTGTAGCTGACATGACAAAGTGCCACAGACAGGGTGATTTAAAAAGCAGTAATATAGTTCCAGAGGCTAGACCTTCATGATCAAGGTGCTAACAGGGCTGACTTCTTCTAAAGCCTCTCAACTTGTAGATAGCCATCTTCCTGTGTTTTCATAAGGTCTTCCTTCTGTGCCCTACTATATCCAAATTTTCTCTTTAAAAAAGGACACTAATCATATTAGATTAGGACCTATTCATATTACCTCATTTAACTTTAATCTTTTTTAAATGCTTTGCTTTAATCTTTTTAAAGATCCTATCTCCAAATGCAGTCACATTCTAAGTTACTGGAGGGTAGGAGTGCAGAACCTAAATTCTGGGAACACAATTCAGCTTCTAAAAATGCTGTTTGGGAATGGTTCTGCAAAACCCCAATAATACCATATTTATCATACTCGATTCCTTCTTGTCCTTTGTCTCCCTTGGGCTAGTTTCCCAATCATGGGAGCTCAAATAATGTGTGGAACATAATGCTATTTAAGACTTAAAAACAACCTAAGATTTCACTTTCCCTTCCCTTGGACCCTTGTCTCTGGACCCTTGGACGTGACATTCCTATGGCTGTTCATCTTCTGACGACTAGAGTTTACTTTAGATATGAGTCATTTTGACTGACTTTTATAGCAAAGACAGCTCATTCTCAGAGAGAATATTTAAGGTCTAAGAAGAAGAAAGTGTCAGAACCCAGGCAAGACTGAATTAGTTTAATGTTAAGACATTATAATTCTAGAATGCTTTTTTATAAACATCACATTTTTTATCCATTCAAAAAGCATTTTATGCAATCATATGTGCTAAGCCTTCAACTTAAAAAGCACAGAGAATAAGTCATGCTGACTTTTAAATTATGATGTATGGTTCTTGATCAGTTGTGGGAAGCTTCCTGAGGACATGATCTTGAATGTTCATTGTGTTTTGTTCTACCCAATATTCTGCAATTATACTGTGTATACACTATTACAATGCTAAATAATACATAACACTTGGCAACTTTTTGAAATAAATTAAAATTTGGAATTTCATTCACAAATTGATAAGGAGGTATTTAGAAATACCTATGTGGTTAGAAATTTTCTTTTCTAAAACGATGTTGTTATTAATCATGGTATTTTATTTAGTCTAATCTCTATTCTAATATTACTAAGTGATAAACATGCAAGAACTCACTTTCTTTGCCTCCTTTTTTTAAAATTTAATTTGTTTAAACCATACCAAAGGCAAGGCCACCTTAAAATTTGTAATTGGTCTGAAGAGATCTGAAATCATGTATTTGTCAATAATGGAAATAATAATTTGATCAAACATCGCAGAAAATCTCAAAACATAGTAAATTTTGTGAAGTAAAGTACTGAAATAACATTGTGAATGACTTTTGATACAGATGTAAAGATATTATAGAAAGTTTTTCACCATGAACAATGACATTATGATCTGATGAAAAATACTAAAAAAATTGATGATGATGATGATGATGATGATGGTGACAGTGACACATTTATCATGAAATAGGCAAACTTCTAAGTTTTTACATGTATTTTAATTCATTGTATCCTTATAAAAATATAATCAGGAATTTCCCACTAAACAGGTGCTGAAATTGAGAAAGGAACAAAACTTACAACTTTCCTGAGATAACATTGCTAATAAGTGACAGACTTATATAAAAAATCTGATACAAATATATATGCATACACAGGTGAACATAATTTCCTGTTGCCTTTTTAGATTAATATTTTCATTTAAGTAAATCATGCATATAGAAAAGTGTACAAATTATGTGTGCTGATCAATGAATTGTGAAAAAATAAGCAACTTCATAGGATCCCCACATAAAAATGGAATATTACCTGCATCCCATCATTAGCAAATCCTTACATCTGAGAAGAAATTTCTGATTTAACATGAATGCCATGTATTAACATCATTTTGGACATTATTTAAACAAAATACCATTATATGTATTGTGTATTTTACTTGGCTTTACTTGTGAAATACATCAGATATGCTCTATAACAAGTATCTAAATATATGTGTTAATTTTTGGACTTTCTATTCTGATCAGTTGCTTATTTATGCTTGAATTAACAACCACACAATTTAGTTTACTATTACTTTTTTTAAAAGTTGATTTTATTTTCAGTATTGTCATGGCTTCTCCTAGATCTTTGCATTTCAATAGAAATTTTAGAATGAACTTTTAAAATTACTCTTAGACATACACACACATACTGAAACACACACATAACTGTCATACTTATTTTTCATGGGAGCCCATTAAAAACATAAATCAATTTGAGGAGACATAGTATCTTTTCAATGTTGAATCTTCCAATCATTAACATGGTCTATTCTCTCATTAGTTATATCTTTGTAATTGTTTTCAGTAATTTTTTTTTCTGTATACAAGTCTTACATAGTTTTATTTCTAGATATTTTGTTTTTATTGTCAATTTAAATGATATATAATTATAAAATTTATTATCCAATTGTTTATTATTTGAATGTATGCAAATGAATTTGAATTTTAGATTGATCTGAAATTCAATATGTCTCTCAAATTATATTTAATTTTGATAGGTTAACTGTGAATATTTTAAGTGTTTGTAATAATATTTGCAAGTTATGAGACTCTTACTTTTCCCTTACATACTTTATTTCTTATGTTATCTTTATATACTTTATTTCTTATGTTATCCTTACATACTTTATTTCTTATGTTATCTAATTGCGTCAGAAGAACTCCAACACAGTGAAGAAGGAAAGTCCTGATAGTGAGCAGCTTTATATATATACTCCTGATCTATAAGTGTTTCATCATCTGGTATGTTTTTACAGTTGTTGTTTTTTTTAATCTTATAATTGAATTAAGGGCAGGGCTCTCAAAACAGAAATACTTTTCTATTCCTGGTGGGCTAAGAGGAAGATTGTCTAAATTCTTTTTTTTTTTGCTATAACTAAATACCAGAGACAGGGTAGTTTATAAAGAAAGGGAATTTGTTACATTTATGGAGACTGGGAAGTTCAAGGTGGATGGGGCCAAATCTGGTTGACTTTTGGTGAAAGCCTTGTGCTAAGTGATGAAGAAATCCCACCTGGCAAGGCTGCACATGCTAGCTTAGGACCTCCCCCTTCCCCCTCCCCCTTCTCCTCCCTCCTCCTCCTTTTTAAGCTTTCAAGCAAAGTTTATTTAGAAGGTAAATTAGAGAGAGGAGATTCACCTCCCCAAGGTAGAGGAGGAACCTTACCTAAGACAACATGGCAGCCATAGCTCAAAGAGCCATGTGGAAACACCAGACTTTAACAAAGCAGTGACTTCTCCTCCTTCAGCCACCAGTTCCACTTTGGTGATGACCCATTAATCTATGAATTAATTCAATCATGATGGCAGGGACCTCATGACCTAACTACCTCATAAAGGCCCCAGCACCTCTCAGTACTGCCACGTTAGAGATTAGGTTTCAATGCAAGTTTCAGAGGGGACAAATATTTAAACCATAGCAATTGTATTGGTGATTTGCTTTTGGTTTTCAATCATAAAAGTTTGTTGATTTTTGTTATATCAAATGCTTTTTCTTAGTCTACTGAAATGACTTTTCTCATCTTGTTATGAGATGAAAGTTGTCTCCTTTATTCTATTAATGAGTGCATTACATTAATTGATTTTCCAGTATTAACTCTATCTTACATTCTCAATTACAGTCATGATTCACTGACCCAGTTTGGTGATGATATATTATTTATTTCATTCATCACTGTACTTAGTGTGCTAATCTTTTGTTTAAGATTTTTACATCTGTGTTTATGAGATACTTTATTGTTTTCCTTTCTTGACAGGTTTTTACATCAAGGTAATATCATTTCAAGACAAGTTATTGATTTATTTTCTATTACATAAAAGAATTCATAGAAATATTAGTATTATCTTTAAAAAATTTGAATATATTGGCTAAGTCCTTTCACATTGCATACATGGATCAAAATTTCATATTATACCCCATAAATATACACAATTAAAATTTATGAATTAAAAAGGTTAACAAAAATCAAATTTACACAATTTTTGAAAATTTGGAATAATTTACTGATGAAACTGTCTGGGCATGTAGTTTATTCATGGGAAATTTTAGATTATTAATTCAATTTCTTCAATAGACAAAAGGCAACAGAAATTTTATTCTGGCTTTTCAGTTTGTTCTTAAAGCTCAAGAATTACAGCATTCCAATACAGAATGCTGAGAGTTCTTTGTTTTCTAGAACTATATCTGAATCTTTAGCTACTATGGTAGCAGAAACTCTAGCATCAAGGAGAAGTTGGCACATATTCAAATAAAATGCATTCTCAATTAAATTATCAAAGAAGATTACCACATGGATATTTTACTCATTAAGTTAAAAACAAGGAAAATAAAAAATGTTCACATGAATCTTCTTAATTGTATATTAACTGTTATTACACGTCATTTTGGTCTTTTTACTATTTTTATTAAGCTAAATAGAGAACATATGAATATATGAAAAATAAAAATACTTTTTAAACCTTGTTAAATGAATATAATGTAAACAGTTGCTAATAAATATGGTAAGATGAATGAATTGGCAAATCTTTATTCAGGTATGAGTAGTTTGAGATTATTCATGGTATTGTATATTCAACTTTCAAATTTGTATCTGAAATCAACTGTAAATTTGTAATAATAGTTAAAACACTGGAATCTATGAATGTCCAAATATTTAAGTATTATCATATAACAGTCCCAAAAGATTACATTAAAAAAATTATTTTGTTATTTATCTACCAGTGAACATGTATGCTGGAGAACATAAAATTTATCTGCGATAGGGTTACTGAAATTAAAATTTGCCAGTGTTATTTCCTTGCTATAATATACAAATTTATGTATATACTAATTGTTCAGTCTTGGTCTTAAAGTTATTTAAAATATTTTCACCTTTGATTATACATTGTTTGCTACTATTTATCAATTTCTAGCATATGATAATTATAAGTTTTTTTGCAAATAACAAAAATTATTAGCATTTTAAACTAATGCTAATAATTTAGATGGAAGCAAGGTTTAACTATGCTTCCATTTAATAATAGACAAAAATACCAAATATAACTTTGCTTTTAAAATTACATCTAACTTTTTCTTAAAACATATGCCAAAAAAAAAAAGCCAAGCACTACAGATAGTCCCTATTATATCTGTAGTGTCAACAATAAATGACATCACTATAGATGACATAAAATGTTGCTTAGCTATCTTCTGGAACTAGTAGGAAACCAACTTTCAGAGAGTTTAGAGATGGCAGAAATGTAAGTGTGACTCTTCCCTTAAAGATTTGATATTACTACTATTAATCTAAGTAAGCATTGTAAACATTATCAAATATAATAACTTATTTTTAAAATGTTTGCTAGTTTTATTAGAAATGTTTGTGAATAGCTGAATATGTTTTTTAAATATATTGTCAAGTTCTATACAAATAACAGGTGGTATAGTTATAAAAATTAATTTATTAGTGGAAGATGAACAGTTCAGTATGGAAACAGAAAGCATTCAATACATTGCCCTTGACCAATTCAGTATGGAATCTAGAATAAAATTATTAATTTTAATTTATATATGTTGAGGTTTACATTCAGTCCAAGTGATATCAACCTAATAGTCTATTTACTAACTTTTATTTATATTTTCACTGCTTTCTCCCCCAGTGGGCCTGACTGAGCCTTGTTTAGAATCCTGTCATATTACTCCTTGTGCAAGTCAACAGCTGATTCTACGTGAACAAATTCTCAACAAATTTAAGACTTTTCTGTTGCAAATGTCATTTCTTCACCTTTGTTGAATCCAGCACACATAGAGTATATGTATATTTTGCTCAGTTAAAATACTAAGAAACAATGGTGATTTCTGAATCAAAGTGGACATGTAAAGAGAAGATATTATACAGTTTTTCCTCTTTTTTCTCTTGTACCCGAGATCAAAAAAAGTTCAACCATGAATCTCAAGAGGTGGACAATAAGGTGTCCAGAGATGAGAGCAAGGATCTTAGAAAAGAAAACAAGTCCCTCTGGGAAGAAAACAAAGTTTTTCGAAGACAAAATAAAGCATTTCGAATGAATAACCAGTTAATCCGGGAGAGGAATCAATTCCTACGAGAGCAAAATCAGGTCTTCAGGAAGTTTAAAAACGTGAGTTTCGAATGCCAGAAACTATCTGGAGAAAACATCAATGCCTTGAACACAGGAAGAAAGTCTTACTGGCAACAGAATCAAACCCTGGAGGCTCAGAACAAGGATCTCTCGGAGCAGAAGAAAGCCTTCCGGAATGAAGCAAAAGCTCTCCACAAAGAAATAAGATCTGTCTATGAGGAGATCAAGGCCCTACAATATCAGGAGAGAGTAATCAAAATGAAGAAACAGGCCCTGATGAAGGAGGAAATAGCTCTAGAGATAGAAGAACCGGCTGTGTGGAAGGAAGAACTGATCCTTCTAGAGGAAAACAAGGCTCTTAGAGAAGAAAACATTGCTCTTCAAGAGAAGGAAAATGCCCTGGGGGAAGAGGCAAAGGTTCTTGAGGAGTGGAATAAGATTCTTAGGGAAGAGGCAATACAACTTGCTTACTGGGCAAATGCACAATGATGAAATAGAGATAAAAATGTTACCAGAAAACCATGAAGATCTTTAGCATTCAGGGAAAAAAACAAAAAATATATTAAGGATGAAATACTATTGTTGGGCAGGTATAGTTATTAATGACTCCTCATAAGAACGCTATCATTATTGCATCATAGAGCAGCAGCAATTAGGTTATAATGAAGGCATACAACATACGGGTCAGAATTTCAATCTCTTGAAATCAAATGCTAAGCTGAGCATCTAAAGTTTGGAAGTTTACAGTGCTGTGTTTGGTCTTGGAAACTATATAAAGTCCTGAAAAGTACAAAAAGAAGTGTTCTATGTTTTGTTTTGTTTTTTTAATGTATACTTAAATTTTAGACTACTATTGGTAGTATTATTTTAAAAGGCAAAAAATGTAACAATCAAAACATGTGACATTGAATATACAATTTAAATTTGCCCTTTATTTTCAGAAAAACTAGATAAATATCAGAGATTCCTATTGTCAGAAATTAAAGCAAAGTGGAAATATTTGTCTTAAAACTTGCTCTTAGAATTGTAAAATATAGTTTTACATATTTGATTTATACTTATAGTATTGAAGAATACCTCTTCCATCTCTTTATGTTTACTCCAATAATCTAGCTGAGGAGATCATTAAACTAGGAAGAAAATTTCAAAATGTGTGATAATATAAAGATGATTAATGAGGGTTCACACATTTTCCCATTTTTCTTTCATTTATTATACTCTTTTTTTGCTTACTGAGAGAGAGAATGTTTTATCCAATAAAAGTAAAGATAGAGAATAGAAAGAGCAAAAAGCTCTCTCACTTTGGCTTGGAATGTGAATCTGTGCAAATTGGGAAAAAAATGGATTTTTCAGAAGTGTTCATGTTGATAACTGATAAAATTGAATGCTCTTTAAAAAAGTCTACAAGCCGAGCTCGGTGACTCAGTCTGTAATCTTGCACCTTTGGGAGGCTGAGATGAGTGGATTGCCTGAGCCTGCGGGTTCAAGACCCATCTGGGCAACTTGGCGACACCTCATCTCTACAATAAATCAAAAATTAGCCGGGCGTGGTAGCGCACGCCTGTAGTTCCAGCTACTTGGAAGGCTGAGGCGGAAGGATCGCCGGAGCCCAGCAGGTCGAGGCTGCGGTGGCCGGGGGCGGCCACTGCACTCCAGTCTGGGCGACAGAGTGAGACTCCAACTCAAAAAAAAAAACAAAAACAACAACAAAAAGTCTACAAAAACTGACTCATATGAACTCATAGATGTGTTAGGATTATATACAACGTTTCAGAACATTGGATTTAAAATTATCTGAGGGCTGGTGTGGTACTTTATTTTTCATTAGTTTTTATTTTGAGCACTTAAGACAGGGTACATTTTTAATGGGATTTATTGAATAGAGCGGAAGTCATACCTCATCCTGATCCTTGTCTGGTACTGAGGAATGGCAATGTAAGAAAAATTTAGAAGAACACTTTTTTTTCTGGGCACTGTTACAGCTGCACAAAGTCAACATATGGGTATGGATAAGCACTTTAATTAGAACTCTAATAAGAAACATGGATAAATTCAAGGATACAAATTGAAATGAGACATGTCCCTTGAGTTCAGGAATTCCATAGACTGTAAAGGAACATGAATATATAAACATTATTAAACATATTTATGAAAGTTATAAACATTTCTTAAGAAAGTCTATCTGCCTGATAAATAGTTTACTGACCACTGTTCTACCATGTAAACAGCCACCATTTAAATAAAACAAATTGGGCTTGGAGAAAATTAACAAGCATAATTTGTAGACATATGCTTGACAGACTGTAATCCAGTTGGGACAGTGAGGAAATGCAAAACCTATGTCATTGTTTCTGTCTCAAAATATGTGGAAAAAGCCTACAGGTAGGAGAGTTGCCTGCTTTAGTATTCTAGGAATTTATGACTATGCTTCTCTATTCCCTACACATTAATTTTGATGTACTACTGTTACAGAGAAGGGTCATGGCTCTCTCAGTTGCCTGTCATTTTTAGAAGAAATAAACCATTATATCCTTTGGTGATGAGTTCAGAAAGGGCAATACCTCTGGAGTGGGGATAGTTATCAATGACTCCTCTCAATAAGAAAGCTATCATTATTGCATCACAGAGCCGCAGCAATTCAGGTTATAATGAAGGTATAGGACATACTGGGCAGAATTTCAATCTCTTGAATTCAAATGCTAAGCTTAGGATCTGCATGACTGCAAAGAAATGCAGACTTTTATAGCATATTTTACAGGTAAGAAATTGTATAATTAAGGAATAGGTTAAAACAATTTACATAGATATAATTTATTATGATGCCTATGTTATTTCACCTTTGCAGACTAATCAAAATTTTCTAATAAAAATTTCATTACTATCACATTTATGAAAATACTGTGTAGAGAAATATATCTTACATTCCATATAAGTTGAACACACTTGTCTATATTAAAACATTTTCATACATATTGCTAAATAGATATCAATTTTATTGAAATATTGCATTCAATAAAATTGAAATAAGTATTTTGAATGAAAAATGGGGACATCTTGATGTTTATAATGCAAGAACTTTATTGTATATCGACTTTGTTCATTTCTAGAGCTTTATTAAGTTTCTTTATCAATAGTTTAGAGAACTAGGTTTCCATATACACAAAATCTTGAAGTGAAAAGGGTGTTCATGGAAGCCATTTACCCCCCACACCAAATCAATTAATAATATTGAACAAATATTTTGATTCTCTTTTATATACAACGTATTCACTAACAATCTAAGGTATAAAAAACTAAGTAAGATGCTGTTTCTTTAAGAGATTGTATCATATGGAAGATAACACAATAAAAATAACCATCATTCAAAGCACAAAGTATATGTTAAAAATATATATAATGGAGATTATAAATGTTTTTATATCCAATTGCAGATTTAAAAAGGCTTCTTTGTAGTGTGGGCCTTAATTCATATAGAAGAAAATTATAAGGAAAAGTTAGGCAAGGTCAGGTGATTATTGAGTATGTTAGAGGGGTGACTAATTAAAAAAAAGATTATGAGCCTCAAAAAATATATTGGGGACACACTCGCCAGCTCGTCAGTAACAGTAAAGATATCTGAACTTATTTTCATGACAAACCAAGACAGACAAACTTGTATAAACAGTGAGACAGCCTCATAACTTAAGCAATATTTCTAATGAGAAATACATTCTCTGAGTTTCTCCCTCATTATTATTTCTTTGCTTTTTATACAAAGTCATTTATTTAAATTCTATTACTTACCTTCTATATGTCAGATGCTGGCGGTTTCAGGATATTCAGTGGAGATCAAAGGAGAAAATTCCTCTTTGCTCATGGTCTCCAGAAAGGGTGATCACTTGAAGTCATTAAAATGCCAAGTGCCCCCATTGGGATTGTCCTTCCTTTAGGCCAGCAAACAAGTATTAACTTTAGGAGAAACAATTTTTAACATGGATCCTACACCTAATCTTCTTTTTTTTTTTTTTTTTTTTTTTTTGAGTTGGAGTCTCACTCCATCGCCCAGACTGGAGTGCAGTGGCCGCTCCCGGCCACCGCAGCCTCCACCTGCTGGGCTCCGGCGATCCTTCCGCCTCAGCCTTCCAAGTAGCCGGAATTACAGGCACACGCTACCACGCCCGGCTGTTTTTTTTGTTTTCTTTTTTTAAATTTATTGTAGAGATGAGGTCTCGCTGCCCAGGCGGGTCTCGAACCTGCGGGCTCAGGCAATCCACTCACCTCAACCTCCCAAAGGCGCGGGATTACAGGCTGAGCCACCGAGCCCGGCTCACCTAATCTTCTTAGAGATGATTTTTTTTTTTAATTTTCTTTTAAGTAACCAACAGGTGTAAAACCATTTACTAAACATCATTTATGTAAGGCCAGACCCCAGGCTACTGAATCCATCCTTCCCATCTTTCTTTACCTTGATTTGTACTCTATTATGCTGTATGTATCCTCAAATTTTCCCATATCCCACAGCTTTTTCTACTCTTCTGAAAGATTTCATTTAAACCTCTGCATCTCCAACATCTTTTTCTGAAAGTTCCTTTTTGTCTTCTTATGCTGAATACTCTTTAAAAATACTACTCCCTTAGTATGCCCTTCAGGTGAAAGCATTCTTAAAAATCAACAAAAATGGAGCTAGTGTAGATTTTCCCATTCATCACTGCATTTTCAAAACTTTTATCCTGTTTCTTCCTGCAAAATATTCAGTGTCAATGAAGCATGTGATCTTAGACTACACCACTTTCTATCTTGTGTGTTACATCATATCCCAACAACTTGTTAACTCTAATTTAGACAATAAAGCCTTTGAAATCTGGCTCATAATACTCCTGTCTGCATCTATAACTTGCACACTGCATGATGACTTCAAACTGCACATGGATAGTTAGACTAGAAATGTGCCACTCAGCTCCTTTGTTCTTCTTACCTCTTATCACTTCAGCCTTCATCCCATGGTATAAACATTAAGACCCTTATGCTTGGCAAGTGCAATACCTCCCACATCTGAACTGCCCCACATTCTGAAAATACATTCTATATTTCTATCTTATTTCCCTGCTTAGCAAGTCCATGAAGAAATCCAACCAGTGCTATTTCATTATCATCAACCCCCATATTCTTATTTCTCTCATTATGCAGCTTAGATTCTGGTTTGTCATTGTTTTTAAAAAATGTTTAACTTTTTTCACTTTCCATTGTCCTGACTTGAAAAATGTCTACCTCATTCCCTGTAATAATGTTCTTTTCCTTGCCTACAACAGAACAGATGAACTTGGTCAGAAGTATTGTAATTATTACCACAGAGATAGTAAGCCTATTCAAACTTTATATTTCTCCGTGTTTTGGCATATTGTGTCTTTCAAGGAATTCGTCCATTTCTTGTAAGTCATCAAATTTTAGGACAAAGAGTTGTTCATTATATTCTTTTATTAGCCTTTTAATATACATGGGCTCTATAATGATGTTCCTGCTTACATTTCTTTCTTTTTTTTTTCTTTTTTTTTTTTTGAGTTGGAATCTCACTCTGTCACCCAGACTGGAGTGCAGTGGCCACTCCTGGCCACCACAGCCTCGACCTGCTGGGCTCTGGCGATCCTTCGGCCTCAACCTTCCGAGTAGCTGGAACTACAGGTGCGTGCTACCACGCCCGGCTAGTTTTTGATTTATTGTAGAGATGAGGTCTGATATTAGTAATTTATGTCTTCTTTCTTTTTTTCTCAACCTGAATAGAAGCTTTAGGCCAGGCTTGTGGCTCAACCTGTAATCCCAGCACTTTGGGAGGTCTAGGCTAGTGGATTCCCTGATCCAGGGTACAAAACCAGCCCAGGCAACTTGGTAAGACCTCGTCTCTACAATAATTCAAAAAATAATAATAATAATTAGCTGGGCATGGCAGCGCACGCCTGTAGTTCTGACTACTTGGAAGTCTGAGTAGGAAGGATCATCTGAATCCAGCAGGCTGAAGCTGCGGTAGCTGTGAGCATGCTACTGCACTCCATCCTGGGCAACAGAGTGAGACTCCGACCCAAAAAGAAAGCTTTAAAACATTTTCTACTGAACATTATATTTATAACTCAGAAAAGTAGGCCTACAAGTTAGGTTTTTAAAAAATAATTTAATAAATGATGCTTACAAAACCTATGTTAACATCATATTAAATGAGAAATTCTAGATTTTTTCTCATTATGGTCAAAAATAATACAAAAAAACATTTTCTATTATTAGCAATGTACTTATTTTTCTGGAGTCTTAGCCAAAAATATGTGACAAGAAAATTAAGTAAGAGTCATAAAAATTGGAAGAAGAGAAAAGATTGGCCTAATGTAGAAATAGCGTGATAATTAACATATGAAATCAACTTATGAAAATTAATAGTATTCATTTATAGTGGCAATAACTAAGCATTAATATTTAAAAATACCATGCTGAAAATATCACAAAAATATTGTCCAGAAATTACCCTAAGAATGAGTTGGCCTTATTGTTCAAAATGGTAATAATTTATCAATAAGTGTAAAGGAAAGAGTTAGTAACAGGGAGAATAATTTATTACTTTTTGTTTGTTTGTTTTTAAATGCTATTGTTACACTGATTTTAGTATCTTTAGTAGATGAATATAATTAGGTTTTCAATCTGGTTTGGAAAGAAAGAAAGAGAAAAAAAGAAAGGAAGAAAAAGGAAGGAAGGGAGGGAGGGAGGAAGGGAAAGAGAGCGCGAGAGAAAGAAAGAAAGAAAGAAAGAAAGAAAGAAAGAAAGAAAGAAAGAAAGAAAGAAAGAGAAGAAGAACAATTTACTACTTCTATGTAAACATAGCAGCTGCACTTCCTGTTGCTGTGTCTTAGTGAAAAGGTAATGGAGAGTTCTTAACTATGTGATTTATTAGCAGCATGTATCTTATATTTCAATTTGCTTATTGTAAATAAAGTTGCAGTCTATGAATTATAGGACTTGGCTCCTTAGAATACAACACATAAATTTATGGGATTACAAAAGGTATATAGTTCATAATCAAAATGACTACTTTTCTGAAACTTTGTTCTGCATGAATCATTTGAAATCTCACATGTGAAATGCAAAACAGCATATTCTAGAACATGAAGAAAGAAATTGGGAGACTAAAGAATTTTCAGACATACATTTTATCTGCGCCTTGAGATTACCTACCTAGATCCTTTAAATTATTAGAAAATGTGGTGCCATGTAAATCTCTGTTTACTATGAATCTGATTTGAAATGTTGACCCTTTGTGTTATGTCAAATCACATAAAGAAGACCTAAATAAATGGCAAAAATTCATATTTTCATGGATAGGCAAATTTAATTTTTAGTATGTTAGCTTGACTAAAATGTATGTATATATATATACTCGCACATGTTTACTGTATATATATATATATATATTTGTACAATTAAGTACAAAACTAAGTATATTCTGGAATATATATATGTACATTCTGGAGAAAATATATATATATTCAGTAAAATTCCAACAGCTATCTAGGAGAAACATTTAGCTAAAGCTATTCTATAATTTTCATAACAGAATAGATCTAGTTAAGTAGTTAAGCATCGGGAGGAGGGGGAGGAGGGGGAGGAGCTGCCCAAGTTCGAGAAGAATTTCTATCAAGAGCATCCTGACTTGGCAAGGCACACAGCCCAAGAGGTGGAAACGTACAGAAGCAGCAAGGACATCACAGTCAGAGGCCACAGCTGCCCAAAGCCCGCTCTGAATTTTTATGAAGCCAGCTTCCCTGCAAATGTCATGGACGCGATTGCAAGACAGAACTTCACTGAACCCACTGCTATCCAAGCTCAGGGATGGCTAGTTGCTCCAAGTGGGTTGGCTATGGTTGGAGTAGCACAGTTGTCTTATTTGCTGCCTGCCATTGTCCACATCAACCATCAGCCATTCCTAGAGAGAGGTGATGGGCCTATCTGCTTGGTGCTGGCACCAACCCAGGAACTGGCCCAGCAGGTGCAGCAGGTGGTTGTTGAATACTGTAGAGCCTGTCGCCTGAAGTCCACATGCATCTATGGAGGTGCTCCCAAAGGACCACAGATACGGGACTTGGAGAGAGGTGTGGAAATCTGTATTGCAATACCAGGAATCTGATTGACTTTTTAGAGTGTGGGAAAACCAACCTAAGAAAAACAACCTATCTTGTCCTTGATGAAGCAGATAGAATGCTTGATGTGGGCTTTGAACCCCAAATAAGGAAGATTGTTGATCAGATAAGACCTGATAGGCAAACCCTAATTTGGAGTGTGACCTGGCCAAAGAAAGCAGGCAGCTTGCTGAAGATTTCCTGAAGGACTATATTCACATAAACATTGGTGCGCTAGAACTGAGTGCAAACCACAACATTCTCCAAATTGTTGACGTGTGTCATGATGTAGAAAACGATGAAAAACGTATTCGTCTAATGGAAGAGATCATGAGTGAGGAGAGTAAAACCATTGCTTTTGTTGAAACCAAAAGAAGATGTGATGAGTTTACCAGAAAAATGAGGAGAGATGGGTGACCTGCCATGGGTATCCATGGTGACAAGAGTCAACAGGAACGTGACTGGGTTCTAAATGAATTCAAACATGGGAAAAACTCCCATTCTGATTGCTACAGATGTGACCTCCAGAGGGCTAGGTGTGGAAGATGTGAAATTTGTTATCAATTATGACTACCCTAACTCCTCAGAGGATTATATTCATCGAATTGGAAGAACTGCTCGCAGTATCAAAACAGGCACAGCATACACATTCTTTACACCTAATAACATAAAGCAAGTGAGCGATCTTATCTCTGTGCTTCGTGAAGTTAATCAACTGGTTAATCCCAAATTGCTTCAGTTGGTTGAAGACAGAAGTTCAGGTGGTTCCAGGGGTAGAGGTGGCATGCAAGATGACCATCGGGACAGATACTCTGCAGGCAAAAGGGGTGGATTTAATACCTTTAGAGACAGGGAACATTATGACAGAGGTTACTCTAGCTTGCTTAAGCGAGATTTGAGGACAAAAACTCAGAATGGTGTTTACAGTACTGCTGCAAATTACACCAGTGGGAGTTTTGGAAGTAATTTTGTGTCTGCTGGTATACAGACCAGTTTTAGGACTGGTAATCCAACAGGGACTTACCAGAACGGTTATGATAGCACTCGGCAATATGTAAGTAACATTCCCAATATGCACAATGGTATGAAACAGGCATATGCATATCCTGCTACTGCAGCTGCGGATTGGTTATCCAATGCCAACGGGATATTCTCAGTAAGACTAGAAGTATATGTAAATGTCTGTTTTTCGTATTGCTCTTTATATTGTGTGTTAGCAGACAAGATAGTTATTTAAGAAACGTGGGAAATGCAGAAATGACTGCAGTGCAGCAGTAATTATGGTGCACTTTTTCGCTATTTAAGTTAGATATTTCTCTACATTCCTGATAAAATTTTTAGGTTTGTTTTGTACTAGAAAATGCAGGAAGTGTTTTCACAAAAGTAAATGCACAGTGATTTGAAATACAATAAATGAAGGCAGTGCATGGCTTTCCAATAAAAAATATTTGAAGACTGAATTAAGTGGAAATTGTACTTTATTTTACATATATAGTGTCATGTAAAAGTTGACTTGTCTTTTTTTTTAAGTTTGAAAATGAAAAGATTGCTCCTTTTCATCCTTTCATTTGGGAGGGGGTCAGAAGGTCCTTTCACCGTGATCTGTTCATATTACAGGAATTAGAATTAAAGACTTAGGTGAGTCTTTAATTACAGGCTAAATTGCTTTAAGAGCTTTTGTCAGTAGCTCCACCATCAGGGGAGTCATTTAGTCATGGCCTGTTTTCCTTATTTGTCAGGAAATGTTTGGTTAGATGTGCAGATGGTAAAATAGACATGAACACACCTGTGTAGTGTGAGAACATGGATGTCTGTTATTTTGTAAAATTTATAATTTGAAAAGCTCCAAATAACTGACTTTTTCAAGAGAGTTTTACTCATATTGTTGGCAGCATTGCGAATTGCTGAAATGTGGAACACAGCTGAAAGACTTACCCATTTAGACTTTCAAGACAGCTGAGAACCAAGTTTAAGTCTCTTTAACTGAATTTGTGCTGTCCTTAGTGTAGGTTGCTTATAGATTCTAGTCCTCACAGGCTCCTGGGCTCTTAGCTAGTCACACTGGGAGTCAGGAATGTCTTTCCAAAAAATATTCAGAGAATTCTAGAGGTCTTCAAACTGTAAAGTCTATTCAAACGCAAACTAACACAAGGAAAAAACCTCATTAAAATGAATGGCTAATCAGGAGGCGACATAACCAAAAGCACAGTGAATACAAGTCTTCGTGTTAAGTTCAATGTGGATTTGTTGCTAGAAAGATTGGAGATAGTTTTAGGTTTCACTTGGGCTCACCAACCTATTGTTCTAATGGTTTACTTCAGTAACAGGAGGTCTGAATGTCTTCCCAATGAGTGCTTTATGTGTTTTTGCCAGAAGAGAGGTCTTGAGGAGACTTCATTTAAATTTTGATGACTAAGCTGAGACTTTAATTAGTGTGAATGCCTTATATTTAAACTGTAAAAGTTAGGATCTGCTGGGGCTGGGGGCAGGGATGGGGTGGGTTATTTCTAGGACTAACACATTGAAAACTGATTCATCTTTTCATAACCTGAATGGTTTTCAGTGGCATGGTTTTTAATTTAGAAGAAACTTATTGGGTAAGTTGGAGCATTTATTACATATTTTACTGTTTAATGTCTTAACGTGGGCCTTTTCATTTGTGAACACTGAAATGATTGTGTGTGGGGGGGGTGGAAAACACCTATTTACCTTTGAAGTTTTAAAAGACAGTCCACTTTTTAACATGTGTGTTGTGTCCAGCCTGTGGTTGTCTCAACTAATAAATGTGATTTCCCCCCCAAATAAAATATTTAGTTCCTGTGCAAAAAATGAAAAATAAATCAAAGATATTCCAGAAATACAATCCATGTACATATAGCTAATTTATATTTGGTCAGAGGTAACATGTTGAAAGATGGGAAAATTATACTTTTTAAAGTAGATGACCATGGCAATTTGGCTCAATATATGTATTTTAAAAGTTGAATTCCAAAGTTGAATAAAACAATTGCTTCGTATAGATCAAATAACTCAAATGTCAAAAGTAAAGCTAAAATTAATAACATTTTTCAAAAGACAGAATAATTTTGTGACCACAGAGTTGGGAAATTTTGTAAACAAAAACTTAGTATAAGTCAGGTATAAAATGAAGTATTTTTTACTTTAATAACATAAATGTAAAATATTTTAAATTAACAAACCTCATTATATAGGCAAAGTTAACTGCTATGTGAAAGACTGAGGATGAGATCAATGTTAAACACAAGCAAAAAATTCTTGTTTATATTGCAAAAGAAATTCATTCAATTCAGCAATATTTACAAAATGCCTGAGGAAATATTACAAAAATGAGCTGAGGACATTAAAAATAACTGATACTTATACAACAATTTCTGTGTACTGGATATTAAGCTATATATCTATATCTATATTAGTCTAATACTCATAGAGTCTATGAAGTAGATATTATTATCTCTATTTTATAGATAAATAGACTGAGGCCCAGAGAGTTAAATAAGGTACCTAAATTTGTTTAGTTTCATCTAAGTATTTAGTGGAGACAAACTTTTCATCCAAACTATATTGGTCCAGAATCTGGGCTCTTTACTAGCTTTTTAGATTGTTTATGAGAAAATATTTACCATAGCTTATATGTGCAGCATAAGCCTCTATAATATGTTTAAAATTCTATATTAATGCAAAACTAGCATGCCCTCTTGCAAGTAGATTGACAAAAATTTTATAGGAGTATGCTATGAAATGTAAGAATATAAGGAAACTAAAAACTTTAATTTCGTCAGTAAGAATGAAAACTTATGCAGACATCCTGGAGATATTTGTTAATATCTGGTAAAAACACGTATGTACATATCTTATGTCTGGCAGTTATTTGCACAGCAAAGTAAACAGTCCAAAAAACCCATTGCATAAGTCTACAAGGAGTTTTTGTTAAAGACATTCATCACAGTGTTGTAAACCTTGGTAGCAAAGAAGTGTAGGGAATCTCCAAGTCCATTACTAGAGGGATAAATTTACAAATGTGATAGTTATATAAATTCACATATATATGCGAATGCAATACACATGTACACATACATAAATGTATATATACATGCATATATGTGTGTGTTTATATATATGACAAATAGCATTAATCTAATATAATGAGTTTATATACTATAGAAGCATGAGTATATCTAAAAAATCTAATGCTGAATTTTAGAAGAACAATGTGATTTATAGGATAATTCTGCTTATGAAAATGAAAACTCACAGTTCAAAAAGCTCTATATAATTTTTGAAAGATACATTTATGGTGCATTGAAAAAACACACATTAGGTACACTAGTGAAGGTTCCATGAATTTTGTGTGTGGGGAGAGTGAAGGAGTATAAGAATTAATCTCATGATAAAAGTGAAGAAAAAATTAAAGAGAGAAATTGAAAAATGTAAGAAATATTAACTTATAACTTGTACTTTTTTTTAGTATTCTTGAAGCATTCATGTTTATATTTGGCCAATCAAAAAATAATGCATACATTTAATAAATCAATTGATCTTGACTTTTTTCTGCTATAGATTGAAATATTCAGTATTTTAAAAATAAGCAGTTATAATCATATTAAAGTCAATAGTAGATATCCTTGCAACCATTGAAAATGTACATGTATATTTTTACAGTTTTGTGCTTTAACATATTGTAATATATTTTAGCCTAAAGCTATTAAAACAATGGTCTTACTTTTTAATAAGCCATATTTATGAAACATACATTTATTTTAATATATGTATAGTAGTTTTACATTCAATTAATAGTCAAGAAATAATATTTAAAGAAGATAAATTTAAAATAAGGAATATTTTGAAAATAAAGACAAAACGTGATTGTTATATCTAAAACGACCTTCCAGTATAAAGCATTATGAAATGAGATATTAAAATATCCATAGTCTTAATCCAATTTATAACTTTTTAAAAATTTTAATGCCAATGAATGTAAAAAGAATGAGAGTGTTTAATCCCTAGCATTGCCTCTTGAGAGTTTTCCTTGATTTCAGATATGAAGTGAATGCCAGATGACTCATTCAATATGATTCAGTGCCCTTGAGGAAGGTTGAATAGAATAGCTCAAACAGGGAAGATGAATTCCCTATAGCATCTCAGACTGTAGCATTTTTAAAAGCTAGAAATATTTTTTCCACACAATTAGCACAAAATCACATTGTCAGGGATTTGCCTTCAGGTCATTAACTAATATGTTCACTAACCACTTGCACAAAGTGGATTAAAAAAATAAATTTTTCTGCCTGAGTCAGAACCGTGACTGATTTGGAATTAAAGCATTCTTACTGGAATTCTATCAATAGTCTTCTACTATCAGTTTTTCTCTTGTGACCCTGCAAAGACATCCAAAAATGTATTTTCTACTTCATCTATTCATTTAATACCTAAATACTTTTTAAATAAAATTAATCTATTTTTTATATTTGATTCTGCTTCTCTTAATAGAAAATAAATGTGTCATTTATCATAAAAATTAAACTGTGTGTGTTGTCTGTAAAATTTTACTTATGTTATTGTTGTGGTATATGTACTGCATAGAAGGATCATATTAAATATTTAATATTAAAAAATTGTCTATAATTCATGATAAATAATCCCTAAATATGAAGCTTGAAAAATCCCAAAACTTTAAGGATGATGTAGGTATTAGTATGTAAATCCCAAACCTCAGCAAGAGAAAAAAAATTACCTAAAATTGTGTCCTAAAGTGCTCAACAATCCTTAAGTTAACATGATCTCTCAGTATGGGTAGTGTATGGAACAATTTGGACAACCTCCTTATAGGATTATAATTTCATGTGGCAGAATAGCAACTCCGGCATTCCTACTATCAAATGACTGAATCTGAGATTTTGCATATGCCAAAATTGGAATATATTAATCTTTGCAGCTCATAGGGTTTTTGTGAAAATTAAAAAGACTTACATTATTAGGAAGAATAAAGTGTTGTAGCATTGTGGATGTAAAGGAAACGTCAGATTCACTTACAAAAAAGTTCCCTCAGTTTCATAATTCAGCCCAGTGACTGTGGCAGATATTGAAGAGTGTGCCTCAACAAAGTTACAAACAACTTGCTCCAAATAATTAAAAGCGTGATAGTTCACAGCTGGTTCAGGAGCCCTCCTCACAGGACTGCTTTCACAGAGAATATGTTGGATATTCATACAGATCACTGACACTACTATTGCAGACAACTGAGAGGGAAGAATAGTAGCAACAGCCAGCAAAGTTCCCATTTCCTAAAGTGTGGTAGAGTAACTCCTGCCAACTGGGGCTTTCCTACTCTGATGGTACTATCAGCCACGTTGAGAATGCCAGAAGAGAAGCTACAGAGGCTTAAATTCTCAGGACTAAATGAAAACAGGAAGAAGTCAGCATCTCACCTCTCTCTAGAGAATGTTATAGTTGAAAAAAAAAAAAATCCCACCTAACCAGAGAAACTGACCTTGACATACAGAACTCCATTTACTTGAAAACGTAAAGTATAATATGATGAACTCTAAAGGATAGTTATCAAACAAGTGAGAAAGATATAAAATTTTACAAAATTCAAAGCACTTTCACACATTATCATATACATATAACAATTCCAAGAAATCTTTGTGAAGCAATAAGAAGTCATGTTCCTTGTAATCCCTTGAATTCATCTCTGCTACTTTGTAGCTAACTACTGTTATATTTGGTCAAGTTACTTATCCACTATAAAACTTCAATTTCATTCCTTAAAAAATGTGAATTGTAATTGTATCTAATTATCAAATATAATTTTAGGTTTAAATAAAATAATGTTTATAAAATTTTTATAAGTCTAGCTCAATAGATTTGAGTTATTAATACTCAACTTAATGTTGATAAAACTGTGAAGACAAATTACTTTTTTTAATCACACAGTTTATATATATGCAAACAAAAACTTGGTTTTAGACTCTGATGGCAATGCTGTTACTGAGAATCTATATTTCCTGAGAAAAAATATATGACTCAAAATAAAAACACACTTGCTAATAAAAGTAGAAGACATAGCCAGGTATGGTAGCTTACATCCCAGCACGTCGTGATGCCAAGGCAGGAGGACTGCTTGAGCACAGAAGTTTGAGACCAGCCTGAGCAACATAGCAAAACATTGTCTCTACAAAAATTTTAAAAATTAGCTGGCCATGGTGGTGTGTACTTGTAATCCCAGCTAGTTCAGATGCTGTGGTAGAAGAATCGACTGAGCCCAGGAGGTCACGTCTTCAGTGGGCCGTGACCGTGCCACTGCACTCTAGCCTGGGTGACAAAGTGAGACTCTACCTCAAAAAACAAAAAAATCCATAAATACAATATGTTGTTAAATTTTAAAATAGCTATGTTGGTCTTTTTAAACCTTCTGCTCTTCACATGTTACTGTTGGGACATGAGAAATCAGGGCACAAACTGAAGAAAATATTTACAGAATATATAACCATCAAAGGGTCTGTGTTCAGAATATATAAAAAACTTTTAATACTCAATAAACAATAACAAAAACCATCAATAAAAAAGGATTAAAATTACTGAAAGATACTTCAGAAGGAAAGATATGTTAATGGCCAATGTGCACATGAAAATATGTTCAACATCATTAGTCATCAGGAAAATACAGATTAAAATCACAGTGAGATATCACTTTACACCCACCAGAACAACTAAAATTAAAAGGTAGGCTCTCATTTTTGAAAGTGTTAAATGTTAGAGAATGCAGATCAGAATAAATTTTTTGAGAGGAAAGACGATGAAATTCTGAGTCGATATGGAAGAATTAATCTTTTATAAATGTATATTCCTTTTCATAGGAAAAAAGTCAGGAATTATGTGCACAGAGGAAGTACACTCTATTTGTGGTAGAGTGAATGTCAGAGTTCTTGAGAACATATATTTTCTTGGGAATCTGTGAGGGAGATTTATCATCTGGTTGTGAGAGATGTGAGGGCTATTGTAGGTAGTAAAGAAAAGAAGTTAAAATCTAGTACATTGAAAAGCAGGAAAAATGTAGGATTTCTGGTAAGTTTTGAATCACCATTTTCATTTTGAATGACTGAATAATTTTTTACCTAGTATTTTGTATAGAGGCAGAACATGGTACAGGCTGAGAGGTCAGAGTCCAGAGTCAGACCACAAAAGTTCAGATGCCAATCTTGAAATAAAACATCTCTGTGACTTACAAAAAGTTAGATGTTCTTTTGCTTTTCTTTCCTCATCTGTAAAGTGAAGATACCACAAGTACTTAGTTTTTTTTGGAAGGATGAAGTGAGTTAACATATGTAAACATTTAGATAGTTTTAACATATGGTGCTATATTTATCAAGGAGATGGAAACAACAATTAATAACTTTTTCAACCACAATGCATTAGACTCACATGGGTTCACTGACAATATTTACTAAACACTTTAAGAAAAAAATTATCTACAATCTCTAACAAAATATAGAAACAGAGGGAATACTTTTTAATCCATTCTATGAGGCCAGTATTATCTTAATGCCAAAACCAGACAGAGACATTACAAAAACCATAATAAATTTATCTCCTGAAAAATGATACAAAAATCTTTAGAAAAATATTAGCACATTTAATCCAACAATATATAAAAATAATTACACACCACAACTAAGCAGGACTTATCCTAGGCATGTGAGACTGGCTCAAGATTAAAACATCAATTAACTTAATCAATCACATAAAAAGGCTGCAACGGATGCAGAAAAAGCATTTGACAAAATTCAAAGCCCATTCATCATAAAAATTCTCAGCAAATTTGGAACAGAGGGGAACATCCTTAACTTGATAATAAATATCTATAAAAACCCTACAGATAGCATCATACTTAATGGTGTGACACAAGATGCTTTCCTGTTAGGATTAGGAACAAGAAGAGACTGTATCCTCTTGCTACTACTTTCCAATACTCCACTGGAAATCCTAGCTAATGCAATAAGGCAATAAAAGGACATAAAATGTATATAGATTGGGGGAAATAAAAAATTATATTTATTCACAGATGGCATTGTTGTCTGCATAAAATACCGCCCCCCCCAAATAAATTTACTAAAAATATCCTGGAACTAATAAAAGATTACAGTGAGGTTTCAGGATGCAAGGCTAACATACATAAGTCAATTACTTTCCTATAAACTGGTAATAAGTGGAATTTGACATTAAAAATACAATACCATTTACATTAGCACCTTCAAAAATGAGACCCTTAGGTACAGATCTTTAAATTATGTATAATGATTATATGAGAAGTACAGTACTCTGATTAAAGAAATTGAAGAACTTAGTAAATAGAAAGCTAGTTCAAGCTCATGGATAGGAAGATATAATATATATGATGTCAGTTTTTCCCAAATTGATTTATTGAGTCAATGCAATTTCAGTCAAAATCTCAGTTAGTTATGATGTTGATATTGACAAACTTATTATATAATTTACATAGAGAGGCCAAAAATCCAGGATAGCTAACACAATATTGAAGGTGAAGGACAAAGTTGGAGGACTGGCACTATCTGACTTCAAAACTTATTATAAAGTCACAGTAATTAAGACTAGTGTAGTATTGGTGAAAAACTAGAACACAGATCAATGGAAGAGAATAAAGAGTCTAGAAATAAACCCACAAAGAAGTAAGTAGTTGATATTTGACAAAGGTGTAGAAGCTATACAATGGAGAAAAGATGGTCATTTCAAAAAGTAGTGCAGGGTCAACCGGACATCTTCATGCAAATAAATGAATCTATATACAGACCTTAAATTCTTCACAAAAATTAACTCAAAATAGACAATAGCCTTAAATCTAAAATCCAAGATGATGAAACTCCTGTAATACAATATAGGAGAAAATCTAGATAGGCTTGTGTATGGTGATGGCCTTTTAAATATAACACCAAAGGCAAGATCCATGGAAAAAAATGGAAAGATAGACTATTATTATTTTTTAAAACTTCTGCTTTGCAAAACACAATTTAGAGAATGAGTAGACAAGTCACGAAATTAGAGAAAATGTATGGAAAAGGACTCATGCAAAATATACAGAGAACTCTTAAAACTCAACAATAAGAAAATGAACAAGCTGCTATTGTTTTTAATGGACAAAAGGCCTGAACAGACACATCAGTGATGAAGATGAGCACAGATGGTGAATAATCATGTGAAAAAATGCTCAGCATTATGTCACATTAGAAAATTGCAAATTAAAAAACAAAAGATATATACACACAATGATTAGAAGGGCCAAAACCCAAAGCACTCACGATACCAAATGTGGGGCCAAAAAAAGAAAAAAAAATAAAGCTTCTCATTTTTTGCAAAGGGAAATGCAACACGCTACAACAATTTGGCAGTTTGTTACAAAACTGATGATGCTCTTACACACAACCTAGCGATCCCATTCCTTGGTATTTACCTAAATGAGTTGAAAACTTATATTTATACAAAATCCTGCAACATGGATATTTATGGAAGTTTTATTCATAGTTTGCAAAACTTGGAAGAAACTAAGATGTTTTTCAGTAGGTGAATAGATAAACTGTGATACATCCAGACAATGAAATATTATAATTCAGCACTAAGAAGGAATGAGTTATGAAATCATGAAAATACATGCATGAAAAAAATGTATACTACTGATTTTTAAAAGCTAATTTGAAAATGCTGCATATTGCACAATTGCAACTATATGACATTGTATAAATGACAAAATCATAGAGAGAGACAGTAAAATACTCAGTGGTTGCCACAATTTGTGGAAGAGAGACAGATAATAGACAGAGCAGAGAAGATTTTTTGGGCAGTTAAACTATTATATATGATACTATAATGAGGAATATATAATATATATTTGTCAAAGCCCATAGCATATACAACACCATGAGCGAACCCTAATGTAAACCACATGCTTTTGATTATAAAGGTGTGTCAATGTAGGTTAATCAATTAGAACAAATGTACAATTGGTGCACGGTGTTGATAGTATATATGGAAGTCTGTGCATATAATGGGGAATGTTCATATATAGGGAATAGGAAATCACTGTATCTGCCACTCAATCTTCCTCTGAACCTAAAATTTCTCTAAAAAATAAAGTATGAATCACCTCAACCAGAAGAAACTTAAAGAAAATTATACAGCATAATTAATATAGTAAATAAAAATGCCATTGCACATTTCAAAAACTATGAAAAGAATAAATTTCAAAGGTTCTCATTACAAAAATAACTATTTGAGATGATGAATGTGTTGATTAGCTTGATTTACTTATTCCCCATTATTGTCATAAGCCATGACTATAATATCCATTTAAATTTTTTAAAATAACAAAAAATCCTAAAAATTATGTTTTTGTAAAAGTAATAATAAAGTGTTTAAATTTTTTAAACTAAATTGCAAGGTAAGTGTTAATGTGTCTGATCTATTGCATTCTGGCCTCTAGATAAATGTTTTGCTCTCCTTAAGAAATGTAAGAGAATCGCTACTACCCTGTGCTTATAGCAATACATTAGGGTTAAACCCAACACTTTGGTTTCTCTTGCTCATCCATACCTCTTAACAGCCTTGTAATGCAAACTCTGGGATTTCCTAGAATCTGATGATCAGTCCATTAAAGATTCTGTTCTAATGTAGAGGCAATGGACAAAAGGGAGCTATGTAACTGCTGCTACTCCAGTTTTCATAAGCTTTTGGTAGCTTGTGAAATGAAATACAGGATACTAAAATTATTTAATGCTGTTCAGATAAGTAGCCTATATACTGTTTGACCATTTGCTTTTATTTGTATTATATAGTCCATTTACACATATATGTTGTTAAAATTGTTGACAATGAAATTATTTTGCATTTCTGAAATAAATTTAACTTTATCATAGCTGAGTGGTTTTAATTTCTCATTAGATCATAGGTCTTTTTGCATTAAGATATTGTGTATCTGTGTCAGTAAATGAGATTTGCCTATAATTGCCCCCCCACCCGTTTTTTTTTTTTTTTGGTTTGCCTTTACCTTATTTTTGTAAAACACTTTGCAAACCTTTCCCCTTTTCCTACATTATGTAAAATAATGGTTATCTGTTCATAAAAAGTGTAGTAGAAAATTATCAACAAGATTCTAGTGAAGCAAATTCAGATGCACATTAAAAAGACAATTTGGTAAGCCCCTTGGGTCCCTTCCCGCTCTGGGAACTTTTCTGTCCTCTCAATAAATCCTGCTTTCCTAAAAAAAATTAATAAAAAAGATAATTTACTATTATCAAGTGAGATTCATTCCTGGGATGCAGGGATAATTCAACATACACAAATCTATAAATGTGATATGCCAAATTAACAGAAGAATAGACAAAAATCAAATCTCAATAGATATAGAAAGAGTAATTGACTAAATCAACATCTTTTCATGAAAAGAACTCTCAATAAATTACCTCAGCACAGTAAAGGGTGAATATGACAAACTCACAACTAATGTCATACTCAGTGGGGAAAAATTGAAAACTTTTCCTCTAAGATACAAAACAAGAAAAAGATAACAACTCTTTTCACTTCTATTCTCAACATAGTACTAGTAGCCCTAGCTAGAGCAATTAAGCAAGATAAAGAAATGAAAGACATTTAAATTGGAAATGAAGAAGTTAAATTGTACATCTCTACAGATAACATGATCCCCTACAGATTAAACCTTAAAGACTCTATCAAAAAACGTTAGACTGAAAAATAAATTTTGAAAAGTGCAGAATACAAAATCAGCATGGAAAAATCAGCAACATTTCTATATACTAATAGTAAATGACCTAAAAAATAAATCTAAAAATTTCATTTTTAGTAGCTACAAAAAAATTAGAAATAAATTTAACGAAGAATGTGAAAGATTTGTACACTAGAACACACTGATAAAAAATTGAATAGGACACAAATGAAATCATCTTCTGTTCATATATTGGAAGAATTAATATTGTTAAGAAGTTCATACTACCCCAAATAATCTACAGATTCAATGTTATCCCTATTAAAATTCCAATGACATTTTTTACAAAATTTTTTTAAAATGTTAATTGTGTATGAAACCACAAAAGACCTCAAATAGCCAAGCAATCTTGAGCAAAAAGAATAAAGCTGGAGGAATCATATAATCTAATATCAAATTGTACTACAAAGCTATTGTAACAAAAAGAAACATGGTACAAGGATTCAAAACAGAAGCATAGACAAATGAAACAGAATAGAGAGTCAAGAAATAAATCCATACATTTACAGCTAACTGATTTTTAACAAAGTTGTCGATAAGCAATGGGAAAAGAACAGTCTCTTCAATAAATGTTTCCTGGAAAACTGAATATCCACATGCAGGGGAATGAATTTAGACACTTCTATTATACTATATGCAAAAATCAGCTCAAGATGAATTAAAGACACAAATGTAAGACGTGAATCTCTAAAACTACTAGAAAAAACAGGGAAAATTCTCTATAGCATCAACATGGGCAATGATTTTTTGAATAACACTTCAAAAGTACAGACAATAAAAGCAAAAATAGATAGACATATGGAATTACATCAAACTAAAAACTTTTGTACAATCAAGAAAAAAAAATCAACAGAGTGAAAAGACAACCTACAAAATGGGAGAAAATATTTGCAAACCTTTCCTCTTTTCCTATATTTTAGAAAAAAGGGTTTAATATTCAAAATATATAAGGAGTTCAATCAACTCATTAGCAAGAAAACAAATAACATGATTTCAAAATGAGCAAAGGACCTGAATAGACATTTCTCAAATGAAGACAATAAGTATATGAAAAAATGCCCAACATCACTAAAATACCCAACATCACTAAACATCAGGAAAATGCAAATTCAAAGCATAATGAGATATCAATTCATACCTAGTAGAGTCGTTGTTATAAAAAGACAAAGAATAATGAGTGTTGACAAGAGAGTGAGATAAAGAAACACTTGCACACCTGTACACATTCTTCTAGTTTTGCTTTTGTTTTCTGTAATTTTGAAGTGTTATCCAAAAACTCATTGCCCAGACCAATGTCATGATATTTTTCCCTATGCTGATGTAAATTAGCATAGTCATTATTTTAAAAAGAATAGAAATTCCTCAAAAAATTAAAAACAGAACACCATATGATTCAGGAACTCCACCACTGGGTACATATCCGAAAGAAATGAAATCAGTATTTCAAAGAGATATCTGCACTTCTGTGTTTATTTCAGCATTGTTTTCAAAATGAAGGTATGAAATAACCCTAATTGTTCACCAGCGATTGAATGGATTAAAAAATGTGATATGTGATGTACATACACAATGAAATATATACAGCCAGTGAGGGAAAGGAAATTCTTCTATTTGAGACAAGATGGATGAACCTGGAGGATATTATGTTAAGTGAAATAAGTCAGGCACAGAAAGACAAATACTGCATGATCTTGCTTCTGTAAGAAATCTAAAAAAATTGATCTCATAGAAGTAAAGAATAAATAGTGGTTACCAAGACTGGCAAAGGAATGGAGGGAGGGGGGTTATGGAAATGCTGAAAAAAGATTACAAAACTTCACTTAGACAGGTATTCACAAGATTGTTGTACAACATGGTGACTATAGCAAAAAACAACATATCGTATTCTTGAAAAATGCTAAGAGAGTAGATTTTATGTGTGAGTCATAAAATGACAGCCATATGAAGTAATGTATATATTAATTAGCTTGATTTATCCATTCACAATCTATGTACATTACAAAACATTATGTTGTCAACCATAGATATATACAATTTTATCTGTGAATTTAAAAAAATTAAGTTTAAAAAGATAAAGTAGAGTAGAACTCACCTGTAAAAGCCTATAGGACTGGAATATTTTGGGCGGATGGTGTAACAGAAGTATTTTTTCCTCTAACAATTTTATTTATATAATGGTTTTTCTTCTTTCAAGTCTTTCATTTTTTCTGACAATTTTAGCATTTTATAGGTGAAGGAGCCTATTTTAATACATTTTAAAATTTATAAACATAAGTTTTAAAATATTGAATAGTTTTCATCTTTTTCTTTAAATCTCTGTGGTAATTTGTAGGATAAATCACTTGGCTCCCAGTATTACTTTTCTTTCACTCATTTTACTTTACAGAGAGCAATTTTTTAAAGTTTCCAGAAAAGTGCCTTAAGATTGAGAATAAAGATATAGATTTTTCTTGAATAACAAAAGCAAACAGAAATAAATTTTGCATCTTCAATTTGAAAAGGTAAACTGTTGAGGTATAAGGACAATTAAAAAATACAAATCGAGAAAGATCATTTAACCTGCCAAAACTATTGTAAACAGCTAAAAGAACTAATGCAATAAATGATTAATGTGAACTTTTGTGGTATCAGTTTCACCAGTGATAATTGGCTGTTGAATTTAAAAGCATAAAAGCAACTGATATATTTTAAAAGTTCATTAAAATAACAGAACCTATACTACAAAGATAAGGGAAGGACATAATTTTGAACCTTAGGGTACACAGTTTTTTCCCCCCCTATTTGATAGAATTGATAATAGAATTGTTCATCATAAAAATTCACAGCAGTTTTATTCTAGTGGACATTGTAGTGTCATGATTAGAGGAAGGTGGGAAGTGGGGTGGAGTGTATTGAGTAAAATGTTTTGTTCCATGAGCTGTTAGAAACTTTTTTTAAACCTAACAATTGCTTGTATAAACTTAGTAAATGCCACCTGTATATTTCATAACCTTTAGTTTTTATATTTATGTGAATTACCAGACTGTGCTTGGTTGGCAGAAAATACCATTTTGCTGAGCAAGTGGTATCTGTTGTCTAGAATTAAGAGTAGACATTGCAGCACTTTTGCCCTCTATCTGTTGGTCTTGGAGCCATTCAATGGCCACTGAATGGAATAAAGCATTACTCACATAGCGAGGGAGAGCAAGGTCAGCTTTAGGGGTGGGCATGGGTTCCCCATGGCCAGCAAGTGTGTCCTCACAGCAGTTGCTGAGCAAATGGTATGCACACACCCTTCTTGTGTTGTAGTAGAAAGGTCCCATACCCTCCAGGCAGAGAAGAGATTCATAGAGTAGTGGAGTAGTGGGATTGACCAGCTGTCCTGTGATACGCACACTTAAGAAGAACAAGGAGTACACCTATACACTGATTCTGAAATAGGGAAAGTTATTTCCACACAAGGTGGCAAGTTCAGCATAGACTATCCTCAGAGCCTCAGAGCCATTTTATCTCTCCCTAACGAAGTGTTTCAGGCTTGAATCACATATTGATGGAACCAAGAGAGTCAAAAGACTATGTGCATTTTAACATAATTATTTATAAATTTTTTTTAGTTGGAGTCTCACTCTGTCACCCAGACTGGAGTGCAATGGCCGCTCCTGGCCACCGCAGCCTCGACCTCCTGGGCTCCGGCGATACTTCCGCCTCAGCCTTCCACGTAGCTGGGACTACAGGCGCTCGCTACCAGGCCCCGCTAATTTTTTGATTTATTATAGAGATGAGGTCTCGCCTGCCCAGGCGGGTCTCAAACCGCAGGCTCAGGCAATCCACTCACCTCAGCCTCCCAAAGGCGCGGGATTACAGGCCGAGCCACGGAGCCTGGCTATTTATTTACAATTTTTTGAAGATAAATAGTATGAATACAGCTTATGTACTTATGTAGAAAATTGGAGTGCATACTTTTTAATTTTAAAGATGCTGGGTACAATTCAGGGTTAGTTATATAAGTAGCCATCATGTAGGTAAAGTTTGGGTACCCCACCCCCCACCCCGCAGTGTCTCACCACCGCCAATCCCTTTGTGATAGTATCAGGATAAATGTTCACAGTCCGCTTATGAGTGAATACATGTAGTACTCATATCTTTGTTTTTTCTGATAACTTATGGTATATTGTGTAGAAAGAAGCCTGTGATTACAATATATGCAGATATAGAATATAATTTGGGTGTATGTTATACCCAAGAAAATTAATTTAAAAGATGACAGCTGATGAAAAGAAACAAGTGGTGTCATATATAATGCCAAGAATTGTTAAAAATTTGACAAAATAAAGTGATAGAAAAATGAATTACATATAAAAGCTATCTTATATGTGTATATAAAATACTACTTATCATTCATTTTATAAAAATTTGATAAATAAATAATACTCAGTGACTTTCCCTGGATACCACAGCTGGGACTAAAGTCTGCACTCCTTAAAAAAAAATCAATATTTTAAAATTGACAAATAATAATTATATATATTTATGAAGTACAATGTGATGTTTTGATATATATGTATATACATCATAGAATGATGAAATCAAGCTAATTAATATGTCTATCACCTCACCTTACTCTTTTTTTTTAGAATGCTTTTACTTCTAGATCTCAGAGTCAGAAGAGATTTTCTTGTGTCTACCTCACAGATTAGCAGTGTTATTGATGTTGTATGCTCCATTAACTCTCTTGGATAGAAAATGGTAAAGTAAAAGAAAGTAGATCTCTGGGGAGGAACAGCAGACAGTGGGAAAGATAAAAATAGGCTACCATAAGTCCAGCTATACTTTTTATCTGGTATCATTGCCAAACCCACTTACCTGCTGTCTTCTTGAGTTTTTGCTGCCTGGGGCTGAAAGTCACTTCTCTGAGGCTCCATAGCCCCCAGCCTAGCAGGAAAAAAACTGGAATCCTCCACTTCCTGGAAGCTGTTTGGCCTCAAAGTGTCATATGCTAAAGTCACTTGTCAGTGCTGCCAAATCACTCTTTTATGCACAATGCTACAACTCAACAAAAATAAGTGTTCATTTTCTACCCTTTGGCATGGTTTTGGAATTTATACTCACCAGGTTAATTTAAAGTTTGTGAATCACCTTAAAAGTCTTGAAGTTGACACATACATTGTAAAAATAGAAACTGCATAGTATAATAAGGAGATTGTTAAAGAATACCTTAGGTGGTTGGCATTCTTCGGAGAGCACGTATCAATGACGAGGTAGGCCCAGAGAATACACAGGGATCATGCTGAAGACTTCCAACAAATTAGACTGGATTCCTAATTCAAATGAACATATTTCTTTTTCATAAAATAATATTCTTTCACATCAAATAGCAAATATTAATTTTTAAGTTGTTCTGCTGTGTTGAATTTCTCCTGCTTCTTTGTGTTTGGTTTGTCTACTATACTTTCACAAGTTATATAATCAGCTTAGTTAAATTTTCTTTTGTTTCAATTATTTGTACAATAATTTATTCATCAAGAAATTAGAGTGATTAAAATATAACGATAACTTCTCTGTTTTACTTTTATTCAGAAATCAAGGAGAGCCACATGATGGCCACATAACAACATAAGATGCTTGTTTAATCCAGCATCCTGCTGATTATCAAGTTTCTCTATAGAGGATTCAGTATATCAAGATGTGGTGCATGATTTACTAGTCTACCAAGAACATTTGTCATCTCTAATCTTTATATTTTAAACTAGTAATTATTTATTTAGATGTTTATAATTTTATATCTGGCCATTAGCGAACATTAGTACACAACAATTAACTATAATATTCCCAGTAGACTTCAATTTGACGCAAAATAGTGGCCTTTTATTTATTTATTTATTTATTTTTTAGTTGGAGTCACTCTGTCGCCCAGACTAGAGTGCAATGGCCACTCCTGGCCACCACAGCCTCGACCTGCTGGGCTCCAGTGATCCTTCCGCCTCAGCCTTCCGAGTAGCCGGAATTACAGGCATGCGCTACCACGCCCGGCTGATTTTTTTGATTTATTGTAGAGATGAGGTCTCCCTGCCCAGGCGGGTCTTGAACCCGCGGCCTCAGGCAATCCACTCACCTCAGCCTCCCAAAGGCACGGGATTGCAGGCTGAGCCACCGAGCCCGGCTAATAGTGGCCTTTTAAATTCACTTATAAAGTAAAGCATATTGAAGAAAATAATTAAAACATTTAAAATGCACTGGTACACTAAATAGAAACATAAAATATACACTGAACAAGCCACATAAATACCATTTAGGTTGTCTTACTTTAAAGATTTCTATTTTGGTGTAAACATAAGAGGAACATTTTAGCTAACACTATGTGTACAATCATTTTATGTGAATTGGTATTATATTCTACCTTAGTGGTCTGCCATGGAGTATGTTTTTACTTTGAGAAAGTAGTTAAAAAAATGAATATAATTATCTTTCTTAAAAATAAAAAAAGCACAATTTATATGACATTTCTTTAGGTTGCTCTAGTTTAAGATAATGCTTTCCACATCTGAACAATATGGTTACACTGACTTGTGGTCTTCATGTTGCTGGAGGAAGGGAAGCATTATTTAGACAGGTCAAAGAATATTCTGCATGAATAGTATGACCAGCATCATCCTCTTCCCCATTTGGGTGTTTATTCTCAGGACTAAAAGGGGATTGTATGGACACAAGGAGCTAGGAGTTCATGGCTTAGTTTACCCATCTTCACCTTCAAATATCTACATGTCTGTAATGTTCATAACAACAAAGTTATGAACATAAAACTAGTTATGACTACTTTATTCAACTGTACATAATAAAGAATTACATATCCAAATGCTTGAAATAGGGCATGATGATTTACAATGCCATCCATTCCTCTTTCAGAGTGTTAGCATCACCTTTAACACCTTCAATATACATTTTGGTGCATAAAGAAAGAAAAAAAATGATATCATTCTCACTTTCCCATGTCTATTTGAAACAATGCACAAGCCATTCCACTTTCCTTTGCTCATTCCTGAAACGCAACATAAATATACATACATACACCCACTCCTAGCAAAGCAGCCAAATGTACCAGGCAACAGATGGGAAACCGAGAGCCCATGTGTTCACATTCTTATTATGCCAATAACTTGCTGGGTGATCTTGGGCAAGCTACATATCTTCAGCTAATTGCCTTCTCTCTACAAGAACAGAGCCATAGGGCCTGAATATTAACTCTCAGAAGCCAAGCAATGAATTTGCCCCATCATCATTCTTAATATGGAAAACATATTCAAATAATAAAGAGCTAGAATTGATCTTATTATTATTGCATAATCTCACTAGGTCTTCCCTGCTGTTCTGAAGGCTATAACCAAATGCTTTGCAATACCCGTTTAAAAAAAAAGCTTTACTACTACCCTACCACAGTAAGAATTATAAAAAAGATGAATTATTTAATACTGACGTGGCAACAAAAGAAAAGAAATAGATACGTCTAATTTCTCCAAAGAAAATATACAAAGGGATAATTAAGTGCATGAACTAGTTCTCAATGTCATTAGAAAGTGAAGAAGTGAAAATCAAAACAACAATGAGGTTTCATTTTATAACTGTGCTAGAATGGCTAAAATTTAAAAAAGATAGAAAATAATAAGAATTGGTAAGGATGTGGAAAAATTAGAACCCTCATTCATAGCTAACACAATTGTAAAATGGTGCAGCTATTCTGGAAAAGTTTAAATATTTTTCAAAATGCTAAACATAGAGTTAGCAAAATTTTCACTACTAGGTATGTATGCAAGAATACTGAAAATATACATCTACCCAGAAACACACATACAAATGTCTGCAGCAACATTATTTATAAAAATTGCAAAATGGAAATGTTCATCTACTGACAAATGCTTAAATACAATATGATATATTCTTATATATAATATTTCTGTTATTTAGCCATAGAAAGTATTGAAGTATTGAAAATTGTTACAATATGGATAAACTTTTTAAAACATTAAGTGAAAGAAGTCAGTCATAAAATGCTATATATTAAATGATTTCATTTCTATGAAATGTTCAGAATAGGCATAGCAATTGAGACAAAAAGACAACAGTTGGAAAGACTGACTCAATGTTTTTCAGTATCATGTCACTCTACCCATGGATTTCAAAAACTGTATTACAAGAAGTTATTGGAGTGGCTTAAGCTACTTCTTCCAGAAAGAAAAGCCTGAAAAAAAGTTTTTGTGCAGGTTGTTAATTTCATAAAAGTAAAACAAGAATGTAGTGACAACTAATACAAGATTGCATTATGGATCAGGTGAACATTGTAGACTGCTATCCCTCAATACTGGTGAAAGCAAACAACCCTCCCTGTCCCCCATAAAGATTTATGTAAAATGTAACTCAAAATTGCTTCTGAGAGGAAAGAGGATCATTCATCTGCCAGTATCCATTCTTATTTGGTCAGAGGTTAACACAGTCACATTGTCAGTTAATGCATACACAAGCAATTTGTAATTCTCACAGTGTCCTGGGTTGAGGCCTAAGAAAGCAAGAGATACATACTACAGCTGAAGTTCAGAACTGTGGCACTACACTTGTTTGTAACATTATGCAGCAGTGGCTAAAGAAAAGATATATTAAGAGACTATACTGACTAGTACAAGAAGTATATAATACACAGTCCCTGTTTGTTTATTCCCAATTATGTCCAATGGTGTGCTGAAGCTGTTTGTACCAGCACATAAGAACTGATTGTATTTGCATCTCTCAACAACTTTGAGTCTAATAACAACCTCTTAGTAGCTTGAAATTGGTCCTAGTGGGAGTACTTACACAATAGAAATGGCAAACACTACAAACTAGCTTTAAAAAAAAATCAGGACATTAAACATTTACCAGAGACACTGAATAATGGAACTAAGGGAAAAAATGAGAAAAAATAAATAAAAATAAATAAATAAACATTTACCAGCACATCTCCTGTTCATCATTCCTCCTTGTTTTTGTTTATGGATTAACTGATGGGTTGACAATGGATTAACCAATGACTAGAAATAAAAAACAACCTCTGATCCCGTCTGTCTTATTGAGAAAAAAAGTATGAGAAATACGAGGGAAAGGAAATTATTGAAGTATACATGAATGACAATAAAGAACTTGTTGCATCTAAAAAGTATGCTTTTATATACCATGGTCACATTTTTGCCTATTGCTACTCTGAGTTTAAGACATACATAACACTGTATAACAGTAATATCCACAGAACACCAAATATATAAAAGCCACTGTGATAGATCTTTTACATAAGTTCCTCTATCCACTGTGGGTCTCCTGGTTATTCTATGGGGTAGGTAATTTTTTATTATTCTAATTTTACCAATGAAGAAACAAAAAAGCAAAGGGATTCAGCAATTTGTCCAAAGTAACAGAATTGGAAGCTATTCAGCTTGAATATAACCAAAAGTATCTGCAGACCCTGAATGTCATTGAGTTTTCTACTATAGCACAGAAACTACTGTAAGACACATTATCAAGGATAAGTTAGAATTTTAATAGTTATTTTATCTTTGATAGATGATAATATAGTTTTCTATCTCCTTATTTTCCTTGTGTGTGATGAATTTCTTGATAATTTCACTAATATCAATTACTCTGATTAAATGTATTATTATTTTTTGGTCTGCAAGAATAAATTTTTAGGAGAGTAAAGTGATTACTTTTTGTACTCTTCTTCATAAAGAGAAACACATTAAAACTCACGCTGTTTTGTTGCTATTACTGTATCATTGCCCTTTATATTCTGTGTATCTTTAGGGGCTGAAACATCGAATAGTGCATGCTTGCCAGTGGGCAGAATTCCGATACCTTAAAGGAAGGCTAATATCACTCACTGCTCTTCAGTATCCCTGTTTCCAACTGTGTTAGTCCAGATAAATGACCATTTTTTACATATATTCTGGCCATTACCTCTCTACTGTAATTTCCCAAAGTTAATAATATACTTAGCTACTGCCAAGCTCTGACCTAAAACACCAGGCTCAGTGATCAGGGAGCAGGCTGCCTAAAGACAATTTGAATTACTAAGTGAAGGCAAATATGTCTTTCCTACTGTATACTACACCACTGGGATGTATATGAATTCAGTCTTTTCATTTATTGCAGTGGTATGAATTTACCTTTAGTTTGTAAAGCTAAAAATGCAGGGATTCGATGAATGAAAATAAGAGTTTTTTTCACTAGCTAATGGCCAACTCACTTAATCCAGAAAAATCCTGAAATTTAATGAGAAAGGGGAGCAGGAGGAAAGGGGATCAAAGGTTTGCAAAGCCTTTAAAGACTATGTTTGCCTTTTCCTTGGCAAGGAAGAATAAAACTTCCAAAGATCAGCCAGGCTCTGTGACTCAGCCTGTAATCCCACGCTTTGGGAGGCTGAGGTGAGTGGATTGCCTGAGAGTGGGTTCGAGACCCGCCTGGGCAACTTGGCGAGACCTCATCTCTACAATAAATAAAAAAAATCAGCCGGGCGTGGTAGCGCGCGCCTGGAGTTCCAGCTACTTGGAAGGCTGAGGCGGAAGGATCGCCGGAGCCCAGCAGGTCGAGGTTGCGGTGGCCGGGAGGGGCCCCTGCACTCCAGTCTGGGTGACAGAGTGAGACTCCAACTCAAAACAAACAAACTTCCAAAGATCAGAGCAACTTATTTCATCTGAACCACTTACATATGGTGGGGGGTGGTTAATTTGAAACCAAATTAGTCTGTATAAAGGCAATACATTTTGGAGCAAAGGTTTGAGAAGAGCCTGAAGATCTTCATATGGCAAAAATGATACCATAAACAAATTGGTTGCTATGTTACTGGGAAAATAATTTTATTTCAATAAAGCTCATCCCAGAAGAGGTAAATTCTGTGACTTTAGTTAATAGAAGAGCTTTTGCTACCTGTTTTTTTTTCCTCACCCAGGTCTGCAAAACAATACTTTAAAATAAAAACAAACAAACAACAGCAACAAAAAAGCAAGGAATACTAGAACATTACTTTGGGGATATAGCAAGTTTAAGGCATTGATCGGCAGCAGCATGGGGTTTGACCTACTCCACATTATTTTCTTCTGTCTCTTGTTTGAACAGCATTCAAGGCCAAAGAAGAAACTGTTGAAAAAGTGACCTCTTAAATTATTATGGTATTCTCAGACTCTCCTGTGGTCATTCTCTCCTCACCATGTTTTTCTAGCTCTGACATTCATCCAGAGAACAGTTGTGGAGTTCAGAAACTGAAAGTTTGTGGGTAAATCAACATCACAGTGGGGTAGATTTGTTAAATTAACAGATACTATGGATCAGATTTTATACCATGATGTTTTATCATACCACTAAGCTGAAACAGAGAGAAAACATAATCATTGTAATTATTATAAAGCCAAGGGCAAAGTAAAGTAATAATTTAAAAAGCTGTACTTATGGCATTTTTTGATTGCACAGAGACACAGTGGAGAATGAATGAATTTAAAGTACAAGTTTTCACATTTTAGTCAGAACCAAAACTCTGTTGAGAATGAAAGAAAAGCAAAAAAGGATGTTGTTTAGCTAGAGAAGAAAAGAGATTTGCATAGAAAAAAGTGAAGGTCTTAAATAGAAATCTACAAAATAGGAAGGAAGATACGTAACTATTTTTAAAGTCAAACTAGCAAAGTTGAAACTTCTTTTTTTGATTAGGATTCAAAAAGAATTTCATACAGCAAGGGAGAGTCAAGATGTTAGCAAAATAAAATAAAAATAAAATTTGGAAGCCTTTCATAGGAAGGCTGGGAGGCAGAAAAGTATAAAGAATTATATACTTTAATGGTGTTCTTTATTGAAACAATTAGGTAAGTTTTTGACACATTGAAGAAAAAAGCTTGAGAATGTCAGTATGAAATACAAATGTTTGTTAATTTTCTTGATAAAAAATGTAAGTAATTCTTGTACTAGAAGAGAACATCAGACTGTAAGTGGGACTTTTTGGAAGATAAGATACTAACGTTAAACAAAGCATGAAACAATAAATTATGTTCACTTTTTTTGAATTCTGGATAGGTAGTTGGTTACCTTCTCAGTGGAATCACTGTGTTTGAGGAAGCAAAGTTTTGAAAGAACTGAATGTTTTTTCACATTCAGTATTCAAAAGCTATATGAGCCCTCCAAGAGACCCATAAGGCAGAATCAGTAAGAATACATCAATAAGACAAACATATGGACACAAAGAAAAGTGAAAATGAATAGAAAGATGATCCCTCAATAGCAAACAGTGTTTTTTTCTGTATCAGCTAGAGAAAGAATGGAATTAGTGTTAAAAATAAATTAGCTTTTGGTTGTTGGTGGTGATATGCTTGAAAGTGTAGGAGACTAATAGAAGGAAATGATATACACAAAGTGTTAGTTCATAAGTGTACTAACATCCCGTGACTACTGTAACAAAGTAACAAAACTCATAGGCTCAAACAAAAGAAATTTATTGGCTCACAATTCTGGACACTAAAAGTCAAAAATTAAGGATTGGTTCTTCTGATGCCTGTAAGGGAAAATCTGTTTCATGCCTCTGTCTCCTAGATTCTGGGAGCCTCAGGCATTCCTTGGCAGATGCCATTCTCCATGTGTCTATCCATCGTCTTTCCTGTACACCTGTCTGGCTCTGTTTTCAAATCTCCCCCTTTATACACCAGTCATATTGGATTACAGCCTATCCTAATGGCCTCATCTTAGCTTATTTGCGTAAACCTTATGTCCAAATAAGGCCATATTTGCAGGTACTGTAAAAAAACAGGTACCGGGGTTAAGGATGACATACTCTTTTTTGTGGGGGCAACAATTCAACCCAACAAGAAAGAATATTAGATAACAAGAAGTGTTAGATAAGTAAGAAATAATGTAAATATATAGCAATGTTCCTGATGCCTTTTAAATACTTCAGAATATTCAAGTCTACCGAAATTAAGATGAGAAAATACTAAAGAAGAGAAAGGTTGATTCATGTATATCACAGCACAGCCTACAGAGGATTGTACTAGACCTTTGCATCCACAAGCTCTGAAGCCTAGTAGTTTTAATTGCGAATAGTGTTGAAGGTGATCCTTAGAGAAACTATAAGATCAAGAAAAAACATGCTAGGAAGCAGGAATCATGAACCTGAAATTATCCTTTAGGCATCTGCAGCAAACTCATTAACATGAAGCCAAAAAAAAAAAAAAAAGGATGTGTGATCTTCCTAGATAAGAAAAAACCTCAGAAAGCTGAGTAGGAGAGGTCTTTGGGACTCTTAGAAATAGTAAGTCCTAACACATCCACATGTTCATAGAATTTTGTTTCAGGTTGGGGCATCTTGGTAACAGAATTAAATACAATTTGTTCCCCTACAGAATTCTCACATTCACTTTACCGTGTAGTGTCTTGAACTCAGGGTTTAAAGGAATATTTAGAATTACAAGTTTGTAACTATGTATGGTGAAAGTCAAAAGAATGCAGGAACCTCAGGGAAGCATAGGAGATAAGAATTGTCACCCTTGCAAAAATCTACATCAATGCAAAAGCTGAAACCATTTAAAAGATGAAAGAAAAAGCAGAGAAGTATGACTATTTTAAGGAAGATGCCACAATTGATGTTTTGGTGGGTGATTTTTCCCAAATAAAATGTAAGTTTTGGACAATTTGTACTGACTGGCATCTTGTGAAGTCTGAAGCCTAAAATGATGCTGTTTTTTCTTTCATGCTTTTCAACTATGTATACTTTTTCTGAACACTGAATTATCACTTTTTCCTTGGAAATATTATTACAGGGGTCACACTGAGGTTAATTTTTGGAGTAATAGAACTGTTCCTTTAGAGTTGGTACAATGTGAAAAAGATATAAGGAACTTAAAGTGGGTTTAACTCAGCTTTTGCGATGCTATTCTTCGAAAGACAGCTGCAGAAAAAAGTACCTGGAAATCTCACAAGGCACCCAAATAAGACCATTGTGGTTGGCCATGAAGCAAGTTTTAATTAAGTGATTTACCTTCATAAATATTAGACGTATTAGTCAAGTACTGCTACATCAGCTTCATAATGAATCACCCCAGAGCTCAGTGGCCTCCAACAAGCACTCATTTTTCTTGCTCAAGAGTCTGCAGTTCTGTTTTAGGCAACAGATCAGCTGTGTTTGGTTCTGATCTTTGGGTTAGATTCTTGTCTGCTCATGTCTTCACATTCTTGCTCTAGTGCTATCTTGCATATTTTTCTTTTGGCAAATCTCATGAGCACCAAAGAACATAATAAACCAAATAAACATGCTTAAGCTTTAGCACTCCACATGTCTGCCTATCTCTACCAGATGAAACAATTTACATAACCATGCCTAACTTCAGTGTGACAAGGGAATACATTTTCCTTATGTGTCAAATATCGCAACATTATGGAACTCTACTTAAGAAAAAAATTTCATTTGTGACTAATATTATTTTGTTAATGATTCTCAAAACTATGACTTCTCACTTATTTCTTCCCTTAATTCCATATCTGTCTATATAGGTTAGCTGTTATTTTCGATTGTATATGAATTAATTTATTTTATGACCTTTAATATTTTATTATCTAGAAATCATTTGTTACCATTTTGCTTCTGTGCTTTTATGGACACCACAATTTAACAATTCACATGGGCTCATATTACATGATTTTTTAGTTTCTACATTCTTTAATCAAAATGTTCTGGTTTGTTTTCTCCAAATAGCCTTCCTATTTTATCTTTTCGTTTATCCTGTTCCTTCTTATTTTAATAGGCTTCCCATTATCTCAGATCCTCTGTTCATAAAAATTTTACCTACCCAGCAAATCCCCAATAAGAAATGGTCTTTTCCTCTTCCATTTCTAACTACATATACTTTTCATCTTTTTACTTTACTGATCAACTTTGCTCTGAAGCATAATAGAAGAAGGCTAATTGAGTTTGGGTCTTACACCAGTAATAATAGTTATAATAACAACAGTAGTACAATATAATTACATATATATGCAAAGTATAAACTTTACTGATTAAAATATTATTCACCAGACTCCTACTATAAAATGCACAATATTGAAATCTCTCAGGATATAGACCAGATACAGAAAATGTTAGTTCATCAGTGAGAATTTAAATAATTCTAGATACTGAAAAAGTAAAAAGTCAAAAACTGAGTTATAACAAAAAGTAGCTACGTTACCTAGAATTGGGGGACAATGAGGTTTTGACTGTTAAAATTTAGAGGCCGGGGAGAAGGGCCCTGTGGAGCAAAATGCCTACATTTGAGAAGGTAGTGTCGCCTGACTGTGCTTCTTCCTCAAAGCTGAGAGCAGGGTCCCAAGGAGTTGAGACCAAATCTCTGAGAAAGGGACTGGGCTACCTGGTGCTGCTGATGGCTCTGAGGGTATGCCACAAAACTAGTTCTGTGAGAAGTGGAAAACCCCTAAAGTGTAGAAAACTGACGGTGCCATTCTACTAAGGTTGGAGACACTAACAGGAATGGGGATCAAAACCAGAAATAGGACCAGGCGCGGTGGCTCAAGTCTGTAATCCCAGCACTGAGAGTCCCAGGCAAGAGGATTGCCAGAGTCCAGGGGTTTCAGATCAGCCTGGGCAACTTGGTGAGACCTCGTTTCTACAATAAATTAAAAAATTAGCCAGGCGTGATGGTGCACCTGTAGTTCCAGCTACTCGGAAGGCTGAAGGCAGAAGAATTGCCTGAGTCCAACAGGTCAAGGCTGCGGTGGCCGTGAATGTGCCACTACACTCCAGCCTGGGTGACAGAGTGAGTTTCTGACTCCAAAAAAAAAAAAAAGGCAGAAGTAAGAATCTAACACAAAGAAACCTGTCCCTCTCTCTTTCTCCAGTATGTCTTTTTTATAGCATACTCTATTTGGAAGAGTCTAACAAGAAACAAGGTGGCAAGGGAAAAACGTAGTTCGTGAAGTAACAAACCCTTCATGATAAAGTCAATTCAAGAAGAGACAGTAGAATTGAAACATCATTTTTTCTCATCTATAAAAATATTCAAATATGAAAAAAGTGCTTACAATGTGTTTTTCCTGATTTAACAAATATTTTTCAGAAAAGATATAGTCTTCATCTGCAGATCTTTGTGAGCTAAATTACCAACAATGACCAATATTGGCATTATTTTTTAAATTAACATTCTTATTAAAAAGTATAATGATTCACTTAATTCAGCAACTGAGTGTCAATATGTTAAGAAGTTGTGAAATCTGATCTGTCTGGACAACTTAGCGAGAACTCGTCTCTACAATAAATCAGGAAATTAGCCAGGCATGGTGGCAGGCATCTGTAGTTCTGGCTACTTGGAAGGATGAGAAGAAAGGATCACCTGAGCACAGGAGGTCAAGGCTGTGGTTGCCGTGAGTATGCCACTGAACTCCAGCCTGGGTGACAGAGTTAGAACTGAAGAAGAAAGAGGAGAATAAGAAGAAATTGAACAATCTATTGAGCCATGAGTTTTCCAAGTTATTCTTAGTTTCTTAAAGGGTATAAAGATCAACCTATCACATTTACAGTCAAAATTATATGTGGTATCCTCTATAACTATAATTTTTTTTAAAAAGTAAGAAAAGTAAATAACAGGAACATGAAGAGAAGACTATTCATGTTTTATCAGAGTCAGACACAATTAGTCACGCTGAATACCCAGATCCTTGAACAACATGCCTTGAACAGAACAAACGTACCCAAAATGACATACAGAAAACCTTAACCAAATAAATTATATAAACATTTAGTGTAATTGATGATACATCTGGGGGGAATTTTATGAGGATAAATGCAAAATTTTTTTGGAGGAGAATTTTTTCATCCAGGCTGACATAGTTAAAGTTTCATTGATGAAGATTTTACATTAAATGATTAGAAAATACCAGGAAACAAAACAAAATAGCACTAGGTCATCCAAGATATCATATCATCCAATTACGGCATAGAATTTTGAAATTAAATTTGTATAAAAATAAAGACCTAAAGGAAGATATAAACAAACAAAAATACATTATAAAGACAAGTTTTAATAATGAAAAAAACAGGACACGAACAAATGGGCACGAACTTAGAAACTTACAGACAGGTAAGACACGTAGAATAACCAGGCTCAGTGGCTCAGCCTGTAATCCCACGCCTTTGCGAGGCTGAGGTGAGTGGATTGCCTGAGGCCGCGGGCTCGAGACCCGCCTGGGCAACTTGGCGAGACCTCGTCTCTACAATAAATAAAAAAATTAGTCGGGTGTGGTAGCGCACACCTGTAGTTCCAGCTACTTGGAAGGCTGAAGTGGAAGGATCGCTGGAGCTCGGTCGAGGCTGCGGTGGCCAGGAGCGGCCACTGCACTCCAGTCTGGGCGACAGAGTGAGACTCCAACTCAAAAAAAAAAGACACGTAGAATAAAAGTAGATCTGGATAGCAGTCTAAATTCTTCAGGAATTTTAAAAAATAAGCTTTCAAGGGAGGGTAGAGTTTTTAAAAAACGACTTTAATTCATCATCTTTTATTAGGAAATTCTATTATTTTAAGGCACATATATAAGTTACATCAACTCATGCAATATAGTGACTAGGATTCTTATATATTGCATAAAATGCCTTAGGTCTTAAATAAAAATAATTCAATTGCTTATTTTTACATATTGTTTACTAATTGAATAATGTTTTAAGTCATTTTTAATAACTGAAGAATGTCTTGGGTTTTCTGATTGCAGTATTCTGTTCCCTTCACAGAGGGCTTTGGTCTCCAAAAGACAATTTAAATTATATGTACAGGTTGTTTTTGAGCTCACGGTTATTAATATAAATATATTGACACACACATGTTTGGCAGCTTTTGGATATTCAAAAGATATGCACCTATATAATACCGGGAAATAGTGGATGCTTTGGTAACTACCGTGGTACATTAAATTACAAGTATTTATTTAGCCCACAAAAATTACAATTATTTTAAAATTTTTATTTTTTATTTTTATTTCTTTTGGGTTGGGGTCTTTGTTACCCAGCATAGAGTGCAGTGGCATGATGATGGCTCAACAAATCCTCAAACTCTTCAAACTCCACCAAAACCTGAGCTCAGGTGATTCTTTTGCTTCAGCCTTCTGAGTAGCAGGACTGCAGGTGCATACCACTATGCCCATCTAATTTTTTTTTAATTTTTTTGTGGAGATGAGGTCTCATTATGTTGCTCACGTTGGTCTCGAACTCCTGGGTTCAAGATATCCTCCCTCCTCAGCATTGCAAAATGCTGGAATTACAAGTGTGAGCCACCATGCACAGCTTACAATTACTTTAAACTGAAGATCTAAATACAAAATTTATAAAAGATAATAGATGAAATTTTAGATCAAGTCAAGAAATTCAAAAAACTTTAGAGAGTATTAATTATTAATGATTTAAGAAAAGTTATAAAGTTCACCTGCTGGCATTATAAGACATTCAGGGTTATAGGAAATTTAAAAATTCATCTTCAAACTCAGTGTCAAATATTAAACATTATCTAGTTCAAATGTTAATTAATGATTTAAATTATGAAGAGTTGTTATACATATCTTAATCCTTTAGATCTGAGAATTAATACCAGTTTTAAAACTAGAATATTTATAACTCTAACAGCGTCTTGAATCTATTCTAATCCTTATAAACTATCAAGGTAAAATGTAAAGGCATCCTTGAAAACTGTAGGAAGATGTACATAGCAGCAAGGAGCACATTGACTTAATGTCCAATTATAAGTCATCTCTCTATTGCTGATAAGTCAATAAAATCTCAGTCTCATATAATCATTTTTCACACTGGTAAGTTATTATAATATATTTGGATAAATATTTCCATTTTAATTCACTAACCAAAATTGTAGTTCAAATAATTACCCAATATTATCCTCTTTCTCTCAACGATTTCCTTAATGATAAAAAACAACAAAAAATATGAATTACCTTAAAATTAACTTATAAAATATTAATTTATAATTTTTAAATTTATCTGTACAAAATATGGAAAGGAGTTAAGAACAGTGTGCGCAATGAATTAAAGAAGAAAGTATTAACAAGCTTGGAAAACTTGGGAATCAAGGAGATGGATTATTTAAAATCATTAGCCAGTCAAGGGACTATGGGTTTTTTTTTATAATCACATATTGGAATATAAGGTTAGACATTTGGATTTTTTACTGTCAGTACTCACTCTCCCCTTTCTACCTGGTGCGAGAAGCTAGATGTTACTTGGCACTCTGAAACCTGGCAAAAACCTTGCATCATAAAACCTCCCTGGGAGCTAGCTGTGGTCATGAGCCCCACTTATCCCTCACTGAAATGGGAGCATTAAGGGACATGTATACTTATTATGGGACATCTTAAAAAGATGGAAGTGCCTTTTAGCCTCTTTGTTTGTCATACTGCCTGGAATATGGAGACAAGAACTTGAAATCCAGAATCTATTCTGTACATAACTTGACCTTGGGAAAGATGTCATGCACATGAGATCAAAAAGAAAGAAGAAGCCTGGGTCCCAGACATGCATTAACAGTCTTGACAGCAATAGCTGCCTAATTATTGATTTGTTTAAGAATTTTTAACTTACTTAGGGCTCTATTTTGAGGTCTGTGTTATTTGCAGGAATTGTAATCCTAAGAATGACTCTATGAATATTCTTAGACTAAGATAAAGCAGGAGAGAGAAAATATGCAAATATAATATATAGAAAACAGAGATAACAAAAGTCAATAGCATCAGGAATATAGATGTCATATCAGATGGTGAAGAAAAATGCTACCTTTTCAAAAAAGAATAAAAATATGAAGCAAGAAGAACCAGAAATGCAGGCCATTGGCTTAGAATCATCGTTATATTGAATGTTTATTTGAGAAATTAACTGAAAGAATGAGAATCATTTGGAATAGTCAATGAGGGGGTACAATACAGAAAGTTAACAGAGGATGAATAAATGAACAGCAATGAAGCAGCAATGAAGCCTAAATTCTCTCTATTTTTTCTCACTCTATTAACATTTTCATATTGATGGTACTTTAACTTTCTCTTTTCTTCAAAAAAAGTGTCTAAATAACTCTTTCTATGTAAAACATTTCTCTGTGAAACAAACAAAAAATGATATATGTGTACATCTAGCTCCAATAAACTTTACAAGCTCTCTCTCACTGCAAATCACAATTGTTTATATAAACCACATTACAATAGAAAATTGTCTATCAACTAATTTTTTATGTCAATGGGGTCTTTTACTTTGACTCTATAAATAAAAATGCATACTTGTGCAGTGTGAAGACTATGGAAAGTGAAGTAAAACTGACATTATTTTATTTTCAGTCCTGTGATTGCAGGCAAATTCTCAAAATAGTTTTCTTAGTTTGTCTATCCTTAAAAAGTAGGTTAGTAATAATCAGTATGAAGAAATATTGTTATGACTATCAAACAAATCAATCTGTGTGAGTGTGTAGACTCTGTGTATAACATAGCAACTTCTTATTTCCAAGTATAGTCAGTTGAAAACCTACATAAGAATAACCTGTTTTACTAATTTTTTTTTTTTTTTTTTTGAGTTGGAGTCTCATTCTGTCGCCCAGACTGGAGTGCAGTGGCCACTCCCAGCAACTGCAACCTCAACCTGCTGGGCTCCGGCGATTCTTCTGCCTCAGCCTTCAGAGTAACTGGAATTACAGGCATGCGCTACCATGCCCAGCTGATTTTTTTATTTGTTGTAGAGATGAGGTCTCTCCAAGTTGCCCAGGCGGGTCTCGAATCCTCGGGCTCAGGCAATCCACTCACCTCAGCCTCCCAAAGCACGGGATTACAGGCTGAGTCACCGAGCCAGCTTTGTTTTACTAATTAAAGAATGGGCATAAGGAACTGTTATTTATTTTTTATTTTATTTTAAGACACTGCAGTCAATTCCTTTTTGTTGATTATAATTAATGACACATAATAGATACTCAATGAATTGCTGCTATTTTTCCTTAACTTTTCTTGCTTTAAAATTGATTTACTATGACACAACTGTCATTAGATCAAAAAGTGCTAGATTTCTGTAATGTAGGCATAGATAGATACATAGATAGATAGATATAGTTATAGACTTAGACATAGATGGTCTATTAAACAAAATTAACATTGCAGTTTAATTTTATTTAAGCTTTAATGTTAGTCATACACTTTTAGATTATATTCTTTTCCAATAACTAGCAATTAAAAAACATTAATCATGTAAACATTAAATAACAATGTTATAATTAAATGATCCCAGTCTATACAGCATTATCAAACCAGAAAAATGTCTAACAGAAAATAATGAGAAATCATATTGACAATTTTGTTAAATATTATTTCTTTTCATAAATGTTTTTCATAGTATATCAGTTTAAAAATAAAAATATTTGAACAATTTCCACAAGCAGACAATTTGTCAAATTTAGTGCATATGCTATAAATAATTAGGAATAGAAACTATATTATTAACAATAAACTTTTATAAAACAAGAAGGGCTGGGATCGATAGCTCAGACAGTAATCCCAGCACTTTAGGAGGCCAAGGTGAGAAGATTGCCTGAGACCACGGGTTCAAGACCCGCCTGGGGAAATTGGCGAGACCACGACTCTGCAGTAAATATATTCATACCGGGCATGGTTGCACGCGCCTGTAGTTCCAGCTACTTGGAAGGCTGAGGCGGAAGGATCGCCAGAGTCCAGCAGGTCGAGGCTGCAGTGGCCGGGAGCATGCCACTGCACTCCAGTCTGGGCGACAGAGTGAGACTCCAACTCAAAAAAAAAAAAAAATAATAAATAAATAAATAAATAAATAAATAAATAAATAAATAAATAAATAAATAAAACAAGAAGGCAAATGATAGAATTTAAGTAAGATTAGTGTAAATAGTTGGCTGCATTATAGTTATCACTATTATTTTATAAATTTAAAATAAATTGTGATGCCGATAATGAGAAATACCTTAAATATAGTTAAGCAGGTTAAAAAAAATAAGTACTTTGTATTGTCTATACAGAGGGAAAGGAGAAAACTGATGCAGTTTTCAAAGAAATGAAGGAAACAAACTTCACATAACAATACACACACACACACACACACACACACACACACACAGAGCGAGAAAGAGAAAGAGAGAAAGGAAAACAGAAAGCAAGAAATATAAACATGGTAAATAGAATATAGAGTTGTAACAAATATTTTTCTGGGTCAAGTTAACTGAGTCATTTTCTTTAACTTCACAAATATATATACTTTTATTCAATTCTTTTTTTTCTTTTAATTTTTTTTTTAATTTTAAAGATGTGGGGTATGTTTCAAGGTTAGGTATACAAATGTTCATTACGCAGGCAGCCTTGCTGATGAGGTGTGCACCCCCTTCCCCAGGCAGATTCCCACTACTGCCAATCCTGCTTCCCCACTCCCCTCCCAGCAGTTTCCCGTTCCTGCCAATTCTTTTCTTATAGTAATACAATAATAGTTCAAGGTCCGCTTATGAGTGAGAACATGTGATACTCAGTTCTTTGTTTCTGTGAAAGATCACTCAGATTATAGACTCTAAATCCATCCAGGTTGCTGTGAAGTTCATGATTTTGTTCTTTATGGCTGCATAATATTCCATCATGTGTATGCACAACATTTTGTTTAATCCAGTCTTCTTTTGATGGGCAGCATGGTTGGTTCCATGTTCCTGCTACTATGAACAATGCTGCAATAAACATACTTGTGCAGGTATCTTTTTCACAGAGTGATTTGAATTCTTCCAGGTATATTCCCAGTAGGGGGATTGTAAACTTCAAACTCCACTCAAACTGCTGTTGCTGTAGATACAAATAGGCGGCCGGACGTGGTGACTCAATCCTGTAATCCCAGCACTTTGGGAGGCCAGGGCGAAAGGATTGCCTGAGTCCGGGGATTCAAGACCAGGATGGGCAACTTGGTGAGACCTCGTCTCTACAATAAATCAAAAAAGTAAGCTGGGTGTGGTAGAGCACGCCTGTAGTTCCAGCTACTTGGAAGGCTGAGGTGGAAGAATCGCCTGAGCCCAGCAGGTCGAGACTGTGGTGGCCATGAGCATGCCACTGCACTCCAGGCTGGGTGACAGAATAAGACTCCAACTAAGAAAATATTAAAAATAAAAATGGAAATTATGGTCTAATTTGCTCTCTTCATCTGAGGATGGACAAAAAGTGCAAGATATAAACAGACTCTTTAGAATTCTGATTGTTAGTGGGTAGCATATCAGGACTAAAGTACATTCTTTTCATGTAGACATTTTGTTTGCACTGAAACATAGCGTATGCTATTAATGGTGAACCTCTAGCTCATAGGGCAATATAGTCCTCAGGAAAAATAAAACTATTTGGAAATTCTAGTGAAATACATGCTAAAAATATTAGTCAAAGAAATAACACAATTACTTGTAAGGTTGAATTTAAAGTCACATTTGGAATCAACTTATTATTAACTAAGAAAGTGAATAAATAACTATTGGAGTTTTCCTGAATCAGAAAATTACTGAAGAGAATTTATAAATAAAATATATATCTCTCTCATTTGATACACATTTAACCACTTGCTATTTCTCAGAAAGCTGCCCAATTATCAGATAGCTTGCTCTCAGGGCTAATACATAAGTATACACACACACACACACACACACACACACACACACACACACACACCCACACACACACACGCGCGCGCATGTATAACCTCCAAAGAGGTTATAATTTATAATTTACAGTCTTCCAAAAAAGTTATTTGTTCCCATTAATGGTGGTCCTTTGAATCTAGCTGAATCTCTTAGCTTTGTAGCTACTGGAGTAGGCAAATTAGAGTTCCTGCCAAAACTAGCCAAAAGAAAAGGAGCAGAATTCACTTCAACAGATGATACAACTCAATTACATACACACACATACTCACTCAAGCACTCACAAAAGTTTACAAGTCACCAGACTCTGGAATTGACTTACATTTACTTCCTAACCAAAGGAAACTGTGTTGACCTTTAAAACATGAATAAGATGACTGGCAGAGGTAGCATCAAAAGACTGTTCCTGGAGTAGCAAAGGCCAGTGATCAGCAGGGGTCCCAGTAAAGCCTGTAGAACCCGCATAAGTTTTAAAACAAAGAGACCTTACCTTAGTATGTTTTTAAGGACAATAGAGTCATTAATTTTTTTTTTTCTGACAGTGCTAAACAGAGGCGTCCAGATGGCTCAATGAGATTAAGGAATATTTTTTTAATCAAAAATTTTAAAATGCCTACAGACCAAAAAAGTTTACTTTGTAAATCATAGCTTTGCATATTTTCTTTCACAGTGAAATGAAATAAACTCTACTGCCCCTCTGTCTTTCAATACAAAAGCAAGGTGTGAGAAAGAGATGCAATCCCTGTTTACAGATCAATGTCCATTACCTTTTACTATGGATCTATTTAAATAGGTCTTGAAATATAAAAGAAAAGTTTGCATCCAAATTCAAGGCAATTGAAAAAACAAAGGAAATAATGTGTCAAAATTACAAATAAATCCTAATTATATTTATTATGTAATATTTAATACACAAATTAAGTATGGGTACTTTGAATACCTCTGTATCTACCCTGTAACTTAAAAATTAACCATTAGAGTACAGTTAGAATTATCTACTTGTTCCAGAAGTAACTAGTATCATTATTATGTAGTGTGTCAATCTCATATATGCTTTTATACCTTATTACATACATATGTGTATATCCCTAGGCAATGTTTAGCATTGTTTTGCATGTAGTAACATTATATCAATGGCACCCTACTGCATGTCCCTGCCACTGCCATTTCCTTCCGCAAGAAAGGGCACGAATTTCAGTCTTGTCATTCAGATTTGATATCAAAAGTATTCATTCTTATGTTTTATATTTCCAGTCTTTATTCTGGTAAATATTTTTTACAGAAATAATGACTTATTGCTTTACCTTGAAAAATAAATGTATGGCATTGAAAATAAGGAGAGCTCTTCATATTCAATGACATTCAATGATAGAAAAATATACAAATCATTTTTAGAGGAAGTTTACAAATATTTTAATGATGTACAAATGTGCATTTTAGGATGATACAGTGAGACTAACTTAAACTAAATGAAAGCAATTGTTTTGTCAGCTGCAAAGAGCTCCATAAGGAAGATTTCAACACGTTGCTTCTCAGCAGAGAAGACTAAGATTTGGTGGGTAGTGAGCAAGGCCATGTTGATTTCAGAACTTATATAGATCTTCATCTGTATTTAATTTACAAGGTTTGAAAACAGGTTCTTGCTCCAGGGACTAAAATAATTCCAGTATCTGAACAGATAAATATCTGCAGCTTTCTCTAGTTTGGATGAGAATAAAGAATCCTGGTCATGGCAATAAGTATTGCTAATCTTGCTCTGTAGTTCCAGGTAATAATGTGAGGTTAGGAGGAATGCATAATACTACTCCCAAAATGAAAAACCAGTAAGGTGTGGATATATTACCTCAGGAAAAGAACTACATCGTTCAGCTTGAAAATGAACTCACACCTAGAGCAACAATTAAACATACATTTGATGATAATATCAATATTCTTTTACATTGGAATCTTTATAAAAGAGAAGGGCATACATTTCAGTAGTATCTTTAGAAATGTACAAGGGTTACTGCTGGTACTCAAAACAAAAGAAATGCCAATTCCCGGTTATATGAATCGATGATGAGAAAAGATTAATAACAATCAGTGACAAACTTCTCCTCATATCATGTCACAAATTCATCAAGTGAAGCCCTCCAGGTGGTACAATCAGTGCCCCATCTGTGGTTGTTTTCATATACTTTATAACTATCAAGAGGGGTGGAGATAAATGGCTTCACATTACAATACAAATATACATGCATACATATGTATACACACACACACGTGTGTGTGTGTGAGAGAGAGACACACACACACAGGAAGAAGGTGTATAAGTAGCCTAAATAAGTGCTCAGATAGCCATGTCTGCATACACACACACACACACACACACACACACACACACACACACACAGTTGAGCTGTAATACATTTAATTTTTACTAATTAATAATCAATGTTAAAATTTTGCTTTATTATGTCTTGCGTTAACTTTAGATTTTTTAAGAGTATTAATGATATAAATAATTTAAATTTAAATACATTTTTTAAAGTCCTAAAATTTAAAAAATAAATAAGACCAAAAGCATTTCCTAATAATATTCTGTATTTTATATTTATCAGTTTTTATCATTAACAAATATTTTACTATTATAACTAGTACCTCATACATTAAAAGTTTGTATAAACTGTATCACTATGTCTCATTTTTCCAGAAGTTTTTACAAAATAAACTCATCTAATTATAATCATTCCTTTTCAACTGATCTAAGTTTAAATCTCAAAAATCTTTTACACTGTGCTCTAAATATTTTAACAAGATCTCCCTCTTCTGGCCACAACAGTTATTTCATTTTCTTTTTATCTACGGTAGTCTTGAAAATCTGCAACGTTAGGGCAAAACTAATTTATACTAATCTGGCATCAAAGAGATAAATAGAGGGGAACTCTTAAAAAATGAAAAACAGGAAGCTCTTTTCAATATCTCTAATACACATACTGTTCTATTAAAGTCTGTTTATCTAATTTCATTTAAGTTTTCTGCCTCACTGATAGTCTGAGGAGTCATATGCCAAGCTTGGTAATAAGTTAATAAATGAATTGAATGCTTGAGGTGTTCCAGATGGACTTAAATTGCAAATGCTGTCATTCACAAAAGAGACTGAGTTCATACAGCAGAATGCAAACTTCCAAATTCAGACTTACCTATGCACCTTAATATGCAATATAGGTGAGAAGCAGGCTCCATTAAATGGCCTTCCAGAATTTACGCTTTCAAATTTGCAAACCTGGTTGAAAACAATGAAGCACATCTAAGAAATGTTCCTAAATGAAGAGAAATTAATGCTGACCATGCAACTTGAACAAAAATCACATACTAAAAACAATTTTAGTTGTGTGTGGCATCATCACATACTTACCAGTCAGTTTTGATCATTAGATTTTAATTTTATAAAGTTTCAGAGAAACATGCATGAAAAATTTTATGGGAGGAGGATCTACTATATTCTTAAAAAGCATATTGTATTAGTACATTAAAATTCCCAGTAATTGTTACTGCTAAGTTTCTTCATTTCTCCAAGAAATGTTAACAATGCAATGAAAATCTAAAACAAGTACAACATACCCAGTGCTCTCAAAATTGCATGGTTTGGCACTAAACTTAGGTTACATTAACAAGTTTCAGAGAATTTGGCATCACTTAAAATTATGTTCAATTTGATTTTGCACATATGTTCAGTTTTCAGGAGAGATAGTTTATAGCTTGCATTAGATGCACAAAAATGTTAGTGACCTCCAAATTTAAGAACAACTGAATGAGACAAGCGAATAATTACAAATTGTATAACCTTTTATATTTCACTAAAATACCAGTGTGAACGAAAGACTATAATAGTAACTAACTCTACAAAGGAGAACCAAAGAAAGTTCCTGAGAAATGTAACATATGCTCTGAATTTTGACACTCAAGAAGTTTGTCAGGAAGAAAAGAAAAAGAGGCTACAGAATAACTCTAGAATAGATGTAAAAAAGCAATGTTGACCTGATAGAGCCTGACATCATCATTGAGGAAAATGTTCTTGGGAGGGAATAAACTAAAAATGCACATAGTAAAGTTGGTCTGTTGCATTCATTACTGTATTTCCTACATCTAGAAAACTATTTGGTGCATACAGAAGTCTATAGATATTTGCGAAATAAAAATGTGCCTAGGTTTACATAATAGGATAGGAAAAGAAAATGAACATTCTTGAGTACTTCACTAAGAATTTTGGCCTCTATCCATTAATTACTAGGGAGTCGTTGGAGGCTTGTTGGCCTTGTTGTTTGTTTTGTTTTGTTATTGTTATATTTTTGTGAAAGTACATCATCAGATTTGTGCTCCCTGCTGAGAACAATGTCAATTACTTATAAGACAGGGGAGATGTTGGCTTCTAGGAAAGTAATTATAAGGCATTAATTAAAACATCATGTTGGGGGAAGAAATAAAAAGAAAATAAATTTTCAAGTAGTCTGAAAAAATAATTAGAAATTTAGATAATTAAGTGAGGGGGAAAAAAAAGGAATGAGAAAATGAAAGTTTGAGAATAAGTCCCAGTTCTTTATCTTAGATGTCTTTGCAGATGATAATACTATTACTCACAATGTAACAGAATTAACACCAACCAAGTGTGGGGCAATGACAAAAAAAAGTAATAAATTTGTAGTGTCAAAGGATGTAAGAGAAGTGTCAAGGGTTGTAAGTGAAGAAGCATCAAGACATTGTTAAAATTTGCAGACATTTTTAGAATATTTCAGTAAATTAATTACATTTAGATAATGTATAGAATGTAGCTACAATCTTGAAAATACCAGATTATTAATGAATCACTAAATGTTGGTTGATGGATATAACCAAGATTTCTGGCATCAGCTATTATTACACAAGTTGAATTTAGAGTTTTTACCTTATATCATGTTATTACGAACAGATAACAGGTGAGATCAAACAGAATTCACTCTATTATTATTTTCTGATGTTTTAGGAAAATTTCTTCCCTTAGAATAGCTTCATTCCATTGGTGAAATGTCACCAATGAAAAAATACTTTTTCCTTCCGAAATCCTTTATAAAAATGCAGATTGTAATGGGTTATATAGCAAATGCTACTTTCCATTTGAAATGTATGGCATTCTTTTTGTTTTTCATATAAGAAGTGCAACATTTTGGTGATTCTGTGCCACAACTTCCTCATCTAAAGTTTTCACTCATAACAGAGTCAATAAGAAGATTTAAGCAGACAATACATGTAAACCAGAGTGTACAGTATAGGGCATAAAATTTTAGGAATCATCTAGACAACCTTCCATAACTTGAAAAGTATATAGTGATATATTTCAATTTTATATAGGACACTTATTTAATCAGTTATAAAACAGTTTCTGTTCTTAAAAAATAGCAAATGCTTTAGGTTTTTTTGTGAAACATTTGAATTGTTAGTTTTCTGAAAAAACATTTTAGAAGTTGTTATACTGACCTAACCTGAAAGATAATATAAAAAATAGATGACAATTAGTCTATTTTTGTTTTATTGTGAATACAAACCTACAATGCTCACAATATTTATACCTCATGCTAACATAGCCAAATCAGCAACAACCTGGATAATTAGGATTTTGGAATCACGTTAACAATTTATTTTTCTGCAATCGATCAAATTAACTACACTACATTTCAAAGAGCCAAAAATAACTGAAATTTGGTTCTTTTCATTATGTAGCTTCCACACAAAATTGATCATTCTGTTGAAGCAGCTGGACATGAGAAGGGTGACTGAGCAGAGCAGAACTGCATTAATCCCAGTAATAACTACTTAGAATTCTTAAGCAGGGATTAATTTGGGGAGAAGACAAAGAAAAGTGTGCTTCTGAGAGATGCCTAATTTCAGTCTATTCCAAAATGCAGAGTATAATATAGTAAAACATGCTGAACTGTTATTCTTCAGTGACTCAGTAAGCCAGTACGTCATGGACACCAAATATAGCACATTTTCCCAACCCTATTTCCAGGGTCAATATCTTACTTATCATTCCCTAGATACATGTCCCTAATCCAAGCAAAGCCCACTTGTACAAAACAATCATCATCCTGGGCAATACAAGGAAGTTGTAGCATTCATTTTGTCTTCTATGTTGCATTCATCCCCTATGGCTTTTGCTTATCTGCATGCCACTTGACATCTTTATTCATAATTCCACATTCCTGCACTTGCAGCACCAGTGATAACAGCTGCAGTTTGATTTTAATCCTGACTATGAGAGGATTCAAATAGTTCTTCTCTAAGGCATTATTGATATCTAAGCAGCTCTTGCCTATCAACTTTGAATCATGTAACAAAACTTTAAACAAAGAGCATTTCACAATTTGTGCTTGCAGGATAATAAAAATGCTTAATATTCAACGTTAGTCAGGTTGCTGAAAAAGAACTATTCTTGAACATCTAAAACAAGTATTCTTCATATAACCACTTTAATGTAAGTTATTGGTAGACAATATAACTAGAGCAAGCCCCGAGTATCCTGGGAAAGAAATATTATTGACAGGGAAAATATTGACTTTGCAAAATAAATCTGGAAATGATTGCATTGGCACAGTTTTTAATCTGTAAATAATATCCAGATGTTCTAAATAGTTACACAAATATAGAGCTCATTAAAACAGCTTCTAAATATGAATGCTCCAAATTGTATAGATGATTTCAGAATACTCTCCCTTCAAATAAAAAAAAAACAACAATATTTTGTCCTTCATAAAATGATAGTATACCTATTTCTTCAAATATACACTATGGTCCAAAAAGTTTCAATTATTTCCACATGTCCTTATATATAATATCAGTCTCTTTATAATTAACAAGTATCTAGGGAAAGAATTAGAATAAATATTGACTTTTTTTTTACAAGTTATTTCTATGGACCTTGGTATTAGTCTAGAGATAATCAACTTTTAATTACCCACACATAATAGGCTAATTTTAGTATCATTTTATAATTGTTTATTTTTCTCTCTAAGTCTTACTGTTTTACAGATTTAGCCTTTCTTTACATTTCTGTTAGCATTGAACTCTCTATATTTATTTTTCATATTCCATCTAAGGGAACATTGGAAGTAATTTCCGGAGACATTTGAAGGTAATCATTGGCTAACACTGGCAATATATTTTATAATAATAATGGGTTGTGAAAGTGTTTCAGGCAAGTGCTTGCACTCTAAACTCCCCAATGATAAATGAAGAACGCCAAATTCCCTATATGCCAAGCAATGTGTTCAGTATATATACATATGTTCCATTTTTTGACCTAGATTTGCTATGTTCCATTTTTTGACCTAGATTTGCTAATTATGAGGTTCTTAACTAGATTTGCTAATAATAAGGTTCTTAACTTTTCAAATTTATTTGAATAATGGTTTGATATTTATATTTAGAATGAACTTACGAATACCTAGCATAGTAGACAGTAGCAAGTACCAAGACAATCATACTTATAAGGAAGGTATGCATAGCCAATGAACCTCTCTTATTATGTACTGTATTTGTAGTGAGTATAAATTCCCTTTCCACCCTTCTATTTGTATATACCTTCTCTCCATTCTTATGATAACTCTAATGAGAACATAGACTACTTCTTGCTTCATGCACAAGAACTTTCAGTGACTCTTGGTTTTATTAATAGTCTCAGGTATATACACAAATCTCTACACAATCTTATTTTCTAAGTAGAAAAAAAAACCTTATGTATGAGTTTAGAGCATACTCAAATTGATACAAATATCTTTTTTTTAATTAATCAATATTTTTTATTATGGTTTTGTGGGGTACAGTTAAGGGTTAGGAGTACAATTACGTTTCATTCAGGCACCCTGTTGATAAGAGGTGTTTTCCCATCCCCAGACAGATATGTGCTACTGTTAATCCCATCCCCCTCCCCCCCATAGTTTCCCAGTACCATCAGTCATTTTCTTATAGTATTACATTGGATGTTCAAGGTCTATTATATGAGTGAGAACATGTGATACTCAGATCTTTGTTTCTGTGAGAGGTCACTCAGTATTATAGACTCTAGTTCCATCCAGGTTGCTGTGAAATTCATGATTTTGTTCTTTTTTATGGCTGCGTAGTATTCCATCGTGTATATGTACCACATTTTTTAAATCCAGTCCTCTTTTGATGGGCAGCATGGTTGTTTCCAGGTTCTTGCTATTGTGAACAATGCTGCAATAAACATACGTGTGCAGGTATCTTTTTTATAGAGTGATTTGTGTTCTTCAGGGTATATTCCCAGTAGGGGGATTGCAGGGTCATATGGAAGATCAATTTTTAGAGCTTTTAGGAATCGCCACACTGCTTTCCACGGAGGTTGCATTAGTTTACACTCCCACCAACAGTGTAGAAGTGTTCCCTTTTCACCAAAACCTCTCCAGCAGCTGTTATTTTTTGAGTTGTTGATAATTGCCATTCTGACTGGAGTTAGGTGGTATCTCAGTGTGGTTTTGATTTGCATCTCCCTGATGATTAGTGAGGTTGAGCATTTCTTCATGTGTTTGTTGGCTGCTTGGATGTCTTCTTTTGTGAAGTGTCTGTTCATATCTTTTGCCCATTTTATAATGGGGTTGTTTGTTTTCTTCTTTTCAGTACGTTTCAGTTCCTTGTAAATCCAGGATGTTAAGCCTTTGTCAGACCTAGAGTTGGCAAATACATTTTCCCAGTCTGTAGGCTGTCTCCCTGCTCTCTTGATGGTTTCTTTGGGTTTGCAGAAGCTTGTCAGTTTAATAAAGTCCCATTTGTCTATCTTCTCTCTTATGTCCTGTGGGCTTCGGGTTTTGTACAGGAATTGGATGCCAGTTCCGATTTCCATGAGGGTATTTCCTTCCTTTTCTAAGGTTCTTATGGTTTGAGGTTTTGCATTTAGGTCTCTGATCCATTTGGAGTTAACCTTTGTGCATGGGGACAGATAGGGGTCCTGTTTCAATCTTCTGCATGTGGTCAGCCAGTTTTCCCAGCACCATTTACTGAATAGATTCTCCTCTCCCCAGTGGTAGGTGGTGGGGGCTTTGTCGAAGATGAGTTGGTTGAGAAATTGAGGTTTTGCTTCTGGAATCTAAACTCTGTTCCATTGATCTATATGCCTGTTCCTATACCAATACCAAGCTGTTTTGATGATTGTAGCTTTATAGTAAAGTTTGAAGTCTGGTATTGTGATACCACCTGCTTTGGTTTTTTTGCTGAGGATTATTCTGGATATTCTTGGACGTTTGTGTTTCCATATGAATTCCTGTGTTGCTTTCTCTAGGTCTGAGAAGAATGTTGTTGGTAATTTAATGGGCATTGCATTGAATTTGTAGATGGCCTTAGGTAAGATGGACATCTTCACAATGTTGATTCTTCCAATCCATGAGCATGGAATATTTTTCCACTTGTTCATGTCAGCTTTGATTTCTTTGAGCAGTGTTTTGTAATTTTCATTGTAAAGGTCTTTCACATCTCTGGTTAGGAAGATGCCAAGGTATTTCATTTTTTTTGTGGCTATTGTGAATGGAATTGTGTTTTTTATTTGGGTTTCTGTTTGTTTAGTATTGGTGTAGAGAAATGCGATTGTCTTTTGTACATTTATTTTGTATCCTGAGACTTTGCCAAGGGTCTTTATCAATGTAAGGAGGTCTTTGATAGATTTTCTTGGGTTTTCAAGGTACACAATCATATCATCTGCATAGAGAGATAACTTGACTTCCTCTTTTCCTATTTGAATACCTCTGATTGCCTCCTCTTCTCTGATTGCTCTAGCCAGGATTTCCAATACTATGTTGAACAGGAGGGAAGAGAGTGGGCATCCTTGTCTAGTTCCAGTTTTCAGGGGAATTGGTTCCAATTTTTGTCCATTTACGAGTATGCTGGCTGTGGGTTTCTTGTAGATGGCTTTACTATTTTGAAGTATGTTCCCCGTATGCCTAGATGTTCAAGGGTTTTTATCAAGAAGGGGTGCTGATTTTATCAAAAGCTTTTTCTGCATCTAATGATATGATCATGTGGTTTTTGTTTTGACATCTGTTGATGTATTTAATTACATTTATGGTTTTACGAATGTTGAATCAGACTTGCATCCCAGGGAATGAAGCCTACTTGGTCATGGTGGATGATTTTTGAGATGCATTGCTGAATCCAGTTTGCTAGGATCTTGTTGAGAATTTTAGCATCTATGTTCATCAAAGATATTGGCCTGTAGTTCTCTTTGTTTGTTGGATCTTTACCTGGCTTGGGTATCAATGTGATGTTGGCTTCGTAAAATGATTTGGGGAGAGTTCCATCTTTTTCAATCACCTGGAATACCTTCAGTAGGATTGGTATCAGCTCCTCCTTGAATGTCTTGTAGAATTCTGCTGGAAAGCCATCTGGACCAGGGCGTTTTTTTTGTAGGAAGTTTTCTTATTACGTAGTCGATTTCCTTGATTGTTATTGGTCTATTTAGGGTCTCAATTTCTTCTTGTTCCAACCTAGGTAGGTTGTGTGATGTCAGAAAGTCCTCCATTTCCTTATGGTTTTCAAGTTTGTTTCCATACAAGTGTACGTAGTAGTCTCTAATGATCTTTTGTATTTCTTCAGGGTCAGATGTGATTTCATCTTTTGTGTTTCTGATTGTGCTTATTTGGTTTTGTCTCATTTTTTTCTTGGTCAGTCTAGCTAGGGGACCATCAATCTTGTTTACCCTTTCGAAGAACCAGCTTTTTGTTTCATTGATTTTTTGTATTATCCTTTTGTCTTCTATGTCCTGGATTTGGACTTTTATTTTGCTGATCTGGATTCTTCTGCTGAAATTAGGGTTTTTTGTCTTGCTTTTCCAGCTTCTTTAGGTGGCTTGTTAGGTTGTGCATTTCTGTTCCTTCCATTTTCTTCATGTGTGTTTGTAGGGATATAAATTCCCCTCTTACTACAGCTTTCAGGGCATCCCAGAGATTTTGGTAAGATGTTTCTTCATTTTCATTTGTTTCCAGGTATCTTTTGATCCCTGTTTTGATTTCGTCGTTGACCCAGGAGTTGTTTAGCATCATGCTGTTTAATGTCCATGTCTTTGTGGGTTTTGGGGGGACTTTGTTGGTGTCAATGTTTATTTTTATTCCACTGTGGTCCGAGAAGGTGTTTGTTAGAATTTTGGTCCTTTTAAATTTGCTTATGCTTGATTTATGGCCGAGTATGTGGTCGATCTTAGAATATGTTCCATGTGTTGATGAGTAGAATATGTATTCTGTGGTCTTTGGATGGAGTGTTCTGTAGGTATCAATTAAGTCCATTAGGTCCAAAGTCACATTGAGGTTCCGGATCTCCTTGCTGACTTTTTGTCCTGATGATCTGTCTAGGGTTGTGAGTGGGGTATTAAAGTCCCCAGTTATGATAGTGTTAGAGTCGATATCTTTCTTTAGTTTTCCAAGAAGTTGCTTTATGAAAGTTGGCGCACCTATGTTGGGTGCATATATGTTTAGGATAGATATTTCTTGTTGATGGATTGAGCCTTTTACCATTATGTAGTGGCTTTCTGTATCTTTTTTAATTTTTAATAGCTTGAAGGGTATTTTTGTCTGAAATTAAGATCACTACTCCTCCTTTCTTTTGTATTCCATTCGCCTGAAAGTTTGTTTCCCATCCTCTTACTTTGAGTCTATGGGTGTCCTTTCTAGTGAGGTGAGTCTCTTGAAGGCAATAGATTGTTGCCTGATGATATTTTATCCATTTTGCCATTCTACGTCTTTTCAGTGGTGCATTTAGTCCGTTCACATTTAGGCTAATAATTGAAATGCAAGAGTTGATCCCTGTCATAAGGTTCTTACAGAGTTGTTCCTGTTTATTTGTTGTCTTTCTTTGGGTTTTGGAGTTGGTTCATGTGTGTTTTTAATCTTTTGCCTGTACTCTTGTGAAGAATGCTGTTGTTCTTTTTTCTTTTCCTTCTGTGTTCAGTACTTTCTTAAGTGTTTCTTGTAGAGGTGGTCTGGTGGCAGCGTAGGTTCTTAGGGATTGGATGTCTGGAAAAGATTTCAATTCTCCCTCACTAATGAAGCTTAGTTTGGCTGGGTAGGTTATTATTGGTTGAAATTGTTTCTCTTTTAGAACTTTGAAGATAGGGCTCTAGGCTCTCCTGGCCTGAAGGGTTTCTGTGGATAAATCTGCTGCTATTCTAATTAGTTTTCCCTGGTAGGTAGTCTGGCCTTTTTCTCTTGCTGCCTTTAGGATTTTTCCTTTCATAGTTACTTTGTTTAGGCAAATTATTATGTGTCTGGGAGTTGGTCTTCTCATTTGTTGTCTTGCAGGGGTTCTCTGAATCTCTTGTGTTTGAACTTTTTCATCCTTAATGAGATGAGGGAGGTTTTCTTGAATGATTTCATGAAATGTTTGATCCAGTGTGGCTTCTGTTTCTCTTTCTGCCTCAGGAAGCCCAATTACTCTTAGGTTTGGTCTCTTGAAGTGATCATTCATCTTTTGCAGGTTTTGTTCTGTCTTTTTGAGTTTCTTTTCTATGCTTTTGACAGTTTGGGTTAGTTCTGTGTTTGGTCTTCGAGCTCTGAGATTCTTTCTTCTGCTTGGCTGATTCTGCTTTCCATGCTTATTAGTCTGTTGTTCATTTCCATCACAGTATTCTTTACTGCTGTCATTTTTGACATCAGCTCCTTCCTATTTTCCTCTTGTCTCTCCTCAATTTTTTTAATTCTCCATTAATGTCTTGATGTCTGGGTTTGTTGCATGTAACCAGTCATTCTGGGGACTCTTCATTTTCTGTGTGCCAGAATCCATTTTCTCAGTGTCTGATTTCCCAGGGGTCTGTGTAAGACCTATATTCTTCTTTTGGTTTTTCTTCATTTGTGTGGTTTTTTCCTCCTCCCTACTTTTTCCTTCCCTCCATGTCACCGTGTTCTTTAATTCTGTTATTCAGGGGTAAAGGGATTGGTTTTACTTCTGTTTGTTCAATCTCCTGTTCTTTATGTATGTCCTCTTACTTTGTTCAATTCTGAAGTTGCACTGTAGGTTGGAGGTGGTCCTTTTTGCAGTTTTGAGATGTACTTAAGGGGAGAGCTGTGATTCAAAGTCTGTCTGCAGGTCCTGGTATTCGCTGACAGGCGTGTGGATAATGTGGAACCCACTTCCCACTGCCCTGGAATCTGACCGTGCAGTGAGGCTATAGGTTTACTCCCTGAAATAAAATGTGGTTAGCAGAGGGGAGAGAATGGAGCAGATTGTGGGTTGAAGAGGGGAGTGGAGAGATAGAGGAGTAAGGGGGGAAACAAACGAGTGTGCCAACAAATAGAGAGAGAGGCCTATAGTGAAACAGATAAAAACAATAGACCACAGCTAAAGACAAACCAACTCTCAAACAAAAAAATGAAAAATAAAAATAAAACATATAGTGATGCTAACATACAAGCTAACCAACCATCTTGTTAGTGTGCTGTTCCTCTATACAAAGATATGGTTTACAGAGAGAAGAAAAGAGAAGAAAAGGAAAAGGAAAAAAGAAAAAAGGGAACAATACAGTAGGAATAGAATTAAGTCATTAAACTAATAGAATCAGTGAAGCACACTCTGAGACATTTCGTTTAAGTCCAATGTCCTTTCAGGTCTGATTTCTAGTTTTCTTTTCAAGCTGGTAAATTAGTTTGCAGTTAGGGTCAGTTCCCCTGATCTGCTGTGAAGGACAGTTCAGATTAACCTCCGTTCAGCAGTTTGGTCTATGTCTTTATCAAGCTTGTTTCTCCCGTTTCGGTGTTGTTACCTTGAATCACCAGCAGGTGGTGCTATCTCAGCTGCTCGCCCCAGAGGGGGTGGGGCCGGAGAGGAACAAGATGGCTGCCTGCCTCTGAGCAGGCCACAGGAACCCTGCGCCGGGCGGGCAGGACAGTCTCGGACACAGGAGAGGTGGGAGCGATCCCAGCAGATCTTCCCTGAAGGGGTTTGGTGTGGATCGCCTCGGGCCCCATGTGGTGTGATGTGCTACCCGTCACGGAGACCACAGCGGCGGCGGTGACAGCAGTGGCGGTGGGGGGAGGGGCCGCGGCGGCGGCACTCTTTGCACTGCAGTAACTGTCCAGTCGTTTCGCTGTCCCAGTGGTGGCAACCGCCAAGCTCTGTCTGAAGAGTAGGTTGCGATGCTGGGGTCCCCAGCCCCCTGGGATGAGAGTCAGAGACCCACTGCAGATCTCCCTTGCAGAGGGCCTCAGACACTGGGTTGCACCGTTGCCATCTTGCCGTGAACCAATACAAATATCTTTAGGGATGGTCATATTGTCCTAGGTGTTCCAAGAATCTCTTCCCTAAGTGTATATACCATGATTTTATATGCATACTTACCTTAATTTATTTGGCTTCTACTTATTGAACATGACAGATTTTGGATATTTATAAATTGAAGGTTTGTGGCAACTCCACATCAAACAAGTCTACTAGTGCCATCTTTCCATCATCAAGTTTCACTTTGTGTCTCTGTGTCACACATTGGTAATTTTTGCAATATTTCAAACTTTTACATTATTATTATATCTGTTTTGGCAATTTATGATGAATGATCTTTGATGATACTATTTTAATCATTCTGGGGTACTCCAACGCACATCCCTATAGAAAGGGAAACTTAACCAATAAATGTGTGTGTTCTGACTGCTTCACTAACCAGTCACGCCCCTACCTTGGGCAACACTCCCTGAGACACACCAATAAAAAAACTAGATCTGTTAATAGTTTTACAATCACCTCTAAGTGCCCAAGTGTGTCAATCTAAAGAAAAAAAAGTATGTAAAATTAACATAAAAGCTTATCTGCAACCTCTGAAATACAGATATGCTTCTATAAGTAGGAGTTACAAATGAATTTTTAAAGTAAAAAAGAAGGGGCAGTTTCTTTGAACACAAATTCCAGGAACATGAAGATAATGGGTAAGGGTAATATTGTGCAACTTGTGATAGCATTTTAGCTAATCAGCTAGTCTGGAAATTACAGGGAAGAAAAGAACAAAACACCTTTAAGCAATTGCCCTCAGGTATGGGTGTGTGTTTGTGGGACTAAAAACTCATTCTCACTCTCTCTGGGTTGCATACATTTTTGCATACCTAGCATTTTTCAAACTGCTCTTAGCTATTTGTCTTTCTCAAATGAAAGGAATGGTCACACGTCTTTCACTTTAAATCAAAAGCTAGAAATGAATTCCTTATTCCTGTGCTAAATTTATTTTATGTATATACATATGTATTTAATTATTTTTGTTTTAAAGATGTGGGGTACAATTCAGGACTAGGTATACAAGTGTTCATACAGGTAAAGTATGGATCTCTTTTTGGTCCTCACCTCACCTAGTTTGAGATCAAGTACCTCTGTTGATGTTGTGCCCTCCCACCCCCTCAGTATCTTTCTACTGCCAATTCTTTTCTTATAATATTATGGTAAATGTTCAGTGTCCACTTATGAGTGAGATCATCTGGTACTCAGTTCTTTGTTTCTGTGATAGATCTCTGAGTATGATAGACTCTAAATCCATCCAAGTTGCTGTGAAGTCCATATGTTTATCTTTCTTTTACGTCTGTGTAATATTCCATTCTGTATAAGTACCACATTTTTTTACCCAGTCCAGTTTCAATGGGCACCATGGTTAGTTCAATGTTTTTACTATTAAGAATAGTGCTGCTATAAACATGCGTGTTTAGGTTACTTTTTTGTAGAATGATATGAGTTCCTCCAGGTATATTTCCAGTAGAGAGATTGCTGGGCCATATGGAAGGTCAATTTCTAGTTATTTTAGGAATTGCCACACTGTTTTCCACAGAGGTTGAACTAGTTTGCACCACCACCTGCAGTGTAGAAGCGTTCTCTTTTCTCTACATCCTTGCCAGCACCCATTGTTTTTTGTTTTATTAATGATGGCCATGCTTACTGGGGTTAGGTGGTGTCTCAATGTGGTTTTGATTTGCATTTCTCTGATGATTAGTGAGACAGAGCACTTTTTCATGTGTCTGTTGGCTACCCATATGTCTTCTTTTGAGAAGTTTCTATTCATGCCTTTTGCCCACATTTTTTTTTTTTAGTCGAAGTCTTACTCTCTCACCCAGGCTGGAGTGTAGTGGCACACTCATGGCCATCACAGCCTCGACCTGCTGAGCTCAGGTGATCCTTCCTCCTTAGTCTTTCAAGTAGTTGATACTACAGGACTGCACCACCACATCAGCTAATCTTTTGATTTATTGTAGGGATAAGGTCTTGTCAAGTTGCCCAGGCTGGTCTCAAACCCATGTGTTTGGGTAATCCTCTCACCTTGGCCTTCCAAAGTGCTGGGATTATAGGTGTGAGCCACCATACCCAGTCTTGCTCACTTTTAAATGGAACTGTTTGTGTTTTTCTTTTAGCATGTTTATGTTCCTTATATCCTGGATTCTAGGCCTTTGTCAGATACACAGTTGGCAAATAGTTCTTCCCATTCCATAGAATGGGAAAAAATATTTGATGGTTTCTATGAAGAAGGCATGTGAAGGCAAGTAAAGACAGGCTAAAAACTAGGCCTTTTGGACCGAACAACCAAAAACCAAAAGTTCTTGAAGGAAATTAAAAGTGCTACTCCAGTGAAGAGATAGATGATGAGAAAGCAAGACTGTTTTGTTGCTGACACAGAAAAAGTTTTCGTAGTTTGGACAGAAGATCAAATTAGCCCCAACATTTCCTAAACCAAAGCCCAGTCGACAGTAAGACCCTAACTTTCTTCAATTCTATGAGATCTGAGAGAGTTGAAAAAGCTGCAGAAAAATTGGAAGCTACTAGAGGATGGCCCATGCGGTTTAAGATAAGATGTTGTCTCCATAACATAAAAGTGCAAGGTGAAGCAGCAAGTACCTGTATGGAGATTTAGCTAAGATCATTGATGAAGGTGGTTACACTAAACAACAACAGATTTTCAATTTCCATAAAATAGCTTTATAATGGAAGAAGATGCCTTCTGGGATTTTGATGTGTAGAGAGGAGGAGTTAATGCTGCCTGACTGACTCTTAAAGACAGACTGATTTTCTTGTTAGGGGAAAATCAGGGAATTTTGAAAGTTCCATTGTTGGTAAAATGCTGTCAAATGGCATTACATGCTAGAGAGAAATGTTTCATAAAGGAAGCAATCAATGTGTCCAACTGCTTTGTTGAGCTATTTTTTAAAATTTCCACAGCCACCCCAACTTTCAGCAACCACCATCCTGGTCAGCAGCCATCAATATCAAGGCAAGACCTTCCAACAGCAAAAATATTGTGACTCACAGAAGTTTAGATGATTGTTAGTATTTTCAAGAAATAAAATATTTTTTAAAAATTAAGATATATATATGTTTTAGTCATAATGCTATTTCACACTTAACAGACTACAGAATAGTGAACATATAACTTATATATGCAGTTGGAAACCCAAAAGATTCATGTGACTTAATTTATTGTGATTTTTGCTTGATAACAGAAGTGTGACACTGAACCATCATTATCTCCTAGGTATGCCTACACCATCATTAAAGTGAATTCATTGGGTTGAGGCATTTTCTCTAAAAAATTTTCAGAAGTCATTTTTTGTTGTTGCAACTTAGAGATAAACTAAGCAAAGATGACTCTATTCTTTAATATATTAGTACAATAAATCTACAGTACTCTGGGTGCTGTGACTATAATAGTGGATAATATTCTCTTTTTATGAAATGAATAGCCTGGTAAACTCAGGGTGATGCATAAATAAATATTTGATATATATATCAGGCTATATTAAGCAATGAATAAAACAAAGCAGGAAAATAAAATACAGTGGGACTTAGAGTGGTAGACTTTTCCAATAAGGTAAAACTTGGACAAAGGTCAAAAGGAAGTGAGGGAATAAACCAAGTAATATCTAGCAGAAGAACTCCTATACACAGAAACAGTAAGGTTCTTGATTTTTTTTTTATTAAAAAGGAGATTTTTAAAGCATACTTAAGTAGAGTGTGAAGCTGGTGAGGAGTTTCAAGCAGAGAAGTGACATGGTAAAATTGTTATAGACTATACTGTGATGTTATTATTTGAAATTTTTATTCACAGAATATTTGACAACTTGTCTTGCACAGGGCACTATGTTTTTGTACTAAGCAGCCCTGTCTTCACAGATTGACAATCTATTAGAAGTCGATATCGATCCATGACGATGCAGATAAATGTCTGAGTATGATGCCTGATGGATGGAACAAGATAGTATTATACATACAGTACAAGCAGATTACACAATAGTAGCCCAGCCAGACATGGCATCTCAGTTTAAGCTTGCTAGTGGCTGTCTTAACTTATGAACAAGAGTGAGATGAGCAAAGTGGGACCATGTGGAGGCATTTTAGAAATGCATGTGTGACACAGATATGTATATGATACCTAAAAGCAATTTGATATTATTGAAGTGTGAAGTGCGAGGCTTCAGTTTGTAAGAGTCTGTGCTCCGTGTGTGATTAAGGAGATTGAGATTGTCCTAATAAACATAGGACCTATGGGAAATATTTTGATAGTTATTTGAACTTGCATTTGATATAGTGAGGATGGGAGATGTGAGGAGAGCAAGAAAAGGAGGCAAAAGAATCAGACAATGATTATGGGGCGTTTTTTTGTTTGTTTGTTTGTTTGTTTTGAGTTGGAGTCTCACTCTGTCACCCTGACTGAAGTGCAGTGGCCGCTCCCGGCCACCGCAGCCTCGACCTGCTGGGCTCCGGCGATCCTTCTGCCTCAGCCTTCCAAGTAGCTGGAATTACAGGCGCGCGCTACCACGCCTGGCTAATTTTTTGATTTATTGTAGAGATGAGGTCTCGCCGAGTTGCCCAGGCGGGTCTCGAACCCGCGGCCTCAGGTAATCCACTCACCTCAGCCTCCCAAAGGCGCAGGATTACAGGCTGAGCCACCGAGCCTGGCTCCAACTTCACTAATTAATCCTAGGTTGCAAAGAGAGGCATAAGAGGAAAAATAAATTTGGAAGAAAGGGGCAAATAATTAGTAGTTGAAACAATGAAAGTCAATGAAATCACTCAAAAGTATTGTATGGGAAAAGAGAAGCAATGTGTAAAGAACAAAACTTTAGAATGGATTATAAAAATATCTGAAAGAAAGAGAGAGAGACCAGAAATTCTCCAAAATAATATTTAAAAAAAATAGGAAAGTCAAGGGAGTGGAAAATTTCAAGAAAGAGAATAATTCTCTCTCTCTCTCTCTTTTTCTCTCTCTCGCCACTTCTTTATTTAAAAATTACTTTGTTGTGCTGACGGCGCGGGCCACCCATCGGTCAATCTTTCTTCCCTCCTCCCTCCTCTCCCTACCGATCCCGGGGGCCTGTCCCCTCCAGCGAGGACAGGTGGCGTGTGATGCGCGAGCTCTGGGAGGCGAGGGGCGCCTCTCGGGCATCCCCGCCTCGGAGCAGTCCCCGCCTCCGAGCAGGCCTCACCTTCTCCCCCAACCTCACTGGGGCTCGCCCCCGGGGTGGGATGGGGTGCGGGGAGGGGCAGGGACTTCCAAGGTGTGGTGGCCATCAGAGGGCGGCCCCGTGGCCCCGGAACCAGGGGTGGCCCTGGGCGTCAGGGGGCGGTCCTCTCCCCGCTGCGGGGTAGAGGGCCTCCGGCGACGCCCTTGTGCTCCTCTCCGCAAAAGGAAAAAATAAATATTTTATTTTAGATTGAAGTGGTACACGTGCAAGTTTGTTACATCAGTATATTGCATGTACCTGAGATCTGGGCTTCTATTAAGCCCGTCAGACAGGTGGTTTTACCTAATGGGTGGTTTTTCAATCCTTACTCCCCTCGCTCACGTCCCCTTTTAGAAGTCCAAGTGTCTGTTGTTCCCACCCTTATTCCCATGTCTATTTAGAGTTTGGCTCTCACTTATAAGTGAGAACATGTGGTATTCTGGTTGATGTTACCATGATAATCTGCTTAGAATAATGGTCTCCGGCTGCATCCATGTTGCTGCAAAGGATATACTTTTGTTCTTTTTTATGGCTGTGTAGTATTTCATGGTGGATACTACCACATTTTTTACATCCAGTCCACTCCTGATGGGCACCTAGGTTGGTTCCATGCATTTGCTATTGTGAATAGTGCTGTGATAAACATGAGTGCAGGTGTCTTTCTGGCAGAGTGATTTATGCTGCTTTGGGTATATATACCCATGTGTGAGATTGCTGTGTTGAATGGTAAATCTATATTTAGTTCTTTGAGAAATCACTAAACTGCTTCCCACAGGTGCTGAGCTAGCCTTCATTCCCACCAACAGTATATGAGGGTTCCCTTTTCTCTGCAACCACACAGACATCTCATGTTCTTTGACCTTTTATTAATAACCTTTCTGAATGATGTGAGATGGCATCTCCTAGTGATTTTGAGCAGGTTTTCATGTTTGTTGGCCACTTGTATGTCTTCCTTTGAGAAATATCTGCTGATGTTCTCTGTCTGCTTTTTAATGGGGTTATTTCCTTTTTCCGGTCCACTCACTGGAGTTTTTATAGATTCTGGATATTATTTTTTGGTCAAATGCATATTTTGCGAACACTTTGTCCCATTCTTTAGGTTGTCTACTCTGTTGTTGACTTCTTTTGCTGTGCAGAAGCTCTTCAGTTTGATTAGGTCTTACTTGTCAATTTCAGTTTTTTGCTACATTGACTTTTGAGATCTTGGTCATGAATTCATTACCTATGCTGGTGTCCAGAACGGTGTTTCTTTTAGGCTTCCTTTCATGATTTTTATAGTTTGAGGTTTATGTTTAAGTCATTAATCCATCTTGAGTTAACTTTTGTATATGATGAGAAGATTGAGTCCAGCTTCATTCTTCTGCATCTACTTGCCAGTATTCCCAGCACATTTTTTAAAATAGTACATCATTCTCCTAGTGTTTGTTTTTGTCAACTTTGTCAAAGATGAGATGGTTGTATGTTTTCTGTGTTCTATTGTTCTATATTATGTTCCATAGTACTACATGTCTATTTTTGTGCCAGTATCATGCTATTTTGGTTACTGTAAGCTTGTAGTAAAGTTTGAAGTCTGGTAATGTGATGCATTCAGCTCTGTTATTTTTGCTTAGGATTGCTTTGGGTATTCAGGCTTTTTAAAAAAAATTTTCTGGCTTCCATAGGAATTTAAGTATTATTTCTAGATCTGTGAAAAGTGATTCTAGCAATTTGATAAGAATTGTGTTGAATCTGTAGATTGCTTTAGGCATTGTGGACATTTTAACAATATTGATTTTTCCAATCTATGAACATGGAATGTTTTTCCATTTGTTTATGCTTTCATTTTTTTCATCAGTAGTTCTTGTTGTAGAAATCTTTCCCCTCTTTGTTCAGATCTATTTTGAGGGTTGGTTTTTTTGGTAGCTATTGTAAATAGGATTGTCTTCTTGATTTGGTTCTCAGCTTGAAAATTATTGGTGTATAGAAATGCAACTGATTTTTCAGTATTTATTTTGTATCCTGAGACATTACTGAAATCTCTTTTAAGTGCCAGTAGTTTTTTGATGGAATTTTTAGGGCTTTCTAGATAGAGAAGTGTTTCATCTGCAAAGAGAGATAATTTAACTTTCTCTTTTCTTATTTAGATACCTTTTGTTTATGTATCTTGCCTGATTTTTCTAGCTAGAACTTCCAGTATTATATTCCATAGAAGTACTCAAAATGGGCATCTTGGATTTGTTGTAGTTTTCAGGGTTGTCAGGAGAATGCTTCCAATGTCTGCCCATTAAGTATAACATTGGCTGTGAGTTTGTCGTAGATTGCTCTTTTGAAAATGTTTATTTCATGCCTAAATGATTATGACTTTATCATGAAAGGATATTGGATTTTATCAACTGCTTTTTCTATTGTGATAATCCTGACTGTTGAGATGATCGTGTGGTGTGTTACTTCTGTTTATCTGGTAGATTATATTTGTTGATTTTTGTATGTCAAACCAGCTTTAATGCCAGAAATAAAGTCCACCTGGTCATAATAAATGATCCTTGAAATGTGTTGTTGGATGTAGTTTGCTAGCATGTTGCTGAGGATTTTTGCATCTATATTCATCAGGTATATTTACATGTAGTTGTCTTTATTTGTTGTGCCTTTAACATATTTTGGTATCAGAAAAATGTTGGATTTGTAAAATGAGTTAGGAAGCAGACTTCTTTCTCAATTGTTTGAAATAAATTTTAGTAGTTTTGGTATCAACTCTTCCTTGCATGCCTGGTAAAATTTAGCTATGAATTCATTTGTTCCAGGACTTTTTTTTTTTTGGTAGATAGGTTTTTTTATTACCCATTCAATTTCATGGCTTATTATTTGTCTGTTAAGGCTTTTGATTTCTTCCTGTTTCAATCTTAGGAGATTGTGTCTTTCCAAAGATGTATTCACTTTTACAAACTAGATTTTGTAACTTTTGTGCATACAGATGTTTATAATTATCACTAATAATCTTTTGTCTTTTTCTGAATCAGCTGCCTTTTTCATGTTTAGGTATATTTATTTGAATTTTCTCTTTCTCTTTCTTTTGTTACTCTTGGCAGGAGTCTTTCAATACTGCTATCCTTTCAAAAGACCAGCTTTCAACTCATTTATTCTTTATATGGTGTTTTTGTTCTCAATTTCATTTATTTCTGATCTGATTTTGGTTATTTATTTATTTATTTTTTTGAGTTGGAGTCTCACTCTGTCGCCCAGACTGGAGTGCAGTGGCATGCTCCCTGCCACTGCAGTCTCAACCTGCTGGGCTCCAGTGATTCTTCTGCCTCAGCCTTCCAAGTAGCTGGAACTACAGGCACGTGCTACCACGTCTGGCTAATTTTTTGATTTATTGCAGAGATGAGGTCTCGCCAAGTTGCGTAGGCGGGTTCAAACCTGCAGGCTCAGGCAATCCACTCACTTCAGCCTCCCAAAGCACGGGATTACAGGCTGAGCCACCGAGCCCGGTTTTGGTTATTTATTTTCTTCTGCTAGCTGTGTTTTTAGTTTGTTTTTGTTTCTCCAGTTTCCTTAGGTGAAATGTTAGATTATTTGTCTTAGATCTTCCTATATTCATGGTGTGGGTGTGCAGTGCAATAAATTCTCATTCAGCACTGCTTAAGCAGCATCCCACAGGTTTTGGTTTATTGTATCTTGTTTAAAAAATTCATTTCAAATATATTTTTTTATTTCTGTGTTTATTTAATTGTTTACCCAAAAATGATTCAGGCGCAAGTTGTTTAATTTCCACGTATTTGTGTGTTTTTTAGGCTCCTCCTTGTGTTGATTTCTAGTTTTCTTCCACTGTGGTCAACGAAGATGTTTGATATAATCTCAGTTTTTTCGAATTCACTCGAGGTTGATTTATGGTTAAGGATTTGGTCTATCTTAAAATATTATCCATATGTGGATAATATATATTCTGTAGTTGTTAGGTGAAGTATCCTGTAGGTGTCTATTAGGGCTTATTTGGATAATGTTAAATTAAGTCCAGGATTTCTCGGTTAGTTTTTTGCCTTCATGATAAATCTAAAGCTGTTAATGAGGTGTTGAAGTCCCCCACTATTACTGTGTGGCTGTCTATGTCTGGAAGAGGTATATTTCTTTTTTTTTTTTTTTTCCTGAGTTGGAGACTCACTCTGTCACCCAGACTGGAGTGCAGTGGCCGCTCCCGGTCACCACAGCCTCGACCTGCTGGGCTCCGGCGATCCTTCCGCCTCAGCCTTCTAAGTAGCCGGAATTACAGGCATGCGCTACCACGCCTGGCTGATTTTTTTAATTTATTGTAGAGATGAGGTCTCGCTGCCCAGGCGGGTCTCGAACCCACGGGCTCAGGCAATCCACTCACCTCAGCCTCCCAAAGGCGCGGGATTACAGGTTGAGCTACCGAGCCCAGCTGAAGAGGGATATTTCAAACTAGACTGTGAGCTTCCTGAAGACTAGGGTTGTTGCTACTTCCTTTAGGTCTTCCATGTTCTAGCACATGGCTTGACAAAAACTAAGGGCTTATTGCAAAGTTGGTAAAATGAATGAAAACAGAGAAATAATAAGGCAAAGATAAAAATTCAAGTTAAAGATTTTTCTAATATAAGGACCACTGGATAAAATGGCCAAAGGAAATAGAGAGTCTAAGCTCTTAAAAATGGTATGGTCATTGTGACCAAAAAGCTAAGAATTATGAGCATTTATTCAATTTGCCTTTACTTCATCTACTTTATGAATACCTTAATCCTCTAACATATTTTCAGATTTACAAAACAGAAAAAGAAATATTTGGGCGGAGGAAATCTGCAAGAATGAAATGAAAAAGAATAAGGCCTCACTCAAGTAGCTATCTTACTTCCACACTTAGAAATAAGTTGGTCCGAGGAAAATAAAAAGTTAAAATCAAAGACACTAATCAACACAAAGGTTCAAATTCATCATCTTTAAAATAGCAGTCTCAAGGAGTGCGGAGGGGATTAAAAAACAAAACAAAATAAAACAGGAGTCTATCACAACAAGTCTCACTTAAAGTTGTGAATAGAAATAATTTTATGAGGCATCAAAAGCTGAGTAGATTATGGCTTTACAAAGGGTGAATTTACTAGGAAATTAGGGTGAAAATAGGGAAAGACTGCTAGACAAACGAATTAGTGATAAATCTAGTTCTGTCAACAAATTTCCAAATGCTCTTGAGCAGACTGATCTTTTTGCATCTAATTATTTATGTATAAAATACAAAAGCAGAACGATATAACCTTTATGATAATTTTAAATGCTAAATTATGTTAAAATTACAGCTGTGGCCTATATATTATATATTAGTTCTTAAAATATCCCTGCCTGACATAGATATTGGGTTGATGCATAAATTCATAGCGTTTTTCCTGCTTGCCCATGGAATGCAAATGTTGCACAATGGTTGACTGGTCACAGTTCATCATATTTGCCAGTTCTCTGGTTGACTGATGTGGATCATCACGGATTAAAGCATTTAAATGATCTTCGTCAAAGCCTGATGGTCTTCCTGAATATGGAGAATCACTCAGGTCAAAGAGGCCCTCTTTGAAATGACAGAACTATTTTCTTTCCGTGCTTTCCCTGATGGCCTTCTACCCGTACGTGGTACAAAAGTTTTGAGCTACCTCTGCCTCCTATACTCCTCTGTTGAACTCAAACAGAAGAATATGTCGGAAGTGCTCGTTTTTTTCCCGCTTGACACTCCATCTTCTTTAGCCTACAAATGGCACTAATTCTTCAAATCTGCAAAATGCAAGGCATATTCACAAGCACACCATTGTCACTCCAAATGACAAATGAGAAACAAATTCTTAACACTGCAATGTTGTTATGAGAAAAAAAAATACTATGAACGTATTCATCTACCTAATATATAGAGCAGTATGGGGAAATAGAAGAATAAAGAATTTAAATTGTAGATAAACTGAGATAGCTATGAAAAGGAAGAGGGAAAGAAAAAGAAGAAAACCACAACAAAGAATCAAAATGAGAAATGTATTTAAAAGATTAAAAAACCAATTTGTAAGAAGAATAAGAAAATGTACTTTGAAATGTTTTTAAGGAGTAAGAAATTTATTTGAATTGTTAATTGGGAAATGGCAATTTAGAAAATATGAAATATTACATCGACACTACACCCTTTCCTAGATAGGGTGAGATAGTTGCATACATACAGATGAATTAAATAAATGCTTCTTGAATTTTCTTATGTTTTGAGACCACAATAAATATTGGATCTGGTCAATTTAATAAATGTGGTACTTTTCTGTCAGATGTGAGAAACAGACTAAGGCACAGAATCACTTCATATGTAAAGACAGTCATGAATTATGACTTGAATTTCAGATTTTTTTTTTCAGAACTCATGCAAGCAATGTCACAAACCCACATGATCAAATGGTGATGAATTGTAAGGTCTATGGTGTCAGCATCCCTGGGAAATGCAAGAACTTCAAAGCTGGTGGAGTCTAGCACCTCCGGATTATTCTTTTGTAGGCTGAGGGAAGTCATTCAGCATTTAAATGTATGAATTATTATCAAAAGAAGATGTAACTAAACTCCATCTTGTGAGCTGAAGAACCAGCCCTCAGACATACATTCTTGTGATGTCACAGTTCCAAAACAGTTACATAACATTAATGTATGTATATGTATGTAAGTTTATTTTGTATTTTAAAGGTGTGGGGTACAATTCAGTTTTAGGTGTGCAAATGTTCACAGTGCAGGTATACTTGTTGATGAGGTGTGCCCCACCCTTCCCCAGGCAGATTCCCACTACTGCCAATCCCACTTCCCCACTCCCCTCCCAGCAGTTTCCTGCTACTGCCAATCCTTTTCTTATAGTATTATGATGATTATTCAAGGTCCGCTTTTGAGTGAGAACATGTGATACTCAGTTCTTTGTTTCTGTGAAAGATCACTCAGTATTATAGACTCTAAGTCTATCCAGGTTGCTGTGAAGTCCATGATTTTTTTTTTATCCAGTCTTCTTTTGATGGGCAGCACGGTTGAGTCCATGTTCTTGCTACTGTGAACAATGCTGTGATAAATATATGTAGGCAGGCATCTTTTTTATAGAGTGATATGAGTTCTTCTGGATATTCCCAGTAGGGAGATTGTGGGGTCATAAGGAAGGTTGGTTTTCAGATCTTTTGGGAATCGACACACTGTTTTCCATAGAGGCTGTACTAGTTTACAATCCCACCAAGAGTGTAGAAGTGTTCCCTTTTCACCACATCCTCTCCAGCATCTGTTGTTTTTTGTTATTGATGAAAGCCATCCTGACTAGAGTTAGGTGGTACCTCAGTGTTGTTTTAATTTACATTTCTTTGATGTTTAGTGAGGCTGAGCATTTTTTCATGTATCCGTTGGCTGCTCGTATGTCTTCTTTTGAGAACTATCTATTCATATCTTTTTCCCACTTTGTAATGAGTCTGTTTGTTTTTTTTCTTTTTGGCATATCCGAGTTCCTTATAGATCCTACATGTTAGGCCTTTGACAGACATTCAGTTGGCAAATAATTTTTCCCAGTCTGTGAGCTGTCTCCCCAATCTCTTGATGGTTTCTATGGCTTTGCAGAAGGTTGTCAGTTTGATGAGATCCCACTTGCCTAGTTTATCTCTTATGGCATGGGCGCTTTGGGTTTTGATCAGGAATTGGTTGCCAGTTCTAATTTCCATAAGAGGGTCTCCTGCATTTTCTAAGGTTCTTATAATTTGAGGTTTTACGTTTAGGTCTCTGATCCATTTAAAGTTGATTTTTGTACATGTTGATAGGTAGGAATCTTGATTTAATCTGTTGCATGTGGTCAGCCAGTTTTTCCAGAACCATTTACTCTATAGGTTTTTCTCTCCCCAGTCATTGTTGGTGGAGGCTTTGTTGAAGATGAGGTGGCTGAGAAATTGCAGTTTTGCTTCTGAAATCTCTATCCTGTTCTATTCATTCTATATGCCTGTTCTTGTACCAATACCAGGCTGTTTTGATTATTGTAGCTTTATAATAGAGTTTAAAGTCTGGGCGTGTGATACCTCCTGCTTTGCTTTTTTTTGCTGAGCATTGTTTTGACAATTTGTGGTCATTTATGTTTCCATATGAATTCTGGTATTGTCAATTCCAGGTCTGAGAAGAATGCTGCTGGCAATTTAATGGGTATTGCGTTAAAACTGTAGATTGCCTTGTGTGGGATGGACATCTTAACAATGTTGATTCTTCCAATCCATGAACTTGGAATATTTTTTCATTTGTTTGTGTCATCTTTGATTTCTTTGAGCAGTGTTTTGTAGTTTTCATTGTAAAGGTCTTTCACGTCTCTGGTTAAGAAGTTGCTAATATTGTGAATGGGATTGTGCTTTTTGGGGGGTTTCTGTTTGTTTGTTTTTGCTGTATAGAAATGCAATTGTCTTTTGCACATTGATTTTATTCCCTGAGACTTTGCCCAAGTCCTTTATCAGTGCAAGGCGTATTTCACAGATTCTCTTGGATTTCGAAGTATAGAATCATGTTGTCTACAAAGATAACTTGATTCCTCTTTTCCTGTTTGGATATCACTGATCTCCTTATCTTGTTTGATTGCTCTAGCTAGAATTTCTTCCAAAACTATGCTGAACAGGAGGGGTGAGAGTGGGCATCCTTGTCCTACTCTGGTTTTCAGGGGAAATGGTTCCTATTTCTGTCTGTTTAGCAGTATGCTGGCTGTGGGTTTCTCGTAGATGGCTCTTACTATTTTGAGGTATGTTCCATCTATGCCTAGATGTTTGAGGGATTTTATCAAGAAGCAGTGCTGGATTTTATCAAAAGCTTTTTTTGCATCTAATGATATAATCATGTGGCTTTTGTTTTTACATCTATTGATGTATTTAATTACCTTTATGGTCCTATGAATGCTAAACCAGCCCTGCATCCCAGGGATGGAGCCTACTTGATTGTGGTGGATGATTTTTGAAATGTGTTGTTGTATCTGATTTGCTAGGCTCTTGTTGAGAATTTTAGCATCAGTGTTCATAAGGGTATTGACCTGTAGTTCTCTTTCTTTGTTGGATCTTTACTTGGGTTGGGTATCAATGTGATGTTAAAGTCATAAAATAATTTGGGAAGAGTTCCATCTTTCTCAATTATCTGGAATACTTTCAGTAGGATTGGTATCAGTTCCTTCTTATATGTTTTATACAATTCTGCTGGAACGTCATCTGATCTGACTTTTTTTGTAGGTAATTTTCTTATGACATAGTCAATTTCTTGGATTGTTATTGGTTTGTTTAGTGTCTTGATTTCTTCTTGTTTCAACTTGGGGAAGTTGTGTGATGTCAGAAAGTCCTACATTTCCTTCAGGGTTTCAAGTTTGTTGCCATATAAGCATACTTAATAGTCTCTGATAATCTTTTGTATTTCTTCAGGGTCAGTTGTGACTTGACTTTTTGCATTTCTTATTGTGTTTATTTAGGCTTTCTCTCTCTTTTTCTTGGTCAGTCTATCTAGGGGACTATCAATCTTGTTATCCTTTCAAAGAACCATCTTTTTATTTCATTGATTTTTAATATTTTTTTTGTCTTCTATGTCCCTAATTTGGGCTTTTATTTGGGTGATCTGGATTCTTCTGCATTAGGGTTTAGGTGGTCTTGCTTTTCCAGTTCCCTTAAATGATTTGTTAGTCTGTTAACTTGTGGTCTTTCCATTCTCCTCATACGTGTTTGTAGAGGTGTGAATTCCCCTCTTAGTACTGATTTCATGGCATTCCAGAGGTTTTGGTAAGATATTTCCTCATTTTCAATTATTTCCAGGTATCTTTTAATCTCTGTTTGGATTTTCATGTTGACCTATGAGTTGTTTAACATCATGCTGTTTAGTGCCCATACCTTTGTGAGTTTTGGGGGAGCTTTGTTGGTGTTGATATCTATTTTTATTCCACTGTGGTCTGAGAAGGTGCATGGCAGGATTTCAACTTGTGAAATTTGTTTATGCTTGATTTATGGTCGAGGATGTGGTCTATCTTAGATTACATTTCATGTGGTGATGAGTAGAATGTATATTCCTTTGTTGGTATCAATTAAGTCCATTTGGTAAAGCATCACGTTGAGGTTCTGGATCTCCTTGTTGATTTTTTGTCTTGATGATCTGCTTAGGGTTGTGAGTGGGGTATTTAAGTCCCCGGTTATGATAGTGTTAGTGTCCATATCTTTTTTAAGTTTACCTAGAAGCTGTTTTATGAAAGTTTGTGCTCCTATGTTAGGTGCATATATGTTTAGGATGGATATTTCTTGTTGAGGGATTGGGCCTTTTATTATATAGTGAACTTCTGTATCTTTTTAATTTTTTGATAACTTAAGGGTATTTTGTCTGATATTAAGATTGCAACTCTGCTTTCTTTTGTGTTCCATTCACCTGAAATTTTGTTGCCCATCCTCTTACTTTGAATCTGTGAGTATCCTTTCTGGTGAGATGAATTTGTTGGAGACAAAATATTGCTGCCCCATGATATTTTACCCATTTTGCCATTCTATATCTATTCAGTGGTTCATTTAACCCATTCATATTCAGGCTAACTATTGAAATGGGAGAGTTTATTCCTGTCATGAGGTTCTTATAAAATTGGTTGTTGTTGTTATTTGTTTTCTTTCTTTCGACTTTTTCATTGATTTGAGTGTCCTTTCAATCTTTTTCCTGAATTACTTTGAAAGGCATTGTTCTTTTTTTCCTTTTTTCTGAGTTTAATACTTTAAGTGTCTCTTGTAGAGCTGGCCTGGAGTCAGTGTAGGTTCTTAGGGATTGAATGTCTGGGAAGGATTTTAATTCTCCATCACAGATAAAGATTAGCTTAGCTGGGTTGGTAATTACTGGTTGAAATTATTTATCTTTGAGAACTTTGAAGATTGGGCTCCAAGCTCTTCTTGTCTGAAGTTTTTCTGTGGATAAGTTTGCTGCTATTCTCATTGGTATTCCCCTGTGGGTGGTCTGACCTTTTTCTCTTGCTGTCTTTAGTATTTTTTCTTTTATACCTACTTTGTGTAGGAGAATTACTACGTGTCTAGGAGTTGGTCTATTTATTTTTCATCTTGCTGGGGTTCTCTGAATCTCTTGTGTTTGAATGGCCCCATCACTGATGAAATGAGGGAAGTTTTCTTGTGTAATTTTATGGAATGTTTGCTCCAGGATGGTCTCTGTCTCCCTTTCTTCCTCAGAAAGTTCATATAATCTTAGGTTCATCCTCTTCAAGTAATAGCTCATCTCTTGAAGGTTTTGCTCTGTCTTTTAAAGCTTATTTTCTATGTTTTTGACAGTTTGGGTACCATATTTTGATCCTCAAGTTCTGAGATTCTTTCTTCTGCTTGGCTAATTCTGCTTCCCATGCTTATTAGTTTGTTATTTATTTCATTCACTGTATTCTTTGTTGCTGTTATCTCAGTTATCAACTCCTTCATTCTTTCCTCTTATCTCACTTCAATTCTATTTATTCTCTCTATTAATGTCTTGATATCTGGTTTTGTGGTTTGAGACCAGTCATTCTGGGAGTCCTTCATTGTTTGCATTCTGAAGTCTGTATTCTCAGTGTCTGACCTCCCAGGGACCTGTGTGATACCCATATTCTTCTTCTTTTTTTTTTTTTTCATTTGTGTAGATTTTCTTCCCTCCTTTTCCCTCCCCCTCTTATTTAATTCCGTTGTTCAGGGATTGGGGTATAGCTTTTACTTCTGTTTGCGCAATCTCCTATCTTCCTTATGTGTATCCTTTGGCTTTGTTCAATTCTGAAGCTGGACTGTGGTGGGAAGCTGTACTTTTTGCAGTTTTGAGATTTAATTGAGAAGGAGCTGTGATTCAGACACTATCAGCAGATCCCAGTATCCACTGACAGGTGTTTAGGCCCCCTGGAACCCGCTTCCCACTGCCTTACAATCTGTCCATGCAGTGGGGGTATAGGTTTACTCCCTGAAAGCAAAATTATGTAAGTCAAAGGAAAAGAATGGAAAAAGGAAGGAGGGGGTGAGAGGAAGGTAGAGAAAGAGAGAGGAGAAAGAGGGAAAACAGCAAATGAAAAGAGACACAAACAAATACAGAAGAGTAATAAACCCTAAAACATACCGACAATAATACAAACACACAAACTGACGCCCCCCCCACCCCCCGTTGATGTAGTCTCTCTCAAAAATACTCATACACAGACAGGAAGTCTAAAAGAGACAGCAGTAAAATGACAGTAACAAAGCAAGTAGGAAAATGTTATCGAAAATTGAGAGAAAAAAGGAAAAATAAATAAAACAAAGAGCAAACAAAAATGAGCAAAACAGAAAAAAAAAAAACTTGCTCTGAGGTGGTTTCTGTAAGTCCAACTTCCTTTCAATGCTGATTTTCAATCCCTTCCCCCTGTTCTCAGTGTAGGTTGATATGATTGCTCTCACACTGGGTCAGATGCCCCAGGCCCATTGTGGGAGGAGGGTGGATCAGATCTGGACTCACCTGGCTTGCTGCCTTTCAAGTCTCCCATTCAGATCTGTGCCTGATCCATCATGGGGGAAGGGCTTCTGTCGCTCTGAGTTTGATGAGATTACCTTAGGTTCCAAGTTGGAGGCTGGGTGGAGCTGAACGGGGCAATCCAAGCCTTTGCTAGGTCCCAGAACAGAGAAAATGGCTGCAATTGGCATTTCCTCACCAGGAGTGGGGCTTCTCTCCAGCTCTCCTCTATTTTCTCTCTCCACGGATGGAATTGGGACTCCAGGCACTTTGCTATCACAGGTGATGGTGTGGGTCAGGTACCAGGTGATGAGAATCAGCTGTATTAGGCAGGCTCTTCTCAGGAGAGTCCCAAGAATGGCAGATGATCCTGAGCCCCAATCTCAGGGACTGGGGCCTTGCAGTCACCTCTAGAGGAGAGTCCCAGGTGCATGAGCCCAGTCTCCCTTCAGAGGGACTTTCACTCACCCACCTGCACACGCCTACTCACGCAGAGAGTATTTATGGACACTGGCTTTTGCGGAGACTCTCACTGTCGGACATGTCCAGTCATCATCTTGCCTATATAACATTTTATATAACATTGCCTATATAACATTGTCTCCTATATAACATTTTAAAGCATATTATGTTTGCAGTTATTTATTGTGGTTTAGGGTTTACTTGAGATCTTCATGCAGGAAAACTAGTCATCCAGAATTGAAGTGCTTTCTTTGCACAGTCTACTTATTCAAAGTTTAAAAACAAAATTCTTACTTCTAGAATGTTATACTTTAGTGAATTTTTTTCATTTAACTTCTCCTCGCCTCTCAAGAGTTTCCTAATTTCATAAAGCACTCCTAAACATGTAGCATCTCCATTTTTTCAGTCAATTCTAACTAAATATCTTTTGGCTCTATAATAATTTTAACTGCAAAAATATAGATATAGGGCTAAGTGTAAATACCACAAATGAAAAACATATACAGCGTGCACACCATTGTGTTAGACTAGGTTACGAAAGGATGTGCATAATGCTTCTAAACAGGTTACATGTAAAACATACAGTTTGCATTAAGTTTACTAATAGACTAACAAAACTGCTTACAGTTTTTAACATTTGAATTCCCAAGACTACAAAGGCAAAATACGTTTTTGTTTTACTTTTTAAATGTAAATAGAACTTTGTTCTTATTGTGGTATATTTTACTCACTTTGCTTCAGTTTATATTCAAAATAATATACTAAATATCCGCCAGAGGGCAGTATATGCGTGTAAATATTTTACCTTCAGAAAAGTGTTAGCAAAACTTTTATAAAAAGGTGTTCTTAAAAGAACACCTATATATATTGCATTTGTGGTATTTACACTTTACCTTATATCTATATCTTTGTCGTTAAAATTATTACAGAGTCAAAATATATTTAGTTAGAATTGATTGAAAAATGTGTTTAGGAGTGCTTTATGAAATTAGGAAACTCTTGAAAGATGAGGAGAAATTAAATTTTAAAATGCCTCTTATTGAAAAACATTAAAATTATTTAATCAAATACACTTTGTGTATATTTGTTCATAGATTATTCAAAATAATCTCTAGTTTTTATTCTGGTCAAATATATATACTTCATTTTGTCAATTTGAAATTTTTTTCTTGTGCTATATGGATAGTAAGTATTTACTTAAGGGCATATAGCTAGACAATTAGTAGTATTTATTAAATTTACCAGGTCCAAATTGTTATAGAAATAAATCTAAATTTTTGCACTAATAAAATTGCATACCTGGAAAATTGCAGAAAATAATGTGAACATCCAGCCAATACTACAAGATTAGCATGTAAAATGACCAACTATAAAATTACTGGATAAAAATATGTTAATTTCCTTATATGCTGGGTAAAAACAGAAAATGTAAGGAAGAAAATATTCCATTACAAACAGAAAAAAAAAAAGGCATAAAGAGGAGACAAAAGAGATATTTGTTTTACTTACTTCAGGAATAACTTAATAATTATTAAAAAAAAATTCTGCTGGGCTTGGTGGCTCAGCCTGTAATCCCGCGCCTTTGGGAGGCTGAGGTGAGTGGATTGCCTCAGCCCACGGGTTTGAGACCCGCCTGGGCAGTGAGACCTCATCTCTACAATAAATCAAAAAAAAAAAAAAATCAGCCGGGCGTGGTAGTGCATGCCTGTAATTCCGGCTACTCGGAAGGCTGAGGTGGAAGGATCGCCGGAGCCCAGCAGGTCGAGGCTGCGGTGGCCGGGAGCGGCCACTCCACTCCAGTCTGAGCGACAAAGTGTGACTCCAACTCAAAAAAAAAAAAAAAAAAAAAAAAAAAATTCTAAGGAAGAATGAATTACTGTGAATGAAAAAAACAATGTTAATTCTCCCTGGATAACTTTGTGTGATACCAATTAGATAGTAATAGAATTTTTTTTACAATTTCTCTAACATTATATCCAATTCTATTTTTTTTTTTTGAGTTGGAGTCTCACTCTGTCGCCCAGACTGGAGTGCAGTGGCCGCTCCCGGCCACCGCAGCCTCGACCTGCTGGGCTCCGGCGATCCTTCCACCTCAGTCTTCCAAGTAGCCGGAATTACAGGCATGCGCTACCACGCTCGGCTGATTTTTTTCTGATTTATTGTAGAGATGAGGTCTCGCTGCCCAGGCGGGTCTCGAACCCGCGGGCTCAGGCAATTCACTCACCTCAGCCTCCCAAAGGCACGGGATTACTGGCTGAGCCACCGAGCCTGGCCCAATTCTATTTTTGAGAGTGTCTTAACACTACTCTTACTAAAATGTATCATGAAGTTACAATTATTTTTTAAAAGGTACGTATTAAGGAAGAATCCCCGAACGAAAATCTCTAGAATGCATAAATTCACCAAGAAAGAAGTCTAATTTAGTATGTAATAAAAATGTCACATCACGTTAGTGAAGAAAATATTTACTATTAAATATTACTTTAATATTCCTTTAATATTTTCAGAAAAATTGACTTCACATAAGTAGAAATAATATACACATAGCTAAGTTTAATAATAGTAAATATATATGAAGTTATGTTCTGAAAATACATTCAAGAAAAACTATTGCAATGTTGATTTTAAAGAGGCATATTGCTTTTATCATTTTTCATTTTTTATGCGTATTGTGGCATTATAAACTTACAAAAGGAAGATTTAAAATACTATGTTCTGATCAGTCTCGGTGGCTCAGCCTGTCATTCCCAGCACTTTGGGAGGCTGAGGCGAGTGGATTGCCTGAGACCGTGGATTCAAGACCAACCCAGGCACCTTGGCAAGATCTTGTCTCCACAATAAATCAAAAAATTAGCCGGGAGGGATAGCCCACACCTGTAGCTTCAGTTTTTGGAAGGCTGAGGCAGAGGGATCACTGAAGCGCAGCAGATCAATGCTGGGGTGGCAGTGAGTGTGTCAATGCACTTCAGTCTGGGCAACAGAGTAAGACTCCAACTTAAAAAAAAATACTATGTTTTCCTTACTCAGTAGGAATAGGGGTTAGCAAAACATGAAGAAAATACATAATTTTAAAAAATAGGGCCGGGCTCGGTGGCTCAGTCTGTAATCCCAGCACTTCGGGAGGCCGAGGCGAGAGGATTGCCTGAGACCACGGGTTTGAGACCAGCCCGGGTAACTTGGCGAGACCTCATCTCTACAATAAATCAAAGAAAATTAGCCAGGCGTGGTAACACGCGCCTATGGTTCCAGCTACTTGGAAGGCTGAGGCGGAAGGATCACCGGAGCCCAGCAGGTTGAGGCTGCGATGGCTGGTAGCGTGCCACTGCACTCCAGTCTGGGCCACAGAGTGAGACTCCAACTAAAAAAAAAAGATTAAAAATATGATATATATAACTAATAAGACATAATACAAAATATAATTATAAAATTAATAACTAAGCAATCTAAAGCGATCAAGCAATTAAAGGCCTTAATCATGGTGAATAAGTGGAAAAACTAGATCAATAATTCAAAAAATTATTTTTAAAATGCCATTGGGTATAAATTATATTTCTTTTAATATATAGTTATGATTTAATCACTTATACATTTACTGAAGTTTTTTGTGGGAAGGTTTCTGAAAGACAGGTACCCCAAGAATCTTAGACTAGAAGAACTTGGTAAAATAATCCTAGCAGTAGTGCAGCCATTTTATCTCAGCCCTAGCCTTGTCACGTATTGCTGAGCCTTTCTGCTGACCAGTCTATTCTTTTATCTCATAATCATTATCAAGAAGTCAAACCGGTCTCTCAGGTTTAGGACTTGACAATTATTTCTAGCCCCTTAAGCATGTCTAGTCCTAATTGTTCTTCTAGGCATCTATATTTTTGGCAATGAGGTATTGTCATTCTTTTATAACCAGTATCTGGCCCAGCCTCCGGCCCAGACTTGGCCCAGACTCCGGCTCACCACCTGGAATCACAAGATACCAGTGCCTGGGAATGTCTAGAAACAAGACTTATGTGACTTCCCTTATCTACATCAAAGAATGCAACCTCCGGATTTAGTCCAAAAAGAGAGCCTTAAATATACTCAGCCTCTCAGACTTCCATGCCATACTCACCTATTGAGTGCCAGCCCCTTTCTGTCTATGGAAAGTGGACAATAAACTTTGCTTCTTTCTCCGTTGAAATTCTTGGCATTATTCCTGTGACACAGTCCATCTTGCCTCAGTTTACCCTTTCATCTAGTGGCCTGCACAGACAGCACACCCCAATATTTTGGTTGCTCCCTTCTCCTCCATGACTCTTTTCTCACTCTCCTCTCTTCAAACCTGTGTCTCCCTGTGGACTGTGCTGGAACTTGGTGGCAGCTGATGTCTCTGGCTGGGTAGCTCCCCAGTGTGTCTGAAGGCCCCATGGAAAGGCAGCACACTACCGAAGCCCATGAGTGTGGGAAACTAAGTACTATCCTTTACCTCCTCCGCAAGTCAAACTTTCCAAGCTACAAACCAGATCAGATCATGGAAGGTAACTGACGGCTTTTTCACCAAGGCAAGAAGGCTCCTGGCTTCCTGACTTCTTGGACTGCCATCACCCATTGAGTGAGAGGCGAGATACTTGGCCCCTCTCCTTTGCTACTTACTCCCTGCTCTCTCTGCTGGAAGACACGCTAAATCCAATGGAGCCCGTGCCACCTCAAAGTTTTTCTCAGTATGAAGTAACATCTCTGGTGAGTCCAATTGCTTATCTGGTCAGGAAGAGATTCAGGAACAGCTTTGAGAGGCCACCCTTCTCTTCCTCTAAGTCTGTTGGGAGTACATTGCTGGGGCCTGGGGCCCTATGCTAAAATCTTGGCCAAGTCTCCCAAACACGTCATTTGGAACAGCTCTAGCACTTGAGTCCGGGGCCCTTGATGGTTAAGGTGCTATCTCTGGTGGGTCAAGAAGGCAGAGGATGCTCACTATCACTTGTTCTCACACACACCGGTAATTTTACTATTCCTCCATCTGTGACACTGGACCCAGGAAGTGGTGGACTTTCTCTCTTTCTCTCTCTCTCTCTCTCTCTCTCTTTCTTTCAGGCCTCTCTCTTGGGCCTCTTTCTCAGATATTGTTCTTAGAATGCTTTCTTTCTCTCTCCCTTCCAGAAATTCTCATGGAAAATTCTCAGTCAGTTGTGGAAAAAAATTCACCATTGGCATGTCTTTTAAAAAATCTCAGGCCTCTTTTGTTAAGAGAAAGATATCTACCCAAATGCCTCACATTTTATTGCAACACAGCCTGGTCAGAATATAAGTTAGATGATGGGGAAGTTTGGTCATGCAGAGGTTCCCTGGCATATAACACCTTGACTTATGCATTAGAAGGAACAAGAAACATTATGAAGTTCCCTATGTCCAGACTTTTTTCAAATTAGCTCATCATTAGGGCCTACGCTCTTCTTGTCACATGTTTGTTCTCACTCTCCCAACAGTTGCTTCATCCCCAGATGACTTGGATCCCACTGACCTAGCTGCCCCTGCTTCTGGGAACCCACATTTACCTCTTTACTCTCTGTAGTCTCCTCTCCCAGACCTACCAGCCCTTCCTTTTCCTCCACCTCCGCCTCCTCCTCTGTTCCTATACCCACTTTTACATAAGGACATGAGTTCAGCACTAACGGCCAGGGGGCTGATTCTAGTCCTCCTCCTCCTCTCCCTTCTCCCCCGATGCCACCTTCACCCACACACACTCTGGCCAATTGTTCCAAGCTCCCACTGTATGATCTCACTTGGAGAGATATTCAAGTTATTTTGACCACTACCACTAATCATGAGGCATTCAACCAAATATTTGCTAAAGCCTGGGAATTTGCAAACGAACTTAGCCACGCTCAGTCTGGTCAGTATCCTCTGGCTCAGATAGCCGTCCTGGGAGAAGATCCTAACTGGAATTATCAACTCAACTCTCCAGATAGGGAGAACTGGGATCACTTTATCTCTTGCTTAGTACATGGCATGCAAAGGGCCATTCTCAAACAAGTAAACTATGAGAAAGTCAAGGAAATTGTCCAAGGGCCCGATGTAAACCCCACAGTTTTTCTAGTCCGTATATCTGAGGCCATGAAGAGTGATACTAATTTAAGTCCAGAGATTCCAGAAAGACGGTTCATTTTAGCTATTCATTTCATTTCCCAGTCAGCCCGGATAATAAACTAAAACTCCCAAAGTGGAAAAAAGGCCGGCAGACCCCTCAATCAGAATTTTTAGACCTGACTTTCAAAGTCTTTAACTACTGGAGGAGGAATGAAGGGAGGAGAGGAAAGCTAAGAGTCAGGCCTTCCAGCTCATAGCCACAGCTCTTAATGGAACTGAGGAAAAGAGAAACAGAGACTTTCACTCTGGAAAATCTGGCAGTAATGGGGTAATTAACAGCCATTGGGAAACTGTTTCAAGTGTCATCAATCCAGTCACTGGGCTAAAGACTGAGCCAAGTCATTCCCTCCTTCCCCATGTCCTAAGTGAGGTGAAGTCAGCCATTGGGGAGGTGATTGCCTTGTCCACACAGCTGGACAGAGATGCACCTCCCTAGGTACATGCTGGTGCCAGATCAAAAAATGGTAGAACCATCTACATATTCTCAGGCACCAGCCATGCACTGTGCAGCTAGGTTGTTCTCTGAGCTGGACCTACTGGGTCTTTTGCAATCTAATTGACACACTTCTGGTTCAGTTGCCCCATGCTCTCCTGAGCGCCTCATACAGCTGTCTGAACCTAGAGTGGAAGTCTTTGTTTCTAATAGAGTTATCTCCTTCATCACTGATATTGGGGGCTACTTGCTCAGCTTTAACTGAATTTCCTGGTCTTCTTCCTTTTCCTGTCTCTGTAGTAGGGGTCAGTGGTGTTCTTTCTAAGCCCCTAACTACACAACCCGTCCCATGCTTACTGGGAAATAAAATGTTTCACTATTCATTTCTGGTTATCCCCACTTGCCTTGCTCCCTTGCTCAGCAGGGATAGACTGGGAACTCACATTATTCTCTACCCCACTGGTTTGTTTTGTAGGAGTACTCCACAGGACTCTTGATCCCCCTGAGGCCTCTCCAGACCAGAGCCCGGCCCAAAAGGCCTAACACCCCCTCCTATCCTTTCTCACATCGAGGAATAGGTTCCCCTTCTAGTTTGGGATACTTCTACTCCAGGCTGAGCCTCACAAATTATACCTATCTTCATTCAACTTAAAGACCCCTATTCCTTTTCTAGTAAATCTTAATACCCAATTAGCTATGCTGCATTACAAGGTCTTAAACCCTTAATTTTGTTAAGTTCCTTCAAACTGGACTTGTTAAACAAATCAGTTTTCTGTACAATACTCCAATTCTCTCAGTTCACAAATCTGATGGAACTTATTGCCTAGTGCAAGCTTTATGAATCATTCACAAAGCTATGGTCCCTCTTCATCCTACCATTTCCAATCCACAGACTCTCCTTAGTACTGCGCCACCAAATACACAGAACTCCACAGTCTGAAGATTTAACTTACATCCAATATAAAAGAAAATTTCCATTTCAGGTCTCCTTGAGTTGGTTAGAAATGAAAATAAGGAACTTGCAAAGGTTCATCAAAGCCCTATCCATGGTATTTGCTTCCCTATAAACTTTGACCTCTCTGTATGTACATTCTATCTCTAGATTCCTTGTAAAGCAGAGTGAAACAGATAACCCATGGAGTGGGAAATGTTTCCCCAACCCTAAGGACCTCAGACCTATCCATCTAAGGATAACAGTGAACATTCCTGACCGACATATATTATACTGGCATAATAATCTTCCTGGTCATGGTAACATTAAACCAAACATTCGGGCTCAAAAATGAGAGACTAATTCTTAACAACCCCTTTAAGCCCAAAGCTCCAACTAATACTACAAATACTACTACAATTCCTATACCTTAGGGTGACCCTTTACTCCCTAGGCCATTACTAGGCTTCCACCAAGATTGAGATGATTTCTACTATGACCAACACCTGAATGCAGTAACATTCCAGGAAATATGAGTTACATTATATTCCACCCTCCCATCTATGAACTAAGTTCAGCCAGGTTTCCCAAAGAAGCCCTGGCATTTCAAAGTTAGCACTTATGCTAGACATGGGAGTGTAATATTAATTACCTCTATGAATGCTAAGGCAACAAATCTCTGTACTCCAACAGTGGCAGAAGACCAATTTATACTCAGAACCAATGCCACTGGCTCCCTAGGAGTATATTCCTTCCAAAAGTTCAATCAAAATGTTCATTTCCTCAATGGCACTGTCATGCTGGCCAACTATATTGGTGAGCTCACGGCAACCAACTAGTTTCCCTGTGGGGGAGCAGGGTTGCTAGGGGGATTACTACACCCAGGACTTAAATTTAATTACCACTGCAGAACCTGCAGAGATATTACCACTGACAGTGGAGACATCCGACTCTGGTCACAGGGCTTTGCGAGAGCCATTGTAGGAATTGCATGGATCCAATAGCAGGTCCTCAGGTAGCAGGACTTGGTATTTATGGTTATATTTTTCCCAGTTTAAAGACCCTGATATGTCGTTACCATTACATAGCTGAATATACCTCTCAGGCATTAGACCTACTTAATCAGAAAAAGGGAGAAATCAAGCAATGTGTCATGGCCAATTGCATGGCATTACATTTTTTTAAAGCAAAAGTCGGAGGCCTCTCTTGTGTGGCAAGCAGTATCTGTTGCACTACAATTGAAAACTTACAATATAACATTTCTAACTACATCAATCAACTAGAAAATATAGCTGAACACACATTTGCTTTAAAGGGTCACTTTCAATTATCTAGCCTCATCTTGGGCGCTATTGCCCTTTTTATCATTATATGTCTACTTATAGTAGTTTGTGCATTCACTTGATATATTATATGTATCAAAAAACCATGGGAGCTCCTGCCTGAATTTTAACTCTCTTGTTAATTCAAAATGAGCAGACAGGAATAGGTAGGAACAACTCTACAACCCTGACGGGTAGGAAGCACTTACAGAATCTTGATCTTCACCCCTGATCTCTAGTTGCAAATAAGAATATTTCTGAAATAATAAGAGGAGGGAATGAAAGAAGAATCTTAGAATAGAACTTGGTAAAATAATCCTAGCAGTAGTGCAACCGTTTTGTCTCAACTCCTAGTCCTGTCACGTATTGCTAAGTCATTCTGCTGACCAGCCTATTCTCTTACCTCTTAATCATTAGCAAGAAGTAAAATCGGCCTCCCAGGGTTAAAGGACTATTTCTAGTCCTTTAAGCATATCTAGTCCTAATTGTTTTTCTAAGCATCTGTGTTTCCAGCCATGATATATTGTTGTCAGTCTTCCATAACCAGCCTTGGACCCGGCCTCCAGCCTAGACACCCGTCCACCATCAGGAATCACAAGATATCAGTGCCTGGGTATATCTAGAAACAAGACTTATGTGACTTCTGTTATCTTCATCAAAGAATGCAACCTCTAGACTTACTTCTTACCCCCAAAAGAGAGCCTTACGTATATCTAGGCTCTCAGCCTTCCATGCCACACTCACCTATTGAGTGTTGGTCCCTTTTTGTCTATGAAAAGTGGCTATTAAACTGCTTGTTTCTCCTTTGAAATTCTTTGCATTATTCTCATGACACCTGCCCATCTTACCTCAGCTTATCCTTTCAGTTTCTTCACTGCAAAATCCTTTTGTTTTTTTCCTTTTCTAAATAATAAAGCTCATTTGTAATGAGATAGTTTGATATTCTGCAAATATTCCCTTGCTCCTGAAATTTTGTCCACTAATATTGACATCCATCAACTCTTGCCTACAGCAAATATTACTTCAGTATTCTAATATGAAGGGGTGTAGGAAAAGTTACCCCAAAATATAGCATTTTGTCTCAAGATCTCTCTGCGCTCTCCTCCCATGCCCCCACCACCTCTCTCAAGCTATTTCCTCTCCCTGTTAAAATTATCTACTAGAGGAAAAGAAAGAATATAACCAGACCTAACCTAACCATTTTACAAAACATTATCTGTCTTTCAGGTTTATTCAACTTCTGAAAAGAACTATTTTCAAGCAATCCTCTGTTTCTCCTCCATTCATTCTCCCAATAATTTGTTGTCTTCTCAATGGAATTCCTTTTCTCCCCACTACATAATCTGTTTCACCAGAATGCAAAACCCCATTCTTTCTGTAACCTCAAGATAGTATTTAAGTTTTTATAATTCACTGGGAAGTTGAGTCAACGCTGAAGGCGTTTGTGTATATACTTTAAATAAATGTATATGTCTTTTACTTCTATTAATCAGTTTGCCTCATGCCAGTGATTTTTAAGCAAATCTTCAAGGGGCTAATGGCCTTGGCCCCTGCAAATAGTTATTTTGTATTTCATTCCTTCTTTTATATTTATAAATTGAATATTTTTTGTAAAGTAGAAGGGTTCTTTATCCTACATTAACTTCTTTGAGTTATTTATTGATACTAGTATAGACTCATTCATACATACTTATTTTATTAGTTTATTATAATCCAACTATTATTTACTTTTTTTTCTTTCAGATTATTTAATCTTCAGCCACTGGGAGCACTTTTTACTTGACTCCTGTGCCCTTTCTTTAAATCTTCCTTTCTGTTACCAGTTTGTATCACACACTCTCTATCCCTGTTGAGAATCACTTACTTCTCCACGGAGCCCTAATTCATGTTTTTGGAGAATGTTATTAGAAACCAAGCTCTGGATGCTGGCAGTGTTCATTGCTACTGGAGTGACATTGCATTTGAGCACTTTCAGTGGATAGAGCAGGGAAACTAATCCATGTCTAAATTACCTTTATTTCTATATCTAATATATACCAAACAACAAAAATATTTTAAAACATGAGCTTATACTGATACCTCTTGATTTCATGTCAGTGCCACAGGGTTCATTCTGTACTCTCTGCCTATGCCCACCCTCACCTCAATTGTTTCCTTGTAATTTTTTTCTCTACTAATGAGAAACCCAGATCTCATTATCTACAATACATACACTCATTTTCCAGCCTTTTATATATATATGGATTTTCCAGAAGTAATCACAAAATTAACAAGGACTTTTCATGGGTAATATTTCGCAATTGTCTGGATTTGCTTTTCTTTCAAATGTGTGAGGGCAGAGGCGCATGATTCAAGTTATTAAACATTAGGTACACAAATTCTGGGCAAGACAAACATTAATTTTTATATTACTTAAAGCAATTTTGCTTAGAAATCATTTAGGTAATGCTTCAATTTGATAAATAATTTAGTGTTTTATTTTGTTTTTATTAAAGAATGTAAGAAATGAAGAACATCAGGAGATTGAGATCGAGATTATATGGTTGTTTGGATTGTTGGTGGGTTAAATTTTAAGATGAAATAAGACAAAACCAAAAGTTAACATAAATTAAAGAGGAAAACCTCAAAGGTCGAAAGGCAATTTTCTGATATGGTTTAAGAAAGACTAACAGGTAAGAGAAGTGTGTGATCACAATTTTGCCTCTGGGCTGTAAATTCTTCCAATCAAATACAACCCAGTTAGGCTCGAATTAAATAAAGAAAACTCTCTAATTCCTCATATTATGTCTTCCCAATTTTTCTCTTAATATTTTTAATCATTATTTCAGTTAAATTAATGTCAACTATTTTTCTCAAAAATATATGTAGAAAATTGTGTATTATAGAAGGAGTTTATGATGTCTGTCATAACTCATGAAAATCCACTTATTTTCATTAAACTCTGGCTACAGCACAGACTTTCCTCATTAAAACTATACTACACTAATGCATAATGTTATTTCTGCTGTGGAATGAAATGTAATAAATAGTATGTGTCAGTGATTTTGTAGATAGCTTATATTTTGGTTGGCCATTTTGGTGAGGAACTATTTTGACTGAAGAGTAAGGCTTTCAAACTGAAGTAGGCCTACATTTGATTTTATTGTATGTTTTAGTTTCTAATCTTTTAAAGAAGGATAATTACATATACTACTGAATCCTTGTCAGAATGATAAAATAAAAAATAAACTGATAAAATCCAACCACATAGTAAGCACTTAATTCATAACTTAGTAAATATTATAATAGTAATATACAATACCAGTCAAGAAATGCAAGGAATCTAGAAAAATCAATGAAATAGACTCTCTATTTGAGTCTCCAGAAAAAACAAAGCCCTACCTATCCATTTTAGACATTTGGGACACAGAACCATAAGATAATACATTGGTATTCTTTTATGCCACTAAATTTGTGGTAATTTGTTAGAGCAGCAATACAAAAAGAATACAGGTGTCTTGAAACACAGTCTTTTTAACTTGTTTTCTGTCGGGCCTGGTCTTACAGTTCATAAGAAGATAAGTATTGGAAAATATATGAGAAATATATGAACCATCTGTAAGTGTATTTTATGTGTGGAAAATTACCATGCTTCTTCTGAGCATGGTTAGTCCATTTATAATATTTCAAACCCACTCTTTTAGTGTGATAGTTAACAAAAATTGGAGACATTGGTAACAATTTAATTGTAATTTTAAATACCCCAACAAAGTTGTTTTATTTGTTTACTGGATAGAAGTTTCATCTTCACCTTTATAGTATTTGTTTGTTTTCTTAGTATGTTGTTAAAGACATGTCAGGTTTACCTTGTTTGACGCTAATTTTAAATCCAAGGTATGACCGGTCTTGGTGGCTCAGCCTATAATCCCAGCACTTTGGGAGGCTGAGGTGAGTGGATTGCCTGAGCCCGTGGTTTTGAGACCCACCTGGGCAGCTTGGCGAGACCTCATCTCTACAATAAATTTTTAAAAAATCAGTCAGGTGTGGTAGCGCGTGTCTGAAATTCCAGCTACTCAGAAGGCAGAGGTGGAAGGATCACCGGAGCCCAGGGGTCGAGGCTGCGGTGGCCAGGAGCGTGCCACTGCACTCCAGTCTGGGCGACGGAGTGAGACTCCAACTCAAAAAAAAAAAAAAAAATCTAAGGTATAAAAGGTATCTTTCTGATAATTTAGATATTTAGATACCAATTTATTTATTAAATAGCAATTTGATTACAATAATCCTCATTTGTGATCTCATGGAATTCACAGTCTGAATAACAGGACAGTCATTAAATAAGTATCTATAATTGATAAATATTTCAAACGTGGGAAACATAGCTACTCTAAGATTGTCTTGAGGGGTTCAGGAAAAATATCATTGAGAAAGTGAGATTTCTATGATTCACTACACAAAGCATAGAAACAAAATCTCTCATCAATAAAAAAGAAAACCATCAGAATGAAAGAGATTAACTTCTAAGAGCAATGGAAAGTCATTGAAAGATGTTAAACAGTGAAATATAAATAATCTACATCTTTGAAGAGATTATTTCAATTGAAATTTGAAAAGCTAATTAATAAATGACTGTGCTCTCTTAATGCATTGCTTTCGCAGCAAACTATCACAATTCATCTATTCTTGTGGTGTAAGATCATTGTAGTTGATGAAGAATGTTTGTGTGTCTGTGTTTTTAACCTCAACTTGGTTATATTTTGAAAGTATATATTTCTCCTCACTACTAATGTTTCCCACAGACCCAAACTTCATTCCAATTGATAACTTGTTCAGAGTGGCACCATGTGATATATGTAGGAATCAGAAAATCAAGCGTTTTCTATCAGCTTTATAAATATTACAAAAGCCGACAGATAAAAAGGAATGCTACTGAGCCAAGTTGTATATGGACTTTGTGTGACCTAGTCTTCTTTCTGCTCAAAGATTCTATTATCGGGCTTGGTATTATGCTTGCATTGTTTGAAGTTGTTAAATATTCTACTACATGATGAGCATTGCTATATTTTAGATCATTTGCTTTCTTCCACTCATCCTTAAAATATAAATTACTTATTGTTTTAACCTGAAACTGTTAATATATAAATAATATAAAATACTCATATTTCAATATTTACGTTGTTCTCATGAAAATGAAATGTTAGTTAGCTTATGGGGCTGGCTAGATATGCTAAACACAAATAGTTTGATAACAGATTTCCAAGCTCCAGCTCAACAGTGTTATTACAGGCATAATACCAAGGAGAGCATTTCTTACAAATGATCAACTCTTGCAGGTAGCATGCATGAAATTCAAAATGACTTTGAAAATTAAAATAAAGTGTATCCAATTTAAATGAGAATAAATTTACCAGATTATTCTCTCAGCCATGATGAAATTCCCCAGTATTACGGCATGTGTCTCTATCTTCTCATTCCTAAAAATAAGTGTATGATTACGTATTCATTTGCTGTTATATAAGATTTAAGGTTTAAATCCTTAAAATGTGACATTCAAATAAAACGCTTTTCTATGTCATACTATTTTTTTCTTTGTTAATAGTAAGTAAATATGAAATACCTGGCTATACTTTTGGTTTTTCTTTAAAGAGACCAGTGAAGTAAAACACTTTTGTCTTTCCAGAAATATGGTTTTAGGGTTTCTGATTGCTTACATATTTTAGAGACTTTGATTTTTCGGATCTCTTTCCTGCAAAATATTTTTTCACATCAGTTGACCCAGGAAAATTATTCTATTGTTTATAACTCTACTCAAGTAATGTTGCAATATAAAAGTCATTTCTGACCCCAAATTTTCAAATAAAAATTCTTCCTACCATCTTGCGAATCTCTGGTATATTCCTTACATATATATATTATACCACAGCATCTATAAAATGTTACTTCATTTATTTCATTCTTCTATTTCTCGAAAGACTTCTTAAAAGTAGTATGTATTCTTATCTTATTTTCATAACCCTCAAACATGGGGTACATTTAAGTCATTAAATAATATTTAAAACTTGAGTCACAGCTCATATTGAAAGTAAGTCATGCTGATCTCAATTTAGATTATATAAATCTTCGGTGTAAATAGACAGTTGGTGAATAAAAGTATACCACCTATCATGTTGTTCAGTATAAAATAAACATAGTTATACATTTGATAACTTTTATCTCTCTATATAATTAATCAGTACATTTTAAAACTACTCTCTAACTTAAAAATACCATTGTCAACCTTCTTCACATAATTGCTGGGTGAGGGTATACATGAATATGCATGTATTTGTGTGTGTATGTGTGTTTAATTTTGAAATGAATATGCTCAAATAATGTTAGCAATGTGAATGATTGTTTATAAGGTAATGACAAATAATTTTTCATAAAACTTTTAGCAATTTACCTTGTTACCAATAAAAATGTAAATTTCTTTTGTTCCACATCTTTAAAAACATTATTCAAGGAAGAGTGCAATCCTCTGCAAATCTGGCTGGGAAATTGAAATCCACTCAATGATTCCAAAGATCTAGGCTGGTGGTGAAGGAAATATTAAAAAGACTATGTTGGTCTCAGCCACAAGCTGTAGCACAACATTTATATTTTGACCCCTATCTTATTCTGTGTCTACTTCCTTATTGTTTGAAAACTTGAATTTCAGGAGTATGTGCAAAATTATCACCTTTAAAATATGAGGGCTTGGCAAGGAAACTTTGAAAAATTGGCAAAAAGAGAGGGATTTGGGGACCAAAATATCCCATGGTGAGAACAAGCCGCTTGATGCAGCTGTCACAGCAGGTGTGTGCAGGCAGGTGAATGTTTGTAACAGATGCGGGTTGGAGTAATGCAAGGTGCATGACTTGCATGAACAGATTGTGCAGACCTCTATGTCCAACTAACCTCAGCACTTGGCCACAGCTGCTACTGCAGGTAAGGGGGATAGATAAGGCAGCATTTTGATGACCAGAAAAAAAATAATGCAAGACTAGGCTCACATCAAAAGTGACAGTTTCAAAGTATGTGAATTTCAGGGATTGCTAGGCAAAACAATGTTTAGGTGTTTAATTTTCCTTCTCAATCAGGATTGTAGTCTTGGGTTAAAACCACAAAGGTGGCTAAAGGTGGCAGAGACTACAAAACAATTTTGTGTCATATATTTTCTTTATTATTTGTGACAGAAATTGGTTGACAACATTAGAATGACTTCTTCAAATTCTGTTTCTTTTTATTTATGTTTAGTTATGGAATCGTTTGCTATCTAAAGCATATACCACAAAAGAACAAATTTGTGTAAGTCATGCAACGTGATATGAAATGAATGCCCCTATATTTACCACACACTAAAGAACAAAACATTAATAAAAAATTATGTATGTCCACTCTTTTAGTATCATTTTCCTACCTGAATTTCACATATATCATTCCTTTGCCTTCTTTTAATATTGTATGTAACTATAAACATATGTATGCATATCAAGTTAACACATTAAGCAGATTTCATGTTTTAGAGCCTTATGAAATAGCATCACACTGAAAGTACCATTTTGTGACAATTTAACTCTTAGCAACATAAGAAATCTTTTCTTGTTCCATTCTCTCACTAATTTATCTTTTCACATTTTATTTTTTAATTTCTTTCCCACACTTCTTAACTTTTGTTATTCTCATTTGGTGTAAAATTTGACATCATTATTGTCTGTCTTTGCATTTCAGTGCTTACCAGGAAGATTAAGGACTTTTTTGATACTTTAAAATATAAATGTTGTGCTACAGCTTGTGCCTGAGACCAACATAGTCTTTTTAATATTTCCTTCACCACCAGCCTAGATCTTTGGAATCATTGAGTGGATGTTCAATTTCCCAGTCAGATTTACAGAGGATTGCACTCTTCCTTGAATAATGTTTTTAAAGATGTGGAACAAAAGAAATTTACACTTTTATTGGTAACAATGTAAATTGCTAAAAGTTTTATGAAAAATTATTTGTCATTACCTTATAAACAATCATTCACATTGCTAACATTATTTGAGCATATTCATTTCAAAATTAAACACACATACACACACAAATACATGCACATTCATATATACCCTCACCCAGCAATTATGTGAAGATTGACAATGGTATTTTTAAGTTAGAGAGTAGTTTTAAAATGTACTGATTAATTATATATATAGATAAAAGTTATCAAATATATAACCATGTTTATTTTATGCTGAACAACACGATATGTGGTGTACTTATACTCACCAACTGTCTATATTTACACAGAAGACATATAATCTAAATTGAGATCAGCATGACTTACTTTCATATGAGCTGTGACTCAAGTTTTAAATATTACTTAATGACTTAAATGTACCCCATGTTTGAGGGTTATGAAAATAAGATAAGACTACATACTGATTTTAAGAAGCCTTTTGAGAAATAGAAGAAAGAAATTAATGAAGTAACATTTTATAGATGTTGTGATATAATTTATATATGTAAGGAATATACCAGAGATCCGCAAGATGATAGGATTTTCTTGTACATGAAAGGTTTTTTTTTCAAAAAATGTATTTACTTTTTGCTTACTTTCCTGTGGGAGTTTATTACAGTTTGTTTAATTTGGCTTTTCTAATTGAATTGTGTTTCACTTTAGGTTGTATTTAGACTGAAGTACTGAGATATATGTTTTTCACTTTTATTTTTGCCTTTTTTGCTAAACAAAATGTCTTCATTTTAATGTTATAGTTATATTTTTCTTTAGTTTCTTCCATTTTTATTCATGCCTACTTCTTAAATAAATTTAGAATAGATTATTGTGAATGATGTAATAAGTATTCAGAGTCTACATATTTCCCGTAAAAGTAGCCAATTGACTTAGATTTTTTTTCTTTAGTAATCTTCAATATAACCTCTGCAATATACCAAGTTTGCAAAATTGTGTGCTAAGTACTCTAACATATTTCTTCTTATAAAGAATATTTTGAGGTTCTTTTGGAAGTTTTTGTTTTCTTTATAGCATCAGCTTACCAAGTTCCTTGGAAATCTTTGGAAATCACTTTGAAATTTTAGTTGGAATTATTTTTTGAACATATATGTATAATTTTGACTATTAGAATCTTCAACTGCTTTTATTGGATTTATTTCTAAAAACCACATATATTTTGCTTTTACTCGAAGTAGAGGCGCTTTTTAAATCAATTAACTTCAATTTTGCTGATTGAGCATAAAAACAAAATTATATTTTATTGATTCTTTATCAACCCTGTGAATTTTTTTTAGCTATCATAATAAAGTACCTATAAATTATTTTCTGATTGTGTGTGTGTGTGTCAAATTGTATTCTATATAGATCATGACAGGCAGATTTATAGACTAAATGTTTGTGAGTTCCTAACCCCTCCCCAATTCATTTGTTGAAGCTGTAACCCCCAGTGTGGCTAGATTAGAAGATGAAAGTATGGAAGTAATTAAAGCTAAAAGAAATTATAAAGATTGAGCCCTGATATGATAGAATTGGTGTTTTTATTAAAAAAAAATACAACAGAGCTTGCTCTTGCTCTGACTCCCTCTCTCTATGTATGCAAGCCCAGAGGGAGAACCAAGTGAGGATATGGCAAGGAAACAACCATCTACAAGCCAGGAATAGAACCTTCACCAGAAACCTGCGACTTCTAGTATCTAAAACTGTAAGAAAATAAACGTCTATTGCTTAAGCCATCCAGTCTATTGTATTTTGTTATGGCAGTATGTTTTTCCCATTGTATTACTTATTTAATCATTAATTTTCTTAATTTTTTTTTTTTTTGAGTTGGAGTCTCACTCGGTCGCCCAGACTGGAGTGCAGTGTCCGCTCCCGGCCACAGAAGCCTCGACTTGCCGGGCTCCAGCGATCCTTCTGCCTCAGCCTTCCAAGTAGCCAGAACTACAGGCTAGCGCTACCACGCCCGGCAATTTTTTTGATTTATTGTAGAGATGAGGTCTCACCAAGTTGCCCAGACGGGTCTCAAACTCGCGGGCTCAGGCAATTCACTCACTTAGGCCTCCCAAAGCGCGGGATTACAGGCTGAGCCACCGAACCGGGCCTAATCATTAATTTTCTTGTCTTTGGTAAGAAACAACAGTATAATACTAAATGGAATCTCACAATTGGCCGTCATTTTCTTGTTAAGAGGACTCTTACAATGTCTTTACCATTCTTCTGATCAGAACTTGAAGACAAAGCTGTATCATCAGTGAATGCTGAAACAAACTTTTCTGAATTGTCATTAAATCAGCAGTTCATCGTTAAAAGCTCTATATTTTGATTATTTGTATTTTTATCTGCTTTAACTATCAATATTTAAAAAGGGTATATGAAAATATTTTAGTATCATGTAAAATTGTCAGATATGCCCTTTTAAAATTTTTGCTTTATATAATTTGAGGTTATTTTATTAAATGCATGCAAGTTAACATTTTTGGCATTGTTTAGTGCATTTTGTAAGGACAAATACATATTCAAACAAATTTTAAAATAAGGGATTTAGTTCTCTCTGTTGAAAATAGAAAAAGAGACTTTCCTCCTTTCTTTAATTACTTTAGAAAACATATAATAATTTACTTTTACTGTAACCTTTAGTACTTTCTCCTGTCTTTTAAATGTATATAAACCTCTTTGAAAACAAAGATCTTTGTCAGCTTTATGATTAATGAATATCTTTTTCAAGGACCTGGGAGCCATTAAAAAAATACAAACATCAAGGAAAATAAATAACTCCTCTATTCCATTCTGTGGGAGGGTGGCTGTCCAAATTTAGTAAATACCTTGCTCTAAGTTGCAAAGTTATCTCTTGTTAAAGAGATATGATGTTTATTTTTTCTTCGAATAAAGCCAATTAGCTAAAATAGATGGTCACCCAATTGCCAGGAATAGGTGGGATGAACTAGGTGTGAAAAATGGTGCCGTTAAGTTCTCCTTACTAGAGAATTAGTTATAGCTTATCTTGATAACATGAATGCAATGTATTGTATCTACTTGACTATATAAAAGAGTGAGATTTCATTCTATCTTTGTAATATCTTAATTGATTGCCTGTGATAGGCATCTCAATACTTATTCAATACCAAAAGTTTATTTTTCTCTACTATCTTTGTAAACAGGATTTCTAGGATGAGAGAAAATTTTGTTTTTTATTATATCTCTCCAGCAGTTTAACTTGTAATATTAGATAGTGACACATTTCATAATTGTGCATTCTCATTTTCTCAAGCACTGTTTTGTTTTATATTTTTATGTCTATCCCAGCTTCTTTTAAATTTTTGTTTAAAATTAAAGAACATCCCATGCTCATGGATTTAAAGGATCAATATCATCAAGATGTTCATTCTACCCAGAGCAATCTACAGATTCAATGCAACCCTGTCAAATTACAAGCATAATTTTTCACAGATCTAGAAAAGACAATACAGAAATTCATATGGAAGCAAAAGAGCCTGGGTAGCTAAAGAAATCCTCAGCAAATAGAACAAGACTGGAGACATTATACTTCCAGACCTCAAACCGTAGTACAAGGGTACAGTAACAAAGACATAGCATGGTGGTGGCACAACAATAGACACAAAAACCAATGGAACAGGACAGAGAATCTGGAAATAAAATCATAGAATTTCAACCAACCAATCTTCGACAAAGTCAATAAAAACAAACAGTGAGACAAGAAAATCATATTTAGCAAGTAGCATCAGGAAAACTGATTAACCACAAGCAGATGAATAAAACTGGACCCCTACTTATTGCCATATACAAAAATTAACTAAAAATGGATCAAGGACTTAAATATTAAACCTCAAACTATAAGAATCTTAGAAGAAAACTTAGTAAACTACCTATTGGACATAGGAGTAGGCAAAGAACTCATGGCCAAGTCCCCAAAAGCAAATGCAGTAAAAGCTAAAATTGACAGATGAAACTATAGCAAGCTAAAAACTTTTGCACAGCAAAATAAATCATCAAGAGAGTAAAGAGACAACCCATGGAATGGGAAAAATATTTGCAAATTATGCATCTGACAAATGTGTAACATTCAGGTGCTACAAGGAACTCAAGTGAATTGACAGGAAAAAAAACACAAATAACCCTATCAAAAAGTGGACAAGGTCTCTTCTCAAAGGAAGTCATACAAGTAGCCAACAAACATTAAAAAAAAAATCAGCTTAACTAACAATCAGAGCAATGCAAATCAAAACTACACTCACACTGGTCAAGATGGCAATCATTAAAAAGTAAAACAACAACAAAAACAAAAAATAGGACTTGGTTAGGTTGTGGAGAAAAGGAAATGCATGTGCACTGTTGGTGGAAATGTAAGCTAGTTCAAGCTTTGTGGAAAGCAGTGTGGCATTTTCTCAAAAACAAAACCTTGAGCTAACATATAGTACAACAATCCCATTCCTGGGAATATACCCAGAGGAACAGAAATTGCTCCACCAAAAAGACACCTCTACACATTGTAGCCATTTATTTTCACAACATCAAAAATATAGAACCAACCTAGATGCCCATTAAAGTGGACTGGATAAAGAAAATATGGTATGTATACATGATAAACTACTACATACCAGAAAGAAGAACATAATCATGTCCTTTGCTGTAACATAAATGCTACTAGAGACTATCATTCTAAGTGAACTATCACAGGAATCATTAAAAAAAAAATTGAATATCGCGTGTTCTCACGCATAAGTGAGCCTTAAACATTGGATACAGAAGCACAAAGTTGGAAACAACTGATGCTGGGCACTAATGGGGGAAGAAAGTAGGGAAAAGGGATACACAACCACCCATTGAGTACTAGGTCCACTACTGGAGAGAGAGAACTCACTAGAAGCCCCAATTTCACTTGCATGCAATTTTCTTATGTAGTAAATCCTCACGGGTACCCTACAACTCTAAAATAAAAAATTAAGCAACAAAAAGCTAAAAAAAGATTATGGCTTTGTTGTTATGACTTTTTTTCCCCTTTTATTTTCAATTTTATTCATGAATTTTTAAATTTGCAGCTGAATTTTTCATCTGAAAAATCTTTATTCAAATTGGAGAGTTTAATCATTTCATATTTCTTTTAATATCTGTGGTTTTTCTCTATTTATTGTTTTATCTAATTTTTTCTGTTGTCTCATTTATTGTGTTTTTTAAACTTCTTTTATTTTGATTTATCTTCTTTTACTATAGCTTCTAAATTTTTGATTTTTTTCTGTTTCTTCTTTTTTATAATTAACCATGAAATTCTATTATTCAGAGTATAGAGTTTCATACTAATAAAATTTATTTTTTTACCTTAAAAATGTGGTTGCTCAGCCTGTAATCCCACGCCCTTGGGAGGCTGAGGTGAGTGGATTGCCTGAGTCGGCGGGTTCGAGACCCGCCTGGGCAGCGAGATCTCATCTCTACAATAAATAAAAAAATCAGCCAGGCGTGGTAGTACATGCCTGTAATTCCGGCTACTCAGAAGGCTGAAGCGGAAGGATCGCCGGAGCCCAGTAGGTCAAGGCTGCAGTGGCCAGGAGCGGCCACTGCACTTCAGTCTGGGTGACAGAGTGAGACTCCAACTCAAAAAAAAAAAAAAAAAATACAAGTAGCTTACGGAACTTAACAACAATTAACCTCTTGCTGACTTACATACTAATATTTTCCAATATTTTGTTTCTGAAATTTTCTCTGTCTCTAAAATATAAATTATTGTTTATTGCATACTATCTTTATGCTATATTTGAACACTTACATGGATATTTTAATGCACTTTTCCTTTTTCCCCATTGTTTCCTTTCACCATTTCTTCCTGCTGCTCAAGTGTTTCTTTTGTGACTTTTTTCTTCCTGAATTGATATTCTATTTCTGATAAACCTGCTTTTGTTTTTCTTAAAATGTGTTTATAATTCCGTTGTTCTTAAAACATCCACATATAACAGAAAACAAAAGTGACCAAGAAGATTAAAATATTAAAATGTTCAGCTGAACTTACCTGAATAGAGGAGAAGGGACAGAAGAGCTCCACATGAGCACACATTCATCTCTCTTGGTTACTGGGAAACCCTATTTGCCTAAAAGAGTGCCTAAGATACTAAGTGTCCAGTAATTATTCAATAATGTAAGATGTGATAACAGAGGATTAGAATTTTGAAGCCTGTTTTTTTTTTTTACAACAAGAAAAGAGGGAAATGTGGCTACTATCATTAAAATAGCAAAGTTATCCAGGCCCCCCAAATTCAATATCTAAGGAAAGAAATGTCTGGGGGAAAAAATGAAGCAATAGGTATTGGCCCTCCCTAAGGCTTATGAACATTGCCTCCATAAACATAAATAATTGTTTCAGTTCGTAAGGTAGTAATTCTCTAACTGAAATGAGAATGGGATGTGAGAAAAGTTTCTATTTAATCACATTTAATAAGTTGAAGAAATTTCAGAGTGACAAGCTCTGACAGCCAATGAATTACAGGACTGAAACGTCTCAAGGGTATTTTGGGTATGCGACTGACACTATAGAGAACGTGAGTTGCTTTGAAACCAGGCTGCTGCTGGTGTGTAGGGCTTTATTATAAGGAAGAAAAAAAAGTTTTAGAAAGATATAATGCATAACTAGTACAGAACTCAGTGTCAAAAACACAAGGTTGGGGAATGATGGAAATTGTGAGGTTTTAAATATATTGGGTCAGAAGTAAACAGTTTCCAGATGTGATAACTCAGACTCATCGTGACTAATTTCTAAATATGGCAAGTAGACAAGGAGATATATATTTCACTTCTAGTATGTGGTAGTAGATAGCATTCTCTCCCCTCTTCACATGACAATCACTTAACTTATGGAAGATTACTCCTTATTCATTTTAACATCTAAAATAATTATAGCCATTATAAAGGTTAATTTATATGTCAACTTGGCTGAGCCACAGAGCTATATGTAGGTTCAAACATTACTCAGGAGGTTTCTTTGAGGTTATTTTTAGATAATATTAACACTTAAATCAGTAGGATGCCTTTTTGAAAGTTCAAATAGATATAATGCCATTAGGTAAGAATACATTTCAGGATTGGGTAAGGTCTCCTAAGAGGCTGCATATACTCTGAATCAGCATCCAATATATTGCAGTGTTCTGCATTAAGATGACAGACTAGAAGCAGCTAGTAGGCACCTCTCTCATAGAGAGGAATCAGAATGGTAAGTAAATATTAACATCTTGCGTAAATTGTCTAAGAGAGCATGCTTGAATTCATCAAAGAAGCTATGAGAAGAGTGAAGCTGGGCTGCTTGCTGAGCTGGGACTGGCGTGGAGCTGGGAGTCTCCCTGTCATGGGAGGGGCTGATTGAAAGACTCTATAGGCTCCACATTCCCACCATGGGCTTTTACAATTCTGCCTCCACACTAAAACAGGGAGCTGCCTGGATACTGTGCAGAGGTGCTGCTGAAGCTCACATGGAATCCCACAGGCTTTTGATCCCTTAGTGCCAGAGACCAGCTCTAGCCGAGTTCAGGAAACCCCAAAGGTGGAGATGGCATTGGCGATTGGGGGGAAGAAGAAAGAGAGAAAGAGCGAGAGAGAGAGAGAGAAAGAGACTGGACTCCGGTCTAGTGCAGAAGCGATGTGTGTTATTGGGAATTACAGCGGGTCTTTTATACACAAAGTCAGATGTGGTAGGGGCGTCCCCCACCCACCAGAAACCTTAATCCATGAACACTTAATCAATGATTGCCTTTAAACCCTTTTCATATGATAATCTTAAAATCCCATAACAAAGGATAACCTAATCTGTGACTGATATATTCTATAAACCTTTTTCATCCTAAATTGATTGATTTATGCCAAGTTAAACAATTCTATAGAAGCTTAAGTATTTAGTTTACAAACGAAAGTGGCCCATCCCAGAATGTTTGGAATGTGGCCCAGTCCAAAGTTCACAGTGGGCTACCTACAAGTAACCCAGCCGCATTCTTTCAACAAAATGGTTGTCTTCTAAAACTATATTCTACAATTTATACCTTCAATAAATCCTAAAATCATGATCCAGAAGCCTGTGACCAATACTAAGGCTCTTAGATGTGACACGAGTTTGAATTATAAGTGGTGTGAAAGCCAAAACTGCAGTTTGCGGAAGAATGGGAGCAATGAGCTTCTAAAGTTAGCTTGTGTTCATCCTGGTCTCAGAGTTTTTATGTTTTGAGCTCACAGGAGCTTAATCTGGTTAGTGCTGAGTAGAAAGGGGGAGGAAATGGGGTCAATAGCTCCCGAACGCATCCTAGTGGTCTAGGGGTCAAGGGATCTTCCTGATCCCTAATGCTCAGTGGGCCTTCGTGGCCAGCTCCCAACACCTTAGTAGCTTTAGCCTGGCACCAGCTGCTGCCGCCATGCCAGGAAAGAAGCAGGAATGCCAAGCATTTCTGTGTGTCTCAAAGACAGATATCACAGCTATTGTGGCAGGACAGAGGAGTGGGCAGACCGTGCACCCCACGACTGCCTGCCTTCCCTGCCATCAGGTCTGCGGTGCAGCTGCTCTGTCCTGCTAGAGCATTTTGGCTGCAGTCTGGCATTCTTCTGAGAGCTCAGCTCCTAAAGGTAAGTTGCAAAACACCCTTCAACTCCCACAGTAGTCACCACCTGCTTCTGCCATCATGGCTCCACTGTCCTTCCTGCTACTGGGCTAGGGAAGGAGGGGGGGAACGGGCACTTTCACATGCCTCACAGCAAAATCCACTGTGGAATCTATAAGTGGAAAGTGAAGTATACCATGAGGTCCACAGCTGTCAGGCACCATTCCTCCCACTGAAGGATGTCTACTCTTTCCAGTGGCAGGCTCACAGAGTAGCCACCCTGCCCCAGCCTGAGCATTGTGGTCTTGGTCTGATATTCTTCTGAAAGTCTGCTTACCAGAGACCAATTCCCACAGCTGTTGCTGCCACTGTCACCATCATGGCCACTCTTGCACCACCAGGCCAGAGAGGGATTGGGGAAACTAGGCACCTTTGCACACCTCAACAGCAAAATTCACCAGTATTTCTACAGGAGGGAAGTATGAGTGGGCGACCAGCCTCACAACTACCAGCCTTTTTTGCTCCAATAGAGCGTCTCCTGCGCTCCCCAGCAGTAGGCCTGCAGAGTAGCTGCCCTGTCTCTGCCTGAGAACTTTGGCTATGGTCTGGCCACTTTATGAGAGCCCAGTCCCTAGAGGCCTGTGTTGCATCTTGGGGTCCCCACTGTCATCACCATGGGTGGCTCCACTGCCGGTCCAGGAAATGAGAGTGAGAGGTTGGGCACCATCACATGCTCCAATGAAGGATAATGCAGTTGCTCCTGTGTAAGAGAGATGTGAGTGGTCATGCACCCTACAGCTGCCTGTCTCCACTACTCCCACTGATGGGGCCTACCTTCCCCAGTGAAAAAACCACAGCACAGCCACCCTACTTCTACCTATCATCTCAGCAGCAGTCAGGAACCCTTGTGAAAGCCCAGCCCCCACAGGCCTATGGTCTGCCCTGGAGACGGCACTGCCTGAGTATTCTGCTACCACTTGAGTGTTCTGTGTTCTGTCACCGAGAGTTCTTTTTTTTTGTTTTTTTGAATTGGAGTCTCACTCTATTGCCCAGACTGGAGTGCAGTGGCCGTTCCTGGCCACCGCAGCCTCGACCTGCTGGGCTTCGGCGATCCTTCTGCCTCAACCTTCCAAGTAGCTGGAACTACAGGCATGCGCGACCACACCTGGCTAATTTTTGATTTATTGTAGAGATGAGGTCTCGCCTGCCCAGGCGGATCTCGAATCCACGGGTTCAGGCAATCCACTCACCTCAGCCTCCCAAAGGGGCGGGATTACAAGCTGAGCCACCAAGCCTCTATCTGTGAGCTGGGGACCAGCCTGCCCCTCCCTATCATAGCAATCACCTGAATTCTGAAGACCTGAAAGCAAGTCCACTGGTCTGGTCCCAGTCCAGTCTCTCTAGGACTCACACATGCTGTCCAATGGGCCATTTAAAGACCTGTGGATTGGGGAGGGAGTTTAGCCCAATCCGCCACCACTGGCACCTGATCGTCCCTCCCAGGATCTGAGATTGGGCCAATCCATCCACCCACCCACATGTGCCAAAAGGCGGGACCCCTCCTCCTCTATAAGAGAAGCAGCAGCATTCCTGCACTGAGAATAAGGAAACCATAACGCAGCTGTTTGCTTTCGGCTTAGTGAAGAGGTTCTGCTTCAGGGCCGCTCCCACAGAGAACCACAGGACAGGCATTTTCCATGGCTCTCAGCCACACTGTGGCCTAGAGGTAGGTGACAGTGTGCATCTGAACTGAGAGTCACGAGTCCTAGGAAAAGGACGTGATAGGAAAGCAGATTGTGGTTCTGGCTGTCCAGGATGTAGAGCTGATGCAGTCTCCTCACCTCTGGAGACCTTGGAGCATTTCATAAGGAGCTTCCCAAACCACCCCTGTCAGGGCTAGTCTCTACACTTGTCATTAGAGTATTTATGAGCAAGTCAGATTTCCCAGATTTGGCCAGTGTTGTCTTCACCCCAGATGAAGAGGAAACTCAGGTCACCAGGTATTTAGCTGTCCAGCCTATTGCCTGAAACCACAGAGAGCTCCTCATCATAAATAAAGATCAAGCACATGCAGATCTCCTTTTCCCACAGCTGGCTTTTGCCCATAGCACCACCTACTGGCCTGGAAGTTGAACCGTACAACCTAACATAAAGCCTACCAACAGATGAGCATAGGGCTATGAAAGCAAAACCCAAGGATCCTACCGTACGTATGCTACAGTCTCACTCTCAAGGAGAAAAAAATAATTACATTCAAACCAAAGTAAATTCAAAAACATGGAGTGTCAACCTCCCTAGATAAGAAGAAACCTGTGTAATAATTCTGAAACTGTTATAAAAAAAACTCGAATGTTGTGACGCTACCAAAGAATAACACTAGCCCTCTAGCAATGGACCTTAGCTAAAATGAAAATTCTGAAATAATACATAAATGCATAGATTATAAGGAATACAAGGGATGTAAGAAAAGATTGAAAACCAACACAAAGAAACAAGAAAAAAATTCAGGTTGTAATGAGAGAACTGTAATAGAGTATACCATAAACTTAGGTTAAGAGCATGCTATAACCCAATAAATATGTAATCGGCTTGTGGACAATAGCACAGCCATTTTAGTTTTTTGCTTTAAAACATAACTTGTAGCTGTTTAAAGTTTCAGTTATGGGAAAAACTGCAAAGCTCCAGTTCAAGCTTCAACCCCTTCCCTTGACCCACTTTCCCCTTAGCAACAACCAATCAGGTGCCAGGGGAAAATCACCTAAAGTTTCCAAATGTCTCTGCAACTTCCCCAGCTAGTGGGCCAAGGTCAGCCCGAGTCAAGCTAGCCAATCCTCCACAACTGAGCTGACAACCAGAGGTTACTACCCAATTAAATGATAACAAAACTGGAAAGTACCCCCAAACTCTTCCTCCCTTTGTGTAAAAACATAAAAGGTGTCTGCTTAAGGAAGTCAGGGCCTCTGGGTGTACTCCACTGCGTTGGTTGTCAACAGAGGTCCAGGCTTGAGCTTGCAAGTAAAGACCCTCTTGAACTTTCATCGGAATTGGCTCTTGGTGGTCTCTCAGATTGAACATTCGGCCACTACAGTAAAAGAAGAGATTAATATATTTAAAAAATAAAAAATGAAACACCAAACCAAAATAAAAAACTCACCAAACCTCTAGAAATAAAAAAAAAATTGAAGAAACTTCAAAATGCAGCTGAAATATTTGATAATAGACTAAACAGAAGAAAAAATTTCAGAGCTTGAAATTAATTTCAGCCTTACAAATTAATTCAGTCAGACAAAAATAAAGAAAAAAATGAACAGAGAATTTGAGAAATATGGATTATGTAAAATGACTAAGCCTTAGATTTGTAGTCATTGCTGAGGAAAAAGGGAAGAAAAGCGAACGACTGAAAAATATGTTTGAAGGAATAATTCAGAAAAATGTCCCTCATCTTCCTAGAGATGTAGATATTCAGATACAAAACATTTAGAGGGCACTGGGAATATAACATACAATAGCAGTTCCCAACCTTTTTGGCATTAGGGACAGATGTCATGAAACACAATTTTTCTACTGTCAAGAAAGGGGGGTTGTGGTTTCAGAATGTTTCAGAATGTGCATAACATTTATAGTGCACTTTATTTCTATTATTATTACATTGTAATATATAATGAAATAATTATACAATTCACCATTAAAAACAGAGGTCTGGACAGAAGTGGTAAATAAAATAATGGGCATGGGTGGGCCTCCACTGATCTAAAAGGCAATGGAGCTCGCCCACCACTCACCTCTTGCTGTGTTGTCCCATTCCTGACAAGCCTCAGACGGGTACCAGTTGGCAGCCCAGGGGTTAGGGACCCATCATCAGACTATCTAAAGTCAACATGGAAGAAAAAAATCTTAAAGCAGCTAGAGAGACGTCTCAAATCACTTATAAAGGAAATCCCATCAGGATAGTAGTGGACTTCTCAGCAGAAACCTTTCAAGTCAGAAGAGGTAAGAAGCCTGCTTTCAGCCTTCTTAAAGAAAAAACAAACAAACGAAACAAAAATGCCAGGCAAGAATTTTATATCCTGTCATATTAGCTTCATAAATAAAGGAGAAATAAAGTATTTCCCAGATAAGCAAATGCTAAGGATTTTTCTCCACTAAACTAGCACTACCATAATGTCCAACAGAGTTCTAAACACGGAAATGAAAGAATATTTGCTACCATAAAAGCACATATAAGTATGAAGTTCACAGATCTTATGAAGCAATTACACAATTGAGACTACAAAGCAACTAGCTAACAGCACGATAACAAAAAAAGACTCACATATCAATAACAATCTTTAATGTAAATGACCATTGTGAACTTTTTACTCATGCTACCCTCAAATGATATAGACTGACATATTGCAAAAAATAAAACAAAAAACCTAAAATAAAATAAAATAAAATAAAAAAACAAAGAAAACAAGACTCAATTATCTGCTGCCTACAAGAGACCCACCTATGGGCAAAGACCCATACAGATCCAAAGTAAAGGGAGAAAAAACTTTATCACAAAAAACAGAAAACAAAAACGAGCAGACAATACACACTTTACATCACTAACAGTTTTTTAAAAAGTAAGATAAGGCATTATAAATGATAATGGGTTCAATTTAGCAAGATAATTTAACTAGTCTACATATATAGGTACCCCCAAACTGGAACATCCTGATTTATGAAAAAAATACCATTAGACCTAAGAACAGAGATAAGCAGAAATTCAATGATAGTGGTGACTTCAACACTCCACTGGCAGCACTAGGCAGACCATCATGGCAGAAAATCAAGAAACTTTGGGGTTATAAAGTGGACCATATGAACCTAATAAATATTTAAATAACATTTGACACAACAATTGCAAAATATATATCTTTCTCATCTGCACATGGAACATTTTCCAGAATTGACCATATACTTGGCAGTAAATCAAGTCTCAATAAATTTAAAAAAATCAGAATTATTTCAAATATCTTCTTAAACCACAGTGGGAAAAAATTAAAAATCAATACCAAAAGGAATTCTCAAAACTACACAAATATGTAGACATTAAACAAATCTATTCTGAATTATCTTTGAGCAAACAACAAAATTAAGGCAAAAATTTTAAAAACTGAAGTGAATGAAAATATAGATAACAATGTACCAAAACCTCTGGAATACAGCAAAAGCAGTGCTAAGAAAAATATTTTTATCATTAATTGCCTACAAAACCAGTAAACAAAAGTCTTAGTGTTTTGGAAACCAATAATGTTCAAGCTGGGAAACAAATTAAGAACTTATGGGCAAGGTAGTGAAAGATCTCTACAAGAAATTAGAAACACTGATGCAAGAAGTCATATTTGACATAAACAAATGGGAAAATATCCCATGCTTATGAATTGGTAGAATCAATATTATTGTCAAAATGTTCATACTGCCCAAAGCAATATACAGGTTCAGTGAAATTTGTGTCAGATTGCTAATGCCATTTTTCACAGAATTAGAAAAAAAAGTCCTAAAATTTGTAAGGAACCAAAAAAGAGCCTGAATAACTGAAGGAACCCCAAGTGAAAAGAATAAAGTTGGGAACATCATATTACTTGGCTTCAAATTATACTACAAGGCTATAGTATATTACAAGACTACAAGTGCTGTATCACGGTACAGCACAAATATAGACCCATAGAGCACAGAATAGAGAACCCAGAAATAAAGCCACCTACCCTATCGACAACCAACTCATTTTTGACAAAATTGACCCAAATAAACAATAGGGAAATGATACCATATTCAATAAACAGTGCTGGAAAAGTTGGTTAGCCACATGCAGAAGAATTAAATTGGACCCCTACTTATCACAATAAACAAAAGTTAACTCAAAATTAATTAAATACTTAGATGGAAGACCAGAAACTGTAAAAATCTTAGAAGAGAATCTAGGAAAACTCTTCTGAATATTGTTTTTGGCAAAAGATTTATGACCAAGACCTCCAAAGTAAATATCACAAAAATAGACAAATAAGACTTAATTAAACTAAAAAGATTAACAGAATGAGAGAAAATATTTGTAAATTATGCAACTGACAAAGGACTAATACCCAGACTCTATAAGGAACTCATACAATTCAACATAAAAAAAAATTAAAGGCTAGTAAAAGACATGACTAGAAAATTTTCAAAATAAAACATACAAGTGGCCAACAAACATATGAAAAAATTCTCAACATCAGAATTATTAGAGAAATGCAAATTAAAACCACTATGAGATGCCATGTCACACTAGTCAGAATGGTTATTACTAAAAAACCAAAAAACAGCAAATGTTGGCAAGGCTGGAGTGAAAAGGGAATGCTTATACACTGTTGGTGAGAATGTAAATTAGTGCAACCTATATGGAAACAAGTATATATAGAGATTTCTCAAATAACTAAAAAGAGATCGACCATCCAACCCAACAGACTCACTACTAGGTATCTACTAAAGAGAAAATAAATCATTATATTAAAAAAATACCTGTACTTCTATGTTCATCACAGCACTTCTCACAACTGCAAAGCCATGGAATCAACCTAAGTCTCCATCAATAGAGGCTTGCATAAAGAAAATTTGGTTTATATACAGCATGGGATACTATGCAGTCATAAAAAAAGAATAGAATCAAGTTTTTTTTAGCAACATGAATGGAGCTGGAGGACATTTTTCTTAGTGAAATAACTCAGAATATTCTCATTAATAAGTAGGTGCTGAACATTGGGTACACATGAACATATAGATGGAAATAATAGACACTGGAGACTCTAAAAGGGGGGAGAGTGGCAGAGGGTGAAAGTTTAAAAATGCCATATTGGGGACAATGTTCACTATTTGGGTGACGGGTACACTAGAGGCTTATAGCTCACCATTATGCAATAAATGCATGTAACAAACTGCACATGTACCCCAGAACTTATCATTTAAAGCATTACATATAATATCATGTTGTTTTTCCATAGCCAGGATTCACAGGTCCAGAAATGAAGTGGTGTAAATGAAAGGCAGCACTTACTATTATCCCTTGTGACTCACTAGCAACATTTTTCTTCTTGATTTCATGACTTTAAGTTCTGCTAACCTAGAAGTCTTCGTTTTTAAGAGAGAAATATTTCTACCACAAGACACTGCAATGATCCCATTGAACTAGAAGATAAAGCTAACACATAGCAACTTTTGACACTTCATGCTTCTTGAACCAATAGGCAAAAAAGGAGTTAACGTGTTGGATAGAGCAATTGATCCAGATTAGCAAGAAGACATTAGACTACTATTCCACGACAGAGATCAGGAAGAGTATGCTAAGAATACAAGAGATTCCTTAGCATGATGGTTAGTATGACCATGCCCTGTAATTATAGTCAATGGAAAACTGTAAAAACCCAATCCAGGCAGGACTACTAATAGTCCAGACTTAGTCATCCCACCAGAGAGAGAACCATGACTAGATCAGGTGCCTGCTGAAAACAAAGAGAATATAAATGGGTAGTAGAAGGTAACAGTAAATACCAGCCACAACCATCTGACCAGTTATAGAAACAGAACTGTAATTATCATAAGCATTTCTACCTTATTATGTTATGATTAATGTGTGTATAATAACTTTGTATCTTTTCCTTTATTTTTCCTTTATGATGTAGCATTAGATATGTTGATTTTCTATCAGTATTTAAATACTGTTAATTTGATATCATAGTTTTTTTTTATTTTTTTTATTTGAGTTGGAGTCTCACTCTGTCGCCCAGACTGGAGTGCAGTGGCCGCTCCCAGCCACCGCAGCCTTGACCTGTTGGGCTCCGGCAATCCTTCCGCCTCAGCCTTCCAAGTAGCTGGAACTACAGGCGCACGCTACCATGCCCGGCTAATTTTTGATTTATTGTAGAGATGAGGTCTTGCCAAGTTGCCCAGGCAGGTCTCGAACTCGCGGGCTCAGGCAATCCACTCACCTCAGCCTCCCAAAGCACGGGATTACAGGCTGAGCCACCGAGCCCGGCTTATATCATAGTATTTTAATTTCAGGTTATTGAGGAGAAGAGTAAGACCCAGAGACTTTTCATGCTCCTCTTAGAAAAGAATTAGTCAATTTTTGGTTGTATGTAAGACAGTTGTATCATGTTAGGTGGAAGTGTGATCTTGTTATTGTCTTTATTTCAAAGTATATTGGAGTCAAGTTGACAAGGGGTGAGCCTCTGATGCCTAATTTTATCTATCAACTTAACAAGACCACAGTACTTAGATATATGGTCCAACATTATTCTCAGTGTTGCTGTAAGTAGTCTCAAGATGAGAATAAGATATAAATTGGTAGACTGGAGTAGAAGAGATTTTCTTCCATAATATGGGTGGACCTTATTTAATCAGATGAAGGCCTGTTAGAACAAAAAATGACTTTCCTGAGCAAGAGAACTACTGCCAGCAAACAGACTTCAGAGTTGAACTTTTAGTGGTGGTTATTCCCTAGATCTTTGCTTCAGACTTAAAGTGCAGCATCAGTTCTCTCCTGGTCTCCAGACATCCAACCCACCCTTCAAACTTTGTACTTGCCAGCATTCATAATAGCATGAGCCAAATGAATTTATATATACATATCTTGTTTCTCTAGAGAAACCTGACTAATGCATTCATTGTGGCAGAACACAGTCAAATTTGCTTATAAATGAATTCTAAAGTAATTCTAAACATAAGTAATGAGGCCCTCAAACAAAATAAGAAACTAAAGAAAGAAGAATTTTGGAATAAATACTAGAGATTGAATATATAGAGGGAAAAGTATTTATGTTTAGATTGTACTCCTGTCTGGGAATTTGCTAATGTAAGCGGAAAAACATAATTCATATATTACTATTTTATTATTGGGAATTTTATAATGTCATTTGTACTAATTATGCAACCTCCCAAGAGCAATAACAAATACCATTCCAAAGATAATTAGAGATGATAAATGAAATAAGGAGTAAATTTTTAGCTCATTGTAGAGCCTAAGAGTAAATTATTTAAAGTTCTCTTATAAACCATTTTTTTTATCCTGTGGAGGAAAAATCGTTGTGCATCACTGGCTAAAGTGGAATTTGTGGGAGACTTTTGAAATTAAAAGCAGGATAGCAACTTTTCCAACATGTATTAAAATGGCTGTAGGTTTTTGACATATTTTTGTAGGTTAAATTCTTTTTAACCTCTGGTTTCTTGAAACACTTTTAAATTATTTTATGTATTTATTGAGGCCATTACATAGTTTTTAAAATTAATATGATGATTCATCAAATATTTCTTTTTAATGCTAAACCAACTTAGATAAGTGAGAGATAATCCCAAATTTTATATATATGTATATATGTAATAGTTTCTAATATGTATATTAGTTTATTCTCGGCCATCCACTTATCTGCATATATTTTCAATAATAGAATAAAATGGTTGGGAAGTATAATCTTCAGCATTTTTCATTGATGATAATATAACATATATCAAAACATTGATTTATTTCTTATCGGACCTTGCCTGAGTTAACAGGCCTTGATTTGGCCACTATTTTATGACCAGATACTGTTTTCCCCACAAACTACTGTTATTATTAATGATTGTGAAATATTTATGAACTAAAACTCATATGGTTGGATGTACAGTCTAGGAAGAGATTAATAAGAAAGAGAGAGAGAATGAGAATTTAAAAATCAAGCCTACAAACATATGACACTAAAAGTTGAAAGCCTAGGTAAGAGTATCAATTTAACAAATGTAGCCTTTATTACCATAACTATTATTAATTGCAATTGTTTTCAATACAGAAAAGAATCATACCGAAAGGAGAAAATTAGATACCCTATGGTTATGTTGATTAAAAAATGTTCAACTATGCAAGAGCTGAATTAAAGTTGCATTTCTCTTTCCTGCTTTATAATTCACCATAATGAATGTAGAAAAAAACTATTAAAAACTGATATGATTATACCTCCACTGATAACTATACCACATACAGAAATAGAACAAAGCTGAAATTTTTTATGCTCTGGAAAAATTCTATAAACATGCATGGCATTATGCAAATTAGAATCCTAATGCTAATATGATTTAAAATTTATTTTAATTCAGATGTGTTCAATCTTAAGTAACTTTAAAAAAATAACTGAGGACAATTTATATTGTATTACATTTTCTTATAGTTCTTATAATAAATTACTTTAAAAGGTATTTTTTAGTATGTTATGGTTTAAATGTATGTGTCTCTCTGAAATTCATGTTAGAATTTAATTGCAAAATGATAATATTAAAAATATGGTGAATAGAAGGTGATTAGGCTGTGAAGTTCTGTTATCAAGGGAGTTATTGGTGGTTATATAAACAAAAAGGGCTTCAGAAGAATATCTAGTTCCCTTTGCAGTTCTGTTCCTTCTGCCATGTGAGAACATAGCATTCATCTCCTCCAGGGAACACAGCAACAAGATACCAGCTTGGAAGCAGAAAACGAACTTTCACCAGATGTCAAATTTGCTGGCACCTTGATCTAGAACTTCCAGCCTCCAGAAGTAGGTGCTGCTGTTAGAAATACCTAAACCTATGGAAGTGGCTATGGAACTGGGTAAAGGATAGAGTGTACATCTTAAAGGGCTATTCTGGTCAGGGTTCAGAAAAAGAGCTGTAGAAACAATCTAAAACATCTTAGAGAGGTGTGAGGTGATGAACAGAATATTGCTACACCTATGGATGACAAAGGCACTTGTAATAAAATCTTAGACAGAAGCAAGGAGCAAGGTTTTGGCAACCGGAGGAAAGTCCATACCTTTTATACAATAGCAAAGAACATGATCTAATTGTATCAGTGCTCTAGTGCTTTGTGGAAGGCAGAACTTGTGAGCAATGAACTGGAATATTTAGCACAAGAAATTTCTAAGCAATGTGTCCAGAATGCTAAATGGTATCTACTGCTTGTAGTAAAAGTTGAGAAGAGAGAAATGAGTTGAAGATATAATTTATATTCAAAATGGAAACAAAAATTAAAGATGTGGAAAAAGGAAGAAAAGTAAAACTATATCTATTTGCATGTGGCATGATCTTGTACATGAAAATTCTAAGAAATAGACTAAAATATTAGAATACTTGCAAATTATACAGGTTAATATCAATATATAAGAAACTCAAACAGTTTTATAGCAAGGAAACAAATAATCTAATTGATTAAAAGACAAAGGAAGCCGGGCTCGGTGGCTCAGCCTGTAATCCCGCGCCTTTGGGAGGCTGAGGTGAGTGGATTGCCTGAGCCCGCGGGTTCGAGACCCGCCTGGGCAGCGAGACCTCAGCTCTACAATAAATCAAAAAATCAGCTGGGTGTGGTAGCGCATGCCTGTAATTCCAGCTACTCGGAAGGCTGAGGCGGAAGGATCGCCGGAGCCCAGCAGGTCGAGGCGCGGTGGCCAGGAGCGGCCACTGCACTCCAGTTTGGGCGACCGAGTGAGACTCCAACTCAAAAAAAAAAAAAAAAAAAAAGACAAAGGACCTGAACAGATACTTTTCTAAAGAAGACATGCAAATGACCAAGAGGCTCATAAAAATAATATTCACTATCAATAATCATTAGGCAAATCCAAATTAAAACCACAATGAAATGCTACCTCATACTTTTATAATAGATATCAAAAAGGTGAAAGATAAGTGTTGGCAAAAATACAGAGAAAATGTGATCCTTGTACACTGTTAGTGAGGATGTAAATGAGTACAGCCATTATGGAAAACGGTACGGAGTTTCCTCAGAAAACTGAAAATACAGCTACTATATGATCCAGTAATCCCACTACTGGTTATATATCCAAAGGAACTTAAATAAATAATTCAAAGAGATATCTGCAGTCTCATGTCAACTACAACATTGTTCTCATTAGCCAAAATATGAAATCAACCTAAGTGTCTTTCAACAGATGAATGGTTAAAGAAAATGTGGTGTATATACGCAAATGAAATACTATTCAGCCTTACAAAAAATTAATCCTGTCAGTTAAGACAACATGGATGAACCTGGAGGACATTCTGTTAGATGAAATAAAGCATGAACAGAATAACAAACGTCACATTATCTCACTTGTATGTGTAATCTAAAAGAACTTGAATTAATAGAAGCAGAGAGTAAAATGATGGTTTCCAGAGGTTAGCAAAGGTTGGGGGGTATGAAGGGTGGAATGAGGGTTGAGGATTGCTAGTCAACAGGTACAATGTTTCAGCCAGACAAGAAGAATAAAGGTTTTTTTGTTCTTTTTATTTTTTGAGTTGGAGTCTCACTCTGTCACCCAGACTGGAGTGCAGAGGCCGCTCCCTGCCACTGCAGCCTCGACCTGCTGGTCTCCAGCGATCCTTCTGCCTTAGCCTTCTAAGTAGCTGGAACTACAGGTGCGCACTACCACACCCGGCTAATTTTTTGATTTATTGTAGAGATGAGGGCTCACCAAGTTGCCCAGGCGGGTCTTGAACCCGTGGGCTCAGGCAATCTACTCACCTCAGCCTCCCAAAGTGCTTGGGATTACAGGCTGAGCCACCGAGTCCGGCGAGGTCTATTGCAGAGCAGAGTGACTAAAGTCAGTAATAATGTATAGCTTAAAATAACTAACACAGTTAATTTCAAATGTATAATCACCAAAATGTTGAGAGATAATAGATTGATAGATTGGTTTGATTTAATTATTCCACATTGTATACCTATACTACATACATATACTCCAAAAATATAATATAATTATAATTAAATAATATTAACCAAAAAGACAGTATAGTATGTGCACTAGGATAATATCTATTGAATATATAGAAATAGACTTTCATATTTAAGACTAACATTTTTTTGGCACGAATGCCAAGACAAATGAGAAAAGAATAGTCTTTTTAACAAATGATGCTGGGACAACTGAATATCCACACTGAAAAGAATACATTTGAACCCGTACTTTATTCAACAAACAAAACCTAACTCAAAAGGAATCATAAACCTAAGTATAAGATCTAAAACTATAAAATATCAAAAGGGAGCATGATTGTTATTTTCATGACCTTGGGTTAGGCAATGGCTTTTAAACATGACACCAAAAATTCAAGTGACAAAATAAAACTAAGCCAGGCTCGGTGGCTCAACCTGTAATCCCGCGCCTTTGGGAGGCTGAGGTGAGTGGACTGCCTGAGCCCGCGGATTCGAGACCCGCCTGGGCAGAAAGACCTCATCTCTACAATAAATAAAAAAAATCAGCCGGGCGTGGTAGCGCATGCCTGTAATTCCGGCTACTTGGAAGGCTGAGGCCCAGCAGGTAGAGGCTGCGGTGGCCGGGAGCAGCCACTGCACTCCAGTCTGGGCGACAGAGTGAGACTCCAACTCAAAAAAAAAAAAGAAAAGAAAAGAAAAGAAAAAACTAGACATATGAAACTTCATCACAATTAAAAACATGTTTGTGTCGGAACATGTTATTAAGAGAGTAAAAAGACAATTTGCAGATTGAGAAAAATATTTGCAAGTCATATATCTGATAAAAGACTAGTATCGAGAATACAAAAGGAACCCTTGTGAATCTATAGAATGAGAAATGAGAGTAGCAGCAAGAAGTTGGATGGGTGGGAGCAGAAATGGTCAATGGTGAATAATGTTATGGATTTTCTTTTTGGAGTGAATAAGATGTATAAAATTAGATTATCATGATGTTTATAGAACTCTATGAATATAGTTACAACTACTGAAGTGTACCCATCAAACTGATGAATTTTATAGTCTATAAAATTATGCAGGAAAGGATTTGATCAGCAGTCCCAGTTTTCTCAATCCCTGCATATTTCCCATAAACGGCTATCTGCATAGCTGACCTTGGCTGATTTGAGAGCCTTTGGAATATTTTGCTTGATAAGAATGCTTCTGCATTCCTGAGTCCTTGGGCCATACTGTACCATTTGATCAGATAATTTATGCTAATATGTGATTTATGGTGAATGCTTGTCTTTGTTTCTGTTTTCAGAGACGGGTCACTGGCATCTAAGTAGATGGGGTCAGTCACTCAGTCATTTTGCATGCCTGCAAGAATGACTCCCCCAAATACCCTGGACAGAAAGACTCGAGTGTTTCCTAACTGGCAGTACTTCTGATGTATTGTCACACACTATTGCTGGGAAAATTTAGCACACCTGTGCAACTCCATAGGATGACATCTAAAAGTTGGTGTCTAGTTTCTCCTAAATTTCTTTGCACGTGACTTTTTATTTTTTTGATTTTAATCTGTATGCTTTTTTCTGTGAGTATAAGTATAAACGTGAGTATAAGAAGTTTTAGTCACCCAAGTCCTCCTAGTGAATTAGTAGGCTTGAGAGTGGCCTTGGTGACCCCAAAACAAAAAATATTTTTAAAAACTATAAGAACAAAAATTAAATTATTATCATTGCAAACAAAAAGTTAAGCCCAGTTTTCAGCTGTTTACCTATGATGAGGCAGACAGATTTTATGGTTTAAACTTGAGATATCATTGAATATCTCAGACTTTCCATTGATTCATCACAGGGACACATTTGAAGAGCAAAATTGTGGATAGAAATAATTAACCTAAATTAAAAATCCAATATAAAAGATTACAATGTCACTTTAATGGTAAGCAAAACTAAAATTTGCTTACCATATTGTTTAAAACCAAATATCTACTGGTGTTTGGTAATTTGGTATTATTTGCTATCAAAGAAATTCAAATTAATAGCACATGATAGAATTTCACACTTAAAAGAATGACTAAAGTTACTAATACAGAAAACATCAAAATGTGGAGAGTACATAGAGGAACTGGAATTCCCACACAAGCAAAAGGGAATGTAAAACAGTACAGCTTCTTTGCAAAAGTTGCATTTAAAAAGACCAGAAATTTATCTATCTATGACACTACAACTTCCCAAATAGAAACTTGCTAAAAATAAATGAAGACAGATGTCCACAGAAAAATGCACACAAAAATGCTCGTAACAGAGTACGAGTAGAAAAAATTGGAAGCAAGCAAAATTTTGAGAGAGGACAGGTGAATACATTATGGTATTTTTGTATGTTCAAAAAATATGCAGCAATTAAAAATAATTAGCTACTGCTTCAAGCAACAAATGACACGAGTTTCAAAATATTATGTTAAGTGAAAGAATCTAGGCATAAAATAATTCATATTACATGATTCCATTTATAGTCAGTTTGAAAACAGCACATCAAAGTTGATAGAAAGCAGAGGAGATGTGGTATAGGAATTGTTGACAGGAATGAGGGATAAAGAAACTTTCAGAGGTGTTCTTTTTTTTTTTCCATTGGAGTGGTGGGTTACTGGAGATCTTGTCTAGTATATCTGACACTTAAAATTAACCATCACATATACTGATGCAATCCTAGTAGAGAGCTAATTTTGTGAAGAAATAGGGAACTAAGGACTTTATATCAAGGTACATGCAATATTAAATTGCACTTATTTATAATTGTATTTATTTTATATATATTTATATATATATATACATTATATATATAAAGGGGGAAAGAGAAAAAGCAAGTAAAACAAACCAAATATTGTGATGTAGTTCCACTGAACAGATTTTTTTATCCTTTTTGACTCATAGACTTATTTCATTAATAATATATTTTTTCTAATTCCAATGTAGTGAACATCCTGAAAAATAATCCCACTAATCAACCCAACCCCTCCATGTGTAGTTTTGGAATAAACCAACCTTATATTAGTCTATCTTATTTTCTACTTTTTATATTCAAATATATGCCAGGCTTGGTGGCTCAACCTGTAATCCCGCGCCTTTGGGAGGCTGAGGTGAGTGGATTGCCTCAGCCCGCGGGTTCGAGACCCAACTGGGCAGCGAGATCTTATCACTACAATAAATAAAAAAAAAAAATCAGCCGAGTATAGTAGTGCATACCTGTAATTCCAGTTACTTGGAAGGCTGAGGTGGAAGGATCGCCCGAGCCCAGCAAGTCGAGGCTGCAGTGGCTGGGAGTGGCCACTGCACTCCAGTCTGGGCAACAGAGTGAGACTCCAACTCAAAAAACAACAACAACAACAAATATACTCCTGTAGGGTCCAGGCAGGTTAAATAAATAACTGGAGCAACCAGTGTAATAAAGCACATGCCAACTACAGGAGATGAGGACTACCCAATGCCAGTTAACACTGCCAAGCAGAATGTGAAATTAGTACAGAGCGAATAACTTGAAAAGATAAATTATAAATGTGAATTTTTATTTGATATAAATTGAAATAAAAATGTTGGCTCAAATTTTTACACTATGTGAACCAAAAAAAATAAATGTGCTGTCCATATGTGCTCTCTTGGCTGTCAATTTATGACAAATTATGACTTTCAAATAAAAAAACTTGTAAGTTTACCCTATCCCCTGCCCCAGTGGAATGAAGGAATATTCAGGACTTCAAACTCTCTTAGACTAACTGGAGATGAAGAGTGATATGTTTCCTTTAACTATATCTTGTGGTGCTTACGGATGATTAAATAAATAATTTATCTTTCTAGATATTCTGACATGGAGACTTAAAGCCTAAAATTGTATTTCCCTATTTTTAAAGTAGTTTTTCACTGTCTCCTTGATAAATGAGAAATTTGTAATGGAGACATTAATGTTTTCAGAATTTTTAGTTCTAGATTAGTAACCATGACCTGTATAAATCACACAGAGGTTTTATTTGTTTGTTTTTTGGGTTTTTTTTTGTGAGTCGAAGTCTCACTCTGTCACCCAGGAAGGAGTGCAGTGGCATGCTCACGGCCACCACAGTTCAACCTGCTGGGCTCAGGTGATGGATCACTTCCACCTCGGCCTTCCCAGTAGCTGAAATTACAGGCATGTGCCACCACACCGGGCCAGAGTTTTTTTTATATAACTTTATTTGGATAGTTATATTTCAAGGTCAATGTCCTGAGTAACGTCAGGTGTGTGGATGAGTTTTTAGTGACTCTTATACCCTACTCATTAGTGGAATGCTCTAGTGCAATGTGCACACTCTCTAGCAAATTTTCAAGCCCTAGAAGGCATTCATTAAATGCAGAATCTCTGAAATAAGGCTCATTTTGCTGCCAGGTTATCTGGGTGTAGTATTACTTAAGGATTTGTTGCCCTTGGTGATCATGTTGACCCCATTCCCCCAAAAATGCTTCTTGACAAACATCTACTATACATGACAACACAAAACTGACACTGTGGATTTCCTTGATTCCTAGTCATATTACATGCTCATTGTATTCTATGAATAGAGCAGATGAATAAGAATTTGAGAGGAGAAAAAAAATCTGGCTGCCTTCGGTCACAGTAAGCAAAAGGTTGCAGCTGTGTTAGGATAAGCCAATTTTATAGGAAAGAGGCGAATGAATTAGATATTCTGTAGATCTTTTTTATAGCCATTAATGCTTTTTCTTCCCCTCAAGGAAGTGAGTTTAGGAGCAGTAAATAGGTTCATCAACCAATGAAAAGTCTGACATTGGTAGGTTTTCCCCTAAAATGTACCACATAATCTTATTATTTATTTTTTTTCACTGTTAATTTTAACTTTTAAATTTTTTTTTTTTTTTTTTTTGAGTTGGAGTCTCACTCTGTCGCCCAGACTGGAGTGCAGTGGCCACTCCCGGCCACCGCACCTCAACCTGCTGGGTTCCGAAGATCCTTCCGCCTCAGCCTTCCAAGTAGCCGGAATTACAGGCACACGCTACCATGCCCGGCTGACTTTTTGATTTATTGTAGAGGTGAGGTCTCGCTGCCCAGGCGGGTCTCGAACCCGCGGGCTCAGGCAATCCACTCACCTCAGCCTCCCAAAGGTGTGGGATTACAGGCTGAGCCACCAGCCTGGCTAGGCGTCCAATAGGACTGTAACACGGCATTGGCCCCACCCTGCTCCCATGCCGCTCCTCCAATAAGAACCTAGCACTGCCCCTTCCGGCCCCTCTCAGGCTAGTAAATACAGCCCTCTCCTTGCATATCTCTCTCTCTCGGTTTCTCTTTCTCTCCCTCTCTTCAGCTCTCTCCCCACCTCTCTCCCACTTCCTCTCTCTCTCCACAGACCCTTTCCCCTTTTCCCTTGTAACCGCCGCTTTAATAAATCTCTTGGCCTTAAACGGGTGAGGAGTTGTTACTGGCGCCAAACTTCTTTCACTGCCAGTCCCTTTCTTATAGTATTATAATTGTTCAAGTTCCCCTTATGAGTGAGAACATATGGTACTCTGTTCTTTATTTCTGTGATAGATCACTGAGTACGATAGACTCTACATCCATCCAGGCTGCTACGAAGTTCATATGTTGTCCTTCTTTATGCTGTATAATACTCCATTGTGTATATGTACCACATTATTTTTTATCCAGTTCAATTTCGATGGGCAGCATGGTTGGTTCCATGTTTTTACTATTGTGAATAGTGCTGCATAAACATGCATGCACAGGTATCTTTTTGGCAGAATGATTTGAGTTCCTCAGGGTGTATTCCCAGTAGGGGAATTGCTGGGTCATATGGAAGGTCAATTTCTAGTTCTTTGAGAAATTACCACACTGTTTCCCAAAGAGGTTGCACTAGTTTGCATTCCCACCAGCCATGTAGAAGTGTACCATTTTTTACGCATCCTTGCCAGCATCTGTTGTATGTTTTATTAATGATGGTCATTCTTACTGGGGCTAGGTGGCATCTGAATGTAGTTTTGATTTGCATTTCTCTGATGATTAGTGAGGTTGAGCACTTTTTCATGTGTCTGTTGGTTGCCTGTATATCTTCTTGTAAATTTTGTTTAACTCCATAGGTATTTAATTGGAGGTTGGAGTGGTGTGCATTACTATTGCAACTACAAATTAAGTGGCACCCATTAAGTGAAATTTAATTTAGAGGAATCAGTAACTATAGAATAAGTCTCCCAGAAACTATGGGTGATAACAATTGTGATATTATAGAAGAAAGGGTGACAGATGCTTTATAGAACCAATATCAATGACTTTTTACATTGCCTTTAAAATAGAGACAAAAAAACTTTTAAAGTCTTGTACATTTTTGAAAACATCTTTTAACCTAAGAGTGGCCAGGTGACTAATTTCTGGCCCAAAAAAAGGGAAGCAGAGGTCAACAGATGCTGCGTCCATGGCTTTTCCTTATTCTTTCCTAGAATTCTGGTGATAACTGACAGTTTAAACTAAGGAAAGTGTAGCTAAAGGTAGAAGGAAACCAGCTCCTTAATGTTGTTATTAAGGCAGAATTCCAGTCTTAGAGTCGCCACGGGTAGATTTATTTTTGCATGAGGTCAATAAATCTGTATTTGCTTGAGCTACTGTAATCAGGCCTCTCTTATAAAATGCAACCCTTACCTAATATATAATAAAAAGGAAGCTTTAAGGACAGTGTGAGCATCAAGGACAGAATCTATTTTCTCTGGATTTTAGACCCACATTCAACATTAGTGAAAAATAAAAATAAAATAAATCATGCACCAAAATGTATTTGGTAGTTTAACAGAAAATATTCTTGGTAAAATATAAAATCTATTATTATTATCATTATCATATTTTATTGTATTGTTCAAAATACTAATATTTTGAAAATGTCAGCTAGATTCCATTAGTATCATTTAGAAACTTTCAGATTATTTTAAAAGAACATTTTAGCAATATTTCTGCATTTTGCTCTTAATGTCCATCATAATGGGTTCTACTTAGTCTGTTAACTAGTAATTATTTATTATTAATTTATCAGAAGCAAGTTTGTCACTTCTAGGTTTCAATCCACTAATTCATGTATGTTCAGTCCTTGGTGAACAAATCTGTTCTGACAACTTTCCCTGAAAAATTGATGCTCATATCTAAATATGCCCCTGCACGTTGTGGAGAGACACTCAATTTTTAGATGGTATAGGTGAGGTAGGGTTATAAACCAGGATTTAAAGTGCTTTCATATTCCTGAGTTACAAAAATATCAGAAACTCCAAGCTCGCCCTGGAAGATGAATCTCCTAATATGAAGTGGCTTCTATCCAGAAGAACTTGTTCACCAATCCCTAAATATCTTTTTCCCACATGGAACCTCTTACTCCATGCCAACAGCATTTCATCTGTAGTGTACAGAGAATCAAGCATGCATAAAATCCTTCCTTGATAGAAGAGCTGAAAAGAAAAGGATTTTTTTATTTATTTACTAAATAAAATAACAATGGGCATTGCAAGTCAATGACATAATGCATCTGACTTCTTTTAAGAGACCAAGTTAAAAAATAAACATGTTTTATCCTGGGTTCTTCACTTAATTCCTCTCATCCTATCTTTGATATCCATCACTCATGAAGGACTTAGATATTTGAAGTCTACCAAGAGAAGTAGCATTTATTCCAACTGTTCTAGGATACGTGTATTCAGATCTAGTTTCTCGTAATAAGAAATATGCTTTAATCAGTAAAAGGATTATATGATTTCAACACTCTAGCATAACTCTACTTTCTATGCAAAAACAAAAAAACTAACCAAGTAACAACAACAAAAATCATGCAAATATTTTTATTGTAGAATAAAATTATAATAGCTTAGCTTAATGAAACAAATATTTTAATAAGACATATTAAATAAGATTATATCACTCAATGGCAGAGAAGAAAGTTGCTTAGAAAGACTTTGAAGTTCTAGTATTTTTTACAACTGCTATAACATGCTTAAGGGAAATAAAAATGGACAAATCATTAACGAATTTTACATAGGGATTCCCAACCTATCAAAAAGGATATGAATATGTTTTAAAATGCAATATAATATGTTTGGAGGATTTTTTAAAGTGACCATATGGTACAGTAATAGCACAAGGGAGAGATGGTTACTTCCCTGAGGATGGTCAAGGAGTTAAATAGGCCACATAGAGAATTCAATATTGAATTATTTCTTAAAAATTGAATACGAATGCACTGTGTTGCAAAGACTAGCACCCCAAGCAGAAAAAGCAGCAATTCTGTGCTCTGCTTCCCAGAGGTAAACAGGCCATCAAAACTGCTTGTAAAGGTGATTGTACCATTTAATATTAATGTTTTAGTCTGAGAAGTTACGCTTGTCTAAAAAAAAAATCGAATTTTCTGTCCAAAATTAACTTTGCTGAAAATCACTTTTATTTTGAATGCATATTAATATTTATTTTACATGGTAATGGATAAAGTAATCAAAAGAACACAATGCTCCAAAAGTTTGTACAAGAGTTGACATAATTTCTTCATGTACAGAAATATAACTTGTGTTGAATAATCATTTCTCCAAAGGTATACATCAAATATACACAGCAAAACAATCTCCATGACAGCATGTCCATTTTCATTTGTTTTGCTTAAACTCTCTATATCCAAGATTTAAAACAGCACTGGGAACATCATAGTTGACTAATAAATATCTGTTGAATGAAAAAATGAAAAAAACAAGTAAATTTTCATTCTTAATCCTGATAATTTATCTATAGCTTTCATATCTTAATTCTAATTGTTTCTAAAATGAATTTTCATTTAGTGTATAAAACTGAATAGTTAATAAGTTTTATTAGGGTTAACAAGGTAAGGAACCAAGGTAAATAGAAATCTAAATAGTAAGGAAAGTGTCATGCAAACACTTCTGGAGAAACTGTAGTTATAATTAATGAACACATGTGCATAAGACAACCTAGAAACTATTAGCAAACATTCAGAATTAATAAATTTATGACAACATCCATAAATATGAATGGTATAAATGATAATAAGTCCATATTACAGTGGTATTTGGGAATAACATTAAATTTTCCCTGAAGATGGTAATATCTCCATTGAAAACTCAAAGTTTGATTTAAAGAAAACTTTGTTATTCTGTGTTAGTCTAGAAAAATATTTAGCTCTTTGAAATAGTCCTCTTTCTCTTGAACTAAAATGTCTTATAAGAAAGAAAATAAAGATATAGAAGAGTATACATCAAATTTTAATTTTGTTTTGCCTTTTAAAAAAAAATCCTAGTTACTTCTTTCACTTCTGGGACCATAACTTTTCTATTTGAGTTTTTTAGTAAGTGAAGATAGGTAAATAGTTAGTAAATGGAAAGCTAGATTGGTGTATAAAACTATTATTATTAAAATGTTTGTACTGAATATGAGCTGTAGGAAAACTTCAGTACACTCAGCACATTCAGCTTTTTATCATCATTCTAAGAAAGGCTGAATCATTAAGGCATGAACAAATAATTGCTTAATCTAAAATAAGAGCCTTTTAGAACATGCTTCTCTTTAAACTTTGGCCCCCTCCTTATTCTTGGGGAGGTGAAACTCTCTCTCTCTCTCTCTCTCTCTCTCTCTCTCTCTCTCTCTCTCTCTCTCTCTCTCTCATCTGCTTTCTAAATAAATCATATTTTCCAACCTAAAAAAGAGATAAGAGTCTTTCAAGTAAGTATATATATAAGGACAAGATGAATAACTAGAAACATCTAAAAAAAAGAGAGGAAAAAAAACCCTTTAAAATACTTGCAAAAGTTCACTAAAGTAAAGCAATATCTTGAGTATTTATGTTTACAAGAAAGAAAGGAAAATTCCCAAATAACAGAATTAAAAAATCAAGAGAAAAACAGAATCAAATCTGGTGTGAGAATATACTCAACATGATACATTTAGTTGCTCAGTTTTTGCAGGTATCTAGAGTTATCTGGAACCACGATTTGACTTTTGGACAAACAACAGAAATGTAATCTTAAGAATATTATTTGCTATTGATTGATGGTAATTGTGTATATGCAGAACAAGGGGGGGAACTATATCAGATTTTCAGAACACGTGAGGATTATGTTTTGTAAATATCAAGTAACATACCTGCTTCCATTGTCACAGTCCTGAGAGTCTATTATTATAACTGGCAGTATAGCCTTGGACTCAGAATCAAATGCACTTCCACATGTATTTTGCATGTGTCCCTGTAGTTTACTACTACTGAGAAAATGTTACCTATGGGAGTCTGTAGGGGAATGACTTAGAAGCCTGTACTTGACCTCTCTGAATTCGGCTCTATGCATATGCCTTTCAGATTTCTTTTGTCCTGTATCTTTTGATATAGTAAATCATAACTGCTACTATAACCCACTATTGAATCATGGGAGTCAATCTAGTTAATTAAGTAACTGAAGAGTGGTTTTGAAACTCCCATAAAAGTAAGGGAGTTATTACTGTGACTGTTCTGCAGGAGTGTAATGTGGCTGCCATGGGAGAAATGTAAATTCTATAAAATAGGTATTTGGAATGGGATATCAACACAGGGAACAAAGGTGGATCTACGTAAGCATTACAGACCTTAGCACAGGTCTGCAAAATTACTAAATACAAAAGAAAGGTATCAACTGTAATTTGAAATAAGCATATAGAACAAAAATGATCAAACATCAAGAACTTGAGCTAACAGTATTTCAATCAGAAGATAGTACTTAAAATGGGTAAATTAAAAAAAATTAAAAGCTCAAAAAATTAGAGATACAAAAAGAAAGAGATAACATTAAAAAATAGAAGATGTGAAAAGAACTAAAATTGTATTTCTATAGAAGAAAAATGTAGAGTTTCAGATGTAAAATCCACTGGGGCAGCTTAGTTCAAAAATATGTGCAAAGTAAGATATGACTGATGAATTACAACAGAGTATTATAAAATGTAACATGTAAAATTGAAAAATTGTTGGTGATGAAAGAAATTATGAGACCTGAAAGGTAAGATAAATGTGTCAATATATGTATTAAAAAATGTATTAGAAGGTAACAATATGTAATATAGAACAAATGTAATATTTGCAATTATATTTTAATAAGAAATTTCCAGAATTTATAAAAGAGAGTAAGTAAATGTGACAAGTAGAGAATATAGTATAATTTAACAAAATATCAGAATTTGAAGTAAGGAACAATATTATTGTTTCTGAGACTAATACTGAAAATGTTGTGACCAAGACTCATCAATGTGTAAAGATAGGATAAAAGCCTGGTATTTTACTCTACCTGCAAGTTAACAGTTGGTCTTCTAATTTCTTGAGTGGTAGCAGAACACACAACAATTCTGGGTTAGAAAAAACGATACTTACTTGTCACAGCAGTAGCAGTAGCCAGAGCATAAATATCTGTGTAAATTCTTCAAGCTTCAATTCACATAGGGTGACTTGAAGAAGGTCAAGTGACAACGGCTTACATAAAATTGTGTTATAGGAGAGAAGCACTATATAGCAGAAATCGAGAAATAAGGAAGCCAAAATAAAAAAGCTATGATTACCCACATTGCCTTCAATGCATCCATCTCCTGGCACCCAGAAAGCAGGGGATAAACACTTGAATAGTATTTCAGTATTAGGTGATATTTTCTTAATGTTGATTAGTAGAAGGAACCAAAGGGAAAAAAAAAAAGGTTGATCTCCACTTTAACGTACACATTTCTCACAATTGCGTCAATATATACTTTTCAGAGAAATGAACTTTTTTTACTTTAAAATTTATGTGGAAAAGCAAAGAAGGCACAATTTGCTAAGACATTATTGAGGAAAAAAATGATCAAGGAGAGATGATCTCCTCTATTGAGTATCAAGATTTATTATACCATTATATTAATATAGCAATCAAACTAGGGTGATATTAGAACAGAATAGAGGGTCCAGAATATAATACAATTTTATAATCTATAGTCACCATGCTGTACAATAGATGTTTTTGAACATATTATTCCTACCTAACTGAAATTTTGTATCCTTTTATGAACACCTCCCCTAATGCCCAACATGCCATGCCCTGGTAAACACCATTCTACTCTCTACATTTAAAAGTTCAATTTTTTAATATTCTGTATAAAAGTGAGATCATGTTGTATTTACCTTTCTGTGCCTGGCTTATTTTATTTAATGCAATGTTCTCCAAGTTCATCCATATTGTCTTAAATGATAGTATTTATTTATTTTTTAAAGCTGAATATTATTCCATTTTTTTGTTTGTATAGCACATTTTCTTTCTCCAGTTACCCATTTAATCCACACTTAGGTTGATTTCATATTTTGGTCATTGTGAATAATGCTTCAATGAACATGGGAGTGCAAATATCTCTTCAATATATTGAGATTTCTAATACTTTGGATATATTCCCCATAGTAAAATTGCTGTTTCATATGGTAATTCTATTTCTAATTCTTTTGGGAATCTCCATACTGTTTTTCATAAAGGCTGTACAAACTAATTGCACTAACTTGCAATCTCATCAACTGTTTGCAAGGGGTTTCTTGTCTCCATATCTTCTACATTTGCCTTTCATCTTTTGATAATAACCATTCTAAGGGCTGTGAAATGGTATCTCATTATGGTTTTAATTTGGATTTCCCTGGTGATTAGTGATTTTGAGTATTTTTTTTCTATACTTGTTGGCCATTTGTATGTCTTCTTTTGAGATATGTCTGTTCAGATCCTGTGTGCATTTTTAAAATCAGCTTTTGTTTTGCTATTGAGTTGTTTGGGTTTCTATATATTTTGAAGATTAATCCCTTATCTGATGTTTTATGGTTTGTAAATATTTCCTCCCATGTTGTTGTAGGTTGTCTTTTTTGATTGTTTTCTTTGCTGTGAAGAGTTTTTTAGTTTGATGTAATCCCATCTGTCTTTTTTTTTTTTTACTTTTCTTGACTGTATTTTGGAGTTCATATACAAATAATCACTGCCCAGACTGATACCATGCAACTTTCCTCCTATGTTTTCTTCTAGTAGTTTCATAGTTTCATTTAAGTCTTTAACCCATTTTGAGTTTATTTTTGTGTATGATTTGAGATAAGGGATTAATTTCATTCTTCTGCATGTGGGTATCCTGTTGACCCCAACAATTTAATGAAGAGACTTTACTATCCTGACTGTGTGTTTTTGGCACATTTGCTGAAAATAAACTGATCATAAATTGATGAATTTATTTTAGGTTCCTCTATCTTATTCTGTTGGTCTATACGTCTATTTTTATTAGAATATCATGCTGTTTGTATTACTAAAACTTTATGTTTTATGTTGAAGTGAGGTAGAAACATTCTTTAAAATAAATAATACATTAGGCAAAAAAAGTCTTAATACATCTAAGATTAAAATAATATCGGTTATTTCTGACAATGTTATAAAACTAAAAATCAATAACAGAGGAATTTTAGGGAATTTACAGATATATAAAAATTAAATGACATGTTTCCTAGCAACCAATGAGTCAATAAAGAGATTAAGAGAAAAATTTAAAAATCTCTTGAAACAAACAAAAATGGAAACAAAACATATCAAAACTTATGGGATACAGCAAAAGTTGTCCTAAGAGAGAAATTTACCAACAGTAAACATATATATTAAAGAAAGATCTCAGATAAACTACTTAATGTTACACCTCTAGGAACAGAAAAGCAAGAACAAACTAAGTCCACATTTAGCAGAATAAATAAACTAATAAAGAACAGAGAAGAAATAAATTAGAAAACTAATTAAAAAGAACAATCAAGCTTAAGAATTAGAAAACTAATTAAAAAGAACGATTAAGTTTAATAATTGGTTTTGGGAAAATATCAAATCGTTTCCCATTCTGTGGGCTCTCTCTCCACTCTCCTGATGATTTACTTTGCTTGCTTTGCAGAAGGTTTTCAGTTCGATGAAATCCCACTTGTCAATCTTATCTCTATGGCATGGCATTTGGGGTTTTAATTAGGAATTGGTTTCCAATTTCAATTTCCATAAGGGTGTCTCCTACATTTACTAAGGATCTTATAGTCTGAGGTTTTGCTTCTGGAATCTCTAACCTGTTCCATTGGTCTATATCCTTGTTCTTCTACCAATACTATGTTATTTTTATTACTGTAGTCTTGTAATAAAGTTTAAAGTCTAGAAGTGTGACACCTTTCGCTTTGTTTCTTCTGCCGATTATTCTATTGACTCTTTGTGGTCATTTATATTCCATATGAATTTCTGTATTGTCATTTCTAGGTCTGAGAATAATGATAATTAATGGGTATTGCATTAGATCTGTAGATTAGAAAACTTAAACAGACCAATAATGACTAAGGAGATTGAATCAATGTCTAGGATAGGATGAACATCCCAATAATGTTGATTCTTCCAATCCATGAGCATGGAATATTTCCCAACTGTATATCTGACAAAGAACAGACACCCAAGATTTACAAGAAACTGAAAAGAAAAATACAAACAGTCCTATTAAAAACTGGGCAAAAGATGTGAACAGACACTTCTCAAAAGAAGACATACAGGCAGCCAACAGATTCACGAAAAAATGCTCAGTCTCATTAATCATTAAAGAAATGCAAATTAAAACCACACTGAGACATTACCTAACCCCTGTCAGGATGGCCATCATCAATAACAAAAAACAACAGATGCTGGAGAGGATGAGGGGAAAAGGGAACACTGTTGGTGGTAGTGTAAACTAGGACAAACTCTGTGGAAAACAGTGTTTTGATTCCTAAAAGATCTAAAAATTGATCGTCCATATGACCCAGCCATCCCCCTTCCAGGAACATACCTGGAGGAATTCAGATCACTCTTTGAAAAAGATACCTGCACACACATGTTTATTGGAGCATTATTCACAATAGCAAAAACATGGAATCAACTGTGCTGCCCATCAAAAATGGACTGGATAAAAAAACAAGCATAGTACTTATACACAATGGAATATTACACAGTCATAAATAAGGGCAAAATTATGAACTTCACAGCAGCTTGAATGGAGTTAGAGTCTGTAATACTCAGTGATCTATCATAGAAACAGAGAATTGAGTACCACATGTTCTCACTTATTAGCGGACCCTGAACAATTGTCATAATACTATAAGAAAGGGATTGGCAGTAGTGGGAAACTTCCATAGCAGGGAGTGGGGGACACACTTCATCAATAAGGGTATCTGATCTCAAACCAGGTGGAGACCAAAGTGAGGCCCAAACTTTACCTGTACAATGATTATTTGTATATCTAATTCTGAATTGTACCCCACAATCTTAAAATAAAAAAAAAAGAAAAGATAAAATTGGCAAACAGGTAGACCAAGAAAAAAGAGAAGTATTAAAAAAATAAAATTAAAAGTGAAATAAAACACATAGAAAGTGATACCAAAGAAACACAGAGAATTATAAAAGATTATTAAGAACAACTGCACACCAATAAGTTGAATAAATTGTTAAATTTCTAGACACATACAACTTACCAACACTGAATCACAAATTAGAAAACCTAAACAGACCAATAATGACTAAGGAGATTGAATCAATCATTAAAGTCTCCCATCCAAATAAAAAAAAAGGAAGGAAAGAAAGAAAGAAAGAAAGAAAGAAAGAAAGAAAGAAAGAAGGGAAAGAAAGAAAGAACGAAAGAAAGAAAGAAAGAAAGAAAGAAAGAAAGAAAAATAAACCCAGCATGTAATGATTTCACTGCTGAATTTTACCAGACATTTAAGAAATAACTAATACCAATATTCAAACTCTTCTAAAAAATTGAAGTAGGAATACTTCCAAAGTAATTTTATAAGACCAGCATTACCCTGATTCCAAAGCCAGATAAGAATCCTACTAAAAAAAAAACTACAGGCCAATAACCCTGATGAACATAATTGCAAAAATCCTCAGCAGAATACTAATGAACTGAATTTAGCAGCACGTTAAAAGAATCATTCGTTATGTTTGAGTGGGATTTATCCTAGGGATAAATGATTCAACATATAGAAATTTATAAATGTGATACAACACATAAAGGACAAAAACCATATAGTCATTTCAATAGATTTAGAAAAATAATTTGACAAAATTAAACATCCTTTCATAGTAAAAACCCTCAACAAATTAGGTACAGAAGAAGTATACCTCAACACAATAAAGGATATACATGATAAATCCACAGATATCACTATTTTCAATAGTAAAAAGTTGAAAGTTCTATCTATAACATAGGTAATAAGGCAGGGGTGCTCACTTTCACCATTTCTATGCAACATAGTACTCCTAGTCAGAGCAATTATGCAAAAGAAAGAACTAAAAGATAGCCAGATTGGAAATGAAGTTAAAGTGCTTCTGTTAGCAGATAACATAACCTTATGTAAAGAAAACTCTAGAGACTCCACCAAAAACAATTGTTAAAACCAATAAATGAATTCTATAAAATTGCAGAATATAAAATCAATATACAAAATCAGTAGTGTTTCTGTATACCAATAGAAAACTATCTGAAAAGTAAATTTTTAAAAATCTCATTTTGGTAGCTAAAATAAAATAAAATATAATACTTAGGAATAAATTTGTCCAAGGAGGTGAAAGACATATACACTCAAAGCTATAAAAATTGAAGAAAGTAATTGAAAATACTCAAATAAATGGAAACACAGTCTATGTTTATGGATTGGAAGAATTAATATTGTAAAATGCCTATACCATCAAAAGCAATCTACAGATGCAAGGCAATCCCTATAAAAATTCTGATGACAATTTTCACAAAATTAGAAAATTAGAAAAAACAATTCTAAAATCTGTATGGAATTGCAAAAGACCCTGAGTAGCCAAAGAATTCTTAAGCAAAAAAATAATCCTGGAGGCATTACTCTTCCTGCCTTTAAAATAAAATGCATCTAATATTGAAACCTAATTTCAGCACAGAAGCTTATGAAGATCTTTATCTTCTGTATGTGGGATGGTAGTGGGGTTGCTAGGTGGAGTAAGCTGACACATCATATTGTTACCAGCTGTCATGACACTATTAATTCTCAGACTGCAGGGATTAAAGTTTCACACAGAGCTCAGATCTGGATAAATAAAAATGAAGTCCATTTCTAGACATATGACAGTGTAACCACAAAATACCAAAGATGAAGAGAAAATATTGGAACCTAATGGAAAGAAAAGATCTAGTTCCCAGAATGGATAAACAACTTGACTAAAATATAATTTCTTTGTAGAAACAGACATAATGATACAATAGCTTCAATACAATTATATTGTCAATAAATAATTCTGTTACCTCCTAAACTATTCTTCAAGACTAATAATAATGAAATAAATTTTTTTTAAAATCAAACTTTAAAAAAAATTTCTCTGCAAGAATCATTTAAAAAATATTTTTCCAACAGAAATTAAATTCATAAAGGAAAGATGAAAATACAAAGATTAATGTTGTCATATTATTTTTATTTATAAACATGTTTTATTATTTGTTTGGAGCATTTCATATTTAAAAAAATATATCTACACATGATAGGTTTGTTCAGTATCAAAAGTAGCATATTTTGAATTCATATTATTAAGCAATTGATAAATATGATATAGTTACAATTCTTAACAAGTAAGAAAAGTAGAGTTTTAATTTTATTCATACCATGTATCTCTACTTCTAGAGAAAGACCTTAAAGCAAAAAATAAAAAAAGAAATATCGATTCATACCATCTGCTAGAATGTCAGTCAAACAAAGAATTTCAGCATTCTATTTTTTACTAACTTTTAGGAAAGAAGATATTGATTTTTTCCTTTTTACCAAATAAATGGCAAAAGTAGTTTCTTTAAAACATTTATTTTATTCTATTTGGCAGAATAATTTTAAAAAGAAAAAGTATAATATAAAACACAGTCTTCTTTTTATCATATGTGAAAATACTTTTTCTGAATGTAATAGTAAAGAATCACAACAGGCATGATAACTAAATCATTAAAGGGAGACAATAGTGAAATCTCAAGAATGGTAAAGTATGTCTGTGGGATAAGTTTATTTTTTACTATTAGTTTTTAATTATTAAGGTATCACATCTTATGCTATCTTTTGTCCATGATATTACATGAAAATACTCAAATGAACTAAAGTAATATGGAATTGTGTCAGTTAATTTTTCAATAACACAGTACTTAAGGATAAATCTACATTCTGTAGATGTAGGTCCTTAAATATTTAACAGAGTATACTAGCAACACAGTTATAACAGGACTGCATGTGAAATCAGTTCACACTAGATGGCAATGTTTCCTAATAAGGAGCTTCAAATTTTGTGTACATAAAGTAGCACTTTTTCTATTATCAGCTAGATGTTTCACCTTTCTCCTTCCCAACATCCATTTTCACTGCTGATTTGCTAAAATTTTATTGTTCCATGTTTTGGTGACCAGAATCTACCTATATTGATTTCCCTGCTTCATTGTTTGCTCCTTCATGTTGAATCTCCTTTGTCCACAAGGTGATAAATTGAGAAAGTTGCAGAAAGAAATTTTGCAGGATATTAGAAGCCTATAGGATGGGGACAGTGGGTGGGCATGATAGAAATGAATTATGATATTGAGACATGAACCCAGATATTGGAAGTCAGCAGCCCGCTGTGCAGTATGAAAGATATAAGGTAAACTGGAGTTTGGTTCCATTGCCTATTTTTAAAAAATGCTTTAAATAGTTGAATTTATTTTGCTTTCTAGGTAAAGTCAAAAGATTTTTGTCTCATCTTTAAACTTTGCTGTTTTAAACACAGTCAATTGCAATACTATATATTTTGAACTTTTAAAACATTATTAAAATATTAGCAAAAATTTGTCAGCAAATGCAACTTGTTTTGTTTGTGTGTTTGTTTTTTAACTTGGTTTTGGCATCTCTGTCTGCTGAGAGGATATAAATTCTGACCCTGCCCTGATAGGGCTCCGTAGGAGGTAGTTGTGGATGCTTACAACATGACTTTCACCAAATATTTCTTGGTCCTGATGGATGACCTAGCGTTTAAGTATCTGACCCATGAGAAGGACTCCCTTTTCACAGCAAGCTTGTTTATACTGTGTGGCTTTTGTCTGACCTGTATTCAATTTCATCTTATCAAGATAGCTACTTTCTCGCAGAACCCTGACAGGGAGGAGAGTTAGGTTAGGTGTATCAATCAGGTGAATGACAATAAAGAGGCAGCACAACAAAAGACAAAGTGACAGAAGCATTTTATTACTCATAGATCCATGAGAGAAGGGGTTGCCCACTAGGCTGACTGGAAGTCTGGGGACAGCAGGGTACTTGAACAGCAGGTGGGTTGAGAAAGAGAGAGAGCAAGAAAGCATGTGCAAGAGAGAGAGTGGGAGAGGGAGACAGCGAGACACAGAGAAAGACTCTGGTGTTGACCATTAGGTTTAATTATGGGCAACAGCTGTGGGATATTCTGGGTTTGGGGTCAGTGAGATGAGGAAAAAGCAGGTTGTCTCTCAGTCAACCACACAAGGAAGGCAAGTTTAAACTAGGCCAAAGGTGATAGAATACATAATACTGGGTTTCAAATTACTTATCAGGTCTAAAAATGTATGCCAAGGCAGCAGCTATGTCAAGCAAAATTATGATGCAATTATGATATATGTATGAGTTTTTTACCATCCATAGTGGTACAACAAACAAAAATGGCGATTTTTGTCTCATTTAAAATATCTATGCCAACATACTGTTTCTGTATTAAAAAATTATCTGTGGTATAAAATTAAATCTGTTTCATCTCATTGCTTATTTATGGGCTTATGTAAACCACCTAGTAAGATAAAATTGTCATAGAAGCAGAAATAAAGACAGAGGGTCATTGATATCAGAGCTAATGCAACTGTGATAGGTAATTCATGTGTTAAAAATAGGATGAGATTGAAGAGCTGGGTTATAAATGTGCTTTATTTTTGTAATTCATTTTTGTTATAGTGATCATTAACTTACTGCTAAATATTGACCAGATGCTATGTAACACTAACTGCTTCATCACAATTAATTCTTATAGCAATCCTACTCCACTATTCTATCTGTGGGAGAAGGTAGTTAGTTAAAAGAGCCTTGGTGATGTTGCTCAAAATTCAAAGTAGATTTTGTTAGGTCAAGAAAACAAGTGGATGGGAAAAGAGAGACAGGAGACAGGGGGCTCAACAGCAACACAGGTTTATTCTAAGGCAGAGAACCTGCAAAGGGGACTCCAGAAAACTGAAGCCTACTACTGCTTATGGATTAGGGCAGTTATAGGGCTTGGGGGCGGGGGTGATTGCAGTTGGTATTGTTAGGGGATAACTAAGGCTTGTGGTTAAATAAGTTGAGAGGAAGTCTTGCAGTTAGGCTAGATGTTAAATTGGATGCATTGCAGCCTAGCCTAGTTGATAATTTCCATCCCAGGGCAGCAAGCAAAGTGGCAGGGATGTCTAAGATGGCATTGTCTGGGCTAACAGTCTTGCCTTTTTGTTTAGATAGATAGATAGGAGAAGAGGGTGCATAGGCATGGAGAGAGGGGTGTTGTTGGTCATCTGACTACTTCCTGCTGAGGTGGGATGTTGGATTTGGGGTTAAAGTTGTGTGGTGCCCTCCTCAGGGTTGATACTACTTTCTCACTGGTATTAAAGGTTATGAAATCTGGGTTGGTGGTAGAATGTTGTTGACATATTTTTCTGTGCTAGCTTGAATGAAGGCATTTATTCGTTGGGAGAGAAAACGGGCAACAAAGTTAATCAGACAAGGTCTAATAGTGAGTAACTGAAGGATGAGGAATAGAGGTTTGAGCAATGGGGTTATTTAAGGCATTCCGGTAGAGAGGGACGACTCAGTCCACCATGAGTTGGTAGTCTGCTGTTTGAATTCTGTTGCCCAGTTTTGAAGTTTATGGACTGTATGTCTGATTTATTAACAGAAAGCAACATTCTTTTTGGAGATTTACATAGATATCCCTTTATTTTTGCTGTTAGTAGGTTAAGCATTTTCTTATTTTGGAGCACTACCCTTGCTAGTGAATTTAATTGTAAATGCTTAATCCTGCTAGTAAGAGCAGGAGATGAATTGTCCTTTGGGATTTAATTTTAGAGGACGAGATTGAAGCTGATAGAGGAAGTTGAATAGTCTGATTATCACGTAGAATACTGTTTGGCAATTGATGTATTAAAGTATAAATGTCTGACCAATTGGCAGGTACACAGAGATAGGAGAAAGTGCCATATAGGAAGAAAATTCCTGGGGTAGAAAGACAAAACCTATAGTTAATGGAGGTTAACTATGCGCCTTCATCTTTTTTATATTTTTTAATGGAGTATTTATCTGGAAGTATAGCTCTGGTAAGGGCCTGAAAGCATATGTTAGTAGGAGAGATTGTGAACTCATTGGTTTTATAAAGATAAGAAGGAATTAGAGTTATTAATAACTAGTGGTTGTGAAGGACTGAATTGTGAGAGGTTGAGAAATGTATAGACTGATGTGTTAGCAGGTTTTTCCCAGGGCATTCCCTGAGCAAATATAGCTGGTAGTTGGCATTGACCGAAAGATGGTACAGGAACAGTTTGATAATTTTCTATGGCAATGGATGGAGGGTCAGAAAACTGTAAAAGATATGTTCAGACTTTGAGGTGTTGGGATTGGTGGTCTCGTGAAGGTTGAAGAGTGAGTATATATTGGCAAAGTTTAAGGGGAAGAGTATCTAAAAAGAACTCATGAGAGGGATTAGGGAACGAGCACTGGAGACAAAGAGGTATTGGGGTTATTAGTAAGGTTTGAGAGGTAATGGGTTTCCAGATTGGAGGTTTAGGGATTTTTGGTTAAAAAAACAAAAGGATTAGGAAAAGCCACAGTTTTTGAATGTGTTGTCTAAAATAAAGGCACATACTTGATGGGGTGAATGCCCCTTTGTAGGTTCTGGAATGGGTTATTAGCTGATTAAGATCACTAAAAGGTTTTAAAAGAGAATTTATTTGAAATGGGAGATGTAAATTTATGTTAATTTGTGCTTAAATGTCTAGGTTGGCCAGAATGGCGTAAACCATTAGGATTGGGTTGACAGACAAATTTAGTTGTTAGAGTTAAATGGAAGCAATGTGTTGTATAAGAATTGGTGTGAAGCCGGGCTCGGTGGCTCAGCCTGTAATCCCGCGCCTTTGGGAGGCTGAGGTGAGTGGATTGCCTCAGCCCGCAGGTTCGAGACCCACCTGGGCAGCGAGACCTCATCTCTACAATAAATCAAAAAATCAGCCGGGCGTGGTAGCGCATGCCTGTAATTCCAGCTACTGGAAAGGCTAAGGAGGAAGGATCGCCGGAGCCCAGCAGGCGAGGCTGCGGTGGCCAGGAGTGGCCGCTGCACTCCAGTCTGCACTCCGAGTGAGACTCCAACTCAAAAAAAAGAAAAAAAGAATTGTTGTGTGAGATTGATGAAAGGAGTCTAACTGTTAGAGGACAATGTAAGTGGGAATGAGATGTATAAGAGGCTAATGTATGAGAGGTTGAGGTTTATGTTGTGATAAGGAAGTTGTAAAGTAAAATGAGTGTTAGGAAGAAGTGCCAAGCGATAAGACTGGAGGAGAAATTATATAGGTCTTCTTATAACTAAAGATTAGTAATTGTTGAAAGTAGTTGGTTTACTGAGGTAAAGGATTATTAAGGGGGTAAAAGACAAGGTTAGAGTGAGAGATATATAAGAAATTGTTGAAGGTGGACTTTATTAGTTTTGGGAAGTAGGAAAGTTTGCAGGGTGTTACAGGGTGGAGGTTTTTGACAAAAATATCTGGAGATATATATATAACTTTGGCTGTCGTGAGTGTGAAAAGAAGACACGTGTTGGTACGAGTATTAGTTTTAGTGTTTTGGTTGTGGGTATAGTGGCATACTAAACTCCATATTATAGTAGTGACTACTGGTAGTATTATTAAAAGAACATCCATATGTATGGAGTTAATAAGGGCTCTTTTTGGTGTATGACTTAGGATATTTTGGAATTTTAGGAACTTTTGTTAGTTGAAGAGAGGTAGGTTCTGTGAGAAAGGAAGTACACTTAAGAGGCTTTGGTGTGAATGGAGGCATGTAAAGTGTAGGATCGGGGACCCTTTTAAATTTTGAATTGTATGTTTAGGGTCTAAGACCCATAACTTTGGCTGTTGTGGGTATGAAATAGGAGACAGTTATGTGTTGGTAGAGTGTTAGTTTTAGTGTTTTTGTAGTGAATATAATGGCAGTGCCTAGAACCTAGAGGCGTGACACAGCCAGCCTTGGATGACAGAGTTGAGTTGTTTTGACAGATATGCTATGGCCCATGGAGTATTGCCATAGGACTGACATAGAAGTCTAAGGGCAATGTTGTATTCTGTGTGAATATATAAGGTAGAAAATTTGGTAGGATTTGGCAGTTTTAGATCTGGGACCTTTAAGGTGGGCCTCTTTTAGTTTGTAAAAATGAGAATTAATTGGATATGAGGGGCTTAAAGTCTTGTGGATAGGGCCTTGTGAAGTTAAATAAAGTCTTAGCTGCCGGGCTCGGTGGCTCAGCCTGTAATCCCGCGCCTTTGGGAGGCTGAGGTGAGTGGATTGCCTGAGCCCGCGGGTTCGAGACCCGCCTGGGCAGCGAGACCTCACCTCTACAATAAATCAAAAAATCAGCCGGGCGTGGTAGCGCATGCCTGTAATTCCAGCTACTCGGAAGGCTGAGGCGAAGGATCGCCGGAGCCCAGCAGGTCGAGGCTGCGGTGGCCGGGAGCGGCCACTGCACTCCAGTCTGGGCGACAAGTGAGACTCCAACTCAAAAAAAAAAAAAAAAAAAAAGAGTCTTAGCTAACAGACTAAAATTAGGTAGCCATAATTGAAAATATTTTGTGAGGAGATCACTTTTATTGGCGGGTATAGGCATGTCTTGAGTGAGTATTTTGTGTGTGGAGGAATGTCTTGGATTGTATGAATTACAGCGAGTCTGAGATAGGTTACTTTTGTTTTAAGCAATTTGAGCTTTAGTGGGAGAGACTTGATATTTATGTTTTTCCAGAGAGTTGAATAATTGAGAGATATGTTAAATATAAAGATTATATGAGGGGCTGCATAGGAGAAGATTATTAACATATTGTTATAAATTAAATAGATTTTGAGAAAGGGCTTGCCCAAAGATGTAAGAATTGTCCTTGAAGCCTTGGGGCAGGACTGTCCAGGTTAATTGGGTTGAGTTTTGAGTCAGGAACTACATAGGTGAAGGTGAAGAGATTTTGGCAGGCTGTAGTAAGGAAAGGGATGAAGAAGTTGTCTTTTAAGTCTAGGATGGAGAAGTGGGTGGTGATAGATGGGATGTGGGAAAACAGTGTAGGGGTTGGGAATGATGGTCTGATTAACAATGCACAGGTCTTGTGTAATCTGACTTGAATTATCTATTTTTTTGTTTTTGCTTTTTTTTTTTTTGAGTTGGAATCTCACTCTGTCACCCAGGTTGGAGTGCAATGGCACCATCACAGCCATCCCAGCATCAACCTGCTGGGCTCTGGCTACCCTTCCACCTCAGCCTTCCAAGTAGCCAGAACTACAGGCGTGTGCTACCATGCCTGGCTAATTTTTTATTTATTGTAGAGACGACGTCTCACCAAATTGCCAGGGCTTGTATCCAACCACGGGCTCAGGCAATCTACTCGCTCTGGTTTCCAAAGTGTTAGGATTACAGATTGAGCCACCGAGCCCGGCCTGTTTTTTGACAGCTAGCATGGGAGTGATGTGAGTAGAGTTGGTTGGTTTTAAGATATGTGCTGGAGCAATTTGGAGATAATAGGTTTGAGTCCTTTTCAATTAGATGGACTTAAAGGGTATTGGGGTTGGTTAAGGTAGGATGAGAGGTTTTGTAGATTAACGATGACAGCGGTATGATGGTGTGCAATGCTGAGTGTGGAAATGTCCCAAACTATAAGATTTATAAGGGAAGGAGGAAGAAAAGAGAGGATATAGAGGAGTGGGAAGAGTCATCTAGGCGGCAAAATAAGATGAAGGGAGTGGAATTATAAGGGGGTTGTGAGGGGTGAAGGGAAGCTTGAAATTTTGTGAGAATATCCCTACCTAGTATAGGTGTGGGGCATTGTAGAATAACTAAAAAAGAATGAGTAAAGGATGTGCTGAGTGAATAGAAGCAGAGTAGCAGCTCAGTCATTCTAGGACTGAAAGATATTTTATCTACTTTGAGCATAGAAATAGAGGAGTTAAGGAGGGGTCCTGGGTATTTTGACAAGACTGAGTTCGATGTTCCTATGTTCAATAAGAAAGAGACAGGTTTATCAAATACTGACAGTGTTGCCTTAGGTTTTATGATGGTGCTGATGATGCTGATGGTGAGGACAGTGGAGGTGGTAGGCTCTGGGCCCCATCAGTCTTCAGTAGCCAAGCCGAAGAATTCAGCCGGTCCTGACAGTGGATGGGGATTTGTTGGAGATTGGAAGGTTTTTGGGGGGAGCTCTTGAAACCCTGTTGAAGGGCTATTGCCAGTAGCTGGTGACTGTTTTGATTTCTTTTTAGTTTTTCAGCTTTTTGTTCCTTATCTCTATTGTTAAGAGCCTTTAAGGCAGTTTTGATAAGACTCTGATATGAAGTTTGGGGACCATTCTCTAATCTTTATATGTGTCTGGGCTGATTGAGAGATAAAATGAAGGTGTAAGTAAATTTTACCTTTATTAGAATCTGGGGTAAAAGTAGTATATTTGAACATGACCTCTCAGAGACAGGAGGAAAAAAGGACAGGGTTTTTGTCAGGACCCTGAGTAATTTCTGTGATTTTTCATAATTAACTAATATTAGAGTCACTTATCCATTCCAGTAATAAGCAAGTTATTATATGACCTTTTTTTGTCTATCTGGAGAGTTGATTTGATATTCCCAGGAAAGCTCTGTGCAGTGCACTGCCATGGTGCCTATGGGATTACGAGCTGGTAGAGAGTGTTGGCATGAGATTGAGCTGCTGCCCAGATGCGTTCTTTCTCTTTTGGGGAAGGGAGGAGGAAAGAATAGCATACAGGTAATGCCAGATGAGGTTATAGGACTGGGTGATGGAATTTTTTATGGGAAAGGAGCTTAGGCATTTTTTAATTTGAGAGAGGTTGTCCAGGGAAAAAGGAACATGAATCCATACTATGCCTTCTGCCCTGGCCACCTCTTCTAGAAGAAGGACAGGAGTGGAACTTTGAGGATGACTGGGGGATGGAGGATTTGGGGTATGAGAGTGAATGAGAGAGAGGGAGAGGGAAAGGGAAGGAAGAGGTTTTGAATAAGGAGGATTTGAAAAGGATTATAGGTATGATAGAGTGGTTGGATCAGAGATAGAGGGAAACTTGAGCATAGGGGACCTCAGACCGTTTTCCATTGCGTTGGAGTTAATTGTTGAGATTAAGGAGAATTTGGAAGTCAAATTGTTAAGGATATGGAGAATTTGGATGTTAAAGGTTTCATTTTTGAGCCATTGATTGTTGTTGTTCAATTGATATTGGGGTCAAGTTGTATTACAGAAGAAAATGAAATGCTTTAGCCTTAGAGTAAGACATTCAATTTTTGAGACATTTGAGGGATGCTTTGGTCTTAAAGTAAGACCTAAATTTTTGGTCTTAGAGCAAAACCTACATTTTTGAGGTTGTGAAGGAGACACTCAAGAGAAGTGTCTTGGGGAGTTTTAGAGGAGATAACCCATATTGGAGAAATTTGAAAGGGTGAGCAATTCTATCCCCAGAGCTTCTGGAGCCCTGAGAGTGAGAAATAGTGGAAGGATGGATCATCCCTATGGACTTCCACTGTTTCCAAAATTCTATGAGGATTCCACTTTAAGGGAATCCCCCCAAATGGTGACCAGAGTCACCACCTGGTGGTGACCAGAGGAGACCTCTCACTCAGCTCCAGGATTTGATGCAGTGGTGGAGACTTGTCCACAAAATGCAAGAGAGAGGGATCTGGCATCAGAGAAATGAAAACCTCACCCACTGATTAGTGGTCAGTGTTAGACGACGTGTTGGGCAATGGAGAAGGTCCTACTGGAGCCACCTGAGTTGGGGAGAGGGAGAGGAGGAAAGGGGTGAGAGAAGAGAGAGGGTAGGGGAGAGTGGATGGAGGAGAACAGGGCTAGGCATGGGAACAACTTAGGAGTTGGCTCCTGTTGGGACCAAAACGTTCCTGGGTTTTGGCGCCTAATGTTCAGTCAAGAAAACATGTGGGTAGGAAAAGAAGGGTGGGAGACACGTGGCTCAACAGCAACACAGGTTTATTCTAAGGAGGAGAACCTGCAGAGGGGAGTCCAGAAAACTGAAGCCCACTACTGCTTCTGGATTAGGGCAGTTATAGGGCTTGGGAGAAAAATGTTTGTGTTTGGCATTTCTAGGGGTAGCTAAGGCTTGTGGTTAAGTAAGTTAAAAGGAAGTGTTGTGGTTAAGCTAGGTATTAGGATGCATTGCAGCCTAGCCTAGCTGATAGTTTTTCATCCTGGGGCAGCTAGCAAGATGGCAGGGGTATCTAAGATGGCTCTACCCAAGTTAACACATTTATTGTTCCATTGACTGATATGATAATACAAAAAATAAAAATAACCCCAAACAAAACAAAACAGAAAAAGAAAAACCTTAAATAATATATTCAATGGATAAAGTTAACACCACCATTGAAATCATTATAATCCAGTCGGTGTGTTTAGAAAAAAAAGTTTAGGGAGATGATTATATTGTACTAGTGGTAGAGTATCCCTACAGATAAATATTAAAAATTGTATCTTTCTTACTTGGTAGTGACATAACTTATTTGATTTACCAATCATCCTGCCTCAGCTATTAGGAGAACCTTTCTGGGCCACTATTCTTCATGAGAATTAAAAGGAGTATTTGATAAAATGTCTCATCTGGAGAGCTGGATATTTGCAGTCTTCTTTTTTTAACTAGTACAGGTTTGGGTCCAAGGGATTGACTTATGAGTTTAACGTTAGAGCTCTTTGTTAGACTACTTGTTTTGAGATTTCTTTGAAAACAAATTTACATTTGATTCATTTTTAAAAATTACTGAATCCAGATAATGTATTGCATAATGGTCCTTGACTAGAACAAATACTGATTTTGTTGCATTCAGTTAAAGAGCGTTTTCACGCTTCTTTTGTTTAACTTTCTTTTAGCTGTAATAATCTTCTAGCCTTTTAGGTGTGGGTTGAGGGAAAAACAGGAATACACAGGTTCTGGATTCTGTAGTGTGATTCAACTCCTCGTGCAACTTACTTTTTTCCCTTTGACACCCGTTTCAGGCTTGTTTCCAAAATTCTATTTTCAACTTGTGATCTAATACTGTGATACACTTTAATGACTGTTCTGATAATCAGATAATCTCATTAAAGACTTGCCTAATCATTACTCCTTCATAAGTTTTTAATCTCTTCTGAATCTCAGTAACAAGTATTTTTTAAAGAGATTTTTATTTATCATTTTAAAAATAAGGCTTGCCGTATCTTCCATAAAGCCACCTTTTTGCCATAGGTATCTCCAACACATCTCAAGAATTGCTTGCTTGGCATGTGGATCAGTGGAGTTTGTTTTCTTGTCCTTGACAATACTCAAGGATAACTTGGTAAGTGAATAGGCAAAGCATTCTTAAGTTTGAGCTGTATTCCTCCTTCAAATAAAAAAAAAGGCCAAGAGCAAAAGGGACCTGTCAGTGAAAGTTGTTCTCTAGCTCAAACACATTTTCTACATTCTGGTTCTTAGGTTCCAATTCTTTACTTATCAATTGATCTTCACATTTAAGAGGTGATGAGTACAACTAAGGAGCCATTATATGTGTTAGGGATTAAGCTATTGTCTCACAGTTCCATAACCACCTTTTTAAAAAATGTCAGTTTCACCTTAGTCTACATTGAATTTTTTATTAGTTTAATGTTTTATAGTTTAACAAACATAAAATTACTATTCAATAAGTATAATAAAATGTAACAGAATAAAAAAACAGACTTTAAAATTGCCTGATATTCTCTGAAAGTGTACATATAGGTGATTAATATGGAAAATCACCATCACACTCCCAACGTTTTGTCATTCCACAATGATAACAGCTAAACAAAAAGTGGAGCATGAAATAGTGATTTTCTATATTAACTGCCGTACAAACACTGTCTACATTAAATTTTATCATTGGTTGAAATCATAACTGAATTGATGAATAGCTTTTGGTTTGGTTTGTGATTCTTTGATTACTAATGACAGGCATATTTTTGATATATTTATTGGGGTTTTTTGTTGTTTCTTTTATCCCTTACCTTTTTATAGTCTAACTTGTGGTATTAAAAACTCAGACTCAAACTGAATTTTTTTTCCCTGCTGTCTTCATGGTGGTTTTCATCAATAGGGAATGCAAGTGAGAGGCTATGATGGCAAAGGTAGTAGTTGAAGTAATTGATTCTTTCTCTCTGCTACATATCATCTTGATGGTTTTTCACCAAGCAACATTTTGCTCCAATTTCTACTTGTTTTCTACCCTTCCCAAATCAGATTCCTTATGTCCCCTAAAGAATAAGAGGCCCGGCTGAACTTGATACATATCTGAGTCTTAGCTTCAAAGAGACTGCCTTCCGACCTCCAGATTTTAGGTTTAGGGTTAGGGTTAGGGACCAGAACAAACAAAGCACCAGCTCTTCCTCAGAGATTAGAGTGCCCCTTTGCAGGGTCTCCTTTTGCAAGCTTCTGGGTTTAAGTAATCACAAAGTATTTCTTTGTTCTTCCAGACCTACTGATTGGTGGTGGCTCCTGCCTGCACTTATTAGTTGCATGAAAATAAACTAATAAGAATATTATTTTTTCTTTGAAATACCTACCTATTGGTTTCTTATAATAAACGTTCTCTAATAAAATAACTTAAGTGTGTTGTTTTGTTTTGTTTTTCCCTGACAGGACCCAGGGACACAGCAACCACTAATCACTTTTTGACGTTTTGTGGTTTTGCTTTATTTTATTTTTTTAACTCCAGTTATCTCAACCAAATAACTGCAAGAAGCTCAGAATTATATTAGTACCATTGTAAAATTCTGAAATTTATCCAATGCCCTGATGTTAGGAATTTTAGTTTTTCTGCTTTAAGTCAACTGGTGCCATTAGAACGAGTCACTTTTCCCTATGCTTTTCAAGCTTTTTTATGCCAGCAACAGCTTGATTCTCCAAAACCTTTACTTCATGCCTAGGTACAGTTAAATTTTAGCTTTATATCCTGTCAGTGCACACCATGTGCTACCATAGTCCCAGTTCACAATATTGGCTAGATTTTTTACTTCCTTTAATCTTATGCAAACTAGAAGATCAATTATTTATTTCCCAATTTCCAGAAGATTTGTTAATTTAATTCTTATATCAATTAAGCTTATTACTTACTAGCAGTGGTAATAAATTCAGATTGGTTTTTGAAACAGGAAATTAGTTACAATAACATTATTTTACAAAATATTCAGATACAGTGGACAAATCCCATATTCAGAATGTGGGAATGACAAAAGAGAGTATAAAGGTGGAATTAAAATTTAAATTAAACAACAGCAAAAAACATATTTATAAAAAACAATGAGTTGTTGCTGCTGGCAGCTGAATGCTGCAGGATCTGCCTCCAATACTCTAGTAATGATTCCATGACTGGTATCATATCAATTATCCTCTAATTGCAAGGTTACTACTTCTGTCACTATCATTAAATTTTAAAAATTAGCTGACTAGATCAGATTACAAAAGCAAAAGCCATGTCTCAGTTTAAGGAGGAGCAGGTATTTTCAGCCCTAAGAGTAATATATTCACTCGAGTTCTAGACCAACCTGGGCAACTTGGCGAGACCTCATGCCTACAATAAATCAAAAATTAGCCGGACGTGGTAGTACGCACCTGTAGTTCCAGTTATTTGGAAGGCTGAGGTGGAAGGATTGCCAGAGTCCAGCAGGTTGATGCTGGGGTGGTGGTGAGTGTGCCACTGCACTCCAGCCTGGGTAACAGAGTAAGACTCCAACTCAAACAAACAAACAAACAGAGCAGTATGTTCAGTAGGCTGAGACTATGGTAGCACATGGTGTGCACTGACAGAATATAAAATTAAAATTTAACCGTGACTAGGCATGAAGTAAAGTTTTTTGGAGAATCAGGTCGTTGCTGGCATAAGAAAGAATGAAAAACCTAAGGACAAGTGACTGTCTCTAATGGCATCAGTTAACTTAAAGAAACCTGCCAAAATTAAAACTAAAATAGAAATTAACCAATTCTAAGAAGAAAGTTCAGTTGTTAAGCAACCAAATAATAAATAAGACTCACACCCAACCTTAAGTACTTTACCTTCCACTGACTTCCAAATCAGAGACCATTCTTCAATAAGAACACCATTGGACTATTAAAATGCCCTCTCATATTTACATTTGTTATAATTTTCAATAATATTCTCTTAATATTCTTTGAAAACATGCAGTCCTCAGTTGTAATAATTTTGTGAATATGGAACTTAGATCTTCTGAAACTGCTTATTGTAGTTTTGCTTTGCTAGGAGTGTTTTTCTTATCTGATTTAAACTATTTTCATGATGCTGTGAGTCTCTGCTAAAGTTAATCTTACATGTAAACTGGGACACTCAAAGCTCTAGCACTGTGATTATGTTCATGGAATATGGAGTCAGACTGCAGTCATTTGATCTCCATTTTCATCATTTACTAAGTGTTCACAATTTGGCAATCTTTCTCACTTGAAAATTGGGATATTTATTGAGACTTTGTTATATGGATATACATCATTCCATATATTTACTAAGCTTAACTTAGAACTGAGCATTTAGTAAAAGTTATTAACAGTTTTATGCCATTTTAAAGTTGTTTGGATTCTCTAAAATTTTAAAAATATCGCAACTCCCACAGAGGGACCCCTCCATGTCTTATTAATAAATTAATTAACTATACTCACATTAAATATAATCCAAGTCTTATTTTTCCCTACAGAGATTCAGTCCTCCTTTCCTTTTCTTTTTTTATTTTAAAAATTAGTTCAATATTTTATTTATTTTACACTAATTACATGACTGTCATAAAATAATGAAAACAAAAACAAGGATGCGCTCGTCAAGTACTTTACATCTTGGTGAGAGAGTAAGGATAAAATATCCCTGTTTTCCATGTAATGGAGTATATATAACATGGCAAATATTCAGAGTGCTGTAGAGCACAGAAGAGGAACGCTTAAATCACCCAGATATTCTTAGAAAGCACCAAGAGCAGTCATGAGCTGAGACGTGAAGAAAGAGAACTATAAAGTTTAAAGAAAATGTGGAGCTGGCATTTCCATAAAAGGAAACTGTATGAATAAAAGAATAGAACTGTGAAATGATATATTGTGTGAAGCATTTTGTAAGAAGTTTGTGGTGTAAAAAAAAGCAAGAAGTGAAGCAGGTCTATAAAAAGAGGCCAATTCATGGAAAGGCTTATGCATCATGTTTGTGAATTTAGACTTAATCGTCTAGCTGATAGGGAGAAATTGAAGAATTTAAGTTGGAAAGTGAGTGACACAAATTTCGATTTTAAAATAGTCATCCATACCAAAAAGACTAGCATGAGTAAGCTAGCTCAATTACCTATTGTCTGAAGGATATTGAGAAATTTGCTTAAATTCCCTGAACTTCAGATTCTTCAGTGCTGTAAATGAGGTACACAATTTTACTAAAGTGTAACCTTCTCAATTAAGACAATAATTTATTTAGTATAAGGTCCCACAGATATTTAGATTTGTACTGTGGCAGCAAATTTTGATCAAAAGATATATGGAATCAACACATGAATATGATAATTGCACAATACAGTCAGAATTCAGAAATATGGAAATAGAAGCTGCACAGTCCCCAGATGAGGGAATGTTCTATTGTAAGTGTCATAACAGATGAGCAAGAGGATGTTCTCAGGTTGAAATTTGACTATATGATGATAATTCCACTATAGGATGCCATTGAAGAGTCTTACAGCAGTTGTGGAAAGATGAGTCAAACATGCCATGCATAGAGAAAAGAAAAAACATTAAAAATAATAACAAGGATAACACTGTGATCACAGTTTGGGATACAAAGAAAATCCAGATAAGACTGCTGTAATAGCTACCAAACAAATATTTTAGTCTTGACAAATAAAAATACAAGCATTTCATTAATGTGGGACGCTAGCTTGTGAAATTAATCACTAGCCATAATAAGGCAAGACATTTCTGAGAAGCATTTATTTTAAAAAGAAGAGAACAAAAACTGGACAATAAAATGAAAAAAAGAAAGAAATTTCTTCCCCATGTGTAATTCATTAATTTATTCATTCTTCATATATTTATAACATTTCCCACTGGTACTACAATGATCTATAATCAGACATGCAATTTTTCTTCTGAAGTGCAAAATTTGTTGAAAAATAATGATTAAATTAACACATAAACAAATTTAGATAAAAGAGACTCAAACCAGAAATTACACTATGTGATTCAGAAAGTAAGACCAAAATGAATGATTAAAAAAAGATTTTTTTTAATAATCCAGAATTTTTCTGAAGATGGAGGTTTTTAATTTCAAATGGCATAAAGATGGCCAAAGAGAAGGAGTACAAACAATTTATCATTAAGAATTTTATTTTAGAACTTCAAGGAGGAAAAAAAGTACATATAAAAGCCTCCTAGATTTTAAAAATCATGTCATCGGCACTAGAACAATTAAATTAGGATTCAAGATCTCCCTAGATTTCAAACCAAGTATAAATGTCTTCAAAATTTAAAGAGAACTTAATTTTCCTCAGAGTATATTCGTAAGCTCTCAGTTAAGCAAGATGTTCTGTCCAGCAGAACTGATAGCTGGCATGACTTCAGAAATAGCAGCAGGGGAGTTAGAGTCTATGTGAGGGTTTAAGGAATTTGTCTTAGGGCTGGGGCTAGTTTCTATGTGATTAGTGACATGTTTGATCTTCTAGTGGTTTAGGCACACCCTAAACAACTTCATCAGTGTTTAGGAATATTCAAGGCCCTGGCTTGCAGGAAAAACCTTGCAATTGCCAGTCTCAGAGCTGTCAAGGCAGTTTGTATCTCAGGCAATATAAATGAATGTCAGAGAAACTGGGGAATGCCACTGAGACAATAAAGGCACTCTTTAAAACACAAAAAAATCAGAAAGTATAACTTCCTTGCATCCGTTCTAAGGAATTTTAAAATATCAGTTAAAAGAAAAGGAAGTTACCTTAACAGAAAACTAAGGAAATATCTTATTTCACATAATTACAAAGTCCACATATTATCTGACTCACCTTTCTGATTCAACTCACTTTCCTGAGTTGGTTCTATTCATAGACTTGTTCATCTCCTTTGTTAGCAATATGCTTACAGAAATTCTCAACACTCCAGATCTAGAACAACTACTACATCTCCTCTGTATAGATTATCGAGGTATTTGGTTTACATACCCTTGAATAAATTAACTGATCCAAGGAGAGTGATGCTCTTTTAATCTTAGATATAAGTTTATGTCACCCTGATCTTTGTGGTTGATTTGGTTGCTGAAATCATATGATTGGCTAAGGATTAATTTCTGTAAGGAAAACACAATGTCATTATTTATTTTATTTTTATTTTTTAAAATTTAAAAAATATCATTATTAAAATAAAGGTAGGATAATAAAATCAGACTAAAATCAATAAATCAAAAAACTTTGATCCACCCAATGATAATAAAATTATCCAAAAATCTGGAATTAATTCCAAAAAAAGGTGATTTCTTTCTTTAGCATGCAAGGATCCCAACCCACTTTTTGTTTGTTTGTTTTTTGAGTCAGAGTCTCACTCTGTTACCCAGGCTGGAGTGCACTGGCATGCTCATGGCCACCGCAGCCTCGACCTGCTGGGCTCCGGTGATCCTTTCACTTCAGCTTTCCAAGTAGCTGGAACTACAGGCACAGGCCACCATGCCCAGCTAATTTCTTGATTTACTGTAGAGATGATGTCTTGCCAAGTTTCCCAGGCTTGTCTCGAACCTGCGGGCTCAGGCAATCTTCCCACCTTGGCTTCCCAAAGTGGTAGGATTATAGGTGTGAGCCGCCGTGCCTGGCCCCAACCCACTAAGTTTTAGAAAAATGCATTTTTTACAGCTCCTCATTTACTATTGCTCAAAAGTCCCCGAATTAATAAACTGTCCTGTTAAGTTGTGGGTCTTTGCCCAACAACTTCTATCTAGTAGCGAAAGCAAAGGTTATGATTTATGACTGTATAGGTTGCTGACCATTTTGTATCAAATTTAGCAATTATATGCTAGCATCCCTGCATTTAATTGCCTATAAATATTTGAAATGCTCTTTGAAGTCATTTTAATATCTTACTATTACCCTTATTCACTAATATGTTGAATAATATATTGGAAATATAATTTTAGTATTTGCAGGAAAACTATTATTTTGTATTTTGAAAATCATGGTTTAAAACTGATATCCACATTAACCTTCTTCTCATTCATGTGTTTTCAAAAATGTCCCTAACGATGTAAATACCACTCAACCACTGTTCAAAGCCTAGTCTCCTCACATCATCCATCTCTTTATCTAGGTAAATAAACATAGGATGTGTCTTCATGGGATCTGGAGACCTCCGGAAAAATGATGAATAAAAAAACAGTAAGGCAGCATTTAAAAAAATCATTGGAGAAAGGAAATAACTGGAAACAAAGCAAAGTGGTCATTGTTTCAAAGCTCACATCCTGCGAAAGAACGGTATAAACTTTTTGCCCTTATAGTAGAATCTGTCCTAGATATGTTTTTGCAAGGATCTTCTTTGTCCATTACTCCCATGGTGCCTTTTGGTTCTCACTTCTAAGAGGAATCCCTTACTTACTGTTATCCAAGACCACATCTGACAAGGAAATTTTAAAGGAAGTGCATTTGGGGTTCGAATTTCTTTATCATATCAGTTTCTTCTGATTTGTGTACACATATCTTCAATTGTATGTGAGGAGGGCGGGTGTGAAGGGGTAGTGTAATTGCTAAGGGGCGGAACAATCACAATCTCTTAACCCTAGACACTGATAAATAAGCCTGATATTGAACTGGATCCTGGTTCATGATTTTAGGATTGGAATTTGGAGAATCTGTTTCCTAGCAACAGTTCTTAGTTATATGCTGACTTCTCTAGACTTCAATTTAATGATCTCCACTGAGGCACCTGCCTTGGACAATCAGGGAAAATTATTTGGGATGGGGAGGCATAGTTAATCTGCTCTTGTCCCTGCTATCTGCACTTACACAATGAAAATAATTGTCTCCTGTATCTGCCTGATAGTATATAATAGGAGATTCATGAAGAAGACCTATGGGAATCTAGCTTCTCGCAAATCTCAATCTTACTGCCAATTTTGTTTCTGACTTCCTCAACTCAAAGGTTACATAACAAACTTTGTGTTAAGTAATTTAGCTTTATTTATTTTCTTTTATCTTTTAGAAATCACTACAAGTTTCTGGGTTATTTTCCTGAAAGGTTGGTCAGAAGTAAAAATGTGATTTTTCTTTCAGATGAGCTAATTTTAATCCAAGTATATTTTTACTATAGGTTACTACTGATTTTATTAGAGGGGGAAAAGCTAACAAAGTACTCATTGAATTTTATTGAGTTTTCCATACCAAATCCCACAATGCACAATCATGTTAGATAAATGGTTTATATCGCAAAGTACAGCAGATCACATTTTATCCATTTGTTTGATAAGAGAAAATGAGAATTACAACTTCCTTACTCTGGATTATTATGCTTTCTATTGTCTTTCAAACTACTTTTACCTCGGCAATTTCAATTTTAAAGTGTGCCACTTCATGCTGCCTAATTTCAGCATCAATTAGGATAGGAACTTTCAATGAATAATTAGCCTGAAACATGACAACAGATACATTTATTAGCCATTGCTTTAGCCCCAAAGGGCTGCTATAACAAAATATTATAACTTGATAGCTTACAAATAACAGAAACTTATCTGTCACTGTTCTGGAGGCTGAAAAGTCTAAGAATAAAAATCCCAGCAGCTTCACCCTCTGGTGAGGCCCAATTTCCTCCAACAGCTGGCTCCTCCTTTCTGTGTCCTCACACGGGGAAGGAGCAAGCGCCTCTCTCAGGTCTCTTTTATAAGGGCACTGACCCCACTCATGAGGCTCCATCCTCATGATCTAATCACCTCCCCAAACCCCACTTCTTAATACCATCACTTTAGTGATTAGAGTTTCAACATAGGAATTTGGGGAGACATAAACATTCAGATTGCAGCACTCACTAATACAATATATTTGTTAGACACACCAAAAAAAAAAAAAACTTTTTGTGCATAATTATCATTTATTTCAGGGTTGTCATTTTTCCAATCACAAATGTAACCCAGTCTTGATTTAATTTTAGTAAAAATATTTTATTTTTTTATTACAAATATACTAACATATAACAATGTAGTCTTCACTTTTGCACTACCATATAAAGTACAACTTTTTAAAACATTATTTATTATTATTATAAAGATGTGAGGTCAATTCAGGGTAGGTATACAAATGTTAATTATGCAAGTACCCTTGTTGATGAGGTATGCTCCTCCCTCCCCTGACAGTTTTCCTCAACTGCCAATCCCACCCCCACTTCCCTGACAGTTTCCCACTACTGCCAATTGCTTTCTTATAGTATTATAATAATTGTTCAAGGTATGCTTATGAGTGAGAACATATGGAACTCTGTTCTTTGTTTGTTTGCTTGTTTTGAGTTGGAGTCTCACTGTGTCGCCCAGACTGGAGTGCAGTAGCCGCTCCCGGCCACCACAGCCTCAACATGCTGGGCTCCGGCGATCCTTCCGCCTCAGCCTTCCAAGTAGCTGGAACTATAGGAGCGCGCTAACACGCCCGGCTAATTTTTTTTTTTATTTATTGTAGAGATGAGGTCTCGCCTGCCCAGGCGGGTCTCGAACCCACGGGCTCAGGCAGTCCACACACCTCAGCCTCCCAAAGACGCGGGATTACAGGCTGAGCCACCGAGCCGGCTCTGTTCTTTGTTTCTGTGATAAATCACTGAGTATGATCAACTCCAGATCCATCCAAGTTGCTTCAAAGTCCATATATTTGTCCTTTTTTATGGCTGCATAATATTCCATTGTGCATATGTACCACATTTTTTTAACCAGTCAAGCTTCGATGGGCAGCATGGTTGGTTCCATGTTTTTGCTGTTGTGATTAGAGCTGCATCAACCATCCGTGTGCAGTTATCTTTTTTGTAGAATGATTTGAGTTCCTCTGGTATATTCCCAATAGAGGAATTGCTGGGTCATATGGAAGGTCGATTTCTAGTTCTTTCAGAAATCACCGCACTGTCTTCCAAAGAGGTTGCACTAGTTTGCCTTCCCACTGACAGTGTAGAAGTGTTCCTTTTTCTCCGCATCCTTACCAAAATCTGTTGTTGTTTGTTTTATTAGTGAGGGTCACTCTTACTGGGGTTAGGTGGTATCTCACGGTGGTTTTGATTTGCATTTCTCTGATGATGAGTGAGGCTGAGGACTTTTTCATATGTTTGTTGGCTGCCTGTATATCTTCTTTTGAGAAGTGTCTATTCATGTCCTTTGCCCACTTTTTTATGGGGCTGTTTGTTTTTTTCATTTCAGCACTTTTGAGCTCCTTATAGATCTAGATGTTAGGCCTTTGTCAGATATACAGTTGGCAAATATTTTTTGCCATTTCTGTGGGCTGTCTCCCTGCTCTATTGATGATTTATTTTGCTTTCCAGAAGCTCATAAGTTTAATGAGGTCCCACTTGCCTATCTTATTTCTTAAAGTATGGGCATTTAGGGTTCTGATCAGAAATTGGTTGCCAGTTCCAATTTCCTCAAGGGTATCTCCTGCGTATTCTAAGATTCTTATAGCTTGAAGTTTTACATTTAGGTCTTTGATCCATTTAGAGTTAATTTTTGTGTATGATGATAGGTAGGGATCCTGTTTCAATCTTCTGCATGTGATAAGCCAGTTTTCCCAGCACCATTTACTGAATAGGTTCTCCTCTCTTTAGTGGTTGTTGTTGGAGGCTTTGCCAAAGATGAGTTGGTTAAGAAATTGAGGCTTTGCTTCAGGAATCGCTATCCTGTTCCATTGTTCTCGTTCTTGTACCAATACCAGGCTGTATTGATTACTGTAACCTTATAGTAAAGTTTGAAGTCTGGAAGTGTGAGACCTCCTGCTTTGTTTCTTTTGCTAAGGATTGTTTTGGTTATTCATGGTCGTTTGTGTTTTCATATGAATTTCTGTATCGTCATTTCCAGGTCTGAGAAGAATGATGTTGGTGACTTAATGGTATTGTGTTGAATCTGTAGATTGCCTTTGGTAGGATGGACTTTTTTTTTTTTTGAGTTGGAATCTCACTGTCACCCAGACTGGAGTGCAGGGGCCGCTCCTGGCCACCGCAACCTCAACCTCCTGGGCTCCGGCGATCCTTCCACCTCAGCCTTCCAAGTAGCGGAACTACAGGTGTATGCTACCACGCCTGGCTAATTTTTTATTTTTATTGTAGAGGTGAGGTCTCACCAACTTGCCCAGGCGGGTCTCAAACCCACAGGCTCAGGCAATCCACTCACCTTGGCCTCCCAAAGCACTGGGCTTACAGGTTGAGCCACCGAGCCCGGCTGAGGATGGACATTTTAACAATTTTGATTCTTCCTATCCATGAGTATGGAGTATTTTTCCATTTGTCTGTGTCTTCTTGGATTTATTTGAGCAGTGCTTTGTAGTTTTCATTGTAAAGGTCTTTCATTTCTCTGAATAGGAAGATGCTGAGGTATTATATATTTTTTTGTGGCTATTGTGAATGGGATCATGCTTTTAATTTGGGTCTCTGCCTGCTTGTTTTTGGATTATAGGAATGCAACTGTCTTTTGCACATTTTTTTCCTACCCTGAGACTTTGCCAAAGTCCTTTATCAGTGCAGGCAGATTTTTGACAGATTCTTTTGGATTTTTAAGGTATAGGATCATATTATCAGCAAAGAGGGAAAACTTGACTTCCTCTTTTCCTATTTGAATATCCCTGATTTCCTTATTTTGTCTTATTGCCCTAGCTAGGACTTCCAACACAATGTTGCACAGAAGGGTGACAGGAGTGAAAGGACAGGCCTTTCTTGTTCCAGTTTTCAGGGGAAATGTTTCTAGTTTTTGTCCATTTAGCAATATGTTAGCTGTGGGTTTATCATAAATGGCACTTACTATTTTGAGGTATGTTCCTTCTATACCTAGGTGTTTGAGGGTTTTTATCAAAAAGGGATGCTGGATTTTATGAAAAAGTCTTTTCTGCATCTAATAAGATAATCATGTGGTTCTTGTTTTTACATCGATTGATGTATTTAATTACATTTATGGTCTTGCAAATGTTGAACCAGCCCTGCATCCTGAGGATGAAGCCTACTTGGTCATGGTGGATGATTTTTGAGAAGTGTTTATGGATCCAATTTGCTAGAATTATGTTGAAGATTTTTCCATCTATCTTCATAAGGAATATTGATCTGTAGTTCTTTTTCTTTGTTGGATCTTTACCCGGTTTAGTTATCAGTGTGATGCTAGCTTTGTAAAATGATTTGGGGAGAATTCCATCTTTCTCATTGCCTGGAGTACTTTTAGTAGGATTGGTATCAGCTCCTCATTGTACGTTTTGTAGAATTCTGTTGGAAAACCATCCAGTTCAGGGCTTTTTTGTGTGTGTAGTTTTCATATGACAGAGTCAATTTCCTGGGTTGTTATTGATCTATTTAGTGCCTCAATGTCTTCTTGTTTCAACCTGGGGAGGTTTTGTGATATCAGAAAGTTCTCCATTTCTTTTAGGCTATCAAGTTTGTTTCCATATAGGTGAACATAGTAATCTCTGATAATCTTTTGTATTTCTTTGGGGTCAGTTGTGATTTGATATTCTGTATTTCTGATTGTGTTAATTTTGGGTTTTTCTCTCTTTTTCTCAGTCATTCTGGCTCAGGGTCTACCATCTTGCTAATTCTTTCAAAGAACCAGATTTTATTTTGTTGATGTTTTCTGTGATATTTTTGCCTTTTATGGACCATATTTGGACTCTTATTTTTGTGATTTGGATTCTTCTGCTAAAGTTGGGGTTTTGGTGGCCTTCTCTTTCAGCTCCCTTAGGTGATTTGTTAGGTTCTCAACTTGTGATCTTTCCATTTTCTTGAGGTGTGCTCATAGAGATATAAATTCCCCTCTGAGAACTGATTTCATGGCATCCCAGAGGTTTTGGTTAGATGTTCCTTCATTTTCATTTGTTTCCAGGAATCTGTTAATGTCTGCTTTAATTTCAGTGTTGACCCAGTAGGTGTTGACCCAGTGTTGACCTATCCTGCTGTTTAGTGTCTGTGTCTTTGTGGGCTTTGGGGAAATTGTTAGTGTTGTTATTTATTTTTATTCTATTGTGTTCTGAGAATGTGCATGGCAAGATTTCAGCCTTATGAAATTTGTTGATGCTTGTTTTATGGCCAAGGATATGATCGATCTTGGAGTACATTCCATGTGGTGATGTATATTCTGTGGGTGTTGGGTGAGATAATCTGTAGGTATCTACTAAGTTCATTTGGTAGAGTGTCAAGTTTAGGTTCTGGATCTCCTTGCTGATTTTTTGCCTCATTGATCTATCTAGGGCTGTTTGTGGGGTATTCAAGTCCCCTGCTATAATAATGTTACAGTCAATATCTTTTTTTAGTTTACTTAGTAGTTATTTTATAAACGCCGGTGCTCCTGTGTTGGGTGCATATATGTTTAGGATGGATACTTCTTGTTGACAGACTGAAATTTTTATCATTATGTAGTGTCTTTTTGCATCTTTTAAAATGTTTGATAGCTTAAATTTGTTTTGTCTGATATTAAGATTGTGACTCCTGCCTTCTTTTGTGATCCATTTGCCCGGAAACGTGTTTTCCATCCCTTAACTTTAAGTCTTTGTGTGTCCCTTATTTTGAGATGAGTTTCCTGGATGCAGCAAATAATTGGATCATGGTTTCTTATCCAGTTTGCCATTCTGTGTCTTTTCAGTGGTGCATTTAGTCCATTCACATTCAGGCTGATTATTAAAATGTGATTTCTATCTCTGGCTTGTAGTTTTATAAAGTTTTTTCTTTGCTTGTTTTCTTTTGGCTGTGGGGTTGATGTATGTGTGTGTTTTCAAGTTCTTGTTGCACTGTATTCTCTGTTGATTCTGTGCTCTGCCATTCTCTTCAAAAGTGTGTGACCATTCTTTTTTTTTCTCTTTCTTCTGTGCTTAATATCTTTTTAACTGTCTCCTGTAGAGCTGGTCTGGAAGCTGTATAATATTTTAATGAAGGATTTTAATTCTCCATCACTGATGAAGCTGAGATTGACTGAATAAGAAATTCTTGTTTGAAATTGTTTATCTTTAAGGACTTTGAATGTAGGACTCCAATTCCTTCTTTCTTGTAGTGTTTCTGCTGATAGGTCTGCTGCTATTCTGATTTTCCCCAATAGGTAGTCTGACCCTTCTCTCTTGGTGCCTTTAGGATTTTTTATTTTGTGGCCTACTTTGTGTAGGTGGATTACTATATGTCTATGGGTTGGTCTGCTCATTTGATGTCTTGTGGGTGTTCTCTATATCTCTTGTGCTTGGGTGGTCACATCTCTGGTGAGATGGGGAAAGTTTTTTTAGATTACCACCTGGAATACTTGCTCCAAGTTGTTCTCCATTTCCCTTTCTTCTTCTGGGTTACCTATCAGGCATAGGTTTGGCCTCTTGACATAATTGCACATCTCTTGTAGGCTTTGTTCTTTCTTTTTGAGTCTTCTTTCTAAAAAACTTCTTTGAGTTTTTTACATATCGGGTTAATTCCATGTTCTGGTCTTCAAGTTCTGAGATTCTTTCTTCCACTAGATTAATTCTGCTTTCCAAGCTTGTCATCTTGTTATTTATTTTCTGGATGAAATTTTTTATTGCTAAAATCTCTGTTACAAATTCTTTCAGTGCTGCATCTTGTCTTCAGAGGACTCACCACTGATCTCTTTGGAGTCTTTCCTGATCCTTTTCTGGTTACATCCTTAGTCCCACGACTGGATCAGGGTCGGGGGTGGGATGCCTGGGACTAAGCACACGTCAAGTCCCTCTGAAGTTTGTGATTTCAGGATATTCCCTCTGGGTCATGATCAATCCCTGAGTAGTTGATCCACCAGTCACAGAGATCAGGTCTGTTGCTCTGTGGTGCACAAGTCTGAGCACTTTCCTGTCTTGCCTTCAAAATGGTGGTGGGGTACCTTTCTTGTCCTCTTCTGTAGGATTTTGCTTCTGAACTCCTTCCACAGCCCCTGCTGCCAGTGCCCTTCCATGTGCTGAAATGGTGAAGCAAAGCCTGGAATTGGCAGTCTCTCCTGCTGCATTGGTGAGGCAGAGACTGGGGTGGTAGTCTCTTCCTGCCACTTCTTCACAGAAAATCTTTTGTCTGTTTAAAAAGAATGCTGCTTGACTTTTGTGACCTGGGAAGAGCCAAGGACCAAATAGAGATGCTGCAGCACCAACTGTTATACCAGGACCCTGGCCACTTGCTCACAAGCCCCAACTTAAACAGTCTTTCCCTGCATTTTCTTCCCAGGAATAGTGTTGCTGATTTTTTTAAAAAATGCTGTTTGACTTCTGTGTACCAGGAATCACTATGGTCCAAACCCAGCAGCTGCAGCATTAGCCACTTCACCAGGAGAGCCCTGGCCACTAGCTCCCTATCTGTCACTCAGTTAGCCACTCACATGCCCATTTGCTTACCAGCATGTACACAAAATTTTCCATACACTCACTCTCTCACACCAGGACTCACGTGGTCTGACAGGCCTGGCCACCATCTTCAAAATACAACTTTTTCTAACATAAAGCGGCTAGAAAACAATTTTGATAGAAAGAGAGAAACAGACAGAGAGAGGGAGAGGGGGAGAGAGAGAGAGAGAGAGAGAGAGAGAGAGAGAGAGAGAGAGAGAAAGTGAGAGCAGCACACTCTGTTCCAGGCATTTTAACCAAGGACATCCATAAGTTCATTGATCAAAACACTGTACAAATAAGCATCCAAATGTGGTCAGTTTTGTAAACTCTTCATCTATGTGTAAGAGTTGAAACAAGGGCAACCCCCTCAGGTCCCCTCCCATTGTGGGAGCTTTTCTGTCCACTCAATAAATCCTGCTTTCTCACCACTACCCCAAGAAAGAATTGAAGCAACAATAGTGTCATTCAGTATCAAGGCCCTGTTGAGTTCAGTTTTGTCTCTATTCTGTGTCCAAATATTTCAGGGGCTGTTTTCTAAGTCCCTGTTAGATCCTCATGAGCTGACGTGTAAAGACAGCTCTCTGAAACCTACTACACCACATTTGAAGAGTGTAAATTACTGAGAATGTATCAGATTTAACTTTCATAAACCAAAAGATGATTCAGTTTACAAATATTATGCCCATGTCTAAACAAAAGTATTAATTTAAAAAATAGTTTTTGAAGTTCAAGACTATTCAATCCCATACTAATATCACCAGATATGGCAGGCAGATACTTCTTTGTCATGACATCTAGAGTAATTATCACAAAGAGTTCTTTCAAACGTTGTGGCTGACATTGAAGGTCTTTCAATTTGATCACCAAAAAAATTCCAAACTTTTCATTCCTCTTATCTCTGCTTTTCTGACTTCTATCAAAGTTAAATATGACTGGAATGATTATGGGTTAGATTAAGTGTATATATTTACATGGTGTCTAATCTCTCTCTTGTATCTGTATTAAGGTGACTTTTACTTTTAACATTTTTTATGAAGAGAATTGAAAAATATTCATAATGAATAAAAGTGGTATGACTTTAAATATGAAGACTATAACAGTGAAAATAAATTAAAATTTAAGACCTAAATACTAATGGAAAATAGAATATACAATAAAAATCTTACGTTTAATATTATGCATACTGAGTTCTTAAATTTTACTTAAATTATTATGAATTTTGAGTTACTGTCACTGTCCTAATAACTTCTTAATTATAGAATGGCAGCACAAGTTCCTTCCATCATAATAACTCAGTCATTTTTTATTAAAATAAATTATAATCCTGTGGCAGAAACTGTCTCAAACACCTGCACTCACACAAGGGTACGTGGTGTGTATTAGTTTCTTATGGCTACTATAACTAAGTATCACAAACAGATGGCTTAAAACAACAGAGACCTATTCTCTCACAGGCTTGAAGTTCAGAAGTCAATAACCCTTCACCAAATACAATTTTTCTGTTTTACAATTCTCTTTATCCTTTGTTGGATCCCTAGTTGTGACAATTCAAAATGGGTCCTGGCCATGAAATATGTATAGAGACAATGAGTGAGAAAATTTTTTAATCATTTTTAAGTCAGTATATAATTTTGGCTGTTACAGTAACTATTATTATCTTATCTTATATGGGCCCTATAAGAAATAAGAAATCTTGCACTCCTTTAGCAGAAGGAATTAATAATTTAATCTTTTAAAGTAAACAATCCCTCCACTGTCAACCCTTGGAAGTATAGGGCACTCTGAGAGATTTTGGATCTCCTTTCTTTCACTCTCCTTGACAAAAGTGCTTTCCCAAACATCTGCCCCCACACAAAGGTTCTTTTGGATATGGGGTGTGTATTAATTTCTTATGGTTGCTGTAACTAAGTGCTACAGACAGATGACTTAAAACAACAGAGATTTATTCTCTCACAGGGTTCGAGGCTACAAATCAAGAATCAATGTGTCAGCAGGGCCGTGCTGCCTCTTAAGACTCAATAACACTTTCTTGCCTACATGCTTTTCATGGTTGCTGGTAATCTGTAGTGATCCTTGGTTTGTATATGCATCACTCCAGTCTTTGCTCTATCTTCACATGGCTTTCGTTCCTATGTGTCTGTGTTTCTATGTCAAGAGTTTTCTATTGTTACAAGAACACCAGTCATATTGGATTTAGGGCCGCTTCTAATTTAGTATGACTTCTTCTTTCCTTGATTACATTTGCATAGAAACTGTTTCCAAATGTGGTCACAATCTAGGTTTCGAGTAGACATGACAGTGGGGTAACCATATTCAACCCAGTACAGTGTGGGAAGAAATAAACAGGGGGTTAGATAAAGAGGTTTTTGTAGGATAAGTATGCATATAGTATTTAGAATAACTTTCTATACAAAATATATTTTAAAATTTTCCTATGTTCTGTACTATACAAATATAAATGAGGGGTGGACATTGAGATGAGAAGCACTCAAGAGTAGATAGTGTTATATTTAAAAATGATCTTTCTATATTATATTTAATTTGGGAATGTATTTAGAGTCAAGATTTTTGTTCCCAACATCTTCATTTTGACTTTAATTTTGAAAATTGTTATTCATAAAGAATTGTACTTTTGGAATTTAACTTATGTTTACTAATCTACAAAACATTATTTTAACACCAATTTATAAATTCATTAAATTATATAACACCAATTTATCAACTCAAAATAAATATAAATGACCAGATAATAAATAATACCTTTTAAAACTTCATCTCATGATGACTAAGCATAAAACGTGAAGTTTCTTAACAAATATTAAAATGAGTTGATATAAAGACATATGACCATTTTTCATTTTCACATCCTTTGCCTTTCTTTAATAAATAATTACTTATATTCTCTCTTTTGTTAATATTATTTCAGGAACTGATACCATGGGTTTTGAGTAAAGAAAAATAAAACATGAAGTATGCTTGTGCCAAATAAGATATAATAATTTTTTTTTCTTTATATACTGAGTTAGCATAAACTATGTGCCATGCCCTGGTCTAGACACCGGGGATATATCATTGAATAAATTGTCCAAGTATACTTGAAGGCTCCCTGTTTTCTTCCCTAATTTCCCATATCGTATCAATAGATGAGTCTCTGAATACATCTATAACATTCTTTTCTGCAAGTGAAGCATGTTAGCTTTTGCAAGGTGCATATTTAAATCAGAATGCCATCCTAATATACAAAGTAAAATACTTGAGCTTTCTTCTTTTTTTGACTTCAATTTTATGATACTTGAAAAGCTTTTTCATATAATTACTATAGTAAATTGGGTATAATTCAGTGTTTCAAAATTTAGGCCAGCATTAAAATGAAAACTAAATTATTATTCTGATTCACCTTCTTTCTATAAAGTATAAATTAAACCATCAACATTTGGGAGTGATCTTAAGTATATATATGATTTGGACAGATGAGTTTGCCCAAATTATTGTCTATAACACATTTTCTCACCTTAAGTCAGAAGCAATTATAATTTTTAAAGTGGCAATCAATGAAAAGCCAATCCAGACACAGGTACCAAAAAAATTCTTTTCTCTGAAAGATTATTGCAATAAGAGAAGAAGGACTATGGCAATAAGAAGAACACTCTGTCCTAATATCTGCAAAACTTTAAGGGAGAAGTAAAAGTAACTGCACCAGAACAATCTCTTTAAACTTTCATATATCAAATTTGTGAATTGTTTTTCAGTTGTCATGGATCCTCAGGACAAAGGTCATGTAACCTGAGGATGCCCATGAATCAAACATGTAACCACAGGGGGACCTAAGTGTTTAGATTGAGGAGTATGGACTGAATTAAGAAGGAGTTATCATATGGCTGGATCCAGGATCTAATCAGACCAAGCTCTGGAATCACTACATGGCAGGATCCAGTAAGATCATGCCTCCTGACACCACTTCATAGCAAGAGCAATCAGATCATACCTTATTACCCTACACTTACTAAACCTTACCCAGATCCCATCTCTAGAAGACAGAGTTGAGCCTTTTCTCCTTCTTTCTTGTCAATGGACTCAGAATAAACCTTTCTCATTGCAATAACCCAGTGTTTTGGTGTTTCACTTTCCACTGATCACAGGCAAATCCAATTTTGTTTGGAAATATAAACAAAGGTAGAAAGACTGTGTGTAGGAGTGGGATGAGCAGGTGGTAGATCAGATAGTTGATGAAGGGATGTTTTTCTCCTTCGAAGACAACTGATCCCAGGAGGTCTTGTTAAGAGGAACCCATATTCAGAGGTCTGAAAAAAATTGACTAAATTTTAATCATGTCAGGTTACCCCGCATTTTATTTATATTGGTCAATGGGACAAATAGTTCAGCTAATCATTTGAGACAGAGAACTGGAATTTAGAAGTTCTGTGTCTAACATTGCGATATATAGACAAGAGGGTCATCTATGAATCTAACTTATGAGGAATGGATATTTACTTGCGGTAGGTTGTTATCTAGAACACAAAATGGCAGGAGGGAGAGAAGGTCAGGATGCAGCAGGGTGGTATATTTTTTAACTATTAAGAGATTTATGTTATTTTCCAGGAAAACATGGTTCAGGCAGAGTTCATCATTGTTAGGGGGAAAGGCAAACCAAAGGAAATAATGAGTTAACTAATATGCAAAAATAAGTTAATGTGTACCCTTAACTAAACCCTTAGTCATTGTGTAGTTAAACCAAATCATTTATTTCAGAGATGAACTGTATTCCACACAGTTAATGTTCAAGTTATTGCTAAATATTTACCAAGTACTTTGCAAAATGATTCAAATACAGTTTTTCTTTAAATTATTTATACCTATAGCCATGCTAACAAACAAGTGAATTTTTATAGATGAAGGAAACTGAATCAACATTAATGAATTGATTTCCCAGTGCCCCAACATCTAGTAAGTCTAGACATTCTAGCACCAAAACTCATATGCTAAAATTTACATTTATTGCATAGTGTCCATTCTTCTAGTAACATAACAACCTTTTTTACTCTTTAAATACTATTCTGTATACAGATTAACATCCTTGTTAACTCAAAGAATAGATTCTTGATAGTGTAAATTGTTTAATTATACTCCGTGAGTTTTGGTTATGAAAGAAACTCAAGTTTACAGTTACATACAAAAACAAATTTGAAATCCAGAATTAAGCAATAGCCAAGAAAGAATGACTCCATATTGCATTCAAAAGCAATTCAAGTTAAATTACCATTATCTAAGTCATTTCTAAAAATGTTAAAACTCTTGAAAAAAGTTGTATTTGCTTATTCATTAAATTACTACATGTATAGCAAATTATTCCTGTTGTAAAATTTATTCTATTATCTATCTATCTAATCTATCTACCATCTATTCATTCATCTATAAATATCTTTTCTGCAATCTCTTTCTTTATGTCTCAAGTTCACCAAAGTTCAGCTTACGGACAAAACTGAAATGTCAGCAGTCCTCAGTAAGGACTGATCCCTGAATGTCAGCTCCGTAAAGCAAGCAGACTAATGCACTATAGGCAAAGGCAGCAGGAGAGTAACTAACCTTGCCAAAAGACTCTGCCAGCCCCTAGGGTGCTCGTGATGAGGAGATACTCTTCTGATCGCTCATTACTTTGAGCTATACATCTTAAAAGTTTTCATGTAAAGAGTATCAAGCGGGAAGCCATTGGATCTCTTTAATTTCTTTAAAATAAACAAAATGTCCTAAAGCTGAGGTATATTCTATTTATCCTTTTACAGGTGAAAATACGTTCAAAACATGGCAAAATTGTTCTCTTGATTAAGCACTGCTTCAACATTCTTAGCTGCCTTTTTCTGTCTTTTTAATAATTTCAGTAGAATTTTCTAAATTTTGAGATCTACACTCCAAAAGCATGTTTCTAAAATGCAAAGACCTTTTTTTTTCATATTTTACAGTCAACTACCATGCGATGTTAGCACAATAAGAATACAATATTAATGTGCTACTACTAAAGTAGCCTTTCTTTTCTTCAAACAGAAGAAGTGTGGCCTTCCTAATGCAACATTGGATATGTTGTAGGTCCAGTCATTTTTTTTTCCCAACTTTGTCAGAAATGTAGTGTAATTGTTTAGAAATAAAATACACAGTTTAATTGATTACCTGTCAACCCTGGCTGCTCCACTTGTTAGTTATCAAATTTTAAACAAATTATTTAAATGTTTTTAACTTTAGATTCCTCATATATAAAATGGGTTATTAATATTCATTTCATAGGACTATTCTTGTGTTGTAATGTGTATGTAAAATAATTATACAAAATTCCTGAAACATGAGTTTAGATATAGATTTACCTTTCATTTTGCTTCTTAAAATAATAATGTTATTGTCTTAGTACTTAGAATAGCATCTAGGACATAATAGCACACAATAAATATGCATTAGTAGATATGTAGACATATAAATACACATAGAAATATTTATTTGACTCATTTTATTCATTTAGTGTGGTATCTAAGTTCACAAGATGTCATTGACTCACAAAGATAGCTTCAAGCTTAGAAATATTTAACATTTAGTATCGCGTAGCCAATCGTATATTCTTTCTTTTTTTAATGAATTTAAACTTTCACTTAACTACAGTCATATTGATGCAAATATTTCCAAAACTTCATAATCTCCCATTTACACCTCTAGCTTTTCTACTCTTCTTAGCACTTTTGATATTTTCAAGTTGTAATTCTATGTACTGCCTCTACTTCCCTCCAGAACTTTGTGGTTATTTCTGAATTAATGCAGTAATTTTCTATCTTCCTTATCTGTCCCACCTCATCGCCTCTTAACCTATTGTCCACAATAATGACTAGTGATATTTTAAAATTAATCACACAAAATGAAATTTTATGATTCTTTTTCTTTCTAATGCCTTCAATGTAAAATCTAAACATTTCCACAAGGATTTCCACACGTTCATGATCTGAACTCTGTCTTCCCCCATGTCCCACAGTATAGAGTGCCATGGGTGTACTACAGGCAGAGGCTGAATGTACAATGGTCTTCCAAGTCCCTAGATTCATGTGCATCTGTATGTGCCTGAAACATTGTGTCTTCATTTTTTTGTTGTTGTTGCTAACTTCTTTTAGAACTCTATAAGCCAACCTTGGTGATTTTTCTTCTCTGGTGCCCTCTTTAACAATGTTCCTGATCTCACATGTGCTTTCATCTACGGTGGGACCAAACACAGTAGTGTGAATTGATGTGCTTATGTTTTCGCCCTTTTAGTAGACAATAACTCCTTGGGGGAAAAAATATGTTGCTTGTCATCTGGCACATACTAACACCAACACTGATTCTTCTCCTCCTCCTTCTACCACTATAATCACTATAATTAATAGTATGAATAAGCAAAATGTGTTAAGAGAAAATCATGTGTCAGGCATTGTTTTAGCCTCTGCATCCATTTATGCCTTGCTAAACCACTGTATGTCAGGTTCTATAAATATCCCTTTATTACAGATAAGGAGACTGAGACACTTTATCTAAGCAATATTAAAGTCATTTGCCCAGTCACACAGCTAGTAATTGGCAGAGCCAAAAGCCAGATTGGAGTAGTCTGGTCTCGGAGCCTGGCCTCCTAACCATTGCAAGCTTCTACTCATAACTGTTCCATTAGGGAATAATGAATAAATGGCTTTCTAAAATTGTCAGCATAATTAAAATAATATTCTATGTCTTTGAGATCAAATATCAGTTATATAAAGCATTATATTGTTCTAAGTTAAATTAGTCTTACAATAAATTAGATGTTGACAAAACTCATATATATAAATTTTAGCAATCATTTAATGAATTTTATAAGTAAAGATGACTATGTGTATGGTTTTCATCTTTAATGCCATATTACTTAAGAATACTAAATTCTATGATAAGAAAATGTGCTGTGTTAAAACAATAAAGTAGAACATTGATAGTGTCCATTTGAGGTGGGATGTTAAGCCTATGCTTGTATAATAACAATCAATCCCGAGGGAAAAAAAAAAAAAGGCATTTCTAGTTGCCTAACCACACATATAAAAAAAAAAAATGAAGCTATGGGCCGGGCTCGGTGGCTCAGCCTGTAATCCCACGCTTTGGGGGGCTGAGATGAGTGAATTGCCTGAGCCTGCAGGTTCAAGACCCGCCTGGGCAACTTGGCGAGACCTCATCTCTATAATAAATAAAAAAATCAGCTGGGTGTGGTAGCACGTGCCTGTAATTCTGGCTACTCAGAAGGCTGAGGCGGAAGGATCGCTGGAGCCCAGCAGGTCGAGGCTGCAGTGGCCATGAGCGGCCACTGTACTCCAGTCTGGGCTACAGAGTGAGACTCCAACTCAAAAAAAAAAAAAAAAAAAAAATAGGCTATGAAAACAGTTTTCATGTGCAAGGACAAGTGTGGCATGTCAAAAATGCTGAGGGTGTCCAGTGAGGTAAGGGATGATTTTAGGACAATAGGAAAGGACAAGATTGGGATAAATCGTGAAGAGTATTTGTAAAGTCTCTGCCAAAAAGTCTATCCTTTATTTCACAGAAAAGAGAAGTCAAAGGGCTTCTAAGCAACCTTTATTTGGTTATTTTCAAATAGCCAGTGGCAATATTTGCTTCCTGTTAAAACATAGACATTTCTACAAGGGAAATAAATGAACAAATATAATTATTTTTTATACCTCAGGGTAAGTATAGTAGGTATGAATCAGAGTCCAAAATTTCTAGCATGTAAGAAATGTAACTTTATTTTCCTATAAGCCAAAATGACTTCTGTTTTTACGTCCCATTCTGCCAGAATGACAGAAATTCAATCACAGTTATTTGGGTTCCAAACCTTTCTTAGAATCATGACTAACATCAGGTTTTAGAAGGTCACTGGAGAAGGGGGTCATCTGATCTTCTACTGTTACTCCATGAGGATTTTATTGGTTCCCAGAGTCAAGCCTGGAGCTTTTGTACCAAATCCTTTTATCTTGCACTTCTACCCTTGAACCTTACTAAAATTATAATTATATATATATTTATGTTAATATGTCACTCAATGTCTTCTGCATCTCTTTGGAATATAGACTTCCTTAGATCAAGGGAAGAATCTGTCCATCCCTGTGCCATTGTATGGAACTTCATACAAAGAGCGTTTTAATACTTGCTTACATTTTTGATTGATGAATGAATGAAGTGAAATCCCAATGCTTAAATTTTAAGCAAAGATTGGAACAGTAGGAGACATATTTCTGGACAGGAGGTACTATTTAGTGCCCATTTATTTACTTTGCACTTTAAAAATATTTAGTTTTAATCATTTATTTGGTTTAATTTTATTGAAGAGATACTTTGTTTTGGTAGAATCTATTTGTTAGACATAAGTGATTAAGACAAGGAACAACCTTAGGAAATATTATGGTCAGTCTTATTTATATATAGCTAAGGAAATATATGAAGATGAACCAATGGGAAGAAACAGAAGGTATTTTTCAAGAATTTGCTATATACCAAAGAGGTCAGTCACTATCGCTAGTATTTGGCAGAAAACTCAATGGCAGGCAGGAAGGGTGGGTTTGCAGTGGAAAAAAAAAAAGGCTTTGGGTGTGGTGTTATTAGAGGTCGTTGGTTCCGGGGAGCTGAAGCCAGACTATGAACTTGGCATTTTATGTGAAGGTTTGGGGAATGATATTGAGCTTCTTTTAATTGGTTTTAAGTGGGAAACAGAGTACAAAAATAGGAAATTGCCCATCATGGACCAAGTTCTGACTGTCTGGGGCCAATTGCTCCTGAGGTTATTGTTTGTCTTCCTGGACAGGGTACTGCAAAGGTAGTGGATTAGGGAGCTATTGCTGTTTACTGTCTGACCACTAGACATTTTTATATTCAGTCTCACAAAGCTCAAAACACATTTTTAAGGCAAGATTGCATAATAATGGTACCATAGTTATACTATGCATTTTTTATATTCAGTCATCAATTCATTCCAAAAATATTTATTAAATATCTATCATATTCAATGAACAGTGCTCCACAGTGGAGGATACGAAAGTAACTAAGCAGGGCTCGTTGGCTCAGCCTATAATCCCACGCTTTGGGAGGCCGAGGTGAGTGAATTGCGTGAGCCCGCGGGTTCGAGACCCGCCTGGACAACTTGGCGAGACCTCATCTCTACAATAAATCAAAAATTAGCCGGGCGTGGTAGCACGCACCTGTGGTTCCAGCTACTTGGAAGGCTGGGGCAGAAGGATCGCCGAAGCCCGGCAGGTCGAGGTTGCGGTGGCCAGGAGCGACCACTGTACTCCAGTCTGGGCGACGGAGTGAGACTCCAACTCAAAAAAAAAAAAGAAAGTAACGAAGACAGGAACTTTGATACCATGCATGCCTGCTTTCAGGATTCTTAGTGTCCAATTATACTTGTCCAAACCCGGACAGCTTTTTCTTGTTAATCCAACTATAAAAACACATTAGAAGTTTTATTTACATAAAATTTAGGTTTTGTGCAAACCTGTTATATCAATTAGGTTGCTTCCTACTACAAGCAATTGAAAATACTTTTCAATAATAAGAGAAATCTGTAGGCTTGTGTAATTGTAACTGCTCAGAATGACTGCAGATTTTGAGCATGCTTTGATAAGGGTCATGCTCCTGCTTCTCTAAATTTTTTATTGTTGTTTGTTCTACTCTTTATTTTTTGTCAGTTTCAAATTCAAGCTGACCTCAATCACAGTGGTTAATGGTAAAATAGTTTCATACTTCATATCTGTTCTATATACCATACAGAAAACTGAAGTCACTTTGTCATCAAGTACACAGGAAAATCCTATCAATTGGAACCTAAACCTGTTAGTTTGCTATTACCACTGTAACAAATCACCACAGTTTAGTGTCTTAAAATAACACAGATTCAGTCTCTGACAGTTTTGGAAGTCAGAAGTCTGAAAATAATTTCAGTGGGCTAAAGTCAAGGTGCCTTCAGAGCTGCTTCTTTCTGGAGGCTCTGAGGGGAGAATCTGTTTCCTTGCCTTTTTCATTTTCTAGTGTTTCCTTTCAGTGAAATATTTGTATTACTTGACTTGTGGGTTCTTTCATCATCTTCAGAGGTCATCACTCCAATATCTGATTCAATAGACATCACATCACCATCACCTTGAACTTTGACTCCTTTGGAGTCCTTCTAAAAAATCTTCTTGTGATGACATTTAGGGAACAACCACATAATCCAGTATCACCTTCACATCTAAGGTCTTTCATTTTATTATATATGTTTGATCCCTTTTGCCTCATAAAGTAACATGCACTGCTTTTGGAGTAAAAGTTGAAGATATCTTTGAAAACTATCATTTAGGTATCCACAGGTCCTCAGCCATGATTTGTGCTAATTGAGATAAGTATGGCTTAAACAAATCATTGAGACAAGAAGCAATCACTGAGACAAACGCTGAAGTTGAAAGTATGGTCAGATTTTTTTCACCTGCCTCGCTACCCACAGTGGGCACTGTGAATACATGTTGAGAAGGCAACGATGCTGTCCATCTCCTGCTGCTATGTATCAAATTAATATAAAAACAGCACCCCTAGATGTGCATGGACACCAAGGGCAAACTTTTAACATAGAAAATTAGAAAAAAGCTGGAGAACAGAACCTCATCTTTAAAATATTCTGTTTTGTCATATTCTAAGGAAGAATCATCAAGACTGAGACTTGGTCAGAACCAAAAAACTAAGAGCAAGAATTCATAATAGGAGTAACAAATAAACTAGGGATAGGTAAGCACAGAAATATGTTCCTGAGTAGGTGTGTGGTTATGGAGAAAATTTTTATTTTGAAAGATGAGAGGAAAAGCTCAATTAGCCACATAGAGTTATATTTGCTGCTCAAGGCATCTTTGATCCATAAATTAATGCCTTGAACTGGAAAACTAAAATACAGTGCTTCATAAAATGAGATGAATTTTAACATATTATACGATGTTTAACTCTGGCAGTCAGCTCTTCCGAGTAATAGCAATGATAATTGATTTTTCAAAAATTACCATGTTTCAAAATTTAACTTACACTTAACACATTTAGTCAAGATTTATTTATGCTATATATTTATTTATTTTAAAAATGTGGGGTGCAATTTCAGGTTAGGTACATACGTGGTCATCATACAGATAAAGTGTGGATACCCTGATGTTATGTGCCTCCTCTCTCATGGAGATTTTGAGGGTGCTTTGATGAGCTTCATGCTCCTGCTTCTCTAAATTTTTTATTGTTGTTTGTTCTACTCTTTTAATTTTTGTCAGTTTCAAATTCAAGCTGACATCAATTATACTGGTTAATAGTAAAATAGTTTCATACCTCACATCTGGGCCACTGCTGCCATTCCCTCTCTTATCGTATTAGGATAAATGTTCAGGGTCTGCCTATGAGTGCGTACATGTGGTACTCAGATCTTTGTTTCTGTGATAAATCATCAAGTATTATAGACTCTAATTCCAGCCAGGTTGCTGTGGAGTTCATAATTTTGTTTTTCTTTACAGTTGTATAATAGTCCACTGTGTATACATACCAAATTTTCTTTATACAGTCCTCTTTCAATGGGCAGCACAATTGGTTCCATGTTTTTGTTGTTGTGAATAATACTGCAATAAACGTATGTGTGCAGGTAATTTTTTCATAGAGTGATCTGATTTCCTCTGGGTATATTCCCAGAAAAAGGATTGCTAGGGTGTATGGACGGTCGATTTTTAGATCTTTTAGGAATTGCCACACTGTTTTCCATAGAGACCGTACTAGTATACATTCCCACCAACAGTGTAGAAGTGTTCTCTTTTCCCCACATTCTCTCCAGCATCTGTTGTTTTTTGAGTTATTGCTGATGGCCCTCTTGATTGGAGTTAGATGGTATCTCAGTGTGTTTTAAATTTGCATCTTTGACGATAAGTGAGGTTGAGCATTTTTTCATGTATCTGTTGGCTGCACGTATGTCTTCTTCTCAGAAGTGTCTATTCATGTCTTTTGCCTATTATTTATTTATTTATTTATTTAAATTTAAAATTGTGGGGTACAATTCAGGGCTAGGTATACAAATATTCACCATGCAGGTATCCTTATCAATGAGGTGTGCCCTCCACCACCCCAGGCAGATATCGACTACGGTCAATCCCATCTCCCCACCCTCCCAGCCCCCTTCCCGGCAGTTTCCCACCACTTTCAATCCTTTTCTTATAGTAGTACGGTAGTTGTTCAAGGTCCACTTATGAGTGAGAACATGTGATACTCAGCTCTTTGTTTCTGTGAGAGATCACTCAGTATTATAAACTCTAATTCCATCCAGGTTGCTGCGAAGTTCATGATTTTGTTCTTCTTTATGGCTGTGTAGTATTCCATTGTGCATATATACCACATTTTTTTAAATACAGTCCTCTTTTGATAGGCAGCACAGTTGGTTCCATGTTCTTACTATTGTGAACAATGCTGCAATAAACATGCATGTGCAAGTATCTTTTTTATAGACTGACCTGAGTTCTTACGGGTATATTCCCAGTAGGGAGATTGCAAGATCATATGGAAGGTTGATTTTTAGAGCTTTTAGGAATCACCACACTGATTTCCACAGAGGCTGCATTGGTTTACACTCCCACCAACAGTGTAGAAGTCTTCCCTTTTCTCCACATCCTCTCCAGCATGTGTTATTTTTTGAGTTATTGATGATGGCCATTTTGACTGGAGTTAGGTGATATCTCAGTGTTTTTTTTTTTTTTTTGAGTTGGAGTCTCACTCTGTTGGCCCAGGCTGGAGTGCATGGAGTGCAGTGACAACTCCCGGCCACTGCAGCCTCGACCTGCTGGGCTCCGGCGATCCCCCTACCTCAGCCTTCCAAGTACCAGAATTACAGGCGCGAACTACCACGCCCGGCTGATTTTTTTATTTATTGTAGAGATGAGGTCTCGCTGCCCAGGTGGGTCACGAACCCGTGGGCTCAGGCAATCCACTTACCTCAGCCTCCCAAAGGCACGGGATTACAGGCTGAGCCACCGGGCCTGGCTCTCAGTGTAGTTTTAATTTGCATCTCCTTGATGACTAATGAAGTTGAACATTTTTTCATATATCTGTTGGATGCTCTTATGTCTTCTTTTGAGAAGTGTCTATTCATATCTTTAGCCCACTTTGTAATAGGGCTGTTTGATTTTTCCTTTTCAACACATTTGAGTTCCTTGTAGATCCTTGATGTTAGACCTTTGTCAGACATGGAGTTGGTAAATATTTTTTCCCAGTGTGTGGGCTGTCTCCCCGCTCTCTTGATGGTTTCTTTGGCTTTGCAGAAGCTTGTCAGTTTAATGAGGGCCCACTTGTCTATCTTATCTTTTATAATCTGGGCACTTTGGGTTTTGATCAGGAACTGGCTGCCAGTTCCATCTTCCATAAGAGTGTTTCCTGCATTTTCTAAGATTCTTACAGTTTGAGTTTTTACATTTAGGTTTGTGATCCATTTAGAGTTAATTTTTGTATATGGGGATAGGTAAGGGTCCTGTTTCAATCTTCTGCATGTGGTCAGCCAGTTTTCCCAGCACCTCGCCCATTTTTTTTTTTTTTTTTTTTTGGGTTGGAGTTTTACTCTGACGCCCAGACTGGAATGCAGTGGCCGCTCCCAGTCACCGCAGCCTCAACCCACTGGGCTCTGGCGATTCTTCCACCTCAGCCTTCTGAGTAGCCGGAATTACAGGCGTGCACTACCACGCCACGCCTGGCTGATTTTTGATTTATTGTAGAGATGAGGTCTTGCTGCCCAGGCGGGTCTCAAACCTGCGGGCTCAGGGAATCCACTCACCTCAGCCTCCCAAAGGCGCAGGGTTATAGGCTGAGCCACCAAGCCCGGCTTGCCCATTTTTTAATTTATTTTTTATTTTTTAGTATGAAGTTGTGGGATACAGTTAAGGGTTAGGTATACAATTGCGTTTCATTCAGGCACCCTGTTGATATGGGGTGTTTCCCCGTTCCCAGACAGATATTTGCTACTGTTAATCCCATCTCCCTCCCCCCACCATAGTTTCCCAGTATGGTCAGTCATTTTCGTATAGTATTGCATTGGATGTTTAAGGTCCATAATATGAGTGAAAACATGTGATACTCGGATCTTTGTTTCTGTGAGAGGTCACTCAGTATTATAGACTCTAGTTCCATCCAGGTTGCTGCGAAATTCATGATTTTGTTCTTTTTTATTGCTGCATAGTATTCCATCATGTATATGTACCACATTTTTTTAATCCAGTCCTCTTTTGATGGGCAGCATGGCTGTTTCCAGGTTCTTGCTATTGTGAACAATGCTGCGGTAAACATGCGTGTGCAGGTATCTTTTTTATAGAGTGATTTGTGTTCTTCAGGATATATTCCCAGTAGGGGGATTGCGGGGTCACATGGGAGGTTGGTATTTAGAGATTTTAGGAATCGCCACACTGCTTTCACAGAGGTTGCACGAGTTTACACTCCCACCAACAGTGTAGAAGTGTTCCTTTTTCACCACACCCTCTCCAGCAGCTGTTATTTTTTGACTTGTTGATAATTACCATTCTGACTGGGGTTAGGTGGTATCTCAGTGTGGTTTTGATTTGCATCTCCCTGATGATTAGTGAAGTTGAACATTTCTTCATGTGTTTGTTGGCTGCTCAGATGTCTTCCTTTGTGAAGTGTCTGTTCATATCTTTTGCCCATTTTATAATGGGGTTGTTTGTTTTTTTCTTTTCAGCATGTTTGAGTTCCTTGTAGATCCAGGATGTTAAGCCTTAGTCAGACCTGGAGTTGGCAAATACTTTTTCCCAGTCTGTAGACTGTCTCCCTGCTCTCTTGATGGTTTCTTTGACTTTGCAGAAGCTTGTCAGTTTAATAAGGTCCCACTTGTCTATTTTCTCTCTTATGAGCTGTGGGTTTTGGGTTTTGTTCAGGAATTGGATGCCAGTTCCGATTTCCATGAGGGTATGTCCTTCATTTTCTAAGGTTCTTATGGTTTGAGGTTTTACATTTAGGTCTCTGATCCATTTGGAATTAACCTTTGTGCATGGGGATAGATAGGGGTCCTGTTTCAAGCTTCTGCATGTGGTCAGCCAGTTTTCCCAGCACCATTTACTAAATAGGTTCTCCTCTCCCAGTGGTAGGTGGTGGAGGCTTTGTCAAAGATGAGTTGGTTGAGAAATTGAGGTTTTGCTTCTGGAGTCTCAATTCTATTCCATTGCTCTATATGCCTGTTCCTATACCAATACCAAGCTGTTTTGATAATTGTAGCTTTATAGTAAAGTTTGAAGTCTGGTAATGTGATACCTCCTGCTTTTTTTTTTTGCTGAGGATTGTTCTGGCTATTCTTGGACGTTTGTGTTTCCATATGAATTCCTGCATTGTTTTTTCTAGGTCTGAGAAGAATGTTGCTGGTAATTTGATGGGTATTGCATTGAATTTGTAGATTGTCTTAGGTAAGAATCACAATGTTGATTCTTTCATCCATGAGCATGGGATATTTTTCCACTTATTTGTGTCACCTTTGATTTCTTTGAGCAGTGTTTTGTAGTTTTCCTTGTAAAGGTCTTTCACGTCTCTGGTTAGGAAGATGCCAAGGTATTTCATTTTTTTTGTGGCTATTGTGAATGGAATTGTGTTTTTTATTTGGGTTTCTGTTTGTTTATTATTGGTGTAGAGAAATGCGATTGTCTTTTGTACATTTATTTTATATCCTGAGACTTTGCCAAAGGCCTTTATCAGTGTAAGGAGGTTTTTGACAGATTCTCTTGGGTTTTCAAGGTATACATTCATGTCATCTGCAAAGAGAGATAACTTGACTTCCTCTTTTCCTATTTGGATACCCCGATTGCCTTCTCTTCTCTGATTGCTTGAGCCAGGACTTCCAATACTATGTTGAACAGGAGGGGTGAGAGTGGGCATCCTTGTCTTGTTCCAGTTTTCAGGGGAAATGGTTCTAATTTTTGTCCATTTAGGAGTATGCTCGCTGTGGATTTCTCGTAGATGGCTTTTACTATATTGAGGTATGTTCCCCGTATGCCTAGATGTTCAAGGGTTTTTATCAAGAAGGGGTGCTGGATTTTATCAAAAGCTTTTTCTGCATCTAATGATATAATCATGTGGTTTTTGTTTTGACATCTGCTGATGTGTTTAATTACATTTATGGTTTTACGTATGTTGAACCAGTCTTGTATCCCAGGGATGAAGCCCACTTGGTCATGATGGATGATTTTTGAGATGTATTGATGAATCCGGTTTGCTAGGATCTTGTTGAGAATTTTAGCATCTGTGTTCATCAAAGATATTGGCCTGCAGTTCTCTTTCTTTGCTGGATCTTTACCTGGCTTGGGTATCAATGTGATGTTGGCTTCGTAAAATGATTTGGGGAGTGTTCCATCTTTTTCAATCGCCTAGAATACCTTCAGTAGGATTGGTATCAGCTCCTCCTTAAATGTCTTGTAGAATTCTGCTGGAAAGCCATCTGGTCCAGGGCTTTTTTTTGTAGGAAGTTTTCTTATTACATAGTCGATTTCCTTGATTGTTATTGGTTTATTTAGGGTCTCAATTTCTTCTTGTTCCAACTTAGGTAGGTTGTGTGATGTCAGAAAGTCCTCCATTTCCTTAAGGTTTTCAAGTTTGTTTCCATGCAAGTGACGTAGTAGTCTCTAATGATCTTTTGTATTTCTTCAGGGTCAGATATGACTTCATCTTTTGTGTTTCTGATTGTGCTTATTTGGTTTTTTTCTCATTTTTTCTTGGTCAGTCTAGCTAGGGACCATCAATCTTGTTTATTCTTTCGAAGAACCAGCTTTTTGTTTCATTGATTTTTTTAATTATCTTTTTGTCTTCTATGTCCTGGATTTGGGCTTTTATTTTGGTGATCTGGATTCTTCTGCTGAAATTAGGGTTTTTGTGGTCTTGCTTTTCCAACTTCTTTAGGCGGCTTGTTATGTTATTGATTTCTGTTCCTTCCATTTTCCCCATGTGTGTTTGTAGGGATATAAATTCCCGTCTTATTACAGCTTTTGAGGCATCCCAGAGATTTTGGTAAGATGTTTCTTCATTTTCATTTGTTTCCAGGTATCTTTTGATCTCTGTTTTGATGTCATCATTGACCCAGGAGTTGTTTAGCATCATACTGTTTAGTGTCCATGTCTTTGTGGGTTTTGAGGGGACTTTGTTGGTGTCAATGTTTATTTTTATTCCACTGTGGTCCGAGAAGGTGCATGGTAGAATTTCAGTCCTTTTAAATTTGCTTATACTTGATTTGTGTCCAATTATGTGGTCGATCTTAGAATATGTTCCATGTGTTGATGAGTAGAATGTGTATTCTGTGGTCTTTGGATAGAGTGTTCAATAGGTATCAATTAAGTGCATTTGGTCCAGAGTCTCATTGAGGTTCCAGATCTCCTTGCTGATTTTTTTGTCCTGATGATCTGTCTAGGGTTGTGAGTGGTGTATTAAAGTCCCCAGTTATTATGGTGTTAGAGTCAATGTCTTTCTTTAGTTTTCCTAGAAGTTGCTTTATGAATGTTGGCGCACCTATGTTGGTTGCATATATGTTTAGGATAGATATTTCTTGTTGATGGAGTGAACCTTTTATCATTATGTAGTGGCCTTCTGTATCTTTTTTAATTTTTGATAGCTTAAATGGTATTTTGTCTGAAATTAGGATCGCGACTCCTCCTTTCTTTTATGTTCCATTGGCCTGAAAATTTGTTTCCCATCCTCTTACTTTGATGTATGTGTATGTCCTTTCTAGTGAGATGGGTCTCTTGAAGGCAATATATTGTTGCCTGGTGATATTTTATCCATTTTGTCATTCTATGTCTTTTCAGTGGTGCGTTTAGTCCATTCACATTCAGACTAATTATTGAAATGTGAGAGTTCATCCCTATCATGGAGTTCTTATTGAGTTGTTGTTCTTCCACTTGGTTTTTTTTCTTTTCTTTTCTTTTTGTCTTTTTTTGGTTTTGGAGTTGGTTCGTGTATATTTTATTCTTTTCCCTGTACTCTTGTGAAGAACACTGTTCTTTTTTCCTTTTCTTCTGTGTTTAGTACTTTCTTAAGTGTTTCGTGTAGAGATGGTTTGGTGGCAGCATAAGTTCTTAGGGATTGGATATCTGGGAAAGATTTTAATTCTCCCTCACTGATGAAGCTTAGCTTGGCCAGGTAGATTATTCTTGGTTGAAATTGTTTATCTTTTAGAACTTTGAAGATAGGGCTCCAAGCTCTCCTAGCCTGCAGGGTTTCTGCAGATTGGTCTTCCAATCTGATTGGTCTTCCATGGTAGGTGATCTGGCCTTTTTCTCTTGCTGCCTTTAGGATTTTTTTCTTTTGTGCCTACTTTATTTAGGCGAATTATTATGTGTCTAGGAGTTGGTCTTCTTATTTGTTGTCTTGCAGGGGTTCTCTGAATCTCTTGTGTTTGAATTTTTGCATCAGTGATTAGATAAGGGATGTTTTCTTGAATGATCTCATGGAAAGTTTGTTCCAATGTGGTCTCTGTTTCTCTTTTCTGCCTCAGGGAGTCCGATTACTCTTAGGTTAGGCCTCTTGAGGTAGTCACTCATCTCTTGAAGGTTTTGTTCTGTCTTTTTGAACTTATTTTCTGTGTTTTTAAGAGTTTGGGTTATTTCTATATTTTGGTCCTCAAGCTCTGAGATTCTTTCTTCTGCTTGGGTAATTCTGCTTTCCATGCTTATCAATTTGTTATTTATTTCATTCACAGTATTCTTTATTACTGTTATCTCAGATATCGGCTCCTTCCTAGTTTCTTCTTGTGTCTCCTCAATTCTTTTTAATCTCTCCATTATTGTTTTGGTATCTACATTTGCAGTTTGAGACTCTTCATTCTGGGGGCTTTTCATTGTTTGCATTCCAAAGTCAGTTTTCTCAGTGTCTGCTCTCCCAGGCATCTGGGAGAGACTCATACTCTTCTTTTGATTTTTCTTCATTTCTGTAGATTTTTCTCCCTCTCCCCCTTTCCCTCCCCCTCTTCAATTCTGTTTTTGAGGGAATTGTGGGGTTGCTTTTATTTCTCTTCTGCAATGACCTGTTCTTCCTTATGAGGTTCTTCTGGCTTTGTTCACTTTTCCCTCTGCTTTACAGTCTGTCTATTCAGCAGTATGCAGTCTTGGTCCGTTCAGAGACTCTCACCAGTTCACCTATGCCGTCGCCATCTTGCCTCTCCTCTCCCCCATTTTTTAATAAGGTTGTTTGGTTGGTTTTTTTTTTTTCCTTTCAGCACGTTTGATGTCCTTGTAGATCCTGGATGTTAGGTCTTTGTCAGATTTACAGTTGGAAAATATTTTTTTTCCCATTCTGTGGGTTCTCTCCTCACTCTCTTCATGGTTTCTTTTGCTTTGCAAATGTTTTTCAGTTTGATGAGGTTCCATTTTTCTATCTTATCTTTTATGGCATTCGCTTTTGGAGAATTGACCAGGAATTGGTTGCCTATTCCAATTTCCATAAGGGTTTTTCCTCCTACCTTTTCTTCTAGGATTCTTATATGTTGAGGTTTTGCACTGAGGTCTTTGAGCCATTTAGAGTTGATTTTTGTGTATAATGACAGATAGAGATCCTATTTCAGTCTTCTGCATGTGGTCAGCCAGTTTTCCCAGCACCATTTACTGATTAGGTTCTCTTGTCCCTGTTGGTTATTGTTGGAGAATTTGTCAAAGATGAGTTATTTAAGAAATTGAGATTTTGCTCCAGAGTCTCTATCCATTTATCTATGTGCCTGTTCTTGAACCAATACCAGGCTGTTTTGATTATTGTAGCTTTATAGTAGAGCTTGAAGTCTGGGAGTGTGATACCTCCCACTTTATTTCTTTTGATGAGGATTGTTTTGGCTATTTGTGGTCTTTTATGTTTCCATATAAATTTCTGTATTGTCATTTCCAGTTCTGAGAAGAATAATGTTGGTAATTTAATGGGTATTTCATCAAATCTGCTAAATGTGTTAAGTCACAACACATTTAGTCAATGTTTATTTTTACTGAAGAAAAGAAAAAAACAAAGGAAACAAAGAAATCCATTGATTTTATTGCTTTGCTCTGAGGAAATAAAACTTATTAACCAAACCATGAGTTCTTGCATTTCCATGTGACAATTCACTTTACAGATAATGTTTAAGGAAATATATTTTGATATTTGAACCAAATATTCACAAAATATTTACATCACATATTTAAAAAAAAATCTTGCTTTGTTTACATTTTAGTGAAGGTGGATAGCAACTAAGTTAAGTTTTTTAAAAGTTAGCTTTCAAGCCGGGCTCAGTGGCTCAGCCTATAATCCCGCACCTTTGGGAGACTGAGGTGTGCAGATTGCCTGAGCCCACGGGTTTGAGACCCGCCTGGGCAGCGAGACCGCATCTCTACAATAAATAAAAAAATCAGCCAGGTGTGGTAGCGCTCACCTGTAGTTCTGGCTACTCGGAAGGCGGAGGCAGAAGGATCGCCGGAGCCCAGCAGGTGGAGGCTGCGGTGGCAGGGAGCAGCCACTGCACTCCAGTCAGGGTGACAGAGTGAGACTCAAACTGAAAAAAAAAAAGTTAGCTTTCAAAGATGTTATAAGAATTTAACTGTAATATAAATAATGTAAATAATGTTTCAGACAGACAAAAAGATATCAGTAAAAAATATTTCAATATAAATAAATTTTAAACTGCTATAAACATGTTTATAATAAAAATGTATAGCCAGGCTCAGTGGCTCAGCCTGTAATCCCGTGCCTTTGGGAGGCTGAGGTGAGTGGATTGCCTGAGCCCGTGGGTACGAGACCCGCCTGGGCAGTGAGATCTCATCTCTATAATAAATCAAATATCAGCCGGGCGTGGTAGCACATGCCTGTAATTCCGGCTACTGGGAAGGTTGAGGCGAAAGGATCGCTGGAGCACAGCAGGTCGAGGCTGCGGTGGCCGGGAACGGCCACTGCACTCCAGTCTGGGCAACAGAGTGAGACTCCAACTCAAAAAAAAAATGTATTTATAAGAATGTTTCTAAAATTTTTACTCAAAATAATTATTTTAAAATAATTCCAAGTGACAGACTTTTATTTATAGAAAAATAGCAATATATTTTTCAGTTAGTTTAAGTTAAACCAAAGTACATGGATATCAAAATTAAGTAAATTTTATTCTTATTGAGGGTTAATGAGAATTGTTACCTTATTAGGCAAATGCTCTCAATTGTCCAAAAAATGACTTTTTCAGATTAATAAAGAAACACTATTCTCCTGAAAGTTATAAATGTATTAATTTTTCCTTTTCTTTTAAATATTGATTTTTTCAATCAAATTATAATAAGTTCCAGAGATTGTCTCTTATGAGACATTATTTTATTTTTCATCTTCTAGTGTCAGTCTCACAAAGGATAAAAATTATTTTCACAGGTCGTCATCATTCCTTAAAGGGAAGTTTTTTTTGAAATTAAGTCCCATGATGTATTAATATAAAGTAGATTTTTTTAAAGTTTGAAAAATACTACATAGTGTATCCTTATTTTTAATGACTCACAATGCACATTATAATATTTAGAGCTCTAAGAAATTCATGATTAAATAAACTTTGTTAACTCTGCTTAATCCACATTTTCTTCAATTTACATGTCTGTGGAATAGTAATTTTTTCCTCATAGCACCCAATAGCAGATCACAGAATACTTTAGAATCACAATGCTTCAGAGTTTAGTTGTAACTGTCCCTCCATATGGCATTCCTAATGAATTGCCTGTCTTCCAAAAATGTTTATTACATCTACCAGATGTGTGACTTTGATAGCCAGATTCTGGATTTGGAGAAGAACTGGCAAACCCAGTCTCCACTATTCATTGCCCTATTCTCCAAGTGTCCACTGAGGCTACTTTCCTATTCATTAGTTCATCAGCCAGAAATTTAGTTCAGGATGTTAAAAGAAGACCATAGGTAACAGCAGAAATATCATTTTTCCTAATTTGCTATAATATTTAGGTAACTGCCTTCTGAATTGAAGGGGGAGAATAGAGATCAATAATTATTATCTATCACTATGCTTACTCTGGAATTTGTTTCACATAAAAGTCAGAGCCAGCACATTTGAAATAAGAGAGATAGATACCAGAGATATTTTTATTACTCTAACTTAGTTTCTAAAGCAAAAGGAAATAACCTGATTTAGAATCTCCAAGCATTAGTGCATTATGAAAATATTATTGCAAAAAATGATATCAGGAAAATAAAAGAACTCTCTCAGATTTTATAATAGCTTTTTATAATTCTATAGGTAAGTATAGATCAGACCCATAGGGAGTGAACAAGTATGCACAAATAAGAATGCATTAAAAAACTAGAAGGACTTAAATTCTAAGCAATTACCACATTAAAAAAAAAAGCCTCATGCTTTCTGCATGCCACACAGAAGATCTTTTTATTATAGTAGTGTTTTACTTTATAAAACAAATTAATGTTGACTTAAATGTTTTTATTCTAACTTTCTAAATGAACATCTTATCGACTGGATAGTTAACTCTCTGTGCCATAACTATTAAATAAAAGTCTGAATGTTCTATTAAGCTGTTTTCAGCTTCATATTGTGGAGTCTATGTCCTATAGTAACTGGTTGCTTATAATCACAAAGGTATAACTTTAGCTATTTGGAAGAAACATGTAAAAAATCTGAATACTAGCTTAAATACTAGAAAATTAAAATATCATTTCAAGAGTATGATAACTACTTATGAAAAAAATTTGTCAAGAAAGTATAATTGATTACTACTTGTGTAAAAAAAGATGTCTATATGTCCCAAAACATATTTTTAAAAATTAAAACATTGAAATATTTGAGAAACTTCTTAGATGAAAAAAAATAACAAGTCCTAAAGGCAAGATTCAGAAAGACTCTTTGTAGATAACTCTCTAGCTATGAAATCTTAAAATTGGGAAGTTACTAGTAGACAAAAAAGAGAAAAGAAACTCATGTCATATCATTGTAATAGCTTGTTCAAATTTCTAACTTTCCACAGTTTCATACCTCTTTCAAAAAGATGCATTAGTCTACAGCTATGACAAACTCAAAGCCAATATTATACTTAGTAGGCAGAGGTTGGAAACATTCTTCCTAAGAACTGGAACAAGACAAAGATGCCCACTCTCACCACTTCTATTCAACATTGTATTGGGAGTCCTAATCAGAGAAATAAGGCAAGAGAAAGTAGTAAGAGTTATTTAAATAGAAAAAGAGGAAGCTAAACTATTTCTTTTCACATATAATATAATTCTATATCTAGGAAACCCTAAGGATTCCACCAAGAGACTGCTAGCACTCATAAACTTCAGTAAAGTCTTAGGATACAAAATCAATGCTCAAAAATTAGTACATTTATATACACCAACAATATTCAATCTGAGAACCAGATCAAGAACACAATCTCATTTATAACTATAAAAAATATATCTCAGAATACATCTATCAAAGAGATGAAGAAGCACTACAACAAGAACTACAAAACACTGTTGAAAGAAATCAAAGATTACACAAACAAATGAAAAAACATCTCATTCTCATTGATTGAAAGAGTATAAATGCAGTGTGTGTGCACCATGGAATACTACACAGTCATTAAAAGAAGTAAATAATGTTCTTTGCAGCAACATGAATGGATCTGAGTATAATCATCTTAAGTGACCCAACTCAGAAACAGAAAACCAAAGAGCTAAATGATCACAAAGATGAAAAGAATAGACACTGGGGACACCAATAAGGCAGAAGGTAGGGAAGGAGGTTAGAGTTTAGAAATTGTCTATGAGGTACAATGTTCATTACATAGGAATGAACCACTTGAGACCCAATCTTCACCACTACACACTATGTCCATGTAATAAACATGCATATATGCCCCTGAATTCAAAATAAAAAGGGAAAAAGGAAGAGTAAATATTGTTAAAATGTTCATAATGCCTAAATAAATCTACAGATTTAACACAATCCTTATCAAGTTACCAGCATCATTTTTAACAGATCTAGAAAAAAATACTTAAATTCATATAGAAGCAAAAAGTGCTTGAACAGCCAAAGCAATCCTAAGCGAAAAGAAAAAAAATTCAGAGATATCGCAATTCCATATTTCAAACTTTACTAAAAATCTGCAGTAACCAATAAAGCATGGTACTGCTACCAAAATAGACATTTAGACTAATAGAATGAAATAGAGTACCTGGAAATCAAATTGCTGCCCTTCAACCATCTCATCTTTGAAAAAATTTACAGAAACTAACACTGGGGAAATGACACAATTATTTGACAAATGGTACTGGGAAAGCTGCATATGGGAAACTGCCATATACAGCAAATGAAGCTGGACTCCTCATCATGCATAAACATTAACTCAAGATGAATTAATACCATAAACATAAGACCCAAAGCAATAAAAATCCTAGAAGAAGTCCTGGACATTGGCCAAGGCAATGAATTTATGGCCAAGTCTTCAAAAGAATGTGGCAAGCACCAAAATTGACAAGTGGGACCTAATCAAACTAAAAAGTTTCTGTACATCAAAAGAAACCTTTAACAGAGTAAGCAGACAACCTACAGAATGGGAGAATATATTTTAAAACTATGTATTTGATAGAAAACTAATCTTCAGAATCTATAAAATAATCAAACAAATGGACAGAAAAAAACAAATAACCCCATTAAAAAGTGGGCAAAGGACATGAAGAGATATTTCTCAAAGAAAGATATACATGAAACCAACAGACATATAAAAACATTCTCAACATTACTAATTATCAGAGAAATGCAAATCAAAACCACAAAAAGCTACCATCTTACACTAATTAGAATGGCTATTAGTAAAAAGTCAAAAACAGGTTGCAGAGAAAAGAGAATATTCATATGCTATTGGTGGGAGTTTAAACTAGTTCAGCCACTGTGGAAAGCACTTTGACGATTTCTCAAAGAATAAAAAATAGGATTACCATTCAACCCAGCAATTCCACTACTGGATATATACCCCCAAAAGCATAATCACTCTGCCAAAAAGACACCTGCACTCATATGTGATCTATCACAATTTTGTCACAAAAGCAAAAAACATGGAACCACTAGGTGCGCATCAACAATAGACTGAATAAAGAACATGTGGTACATATACACCATGGAATACTGCACACCCCTGAAAAAGAACAGAATCATATCCTTTGCAGCAACATAGATGCAGCTGGAAACCATCATTCTATCACAGAAACATAAAACTGAATAATGTTTTTGCTTAAAAATAGGGGCTAAATACTGAAGACATACAGGCATAAGGATGAAAACAACACTGAGGATCCCTAAGAGGGGAGGGAAGGAAGGGAGTGAAGGTTGAAAAGCCATCCACTACCTAAGCGACAGGCTCAATAGAAGCCCAAACCTCACCATCACGCAATATACCTATGTGATGATCTTGTGGGTGTACTCTTTGAATCTATTTTTTTTTTGAGTTGGAGTCTCACTCTGTCGCTCAGACTTGAGTGCAGTGGCATGCTCCTGGCCACCACAGCCTCGACCTGCTGGGCTCCGGCAATCCTTCAGCCTCAGCCTTCCAAGTAGCTGGAACTACAGGCGCGTGCTACCATGCCCAGCTAATTTTTTGATTTATCATAGAGATGAGGTCTTGCCAAGTTGCCCTTGCGGGTCTCGAACCCATGGGCTCAGGCAAATCCACTCACCTTAGCCTCCCAAAGCATGGGACTACAGGCTGAGCCACCGAGTCTGGCTTGAATCTAAAAAAATCAAATAAAAATAAAAAGAGGCATTAGTCTAAGAGTAATGCTTTAATTTGAACCCAATAACACACAATCACATACATATATATTAATGCAGAGATAGCTATATTCCTGCATCTACCTAGTTTCTTCAAACTTCATAGTTTTCTGCTGGATTTTTTTTTAAAAAACTGATTCCGACTTTGTGATTTTTACATGTTATAGACTGCATGATGACTTCCAAAAAGATTTGTTCATGTCCTAACCTCTGATAACTGTGAATGTGATCTTATTATGAAGTGGTCATATTGACTAGTGAGCTCTTAATCCAATATGACTGGTGTCTTTATAAAAGAAGAGAAGAGAAACTGAGGGAGGATACCATAGGAAGACTGAGGGAGAAATTGGAATGATGCCTCTACAAGTCAAGGATTCCAGCCATTACCAGAAGCTAGAAGAGATGCCAGGAATGGATTATTCTTCAGAGTCCTAACAAGGAAACAGCACTGCTTAGCTCTTGATTTCAGACTTCTAGCTTCCAGAACTGTGAATCACTACATTTCTGTTATTTTTATGCCACCACTTTTGTGGTACTTGTTGTTAGGCTGGAGGTACCAGAGGGTGGGGCAGACCTCAACAAGATGGCTCCAACCCAGACCAGGAGAACAATGGGTAAGAGTGAGCCAGCAAAAAATCAGTGACCGGAACTGAGACTCCAGCAACAAAGCCAGCCAGTACCTGTTACAGTGACTCTAGCAACCCCGTTCAGCCAATCGCCAGCAGATGTGACAGCTGTCCCAACCAGTGATTGCTCTCCCTGTCCCCCTCACAGCTTTCTCAGTGTGTCCTTTATAAACCTGTCGCCCATCTTGCTGGGCACGACTTCTCCGGCCCATAGCTACATGGACCGGTGAACCTCGCCTGTGACTGTGCTAATACATTTTTCTTGGCTCCTTTGTTGCCGTTTTGCCTGGTCTGGTTTCGTTTACCTTACATTTGGTGCCAAAACCCGGGAGGACGGTGTGGGGCCCAGCTGGCTCCCCTCTCCTCTCCCGATCCGGAATCTCTCTTGGGAACAGGACCTGGCCCCAGGACCTCAGACAACACGGTGAGTCCCTTGCTTTCCCTGACTTCTCCTCCTACCTTCCAGAGTGCCCAGTCCGAAATCACAGCTGCGTCTGGGCTCACCCCTCCGGCATGGTGCCTTTGGCTCTGGTGTAGTGGAGATGTCCCTATCTCCGGATCGCCAACCCTATAAAGGAAGCAGATATTCCTTTCTGTCCCTATTCTGAGTGGGTCTGGGACACTGGGTTTGCTTGTTTAGGGACCCGGAATGGAGGTTGTGGCCATGGAAAACCAGCCTTCTAAAACTGAGGCTCAGATCCTCCTTGCGGTGTCTCATATCTAATCTGGCCACTCTAGAGTTGTCCAAGGATATCCGTAATGGAAGCTAATCTTCCTTTCCTCCTGGGCCTGGCCCCAATATCTTCTGGACAACCAGTCTTGCTGACCCCCTGAGGGAACTTTCAATTTCGGCCTCCTCACCGATCTCAGTAATTATTGTCACCGGACTGGGAAATGGTCTGAGGTCCCCTATATCCAGGCCTTTTGGGCATTGCGCTCCTGCCCAGACCTCTGTGTCAAATGTTCCTCAACCCAGGTCCTCCTGGCCAAATCCCCTGATAGGGGCTATCAGCCTCTCCCAGGGGTCGAAATCTTCCTTTACAGATCCTTTGGAGGACCTTGGCCTTCCCCCTCCAGCTTCCCCTCCTTCTCCTCCCCTCCCATCTGCCTCTTCTCAAATGTCTGCTTTTCCCAACCCCCTCCTTATCCGAACTCCTGTGCCCAAACCTCCTCCACTTAGGCCCCTCCAGTGTCTGCTCCTGCCTTACATCCCGCCTCGCCCCTCCTCTATCTGGCTCTTCCTCCCAGCCCGCCATCTCTAATTCCTTTGTCCTCAGCTCCAGTCGTTTCAGGTTCAGTCGGCTCCATCCTCTATCCACTTCCGTCCTTACTGCCACGGAGGCACCGCCTCCCTCCTCCAGTCCTGTTGACGTCACACCTGACTCCTCTGTTTCTGGCTCTGACCCAGTCACCCACAAGCTGTACCCTCCTCTTCCGTTGTCACCGCCATCTTGCACTCCTTCCACCTCATTCCCTATTCTCACCCCGCCACCATCTTATAAACCTACACTGCTCTCTAGATGGACCAACCCTCTGGTTACCAGGTCCTGGGCCCGGTTACTGGCCCCTCTCTGGGAGGTGGCAGGTGCTGAGGGACTGATTTGGATACATACTCCCTTCTCCCTGGGGGACCTGTCCCAGATTGAAAAGTGCCTAGGCTTCTACTCTGCCAACCTGACTGCCTACACAAAAGAGTTTTGATACCTCACTCAGGCATATGAGCTCACGTGGCATGACCTCCACATGATTTTAACCTCCACCCTCACTCCCGAGGAATGCGATAGCATCACCTCAGCAGCTCGGGACTATGCTGATCAGGTACATAACTTTGACCATTCTTTGCCGGTTGGGGCCACGGCGGTGCCTGTCGAGGACCCACAATGGAACTATCAGGATGGTGCCACAAGTAGGACTAGGAGGGATCAGATGATCTGCTGCCTTATTGCAGGGATGGAAAAGGCAGCTCAAAAAGTCGTTAACTATGACAAACTGAGGGAAATCACACAGGAGCCTAACGAAAACCCAGCATCTTTCCTTAATCATTTAACAGAGGCTCTTACCCTTCACACTCGTTTGGGCCCCTTCCTTACCATGGGGGTCCACAGTCGTAGCTACCCACTTTATCACCCAGTCCGCTCCGGACATCCAGCACAAGCTTAAAAAGGCAGAGGTGGACCCCCAGACTCCACTCCGAGATCTGGTAAATATGGCCTTTAAAGTTGATAATGCCCAAGAGAAAAAAGCCAAGGCAGTATGGGTCTAGAGGCTAAAACAAAAAGTGGCCCTTCAAACCCAAGCCCTAGTCGCTGCCCTGCGGCTGGCACAACAGGGGCCTCAGAGCCCCCATCTCAGGAAACAGTCTGAGACCCGAACACCTCCAGGAGCCTGCTTCAGGTGTGGCCAGGAAGGCCACTGGGCAAAGCAATGCCCCAACCCCAGGCCACCGACTCAACCTTGCCCAGTTTGCAGACAAAAGGGACATTGGAGGTTTGAGTGCCCCCTGGGAAAGAACCATGCCCTGGTGACAGAGTTTCGCGGGGGCCAGCTTCCCCAGCGGACCCCTCGCCAGAGCTCCTGGGCCTTCTGGATGACTGAAGCCGCCTGGACTCGAACACCCCAATCACTCTTGACAAGCCCAGGGCCACACTATGGGTAGCGGGTAAGTCCATCTCCCTTTTGGTGACACGGGGCCTACCTATTCTGTTTTAGTCTCCTTCCATGGGCCTTTATATCCTTCTCAGGTCTCAGTTGTGGGCGTCTCAGGGGTACCCTCCAAGCCGCTAGAGACGGGTCCAGTGTCCTGTCTTTTTTAAGGCTGTCCCTTCACCCATTCAATCTTAGTTATCCTATCCTACCCAGTCCCTTTGCTGGGATGAGACCTTCTGTATAAGTTCAGGGCATCTATTTGCCTCACCTCACACTGAGTTCCCCTGACTCCGCTCCTGGCCCTCGCCTGTGCTGTCTTCTCCCCGGAGCCTTCGTCTGATTTCCCCATTTCCTCCGAAAAAGTTAATCCAGTGTCTGGGAGACTTCCACTCCTGTGGTGGTCAATCACCACACCCCAGTCCTCATTTGCCTTAGTGATCCCTCTTGCTTCCCTTCCAGCCTCAATTTCCTATCTCACATGCCCATCACAAGGGCCTCCAGCCCATTGTTAACTGGCTGCTCCTCCAGGGTCTTTTGGTTCCTACCAACTCCCCTTGTAATACTCCCATCCTCCCGGTGAAGAAGCTGTCTGGTGCTCATCGACTGGTGCAGGATCTGCGGATAATCAACTCTGCCATAGTACCACTGCATCCAGTGGTCCCTAACCCATATACTCTCCTATCTCAGAAACCCCCCACTACCACTCATTTCACAGTCCTGGACCTTAAAGATGCCTTCTTCACCATCCCCCTACATCCAGACTCCCAGCAACACTTTGCCTTTACTTGGGAGGATCCAGACATCCACAGGACCCAACAATAACCTGGACAGTCCTGCTTCAGAGATTATGTGATAGTCCACACCTTGTTGGCCAGGTATTGGCCGAGGATCTGTCTTCTTATGACTCTGAGTGTAGCACTCTCCTCCAGTATATAGATGACCTCCTCCTATGCAGCCTGTCCAGGGAAGTCTCTCTCCGAGATGCGGCCTCCCTCCTTAACTTTCTAGCACAGCGGGGATACAGGGTCTCCCCTTCCAAAGCTCAACTCTCTACCCCACAAGTCACCTACCTAGGGGTGGCCCTGACCCCCACCTCCAGGGCCCTCACGGTGGACTGCACCACTTCCATCGGGGAACTCCTACTTCCCACCTCAGGTGCTGAAATCTTGTTGTTCCTTGGGCTAGTAGGCTTCTTTAGACATTGGGTCCCCAATTTCACTATACTTGCTAAACCGCTATATGCTGCAGCTAAGAAAACTCCCACCAGTCCCCTCACTTCTCCCTCAGCTGTAGCCCGTGGCTTCGAGACCTTGCGAGACACGCTCTAGCCTCCCCCCCACTTATGCTTCTTGATTTCTGCAAGCCTTTCCTCCTGTTCACTGAGGAAAGAAATGGGACAGCAATCGGGGTTCTGGTCCAACTAGTGGGACCCTCTCACTGACCGGTTGCCTTCCTGTACAAACAGTTGAATCCCACCATTCAGGGATGGCAGCCTTGCCTCCAGGTGCTGGCAGCAGCACCTTGTTTAACCAAGGAGGCTCTAAAGCTTACCCTTCAACAGCCGGTTATGGTCTACTCCCCCCACAGACTCCAGGACCTCTTGGGTCATAAGTCATTATCCTTATTAAGCCCTTCTAGGGTCCAGGGTCCACCTTTTATTCATAGAACACCCCCAAGTGTCTCTTCGCTCATCGCCACTTCCAAATCCAGCTACTCTCCTTCTCTCCACTAGCTCCTCAGTTTTGCCTGAACATTCCTGTGTGGAGCTGGTAGAGGCCCTTAGCCCCCCTCACATGGGACTCTCTGACCAACCTCTGTCTAACCTTGATCTCACATTCTTCATAGATGGAAGCTCAACTATGGGGCTGGACAGAGGCCGCAGGGCAGCCTATGCAGCAGTCTCTCCTCCCACCTTGGTGGAAGCTGCCTCACTACCACAAGGGACTTCTTCCCAAAAGGCAGAGCTAGTGGCACTCACCCGAGCATTACAGCTGGCAAAGGGCCACGGGGCCACTATGTATACCGATTCTAGGTATGCTTCCCTTATTGCTCATAGTCATGTGGCGATCTGGAAAGAAAGGAGGTTCTTTACCACCCGGGAAACTCCGATGGTCAACAGTAAGGCCATTCAACATTTACTCCAGGGCCTACAAGAACCCAAGGAGGTAGCCATTGTCCACTGTCAAGGCCATCAGATGGGCACAGGCCCTGTCATCCAAGGAAACGCCCTGGCTGACACCACGGCTCGCCAACTTACCTCAACCCCGGACACCACCCCTGTCCTGTTTCTTTCTCCTTCCCTAACTCCCAGGTACGTGGGTGACAAACAACAGTGACTCCTCAGCCAGGGTACTGTGGCTGGGCAACAGGGGTGGATGTACCTCAGAGATAGGATAATCCTTCCCCAGACACAGGCAAAGGAAATCGTGGCCACAATCCACCAGTCTTTACACATTGATCCCAAGGTCATGCATAGAGGTTTCTTTCCCCAATTTTCTCACAGCAGGGTCTCCGAGAAACCATCAACCAGGTCCATATGGCCTGTCAAACCTGTGCATATGTTTCCTCTCAAGGAGCCCTCCAACGCTGGATGGCAGCCCACCAGCTGTTAGGGTGTCTCCCTGGACAGGACTAGCAGGTGGACTTCACTCATATGCCAAGACACAAAAAGTACCGATACCTGCTGGTAATGGTAGATACCTTTTCAGGTTGGATCGAGCCCTTTCCCACAAGCTGGGAGACAGCATCAGTGGTTGCTGAGACCTTGGTGGAGCACATCATCCCCCGCTTCGGCCTCCCAATGTCCATTCAGTCAGACAATGGCCCGGATTCATTTCCAAAATCACTCAGCTGGTGGCAAAGCCCTCAACATCATCTGGAAACTTCACATCCCCTACCGCCCTCAGTCCTCGGGTAAGGTGGAATGTGCAGACAGCCTCCTAAAAAACCAACTAACCAAGCTTTCCATGAAGGAAAAACTTTCCTGGCCCACTCTGCTCCCTGTTGCCCTCACTAGGGCGCGTATGGCTCCCTGGGGGCCGATCGGCCTTAGCCCATTTGAATTGATGTATGGTAGGCCTTTTCTCATTAACACCGGCCTTCCTACAACTCCTCCACCACTAGCCTCCTACCTGCCCTACCTCTCACTCCTCAGACACCTCCTATGAGAGCATGCCGACCAAACCCTGCCCCAGGCCAACTCCATGTCTGACCTACGGGCAGCCATCATTCTATAGCCTGGTGACGAGGTTCTCCTTTGAGAGCTCTAACCCTGATCCCTTCAACCTCGCTGGATGGGACCTTACACTAGTCCTTACAACTCCTACCATGGCTAAACTGTTAAGACACCCCTCGTGACACCACATTTCTCGACTTAAGTGGACCCCTCTCAACAATAAAGTGTGGAAATCTAATGAGGTGGGACCCCTCTGGTTACAGTTTAGCCATATTGATACTAGTAAACCTAACCAATAACTTTATGATAACATGGAGAATGGCTGATTGGACTTGCAACCAATGCGTTTCTACAAAAAAAACCCAATGCTACCAGCTGGTTCCCCGTATGTGCTATCAACAAAAAATTTTTGTGCCAACCAGGGAAACAAAAGTACTGGGCTGCAGTAATGTTAAGAGATTTCCAAGTGGGCTGCCCAGGCAGCAGTGGCACAGTCCGCTGCTGGGAGCAAGACCCCCCACCAAATCCCCAAGGAAAGATACCCCTTTGCCCCACTGAGTGTTCAACCTTCCATTCTTTTGTCCAGGTACTTTGCTATGAACAAGCCTTGGTCTGCTTCAGACCAACCAAACAACAGGCCTGGACGGGACGGAGCATGGGACAATGCGCTGGATATTCTTGTCCCAGGCACCAGGGACAAAAAATCTGCTGAAACCACAGACCTCCTGTGGGTAAATCAGATGGGAGAGGGGCACAAGATTATGCAGAACAGTAGAACACCAAGTGAGTCATGGAAAAACTCATTCAACATTTCAATGGACCGGTGTTGGTGCGCCCTAACCTCCCAAAACCCCAAGGCCTTTTTCAGACAAACCCGGAACTCCTTTCTGTCCTTAACAAAACCCATACCCTGCTTAACATTACTAACCCCAGCTCCTAACATGGCTTCTCCCTGTTCTGACTCCACTGATTGTTGTATTTATCCTCTTGTCGGTGACCCTGTGTGTTTTTAGGTTTCTCCAACAGCGCCTGGCAGAGCTCTCTCAAATAATGGTCAATGAACTACTGTTACATTCATACTCGCCCCTTCCATCCGAAGCACCTCCGGCCCCATACCAGCCTAAAGACCCCACCCCCACTGCCCCTCCCCAGCAGGAAGTAGTTAGAATGAGCCAGTGCCCCTATGACCAAAAGGCTGGAATATAAAGCCAGGGGTACCAGAGGGTGGGGCAGGCCTCAACAAGATGGCTCCAACCCGGACCAGGAGAACAATGGGTGAGAGTGAGCCAGCAAAAATGAGTAACTGGAACTGAGACTCCAGCCACAAAGCCAGCCAGTACCTGTTATAGTGACTCTAGAACCCCCATTCAGCCAATCGCCAGCAGACATGACAGCTGTCCCAACCAGTGATTGCTCTCCCCGACCCCCTCACAGCTTTCTCAGTGTGCCCTTTATAAACCTGTTGCTCATCTTGCTGGGCATTTCTCTGGCCCACAGCTACATGGACCGGTGACCCTTGCCCGGGACTGCACTAATAAATTTTTCTTGGCTCCTTTGTTGTCATTTCACCTGGTCTGGTTTTGTTTACCTTACACTTGTCATAGCAATCTGTGGAAACTAATATAGTAGGTGAAACTGAAAATTCTAGAGAACTCCCTGGCTATAGATGTCAAATTCAATACAAGTTAAAGAATAAGGCTTAAGCCGGGCTTGGTGGCTCAGTCTGTAATCCTGCGCCTTTGGAGGCTGAGGTGACTGGATTTTCTGAGCCCGCGGGTTCGAGACCTACCTGGGCAACTTGGCGAGACCTCATCTCTACAATAAATCAAAAAGTTAGCCGGGTGTGGTAGCGTGCGCCTGTAGTTCCAGCTACTCGGAACGCTGAGGTGGAAGGATCACCAGAGCCCAGCAGTCGAGGCTGTGGTAGCCGGGAGCAGCCCCTGAACTCCAGTATGGGTGACAGAGTGAGACTCCAACTCAAAAAAAAAAAAAAAAATAGAATAAGTCTTATTTGACTACTTAATTCAAAATTTAGGTATGGAATCATCATACTGTCAAAAATATTAAGAGTTTCTACTTATATTTACGAGAGGGATACATTCTAAAAAATCTTTTCAACATTTATTCTTAATTTACGGAAAAGATTACAATCATGACAAATTTTGTAATCAATAGGAGCTATAAGGCATAACAGGTTGATCAGATTTTGAGGTAAGTAAAATATAAGTCTGATTTCATATATGGCCTTTACTTAGCTCTGCTAATTTAGATAAGTCTTTAGTGAGTTTCCAGTTTCTTTTCTGACATGTTTTTGTTAACAGAATAAATGATATCAAGTAGCTGGGCTTGGTGGCTCAGCCTGTATGTAATCCCACACTTTGGGAGGCTGAGATGAGTGGATTGCCTGAGCCTGCAGGTTCGAGACCCGCCTGGGCAACTTGGCGAGCCCTCATATCTACAATAAATAAAAAAATTAGTTGGGGATGGAAGCTGCATGCCTGTAGTTCCAGCTACTTGGAAGGCTGAGGTGGAAGGATCACCAGAGCCTAGCAGGTCAAGGCTGCGGTGGCCAGGAGCAGCCACTGCACTCCAGTCTGGGTGACAGAGTAAGATTCCAACTCAAAAAAAATAAAAAATAAAAAAATGATATCAGGTTAGTAAAATTTCTATAAAAATATAAAAGCATTACAGTTTTTACTCCCATTATTTAAAATAAACACATTTAGGAAAGTAAAGGCTTGTCTTCTCAGTGTGGAGGGAAAAGGTGCTCCTTGAAAGTTTTGATATGTCACAATTGATGTAAACTGACTGGAATATCTCACTCAGGTGAAAAATTATGCATTATTCTTCAAAAGATATTTTCCAACAGTAGCAGTTCTTGTTCTCATAGGGGAGAGGATTTTAGTATTATTGATTTTTCTGATCATTATAGACAATGTTTTATTGTTTTATTTATTTTGACTGTCACTATGAACACAAACTTTATTTCATTTTTAAAGTAACATGCTGCATGTTTGTTTAGTATAAGAGCAAAACAGGGAAATATTCATTCTGAAGAATTATTTGCAGTCACAAATGTAACATTAATTCCTGGTCACAAAACATTTACTTTACTTTAAATTATAGTAAACAAAAACTTTATTGTGGTATTTATTTTAGTGTAATACAAATAAATAACCTCCAAAAGCCATAAGAAAATCAGTATAAAACTGAAATATTTTTCTTATTCCCAATTTCAAAACTGATATGCTTGGAAAATGACTAGATACCTTTTCTTTATTTTTCTCTCTTTCTTTAAATGCTCTCCCTGTCCAAAGATAAGTTGAAATCCTATTTCATACATGTGTATTTCTTGATCTACCTCATATTCTAAAGTCCCAGTCCTTCTGGAGTCCTAAAGCCTCTCACTTCTTTTATTCCCCCTCCCTCTCAAACTGACCAGGAAGGATTCTTGTGTTTAGCACAGCAGTTATCTAGATTTGTAGAGTTAATATTTATGAATGTTAAATAGATGGCAGACATATCTTAATTATAAATATGTGCTTTCCTAAATTTCAAACTTGACTTTCTAAATCTTTCACAGCACAATGTTAGCAGGTAGCAAAGCTGAATTATTTTATTAGACTATGCCATCACGAGTCTGACATGCATGGCTATTCTAGCTATGACTGTCTCAAACTAGAAATTTTGGCTATATATAAAACAGAGCTTAGAAAAAACAAAGTTTTTGTAAACTACATAAAACTTCAAAGACCTTAACTGCCTATTCCCTTCAAACAGTTCTATGTCCTTTGAAGAAGGTGCCGGGGCAAATAGAATTCATGACAAAACAGACCACTGAGTTCTTCAATGTCCTTACTGGATGGGTTCTTACAGTAAGAAGAACCCACAAGGGTGGGTTCCTACAGCTAGGAACAACAGAAGAGATGTTGAGACCCCATCCTGTCATTTAATTTGGATGTCTTTATCTTTTTTTAATTTATTTTATTAAAAAATAAATAGAAATGTTTAATCAAAGGTGATGGAAAAATATTTAGATTAAATATATTTTGGAACATTAGTCTATTCCCTGGCCTGGAGTATACTAGTGAAAGGATAACCCAGCTATATGTTGCCAGAAAGCAAATTTGCCTTTCCCCCTTCCACTTTGAGACTCTCACAGCATTCAAAACCTGCCAAATGCACATTTTTAAAGCATATCTCTGCTATAATTGTCAATATCTATAGGTAATTTAGCTTTTTTTCTATCTTAGCAAAGGAGGAACAGCATATACATGTATTATAAAACAGGAACAATGAGAGTCAGTATCTTGCTTTGTTTTAGATTTGAGATAGACTATCTTAAACAATGTTCAAAACCTCATTATGTAAGTCATAAGTGAGTAATAAAAATCACCATGTCTTTTGGGTAGACTAAGATTGTCAGATATTATCAAAGTGTACTTCCATCAAACATTTTAAAAATTAGGACTATCGATGATCTAATGTGGTCAGTTTTTCCAAGATAGTCACTGAAATAATGCTAAGTGTAGAATAGTTATTTTTCAGATGGTCTATCATTTCTCTTCCCTTGATAGTCATCTGTGAAAAGAAAATGACAAGTAATAGCCATTTCACAGCAGTGACATAATTCAAATCAATGCTAAAGAGCTGTATATTTATCAACTAGTATTGTTTTTTTCTTTTTCTTTTTAATTTTAATCAATATTTTAAAAATAATATTGTGGGGTACAGTTAAGGGTTAGGTATACAAATATACTTCATTCAGGCACTCTTGTTAATTAGAAGTGTCTCCCCATCCCCAGACAAATATTTACTACCGTCAATTCCATCTCCCTTCCCCCCTCCCCATAGTTTCCCACCACTGTCAGTCGTTTTCTTATAGTATTACGTTGGATGTTCAAGGTCCACTATATGAGTGAGAACATGGGATACTCAGAACTCTGTTTCTGTGGGAGATCACTCAGTATTATAGACTAGTTCCATCCAGGTTGCTGCAAAATTCATGATTTTGCTCTTTTTCATGGCTACGTAGTATTCCATCTTGTATATGTACCACATTTTTTAAATCCAGTCCTCTTTTGATGGACAACATGACTGCTTTCAGGTTCTTGCTACTGTGAACAATGCTGCAATAAACATACATGTGCAGGTATCTTTTCTATAGAGTGATTTGAGTTCTTCAGTGTATATTCCCAGTAGGGGGATTGCGGGATCATACAGGAGGTCAATATTTAGAGCTTTTAGGAATCACCATACTGTTTTCCACTGAGGTTGCACTAGTTTGCACTCCCACTAACAGTGTAGAAGTGTTCCCTTTTTGCCGTACCCTCTCCAGCAACTGTTATTTTTTTGAGTTATTGATAATTGCCATTCTGACTGGAGTTAGGTGGTATCTCAGTGTGGTTTTGATTTGCATCTCCCTGATGATTAGTGAGGTTGAACATATTTTCGGTTTTTTTTTTGTTTTTTTTTTTTGAGTTGGAGTCGCACTCTGTCACCCAGACTGGAGAGCAGTGGCCGCTCCCGGCCACCGCAGCCTTGACCTGCTGGGCTCCGGTGATCCTTCCACCTCAGTCTTCTGAGTAGCCGGAATTACAGGTTCATGCTACCACCCCCAGTTAATTTTTTGATTTATTGTAGAGATGAGGTCTCGTCTGCCCAGGTGGGTCTTAAACCTGCGGGTTGAACATTTTTTCATGTGTCTGTTGGCTGCTCGGATGTCTTCCTTTGAGGAGTGTCTGTTCATATCTTTTGCCCATTTTATAATGGAGTTGTTTGTTTTTTTCTTTTCAGCACGTTTGAATTCCTTGTAGATCCAAGATGTTAAGCCTTTGTCAGACCTGAAGCTGGCAAATACTTTTTCCCAGTCTGTAGGCTGTCTCCCTGCTCTCTTGATGGTTTCTTTGGCTTTGTAGAAGCTTGTCAGTTTAATGAGGTCCCACTTGTCTATCTTATCTCTTATGACCTGTGGGTTTTGGGTATTGTTCAGGAATTGGATGCCAGTTCCGATTTCCATGAGGGTATGTCCTTCATTTTCTAAGGTTCTTATGGATTGAGGTTTTACATTTAGGTCTCTGATCCATTTGAAGTTAACCTTTGTGCATGGGGATAGATAGGGGTCCTGTTTCAAGCTTCTGCATGTGGTCAGCCAGTTTTCCCAGCACCATTTACTGAATAGGTTCTCCTCTCCCCAGTGGTAGGTGGTGGAGGCTTTGTCGAAGATGAGTTGGTTGAGAAATTGAGGTTTTGCTTCTGGAGTCTCAATTCTATTCCATTGGTCTATATGCCTGTTCCTGTACCAATACCAAGCTGTTTTGATGATTGTAGTTTTATAGTAAAGTTTGAAGTCTGGTAATGTGATACCACCTGCTTTTTTTTTTTTTTTTTTTTTTGCTGAGGATTGTTCTGGCTATTCTTGGTAGTTTGTGTTTCCATATGAATTCCTGTGTTGCTTTTTCTAGGTCTGAGAAGAATGTTGCTGGTAATTTGATGTGTATTGCATTAAATCTGTAGATTGCCTTAGGTAAGATGGACATCTTCACAATGTTGATTCTTCCAATCCATGAGCATGGGATATTTTTCCACTTGTTTGTGTCATCTTTGATTTCTTTGAGCGTGTTTTGTAGTTTTCATTGTAAAGGTCTTTCATATCTCTGGTTAAGAAGATGCCAAGGTATTTCTTTTTTTTTTTTTTTGTCACTATTGTGAATGGAATTGTGCTTTTTATTTGAGTTTCTGTTTGTTTATTATTGGTGTAAAGAAATGCGATTGTCTTTTGCACATTTATTTTATATCCTGAGACTTTGCCAAAGTCCTTTATCAGTGTAAGGAGGTTTTTGAAAGATTCTCTTGGCTTTTCAAGGTACATGATTATGTCAGCTGCAAAGAGAGATAGCCTGACTTCCTCTTTTCCTATTTGAATACCCCTGATTGCCTTCTCTTCTCTGATTGCTCTAGCCAGGACTTGCAATACTATATTGAACAGGATGGGTGAGAGTGGGCATCCTTGTCTTGTTTCAGTTATCAGGATAAATGGTTCCAATTTTTGTCTATTTAGGAGTATGCTGGCTGTGGGTTTCTCATAGATGGCTTTTACTATTTTGAGGTATGTTCCCTGTATGCCTAGATGTTTGAGGGTTTTTATCAAGAAGGGGTGCTGGATTTTATCAAAAGCTTTTTCTGCATCTAATGATATAATCATGTGGTTTTTGTTTTGACATCTGCTGATGTGTTTAATTACATTTATGGTTTTACGTATGTTGAGCCAGTCTTGCATCCCAGGGATGAAGCCCACTTGGTCATGATGGATGATTTTTGAGATGTGTTGTTGAATCCGGTTCACTAGGATCCTGTTGAGAATTTTAGCATCTATTTTCATCAAAGATATTGGCCTGTAGTTCTCTTTCTTGTTGGGTCTTTACCTGGCTTGGGTATCAATGTGATGTTGACATTGTAAAATGATTTGGGGAGAATTCCATCTTTCTCAATCGCCTGGAATACCTTCAGTAGGACTGGTATAAGCTCCTCCTTAAATGTCTTGTAGATTTCTGCTGGAAAGCCATCTGGTGCAGGGCTTTTTTTTGTAGGTAGTTTTCTTATGACATGGTCAATTTCCTTGATTGTTATTGGTCTATTTAGGGTCTCAATTTCTTTCTTGTTTCAACCGAGGCAGGTTTGTGATGACAGAAAGTCCTCCATTTCCAAAAGATTTTCAAGTTTGTTTCCATACAAGTGTACATAGTAGTCTCTAATGATCTTTTGTATTTCTTCAGGATCAGATGTGACTTCATGTTTTGTGTTTCTGATTGTGTTTATTTGGGCTTTTTCTCTCTTTTTATTGGTCAGTCTAGCTAGGGGACCATCGATCTTGTTTATCCTTTTGAAGTACCAGCTTTTTGTTTCATTGATTTTTTTTTGTATTATTTTTTTGTCTTCTATGTCCTGGATTTGGGCTTTTATTTTGGTGATCTGGATTCTTCTACTGAAATTAGGGTTTTTGTGGTCTTGCTTCTCCAGCTTCTTTAGGTGGCTTCTTAGGCTGTTAATTTGTGATCCTTCCATTTATTCATGTGCATGGGTAGGGATAAAAATTCCCCTCTTACTGCAGCTTTCATGGTATCCCAGAGATTTTGGTATGATGTTTCTTCATTTTCGTTTGTTTCCAGGTATCTTTTAATCTCTGTTTTGATTACATCATTGACCCAGGAGTTGTTTAGCATCATGCTGTTTAGTGTCCATGTCTTTGTGGGTTTGGGGGGACTTTGTTGGTGTTAATGTTTATTTTTATTCCACTGTGGTCCAAGAAGGTCCATGGTAAAATTCCAGTCCTTTTAAATTTGCTTATGCTGGATTTATGTCAAAGTATGTGATCAATCTTAGAGTACGTTCTGTGCAGTGATGAGTAGAATGTGTATTCTGTCGTCTTTGGATGGAGGGTTCTGTAGATATCAAGTAAATCCATTTGATCAAGAGTCACATTGAGGTTTCGGATCTCAAAGCTGATTTTTTGTCCTGGTGATCTGTCTAGGGTTGTGAGTGGGGTATTAAAGTCCCCAGCTATGATGGTATTGGAGTTGATATCTTTTTTTAGTTTACCTAGGAGCAGCTTTATGAAGGTTGGTGCTCCTATGTTGGGTGCATATATGTTTAGGATGGATATTTCTTGTTGATGGATTGAACCTTTCATCATTATGTATTGGCCTTCTGTATCTTTTTTAATTTTTGATAGCTTAAAAGGTATTTTGTCTAAGATTAAGATTGCAACTCCTCCTTTCTTTTGTGTTCCATTTGCCTGAAAATTTGTTTCCCATCCTCTTACTTTGAGTCTGTGAGTGTCCTTTCTAGTGAGGTGAGTCTCTTGAAGGCAATAGATTGTTGCCTGGTGATATTTTATCCATTTTGCCATTCTATGTCTTTTCAGTGGTGCATTTTGTCCATTCACATTCAAACTAATTATTGAAATGTGAGAGTTTATCCCTATCATAATGTTCTTACAGAGTTGTTCTTCTTCCTGTTTATGTGTTGTCTTTCTTTTGGTTTTAAATTGGATCATGTGTGTTTTTAATCCTTTCCCTGTACTCTTGTGAAGATCATTGTTGTTCTGTTTTCCCTTTCTTCTGTGTTCAATACTTTCTTAAGTGTTTCTTGTAGAGGTGGTCTGGTGGCAGCATAGGTTCTTAGGGATTGGATATCTGGGAAAGATTTCAATTCTCCCTCACTGATGAAACTTAGCTTGGTTGGCTAGGTTATTCTCAGTTGAAATTGTTTATCTTTTAGAACTTTGAAGATAGGGCTCCAGGCTCTCCTAGCCTGGAGGGTTTCTGTAGATTAATCTGCTGCTATTCTAATTGGTGTTCCCTTGTAGGTAGTCTGACCTTTTTCTCTTGCAGCCTTTAGGATTTTTTCTTTTATACCTACTTTGTTTAGGGGAATTATTATATGTCTGGGAGTTGGTCTTCTCATTTGTTGTCTTGCAGGGGTTCTCTGAATCTCTTGTGTTTGAATTTTTTCATCCTTAATGAGATGAGGGAAGTTTTCTTGAATGATTTCATGAAATGTTTGTTCCAGTGTGGCCTCTGTTTCTCTCTCTGCCTCAGGAAGGCCAATTACTCTTAGGTTCAGTCTCTTGAAGTGGTCATTCATCTCTTGAACATTTTGTTCTGTCTTTTTGAGCTTGTTTTCTATGCTTTTGACAGTTTGGGTTAGTTCTGTGTTTTGGTCTTCAAGCTCTGAGATTCTTTCTTCTGCTTGGCTAATTCTCCTTTCCATGTTTATTAGTTATTTATTTATTTCCATCACAGTATTCTTTACTGCTGCTATTTTTGACATCAGCTCCTTCTTATTTTCCTCTTGTCTCTCCTCAATTTTTAAAATTCTCTCTATTAATGTCTTAATGTCTGGGTTTATTGTATGTGACCAGTCGTTCTGCAGACTCTTCATTGTTTGTGTTCTGTAATCTGTTTTCTCAGTGTCTGATCTCCCAGGGGTCTGTGTGAGACCTATATTCTTCTTTTGGTTTTTCTTCATTTGTGCAGTTTTTCTGCCTCCTTACTTTTTCCTTCCACCCATGTCACTGTCTTCTTTAATTCTGTTATTCAGGGGTGGTGGGGTTGTATTTACTTCTGTTTATTCAATCTTCTATTCTTCTTTATGTATGTCCTCTTACATTGTTCAATTCTGGAGTTGCACTGTAGGTTGTGGGTGGTCCTCTTTGCAATTTTGAGATTTACTTAAGGGGGGAGCTGTTATTCAAAATCTATCTGCAGGTCCTGCTATCCACCGACAGGTGTATGAGCAATCTGAAACCCACTTCCCTCTGCCTTGGAATCTGTCCATGCAGTGGGGTTGTGGGTTTACTCCCTGAAATAAAATGTGGTTAACAAAGGGAAGAGAATGGAGCAGGAAGTGGGGGGAAGAGGGGGATGGAGAGAGAGAGGAGTAAGGGTGAAAACAGATGAGTGTACCAACAAATGGAGAGAGAGACAAAAATTGGAACATATAAAAACAATAGACCACCGCTACAAGCTAACCAACTCCCATACAAAAAAAACATACAGTGTTGCTAATATACAAGCTTACCAACCTCCTTATTGGTGTGCTGTTCCTCTATACAAAGATATGGTTTACAGAGAGAAGAAAAAAAAGAAGGGAAAGAAGGAGAAAAAAGGGGGAGGAACAAACCAGAAGGAATAGAATCAAGTCAGTAGACTAACAGATCCAATCAAGCACACTCTGAGACTTTTCCTTTAAGTCTAATGTCCTTTCAGCTCTGATTTCTAGCTGTCTTTTCAAGCTGGTAAGTTTGTTCACAGTTAGGGTCAGTTGCCTCTGGCCTGCTGTGAAGGGCATTTCACATCATCACTCAGTTCACCATGCCCCGTTCACTACTCAGATCTGACCCGTTTCTGTCCAGCTTCCATTTTTCCCCTTTCGGTGTCGTTACTTTGAATCACCAGCAGGTGGTGCTATCCCTTGCTCCCGATGGTTTTTATCACAGCTGCTGGCCCGCTCCTAAAGGGAGGGAGAAGTTGCCTCAAGGCACACGGGAGGAGACCAACGGCCTGGCAGGACATCCTGGTGATAGTAGACCTCAGCAGATCTTGCTTACAGGGGCTTCAAGGTCTGAATTCGTGGATCGCCTCAGGCATGGGCTGTGAGATGTGTAATGGCTGCCTTGGTGGTGGCGGCTGCGACTCACCTCAGGCACTGACGGTCTGATGTGGAATGGCTGTTTCGGCAGTGTTGGCAGTGGTGGCTGGCCTCAGGCACAGGCAGAGCAATGTGTAATGGCTGCCTTGGAGGCAGCGGCAGCAGTGGCTGCAGCTTGGCTGCGGCTCACCTCAGGCACTGGCGGAGCAATGTGGAATGGCTGCTGGCCAGTGGCAGTGGGCAGCAGCGGCAGCAGCAGCAGCCACAGTAGCTGCCCAGACTGCGGTAATGCCTCAGCAAGGTCTGCGGCCAAGATCCAAGTGAAGAGCAGGCTGCCGACGATGGGATCTGCAGCTTCCGGGGAGAGAACCAGAGTCTCTTTGTGATCTCTTCATTGGAGAGTCTCGCAGATCGAGCTACCCCGTCACCATCTTGCCGGAAGTCCTGGCCAATGTTTTAAAAACTTGTGCCACATCTATGGGAATGCTGGAACACCAGGAAGAACATTTTGTGGTGTTATTGCTTTACCTCTGCTTCACAGTTTTCACAACGATGCTAGGTAGAAAAAGATCACTAAACCCAATTCCCCTGTCTTTATTTGTAACAATATCATTAACCTTTCTCGTAGAAGTGGTTTGATTTTTTAGCACTTTGTGTCCATAATGTTAAAATGGTTGAAAGTTCCCAGAACCATAAGTCTAACCAACTCTTCTTCTCATCATCCACAGCAAATCTTATTACTTTAGGATATCAAGGAGTCACAATGGGGAAAAAAAAGAACAAAGATTGTTTTTGCTTTTATAGGCCTTTGCTCTCACAATCCAACAGTAAATCAACAGTGAACATTTGGTTTGCCTGAGGCAAACATGAAATCAACTTGCCTGTTTGGAGCTTATATTGTCTTTTGTTCTTATCTGATAACTCTTCAAAATAAGCACAGATTCTCCTCTCTTAAAGACCCTCAGCACCAGTGGTAGTCCCCAATGATTTTTTTTTTCATTTCATCAAATGATATGAAATTCAGATGCCCAATTTTGTATTCGTGAGAAATATTGGTAATCTAGTTCAAAAGAAAGCCACAGAGAGAAATTCATTGCAGCACACAGAGAATTTTCCCTACAGTTAATCCTGTTTTTACTCATAGAGACTTTCCTCCAAAGGCTATTTCTCTCTCAAGAAAGAAGACAAGTTTGTTTTAGGAAAACTATCTGACTCAACAGATATTTAAGCACACAGACAAGGCAAGAAAAGTCTTATTCTAGATGATTTTCTGGTTAAGAAAATCTGAGGTTCCTCCCATCATACCTCTGTTCGATGCCAGATTCAAGCTTTTGTTGTTGAAGGTGATAGAGATGAGATGTGGTTTGAAAACACAGTGGGAAAGGGGAAGCATGGCAATAGAGTGTGGGTGGCTTGGAGAGGCCCACATTGAGTGGCCTGACTGGGCTGATCACCGCTTCAGGAAGCACTTCTTTGATTCGTTAAAGACATGTATAAAGACTTAGCTTAAATATATTTATTTTTCCACTGTTTTCCCTTTTATTGTAGATAAAAGGATTTTGAACATAATTCACTCTGTAAACCAATGAGTCTAAATGAGCAAAAAAAGTTATGTGGGGGGGATGTACAAATGAAATTCAATTCAATATACTCTCAACACAACTAATCAAATGTCTCTGTCGCCTGGAAATGACAGTATATACATGTAAATTGTTGTAAGCAAAATGCTGATGAGTGCTTCTGAGATGTTCTATTGCTGAAGGCTGAGGGAGATTACAGTCCCACCTCCGTCTTGGAGAGGAAAAATTACTGGGCATTTACTACAGGGGTTCTATGTCTGTTTATTCTGGCCATCCCAGGACTCTGACTATTTTGACTATTGGAATGAGAGGAACGTGATATAACAGTTTCTTTGCCCAAACTGCCACTGTGAGGAAGCCAAGCAACCCTGTGGCCAGGCCTGTTGGGAGCTCTCGCCAATGCTCTGGCTAAGTCTTCAGGTGGTGACCAGCATCAATGTTTTAGCCATGTTTATGGAGCCATCTTTGGAAGAGCACCCCCAGTTAAGTTGCTTTAGCTGATGTCACACAGAACAGAGACAAGGTGCCCTACAAATCTCTGATCAAAATGCAGATGAGTGAAAAGGAATGATTCTTCTTGTTAAAAGTCATTAAGTTTTGTGATGACTGTTTCATAGCAACAGATAACCAGAATAGATAACCAGTTAGGAGAATAGCTAAACTGGCTTTGCTACCCCTACCATAACTTCAGCACCTCTCTGTAATTTATAAATAATATTTTTAATACTAAGGAAAACATAGAAGAGAGAGAGCTATCAGAGTTGTAAATTATTGACATTAATTCTCTGTATGAAAGTAAAGTAATAAGGTCAGAGAATAATTTGGTTAAAATTTGGTAATGCTTATAAGAAATGGCAATATATCTCATTTTCTAGTCATATATTTTAAAAAATATGAAAATGCAGCCTTGTCTTGGTACTGCAGGTAAGTTGTGAAGAGAAAAAGTTCACTGAAACTTGGTCATTATCTACCGAGTTTGGTGGTATATGCAAATGGAGAAATCTGTGCCCACGTCTCTGAATATTTCTGAAGGCAAAGGCTTGCTAGAGAGGCTTAAAACCACAGGATCCCTAGGAACTGGAGAGTGGTGTTTCTAGGATATGAAGAATAAGATAAGTAAGTGCTCTACCAAGTTCTCACAGCTTTTCAGAGATTGCAGAAAAAAAAGTTGGGGTTTTCTAAGAATATCAGCAGCAAAGGAGAATTGAAGAAGCTCAACATTGACCCATCTCTGCAGAATACCATTTCAGAGGTAGTGATGAGTGAGTGACAAAGAGAGTCAGAGCAAATACAGTAAATCAACCTTAGGCCTGGAGCATTTCTCCACTGATAATTCTCATTTTTTAAGAAGAGCCCTGCCATGTCCTTCTGTCAGTCCCTACTCAACATAAAACATGAGGAACTAGACTCAGAAGAGGGAAAGAGAAGAAAAGAATACCAGAAAATGATATAGCTCTGGCTTTCATTGAAAAAATGAAAGAATAGATTCTACCTCTTCCCCATTCCAAATTCCTGGAATTAAAGCTGCTATGCAGGTGATGGTTGAATAAAAATTATGTTATTTGAATTGAATTTGAACTGAAGATTTAAATACAGAGTTACATTGAAATAAATAAAAAAGTGTGAAAGTGTGTATAGAGTGTCTAGAAAATCGCATAATCACATCATTAAGAAATATAGTACTTATTACACAAGAGAGATTTCATATTCTTGAATTGAGGATAACTTTTTTAAAAGATGTAAGTATAAAATAAACATGACCAAAATTACTCATATGTACATTCACAAAATTTATATTTACTCTTGTGTTTAATAAACCAGTTGCATATCTAAAAACCAAAGTACAATGAAACTGATCACACAGGGAACTAAATTTATTATTTTACAAGCAAAAGTAGTAACAGCCAAGACAGAGCTATGCAATTAGTATGTTTTACAGCACTAGTTGAAGATTGTCTTTGTTGGGTTCCCTCAAGACAATACTTCAAATGCAAGTAATTTATTGAAGAGTTAATCCAAGTAATCTCCTGTGGAGGAGTTGGGAAATAAAACAGAAAAAAGGTGAGAAGCAAATTAAATATGAAACCATTGTAGACAACCAGAACTTAATCCAACTAAAAAAATATGAGAAGGCAGGAGCTTATCTATTATTCCACTCTCTTATCTAATTGATTGTAGGATTCTAAAGAGAAAGGGGTGTTAATTTTCCAGAATTTCTAGCTTTGGTAGGCTCTGGCAGCTGGTCAAATATCTTAGGCAAAGACACAGGATATTAAAACTCGGGCCACCTTGCTTTAAAATAGTAGAAGATACGGGAATCTGGATAAGGCACTGGTAACATCTATTACAGTAGATCAATTGTATCACTCATATCTACCAAGTTCCTCTCACAGTCTTTCAAGGTTGGTGCTGGTAAATTTGAAAACAAAACCAAAGAAGACACATTATAGGAGCAGTACTGGGATGTCCACAGCACCCAGTGCTTCCACAGGATACTGGGTGATGGTTCACAGGGAGCAATATTGCTCCCTGGGAACCATAGTGTTTTCTCATTCACAACCTTCAGTTTGGGTGGTCTAGATTACTTGCATGGTGGAATTTGAGACTCTAGTGACCCTGCCAATGTCAGGCTGTTGTAACTATGTATTCACAATTGTCAGTAGTCATGGAAGCATTCATTCATGAGTTCCAGACACAGTTTTCTCTGCTGTTTATATAGAACATGGTCAATTCTCCCTGCTTGTTTAGTAATTCTTTTGCTAAACATAACCAGGGAGCTGTCACTGTTTTAGTTTACTGTGTCCCCTAGGAGAAAAGTACCTTTCAATGACCAGCAACTTTAATTAACCAGAAGTTTCATATGCAGGGAGAAGATGCAGACATTTCACATATGCTTCACTGAGCATGACAGGAAAAGTGTTCTACTTTCAATTTGTGGATCACAAATCCATATATTTCACACAGTGGGATAAATCAGCATATACTGGCTATTGAACCCTAGAATATTTTTCATTTTGAAGAAGATTACCCCAACTACAAGGATGTTATAACCTGGTTAGTTATATCTTTAAGAGTCCCTCCCAATGTTTCATCATATTAACAGTTTTTCTGGTGATGTAGCATATAATACTAAGATACATTGGACACACCATGTGATTAATTTAGAACAGTAGTTCAGTACTTTGGAGCACTCTGACTAGTGGTCCCTAGTACTAATCACAGTTTGAACTCTTTCAAACAATCTTCGAAAGATTTGAATGTTTCTCTTTCTCTAGCATATTATCTTTCTATTTATATTTTTTTTATATTTTCTTTCTCTTTCTCCATTAATCTGGTCAATGGTCATGGGTCTCTTTAAGATATATTGGAATGACTACTACAATCTATAATGTTATAGAATTAAAGTCACTGGCAGCCCTTCAACGAAGGACCTTGAGTTTGTAGAACATCTCTGGTCTAGAAATTAGCCTAGGATTGTGATTTCCCACTATGACAGTTGACATTAGTTTTCTGCTCCTCCATTTTTTATCTTTCTTCGTTATATGATTCAAGAAATGCACTCAGTGGTTGTTTGTTTATCTTCCCCTAAGAACACCATGATCAGTTATCCATCCACAGATTCTTGGAGGTAAAGGAGTGTCAGTTCAGCCTTGCTTTGCACCACAATTATGTCTACTCTGTCTCTGACGGTTAAGTGCCGAATCATGACCTCTGTACCTTTGGAGTCCTATCTTCCTCAGCAACATTATACATCTAATTACATAGCAGCCTTTCTATCATCAATCCCAGCTTGTTGACAACAGCCACTGCTGGCTTCTCAATCATGCTGATGGTTTCTCACTCGTGCATTTTTTATTGCTTTAGGGAAGTGATTATCCTTAGAGCCTTGTTGGAGATCAGAGTCAGCTGCTAGTTTCCTTAATCTTGTTTAATAAATTTACTCTAGCTTGCTGGCTGCCTTCTCAGTCTCTTAGTCTCAAGGCGGTCCTGGCATTTCCATTTCATTTTCACTTATCACCTAGATTTTGTCTTTTTTGTTTTGTTTTAATTTATTACGCTTGGAGAACACATCCCATCAGCATATTAGGACTAGCTCCAGGTGTTATTAACAGGATATTAATTCTAAAATCATAGCATAGAAACCTGATTCTTAATACACTCTACTTTATTCAGTCTTATATTCAGCCTTCACTGACCCAGAATCAACACAATCCATTCTAATTATGATCTTTTAGTTCTGGTTTGTTTCTAATAGCTGACTGCCCTCTCAGCCTCTACTGCTCTTTTGATGGATAATTATTTTCCTCAGAAAGCAGATGCAGTACTTCCTTCACCAAGCCATAATGAGGCTTGATCCTATATAGTTACCTGGAAGCAATGAGGGGAAGTAGAAAGCTTCATCTTGGCAGGCATCTATCTCCCATAAGATGGTGTTATAGTTGTTAGGTAAGATATTAGTTTCCTCAAAAATGGAGACTAAAACAAGAATTGATGTGCAAGTTTCTTTGAGAGGTGATCTGAAGGAACTCTGGATATGAGAAAAACAATTGAGAATGTGTACTGGGTTGAATAGTGTTCCTCCAAAATTTATGTCCACTTGGAATATGACCTTCTTTGGAAATAAGGTCTTTGAAGATGCAAGCAAGATAAGGTCATATAAAATGAAACTGGGGCTGCAATCCAATAACTTGTGTTTTCATAAAAGAAAGAAGAGGGATATTTGAATACAGAGACATAGGAGTGCACAAAGAAGAAAGCCATCAGTTGACAGAAGCAAAGATTCAAATGACACAGTTATAAGACAAGGAATGCCAAGGACTGTTGACAACAATCATAATCAAGAGAGAAGCAGGATTCTTTCCCACATAATCTTTTTCTATGTAATCCTTTCCTATATAATCGTCTATAATCCTTTCCTACATAATCAAGGGAGAAGTAAGAGTCTTTCCTATAGTCTTTATGGGGGGTATGGCCCTGTAGATACCTTGATTCAAAACTTTTAGCCTCCAAAACTGTAAGAGAATAAATTAATAGATTTATGTTGTTTTAAGTTATCTAGTTTGTTTATTACAGCAGCTTTAAGAAAGTAATTCAGACAGGTAAGGAAGGAAGCTATCAAACTTTGACCCTGAGCACTGGAACTTAATCCCACGTGGCAATTCTATGTACCAGTAGAAAATGCATTCCTTAGTTGTTCCTCTTGCCAGATGTAGAAGATGGATCAATTATTTACCAACTCCCATTAGTTGAATGCTGTTTTCCAGGTTGCTCTTTTATTCCCTAACACTTCTAACCCACTATGCACTTAAGCAGAACCTACTCTTGAAAGCCCTCAGTCAAGTCCTTTGGAATCAGATCCTACATGCATTGAAATGGTAATGGCCTGTGGGATATAAATAGGACACTGAGAGTGTCTGCCAGAAATAGTCAAGTAAATTCACATTGTTTATTAATATTTGAATTATAAGAACTTTCAATGTAGATATTTCCCCACCTGACTTCCCAGAACTTCTGAATTCAGTGGGCTGCACTAGCTTAGTTTTAAGTAGGCTAGAATTTGGCTGCAATTACTTTTGCTATGAGTTCTGTAGTAAACTGTCCTTCTACAATTCAAAAGAAGCTTACACACTACGGTGTTGGTACCTTTAATATCTAGATTTGCTCACAGATCTTAGTATTCTCTTAATAAAAGACAATGACATACCGTCTGGCTTACATTCAGACAGTCTCCTCCAAAAAGATGATGGCTGTTTAGTTCACACTTCTGTGAACAGTCATATTGTCAAAGTGTTTCCTCTATGCAGGACGATTGTCTCAGAAGAGTCTCCCATATCAGCCACATGTCATGCCAGAGTTAGCCCTCTCTAATTTCCCTATGACCCTGGTGCTGAGCCTGGATTACCTGCCCAGACTCCCTGTTTCTTCATGGTCATTTCTATTATGCAGTCCTAGAGTCTCTCAATTGAAATAAACTTTGTTCGCAACAGATATCCAAATAACATTAAAACTTAAAGAGAAAGGATGTCTACCCCTTTATTCTCAGGAGATCCTTTGGCTTTGTAGAAATATGACTATCCCTGCATAGTGACCTTCTAAAGTTTCTTACCAAGGGGCTATTAGAAGGAATTATATTAATGACATAAATTTGGTTTTAATATAAACTTCAAATATACTCATAGATTGTTAAAGGCCAACTTGCTAATGAATGTCATTAGACACAAGAGCCTAAGGGTATGAGTAGATTGCTTTTATGTTCACTAGAACTAGTAGAAAAACAACGTGCCATTTTATTATTAATAAAATATCAATCCTATATTAGGCTGAAGATGTAGAGAGGGTAATTCAGATGTTTTGTAAAAATGACTTAGTCATTAAAAATATTTACTGTTTACCTACTTTGTGCCAACATTGTTACGGGTGCTGGAAGGATAAAGACAAAAAAATGCAACTCATCTTTATAGACCTCACAGTATGAAAGGAAAGAAAAAAATAAAATTAGTCAACCAATAATAAAATAATAAAAATATCACAAGTGCCATTAGGAAAGGAAGAAATCATAGTGATTCATAGTAGAGAGTCACAGAAACCAACTAGCCCTGGATAATGTGTTCAGGAAAAACTTATTAGAACTTACATTAATCCTGAAACCTGATGGAATGGAAAGATAAAAGCAGGAGGGAGAGTTTCAAGCAGAAAGAAATGCTGTGCCAATATTCTTAAATTGCAGGGAGCTTGGAATAATATTGCATCTGAAAGCAGCCAGTGTGTATAGACCATTGTGCTTAGAGATCAGGCTGGGGTGTTCTACAGGGTCTAGAAGATACAGGGCCTAACCAGTGATAGTAAGAAATGTTAGTTCTTTTCCAAGTTATACATTTTAAGTAAGCGAGTAACATGATATGATTTATGTTTTGGGAAGATCCTTCTACTTTTTGTAAAACGTATTGAAGGGAGCATATGAGAAAGTAGAGGGCAGAGTTAGGATCCTATGGTGGTTGTCCGAGAGAGGCCAATTATTTGTAATTTTTAAATGTTATGGTTTTTGACTTTTTTTTCCTCTAAATTCTACCATATTTTGATTAAGTAGAGAGAGCTTGATTCAATATGGCCTAGCAAAGACAATGCAGTGATAATGAACCCCATGTTTCACATTGATTAAGAAGGATGAATGAGCTTCTTTGCTTCTTAATTCTATACCAGAAAGTTGCTCCAACATGTTGGGAAATATGGCATAATGATTCTAGAATTCCATTTAGAACTTTTGAATTGGAGCTAAATGTTCACGTACTTTAATCTTTATTTAAAAACTTTGCACAAATAACATTTATAAGACATAGAAAATGTATTCTGTACATCTATTCAGTACATTTGTTTTACTTAGTCTCAGATGGATGTGAATAAATATCAATTAAATGTTAAAAGTTGTCATCAGAAAAAAAAATCCCATTAGAACAAACATGTAAAAGAACAAGATGATACTTAATCTTTTGGGGTTATTTTTTTGTTCAGCCATGACTAACAGTAATGTTATATCTTCTATAACAGCATCTTATTTTTATTTTCAGAGTTATAAGTTAATTTGATGAATAGCTCTTGATTACATTTTAATTTTATAGTAAACAGTTAAGCATACAATAAATTCCTTTGATATTGAGTTGTACCATTGGCTATATTAATTCAAATGGAAATTGGAGTTTGGAATTTTTATTTAATGAATAACATACTGACTTAACAAAAGTCTTTAGCACCAGCTTACTTACTTACCTTCTTCAAAACTGTATAATAGTTTTAGTAATTTCAAGACATTTCCTTGATCATAATCTACTAATCTAATGATTTTAGCTACAGTTATTTTCAAACTCAGTTTTATCAATAGTTAATTGACTTTTCATAGATCTCAGTTGAAGACTATAGTACATTTTACTATAAATATGTCTAACAATTTACTTCTATGAAGTTTTCATCTGATATTCTCCCTTTTTTGGCAAAACAAAGAATTTATTATTCTGTAAAGTAAACATAACTGGATTTTATTTTCAGAAAGAGCCGCCAAAGGAATTAAAGCTATTAAAAACACATCCAAGATATATGCATATGGGAGATGAGAGAGAGTTGAGGGAACACATATTCTCAATAGTATACACAAAACTGTTTGTCAAACTGAAGGATTAAAAAGAAAAAAAAATGGAATTATAGTGAAAGCTCCAGCCTATAGCATAGTAACAAATTGATTTATCAAGGTACAAATAAATCAATCTGGCAGTTCTAAAGTCATTTTTGGAAACATTAAATGCTCCATGAGTCTTTCCTTTATGGATAGGCTGGGGCATAATATAGACCCTTAAATTCATTCAAATAGCCCTGGCCTAAAAGCAGACAGCATTTTTAAAAGATTACTATGAGGAAAGTGCCTTCTCTCTTAGCAAAATAGTCACTGAAGCTGACCTTAACAGTACCTGATCTAAAGTGGGCAATACCAAATATTGCAGCTTCTTCCCCGTTTGTGCTGTTAGATTATTGAAAAGCATGATATGAAATAGTGAGTTTTCAATTAAGAATGGTCTAGATAAAGCCCGGCTCAGTGGCTTAGCCTGTAATCCCGCACCTTTGGGAGGCTGAGGTGAGTGGATTGCCTGAGCCCGCGGGTTCGAGACCCACCTGGGCAACTTGGTGACACCTCATCACCAAATAAAAAAATCAGCTGGGCATGGTAGCACATGTCTGTAATTCCGGCTACTCAGAAGGCTGAGGTGGAAGGATCGCTGGAGCCCAGCAGGTCGAGGCCGTGGTGGCCGGGAGCGGCCACTGCACTCCAGTCTGGGCGACAGAGTGAGACTCCAACTCCAAAAAAAAAAAAAAAAAGTCTAGATAATGTTAAAAACATTTGAGTATTAATCTTTCCAGGCTGAAAGATCAAAATCCAAAATGATTACAGCTATTCATTTTAGATTACATTGAAGACCTGTTCATTCACCTGCCACTAAACTAAAGCCTGTATGTATGTGAAGAGGAAAGGGTAGTAACACATCTTGTGTGAGCCTGGATGATGGCCCTGCCTTAATGTATTTGTGTTCTTTTTTGTCGCATGAACACACCTGAATCCCTTTGTTTGTGAGCCATCATGCCTGCCAATTTTGTTATAGAACTGTAGTGAACCAAAATGTAATCCATGTGGGAGTAGGAATGAATACCTAATATATTCTTCTTTTCTGAGCTGAAGCCAAGAAGCAGCCTTTGTCAAAGAAAAGTTTCTTTAAAAGGACAATAAAGTCTCAGTCTTTTATAACATTTAAAGCGAGCTGTATATTCTGTCTGGGATGGTCTAGAACAGTGGTCCCCAACTTTTTTGGCATCAGAGACTAGTCTCGAGAAAGATAATTTTTCCACAGGTGGGGGGTGGGATGGGGGAGAGACAGTTTTGGGATAATTCAAGCATGTTACATTTATTGGGCACTTTATTTCTATTATTATTACATTGTAATATATAATGAAATAATTATACAATTCACCATACTGCAGAATCAGTGGGTGGCCTTAGCTTGTTTTCCTGTAACCAGAAGATCCTACATGAGTGTGGTTGGAGACAGTGCTAGCCACCACCTCAGCTCCACCTCAAATCATCAGCCATTAGATTCTCATCAGGAGCACACAACCTAGATCTCTCACATGTGCAGTTCACAATAGTGTTTGTGCTAATAGTGTAAGGAGCACAAAAATTATTGTGAACTGTGCACATGAGGGAGCTAGGTTGTGTGCTCCTCACGAAAATCTAATGACCGAGGATTTCCCCTTTGTCACCCCCCATTGTCTTCCATGAAATAAGTCCCAGATACCAAAAATGTTGGGAACCACTAATCTAAAGGAGGCAGTGGAGAAGATATTCTTCAGTAATAAGAAATGAGAGAGGATACCATTCTGAAAATTTTACAGACAGTAAAAGAATAATAAATGACTATTACATACAACTTAATGCAAATATGTTTGACATTACAGATAAAGCGAACAATATCCTTGAAAGACAAACTACTAAAGCTCACTCAAAAATAATACATTAAATGAATAGCCCTATATTTGTCAAATAAATTGAGTTTGCATTTAAATATCTTCCAACAAAAAACCCAAGGCCTAGATGGCTTCACTGGTAAGTTTCACGAAGCATGTGAGGAAGAAATAATATGAATTTTATATAAACACTTCCAGATAATTGAAGACGAGGGAACACTTTTCAGCTCATTCACTCTGGAAGGCTGCTAATATTTTAGAGCAAACTAGAAAAAAAGACAGTACAAGAAAATAACTTATAAGAAGTAATGTAAAGATTCTCAGCAAATTTTAGCAAAATAAATTAAGCATTTAATTATGATTTAGTGGGGTTTATCTTGGAAATGCAAATCTGGTTTAAAATAAAAAACAATTAAACCATGTAATTTAGTATATTGGCAGACTGAAAACAAAAAAAGTTATTTGATCATCTTCATAGATATAGAAAAATAACTTTACAAAACCCAACATATATTCACAACAAAAGTTTCAGAAATCTAGGAATGAAAAATGAATGTACTCAACTTGACGAAGAGCATTTTGGATAAACCAACAGCTAACATTATACTTCATTGTGAAAAATTGAACAACTTTCCACTAAGATTGTAAACAAAATGAGAATGTCTACTCTTACTTTTTATGATATGAATTTTATTAGAGAGCATACATTACTTTTTGGTGAGTTTATTAAACTATAATTAAGGTATTATAAATCACTCATGTTTAAAGTGTGCAATTTTATTCATTTTTGAACATGTATCTTGAAATTATCCAAAGCAAGGAAATGAGCTATCATGGTAGCAGTAATCATGAGAGACCATCATCACCCACAAACGATTTCTGGTGTCTCTTTATTTTCCATCCCTGTCTCCCAACCCATATACATGCAAACACTAATTTGTTTTCTGTCTGTCTATAGATTAATCATATTCCCCTGATGAATTAACTCCTTATGAAATGACTAATTTTTCCTGTTAAGATTATTTTATCTCAAATATACACTCTGTGATATCAATATGTCAATTTTAGCTTCCTCTTAATTAGTGCTACCGTGATAGTATGAATTTTTCTATCTTTTGGCTTTAACATGTTTGTGTTTTTATATTTAAATTCAGTTACTTGGTAGCATTTAGTTAGGTTTTTTTTCCTTTTAATACATTCTGACAACCTCTGACTTTTAAATTTTTTTTTTATTTTAAAGATGTGGGGTCAGTGTTAGATGTACAAATGTTCATTATGCAGATACCCTTGTTGATTAGGTGTGCCGCCCCCCACCCCGGGCAGTTTCCTACTACTGCCAATCTGTTTCTTATAGTGTTATGATAATTGTTCAAGGTCCGCTTATGAGTGAGAACATGTGGAACTCGGTTTTCTGTTACTGTGATAGATCACTGAGCATGATAGACTCTAAATCCATCCTAGTTGCCGCAAAATCAATATGCTTGTCCTTCTTTACGGCTGCGTAGTATTCCGTTGTGCACACTGTTTTCCAAATAAGTTGCACTAGTTTACATTCCCACCAGCAGTATAGAAGCGTTCCTTTTTTTCACATCCTCGCCAGCATCTGTTGTTGTTTGTTTTATTGATCATGGCCATTCTTACTGGGATTAGGTGGTATCTCAATGTGGATTTGACTTGTGTTTCTCTGATGATTAGTGAGGCTGAACACCTTTTCATGTGCCTGTTGGCTGCCCGTATATCTTCTTTTGAGAAGTGTCAATTCACGCCTTTTGCCCACTTTTTAATGGGGCTGTTTATTTTTTCATTTTGGCACATTTGAGTTCCTCGTAGATCCTAGATGTTAGACCTTTACCAGATAAACAGTTAGCAAATATTTTTTCCCAGTCTGTGGGCTGTCTCCCCACTCTCTTGATGGTTTATTTTACTTTACAGAAGCTTTTCAGTTGATGAGATCCCACCTGTTTATCTTATGGCTTGGGCACTTGGGGTTTTGATAAAGGATTAATTGGTTGCTGGTTTTAATTTCCATTAGGGAATTTCCTGTTTTCTCCTAGGATTCTTATAGTTTGCGGTTTTCATTTATGTCTTTGATCCATTAAGAGTTGATTTTTGTGTAGGTGATTAATAGGGGTCCTGTTTCAATAGTCTGCACGTGATCAGCCAGTTTTCCCAGCACCATTTACTGAATGGATTCTTCTCTCCCCAGTGGTTGGTAGTAGAGGCTTTGTCAAAGATGAGTTGGTGAGAAATTGAGGTTTTGCCTTGGAAATCTCTCTTCTGTTCCATTGGTCAGTATGTCTGTTCTTGTACCAATACCAGGTTGTTTTGATTATTGTATCCTTATAGTAAAGTTTGAAGTCTGAAAGTGTGAAATTTCCTGCTTTGTTTCTTTTGCTAAGGATTGTTTTAGCTATTTGTGGTTGCTTGTGTTTCCGTATGAATTTCTGTATTATCATTTCCAGGTCAGAGAAGAATGATGTTGGTAACTTAATGGGTATTGTGTTGAATCTGTAGATTGCCTTTGGTAGGATGGACATCTTAACAGTGTTGTTTCCTCCTATCCATGAGCATGGAATATTTTTCCATCTGTTTGTGTCTTCTAGGATTTCTTTGAACAGTGCTTTTGTTTTTATTTGTTTTTAAATTTTTTATTTTAAATATGTGAAGTACAATTCAGGGTTAGGTATACAAATATTTATTATGCAGTTACCCTTGATGAGGTGTGACCCTTCTTCCCCTGGCAGTTTCTTACTACTGCCAGTCCCACACCCGCCCTCCCCTGGCAGTTTCTCACTACTGCCTTTCTTATAGTATTACGATAGTTGTTCAATGTCCACTTATAAGTGAGAGCATGTGATAGTTCTTTGATAGATCACTCAGTATTATAGATTCCAAGCCCAAATCTGCCCAAGTTGTTGCAAAATTCATCATTTTGTCCTTTTTTATGACTGTGTAATATTCCATTGAGTATATGTACCACATTTAAATTTAGTCCTCTTTTGATGGGCAGAACAGTTGGTTATATGTTTTTGCTATTGTGAATAATGCTGCAATAAACATGCATATGCAGGTATCTTTTTCATAGAGTGATTTGAGTTCCTCCAGATGTATTCCCAGTATGGTGATTTGGGGGTTGTATGGAAGCACTGCTTTCCACAGAGGTTGTACTAGTTTACACTCCCACCAACAGTGTAGAAGTGTTCTCTTTTCCCCACATCCTCTCCAGCTTCTGTTGGTTTTTTGAGTTATTGATGATGGCCATCATGACTGGAGTTAGGTGGTATCTCAATGTGGTTTTAATTTGCATCTCTTTGAAGACTAGTGAGGCTGAGCATTTTTTCATGTATCTGTTGGCTGCTTGTATGTCTTCTTTTGAGACTGTCTATTCCTATCTTTTACCCAATTTGTAACGGGGTTGCTTGTTTTTTTCTTTTCAGCATATTTGAGTTCCTTGTAGATCCTAGATGCTAGGCCTTTGTCAGATATACAGTTAGCAAACATTTTTTCCCAGTCTGCGGGCTGTCTTCCCAGTCTCTTGATGGTTTCTTTGGAATTGCAGAAGCTTGTCACTTTGATGAAGTCTCACTTGTCTGTCTTATCCCTTATGGCATGGGCACTTGGGACTTTGATCAGAAATTGATTGCCAGTTCCAATTTCCATAAGGGTGTCACCTGCATTTTCTAGGTTGTTATAGTTTGAGGTTTTACGTTTCGGTCTTTGATTCATTTAGAGTTGATTTTTGTGTATGGTGATAGGTCTTGTTTTACTCTTTTGCATGTGGTTAGTCAGTTTTCCCAGTACCATTTACTGAATATGTTCTTCTCTCTCCAGTGGTTGGTGGTGGAGACTTTGTCGAAGATGAGTTGGTTGAGAAATTGAAGTTTATCTTTGGGAATCTCTCTTCTGTACCATGCTCTATACGCCTGTTCTTGTACCAATACCAGGCTGCTTTGATTACTGTAGCTTTATAATAAAGCTTAAAGTCTGGGCGTGTGATACCTCCCACTATTTTTTAATTATAAAGATGTGGGGTACAATTCAGGGTTAGGTATACATTTTTTTTTCTTCCTGAGGATTGTTTGGCTATTCATGGTCGTTTATGTTTCCATATGAATACCTGTATTGTCATTTCCAGGTTTGAGAAGGATGCTACTAGCAATTTAATGGATGTTGCATTAAATCATAGATTGCCTTGGGTAGGATGGACATCTTAACAATGTGATTCTTCCAATTTGTAAGTATGGGATATTTTTCCACTTGTTTGTATTATCTTTGATTTATTTGAGGAGTGTTTTGTAGTTTTAATTGTAAAGGTCTTTGACTTCTCTGGTTAGGAAGATGCCAAGGTGTTTCATTTTTTGTGTGTGTGGCTATTGTGAATGGAATTTTGCTTTTTATTTGGGTTTCGGTTTGTTTATTGTTTGTGTATAGGAATGCGACAAATTTTTACATGTTGATTTTGTACCCTGAAACTTTTTCAAAGTTTTTTATCAGTGCAAGGAGGTTTTTGACAAATTCTCTTGGGCTTTAGAAGTATAGAATCATGTCATCTGCAAAGAGGAATAACTTAACTTTCTCTTTTCTTATTTGGATATCCCTGATTTCCTTCTCTTGTCTGATTGCGTTAGCTAGATCTTCCAATACTATGTCAAACAGGAGGGGTGAGAGTGGACATCCTTTTCTTGTTCCGGTTTTCAGGGAAATGGTTCCAATTTCTGTCTGTTTAACAGTATATTGGCTATGATTTCTGGTAGATAGTTCTTACTATTTTGAGGTATGATCCATCTATGTCAAGATGTTTGGGGATGTTTATCAAGAAGGGGTGCTGGATTTTATCGACAGTTTTTTCTGCATTTAATTATATAATCATGTTGTTTTTGACTTTACAATTATTGATGTATTTAATTACATTTATGGTCTTGCAAATGTTTTACTAGTCCTACATCACTGGTATGAAGCCTACCTGGTCATAGTGGATGATTTTTGAGATGTGTTGTTGGATCCTATTTGCTAGAAACTTGTTGAGAATTTTTGCTTCTATGTTAATTAGGGATATTGGCCTGTAGTTCTCTTTTTGTTGGATTTTTACCTGGTTTGGGTATCAGTGTGATGTCAGTTTTGTAAAATGATTTGGGGAGAATTCCATCTTTCTCTATTGCCTGGAATACTTTCAGTAGGATTGGTATCAGCTCTTTCTTGTACGTTTTGTAGAATTCTGCTAGAAAGCCGTCCGGTCCAGTTTTTATTTTTTTGTTTGTTTGTTTTGCTTTTTTTTTAAAGGTAGTTTTCTTATGATGAAGTCAATTTCCTGGATTGTTTTTGGTCTGTTTCGTGTCTCAGTGTCTTCTTGTTTCAACCTGGGGAGGCTGTGTGATGTTAGAAAGTCCTTCATTTCATTTAGGATATCAAGTTTGTTACCATATAGGTGTGCATAGCAATCTTTGATAATCTTTTGTATTTCATCAGAGTCAGTTGTGATTTGATCTTTTGTATTTCTGATTGTGTTTATTTGAGTTTTTCTCTCTTTTTCTGGGTCATTTGGGCTAGGGGTCCTTCAATCTTATTAATCATTTCAAAGAACCAGCTTTTTGTTTTGTTGATGTTTTCTATGATATTTTTGTCTTCTATGTCCTGTATTTAGGCTTTTACTTTGGTGATCTGGATTCTTCTGTTGAAGTTAGGGTTTGGGTGGTCTTGTCTTTCCAGCTCCTTTAGGTGATTTTTTAGACTGACCTCTGTCTTTTAATTATGGTTTTAGGCCTTAATTTCAAGTGATGGTTCATGATATAGTTGGTTTAAATATAACATATTGCTGGCTTTTTGTTACTTGTTTCATCTTCTCCTTTTTCCATTCCTGTTATAGATAACTAAAAGAAATTGTCTACCATATATTTATCATTTCTAGTGTTCTACAATGTTTTGTGAGGATAGTTTTCACTTGATATTAATCTCCTTCTGCTTGAAGACTTTCTTACACATATCTTATAGTACAGATCCACTGATGATTAAAATTTAACTTTTGTATATTTAAATCAATCTCTATTTTATTTATTTTTTTTGAGAGACATTTTATCTGCATATAGATTTCTGGGCAACATCATTATTTGCTCAACCCTTTCTTTTTTTATTTTTATTTTTATTTTTTTTTTAGTTGGAATCTCACTCTGTCACCCAGACTGGAGTTCAGTGGCTGCTCCTGGCCACCGCAGCCTCAATCTGCTGGGCTCCGGCGATCCTTCCGCCTCAGTCTTTCAAGTAGCTGGAACTACAGGTATGCACTACCACGCCTGGCTAATTTTTTGATTTATTGTAGAGATGAGGTCTCGCCAAGTTGCCCAGGTGGGTCTCGAACCCGTGGGCTCAGGCAATTCACTCACCTCAGCCTCCCAAAGCATGGGCTTACAGGCTGAGCCACCGAGCCTGGCTTTGCTCACCCCTTTCATATCTTCATTGACCTCTGGCTTGCATTGTGTTCTTTCCAATGAGAATTTTGTGGTGATTTTTGTCTTTGATTTTCTGAACAATAAGACTCTTTTTATTCTTCTGGTTTCTTTAAAACATAACTGTCACTGGCTATAAAAGTTTGATTATAACGACTCTTGGTATAGTTTTCTTTGTGGTTTTTGTGCTTGGGGTTTATTGAGTTTCCTAAATTTGAGGGCTTATGTTTTCCATCAAATATGGAGAATATTCAACTATTATTTGTATATATTATTTTATTTGTCCACCTCAGCTTTAAAGACCACAATCACGTCTTATTGGTTGACCAGAGCTATACTACACATTAGTTATGGTCAGAACATGTTCTTTAGTCTTTTTTCTGCATGATTCATGATGGGCAGTATCTAATGTTATGTTTCAAGTTCACAATGATTTCCTTCTATAATGTCTAATATGCTCTTAATTCCATCCAGTGTATTTTTAAAAAATCTCAGATACTGTTATTTTTTCACCTATTGACATTTGGTTTGAGACCTTTTTGGTATCTCTCATATCATTTAAAAACATTCTTATATTTTTTCCTCCTTTTTGAACATATAAAATATAGTTATAATAACTAGTGAAATAACTCTTCTATCATCTGCATTATTTCTTAGTCTGTTTTTACTGATTACTGTTTCCTCATTTTAATTTGTATTTTCTTGTTTTTGCATGTCTGATAATTGCTCATTGGTTATAAACATTATGTGTTTTACCTTTTTAATATATGTTTTTTATTTTAAAGTTATGGGGTACAGTTATGTTTTACCTTTTTATGTACAAAATATTTTTGTATCTCTTTATGTATCTTTGCCCTTTGTTCTGTGACACACTTAAGTTACTTGTAAGTAGTTTTATCCTCTAAAGTCTTGCTTTTGAGCCTCGTTACACAGGGCCAGAGCACCTACTACTTTACAGTCAAATCTGACTTACTATGGAAACAATATCCTTCTGAATGTTCTACCCAACTCTTGATGTTTTGTTGACTTTTCTAATTTGGCTTGCGGCACCAAAAATAATTCCTAGCTTTGTGACAACCCCATGAATTTTTCTACTTGCTCCTCTCTAAAGATTATTTCCCAAACTTCTGACAATATTTCATGCATATTTTCTGATCATAGTTAGTATGAGACTCAATGGAGTCTCTGTGGATCTCTGGATATCTCCATTTCTCAGTCTCCTCCCTCCTTCCCTCTGTGTGTGTGTGTGTGTGTGTGTGTGTGTGTGTGTGTGTGTGTGTAACTTCTCACTCTCTGGAGCTCTTCTCTCTGAATTCTAGCCACTACTGACTCTCCAAATTTGACCACTGTTCCTTTAGGTCAAGTGATTACCAGGTGCTGTTGTATTTCCCTCCTTTTTGCTGCAGTCTAGAACTGAAACTCTCTTCACTTGTTTCTCTTCTTTCAGAAATCATTACCCTCTGTTATCTTTTGTCTCATTTCTGAAAACTGCTGCTTTGAATATTTTGTCTAATTCTTTATTTGTTTAAATCAGGAGGGCAAAATTATCCTTTCTTGAAACTTCATGGCTGAAAGCAGATGATAGCATACATAATTTTTATAATTAGAAAACATATAAAAATAAACTCATTACTTTCTTGATATTGTTGAAAATTCTTGGGTAAGTGAAAGCATTTTCTTCTGAAATGTGTGTTTTGGAGACAGTAAGTAACCTGACCAGAATCGCAAGTCAGTAACTGCTATCCATTTCTTCTGATTTATTTGGAATGATTACTATCAACATACAAATTCCCAATATGTTTCCAGAGACTATAGAGTTTTGGTCATTATTAATAATACTTTAACTTTAATGTTCTAAATATGGATATGGATAAATGTGAATATATTTATCGACAAGATTCCCAAAAAACATTAGGAAAAAACCCTTTTTTTGTTGTTTTTTTTGTGTTAATTGAATATGGTTGGGAGAAAATAGTTCAACATGCAGATAAATCTATACTATAATTTTCTGCCAATACTTTAATCATGATATAGACTTTAAAGATGAATAAAAATGGAGAACACAAATGACTTGAGAAAGTCTTTATGAACTATAACACCTATAAATCAGTGATAAGTATGAAATATATGTAACAAAAGGGATAGAAAGAGAATAAAAGTCAAATTCAGCAAATAGATTTGATCTATGTCCTGAGATCATGACCACTGAAAACTCTGTGCATTTTTTTTTTGGTACAAGGGTAAAGGGCAGACGGAATTGTAATGTTAGTAAATTTTAGCAGAAGGGAATTCTGGAAAGAGTTTTGCCAAAAATTTAAGAAAATGTTGATGAATGTTTATGTTTTTTTCTAAGACTCTGATGAGAGTCATCTGTCAGAGTTGCTTAATATAATTGGCAGTTTTCTTTAGTTCGTATCTACAAGTTTTTATCAGTCTTTGAAACATAATTAACCCTGAACTGGAAAATTAGAAATAATTTAAAATAACTATCTTATTACATATTTAGAACTTTAATGACTTTATATTTTAGGGTCAAATAAAGCTGTTGCATAAAAGAGACCTTGAACTATAATAGCATACACAACTTAAAATTTAATGTCTCTCTCATTACAGTTTTAAAATCAATGATTCATCTTTGCTCCTTAGGGACTCAAATGTCATTCAGGCAATGACCTTACTTTTGAGAAATATATAGTTGAATTGCCTTATGCCGTGCCATAATTGTATTACAGTAAAAGAAGAAAGAATATGTTGTTAGATGATTGAGTTTCAACTATGATTCTACATGTCAACTCTCAAATTTATATTCCTAATAGTGAATTCTCTTACCAGTGATAAATTATTTTAGTCAAAAGTTCAAATTAGTATCTCTACTTATGTATTTTATAGACATATGAAATTATTATGTCTAATTAATTTTTATTCTGTTAAACCCACAGTATTCACTGTTCTACTTGTCTCTTTTGATAAAATCCCCATCCCCCCAGTGCTCAGGAGTTGTCATCTGAATCGCCATAATCAAGTCAAATCAGAAAACTAAAAACCATATTTAGATCCTTTAAACAGGAAGTTATTTTTTTAAGTGTGTGTCATATTTAAAGTAACCAGCTAGATCTTTCAAATTTTGACCAGATCATGTTAATCCTTGAACAGAAGTTTGAATTGTCTACCAATTTTAACCAAGGAAAATCCACTCTTTATAATATCCTGAAAGTCCCTTCAGGGTCTGGCTCTCCATTATCACTCTGAGATCATTATCTATTTTTCCTCCTCACTTTCTCCACTAAAACCACTCTTTTTTTTTTTTTTTTTAGTAAGAGTCTCACTCTGTTGCCCAGGCTGGATTGCAGTGGCACTCTCAGAGTCACCCCAGAATTGACCTGCTGGACTCCAGCGATCCTTCCGCCTCAGCCTTCCAAGTAGCTGGAATTACAGGTGCACGTTACCACATCAGGTTAATTTTTTTTTATTATTATTGTAGAGACAGGTCTTGCCAAGTAGCTTAGGCTGGTCTTGAACTCTCAGGCTCAGGCAATCCACTCACCTTGGCCTCCCTAAGTGCTGGAATTACAGGCTGAGCCACCAAGTCCAGCCAAACCATTCTTAAATTTTTCTTCTCCTTGTTTTTATGACACCCATTTCTAGTAATGGCTTTGGCACTAGCTGTCTGCACCACAAGGAATGCTCTTCATCTAGATAAATATAAGTCTATTTTTTTCATATTTCTTCTTCTTTTTGAGGGGCTGTTTTTAAGGTTTTATTTAAACGCAAATAACACATTCACAGGAGCTGCCTATTCATTTTCTTTGCTGCACAGCCTGGCATTAGAATTGGTGATCCAATGGACTGCTGGACTGCTCTTTCTACAATGGCTGCAGTTCTTGGAGAAAACACTGTAAGCAATTTCAGCACAGTAAGATATGTTGGACATCAGCAGCACTTCCAATTCCTTGACATTGTGGACCAAGAACTCCCAGAAGCCAATGAGCAACATGTGTTTTGTTTTCTTCTTGCTCCTTTAAGCAATGTTGGGCATCAAAAGGCCCTCAAATCTTCTCTGTATCCGGTTGTAGATACCTCTGGGTCTCTGCCAATTGCGCTTAATCTCGACAGATCAGTCTGACTGGTGCCGGACAGACTTCTTGAACTTTTTCTGATGATCTTGGACTTCAGCAGAGTTCTGAGGGTAGCCATAATGCTAAATAGGAGATGGCTGCCACCTCTGTAGGCAGCAGCCAGGAAAAGAAGGGAAGGTCCATATTTCCTCTTTCTTATGATTTTTAACAAGATACTATATTTCAGACTGCAATCTACCACTCTCTTTCAACATTCTGTTCGTCTTAACTCTGTTTCACCTTCTCATTTATTCATGTCATTTACAATGCAATATATAATGTACTTATTCACTGTATTTTTAATGATTTACTTTATGCATTTACTAATATTATCATTTTGATTGGTTATCAATCACTAAAATGTAAGACTGGTGTAGGCAAGAAATTTTATCTCATTTTTTCACAAATCAATGCCTATCATATAATCGGATCTTACTAAAGAAGACATGATATACATGCCTCTCCTAGAAAAAAGAAGGGATGAAAATCAATTCTATTCAAAATCAATTTTATCAAATTTAATTTTCAACAGCTATGTACAAAGAAGTCCATTTAACTCTGTATACAAATTTTTCATCAAAAGACATTTTACTGGCAGAACTTAATCACTCAAAAACATTCATTCCTCTAAGGTAAATAAAAATATCTCTAAAGATATATTTTTTAAAAATTTCACTCATTCATTAAACAAATCTGCAAACATTTATTCAGTTAGCACAATACCACACTAGGCACTAGTCTAATGTATGAGAACATTTCACTTTTGAAATAATGAGTCCTCTTGAATAAATAATTGGATGAAAAAGGCACCAAAGTGTTATGTTTTTACAAAAACTCAAAATGATTGGGTGTGAGTGGTACAAGAGAACACAATTCTACCTTCTGCATATGGGGAGATATGGTTCTATTCACCAAAAAGATATCAAAGGTGGAAAAGGTTTAAGATAAATAATATATTTTAGTTTGGGGATCTTAACCTCTGACTCATGAGACATTTGAGTAGATTTCTGGCAAATCAATGAAAATACAAATTCATTCCTTAGGATAGAGATCTGAGATAAAAACATGAGTTGAGCTTATCATACCAGGTGGAAATTTAACGATACATATTTGCCAGAAAGAATATATTGAGATAGACTAGCCACTGACCTTATATAACACTAAATTTAAGCTAGAGACAGAATGCATCTAGTGAAAGAGAACAATATGTCATGATCAGAGAATAGGAATATATTAGGATATACAGATGCACCTGTAAGATCTTTAAAGATAAATGCTGTGCTTGTCATCTTTGCAACACTGTGCAATATAAATATTTGAAATATGAACTAAATATTTATTAAACTAAAATTATTATTCTGTGTGATAATGTGTTGCACATGTGTTTTGTACTATTGATCTTGTTTTTCAAATTTTGTTAAAAGTGATCTTTTCAGCCGGGCTCGGTGGCTCAGCCTGTAATCCCGCGCCTTTGGGAGGCTGAGGTGAGTGAACTGCCTGAACCCGCGGGTTCGAGACCCGCCTGGGCAGGAAGACCTCATCTCTACAATAAATAAAAAAATCAGCTGGCCATGGTAGCGCATGCCTGTAATTCCGGCTACTCGGAAGGCTGAGGCGGAAGGATCGCCCGAGCCCAGCAGGTCGAGGCTGCAGTGGCCGGGAGCGGCCACTGCACTCCAGTCTGGGCCCCAAAATGACTTTTCTGCATGTCAAATTATTTCTTATAATATTTTTGAATAAATAAAATGTCAGTCAAAAAAGAGAATGTAAAAGTGTTCATATAAATTGCCAAAAGCTTTCCAGAAATCTTTTATCAATTTATATCTCGACTTTATCTTAATACACAAGACCATTACAAGCATTGACTATTATATTTTTGCTTTTAATTTAGCTAATTTGATAGGTAAGTCTTTTTAAAGTATATTATGTGTCTTTGATTCTATAAGCCTATATGTCACCAGTGATGTCACTATTGGATACTGAACTTAGTTAACTTACAATAGGTATTACATCCCATTAGTTTTGAAATTTTCATGATGATTTATTCTCATGTCAATATATATATATTTTTTTTCTGCTTTGAGCTGGGATATTCAATAATGCCTAGTCATGACTACTATTCCATCACATATTTTCTCATGTATTACATAGGTTTATCCAAAAAATCAAACTAAAAAAACCCCCACATTCTGTTGATATTAATAGTTAGTCTTCTTTTCAACAAATATAAATGTTTTTTATCTTTTTCTTGTTTTGTTATGATTTCTTGCCTTGCCAAGTACACTTCTACTTTAGCAAGGACGCATTCAATGATCCTAAATTCAAGTAATAGAAAATGTACTCTCACTCCTATTTATTTGTCTGTTATCTATTCTCACACTTGATTTCCCAGAATAAGTTAATTTAAGCAGAAAAAAATTCTTACATGACCTGAAAAAGTTTGAGGAGCAGGGTTGATGCTTTCAGTAATATTGCATGTATGATATAGTTCTTATATAAATATGAAGATAAGCCAGACTTTAAAAGTTGGGGTCTCACTTTGTTGCCCAAGTTGAAGTGCAGTGGTACTATTAAGACTCACTGCAAACTTGACTCTTCTTGGGCTCAATTCGCCTCAACCTCCAAGCAGCTGAGACTACAGGCACATATCACTGTGCCCAGCTAATATTTTTAATTGTTTTTTGTAGAGACGCATTTTCGCTGTGTTGCTTAAACTGATCTTGAATTTCTGGACTCAAGCAATCCTCTCACTTCAGCCTCCCAAAGTGTTGGGATTACAGGCATTAGTCGCTGTGCCCAGTCTCCTTGCTATTTTTTATAATGCATATAATCAAACCAAAATTTTAATTTAATTTTCGAATGGTACATAATATTATTCAATAAGCAAATGAAGCGTTCAGTTTTCATTAGAAATTTAACATCAAGAGCATGATCAAACAGTTGCATTCCTAATTCTCCAAGACTTTCCGTATGTTCTTGTATTCCTTATTCTCCATTCTCTTATTCTTGGATCATCACCAACTTTAGAATATGATAGTAAGAGTGCTACAGTATAAGCATTTTGTTCAACAATCTTCACTTTATTTTAGCAGAAAGAAATCACTGACCATAACAATTATTTTCCCTCTCAGTTTTAAGACTGTCTTCTTGAAAATTTAATCCTAATGCATGTACGTATCACTCTTATTATAGAATTTTATATATCCTGTAGGGATTCTTTTAGGCTACCATAGACGACACTCCTATTCTTTAAAATCTGACTATTTCACAATTCATCCTAAAACCTTATAGAGAGCAATATGTGACTCACACGGAAATAATTCGACTGCCAGAGAAAATTAGAATTTCTTTTTCCAGCATATTATTGTTTAACCCGCAAAATTCCTGGAACCTATTTATTTATTTATGCCATCCTCATTTTGGTTTAGAGCAGTTATAAAAGTAGAACAGCTGTAGGATCCATATTGTATTAATAATTGATAATGCTGTACATACACTATGAAATTTTTTTTCTGCAGATAGAAGCACCTTGGGGAAAGATACTCTGGATCAAAGTAGGCTCATTCAGATCACTAGCAAAATTAACAAATTCAAGAGAAATAAGAGACTGGAGAAAAACTGATCTTAACTAAGAAGACTTAACAACATATAGTAGCGCTAGTTGGAGATTGTAAATTTCTAAATGATGCCATTAGAATTAAATATAGCTAAATAAATAGAGCTAAATATAGCTCTGTATTTATCAGATAGAAAATTAGTCTAGCTTAAAAAGGAAGTCATTTTTAGAACTATTTTTTCTGCATTTCAAATCTGTTACTATTGCATAATATGTATTGAGTATAAAACCATATAGTTATCCAAAATCATATTTTCTCAATTATATAGATGGATGACTTATAGAAATGGAGCATAAGCCAGGTTCTGTGGCTCAGCTTGTAATCCCACGCCTTGGGAGGCTGAGGTGAGTGAATTGCCTGAGCCCGCGGGTTGGAGTCTCGCCTGGGCAACTTGGTGAGACCTCATCTCTACAATAAATCAAAAAGTTAGCCGGGTGTGGTAGCGCGTGCTTGTAGTTCCAGCTACTCGGAAGGCTGAGGCGGAAGGATTGCCGGAGCCCAGCAGGTCGAGGCTGTGGTGGCCGGGAGCGGCCACTGCACTCCAGTCTGGGCGACAGAGTAAGACTGCTCAAAAAAAATAAGTAAATAAAAAATAAATAAAAAGAAATGGAGCATGTAAAAAAGCAAATTGCATAATAATAAAACATCCTTGATACAAAACTTTACAAGGAGGCAAAACAAAACAATATATTACGTACTGACACATACATGAGGCTAAACTATGTTAAAAAGACTTGGGAATCATAGTCATAAAATTCCCAATAGTAGTGATCTCTGGGAAAGTACAGAAAAATTGGGGAAAATTACATTGTGAAGACATTGGCAAGGTTCAACTTTATAGATTATGTGATTAAATCAGGGCATTCTTTTTATTATGTTTTAATGGCAGCTCATAACATAGACAAATGCAAGCATACTGTTTTAAAAATCAAAATGTTATGCTATATCAATGATTTTCTGAAATAACATACAAATAACTTTTTCAATGTTGGTAGACTAAGGACATTTATAAATGGTAAACTAGAGAAGGTGTATGAATGAATGTTTAAAACAATATTAGAAATAGCAATATAGACATACATTATAAAATGACAAATCAATACAACTTGAAGAGCTATAATAACCAAAGACGAATTTGACAATGATACATAAAAATCAAATTGTTCACATTTTTTTGAACAATGAAGGATTCACTTGAGCATGGGAAGGAACCAAGTATAAAGCCCTACCACAACTATTATTCTGTGGAAACACAGGCATGCTCAGAAAGGAAAGATCTATAAAATTCTTCCCCGGAGATTCCATTGCTCAAAACACAGAGCCTCCAAAATACCAGAGGATAAATCCTAATAATTCAACTAGAGAAGAGCTTAGTAGATGAGGTGGTCAAAGACTAGAAATGCTGGTGATGGAGTACTCACATTTAAGAAGAGGTGGATTTAAGAAAGGATTTTAAGTAGCAAGGGTCAGTTGGCAATCCAGAGATACGACCAAAAGCTGAAAGCAATATCAGATTCAGATAGACAGATATGGAACCATTGAAATAATTGTGAGATCTTTGTGGTGATTTTACAGATACAAATACATGTGCTGACTGCCTGAGGTATGCTGGCTCAATGTTACAGGATGCAAACAGAAAAAAAGAGAGAAATCTGTGGGCATATTCCTTACCCCTGCACATGTACACACACACACACACACACACACACACACACACACACACACCACACACGCACACACGCACACACGCACACTCACACACACACACACCAGTTCTCACGTTTGTGGTTGACATTTAAAGAACACATTGCAATATATCTACATTAACAACAATAACAACAAGCATGTTAATTTGTTGTTTACTTATTTATCCTTCACAAGAAAAACAATTTTATGGATATAGGGAACCCTCTGTGTACTCTCCACTCTACTCCAAGGTTTAGCACATCATCTGATCATATTAGATGCTTTCATAAAAATTTGCTAACCAAATTCATGGCTTGAATTCTAGATAAAGCAATGAAAGATTAAAATGAATATATGAATTACTAAAAACTGATCATTCGAACCCTGCTTTTATGTAAAAACAATGGATTCAGGGAAATTGTAAACAGGGCATGAATAGGAAAGGTTACCAAATAGGTTAGCAAACAACATATAACACATGAAAAAGAAATATGAGAAACTGGAATATACTGAAGTAAAAACAATGCATAGCTATTTAATATATTTGTATACAAAACTGTGCTGTTTACCTCAGAATATTGATTGTTATGATTCTTATTTTTTAAAGGACCCACTTAATATGTCTTAATTATCTTTATAATATAAAATTGAAAATATTCCCATAGCCAGGAATGGTGGTGCATGCCTGTAGTTCCAGCTACTTGGAAGACTGAGGCTAAAGGATCACCTGTACCCAGCAGGTTGAGGTTGTGGTGGCTGTGAATGTGCCACTGCACTCTAGCCTGAACAACAGAGTGAGAATCCAACTCAAAAAAAAAAAGGGAAGAAAGAAAAAGAAAACCCTTCCAAACAGTATATGTAAAACACTATTAGATGAAACACTATAGTATGCATTGAAACAGTTAGCATAAGTTTTTCATTTTTTATAACAATAAGTAATGCTTAAAATAATATATGGTGCATAAAGTGTATCAAAGTTTTTAAAAATAAGCCTTTTGATAGTTATGCTGACTTTTTCTGTTATTGAACAATGTAATATATAAAATAATAATATAGAGATTTGTTCCAAAAAGTTAACATAAAATATAAACATAATTACTTAACTCTTTGGATAAAGAAAAGAATAAGGTCTTGGTCTAGCAGATTCTCTGATTATTCACTTAGTACTTGCCATATTTGTAAAAGTTGAATCCAATGTTGAATCTTAAATAAGAAAATCAAAAGAGGCCAAGTTCTACAATGTTCAGTCACATATCTATAAACCAGTGCGGTGGTGAGTACTGAATGGTTTATGACCAATACCAGATTTATCATCAGTTTTATAACTAGTTCCTTTTTTGGTACAACTTAATTTCAGTGTTCTTACTATAATAGTTTCTACATGTAGTACAACTGTAGTCTCTTGTATGCCGTTAATAGGAATTAAGTGCTCTTTTTTACTAGACAATTTTCTATCCCAGAGTAATTTCTTTTTGAAAGAGGAGATAGAAGCTGGTAAGGCAGACAGAGAGGAAGGGTCTTGAGAAGACTTAACAACCACAGGAAACTTTCACTCATCTTTTTGGTGTCCGTGTTCCTTAACCTTCTTGGTAGTGGGACAAGAACCCAAAGTTGTTGGTTTAAGCTGACACTGGAGTTCAAAATCCTGAAACATGTTTGCAGTAATAATTTCTGAATAATATAAAAGTTTTAAGTGCTGTAATACTTGAGTATATTTTTTATCACATTCAGATATCCTTTGTAATCCAGAACCTTTATTGTCCAAATAAATTTCTGTTAGTATATATAGTAAAAAATAAATCCTTAAAAAAGTAGAGTTCCTCTTACTATTGAGTTATCAGTTAAATAATTAATAACATTAATTTTGATCCCATTGTTTCCAGTTTTCTATTTTGTACATTACCTTCAAGTGATTATTTTGTAGTTTTTATATAACAAAAGTTTAAGGAAAAAAGTCACCACTTCACTGAGAGTCTTGGAGACCTATGAAACATTCTCTCTCTCTCTCTCTCTCTCTCTCTCTGTCTCTCTCTCTCCTCTCTCTCTCTCTGTCTCTCTCTCTCTCTCTCTCTCTCACACACACACGCACACACACACACACACACACACACAGGATCTATCCCTATCATCAGAAGGGTATAGTAGTGGCAAGTTCAGCTTACAAAAAAATAGAAACTCAGCCTCCAAGGCTGGAAATCACCACATATCCTACTATGATTTTTCTCTCAGCATTTTTATTGCTCTACTATGATGGAAAAAGGGAGACTTACTGACAAAGAGTGAAACTCACTGAGTTTTTATAGTCCTCACTATGTTAGCTGTTGTTTTACTATTTGTAGATTTGCAAAACCTATCCACACAAATCTAAAAAAAAAAATAAAGCTAAGATCCTATGTGTTGGATAGAGAGAAGAGCTTAGTTTTAAACAAACACATATTGAGAGCTCTATCAAGATATATAAGAAAAAATGCACATGCTTTAAGACTTTAGATATTACTGAAAAAAACTATTGTGATTCTTTTGTTCTCTGTTTTAAACAAAATATGATAACTTAGTCTAGAAAAGTGATACTTTTCTTTCTTCATACAATTTTTATAGTAGATTGAACTTAAAGAAGAATTATATTTTATTTATTTAGCATTTGACTTTTTCTCTTTTGTTAATAGTTTAGACAAACATTTTATTCCAACTCATAACTTCTTAAAACAATTCTTAGTTTAAAACTGAGCTTAAGCCAGGCTTGGTGGCTCAGCCTGTAATCCCGCGCTTTGGGAGGCTGAAATGAATGGATTGCCTGAACCCGCAGGTTCGAGACACCCTTGGGCAACTTGGCGAGACCTCATCTCTACAATAAATTGAAAAATTAAGCTGGACGGGAGCACACGCCTGTAGTTCCAGTTACTTGGAAGGCTGAGGAGGAAGGATCGCAGGAGCCCAGCAGGTCGAGGCTGCGGTGGCCGGGAGTGGCCACTGCACTGCAGTCTGGGTGACAGAGTGAGACTCCAATTCAAAAAAAAAAAAAAAAAAAAAAAAAAACTTCATTAGCAATGAATGTGGGATATATACATATTACAGGACAGGGAAGGAGGATGAAAAACCGACATATCAAAAAATGTGTTTGTTTAATGTACTAGATAACCCTTTCACCAAATATTTGGTTGGATTTTTCAGTGTTTGGGCAAAAAGGTATTATAGTGCAATCCTTAACCTTTTCCAGAGCCCCAGACATGTCAATGGCAAACATTTGAAATTAAAGTGAACTTTCACATCAAAGGATGTAGAGAAGAGCTTACTTGTGGTGGTTGTTAAAGTCAGGAATACTGCAAGACATTGAGTCACTATATTATTCCAAATCAATAGAATGAAATAATGTATCATGTTGTCCTCAGTTTTGCTTTCCCTAGCACAGAACAGAGATTTTCTCGAAATTAGAGGAAACTTTTTCACTATCTACCCACATTCTCTCCCAGAGCAAACCCTAGGGGACATAAAAGCAAGTGTTATATTCACTCCTAGTTACAGCCAGCTGAGGCTTGACAGGAATAATCTCCTTGAAGTGAATCTCTCTGCTAACACTTTATGCTTATCACTGTCAAGTAGTTATTATCACTGACATCAGGCAGAATTTCAGAGCTAACTGTGTTGTCTAACACCTGCCAAGGTTTATGCATAAAGCTCAGAAATTTATTAGGAACTGCTAAAATTAATTACTATTTCATTGCTGATTTTACAGCAGTCTTATATACTGATGCTCTATTTTAACAATCACATATCTTAACACTTAAATATTTTTCCACGAAATCAAAAAAAATTCATGTTTTTTAGTACCATATGTACGTAACCAGTTCACATTTTTAAACCTCTTTATATTTACTTAAACTATCCAATATAATCCATAGTAGAAAATACCATTAGGAAATGACTCATACATTACAAAATTTAACACGTGTACGTTGCTATCTAAATCTTACTCAGTGCTTAGTGCCCAAAATGACATAAAATGGATTATTAAGAAAGTAAAGAATGCAACTAAAATAAAATTTGTATTATGTACCATTTGTTTTTAACATTTTATCTGCATTATAACCATTAGCTTTATGTTTGCAATTTTTGATTCCCCATTGAAACTAGGAATTCACAGTTTGTGTCATTCCATTATCTATACAGAAAATTCAAAATAAATAGAGGAAAGTTTCTAGACTTGATGAAAATATATATCCATTTTAACTTTATCAACACAAGAGATCATTATACAATTTTGACAACCTTTGTTTTGTCCCTATGGAAAGCCAAAAGTATTCCTGTATGCTGCTGCAAGCTACAGTTATTATTATATCTTAAATAACTTGAAAAGTTTTCACGTAGTTATTTGTAATTTTCATAATTTAAAAGGGTTTCTTTCAATTTTCTAATTCATTAGAAGAGCAAAAATAGCTTCAAATGAACTTACTTGAACTTAGATAACTGGTTAGCTACAGACATTGAACTGTGATGAATTATAGTGTCGCAAGAAAAGCAGCAAGGGTCCAGTCTCTTTGTGGGGTCACAGACTTCATAGACTCCTGGACGTAGCTTTTTGAAGTCTTCCTTTCACCAAATTCAAGTAGAATTTGTCATGACCAATAAAAATTTTAATCTCTGTTCGAAGTAACTGTGGTCAATAACAGACAGGGATTTTTATAGTAAATACAAGCATGTTACAAACCACTGCATATTATAATACCGTTACTTTGATATTCCTTGATAGAATTAATTTTATATGCATTAAATTTTAACATTTAATAAAATGTGGTAAAATCATAGAATTAAAATGAAACACAAACATAGAATTTTCTTTCACACTTCCCTAGATTTTTTAACTAGTTCCCTAAATATAATATACAAGCGCTCTAGTGAAACAATATTTTTGAACAATAGACAATGCTTAATCTAAACTCAGGTATACCACATAAACAAAACAAATCATTTGGAAAAAAAAGTAGTGTTTTATTGATTTTGGTCACAGAAAAACAAAAATACAGCTAGCTGTGCCTTATAGATAAAGTCACGTTAGCTGGACTTTAATATAAACCTATGAAAGCTGAAAACAAATATGTATTGTTTTGTCAGGTTTTCTTTCTAGTTTTCAACAATTTAATAGCATAGTCATATTAAATATCTTTCTATATATTTCTATCTCTCATAATTTAATGATATATCTTTTTATCTGTATGCACACGTGTGTAAATATATAATAAAATAACCAACTGTTAAAGTACATATGTATGTACCTATTTTCATATATATATGATATAGCTTATGTATTATGTAGTTTATACATATTTTAATATGCATATTATATATTTTATATATATGAAAAGTTTGATGATTATTTAATTCAAGCATTAGAAACCTGAAAATAGGTAAATAAAATATAGCTAGTTGAAAGATATGATCAGTAGTGTTATCTGCTAGCTGGCATTTTTTAAACCAATTACATCTTTAAATATATATTTGCTTTCTGAAGTTATCATTATAACTATATTTTATGCTATAAGAAACTGAATATCTGAATATTTAAATGACTTGGTATAATTTCTTAAATACCATAATGTACTTTTTCATGTTGTTACCTGAACTACCAGTATACCTCTCCCTATTTCTATTTCTTTGAGAATTATCTTCATGTTATTGGGTGCCCAGAAAGAAGGAGGGGTACAACTTGCTCTCTGGCACAATTGATCAAGATTACATAACATCTATTTGAATGTGACAGAAATTATAGAACAACCCTGTTAAATCTAAACTTAATTTTGTGAATATGTTACAAATAATTCACATTTTCAAAAGAATCATTTTAAGAAAGAGTTTCTGCTTATTTTGTATAAAAATGCTGGAAGAATGAATGGCATTATGAAAGTAAAAACTTCAGAATTATTAAGGTAAGAACAAATATTGGATACACTCTATATTTGAAATATTATAATATTTTATGTACCAATATGAATTTCTTGATTATAATGACATATATTTTATTGTTTAAAATATTATGTTGCAACACAAATCATCTTCAGAAAATACAAAACTCAATTTTATAGTTTTTCTCATTGGTTCACAGAAACTGCTACTATAGATAGTAGAATAGATAATTCATATATTTAATGAATAAGAAGACTATTGGGCATTTGAAATTAAAGTCAACAGTATAGGAATCAATATTATTTTCTTTTCAAATAATCCAGAGAAACTAGAGTTTCAAAAAACTAGGAAATGTGTATATAAACTATTACTATGCTTCACATTCTTCTCAGAACCCTGAAAATTTAAATAGCATGTCTCATTATTGGAGAGATAGTATTGCTTCAAAGAGTCGCAAAGCTGGTTCACTGTGCACTGGTTACCATGCCAATTTTTGTCACTTGTACAGGTGCAGGAGAGAGAACACAAGCACAAGTTACATGAAACAGATTTGCTACTTAAACATAGTAAGCAAATGCCAATAGAAGCCTTGAATTCATTGTGAGCAAGTTTCTCAAGGCAAAAAAACTTAGCAGGGCAGATTAAATCTCATCTTCATGTGACACTGCTTGCACCACAGTGGAGGGATCTCAAAATGCAGTCTACCCTGGGTTTTATGCCCAGGGTCACATTACCTGCTGGGCTTAAGCATTGAAGGACATCCTGTTTCTAGGTGAGACTGGAACAGAGTCTGAACTATTCTGGCCAGTTCCCCTTAATCTCAAAATGGTACATTTCCAGCACTTTATGCAATTATTCTTTATAACTATAAGTAAGAAGGAGAGAATAATTACTTTGGTCCAAGGATTTTCAAACAATGGTCCTTCAGGAAGTGAAATGTTCATCATCATTCAGTAAACACTTATTGAATGCTATAATCAGCTTGCCACTGTCCTAGACTATACTAGACCACAGTTAGCAATGTAGATATAGTCCTTGCCTTTGTGTTTCTTATAGTTTAATAGGAGGCTAGTTGGGCAAATAAAATATAAGTATCATAAAGTGAAGAAATGTACTCTTAAAACAATGTGGGCAAATCAAAAATTGCAATACTCAAGTGATAATGAAAACATAGCAAGAATAACTGGGCTCTAAATTATGTCTGTCACTGTCATGTATTATTATTGTTAATATTTTTACCTTCTAAGAAATTTAAATTATCTGTGAAATGAAAAAGCTGAATTAATTTCTCCAGAGTTACTCTCAACTGCCAAAATATTATGATAAAAGTTATTATTATGTATTAATTTTGTTCAATTGTGTAGCCATCTCCCTAGAAGAATTAACCATGTTTTATGTGATAAATATTGTATTCACCAAGTAATAATCGTTTATTCACAATATTTATTAAGCACCAACTATATATTAATATTTAAGTATATATTTATAAATTTATATTGATATTGACATATATTATGAATTTTGCATGTGTTGATATTTATATAGAGATAAATATTGTGAATAAATTATTATTTGATAATGCATATATACTTATACATACAATTGCTATTATGTATGTATTTGTAAAAAATGTGTGTGTATATATATCCACACACTAAATTGCATTTAGAGTGCAATTAACATTTTTCTACTCTTATGGAGTTTAGTATAGTGGAAGGAAAATCAATTATTAATAAGTAAACATATACATATAAAAGTATAATTAAAGTGTACAAACTTGAAATGAATGTATTTAATAGAATTATGAGTTTATAACTTCAATTTGCAAATGTCCCTGCTATTTATTGAAGTCAGTATGCGGTCTTTAGGAGGAATAAGGTTCTTGGAACATTCTGTTAAGATGGAAATGATGATGAGTTAATCAAATAAATATGTCAAGTAGAAAGTTAGATACATGTGTCTGGAGAAAAGTATTAAAGTTTTGATGGAGATATCTGTGTAAATTTGTGTTTTCACCATATCTTGGCCAGTATTTTATAGAAAGAGAGTAATCTACACTGCCACAGGCAGCTGAGATATTGAGTAGAAATTCACTTGAAGAATATTGACTGCATTACTATGTGCCAGCTACAATTCTAAGCACTGAAGATCTATCAGTGAAGAAAGAGTCCTCTCCTGTAGTACTTTTATTTTCTTCCTTAGCTGGCGGACAAATACAATAAATAATAAAAATAGTAATTCTATAAATCATCAAGTATTTTGGAATGTGATAAATGCTATAAAAATAAAAGAGAGCCGGTAAGATATTTTGAGAGTATAGCAACTCAATGGAATATAATAAGAGATTAGGTCAGAAAAATAGTGGTAATTGGCTTTCTCTCTGTTGTTGACATAAAACACGTTGTATTTTGAGAGATTTATTGCTGTAACTTTTTATAAAATATTATTTTAGGAGAATGAGTGTGGAAGCCCCATTTCAATTAAATGCTGTAGCTATAATCGGCAAGAAAAAGATAACTTTGACCAAAGTGCATAGATATGATGAATTGTGGTTGGCTTCTGAATTTATTGTGAAAGGAGCTCCAACAGAATTTCTGCATGAATTGAATGAGAGCAGAGGGAGAAAGAAATAACTGAAAGATTATACCAAGGTTTTTTGACTTGAGCAACTGGAGTGATAGGCTGACACCAACTGAGTATGATAGATAGACAGGAGAGGTTCAGGGGTTCAGATAGAAGAAGGTCAGGAGTTCAGATGTGGCTCTGTCAAGTTTAAGGTGTTGGTTACATATCCACTTGAAGGCATTGTGGCAAAAGTTGGAAACATGAATCTAGAGGACTTAAGAAAAAAATATGAGCAAGAACTCACAATGTGGGAGTGTTTCTAGACATATAAATAGTATTAAAGACAAGTTAGGGTGTAATTATCTACAGAATGAATACATACGTAAAAGATATCATGGGTACTGCAATTTAAGATATACGGAAAAGAGAAGGAGTCATCAAAAAATGCAGCTTGACTTGGCACCACGAGAGGTGGTGCTCCTTTATATGTCAGAGAGAGGTCATGAGCTAGAGTAAGTAGCAGGTTAATTAGGGAAAGTAATGTTAGACCCAATATACATAATGTTATTCAGTTATTTTAACAACCCTATTAATTAATTGTACAATTATTTGCATTTCATAGTATAAAAATTTGTCAAAGGATACATTTTGAATAAATGACTGTCAAGTGTTACCAAGGTTCTAGATACCAGGCAGCATTATGGCTTCTACTGGTCTTGGGTTGATTTCATCTTTAAAACAAGAAATGAAAAAGAGAAAAAAGAGATTCCTACAAAATTATGCACTGATTGGGTGTTCATATGCATTTGTTCCAATGAATATTTAGATATTTCTGTTGATTGAATAAAGCCACTCAGCACATTTTTGCTTGGGAATTTAAAAGTATTGCCTATAAATATCTGAATCGAATCTCAGAACTTCTAATCAACATTTGGATGTCCTTAAGTACTATCACTCGCGGGGTTCGGTGGCTCACCCTGTAATCCTGTGCTTTGGGAGGCTGAGGTGAGTGGATTGCCTGAGCCCCGGGTTTGAGACTCGCCTGGGCAACTTGGCGAGACCTCATCTCTACAATAAATCAAAAATCAGCCGGGCGTGGTAGCGCGCTCCTGTAGTTCCGGCCACTCAGAAGGTTGAGGCGGAAGGATCGCCGGATCCCGGCAGGTCGAGGCTGCGGTGGCCGGGAGCGGCCACTGCACTCCAGTCTGGGTGACAGAGTGAGACTCCAACTCAAAAAAAAAAAAAGTACTATCACTCTTTTACATTTCTACGATAGATTGTCATTTGATTATTTTTGCTAAATAATAGTTTTTCATTTACACCACTGCTTTTTATACACTCTCTTCTCTTGTATGGCTTTTTCTATTTTGGCTATAAAGCAATTTCCAATGCTACTTCTAAAGTCTCATTATATTGATTATTATTTATTGCAATTCTTTCACCTATTTTATACACATTTTGTAGTGCAAAAGAATAAGTTCTAGCAAAGATCAGGGAAACAAAGAAATAAGCAAAACTAGAGAAACAGCAGTTAATGAGTGCGATCAAAAGTGAAAGGTAAGCTATATGGCCCAGTTTGGGCACTAATAATTTATAGTCTAATTAAGATAGCATATGTAAACATTTCTTGCACTGCAAGGATATAGTGGACAGGAAAATGTTAATGTCTTTTATTTCTCAGTAATATCATGTATAATATGTTGTGTGGTTTTGCGTGCATTATGGGAGCACATTGGTGTTTTTCATTCTCACTCATTCATTGAAATGAGTAAAGATAAATAAAAACTTATTCTAGTTAGTTATATATTCAAACGAATTATTGTGAGTAGATAATGAGCAATTTTTCTGCCTGCTTGTAAACAATCTAATTCAATAATGAAGAATCAGGCTTCCAAATGAACCAGGATACTTTCTGTTTTCTGTCAAAAGACATAAAAACAGATCATTCTTTCTTGTTACCAGCTGGACTGGGAGGGTGAGTTTTTTGGACACCTGACCACCAGTAACAGTATCATGACCCACATTTTGGAATCATGAGACTATCCAACAACATTTTTTTTTGAATGATGATAAATTGTAAACTGCTAACTTGGAGGAGTTGAAAAATTGACAGTTTTTCAGACTTCTATCTTCTCTTAAGATTTCTACCTTTATTTCCTGTAATCTTATTGCTAATCACAACTTGTTTCTCATCTAAAATAATTTTATTTTAGTGAGCAAAAAAATTGTGCCATGTCTCTTTTCAAAAACACTACTTCAACTGGAATAATAATTATTCATCAGCTTAAACTCTATTACTATCAATTAATGACTTCAATATCCATATTGGTGGTCATATCACAACTGGGCTCTGGGAGTTCAATCTCTATACCAACTATAATCTTTATTTTATTTATACCTATTTACCCAATCACACATTGCAAGAACACCTAAGACCTTAATATTTGCCAGAAATGCACCTCTAAAATTGAATGTTTCAAATGCTTTTCTTATAGTTTCTTGACATTTATCTTCCTCATCATCAGAATCTAATCTTTCATGGCATTGCTTCTTTTCCAGTTTGGCTGATAGCACATACTTTTAAAAGAAAAAATTCACATAAAGATGATTAATGTAATGATATTCTTTGAATTAGAACTGGACTACAAATGTAAAATAGAAGTTAAAATAAATTGAAATAAAAAATAATATATCTAAAAGTAAGTTGGGTGAGACTCAATTGGGAATAAGAAGAATGTAGAATAAAAGAAATGAGTTCTTAAAGCTACCAAAAAATGTAACACCAAGACTAAAATTTCTTAAATAAGCAGTAACATACAAGTTAACATTGCAGGACATGAAATAAACATAGGGTAAAAATATTAAGTTGCAAAACTCTACAGATGTGTTGGGTATTAAGACTCTCCAGATGTGAAGTTATGCAAAACTAAAATTTTCAACTTGTGTAATTTGTAGTTTCTTAGATCCTGACCAATTAGCTCAGTTTTTTTACTGTAACTATTTGCTACTGTATAAAGGTATTCTTTATCATTTTCATAAGTCTATGCTCATTGTGCACTATAATATTTAGTTAAGTTTATTCTGATTCGGACTTAATGCTGACCACCCATAGTGTAATTTTTCTCTAATAAAAATAAAAAGTTAATATGTATCTAATAAAGAATATATTTGTAGTACCTGTCATGAAATGATTACTATACAAAATCCCACCATTCGAAAGTAATCACTGTCAAAATTATTTTTCCATTTGTCTTCCCAAGCCAAATTAGCATTCAGCTTCAGGATTAGGCAAACATTAGTAAATAATATAGATTTTTATTCCCCTTTTAAAAAGGTCATAATTTAGTTGTATGTGTTTAAAAATCATTCAAAGTAATTTTTTAAAGGAAATTATTTATATTTACTTATTGGAATTGAGAGATATCACATAGAAATTTTTTTTAAAGTACATTAAAACACTTTATTCAAACTTCAACAATCCAGCAAAATATTTCAGTAACAGACAGAGAGATGGAAATCTTAATGAAGAAAAGGAAAGATTACTAAAGAGACCGCCTAGGGAACTTGCGAAACCTCATCTCTACAGTAAATAAAAAAAAATAAATTAGCCAGCGTGGTAGCGTGCACCTGTAGTTCCAGCTACTTGGAAGGCTGAGGCGGAAGGATCGCTGGAGCCCAGCAGGTCAAGGCTGCAGTGGCCAGGAGCAACCACTGCCCTCCAGTATGAGCGTCAGAGTGAGACTCCAACTCAAAAAATAAAAAAATAAAAATAAAAATAAACAGACTTTAACATTAAAAAATCTGTTTTAAATGGCATGCATATTTAATAATGTTAATTAAGCATTAGTTGACTCTTAAATATAAACCTTGAGTAAAATCTATTCCAGTATAATTATTTACAGTGAAGATTATATGAAAAACAACACTATAAACACATTGCTGGAAAGGAAATCTTGTTTCTGACAGTCCATTTTACCTGGTTTTGGCAAGGACTTCCCGAATTTCTTTGAGTAATCCTAAATGAATTGGGTGAAGTAACTCGTCTCTAGCTTCAGAAGGGTTGAATGTGCAAACTGAACTTTATAAAATTATCAAATTTTGTTTCCTTGACCACAGTAATTTAATATGCTTCCTCTGATAAACATTGAAAGCTGACTATAGTTTTGTTGCAACAGTATGTCTCTATTATTTTCTTTATATTCATTATATTAAATAGATGATTATTTCAAAGTTAACTTTCATAACTCTTATTAATTCTCTTCCAGTTCCCTGATTTGTCCATCTTTATCTTTAATAATTTGTTTACTAACATTGAATATGCACTTGGTACTTTGTATCATATGTACCATGTATACTTTGTTTATAGTATCTAAAGCTATATATTATACTTCTTTGGTAGTCTAAATATTTGACTGCTTTTGAGGTTCTATTTAAAACTTATCTATAACTCCTAACTGACAATACCAGACTTAATACACATTTGTTATAACAAATCATTAAAGAATAAATTAACATGACAAAATCATAACGGAATGGGACAATCATCGGACCTAAGGCTTTAGCATATTTATTCTGCACCATATTTTTAGTACTTTTTCTTTGTAATCTAACCTTCTCAGTAGAGAAAATTAAAGTATCCTAATAGACATATTTTCTTAACCGCTTCCTACAAATTATTTTACTTGAGTAACAAGGTCCCTGACAAATAGTAGGAACCCATATTTTTCTGTTTTGCTTTTTTAATCAATGAAGTTAGATTTGAATGATGAATAAGTAGAAAAGAGAAGACAAACATGAAAAGCAAGAAAATTTGGCAATTGTATGGCTCATTAAAAGACCTGATAAAAGTATGGCAATATTTGAGGATTATTATTTTGGCACATAGAGAGCTACTCAGAAAACTGCATAGAAAACTATTAGTTGCCTCAAAGTGTTGAGTATCTTTTTCTTTCAGGGTAATTGACTTTTAGACTTTTTCTGTTCAGAAGAGACTACATTTCCCCTTGACCTACCAACAAAGTTCCAGTCAATCTGATGAGGTAAAAATATCATGTTGCAGCTTCTGGTAAACTCCAACTCGAGGACAAGTTTTAACAAGCAAAGTTAAACCCGGGAGAGAAATCAAACTCAACTTTGAAAAAAGAAGTGAGTGGAAGTGTTTAAACACTGGTGTGAATAGTGAAAATATATAGGAGGACAGAACATTAGATGGGGTGGCCTACTTACTGGATGTGTTGAGTTATGTCTGAGTTTGCTGGTGTTTTTCTCTGTGTTTCCCAATTAGTGCCCATCAAAGTTAGATTTCCACCCTCCCACAGAAACTGAGAGATGAGACACTATCTTTCTAGATGATTTCATTCAAAAAGGATAGCTCTTAGGGCTTGAGAAAGATATTCTTGGGTTATTAAATTGGCAAGGGGCTTAGAGAATATTTATATACTCTTCAAAAGGACAGGGAAAGTATTTGCAATTACTAAAGAAATTTCTAAAGTAAACATTCTAATAATAGGGAGGTTAGAGATCTATAGTCACAAAGAAACAGGTCTACATTTTAGTCAAGCTGAGGGAATGTTAAGGTAGTCTTAGTCATATTTTAACAACAAAAGGTATGGATCTTTTCATTTTTATTCATTCTTTTCATCTTCCTAGTATCTGGAATGCAGACTATTCTTTGAACTATGAGAATATGGGCCGTATTTGGGGATAAAAAGAATAGAAAACCCAACATATTCTAGGTCTGTGAAAGCTTTGTAGAGAAATGAGTGCCATAGCTGCCCTGAATGCACACCTGTAAGACTTTTTAATTGTTTACAACATTGAGGGAATTTAATATCTATTATTCCCAGCTGAACATAATCCTAACTGGTAGTGCTTGTTTATTGAACTGTAATGGATCCAAATTGATTCTAATATAGATTTTTCTCACATATACAATGCATATGAATTCCCTTTACTTTGAAATCTCTAAATTTATATTTATTATGTTATGGATAAAGTCATGTATATCTTGTGTGATATATATCTATGTATATGTAATTTAGTTCCAACATAATTCAAAGCTGGTATCATATTTTGAACTCTTCTTAGAGAATAACTACATCACTGACCCTTAAGTAATATTTATTTCAATAATTATCGCTCTCCTAATAGAACCTATAGTTCAGAATTGTGCAGAACTACTTTTTTTTGTTGTTGTTGTTAGGTCTCACTCTGCTGCCCAGGCTGGAGTGCAGTGGCACACTCACAGCCACCCTAACGTCAACTTGCTGGGCTCCAGTGATCCTTCCGCCTCAACCTTCCAAGTAGCTGGAACTACAGGCATGCGCTACTACACCAGGCTTATTTTTGATTTATTGTAGAGGCAAGGTTTCACCAAGTTGCCCAAACTGGTCTTGAACCCATGTGCTCAGGCATTCCACTAGCCTCAGCCACCAAAATTGCTAGGATTATAGACTGAACCACTGAGGCCAGCCAGAACTTTAAATATATGTTTTTGTATGTGTGGAACTATATCAATAAACATAGAGGTTTGTGAATATGTGATTGTTTTGTTACATATTATTCTAAACAGTAGAACTAAAATATAGTATTTATCATAGATGAATAGAAGATAATATCTATTGCTAATTGGTTTATTAATTGGCTTAGAATAATTCCAAAGTAAAAGGCACAAAAGAAAAAAGAGATTTTTTAAAAGAAAACTTGAAATTACTTAAGTTTAGTCTTAAGTTTTCTTTGTTCAAATAAAATTTCAGCTAATTTAGAATATAGAAAGTCTTGAGTTTAAAAATAATGACCTTTCAATCTTGAGCAAATAGGAAGTTTTCTTATTTTTATTACAGATATTTTATTGAGACCTTTATAAACAAGATAAATAACACCAAAGCTTAGTGAAGAAATGTGGTACACAATAAATATTAAATAACAAGATAATAATGATAATGACTTTTTCATTGAGGTCAGCTTTTGAATTTTTGATTCATACAAACGAATAGCTTCAGGCCCTAATAGAGTATTGATTGTACATAAGGATTCTAAATAACAATAAAGTGATCCTCACAAATAAAAAAAATCACATGAAAGAGCTTCTAATTAAAGTTGTAATTTATTATCATAAAAATACATTTTATTGCTATAATTTATGGCCACTATACCTGAATAACTAACTCTGATTGTGATCAATAAGTATCGACTAATAGAACCAAGCCAACTGCAGTTTATTTCAAGCATGCAAGTCAGCATACATTTGAAAACTCCAAAATTGTCTTTCTTTAAGTAATATATCGTGTTAACAAGAATAAAATAAACATACTAAAACAATTTAGCTACTGTTTTTTCCCTTGTGCCTCATGGGGTTAAATAATATAAATTGTCAAGCATGTGTTCTTATCCATAATTCAATTTATATTTAAATTGGTTTAGAACAGTGGGAAAATATGCTTGAAAAGGGATGTCTCAAAAAAGGAAGCACAAGCCGGGCTCGGTGGCTCAGCCTGTAATCCCGCGCCTTTGGGAGGCTGAGGTGAGTGGATTGCCTGAGCCCGCGGGTTCGAGAAACCTCATCTCTACAATAAATCAAAAAATCAGCCGGGCGTGGTAGCGCATGCCTGTAATTCTGGCTACACGGAAGGCTGAGGAGGAAGGATCGCCAGAGCCCAGCAGGTTGAGGCTGGGCCACTGCACTCCAGTCTGGGCGATAGAGTGAGACTCCAACTCAAAAAAAAAAAAAAAGGAAGCACATTTAAACATGCTCTTTGCAGATAAAGAAAAAAAAAGATAACCCATTTCCCTATTGCAAGGTAATCATCAGAGTTGAGACAATCACAGCTGTGTTCAATCTTACTTTGAATGTACATGTTCGTAAATAAGAATAAAGATCATTCAAATTATATTCATATCACCAATTTTATTAAAAAATGTGTATTGAGAACTTCCCATGAGCTGGTCGTCGTCCTATGTGTTTAGGTTCCTATGTGTGTCACTGTTTTAAGAATAACTCAAGGCTAAGGAAAAAGTGAAGAACAGAAGAACCAATGCTTTCTTCAGATTTCACATATCAGGGCTACTGTGTAAACTTCCTCTGTCATTTCCTTTTATTTCTCTCTGCTTCTTCTCCAGATTAAGACAATTATAACTAATTTATTGGGATGTTGTAAGGGAAAAACTAGATGATACAAAAAAGTACTGGAACGTTATAGACCTCAATGGATGGCAGCTTACTATAATTACATGACAATACAGTAATAATTATAAATCAGTTATGAGCATTAACAGATACATTATTGGTGGTTGACATTTCAAGTATCAAAATATATGAAGCTACACCTTAATAGTTCTTGCCTTATTTTACTACAAAATTTGGAACACATTGTAGTATTCATAAACAATTGTTTATGGTATATCATACATGTTCATCAGTATTTTCTAATCTGATTTCATATAATAGCCTCTGGGCATTGTCACTTGCTAAACAACTGTATATAACTCTGTTTCTAGAAATCCACCTTATTTGGGAGAAACCATTGTTGCTTCCAGTGAGTATCACTGCATTAGCTAGGCTTTAACATTACTTTGAATAATGCCAATGCACAATTTTTCTACTATTGATAAATGACTTTTTTTCCAGCTAGTAGTGCTGGAATCCTTAGAATACCAAAAGTTGTGTAGTGGTCTGTGGTTAAATTTAAGAGAAGGCCATTTTGCATTTAGACTGTGTTTTGTAAGAGAAAAATCAAAATCCTGTGCCTTAAAATTTTAGAGATTTTAGTAAATCAATTCTTTTTATTTGCAATTACAGTCTTCACCATAAAACTGCCATATGATTTTCTAACCCTCTGTTATAACCAACTTGCCTGATTTCCCAAATTATATTTATTTTTTTCTTTTATTTATTTTGAGTTAATTGATTATTTTTAAATTTTATTATCTTATTTCATCAATTGTATATTTTGAACAGCATTATTTCTTGAACCAATAAGTATTAAAATATGGAATAACTAGCATTGCTGAAAGTGCAATGTCAGGAATATGAGTAGATGTCTTTTCAAGATGACTGTGAATAGTACTCTTCATTAATGATTCTTTGCACTTTATTTTCTTTTATTATAAAATTTCAAAATCACATGGCATCTTTTTTTTAAATCTAGAAACACTCTTATGGGACTTAAAAAACATAATGTTCATATTTAATTTAATTAATTTAATAAAAGATAATGGAGTAAATAGCACATATATTCTCCACTCTAGATTATCCTACAATCTCAAACTCTCTTCATCTATTTTAATTACTGTGTTGTTTTTCATTCTAGCAGCATCTGCCCTTATTTTCCACCTCTGTCTCTGAACCTTTTTCTCCAGTCTTTATCAGTAGATAGAATCTCCTGTCCTATAGACTTTAAACTTGCCAGTCAACTCAATTGTCTGAGCCAATTTCTTAAAATCTTTCACTTTCTGTCTTATCTTGGTGTGTGTGTGTGTGTGTGTGTGTGTGTGTGTGTGTGTGTGTGTGTGTGTGTGTGTGGTGTGTGTGTGTGTGTGTGTGTGTGTGTGTGTGTGTGTGTGTGTGTGTGTGTGTGTGTTTTGTGTCTCTGGAAAGCCATGACTGATAGAAGGACATAAATGTGTAAACCTTTAAAACGTTAGGTTTCTGGAAAACTCAGTTATGCACTAAGATAAAGTGTTTGACTTTGATCTTAGCTTATTTAAAAGGAGCAAGCTAATTAGAACAATGATCTCAGTTATATAAAAATACATGCATTTCTAGTCTCAACATAGCATTAAAATAGACTCAAGATCTTTATTAAGAAAATATCCAAAGTTACAATATTATCTCACTTACACAAGTGTTACCTATAATTCTGATTCAATTTTAAGACAATATGCATACCTTTTTCAAAGATTGCCACTTAAAATATTAGACCACACAATGCTAAATCAGAAAGCAAAATCTAGGAAGGCAGACATTTTGACTGTTTTGTTCATTGCTGTTTTTCTAGAATAGTACCTGGCATTTGGGAGACATTTGAAATATTTTCTGCATGAATCAATACATAAGTGAAAATATAAGGGGAAAGTATTGAGGAAATATCGAAAACTGTATATTAACCTTAGTGATTTATAGTACCTATTAATATACTAAAGTCTCTGGTGATTCTTGCATCAACTAAAACTTATCAACATTTTACACTTAATTTCCTGTAGAAACTGTCAACACCTGTAAAATCAAATGGAATATATTTCTAATGTGTGTGTGTGGTTTTTTTTTTTGGAAAACCAAATTGCTTATAAAATCTAATTTACACAAGGTGATCAAATTAACCAAAAATAATTTTTATATTAATAGGTGTTTTGTTGTTTAGATGCCAAATTTAAACTTAACATAGATATACTTAATTGCATTATATTTTCACCCTAAAAACTCAGTTTAGCTGAATTTAAGTATTGAATGAAATGAGTTGTTTATAACTGACTGCTTTCCTGTCATCCTTACTTTACAATGACAGGTTTATCTTGATTTTATTTTTCTGCAACAACTCCTGTCATAGATGAGTTTTATTTTTGTTTTTTTCTGATCTCAACTCATTTATCCAGCACAAATTGTATGATTGTTTTCTATTTAAGAATTACTGCTTCTGAATGTTTGCTTAATATTCACTTAGCTAAAGTCTCCTCCTCTTTTTACTACGTTTAGAACAGATTATAACGGGCACACAACTCTTTTCTTTTGAGACTGCATTTAAAGACAATATCTTATCCTCTAATTCAGATGCTATTCTTTTTTTCCCCTCCATGCTATTCTTTTTTCTGAATCTTAGAAGCCTAACTAGAAATGTTACACACAAATTGACATTGATGGGTTATTCTGGTAGGTTTTATAATGGACTGCAAAAGAAAGATATGATCTCGAATTCACCTATTTTCACTTTTTTAAAAAAAGGAGATTCATTGATCCCTCAGAGACAAAATATCAAGCACTCAGAAAACCAATTCACTTAAAAAAATTACAACTGTATTGCTTTTTTCAGTCAAATCTTGTTTATTCTGAAAAAAGACAATGTTGTACAATTACTTTACAAGTACATTAATGAAATAATGTAAACATTGATGAATTATGTAATTCTTCCTTTCCTACTTTATCTCTGCTTTATTTTCACTTTATTTTTTTCATTAAAAGTTATAATTAAATAATGAGCACAGCTGGAGTCAGTTGTTTTACATCAACAATTCATACAAAGATTTTAAATCAATTAAAAAGTATTTATTAAATACATATTTCTTTCAATAATTTATCAATTATTTTCCTCATTGTCAAACATTTAAGTGCATTGATTATATAGAATGCTGTCTTTATCTATTTCAGCTACTGTAACAAAAACATGCAAAAATATTGGAGAATAATGATGATTAGAATTATTAAAATTTCAAGAGAGTCCAATATTTTGGCTCATCATTCTTCATACTATATTTCACAGATATTTTTATGCTCTAACTTATCTATGGATAGTCATAATTATTAACATATGGTTGTCAAATCTTTGAGACGCTTGAGAAAGAAATCTCCCTACAAAACACCCAAGCAAAATTTTCTAATATTTGCTAGTGTTTCATCTCAAAGAGGAGTGAACTAACTATTGCACTGAGTGCGCTACCTTTTGAGTTTCTCTCCTGTGATGCAAACCCACTGCATGCTCAGATAATATCTGGTTCTTACTGAGTAAAGATTGGGCTTTAAGAATTTTGTATTTAAATGCTACATTGGCTGGTGTTTTTTTTTTTTTTTGACGCGTATAGTACATGATGTGCTTCTTTTAGCAGTCTGGAATTTTTATCAGTTTATGTGTGAAACTGTGGCAGATTAATTTATTATCTTTCAGGTATAGTGAAAGCTCTTAAATCCTTCACATTTTCTTGTTTAACATATAATCCATGCAATAGTCTACCCAAAGAGAAGTATCTGTTCTTAAAACAGAGTCACTAAACATCTCATATTACTCTAAATAACATAGAGAATGTTATTTATTTATTTATTTATTTATTTATTTATTTATTTACTTATAATCAAGATTTTGCTATGTTGGATTTGAATTCCTGGGCTCAAACTATTCTCCCGCTTTAGCCTTGTGAGTAACTGGGACTACATGCACACACCACCATGAACAGCTTATAGTTAATATTTAGACAAGGATATGTTTTTTCTTTCAATGTCCAGGTGTGCAAGAGTTTTTTGTGTATAATTCAACCCAAAGAATAAACAAGCATACTAATGGTGTAAAAATCCACAGACTGTAATTAAATCAAAAGGATCTAACCTATGATGATGATGATGATGCAATAGCAACAGTTTTTGCTACTAACAATGCAGAGGCCGGTCAAACTTCATCATTAAGAGCACAGTGCTTCACAAGACTGCTCTTACTGCAGTCAATAGGCACAAATTTGAGGTTTTCAGGATACCTTACGGCCACCAAGTGTATAATTGTAGGTGCTTATTGTAATCTTAACTTCAATACTTCGTTAGACTGTCTCACATGACTCAGGAAAGTGCTACACTTAGTATTTTGATTTTATTATGTTAAATTAGAAACAGTCAAAGGAAGAGACTCACAGTGAGTGGTCTAGGAGGAAGCCACATACAAAGCTTCCATCATTCCTGGGATCACTACGCATTTGACATATCAATATGTGACAATATGAGGTGTAGTGCCAATTAGGGAAGGTTTTACTAACCTCAATATCCAGAGTTTCTATTGGAGTTTCATTACATAGAAGTGATTGATTGAATTATTGACCAAGCAATCAAATTCAATCTTCAGCCCTCTCCCCTCCCAAGAAAAGTCTGACCCTCTAATTAGCTGGTTTGTCTTTGTAATAGCACCATCATACCTCATACTGTTGGTGTAAACTTTTTAGGGGTCCACTATGAGTCATCTCATTGGCAGAATGGTCTGAGGGACCCACCATAAACAACAAAGACATTTAGAACATTTCGAAAATTCAGTAGCATCGCTCTAGGAAGTAGGAAAAAAAGTCAACCAATTATTTTTTGTTACATAGTATATCATTTGTATATTTTAAATAAGAAATAAATATGTGGAATAAATAAATGCTTTTATAATCTATGTTTAATATGTCTCATTAAAAAATATCAAGATCTTGAACAGGCAGGGCAAGTTCTATAGAACTATGCTTTTAAATTGCTTAGTATATTATATAAAGACACAGATGTGGTCTTGTTGTAAGCAAAATATACAAAAATAATGCCTGTTTTTAAAAGTATTGCTCTGTATTTGTAAAGCTAAGAGAGTATTATCATCTGAAAGAACCAGGAAGAAACAGTATAACTATCATAAGCTGAGATATTGGATTACATAATGCCTAAATTACTTTTTCTATTTTAAGAATGTTTTATTTCATAGTTCTGTGACTTAAAAGTTATGTGTGTTTCATTCATCCCGAAACTGTGTGCAACACTGATTTCAGAAGATAGACATTCTCAGTTTTCTCTAACTCAATAAATGGCACCAATATCCACACAGTTTCACAAACCTAGAAACATTAGAATGACTTTTCTTAACCTCTCCCTTAGCTCTGATCCATTATCAGGCCTTTTGTGGTACACTTCAAAATATAATTTCAAATCATTCACATTTTTTCAAATGCAATATAACTTATTTTATTCAAGATTTAATAATTTCTTATGTAGACTACTGAACTACTTAACTCTCAGTTCCGAATGTGACTCAGAGATTAAAGCCACACATTGAGAAAATGCATATTTAAAGCAAAAATGCAATATCAGAAAAACAAAAGTGTTACAGAGACTTGTTTTTCTAGTATAAGAATATTTATGCCACCAAATGTCCTATCCTAATAAATTAATCTCAGTAATGCCTTCGTGTATATCCTAAGCCTTGCCATCATTCATTTATTTCCTTTTTGTCCTTGATCTGAAGGAGAGCAGAAATTACCGAGTAAGCTTTTTAATAAAAGTCTAAAAGAGTCAAGTATCTCTTTTTTCAAAAATTTTAGTCTCCATATACTTCACAATAAATGTGAGAATTCTGTTCTTTATGATGTACCATTTGGATTATTAAATTCCAGTAATAGTGACTTTACCAATGTGACTGCATACATTTTATGAAGGAAAAGTCCTCTAGGTGTGTTTAAGCACTAGCCATTTGTACTAGTCCTTTTAAGAGCATATGTTATAACAATTTTACCTGAAACATCATAAGTGACCATGAAATTTGCCATGGCAATGCTTAATCCATCCCAGAAGTCATATGCTTTTGTCAAAGTTAAAATGACAATATTGTATCCTCCATTTGTCTCTTCAGCAAATGACACTGTTGGGGAAATGATTGCCCAATGATGTCAAAGTCACTGAGGCAATAAAATGAACTTTATCACTCATATCCAATACAGAGAGGCACTGAACTGTACTAAATTAAACCTACAATGTATTTCTTGGAATGGACGTAAGATGAGCAAAACCCAGTTCCAGTAAATTCAGCTTGGGAGCAAATAGTTATTTCTTTACCATCTCAAAAATTTTGAAGGACAAATAAGCTTTTGATAAAAAAAACTTTTAAGTAATGAATCAAATGCATAATTATTGGGAGATCTTATGTACACTAAATTGTAATAGAGCAATGATGTTTCCTTTTCTTTTCTTTTGATGTTATTATACTCCCTGGGATGAATATTATATTTTACACACTTTCTTACAGTTAGGTGTGGCCGTGTATCTAGTTTTGAGCTAATAGGATAATAAAAGAAGTTCTATGTGCCAGCTGCTTCTAATTCATTCAAAAGACAACTCACATAAGTGCTTTCCTTTTTTCCCCTCACTCCTGCTGCCTTTACACAAATGTGATGACAGGTGCTGAAGTTTTCCTTTGTCTCATAAAGAAAACTGATGAAGTCTAAGTGTATCAAAGTTATTAAAGTGTATCAAAGTTAGCAATGTAGTGGAAGGGGATGGGGTCTCTGGGGACTCCATGAAGAGGAGTTGTTACACCAGCCCTCGCACGCATAGCTTCAGACTTTACGTGAAGTGGAGATATACTATTATCATCTCTTATTTATGACACTTTTATTTCATCCTTCCAGTAAAATCTAATCCCAATGGATACTGTGACATTTCCATGGGAATAAAAATATTCAGGACTGTGCTATTCAAAATGTAGTTTGCTAAAAATGTTTGTTATAGATCTTTGACAAGCTAAGTACAGAAGTAGGCAATAAACATTTAGAAAGGTTTGAGATATTGGAATAGACATGATATTTTTATTGTATTTTACAGAAGTATTAATCTGCAATAGTTTGGATTTTAAGGAATCTTCACAAAGATAATTTAAGACTATTTAGGTGATATGTTTTAGGTGTGTGTGTTATTGTTTCCACTAATAAATAAAGGCAAATGGAGATCAGGCTTATCTAGAGAGCCTAAAATTATTAAACAAGTATAGAAAGTCATTATGTGTCTGCTCTCCGTTTCTACCAACCCTGGAAAACAATTAGAAAACCCATTTAGCTAGTTTGGGAATTACATTTCTTGCACCAAACATATTTTAAAACAGAAGAAGAGGACAGTCTCAAACATCTATGTGAATCTTTAGTCTAAAATAGAGCTATGAGAGGAAGATTCTCTTTGCTGAAATCTTGGTTCTGAAACCATCCAAGCTGATGACATGAATACAGGTCCAACCATGAATAAGTATGTACCAAAGAATCAGCTAACTTTGGCCAAGAAAATAGGTCAATATTAACAACAGCTCTTGAATAACCTGGAAGGAGAAGAGACAGAGAGGGAAGGGGAGAAAGAAAGAACAGAAACTGAAAGTTGAACTTCCTATAGCTCCTGTACATATGTGGTGGTAGTAAGAAGTCATACAGGAAGAGATTTAAATGACCCAAAAGTCAAGTTATTAAATGACTACATCATAAACAAGGAAAGAAGAAAATAAAACTGGAAGATAATAATTACCATCCTTCCACAAAAAAAAAAAAAAAAATTCCCTCCTAAATGACTTTTACAAAACAAACAAAAAAGCAATTCATACTTCTGAAACAGCAGGATTTTCTTATTCCTTGTCTTCATGATTGTCTAGGCTATATGCAATTTATTTTTCAATTTTGTTTTTTTCTTATTTGCTATTGAAGATTACTTTAGAAATCCTATCAAATATAGACTTTAATGAGTACTTTGGCTTCTCTTTTTATTGTTGACTATGAACAATGGAGAACAAAACTTCAGAGAAATAGCTACATAAAGATAAACCATGGCTCTGATATTAGGGAAAACTGGGCATCTTTTCTGATCAGATATAAAGATAATGTAACTTGAAACTGGGCGACAGAGTGAGACTCCAACTCAAATAAATAAATAAAATTACAACTCACAAAACAAATATTAATAAAACGGTGATGTTTTCCCTATAAACAAAATAAATATATATGGATACAGTAATGATGTATACCTGAGATATTTTTACAAGGAGCCAAACAATTAAATTTCAATAGAATTAACTAATATAATTATTGAATATGTTTAACACAAGAATGGCTAATCTTTAATATGTATTTTATTTGTTCTAGTTATTGTATAAAATCATATTAAGAGGGATTTGCCAGGCGTGGTAAGCAGGGCATGGTAGCAAATGCCTATAGTTCCAGCTACTTGGAAGACTGAGGCGGAAGGATCTCCTGAGCCCAACAGGTCAAGTCTGCAGTGGCTATGAGCGTACTACTCCAGCCTGGGCAACAGAGTGAAACTTCAGCTCAAAAAAAAAAGAGGGATTGAGGGCAAGATGGAACTGGATCCAGTCAGAGTGTGAAAGTCTCTGCATGGGTGATTGCACACAAAAAAATCTGCATCTGTTTGTGTGTACAAGTGGGTGAGTGAGAGTCAAACTGAGGAGAGACACAGAATCAAGTGCCTGGGTACCTCTACAAAAATTACTACAATTTGTCACTGCTCTAAATTCTGCACCTGCTGCACACAGAAGTATCCATTATCCCTGGGGCATCTCTCAGGAAAAGGCAGGCAGAATAGATCATCAGGCATTTGGTCCACACCACCACCTGCAGCAACAGGCCAGGGATGGGCAGCAGGGGCCGTGGAGAAAGTGTGGGGAGGAATTCTGGAGCTGAACTCTGCCAGGGGAAAAAAACACAGACCACCACCATATCCTCTGTCCTGGGACTGGGCAGAGACCTGCTTATTCTTGCCCAATTCTGAGCAGCCTGCATCCTGAGACCAATAAATGATCGCCCCATCCCACTCAAATCAACAGTTTGCCCAGAGAGTATACTTCAAGTGCACAATACTGGAGAGACAGATGCCCTATCCCCACACTGGACCAAACATAGACACATACAATCAGAGTGGGAGATCTAGCAGCAAACAATTTTGGAGATTTTCCCTGGGAAAATCTGCTGGAGTGAGCTGAATGCAGGCAGAGAGGACTGTGGAGGTAAAGCGAGAGGAAGCCGGAGGCAGACTCCCAAGGAAGCAGTAGGAAGAGCCCACCCCAAGCCTAGATATGGCTCCAGAGCCATGCCACCAGGTCCTGGGATCCAGAGACTGGTAACTGCTAGTAAGGGAACAATAGCTCCCGGCAGAGAAACTGAGCAGACTCTCTAATGCTTGGGCAGAGAAGTATTCCAAGGCAGCCTCTGCAGACAAGCAGAACTGCATCTTGAGATCAGTTACTGATCTCTATGTTGCACTGGGGCAACTCTTTGAGACTTCAGAGAATATTACCTCCAGTGCACAAGCCTGGTGGATAATGGCAGATCTGGAACCCTAGATGATCCACACTCCACTGTGAACCAACTGCGAATGATAGACGCAGGCAGCAGAGCTGATCAAAAAGGAGGCTGGTAACTGTAGTGGTTCATTAGGTTGCTTTGTTGATTCATTTTCTCTTCTTTCCTTCTTCTATTTCTCTTTCTTTGTTCTTTCTCTGTTGTGTGTGTGTGTGTGTTTCTTTCTTCTTTCCCTTTCTCCTTCTTTCCCTTTTTTTCCTTCCTTCTCCTCTCTCTTTTCCCTCTTATACCCTGTCCTGGACTCAGGGGCTATGCAAACATACCCACTCTAAGCTAATATTGTGAAGAGAAGGAGAGTGAGTTCCAGCTGGCCCATTCACCAGAGAACAAACATTATAACCTGTCAATGAGTTCTGAGTCCTTGCAGCCCCCTTCATCCCCTAGTAAATGCGCAAAATTGTAGAGAGTCTACATTCCACCCCATCCCCAGCTGTACTTCACAATTGAGCAAACCCAGAGCCCCAGCTCAGGGAAGGACAAAAGGTATAGCAAATATAAGAAGTGACTGCTTCTCCATTTTTCCACTGAGCAATGGAATTAGAAAGAAAGATTGGATAACTACTACAAAAAATGAACGGAACCCTAGCAAAGAGTCAGTGCTAGAAAGAACAGCTACTAGGGCACAAACAGTAGCTATCTTTGAGAACAATAGTACCCAGAAGGTACTTACAAAGATCAGAGAATCATTGTATAGAATGAATAAAAGTCAAGAAATGCAAGGGTCAAAACTAAATAAAATTGTAACAAAGTTAGAAAAACTCAAGAAAATGTGCTTAAATAACAGAAATAAAGAACTCTATCCAAGAAATAAATCACAAACTGACCAGCAGGGGAAGCAGAGTTGGCCAAGCAAAAGAAAGAATCTCAGAGCTGGAAGACCAAAATATGGAATTAACTAAACCTATTAAAAATATAGGATACAACTTAAGAAGAAAGAAGAAATTCTCCAGTAGATGTGCGATTTTATCAAGAAACAAAACTGACACCTGAAATAGAAACAGAAAATACTCTGGAACAAGCATTCCATGAGGGAATTCAAGAAAACTGCTCTCACAGAAGTGACTATACAAGAGAAATGACTACACAAGCACAAGAGATTCAGAGAAATCCTGTAAGACATCTTATGAGAAGAGCAACACTAGACACATAGTAATTTGACTACACAAAGTAGACATTAAAAAAATCTTAATGGCAACAAGGGAAAAAGGTCAGACTACCTACCAGGGAAGATCAATCAGAATTGCTATAGACTTACCTGTAGAAATGCTACAGACCAGTTGGAACTGGATGTCAATTTTTACTGTTCTCAGAGATAAACAATTTCAACCAAGAATTTCCTGCCCAACCAGGCTAAGTGAGAGATAGTTAAAATCTATCCCAGACATCCAGTCCCTATAAGAATATGCTGCTTTGAGACCAGCACTACAGAGGATGCTTTAAAAAGTGCTGAATACAAAAGAAAAAAAATAAAACAAAAGAAAGACCATATACTTTACAAGCTCACAATCAAACACATAAACAGCAAAACATACAGCATTCCTGAAAAAATGAAAACGCAAACATATATGAACACAAAAGCTGATCAAAAACAAAACAGCCTTATAAGAGCATTATGACAGTAAAAAACTCTCACATTTCAATAATCAGCCTAAATGTGAATGGACTAAATACACACTTAAAAAATATAGAATGGAAAACTGGATGAAAATACTTGACCTGGCAATTTTCTATCTCCAGGAAACTCACTTATCACAAAAGAGGCCAACAAACTCAAAAAGTTAGAGGATGGAAAATGAATTTCCAGGTGAATGAATCACAAAAGAAGGCAGGAGTCATGATCTTAATATCAGACAAAACAGCCTTTAAGCTATCAAAAATTTAAAAAGATAAGGAAGGATACCTCATAATGATAAAAGGCTGAATCCATTAATAAGAAATATCTATCCTAAAATAAACCAACCAGAAGCAACCAACACAGAAGCATCAGGTTTTACAACATTGCTACTGAGTAAACCAAAAAAATATATTAACTCTAACACTATCATAGCTGGTGACTTAAATACCCCTCTGACAACCCTGATAGATCATTGAGGCAAAAAAAATCAACAAAGAGATCCAAACCTCAATTTGATGCTTCACCAAATGGATCTAGTAGATATCTCCAGAACACTTCAACGAACAACTACAGAATATACATTCTACTCATTACTACATGGAACATACTCGAAGATCGACCACATCCTTGGCTATAAATCAAGCATAAAAAAATTTCACAACACTGAAATACTGCCATGCACCTTCTCAACAAAATTCCCCCCAAACCCACAAAGACATGGACACTAAACAGCATGATGCTGAACAACTCCTGAGTCAACACAGAAATCAAAACAGAAATTAAAAGATTCCTGGAAACAAATGAAAATGAAGAAACATCTTACAAAAACCTCCGGGATGCCATGAAAACAGTACTGAGAGAGGAATTTATATCGCCACAAACAAGCATCAAGGAAATGAAAAGAGAACAAGTTAACAGTCTAAAAAATCACCTAAGGCAGCTGGAAAAGCAAGATCAACAAAACCCTAACTTCAACAGAAGAATCCAGATCACTGAAGTAAAAGCCCAAATACAGAACATAGAAGACAAAAATACCAGAGGAAAAAAAATCAATGAAACAAGAAGCTGGTTTTTTGAAAGGATAAACAAGATTGATGGTCTCCTAACCTGAATGACCAAGAAAAAGAGAGAAAAAAACCCAAGCAAAAACAATCAGAAACACAACAGATCAAGGTACAACTGACCCCGAATAAATACAAATGATTATCAGAGATTGCTATGCACAACTGTATGGAACCAACTCAATAACCTAAATGAAATAGAGGACTTTCTGACATCACACAACATCCCGAGGTTGAAACAAGAAGAAACTAAGATTCTAAATAGACTTACAACCACCCAGGAAATAGACACTGTCATAAGAAAACTACCTACAAAAAAAGCCCTGGACCAGATGGATTTTCAGCAAAATTCTACTGAAAGTGTTGCAGGCAGTCAAGAAAGACTGATCTCTCCCCAAATCATTTCATGAAGCTAACCTCAAATTGGTACCAAAGCCAGGAAAAAATACAACCGAGAAAGAACAACCAGCCAATATCCCTGATGAACGTAGATGCAAAAATCCTAAACAAGATTCCAGCAAATCGGGTCTAATAACACATCTCAAAAATCATCCACCATGACCAAGTAGGCTCATTCCCAGGATGCAGGATGGGTTCATTTGTGCAAGGGCACAAACGTCATTAAATACATCAACAGATGTAAAAACAAGAACCACATGATTATATCATCAGATGCAGAAAATGCTTTTGTCAAAATCTAGCATACCTTCTTGATAAAAACTCTTGAATACCTAGATATAAAGGGAACATACCTCAAAATAGTAAGAGTCATCTATGGTAAATCCACAGTCAACATACTACTAAACAGACAGAAACTGGAAACATTTCCCCTGAAAACCGGAACAAGACAAGGTTGCCCCCTCTCATCCTGTTGAACATAGTGTTGGAAGTCATAGCCAGAGCAATCTGACAAGAGATAGAAATCAGGAGTATCCAAATAGGAAAAGAAGTAGTCAAGTTATACCTCTTTGCTGACTGTATGAGCCTATACCTTGAAAACCCAAGAGAATATGTCAAAATATCCTTGCACTGATAAAGGACTTTGGTGAAGTCTCAGGGTACAGAATAAATGTGCAAAAGACAATCACATTCTTATATATCAACAACAAATAACAGGCAGATAACCAAATAAGAAGCATAATCCCATTCACAATAGTCACACATACACATACACACAAAAACTGAAATACCTCAGCATCTTTCTAACCAGAGAAGTGGAAGACCTTTACACAGATAACTAAAAATCACTGCTCAAATAAATCAATGATGACAACAAACAAATGGAAAAATATTCCAAGTTCATGGGTTGGAAGAATCAACATTGTTAAAACATCCATCCAACCAAAGACAATCTACAGATTCAACACAATACCCATGAAATTACCAACATCATTTTTCTCAGACCAGGAAACAATACAGGAATTCATATAGAAACAGAAATGACCACGAATAGCCAAAATAATTCTTAGGAAAGGAAACAAAGTGGCAGGTATCACGCTCCCACACTATAAACTTTATTATAAGGCTACAATAATCACAACAACCTGGTACTGGTACAAGAACAGGCATATAGACCAATGGAACAGGATAGAGATTCCAGAAATAAACCTTAATTTCTCAACCAACTCATCTTCAACAAAGCCTCCACCAACAACCACGGGGGAGAGGAGAACCTATTCAGTAAACATTGCTGGGAAAACTGGCTGAACACATGCAGAAGATTAAAACAAGACCCCTATCTATTACCATACACAAAAGTCAACTTCAGATGGATCAAAGACCTAAATGTAAAACTTCAAATGTTAAGAATCTTAGAAAATGCAGGAGATACGTTTATGGAAACCAGAACAGGTAACCAATTCTGATCAAAACGTCAAAAGTCCATGCCATAAGAGAGAAGACTGACAAGTAGGACTTCATCAAACTGAAAAGCTTCTGCAAAGCAAAAAAAGTCATTAAGAGAGTGGGAAGACAGCCCATAGAATGGAAAAAAAAGATTTGTCAACTGCATATCTGACAGAGGTCTAACATCCAGGATCTACAAGGACCTCAAACATGCCAAAAATCATCTTTTTTTTTTTTTTTTTTTTTTTGAGTTGGAGTCTCACTCTGTCGCCCAGACTGGAGTGCAGTGGCCGCTCCCGGCCACCGCAGCCTCACCTGCTGGGCTCCAGCGATCCTTCCGCCTCAGCCTTCCTAGTAGCTGGAATTACAGGCATGCACTACCACGCCCAGCTGATTTTTTGATTTATTGTAGAGATGAGGTCTCGCTGCCCAGGTGGGTCTCGAACCCGTGGGCTCAGGCAATCCACTCACCTCAGCCTCCCAAAGGCGCGGGATTACAGGCTGAGCCACCGAGCCCGGCTCATAGATACATCTTAAAAGAAGACATGCAAGCAGACAAAAGACACATGAAAAAATGCTCAGCCTCACTAATCATCAGGGAAATGAAAATTAAAACCATATTGAGATATTACCTAACTCATTGTTTTATAAATGAATGGTCATCATTTATAAGACAAAAAACAACAAATACTGGCGAGGATGTGGAGAAAAGGGAATGCTTCTACACTGTTGGGGGAAATGCAAACTAGTTCAGCCTCTATGGAAAACAGTGTGGCTATTCCTAAAATAACTAGAAATTGACTTTCCATATGATCCAACAATCCCCTTCTTGGAATATACCCAGAGGAACTTTAGTCACTCTACACAAGTATCTACCTGCACAAGCATGTTTATTACAGCACTGCTTACAATAACAAAAACATTGAGCAACCATGCTGCCCATCAAAACTGAACTGGATTTAAAAATTATGCTACAAATACATGATGGAATATTATGCAGTCGTGAAAAATAACACAATTATGTTCTTGGTGACTCAGTCGACCTTGGTGACTCAGCCTGTAATCCCAGCGCTTTGGGAGGCAGAGGCGAGTGGATTGCCGGAGCCTGTGGGTTCGAGACCTGCCCGGTCAACTTGGCAAGATCATTTTCTCCACAATAAATCAAAAATTAGCTGGTCGTGGTAGCGTGTACCTGTAGTTCCGGCTACTTGGAAGGCTGAGGTGGAAGGATCTCTGGAACCTAGCAGGTCGAGGCTGCGGTGGCCAGGAGCGTACCACTGCACTCCAGTCTGGGTGACGGAGTGAGATTCCCACTCAAAAAAGAACACTATTATGGACTTCACAGCAAGTTGATGAATTTAGTTTCTATAATACTCAGTTATCTATCACAGAAACAAAGAACTAAATACCAAATATCCTCATTCTTAAGCAGATCCTGAGCATTTACCATAATAGAATAAGAAAGGAATTGACACTACCAGGGGATGGAGGGCACATAACATCAATAAGGGTACCTGATCTCGAACCAGATAAAGTGGGGACCAAAGGGAGGTCCAATCTTTACCTGTATAATGACACTTGTATCCCTAATTCTGAATTGTATCCTATTAAAGAATTAAATCTTTAAAATAAAATAAAAAAATTAAAAAAATTAAAAATTGTATTAAAAGACAATAGCCCCATTTCTCAGATAGGATGTTACATCTATTTTGCATGGCTTTCAGGAATAAACACCTATATATAAGGATTTAAAAAGGAAGGAAATAGAATAGAATCATAATAAAATTGTAATAATGACTACAATAAACAAAAGCAGCAATGACAAACAATTCTTTGGAGAAACCAGAAATAAAAACTATATTTTGTCTAGTATTAGGTAGATGTTGAGTGCTGAAAGAGGCAATATAGAATTTTTTTAAAAATTGAAATACAGTTATAGTGTCAGCAAGCATTAAAATTTTAGCAACCGTCTCAGGCAATTACTATGCCTTTTTAAACAGAAATTTGAAATTTGAAATTCTGAAAGAATTGTCAAAGTTTTTAAAATAAGAAACATTATGTCATTAAATTATATTTCAACAGAATGAAAATGTTCATTTCACCTTTACTGGTGAAATTCAATGTTGTTTACATACTGTGGGTTGGCTAAAATATTTTAAAAGCAATGTCCAACCTTGTTAAAGTAAAAAGAGTAAAGAATCTGCAAAAATCTGTAACTTACGTTTTAAAGATAGTATCTGAGGTTTGATCCTTAAATTATCATGTGTCCACATATTGGTACTGGAACAGCTCTAATTTTCTGACACTGACTATAAATGTACAATATGCATACCTGCCTCTGGAAGCCTATCTTATTAACTCTAGCTACCTTTCATTTGCAGGGATTGTTGAGTCCATTAAAAGGACAAATAGCTGGACTTCATTAGACCTATAGAAAATGTTGGATGAATTGTTTTGTGTCTGCATAAATGCAAATGTTTACCTAAAAATTTGCAGCATAAATACTTTCTTAAGAAAGTGGAAAAATTCAGTTTGAAACTTGCTTCTTTTATAACATTGCAGCAAAATTATAGCAGACTAGTGAACACTCACCCAGCTCTAATTTCTGTTTGACTTCCATTATTTACCAAAAACACCCCAAAGCAACAAAATACAAAAATCCAAGTATTGTGCATCATCAAATTGATCCAGGCTAATTTTGGAGATTCCAATTAAAATTTTTACTTGTTTTTTGATGTATGCTTTTAACTAGAAGACTTTAAGAAATTTTAGGTAAGTATATTAAAAACATTAAAATATATGTGATAACTGGCCTTACCATACTTATACTATCTTTATTCCCTTCCCCCATTCCAAATCGGTACCAACCTGAGAAAGCAAAACATGTGCCAAACGAATTCCATAAGGTGCCTTTCACTTCTTGTTAGCTTGCTTCTTGTTTCCCCATGCCAGCACACTCTAATCAAGGCATACTTGAATCTTCTCTGTCGCTCTCTGTTTTCACTATGAATATTTTCCATCCCCCTGCTCACCTTTGTGTCTCTGACAAACTCAAGCAATGGCTGACTCCATTGCTATAGCAAACTGAATACATAGCTTTGGTTCATTCTCCTGTGAGTAGTCTTCATTTATTTCCACAGGTATAATAAGAATCATTCCTTCTTTTTTTCAGGACTATGATTAGCTGCATTGGATATATAACCAAGGCTTTGCCTAGAATAGTCAGTCATATTTGAAAATAATGTTCATTTAACCAGATATGCCCAGGCAATTAAAAGACAAACAAAACTAAGTTGACTTTATAGAGTCAGTGCTTACAAAGACAGCTTGAAAAAACTGGACTGGCTAGAGTCACCATTCTTGCAGGTGAGTAAGAATGTTTACTTTCAGTAGGTCCAGGAACATAAGAATATTTTGGGGACCTGAAGAAGAAAGGTATTTTCTCAAATTAATAATTACCACAGAATAAATCTGGTGTCAATTTCTTGGTTTGACTTCCTAGCTTTCAGAAAATCTTTAGTAAATCTGAGAATCCTCATGAAAACTTACAGTGAAGCAAATTTTAAAAGGCCCGTATAAAGTTGGGCTCGGTGGCTCAGCCTGTAATCCCGCGCCTTTGGGAGGCTGAGATGAGTGGATTGCCTAAGCCCGTGGGTTCGAGACCCGCCTGGGCAGCGATACCTCATCTCTACAATAAATCAAAAAATATCAGCCGGGCATGGTAGCTCACGCCTGTAATTCCAGCTACGTGGAAGGCTGAGGCGGAAGGATTGCCGGAGTCCAGCAGGTCGAGGCTGCAGTGGCCGGGAGCGGCCACTGCACTCCAGTCTGGGCAACCGAGTAAGACTCCAACTCAAAAAAAAAAAAAAAAAAAGGCCCATATAGTAAATTATCACAATTGCTGTGCACCCTGTGAAAGTAATTAGTCAAACTAAATAAGGTCTGTTTTATTTTATAATTAAAATAACCTTTCTTCATGATTATTTTTATCAAAATGTGGAAGAGACTGTAGAGAAAAATTTTGTTTCAATAGAAAACTATGCATTCTCTGTAACTGTTGAGAGCCAGCCATGGAAGCCTGCCTGCTGACAAAGTCCACGTGGCTGAAGACCCCAGGTCGCAAAGTGAACCTGGGCAGCTGAGACCCTTGATTCTTCTACTTTTGTTATTAGTGCAGTCGAAAAGTTCTGTACAGTCTGAGAATGCAAAGCAAAATTCCACTTGTACCTCCACTACCCCTTGCAAAAAAGGCAAGAGGGGAACTCATGAAAAATTACCTTCCCTTTGTTAAGGAGATTTGTAATTCTGGTTAGGGATTGTGACTAAGGTGACTTGAGCCCAAGAGGCCTTTTGTTTTACAAACATTGAAGCTCATTCTCCCTGGCAGAAAATAATTAATGCAGATTGTAAACACCAGGTGTAAAATTAGGGAAATAGTCAGGCCAACTTGCAGCTAAGAAACCTTGAAAATGTTGTATTACCCCAGCTAGTAGCAAATTGCTGTGTGAAGGTCACAGGTGTGACATGTTAATCTATGTGATAATTATAGTGCTTAGAACTCGGTAGTGATTTATAATGCAATAGTTACAGGAATAAGTAAGTTTTGTATGGACATTAAGAAATGGTAATCATTGAAAAATGTTAGAAGTTTATAGTTAATGTTTAGGATGATAATGTTTTAAGATCAAAACAGGATGAACAAAGATACATTGCCTGTTCGGTCCATTAAATTGTAACTGATTGCCCTGAAAACAAAAAACATGTAGGGTATAAAAGGAGTTGGAAAAGACAATAAATCAGCATTTGTCCTGCTTGCAGCAGAGTCAGTGTCCAAGTCTTTTCTCCTGCGCCAATGCCATCCCTCTTTCAGGAAACCCAGACCCGCTGGAGCTGGACTGCAGCATGTAACACACCCTTCCATGTTGTCAGATTTTAGTCCTGTTCCCTGTTTTATGCTTGTTTATACCGCTTTGTAAATTTCAGATACTTAATGAATGAAAGATTTAATTTGCATCCTGTAGAAAAAACAAGTTTGGGTACCTATATAAAAATTTGGCTGGACTTTGTTTCCTTGGTCAACATTTCAATTTTTCCAGTTTTCTTCAACACCTGGCTAAAAATGCACCAAATTAAAGTTTCCAGTTTTTCCTCCTCTCACCTGAATTGGTGTCACTAACTGAAACTTGATTCCCCAGATTCTTTCTAAGACTCTAAGTTGTCTTAGAGATAAACTTTTTCCCCAGGATATAAACCCTTGTGAGCTGTCTTTACAACTTGTTTTAAAAAAACAAAAACAACAAAAACCCTCAAAAGACTAACTAAGAGCTTCAAGAAACTCAAAGGATCATGTTGTATAATCTTGCTGATTCTGGCCTTCAGAGGGGGTATATGCAGTGGTCAGATACAGAACTTCTGTATATTTGTTTCCTGAGACTTTTCTGACATCTTTGTGGTCATCAATTGCATTCAAAATTCCAATAAAGAAACTCAAAGAATAAACTGCAATTCTTTTGACTTCTCTAGCTGCAGATTTTTGTACACTTACTTACAATTCAATGTATGGGTTTTCACTTTCATCCAAAAGCACACACACACATAGACACACATATTCTTATTTTGAAAGAGGAGGTATTCAGAAGCTGGCTAAGCAGATAGACAGGCAGGGTCTCAGGGAGAAGAAACACCTGCGGGAACACCTGCACTGCCCCTATTATATAACTAACAATTGGAAATGTGGTTAAGAACATCCTCTTACACTAGGATGCTTTTTTTCACAGGGACTTTTGCAGGTCCTGTCCTTTGTCCCAGGGTAGCACACCCTTTTTTCTGCACACCACTGTCATCGGGGCTATTTGCCCATCTTCTCCCTGAGATCTGGAGTAACTTTTGCCATTCTGATGAAAATTCATTTTTCTTCTTGAATTAGGGTTCACTGTGTTGGTCTTTCCACATTGTTTCACAATGTTCTGATAGGTGAGGCATGCTTGAAAGCCTCTAATCCACCATCTTGGGGCAAATGGCCTAGATAATTTTTTCTGGCCAGTTCTTACACAGAAAAGTTGGGAAAATAAGTAATATTTTAGGATTTAGGAGTACAAATTTCTAGTTCCTGTGACTAGCTCAGGGGAGAATGAGAGGTCAGAGACAGGAGGGTAGGGGAGAGTCAGAGAGAGCTGCTTTTTAGGCCTTTATTTGGGGTATCATTTTCTGAAATGCTATGTGGCTAAATGGCTTAAATAATTTTCCTGATTAACCCTTTCAATATAATGTCATATGAGAAAGCTCAGGAATAAAGATTAAGTCTCTAATCCCATATTTGAAAAAAGATAAGACCTAGACACAAGGCTATGTAATCTGAATCTAAGTTATACTTTTTTAACTACTAAAAATACATTCTGTATGTATGAGAAAATGTTTTGTGTGTTATTCAACTTGTTGCAAATGTAGGAAAATAGATATATATTTTCCTGAATATATAAAATAGTAATATGATAGATGATTCAGTAATTACTCCTACTTGAATTTTTATAGTACAATTTATAGTTCCAAAGGAAAAAAATATGGATTGATAAATACATATAGTGTTTCTTTTTTAGAGGACACCAAAAAAAAAAAGACACTCTAATCTTTGCTACTTCGTGCTATAAACGTAAGATTTCACTGGCATTAATTGGTCTGCATTTTTTTCTAAGCTGTATTAAGAAGAATTCTACAGAGAAACAGAGAAACAGAACCAATACAAGGATATATATATATATTTTTTTTTTTCCCCTAAATATGAGGCGCTTTATTATAAGAATTGGTTCATATGATTATGAAGTCCCATTATCTGCCATCTGCAAGCTGGAGAGTCACAAAGCTATATGGTAGACGTCTTAGTCAAACCTTAAAGGATTGAGAGCCAGGAAAAACCTATGTTCAGAGCCAAGAGATGATGGATGTCTTACCTCATGCAGAGAGAGCAAATTTCTATTTTTCTGCCTTTTTGATGACCATCAACATTGACAAGAACAATCTTCTTTACTCTTTATCCATCTACAGATTCAAATGCTCTTTTAAAAGAACATTCTCACAAACACACCCAGAAATGTTTTACTAACTATTTGGTTATTTCTTTACCTGGTCATGTTGATACATGAAATTAACCATCATATAGGAATTGATTAGAGAACAGTTTGGAATTTATTTCTGAGCTTCAAATTATGGAGAATCATATATTCATTTAATGTGGATCATAATTTTTATATTCTTATACAATTTCAAAACAATTGAAAATTACATTTTTTTCTGAAAGTGTCTAAATTATTATACTAGTTTGTTAACTTAATAACAATATATGAATAATAACATTCTTTTTTTTTTTTTTTTGAATTGGAGTCTCACTCTGTCACCCAGACTGGAGTGCAGTGGCTGCTCCCGGCCACCGCAGCCTCGACCTGCTGGGCTCCGGTGATCCTTCGCCTCAGCCTTCCAAGTAGCCGGAATTACAGGCATGTGCTACCACGCCCGGCTGATTTTTTGATTTATTGTAGAGATGAGGTCTCGCTGCCCAGGCGGGTCTCGAACCCACAGGCTCAGGCAATCTACTCACCTCAGCCTCCCAAAGGCGCGGGATTACAGGCTGAGCCACAGAGCCTGGCTGAATAATAACATTCTTAACAAAGTTTTTGAATAACTCGTGTATTTTATGGTCACAGATAAGATTAATAATTCAGGTTATAAATGTATGTATATCTAGGAATGTGATATATTTATTAAAGAAATGTAGCAAAACTACTAGACAGGCAGCACATAGGAAATTAGACTAGCCACCAAAACATAAACATTTTGTTGACCCGTATACTCATCTGTTTCTACTCTTCCTCACATTAGTTAGGGACTGTTGACTTCCTAGCTTAGAGAAAATTAATGTTACATATTTATATGTCAACATATGACATCTCTTTGACTCTAAAATCACCTTAGCTTTTCTTTTACTATGTTCTTTGACATTGATTGCTATGGTAGTTTAATTCAATAGTCAATCTTTTGGTCTCCATGGTTACTTTTGCAAATGTAATTTGGTGAGAAGATCAGAGTAAAAATCGATCATGGCAGTGCTTGGACATGCAATTTAGCTATTCTCTCCAATGTGTATACTTCATGGCCTGTTTTCTAAAGTTCCTTAGAAACTCTTAATTTTATTTACTAATATGAAACTATCTTTAACATAATTTCCTTTTTCAAATACTTTAATTAAAAATAAATTTATTATTAGTATTTTCTCTACTCACTACTAACTGTACTGTTTGTATCAGCTAATGATTATGGATTATTTAAACCTGGTACTAGAAGTGAGACAAAGGAAATGGTTTTTGAACATTTGAAAAACTGTAGGCATTCAGGCATATTATTTTTAAAAAGCCATCAACATTTGTGTGTGTGAATGAAAGGCAGAGGCTACGACTTTTGCAAAATTTCACCATATTATCTCAACTTTCTGACTACTACTAAAAAGAAATTAACATTTAAACTGTGTTTGACTATCTTAACTAACAAAGATTATCTGCTGTAAGATAGAAAAAAATTGTACTAGAATACAAATATATTATGTTTGGCAAAGGTATTAATTTATATTTCATATTGAATAAAAATACTTTATGTGTTTTAATATAAGTAATCTAGTATCCATAAGTTAGTGTGATAATTTAAGCCAATATGAGGCATTTTTGTTATAATTATTTTTTAAGTGAATTTGCAGTTCTATATTATAAAATTATATTTTTATTTCTATGAAGAGTAGAGTGCAATTCTAAAGAAGCCATTATTTTTAGTATGAGGATAGTAGTGGGAAACTGCTGGGGAGGGGGTGGCACACCTCATTAACAAGGATACGCGCATAATGAACATTTATATACCTAACCCTGAGGTTTACCCCACATCTTTAAAATTGAAAATTAAAAGAAAGGTAATGATGAAACAATAGAGAAAAAAATACAAATATTGAAAATTCTTTTGTTTTTATATTATGTATTTGAGAAAGAATTTCAGTAGCTATTTTTTCATTAAAAAATCAACTTTTTAATATAAAAGTATCTAAAGTTTATAAATTGAGCTTTCAAACTATTGATATTTTGGTTATAAATATAGGCAATGTAGACAATCTATTTTAGGGGGACCTTGATCATATGTGTTTATACACATTTAAACACCTTAAAATTCCTTAAAAGATCAGTCTCGTAATAGCTTGTTTAAGCTTCCTGAAATATTTTAATCTATATTCGTAAATGCAACATATCTTTGTTTTAAGCTGTTGAAGTACTTATCCAAAGACAGAAAAATTCAAAATATTATTCAACTTTATTTTATTTATATATTTATTTATTTGAGTTGGGGCCTTACTCTGTCATTTCGGATGGAGTGCAGTGGCACATCATAGCTTACTGCAGTTTTGGCCTCCTGTACTCAGGTGATCCTTCTGCTTTAGCCTAATGAGACCACAAGTGTGCATTTACATGCTTTTTTTTTTTTTTTTTGGTAGAGGTGAGCAGTCACTGTGTTGTCTTGACTGGTTTCAAACTCCTATGCCCCCCCAAATCATTCCACCTTGGCTTCCCAAGGTGCTTACAGGCATGAGCCACCATATCTGAACCAATTAGCAACATTAATAAGTACAACATATTAAAATTATATAATCAATGGCCAGTTTTTTTAGCATTGTTGTTTATAAATTTTGTCTTATTTTCTTTTATCTTTCTGCATGCAATTTTAAATCTAACAATTTTACTGTCTAAATTAGAATCTCAAGCCAATTATATTGAAGTTCTAAGACATTGGATCTGTTAATCAAAACATTTTAAATATTATCACTCAGTTTAATACCAAAAAGAAATGCTGCTACAGATGTTAATTACCACATAATTTATGTGTCAACTATAAAGCATCCTGATTTTGAAAGCACAAGTTCCTCACTAGGCAGAACAGATTTGCTCTTTCAAGCAATATATTACCTCCCAAACTAAATTTATCATCTCAAAAACTAAAGTTAGTAAAAGGCACTGATGGATATAAGCCAGATATTTGACTCTCTAAGACTAGGAGGTAATTCTGTCCTCTCCACTCTCAGTAAACTGACATAGATAGTAAAACAATGAGCATAGTATGAACATAGAATCTACATTCTATTACATCTTCCTTTTAAAAAAAAGTATTTTTTTTTACTGGTAACTTTCTGCTTATTGTATATTTTATTTCATCTAGCTAACTATTATTTCTCTGCTAGGGTTTGGAAGAAATCTAATAAGAAGTGCCCTTTTCTCCCCATCTAGTTTTAGAACCAACTAAATAATAAAAAGGAAAAATCAGTAAACTGACATAAATAGTAAAACAACGAGCACAGTATGAACATAGACACCTTTCTATTGCATCTTCCTTTTTAAAAAAAGTATAGATTTTTTTACTGGTAACCTTCTGCTTATCATATATTTTATTTCATCTAGCTAACTATTATTTCTCTGCTAGGGTTTGGAAAAAATCTAATAAGCAGTGACCTTTTCTTCCCATCTAGTTTTAGAACCAATTAAATAATAAAAAGGAAAAAGCAGTTGCAAACTATAACATTAATTACATTCTTGATTGGACTGATAATGAAGTTCCTGGATTAAATATAAGAGTGTTAAGAAAAAATAAAATCCTAAGTCCCCAATCCACTGAACGGAAGCCCCTTGGGCAAAAGGACCCTAGAGAAAATTGAAAACTGAACTCCTGTTTATGACGGAAAGGAAAGTTGGACACGTTTCATTATATCCCTTTCCTTTTGTAGTTAAGCACAGCTGACCAGCATTACCTTTGAAATAGAGATCTTAAGACTGACCACTTATGTACCTAGTCCTGAATTTTACCCATCTTTACAATATAAAAGAATAAATAAATTATTTTTTAAAAGTCTGACAAAACAGACTCTGTGTGCCAATAAGGTATCACACTCCATCTTGATTCTGGTATAGCATCACATGCTCTTTGAAAGCTGCCACCTATGAGAGTTCCTCTGCATGACAAGGGCCTTGACTTCCACAATCCACTTATCTCATTTAGCCCAACCATACATTTTTATTAACTTCTTAAGTTTTTAGACTAAGCTCTTCAACCAATTGCCAGTCAGAAAATTTTTTAATCCATCTTTGGCCTGTAAGCCCTCACTTCAAGATATTCTGCCTTTTTAGGCTGAATCAGTGCATACCTTTCATATATAGATTTACATCTTGTAACTTTTGCTCTCTAAAATATATAAACCAAATTGTAACCTGACTCACATGGGCACACTTTCTCAGGACCTCTTGACACTGTTCTCCAGGCCATGGTTACTTATATTGGCTCAGAATAAACCTGGTTAAATATTTTATAGAGTTTGACTTTTTCATCAACAATCAATTGGTATCCAAGTGTAGAACCTCAGAGAAGACTGAGGAACCTCTAAATGTGTTGCCTGAACTTGAGTTAAGGTACCACCATAAGCCCTTGAACCTCTTCCCCTAATTCCAAGATTCTCCTTGGGTGAAACCGGTAAGTCCTTCTGAACCCCAGACCACCTGCTTGGTTGAAAATTCTTTGGTTTATTATGAACTAACTTTTCTTTTCCAAGAAGGTTGTGGTTTGGGATCCTAATTTCGAGGGGCATTCTAAAGGGTTTTTTTCATTGCTTGTCTTTCCCCATAATAAATCACTATTGGCTCATCTGTAAATTTGCTCCAAAAGCCAAAGTGTTTTTCACACTTCCTCATCCATAGGTGAATGAGAAACTAAACTTCTTAGCTCCACTACACTGAACCCTAGACTGTAGTTCAGATCCTCCCTCAAAGAAAGAAAAAAGTTAGGAAAAAATCCTTTAAATTAAAAAAAAAATAAAGATAATAATTCCCTTTGGGCACTCCAGTTGCTCTCATATCACCTCTAATTACAAATAATTTTGTAAGTAGGAAAGTTAAAGGGCATGCCTTAATTTCTAGTACTCCAGCTGGTAACATATTATGGCCTGTTCTTATGCACATTTTAAAATTGATGCACATAGCTGGGCTCGATGGCTCAGCCTGTAATCCCGTGCCTTTGGGAGGCTAGGTGAGTGGAATGCCTGAGCCCGTAGGTGCGAGACCCGCCTGGGCAGCGAGACCTCATCTCTACAGTAAATCAAAAAATCAGCTGGGTGCGGTAGTGCACGCCTGTAATTCCGGCTACTCAGAAGGCTGAAGCGGAAGGATTGCCGGAGCCCAGCAGGTCGAGGCTGCGGTGGCCGGGAGCGGCCACAGCACTCCAGTCTGGGCAACAGAGTGAGACTCCAACTCAAAAAATAAATAAATAAATAAAAATAAAATAAAATAAAATTGATGCACAGATTATATCAAGAAAACTTCAACCTGCAATTATCATGCTACATATAGTATCTTAATTTCTCTATTTCTTTGTTTTCTACCTGTTTTAAATTTGCTGATAATTTTCTTCTTGTGTTAAGATAAAAACCACCATTTATGGTACTACTAATTCAAATTTACTTGGAGTTTTTTTTCTTACATAGTACAGTCAGTTCTAGCTAAAATGAAAACATTGAGAATTTAACTCTAAATTCACTGAATTTTTTAAAGATTATTCATAAAATAAAGTTAAAAAGAATTATTAAGTAGAATAGAGAGCTATAAAGAACATTATAGATATAAAGATGTATTTTTGGTAAGAGGTTAAAAAGAAATAATTTTGCATGAGAAATAATTGTGCATGGTAATTATTTTGTACTGAAGTAAGATATCTGGCTATTTAAGAAAGAGAAATTCAGGGCAAAACAGAGATTCTAAGCATGTCATAAATAATCTGTGTAAGTTATGATAAGGTTGGTAAAAAGTATATTAATGAAAGAAATTTTGTACCTGATTAAGTTGATTATAATTAAAAGATTAGTCATAGTAGTCTCTCAAGAGATTGCACTCTGATATTAAATATACTAAATTTACAAAAGTAAATAATTGGTTATAACAAAATGGTTTCTTATAGTATTGCTTTGCTCTAAATTAAATTGCAAGAGATTTTAATTCTTAGTCCTAAGACCTTTTTCCTTTTCAAACTTCTCAGATTGATATTTCATAAGTTCAACTTCTGCTGTATGCCACTGCTTTTAGCTTTTTCTCTCTTTGAGAAAGTCTAAAATGGTTACACTCTCTTTCAAATTTTTGTCAGCCCCTAAAACTTTTTTTCCCCTCCAGTTCTAAATCTGTTGTTATGTCCTGATGCTGAAAGTTTTATCTTGTAGGTTTAAAAAGGCAATGTTGTCCTCCAATATTTCTTGATTCTATAACCTTGGCTTTTCTTAAGATGTGTAGGGGTTGGGGTACTTCTGAAGAGTCACTGAAAAATCAATTCACAAAAGACATAAAGCACTGATTGTACCTACCTTGTTTGACTGTAGGTTGGTTGAATAAAAGACATGTAGATTTGTTTAGAGTGTATATACAGAAATCTTCCAAATAAAAATCCAATGAGCCAAAGGAAAAATTGTTTATTTTATACTCAGACTCAACAAAGTATGGACAACCATGTAAAAGATGATTGAACAAAAGAGTATAATATAGTGCTAGTAGAGTAAAACTCCTATCTAGATTCTTCTTGACCTTTCTGAGCATGCAGTTTTTCCTTCTCAGTAGGTCTTATTACCAACAGTCAAACAAGGTAGGTACAATCAGCGCTTTATGGCTAGTTCTTGCATAGAAAGGCAGAGGGAAAATTACAGTAATCTTTTTAAGTTTTATGGAAACCTTTGAAATAAAAAGGCTCAACTTTGTGGAAGAGAATCTAGTTTCCATGGCGAACATTGATGAAAAAATGAGTCTGAGAAACAGAAGGGATGGAGAGGGTCAAAACCAAATCAAACCAAAACAAAACAAAAAACAAAATAAAAACAAACAAACTTTATTTCTGATGCTTTCATTTGGAGGCACTGTTTTCTGCACTCTAATATTTGCCTACAATTTTTAATACAACCAGAAATCTTAGCATGCTGTTACTGAGTCACATATTATCCTTTTCAAGGTACCAGTTTTCTGGTGTCTTGTTTTATCTATAACATAGTATTCACACAGTATACTGTATTCTATAACACGGTATTTGTATAATATGTTTATTCTATAACATAGTATTTCTTGTTTTTTCTAGAACATAGCCTAGGACACACTCTTTCTGTGACTAAGTTCTCTTTTCATCAGATTTGACTTTCAGATGATCCAAATGGGCTTCTCATAAGGAGAAAAAAATTACACTGCAGAAGGTTTTCTTTACCTTTTTGGTAACTAGTCTAAAAAACAAAGATTTTATGTTTTATCAAAATAATTCCTGTATTGCTTTTATTAGAATTTGATTACTTAAAAAACTAAACTTTCAAAAGGTTAATGTTTTCACATCCATGTAACTCCATATTGCTTTTGAAGTCTTTGGACTATCACAACGGTTAAATGAATAACCATTATTTTACAATGATCTTTGATTCTGTTTTAACTGTATGTTTTGTCTTAAAATATCTCTGATGAATAGTTTCAGAACCAAATCCAAAATCAAGTCTCTGAGTTAGACTTTTTGCTTATCAAAGCTATACAATAAAGTTACCAAAAGTTAATAGAACCATTTTACAGCTTCCAATTAAGTCATGAACTCCAGTATCACCTCCTCCAACCTGATTGTTAAACATCACTTAAGAGAATCCATCCAAGTCAATTGAAAGAGTATCAAGTATTTTAAACAAAACCTTGTGCAGTCATGTAGCATAGCTGTGACTGCTGGGTACAACTATCTCATCTAAAAGGGGGCACTGACTCCTACTGGATCTCACACTTCAGTGCTGATGTCTGGCACCAAACTCAAGTTAACTGAAGCCTCATCTTCAGATCTGGGAGAGGATGACAATCAAAATAAACTTATGACATTGGAGCAGGCATGTATACAAAGGCATTAACACTCATTTAATAACTTTGCCTCTATCTAAGTTAGTATAATTTGTTTTATACCTTAATACTAGGTAATTTTAATGATTACTTACCTATGAGTTTTAATTTCATGTCATTGTCAGAAATAAGTGGGACTCATATCTTTATTTGTTTAGAGTATTGTTATTTTTTTGTTTTGTTTTCCAGAAAAAGCAGTTGTTTTCTTTTGAGCTATTTATAGCTTACAAAATTGAGTAAAACAACAAAGATTACCTTGCTCTCTCTACCTGATATCTCCAAAATTTGACCACTGTTTATAATCCCACTGTGCCATATCTGTTTTTCATTGCCCATAGGCTGTTGCCAAAACTATATAAGCGTTCTCCCTCTGGGTCTAGGGACCACTGTAGGAGAGGAGGGCATGTGAGATTGTAAGAACTGATTTTGAAGGATGGAATTAGTTCAAAACCTCCAAATCAAGAATTGACACATGTAATGCTCACATAGCTGGCAAATTGGGGGATTGTCCTGATTTCTATTCACAATGTGTCCCCTTTCTATTCATCCCAAACAAGAATTTCTTACTTCCCACAGAATTAACATAAAACTGCTAAGGGATATCAAGATAACTGGTGTCAAAGTCTTCTGGTTATAGTTGTTTTCAACTATGAGATTTATGCAGATAGATATATAGTTTTTAAAAATTTTATCAGTCACTTTAGAACAAAGACCACAAAAAAGATTGTAGCATAAAACTCTAAATTTTTTAGCTTAAATGTTTTTCACAAAAATACTTATTCTTTTTATAACTATTTCCTACAAGTCTGTAACTAAAACTGAGATTACAATAACTCAACAAGGAGAATTTATAGATGAGTTGATTTTGTTACCTTGATTTTTGACTTTTGGTTTTTGGCTCTTATATTACTTAAAAGGTTTTAAGAATTAATGAATGCTTGCCCACTTCCATTCCCATGTGGCCTACTACTTGTAAATTGGCTATACTTCTTTTTGCTGTAAGTCCCATGGCTATGGTGGTCCCACTGAGGATAGGATTGACACAAGGAAGGTTATCATACCACACCAACAACGCCATGAGATAAAATAAAAGTTTGGCACATGAAAATCTTGACCAAAAAGGGAGAGAATGTAGTCCAAATATAAAATCCTAAGTTCCCCCAGACAACTGAGTGGACCCTCTTTATGCCATGGGAACCCCAGAAAAACCTGAAAAACGAAATTCCAGGCCATGATGTATACATTTTATAATATATCTCCTCCCTTTTGAAGTTTAGGCACAACTGACAAGCTTTAATATTGAAATAGAGATTATAAAACTGACAAAACAGACTCTTTGTGTCCATAGGATACACATTACACCTGACTCTGGTGCAGCATTGCATGCTCTTTGAGACTGCCAGGCTGTGAGTTCATCTCACAGGCCTTCATAACAAGGGCCTTGGCTTCTACAACTTCTTATCTCAGTGCAAGCATTCCTTATATTGACTTCTTAAGTCTCTGGATAAAGCTTAACTCGTTTAACCAATTGTAAGTCAGAAATTGTCCACTGAACTGTAAGCCCTCACTTCAATATATCCTGCCTCAGCTGGGTGCAGTGGCTCAAACGTATAATCCCAGCAAATCGAGAGGCAGAGGTGAAAGGATTACCCAAGTCCTTGGGTTTGAGATCAGCCTTGGTTACTTAGTGAGACCTTGTCTCCACAATAAATCAAAAAATTAGCTGTGCATTTTTACACATACCTGTTACATGAAAGGCTGATGCAGAAGGATCACCTGAGTCCATCAGTTTGAGGCTATGGTGACCGTGAGTTTGCCACTGCACTCCAGCCTGGGCAACAGAGTGAGACTCCAACTGAAAAAAGAAAAAAAGAAAAAAAGAAAGATATCCTGCCTCTTTAGGCTGAAACAATGTACACCTTTCATCTTTCATGTATTGATTTGTGACTTTGCCAGTAAATCCTTCACAAATACCTCCCTGAAATGTATAAAATCCAACTGCAACCCAAGCAGCTCAGGCACACTTTCTCAGCACTTCTTGAGATTGTAACCCGGGCCATGGTTACTTACATTGGCTCGGACTAAACTTCTTTAAATATTTTACAGAGTTTAGCTTTTCATCAACAAGAACTGAGTAGGGTCACTAACTCTTCATTTGATACTTTTTTTTTTTTGAGTTGGAGTCTCACTCTGTCATCCAGACAGGAGTGCAGTGGCACCGTCCTGGCCACCGCAGCCTCGATCTGCTGGGCTCCGGCGATCCTTCTGCCTTAGCCTTCCAAGTAGCTGGAACTACAGGCGCGCGCTACCACGCCCGGCTAATTTTTGATTTATTGTAGAGATGAGGTCTCGCCAAGTTGCCCAGGCACGTCTTTTACTGAGAAAACCAGAGATGAAAAAAAGTATGCATAGAAATTGTTACTTAAACTGGTGTTTCTCGAAGTTTAACAAGAAGTTTAACAAGTTGCATCAGGGTATGTTAGAAAGCAAGATCTCATTTAGTAGCACTAGTGGGCTCCCGGCATTCAGTATTTCTAACAAACTTTTGGGACTTTAATTAGTAAGGACCTAGGACAGGCATCAGCAAACTTTTTCTGTAAAGAGTCAGATAAATATTTTAGACTTAGTGGGTCATGATGGTCTCTGTTACAACTTTTCAACTTTGCTGGTGTAGCTTAAAAGTAGTCACAAACAATACTATGTAAAGGAGTAGGCATGACTGTGTTTAAATAACACTCTGTAGACATAGAAAATTGTATTTCATGTAATTTTTATGTCATAAAATATTATTATTTTGATTTTTTTCAACCACTTAAAGATGTGAAAACCATTCTTAGTTCATTGGTCATAACACAACAAATAGTAAGTCATATTCAGCCTGTTGCCCCTGGGTTGCAAACCCTTGACCTAAATTTTTGTTTCACCCTGGCCCTAGTAGAGACAGAAAGAGAGAGAAAAAAAGCAAATCTCCTGAATCTTAGATAGAGAAACAACAGGAAAAAATATACTAATGTCAACTGCTAGGACAAATGCAAATTAAAAATAGTGGCTTATTTCTTCCTCTTGAAAATAGGACAAAAAAAGATTCTCCTCTGTCCCTTTTCGGAGGGTTTTAGTTTTCAGAAAGTTGTAATTCTAAGAATTTTTACTCTCTTTGAAATGCATATAAGTCCTTTAAAAATCTAGATAGGTCTTTGGTGAACTTTATGACCTAAGGATGACTCAAAAATCTGTGAGTCATTTCTTTGAAATATAAGCATCCGAAAGATAGCACTCCTATTTTCCAGGTTTTTGAAAGAGCATAGGAATCTAACTTCTCTGGGCACATCAACTTATTCTGACCCAAACTGCCAGATTACCTGCCATCATTAGGTTCTGAAAAGTTTGTTTTTTCTCTGGGTAAAACTAATTATCTAACACAGGTGGTCGTTCCAACTACCAGATGAATTATGTGTTACAAATGATGCTGTCAAATACTCTTACTTGAAGAAGTACATCTATTAGGTATCTTAATAACGTGTATGTAATGGTTTGTATCTGTTTGGTTGTATAAAATGGTGATATTTTCCCATCTTTTCAGTCTCTTAGTGGATCGCCTGTGATGTGTATCCCATTCTTGTTTAATGCTTATTCAAAAATAAAATACTTTTTTGTTATCACTGTTAAAATAAGAATTTCTGAGTTGAAAGAAAATTTTTTAAAAATTTATTTTCTTTCTTTTCTTTTTTTTTTTTTTTTTTTTTTTTGAGGAAACAGGATTTATCTAGAGAACAAAAAAGTTCCCACAGTGGGAAGAGACCCAAAGGGGTTATGCCTAAAAATTTATTTTCTTAACACTATCACCCACCTATCACATTACCGGGTTCACTATAATTTAGAGATGTAGTGGATGGAGTTTAGGAGAGTATTTTCCCAAGTGTCTAGAGAAAAAATATTTCTTTGTGTTAACTGTGAAGTAGGGAAGAAGTATTTTATTAACATTATCCTTAAAGCAAATCCACAAGATTAAGTTAGATGCTCCTTACTTGTGCTCCCATAGCATGCTGGAAATGGTTTTTCCAATATTATTGGAGTATAATGTAATTTTACATTTATTAGCTTGTCTTCTATTACTGTCTATGAGCTTCTTGGGTACAGATAATGTGCACTGAGCACAGTGTCTGGCACATATAGGACTTAATACCTTTCTAAATAAATAAAATTTAGAAATTTAAGAATAGTTATATTTTGACAATATGTCTTTTATAATTCTTTTTTTTTTTTTTTGAGTTGGAGTCTCACTCTGTCACCCAGACTGGAGTGCAGTGGCCGCTCCCGGTCACCACAGCCTCGCCTGCTGGGCTCCGGTGATCCTTCTGCCTCAGCCTTCCAAGTAGCTGGAACTACAGGCGCACACTACCACGCCCGGCTAATTTTTTTGATTTATTGTAGAGATGAGGTCTCGCTGCCCAGGCGGGTCTCGAACCCGCGGACTCAGGCAATCCACTCACCTCAGCCTCCCAAAGGCGCGGGATTACAGGCTGAGCCACCGAGCCCGGCTTGTCTTTTATAATTCTATGACTCCAATCCAGTATCTTGAAACTTGACCCTGCCAACTGATAACTCAGCGATATGACCTAAGCATCCCCATTTGAGGTGAAATGAAATGTATTTCATAAATATCTAAGGATGAGAAACTAAATTGTCAATAATATTTCAATTATCAAAAGCCATCAATCAGTATAAAATAATAACCTTAAAATGTTTCAAGTAAATCCATGCATATGATCTATAAATGCATATAATTTTAAAATTATATGTGTACATATAAGTAAATTATAATATATGTAATATAAATTAGTTGTGTATATACACAGTATCCAATTATTGTGACTATTACATTTTAGAAACTTAGAGGAAACATATATACAAAATGTTTCTAATCCCAAAATGTTAGCTTTATAGACGATAGTCATAAAGAAAAACAAAATTACGAACTTTTCAGTAACTTAGATGGAATTAGAGTCTATAATACTCAGTGATCTATCACAGAAACAAAGATCCGAGTACTACATGTACTCACTCATAAATGGATCCTGAACATTTATCATAATAATATAAGAAAGAAATTGGCAGTAGTGGGACACTGCCAGAGGAGGGGGGTGCATAACATCAATGAGTACCAAACTTTACCTGTACGATGACCACATATGTACCTAACTCCAAATTGTACTCCACATCTTTAAAATAAAAAAAGAAGTCCTGTTACATCTTTACAGGGAACAAATTTTAAAAGTTGCCTAGAACATTAATTTTAATATTTTCATTAAAATTATGATTCCTTTCTCCTATTATTTATACTGCAATGTTTATCTTTTTAAAAAATACTAAAAATACTATGCACATAATATTTAATGAGTGACATGGATTTGTTAAAAGGGTATTTCTTACAAGATACTAAATTCTGAAAAAGTTTTTTTTTTTTTTTGAGTTGGAGTCTCACTCTGTCACCCAGACTGGAGTTCAGTGGCCACTCCCGGCCACTGCAGCCTCGACCTGCTGAGCTCCGGTAATCCTTCCGCCTCAGCCTTCCGAGTAGCCGGAACTACAGGCATGTGCTATCACACCCAGCTGACTTTTTGATTTTTATTGTAGAGATGAGGTCTCGCTGCCCAGGCGGGTCTCGAACCCGCGGGCTCAGGCAATCCACTCACCTCAGCCTCCCAAAGGCGCGGGATTACAGGCTGAGCCACCGAGCCTGGCTTGAAAATTTTTTAATAAACACATTTTGATCTAGAAATATAAAACAGAATTTTCAATATTGTATTTTAACTTATATTTATGTATTAGTTTTTTAGAGTCATTTTAACACAACTTTTTAGTTAATAGCTACATTTTTAAATTTTTTTAAATGATTTTATTTTTTCATAACATATGTTATTCATTAATAATTAAAAACTCCTTGAACTCTGGATAAATAGTACCTCTTAGAATATTTGCATCTATTCTTAGTCAATGTATTATCCAGAAGAAATGAACAAATATCTTCTCCGATTTTATTTAAACTGCAAAATTGCTTTTCATTTACTTTTAAGGTAGATTGATCCACAAACACAACAGGAGAAAAATCTGTATTATGATATTTGAAAGTTTGGAAAAGCTTACATATTTTATTTCAAAAATGGAACTATCTATTATCATTAATAATAATAATTAAAATTGAAAACATTTTCTGCATATTTTAACATTTTGCAGTATTATTAATGCAAATAAGTTGTACTTCAGAGATATCAATGTATTTTGTTCAAAAAAAGAAAATTTGAATAATATCTTGGGTAAAAAACAAAAACAAAAACTAGGCCTGTTAATGCTTTTTTCAAAACTGTGTATTATTACATAGGCCTTACTAATTAAAGACTCAAATAGTGAATCCCTGGCTTTAGCAGAAATTTCACCTCAAAGGGGAATGCTTAGAGATGTACATCGGTTATCAATTGGCGTGGTTGCGAGATACTGGATTGGGATCATAGTGCGGTTTTCTGTGAGGCCTGGAACTCATTTAGCATGTGGCATTTGCAGTTTCCTTTTCAGTAAAGTGGTGCAGATACCATTCTCCCAATCTCATAGCACAGCTGCAAGGATCATCACAAGTGTGAAAAACACGTGTGCAGATGATGGAGCTGAATATGCTCACAGGAAGAATTGGTGCGCTTATCCTCAATTTCTTATTGGCCAAGCCAGATTTATGTGAATAGCTTCATTTCATCTTGAATTAGTTCATTTCTTCTTCCATGGTAGTCACCATAGTGATTTTAGCAATAACAATTCTAGTCAATTCTGAAGCATAATATAAATCTTCATTACACAAAGGAGTCCGGTCCACTAAAACCATTGTATATTTTCTCAAGAAGAAGCAGGCACTTTGACTTGATGGCATCCAAATTTGGTAACATAATTGCTCAGACAAATGTTAAAACTTTGTTATGAAATTCAGAGTACAATTAGTTTACTTTCAGAAAAAAATAAAATAAAATATGTGTGTGTGTATATAATGTTTTGGATATATATAATATATGTACATCTTCTATATGTTCCTTCAGAGGTATCCGTTGCAGAAAATATACATCCATGATCAAATTACCTACCTTGCAAAAGAGTTATTGTTAGAGTCTTCTTTGATTTGTTGCTTGCTGTATCCCTAAGACATCTCACAGTGCTTTGTATATGAAAGATTTGATCATGTTTTGAATAAATTGTACACAAGAAGGATAGCATGGGTGGTATGTAATAGAGGCTTAAAAACAAAATCGATTCAATGGAAGATGAAACATAAATCCAAAGTGTCTTTGAAACCCTCTAAAAATTTATCGAACTTACCAGGGAGGTATGAGAATTTCTAGATTGGGCCAGATGAATGTGATTCATGTCTCTTAAAATATAATATTTTTGATAGGTAGATAGATGATAGATATAGTTAGATAAATAGATAATTGATAGATAGATAGACAGACAGAGTTAGGCTACTCCGTATAAATTAATAGAAATCTGTGATCAAACAGAAACAGCACATATTAGAGAGGGCATGTATTGGCATATATTTGAGAGAGTGATAAGCAGAATGAAAGAGACAATGATTTAAGAAGTCTGCAGTGAAAAGGACAGTGACAAAATTTACTTATATTAAATAAGGAATAAAATCCTAGAAACTAAGGCTGAGAATAAGGATTCAACAAGTTTATAGATACAAAAGAAAAAATTTGACTCTCATTCTCTAAGGGATAAAATCCAAAGCAGTCTCCTGAGATAAAAACATGGTAGTATGAAATTAATTTGTTAATAAAGATAGAATGATCAAATTGGGGAGGGACATTGCCTTTCTTAAATAAAAACTTCTAAATGTAGTAGATGAAGACATTAAGACTCATATATTTAAGTAAATTTTGCAATTGCTTGGAGCTTATATTTAAACTAAGAAAACTCATAATAAGAATATTAATATGACAATCAAACTAAAATAATATGCTCTTCATCTACACTCCTCATATATTAAGAAACACAGCTCTGTTTTTTCTATTTGCCAAAAGTATTTTTTTCAGTTTCTTATTTGCTTTTTTGGAAATTTACATTTTTACACAGTCCAGTTTTGAGCTTTTCATTGTGATTTAAAAAATACATTTTTCTTTTTAAAAAATATTAGATTCTTAAATGTTCTTGTATTTACATTTTAATTTCTTGTGAAGATTTAGAAGCAAACCACACTTTTCTCCTTTACTTAGCATCATATTGAATGCATGCAGTTTGTTTTCATTTGTGCTTTACATATAATTTATACACATTAATTGTTATGAATTTTGCATATATGGACTTTTTATGTCCCTTATTTAAAATTTTATTTTTGATATTATTGCTCAAATGTACCATAAAAACTCAGAATAAAGATATTAAAATATTTTCATAAGCTACAAAGATTATATACTCTTAAAATCAATACTGTTTAATTGTGTTTTGAAATCTCACATCTTTTTAAGAATCTAGTTTTGTCAAAGGCATATTTACCCAGATATTTAGATTACATAGTTTTCTGAGAATTCTATTTGTGAGAAGAAGATACATCTGCCAAGATTCTTACAGTCTCCTGGTCACAGAAGAATGAATTTGCAAACAAACAAAAATAAATTTAATAATCAATGCATGGAAATGACTTCCTTTTTTCTATAATGTTTGCATATTTTGATATTAATATTATGACCATATTTTTCTATGAGATAATTTTGCTTGATACCCCAGCTTTTTTTTATTTGTTTGTTTTACTTTTGTAGTTGGTCTTGGAAGCTATATAAGTTTTCATATGACTTTCTAATACAATTTAAGAGTCATTTTTCATTAGGAATATATTCAACTGACTTGAAATCACAACCATGCTTTATTCTCTTTAGACTTTGGAAATTAATGCCAATGGAAAACCAGGGAGGAGAGAGAGAGAGAAAAAAAAAAGAAAAAAGTTTTAATTGGCATGCACAATAAATATCACGAGGTTCTGACCATTTGGTAGTTGTGTTAGTCTTGTCATAACAAAATGTCATAGGCTGGGTGCTGGGTGGCTTAAACAACAGAAATTTATTTCCCACATTTCTGGAGGCTGTATGTCTCAGATCAGGGTCCTGCAGGGTTGAATTTCTGTTGAGAACTCTCTCCCGCCTGTAGAGGTCCACTTTGTTCTCACATGGCCTTTTTTCCTGAGTGTATCCCAGGAAGAGAGTGAAAAGTAACAAGCTCTCTGGTGTTTCTTCTTACAAGGACTCATATTCTGCAGTATTTGACCCCCTCAGTTATGCTCTCATTTGATTATAATTTTTCAGTAGAGTCCCCATCGCCAAATGCAGCCTCATTGGCAGTTAGAGTTTCAACATATGAATTTGGAAAATTCAAAACAAAAATTCAGTTTATGTCAATAGTATAAAACCTAAATTTGGAAATAACTTTTCCGGTGATCAAAGTAAAATATGATTGTTTGTATAATTCACAATGATCTTAAAAATACAAGAGAGACTCAGTAACACTAAACTATTTCATATAGGGTACCCATTAAATTATTGGAGACAACAACATTTGCTACTATGAAGCAACGCTGAAATCATGATTAACCTTGAATTCTTTTAAAATACACATATCAAAATTTCCAATTGGTCTCCAGAGTAATCACACTAAAATATATTTATAATGCTTGAGTGAATTATATGTTTGTGGGTAGCAAATATAAATAATAATAAAGTCATCACAAACTATTCATATGGGTTCCGAGTTCATTGTTCAGACTGCTCCTAACAGTCTGCATATGGTAAATTTGGTACACACAGTTATTGTAGGTAAGATAAGCAATAGTAGGTTAATATAATCTATAACAGAAAATGGTTGACTGTGGTAAATTTGTTTGGAAAAAATTCTCTCTCCAGGAGCAAAACACAAAAGCAAATAAACCTTATTTGTAAACATGTCAATAAATGTATTAACAAGTTCTGAATATCACCACTAGAAAACTTAACTGTTTTAAAAAAGAGACATAGATTAATTTATCTTTTCCTCTTTTCATTAAAATTTCAGACTTAATTTGTTCACAGTTTGCTAACATTGTCTCTATATTCTGTGTGTCAGAGAAAGTACGTGACAAAAGAAACAGTGTACACTGGAAGGAGAGTACACAGGGATGAAAGCAGGGGTGATCAGAGCCAACTGGAAGAATCCAAGATCCTCTAAAGTAGTAGACTAAAAGGAAAGGTGAATTCTGTCCTAGCTAACTTGAATCGTTTGATGTGCTTTACACCTATAATCAAGAATAAAATACAATCAATTTTGCCTGATATTATTATAACTTTTACAATTCTTTATCACTGTTAGCTAGGCATTTTGATTACACATTGAATGACTAGAGAATTAGACAATATAAAAAGGGAATTTTAAGATTATAATTTTTAAATGTTTACAATAAATGGTGCCATTACTATTTTGAATACATAATACTCTATATGATATCAATGAAATGAATACATTTATTTGGCTTTACCCATTTTATAAAATGTTTTAGCTTTCATTTTCTTTATATTTTTCAGTATTTTAAGTTTAGAACTAAATTATCATTATTTTACCTTAATTTTAATTCAAAAGGAATACTTTAATTTTATTTAGGGGGGCTTTTGTTATCTAGTCATGTTTTTCTGAATAATAATGAATAAAAAGTTACACTTTCTCTGTTCATTAAATTTTATATTTAGCCATCTCTAAAATTATATCTGAGTATAGGCTTAAAATTTGCAAAATAATGACTGGAAAAAACAGTTAAAGTTAATTTTTACACAATAACACTGAGATTAGGAAAACATTCTTTTGTAAATATAGGTCTTAAAATACACAAATTCTAAAATAAGAGATTAAGAGTACATGATGATAGTGCAAGCTTCATTTAGAACACACAAAGCAATACTAATGCATATGAAAAAGATCTTCCAGTATTTTTTAAAATAGTAAATTGAAGCAGTAGAATACAAGAGTTTCGGTGTTTTTGTTAGCATATGTTCAACATCAATTGAATATCTTAACACATTTATTAAACTGTTTCTGCTGTCACAATTTTATTCTAAGCATGTAAAATAAAAATAACTCACATTGACTTGCTCTTTTGTTGCCAACATTTTGTTTGCCAAAAGTATTTAACAGTAAATGTGCTATTTGATATATGCAATAAAATATATTTCTTACTTGCTCATTCTTCATTAATTGCTTTTTTTGAAGTGTAGAATATTGCAACAATTTTTGAAGGTTTAATGAGACTAAGAAGCAACAGATGCATCAATGATGTTAACTCTCAAAGTCAGTAATGCTTGCATCAAATAACACAATCAAGAGTGAAAAGGCAACCTACAGAATGGAGAAAATGTTTGCACATCTTACACATCTGCTCTGTAGTTCCTGCTACTTGGAAGGCTTAGGCGGAAGGATCGCCAGAGCCCAGCAAATCAAGGCTTTGGTGGCTGGGAACTTGCAACTGCACTCCATTCGGGGCAACGGAGTGAGATTCCAACTTAAAAATCAACAACAACAACAAAAACTTACATCTGCTAAGAGGTTAATATCCAGAATATATAAAGAACTTTTACAATCCAACAAACACAGGAAAGAAAACTAGAAAACTCAATTAAAAAATATACAAAGGGCATGAAAAGACATTTCTCAATAAATTATACACAAATGACCAAAAGCATTTGAAAAAATTCAACATTACTAGTGATCGGAAAGTACAAATCAAAATCACCATGCAATATCTATCATTTTATACCCATTAGGGCAACCACTTTAAAAAAGAAACAATGTAATAACGGATGTTGACAGGAATGTGGAAAAACTGGAATTCTTGTATATGATAGGAGGGAATGAAAAGTGGTACAACCACTATGAAGACCAGTATTTCTTCCTCCCCCCCCAAAAATTGATTTACCACATAACCCAGCAATTTAAATTTTGGGTGTACTAGGGGGCCCCACAAAATGGAATTTTTTTTGGAGGGTGGGCCCTTTGTCATATAGGCTTCCTCTACTGGGTGTTATAGGAACAAATCTGCATCAGTGTACCAGCTAGCGATTTTGTGAGAGAATATATTCGTCTTCAGTGAGTTTCTTTGGAGATTCTTTCAACACATTTGCTTATTTCTTGATGGGTGATTTACATGAACAACGTGGGGCAGTGAAACTTTTTTCAGCAGTTTTTGACCCATGCCTCATCCTCTCTATTAGCCCGATCTTGCCATGAGCTACTTTTTTTTGTTTGTTTCCTTGGATGAAAAAAGTACTCAGAAAGGAAAATTTCACCCATATGGAAGAGGTGAAACAAAAAATGGCAGAAGAAGCAAAAGGCTTTTGACAAGTTCAAAACCTGTTTTGAGCAGTGAAAAAAGCATCTCGATAGGTGTATTGCATCAATCGAAGAGTGCTTTGAAGATGACTGAAGTTTAAACATGTAAGAATAAATACACAGTTTTTTATAAATATATTCTGTATTTTTTTGATGCCTACTGATACTTAACACCACTGAACTCTATACTTGGACATAACTAAGTTCAGAAATAGTTAACATTGTAAATTTTATGCCCATGTTTTAAAATAATCAGTGATGCTACTTCATTTTATAGCTATAAGAGCATCATTTTTCAGAAATAAACTGTCTAATAAATTTGATCACATATTCATCTTGAAAAAATTTAGATTTCCTTGACACAGACTGTTTATTAATATTTTCATTGGTTGTTAGATCTCAAATATTTTTGACCACCCAAAAGTAAAACTATGACTTTTCATTGACTCCAAAAGTAAAATTTTTCTTGCCTTTTAAGAAAAGAAACTTGTGCTTCTGCACAATTGTCAGCACTCTTATTATGCAACATGTGTTTGTTAGACACTGATAATAACTGTCCCAAGTGAGTGACTACAAAAAAATAAAATAAAATAATTAAAGTTGCATTTGGTATCTACATGGTTTTATATTTTGGAGGAAATAATATTTGGATAGAGATATATACTTTCTTAATTTTGAAAAGTGAGGCAATAAAATTTGCCTATGAAATATGTCTTGTCAATTTTTAACTTATATCTGAGTTAAAATTAATTGAAGAAAGATACACTGATAAAAGCAAATTTTTGATTATTTATTAATTGTATTTAAAATTTACATGAATCTATTTATTAAGAACATTGTGTAATGAATCTATTTATTAAGAACATTGTGTAATGTTTCCACTTTATGCTTTAAACAATTACAAACATTTGACTTAAAATAATGGATAGATTAATGTAACAAGTTTGAAAAGTGGGAAATGAGAATCTGAAGTTTGCCTTCTTTCTAGCAATAATTATAAACACTCTAACTTAATTGACCATATGTTTTCTCTTGAAATTCTAAGTTTTTTTAAAGAAAAAATTCTAAAGAACTTCAACATGCAGTGGATATATATAACATTCAGAAGAACTAGCTTCCATGCTTACACTGAACTCAACATAAGGCAAAAGCCCATAATTGTATTGAATCTTTGGCTCAGTGTGTTAGAAAAGCAAAGCAACATGGCAAGCCTAACGAAAACAATCCCTTGTGTTTGCCAGTTTCAGATTGCTATTATGGTTGCAATAAAATTCAACCATCGTTTCTGACGAGATATGCAGCTTTGATTAGCAGGCTAGTTTATTTTCTGAATGCAAGAAACAAGCATGAATCTGTTTCTCTAATTGTTCTTGTAGCTTAGGAAAACGAGGAAGAAGCAGATTTGTTTTAATAAAACATCATTCTGCTTCCATGTATGACCACATCTGATTAGAAAAACAGTAAATAAATCAGATTCTGTCAGATGCAATATTCTGCCTTCTAGCTTGGACAGGCTCTTAGATATTGCCACAGATTCTAAAAAATTGAAAGAGATGTGCTCATGAAATTATCCATGTTACCAATATTGACCTCTTCTTTCAACTAACTGCTCAAGAAAAGCAAGCCTTTGGTAACTCTAGTTATTGTATGCTATGATACAAAACAAATTACCAATAACCACTCCTAAACTACCTAACATATGGTCAGATATTGTTCCTGTAAGTTGGATGTTTTCTTGCTTCCTACAAATCTGTTTGAACTTCTACCTCTTTTGACATCAGTAGGTAAATCTATAGAAATCCTTGTTCATGAGAAGTTTTCATCTCAGGAAGTACTCATTCTTGCCATACAATATAAAAATAACCAGCAAATCAAATTCCTCCAAATAAAGTAAAAATAAGTCAAGGTTGCTTGATGACCACCACACAGGCACCTGCTCTCCCAATATTCAAGGAAGCCATCTGTTAAAAAAGATGAAACACAACTTAAGACACATTGTACTGTCATATAAACATACAAAAATTATATTTTATTTTAAAGAATCATAGACATGAAAATCATACATGAATATATTTATGTTTTCTTATTTTAGCCACAAGTAGTACAACAAAAATGGAAGCACCAAAAATAGAATTTTAAAAAACAGTGATTTTTATATTTGAAAATTTAAAACTTGCAATTATATTTGCAATTACCAATAAAAATATCAAAATATTTAATAACTTTTATTGAAATAAGCCTACTATAGAAAAATTTCCAGTAGAGATTTATTTTGTAGTTTGCATGGAGACTTTTGTGATAATATTTCATAGTGATATTTTGAAGTATATGTTAGATGAAATAGCTATTGCACTTACTGAAATCATTTTGAAGTTATTTCCCCAGGTATTATATTGAAATCAAATTTGTTATTCATTCATTTTAGACAGAGACATATAATAAAATAATTTCAATATTGTGTCATAAATAAACCATAATTATAATTTCTATAGGGCTTAATTTTTAAAATTCCAGTTTATGACAATCATTGAAATGAGAATTGTGATTTTTTTTAATTAATCTGAAAATGAAAATGGCTAGATATATACTAAAAACAATAATTTTTACAGAGTTTGTAATGAAAATTTATTCTTTGGAGGCAAGTCAACATTTTAATAATTTGAGTTTTTTTATATCAATGATTTCTATTACAGTTTTCTAAGAATACCTCAGTGGACTAGAAATTACAGGATATTATTTCAAGATGAAAGAAACATGTATGAAATGTAAGAAATAAAATAGCTGAGGACAAAATAACCTAAAAATCACATACATTATCTTACTGATTAAGAACAGACATGTTCTTATTCTCCTAATATGAAAATTACCTCCATTTCCTACTAGCTTTTTTGAATGTACTCATTGTTATCTATCATGCTACTGCAAGTTAAAAAGTTCATATAGTATTCATTTTTTATTTCTTTCATATAATGCATTATTGCAAAACCTAATATAATGTAACACTTCTTGTCTTACTCATAGAATTATTGCCTAAAATGAGAGTAGAAAAGGTGCATTTGGATGTATTGGTAGTATATTACCGCAGTCATCTTCATAATCATATAATGTGTTGTTATCTTCATGTGACAGGTAAGTGACGGGAGTATCCAAAGATAATACATAAATCCAACATCAATGTACACAGACTGAAGTTTATCTGACCTCAAAATGCACTCACTTTCTCTTTTCTCTCTTTTATTGTCTAATGATTTTCAAGTGTTATTTTATATCAGAGTCATGTAAGGAGATTTTACAAAGTTCAGTCGTGGGCTGCACATAATGAGAATCTAGTCAATGACAGATTGCATATACCACAGTGGTCCTGTAAGACTGTGATAAAGCTGAAAAATTCCTATCCTCCTGTGATGTAGCTTTCTAAATGTCATAGTACAACATATTACATTGTTTGTGGTGATGTTGGTAAAAAACCTACTGTACTCCTATTTTACAAACTGAAAAAACCCATAGACAAAGAACATAAAGAATATTTTTGTATAGCAATATAATATATTTGTGTTGTAAGGAGTGTTATTACAAAAGAGTCAAACAATTTTAAAACTTTAAAAGTAACAATGTAACAATAAGCTAAGGTTGATTTGTTATTGCATAAAGAAAAATATTTTAAAATAGATTTAGTATAGATTTAGTAAAGTGTTTATAAAATTTACTATAGTTTACAGTAATGCCCTTGGTCTTCACATTTATTCACCACTGACTCACAGATTCACCCAGAGCAACTTCCAGTCCTGTAAGCTCCATTGATGGTGAATAACCTATATAGGTTACTATGTCTTATCTTTTATACCATAATTTTAGTATATCTTTTCCATGTTAAGAAGTGTTTAATGCACAAATACTTGTCATTGTTTTACAATCACCTGCAATATTTAGTACAGTAACATGATATACAGGTTTGTATACGAGGAGAAATAGCCAATGTGAAGCAGGCTATATCATCTAGATTTGTGTAAGTACATCTTGTGATGTGCACACACAGCATTGCAATTGCCTAAGGATAAATTTCTCAGAACATATCCGCATTGTTAGGCAATATGTGACTGTGTATGTGCCCAAACCCATCACTCACTGGAAATGAGATGAGTATTGAGTAACCATATTTTTGAAAAGTTTCCCAAAGACTCCCTGTTATTCATTCAATACAGAGAAGTACTGTGCACTAAACTACATATAGAGTAGCTTAACTTTATATTTTTATCTACATCTATATCTCTATATGCATGTGAGTATATGCAAAAAAAATGCTATCCCCCTCCATATTTATTACATCAGTGAATGACACCCCTCTCTACCCAGCTGGTCAAGATGGAATCTTTGACTTTTTTTTTTAAACCTCACTCAGCTCTACATCTGAATAATCATCAAGTCCTCTAAATATCTTTCCAACCAGTTTAATTCTATCCATTTCATTTGCTTTCCACTTAGTTCTGGTAACAAATTTACTTGAAGTGGATTGGTAAAATGTCTTCCTTACAAATTTCTCTTACACCAATCTTGCTTTCTCCAAATCACTTTTCACATTCTATCGAGCACAATTGTTTTAAAATTCAATTCCTACTATTCAGGTTGCTTGCTTAAGATGTTTCATTAACTCCCCTTCAGTTTTAAAATCAAGACTCTTTAACATGGTTCCTGATCTTATATAATATACACTTTGTTTGTCTCTCCAAATCCACCAGTCTATTTCTTGCTCAGTGAAACAGGCATGTGTTCTTCATCCAGCTCTTACAAATGCTGTTCTTTAAGCCAAAGGATTCTCCGTATTTTCATCTGGTTAACGATTACTTATATGTCAGGTCTCATTCTACATGTTGTTTCCTGTAGGAAGATTTCTTTGCCCAATGCACTTGGGTTCTGTCATAATGCTGATTTCCCTTATCAATGAACTCATGATGCAATTCTAATCATTTAGAATTTTCTTTATATTTTATTATTTATTTATTTATTTATTTTTTGAGTTGAGGTTTCACTCTGTTGTTCAGGTCAGAGTACAGTGGTATGATCGTGGCTCATCTCAGGAGCTTCTAGAGCAATTGATCCTCTTGCCACAGCCTCCCAAGTAGCTGGGACTCCAGGCACGCACCATCACACCCGGCTAATGTTTTTATTTTTTGTAGAGATGAGGTTTCACTAGGTTGTCCAGATTGGTCTCGAACTTCTGGACTTAAGAAATCCTCAAAACCCAGCCTCTCAAAGTGCTACAATTATAGGCATAAGCCACCTTGTTCAGTCCATAAATACGTTTTAAACTTTTAAGATAAATTTTCTCCTTTTTCCTCATGGTCCAACTTTATTTAATATATATACATATTTTAAAATATGTTCTTGCTCTCCTTCCAGGGGTTGTATCTTTCAGCCTGACAGATATGATGATAACTTAAAAAAAACTGGCCAAAGAACCAATTAAATAAAAGTAACTGTGACTGTTGATATCTTACTGGTTTTCCTAAAACTCATTGTTGATTTGTTGTGTATTTATTGTGTGCAAATAAACTAAATCCATGCACAGCAGAGAAAGCTCAGTTGTAACAACAGCTCTTAATTTATTCGAGAAATATTCACATATCTCGTACTCTATACCAAGTATGTGAGTCTTTGGAGATGGAGCATAAATGACACATTGTTTTTGATTCCTTATAACCAGCAGACAGATGCACACACCAGCACTATAACAGCATACCAAGAGACCATATAAAAGAGTAATTTCACTCCGGCTATGGAAATGGGATACAGTTCTTTTTATGTCTTGAAGCACACATATTATTTCTTCAATCATATATAAGAAATAAGCATTCTGTTAAATAAAAAAGTCTCATTTCTTTAAAACACATATACATGTGCGTGTTTTCTGCAAAACAAACTAAGGCATAAATCTGTCAATTGATCTCTTAGCTACTTCCATTGTTTCCAACTCTAATCTGGGACATTGTACAAATATCCATATTCTTGGATATTTTAATATAGTTTGCTTATTTATTCTAACAATCGGGTACTTGAGGGTGCCAATAATATATGGACTCACCAATCAATTTAGTCTCCTTATGGAGTACATGGAGTTGAAAGTGACAGGAAATAGCAAAATAAGGAAACTCTTTCTAGTAGACTGGAATCCTGAGAGTGTTCAGAAGGATTTTGTGTGACCTGCTCAAAGTCTCTCAAGAGTCTTAAAAATGTAAAGAATAAAAAGACATGAAAGCAAAATCCTAAAGTAATTTAAACATTTTTTCTTTTCTTTTTTTTTCTTGAGTTGGAGTCTCACTCTGTTGCCCAGGTTGGAGTGCAGTGGCATGCTCACAGCCAACACAGCCTTGACCTGCTGGACTCAGAAGAGCCTTCGGCCTCAGCCTTCCAAGTAGCCGAAACTACAAACATGCACTACCTCACCCGGCTAATTTTTTTTAATTGTAGAGACGAGGTTTGGCCAAGGTGCTGAGGCTGGTCTCAAACCCGTGGGCTCAGGCTATCCACTCGCCTCGGCCTCCCAAAGTGCTGGGATTACAGGCTGAGTCACATAGCCCAGCCAACATTTTAAAATTAATGTTTACCACACTAAAATAAAGTTATTATAAAACATTTTAAATGTCACTTTGCTGTTTGTAAAATACTGTATGTGATCCAAATAAGTATAGTAAAATGCAGTTAGGGGAAAATGATCTTTAGGAGTCTTTTTCTTATTATTACTGCTAACATTATTTTGATTTCAATTTTAGAGGAATGATAAGCATAATGACTCTTTATTATAAATATGTAATGAAGATATTATAACACATCATTTATATACCCATACACTACCTTTATTTAATGCTCATTTGTATAAATGGCACATTTAAAATACATACCATAGAACTGGTATATTTCCTTAGCAAATCAACAATCATTAATATATGCAGGCTTTTCTTTAAAAGCGCTAGGAACTCAGAAAGGTAAAAAGTCAAAATATATCCTTTAAAATTTTAGTGCAGTAATGTGAAAAGCAATTGTAGAAGCTTCTTTAATATTTGCTGCCCTTTGGATAAAGAATGTATGTTCTCTAGCAATTAAAGTGGAATGTAGAAAATCATAGGACTTAGGCTGTTCTGATATCACCCCTTCTTTCCTTGAGTCCTCCTATATTTTTACTAAGCCAAATGTATCTATTTTTGTTGACTTCAAGAGATTTCCTTTAGGGGAGAAGATTTATAAGGCAGTTATTCTAGCCTGACCATTAGAAATATTATTCCGTACTCTAAAGTCAGCCTATATTGTTGCTGAACACATACCATCAAAACTGGCACAGTGAAGAAAATCTTGTTTATTTAAAAATAATTATCTTTAAAATATTCAGTGTACAAGTTCTTCATATACATTTCTGTGACCAAATCAGATCCTTCTACCCACTGAGGCCTTTGAGGAGCTAAGGTTATTATCTTGCTTCAACTAAATAAGGCTTTATAGAATGTTACTATACTCATCGATGGAAATGATTATTTATTTGAACAGTATTCTACTTTTAGACTTTTGGTAAAATAGAGAAATAATAGAAATAGTGAGAGATTTGGAAAGGAAACAAAAAACATCGCAAGAAATTGAATGTAAGGACACAAATCTGAATGCATCCATTCTCTCCACTATAAACAAAGTCACAGTAGCTGTGCAGCACAGGTTGTTTTTCACTATAATTAGGTTCCCCGGCCCTCACCTTTCCCTCACACACACACCAACACATGTCCTCTAGCTATGGGGTCAGAACGGAAGCTGCTTCATTTCAGTGTGATTCTGAGTCTTCCACTACAGTGTATATTCAAAGAAATGATGGCTCTCCTAAAATAGACCAACCATTTCACTCTATTTTCTCAGATAAAATGATTGTCAAGGAGCGAGCACTTGCCACAGGCCATGCAGAATACTTTGCTGTTTACTCTTTTATTGAACTGGAACAAAGATGAATTTTATTTTTTGTTACAACCTGGAAATTTTAGCACCAACAGGTGGAAAATACTCTCTACTATAGGTAAAAATAAACCTAACAAGTATAGTAACAAAATGAATGGCAGAATGATTTCTGCAGCCTTTTTGCTATTTCTAAAACCAAATATTAGGGTTTTGTGAAACAATATATTACACTTTTATTTTTTGCTTCAGGTAACTCGAGGTCAGTACCTGTTTCTTGTTATGGATTCTAATAAAATGCAAATCTCATTAAAACATGAATATTACTTTTTAATATACATTGTATTAAAGTATTGGCTTCATAGAGGAAAGATATGCAAAACATATGACAACATTTTTACAAAATTAATGCAAAATTGGACTAAATCACTTTTGGCTCAGCGTAATTTGACTAGATAGATTACTATTTGATATCTTTCCTTCAAAGGAAACAAATGCAATAAATTTGTAAGCTTGAAGTAAATTATGCTGATAACAAGCTTACCTGTGTCCACTCATTTGTTTGAGGATCATAGGATTCCATAGTGTTGAGGTATGTCTGCCCATCATAGCCACCAACAGCATATAATCTGTCACCAAGAAGACAGACTCCAACTGCATCTCTGGGCATACTCAAAGGAGCCACCATGGTCCAAGTGTCTGTTTTGGGATCATATCTAAAATTCAATGACAACAATATATAACATATTCTTATCACATTCATCTTTCGATATGTAAATAATGTTTTTTTTAAAAGCATGCATAAGAAACAAAACTAAGTTTTTTCTAAAAGCTCAGTCATTTGAGTGCAGGCATTCTTGAGCAAAGATCAATAATGTCTGTCTCTCTAAACTTTGAGGTATTTTAAAAATACTCTCAGACTCTTAGATGGTTGCAGATTCATTTAACATAAACGAAAAATGAATGCGATGATTTCATTCCACAAAGAAGTGTCAGCTATGTTAACTATTATACACAGCAAAATAAGGGTTTTTAAAACAGATGATAATGAAACAGAAGAAATGGTTAAAAAGCTGGGAGATTCACAGAATATTAATTAAATTAATTCATCTTTAAAACAGTTCTGAAAGTCTCCCTAAATTGATTACAAAGAAAAAGAGAAATTTGTGCAAAAAAACAGTAGTTTAAAATAAAATTAAAAAAAAAGCATGACCAGCATTTCGGAAACAGACATGTAGTATGACTAAGTTCAAGACAATATAAGGGAGAAATGTGCCTCGAAAGGCAAGTTTCAGTCAGCGTATTGACTGTTTAACTCTCTGGGTAGAAAGTGTTTTCTGTGCACTCAATAGAAAAACAGAGAGCCTTGGAAACTTGGGATAATAATTACAACATGAACAGGGCTGTGTTTTAGTGATGCTGTGCAGGTTCACCATGAGAGAGATTGGTAAATCAAGAGATGTAAGTTAGAAAGCCAAACATATTAGTATTAAATTTAAACAGAAATATTTTTATTTTAAAAAAATTTAATTCCATATTTACATGTAAATAATGCACATTTTGAGTGGCAAAACCTGAAGACTAATGAATATGCTTTATTTCAGCTAAGAATGAATGATGAAGCCATCCCTTTGCCTTTAGCCTGCAATTGCAAGATCAGATATCAAAACAGAAAAGTTAGTAAGAACACAGCAGAGCAAATATAAAATAAAACTGGAAGAAAGTATATTCTGACAAGCAGAGCAAATCAATTCTTTGTTTTTCTGTTCCAATCCTTTTTTCACCAATTCAAATTTTCAACACACAGACGCCTGAAACAAACAAACAAAATACTTACAGTTTATTAAAACAAGGATTCTACAAAAGATCTGAAATTTATATTTCAAGAAAATATTCAAATTACCTATGATGTCACATGTGTTTGCACACCATGGAGGGGGATTGTGCACTGCCAAGATGACATGTGTGAAATGACATATGGGGTGAATGCCTGCAAATCAGGAACACCTTGACACATAGGCTGTTTATCATAAACAGACACAGACACACATAGACATACACACAAACATAAATACATCATATATGCCATCAAAATCTTCTTTACCAATCTTTAAACCTTCTTACAAATATTTTGAAATATACAAAGATTTTTTAAATGCGAGGGGGGATAAAGGAAAATAAAAGATGCCACAAAGAGCAAATCGTACAATCCAGGATGTGGAACATTTTATAAAATAACTGACAGAAGTTTTCAACAAGTCAGTAGCAAAGATAATAATAATAATAAATACATAAATAGTAAGAAACAACAGTTCTAAATTAAATGTGATTAGAAACATAACAAAATAAAGTAAGTGAACCTTACTTGGATCCTAATTCAAACAGACCAACTGTTAAAAATCGTTTGAGACATTATGGAGTTATATATATATTTATTTATTTATTTTGAGTTGAAGTCTCACTCTGTCACCTAGACTGGAGTGCAGTGGCACGCTCATGGCCACCCAAGTGTCTACATGCTGGGCTCCTGTGATCCTTCACCTCAGCCTTCAAGTAGCCAAAACTACAGGCGTGCTACCACGCCCAGCTAATTTTTTATTTATTGTAGAGACGAGGTCTTGCCAAGTTGCCGGTGTTGGTCTGGAACCCGCAGGCTCAGGCCATCCACTTGCTTCAGCCTCCCAAAGTGCTGGGATTACAGGCTGAGCCACTGAGCCCAGCCTCGGAAATATTAATAGAACTCAGGATTACACTTTAACAAGAAATTGTTGAAGTTTTTATTAGTGGAATAATAGCATTGCTGTTATGTTAAAACATAAAGTCCTGATCATTTTTGTTTTTTGTTTCTAGAAGTAATTGAGAAATGTTCTGGATTGAAAACATGTTTAAGAAGTACCAAACAATACTTTAGGAAAAAAATGGAAAGACAGAGGGAAGAAAAATGGACGAAACAATAATGATAAATTTTGATGGTTGTTGAAGCTGGGTAATACATATAGGGTAGCTTATGGTATTGTTTACTTTTTGTTTGTCAGGAAATTTTTCTGGTACAAATAACCATTTAAAAAAAGACTGCATAGCCGGGCTCGGTGGCTCAGCCTGTAATCCTGCGCCTTTGGGAGGCTGAGGTGAGCGGATTGCCTGAGCCGGCAGGTTCGAGACCCGCCTGGGCAGCAAGACCTCATCTCTACAATAAATCAAAAACTCAGCTGGGCGTGGTAGCGCATGCCTGTAATTCCGACTACTCGGAAGGCTGAGGCGGAAGGATCGCCGGAGCCCAGCAAGCGAGGCTGCGGTGGCCGGGAGCGGCCACTGCACTCCAGTCTGGGCAACACAGTGAGACTTCAACTCAAAAAAATAATAAAAAAAATAAATAAATAAATAAATAAATAAATAAATAAAAGACTGCATAATACATTTTAATTTCAGTGAAAAATCAGCATTCTTTAGATTTTATTTATTCTTCAATAGAATCCAGTCTGGCTTTGTCATAATAACTTCACATAAACAATTTTTCTGAAGTCATATTTTGGTCTTCATTTAATTATTATTCAGCTCCTCAAAATTTTGTCAAATAGTGTCTACAAAGCAGATTTTACCATTTTGCAAAACAAAAAATAAAGGTCATGAGAAAATAACTAACGTTAGTAAGCTAGGCAATAATAAATACATTTCCAAAGGCTTAGTTTTTTAAGTAAAACTCAAATATTGGCACAATTCTCCATTATGCATATTGAAAAGGGAATTAAAAAAAATTATGACCTACAGTTAGATACACATTTAGAAATGCTAATCTACATTTAGAAATATGTATCTTTTTTTATTTCACTAATTTTCCATTACTTTTCAATTTTAATGCATTATTTTAGAAAACCCAAATCTTTGAATTATACATACCTGTTTTGAAGGGCAGGCTACATATTGAAAATGTGTAATAAATTATATTTGCATATTTTATATATTTAAATAATATTTAAATGTATACATTGCCAGTAAAACCAAACCAAAACAAAACTTGAGTCCCTTGACACACACACTGTCCCAGATATCTAGGAAAAAATCACAATCACACAAATATAAGATTAGCCAGTAGCAAATATTATTGTTTTTACATTAATGACTACAAATTGATTTTTTTTATATTCAGAAACTCCATAAATTCACCTCTCAGCTTGGGAGATACAAACTTATTATTTCCTAAATGAAATAAACAGTTGTTTTCAGCTTAGAAGAGGCTTTACAAATGCACAGGTATTTTTCAAACAATTACTAACAGTGAACTGTATCATTTTGGGGTCAAATTTTTGATAAGATTTAACTCTAAGCATTATTTCTTTGCTTCAGTTTTCAGTTAGTATATATTTTTAAAATGGTGTTGTTAGGGGGAGGGGGTATTTTTGGTATTTAAACTCTCTGCCTTTCCTGTGTCTTACTTTGACCTTCCTGATTAGAGTATGAACTCTGTATCAGGAATTCTAAAAAAAAAAAAAAAAAGTTTATAACATCCAGGCAAGAGAAGTATGCCAGTATAGAGTGGTTAAAATTAGTTGCAAAATGAAATCTTGCTGAAGATATATGATAGTCACAAAATAAAAGTTTATTTTAAAAATTAAATTGAATTTTTTGAGCAATCATTAATTTTTCAAGCATTATTACTATTTTCGCACTTTAATGATAAAATTGATCTTTATATATTCAAAGGAAAATTGTTTTAAATATAAAAGCATTACTTTGACAAATAGAATTGAAAATGTTATTTTCCAAATTTGTGCAGGCACTATTTAGATAAAGAGTATATTAAATGATATGAATGTGACTTATAGCCAGGTACATTTGCCTGTAAAACCAACAAACAAAAAACAAAGAAACAAGAAAAAATAAATATCCATGCTGTGAGAATGAATAAGCTACTCTGAGAGAGTGGTTTGTAGATTTCAAGTAATTGAATTGCAAATCTATATTTGAATTGATTTTAATACATTATTTGTATTTTGAGCAATCAAGTGTGACAATAGTGTTGGTTAAAAATAATTTTATTTTTTTCCATAAAGAAAAGAAACCTTTACCAGGTTTTATGATAGCATCAAAATAAATGTTTCTTTACTTATAACTACTTATATGATAGAAATATAAAACAATTTAATGCAAATTATTGGATTAAAACTGCATAATAATTAATAATGTTCCTGTAAGTATTTTTGTTCAGATGTTTTCCTATATATGCATTTCTAATGAATATTCAAGAATGGGATTCCTGAGTCACAGAGAATGCATGTTTTGAAATGTGGTAAATGCCTCCTCTTGGTGTCAAGAGGCTGAGTTAACCTGCACTTCACTCTTACCATCAGCATAATGAGTCGGGTGCCCTGTATCCTCTCCAACATGGTATTCCTGCTATTTCAGCCTTTCTGGTGGGTAGATAGCGGTGGTACAACACTGTAATTTCTGGTGGGTAGATAGCGGTGGTACAACACTGTATTTTCCTGATGACTAATGATGCCAATCATCTTTCTAGCAGTCATTGGCGATTTGGATATCATTTCAGAGGTCTTCAAGTCTTCTGGCTAGCTTTCCTATTCTTTTTTTAAATGATTGCTAGAATTTATTTGTATATTAGAAATAATACTTTTATTAGTACTGTGTATTACAAATACTTTTTTCACTCTCTGACGTAACTTTTTAGCCTCTTAACGGTATTTTTGCAAACATGTGAATAGTAATATATGTATTTTTCTTTATGGATGATGACTCTTAGTAAGTCCAAGTTAAAAAAAATCTTTCACACCCCAGTACTTTCACTATGGTTTCCTATGTAGTATACTAATAGCTCTACTGTCTTATGGTTCATATTTGAATCTAAAATCCAACTTGAGTTGATTTTTGATGTGATATGCGATACAAGATATCCAAATGACTCAGTTGCATTTGTCACAATAACTGGCCTTTCCTCACTGCTCCTTGGCCCATTTGCCATATTCAAGTTTCCTTACATGTGTGATATCATTTTGGGGCAAAAATTTGTTCCATTTATCTCCTTATTTACATGTTACTGATATGCAAAGTCTAGTAAAGTAACTTAATAATGAGCTATTACATACAATTTTTTTTAAAGGTTGTACTGGAACTTATAGCACTCTTCATTTATATTTACATTCTAGTATCAGCTTTTCAATGTACACACAATAAGCACTTTTAATTTAATGATGATTGTTTTGCCTCTATAGATCAATTTATTTTTATTTTTATTTTTTTTGAGTTGAAGTCTCACTCTGTCGCCCAGACTGGAGTGCAGTGGCCGCTCCCGGCCACCACAACCTCGACCTGCCGGGCCGGCGATCCTTCCGCCTCCGCCTTCCGAGTAGCCGGAATTACAGGCATGCGCTACCACGCCCGGCTAATTTTTTGATTTATTGTAGAGGTGAGGTCTCGCTGTCCAGGCGGGTCTCGAACCCGCGGGCTCAAGCAATCCGCTCACCTCAGCCTCCCAAAGGCGCAGGATTACAGGCTGAGCCACCGAGCCCGGCTCTATAGATCAATTTAGAAGAGCATTACTGTTTTGATAATATTCAGTCTTATCCATAATCAGCATTTCCTTCCATTTATTTACAGCTTTTTTTAAAAAAAAACTTTTCTCAGTAATGTTTTATCATTTTCTTTTTAGAGAAACTACATATCTATTGTGAAATTTATTGCTAGGTATTTTTTCAAACATTTCTAGTGATTACTTTTTCAATTTTAATTTTGTCATTTATTGTGTGCAGATGGATATGCAATTAATTTTCTGTATTAAACTGAATATAAAGAAATCTTATTAATTCATTTATTAAATCTAATAGTCTCTAATTAGATCATGGTTAAATTATTTGATATATCATATCATACTCTTGAATACCGACTTTCATGTATTTCTTTTCATAGTTATTTTCATTCATTTTATTGCCTTATTATACTGGCTTTTTGCTCTACTAATGTATTGAATAAAACCAGAAATTAACTTCAAGAAGAACTTGTGAATCCAAACAAAAACATGGCAGTTAAACAATCTATTCCTGAATGATCCTTTGGTCAACATAGGACTCAGGATGTAAATTTAAAAATTCCTCAAAATGAATGACAATAATAAAACAGATCAAAACCAAAGCTGTGCTCAGAGGAAAATGTATAGTACTTAAGGTCTACATTAATAAAACTGAAAGATCACATATTGACAACTTAACATCACATTTCAAGGGACAAGAGAAACATGAACAAACCAAACCCAAAGCTAGCAGAAGAAAAGATATAACAAAATCAGAGTAGAACTAAATGAAATTGAAAGAAAACATATAAAATATCAATAAAACAAGCTGATTCTTTGAAAAGATAAACAAAATGGATAGACCACTATCTAGATTAATTATGAAATGAAAGGATAATATTCAAATTATCTCAATCAGAAATAAAAATGGAGTCATTACAGCTGATACAATGGAAACTCAAAAGATCAAGATTATTATAAACATCTCTATGTAAACAAACTAGTCAATCTAGAGGAAATAGACAAATTCTTGGAAACATACAACCCCCACAAAACTTTGAATAAGGAAGAAATAGAAACACTGAACAAACTGATAATGTATAGTGAGATTAAAACAGTAATTAGAAGTCTCCCAGCTGGAGAGGTCGGGAAGATGGCGGCCAAGTCAGTAGGACAATGCAAGTCCTGGTGTGATTGAGTGAGTGTATGGAAAATTTTGTGTAGGCTGGTGAGTGAGTGGGCATGTGAGTGGCTGATTGAGGGCTAGGGAGCTAGTGGCCAGGGTTCTACTGGTATAGCAGCTGGTGTTTCAGCCGCTTGGTTTGGACCCTAGTGATTTCCAAAAACAGAAGTCAAGTGTCATTTTGTTTTAATCAAAAAATTCCTTCCTGGGAGGAAAATGCTGGGAGAGACTAAGTGGAGTTGGTGAGCAAGTGGCCAGGCCCCTCCTGGTGCAGCAGCTAGTGTTGCAGCATCTCTGCTTGGTTCCTGGCACTTCCCAGGTTGCTGAAGTCGAGTGCCATTTTTTAAAAACAGACCAAAGTTTTCCTACGAAGAAGGGCAGGGAGAGACTACCAGCTCCAGGTTTTGCCTCACCACTTTGGCACCTGGCTGGACACTGGCAGCGGGAGCTGCAGAAAGAGCCCATAGGCAGAGCCCCGTCAGAGAGGATAAGAGAGGCACCCTGCCTCCATCTTGAAGCCGAGGAAGGAAAGTGCTAGCCTTACTCACCACAGAGCAATAGACCCAACCTCGTGACTGGTGGATCAACGACTCAGAGGTTGATTGTGACCCGGAGGGAATATCCTGAAAGCACAAACCTCAAAGGGACCTGATAATTGCTGAGTCCCAGCTGCCCCACCCCCTACCCGGATCTAGATAGGGACACAGGGTGTCACCAGAAAAGGACGAAGAAGAAATCCAAAGAGATCAGTGGTGAATCCGGAGCTGATCCAAATCCTCTCCTCCCCAGCAATCCTCTGAAAGTCAGACCCACACAGCTGAGCCACAACTGAGAGGCACAAACCCAGGTGGAGCCTGGACATCAGTCGCAATAGAACTCCATTCCAGGATAGGCCTGGCTGGGGCACCCCCCACAAGTACCTACCTGAGGAAGAGACAATCCTGCATCTCCCCACTGGAGGAGATCTCCCTGACCATAGGAGAGTGGGAGGGGAGGACTGCAGCCCCACCCACTCCCACTGCTCCTCCTTCTTCCCAGCTCCAGACAATGGGGAGAGACTGAAAGAGATGGAAGTTCTGTAGGAAAGAGCAGACGGGAGGAACAATGACAGAGCCTGCCACAAGAGGGCAGGATTTTTCAAAAATTTAAAAAAAAAATTTTTTTAAATGTTTTGCCTTTGTTAATTCATCTATTAAAAATATTTTCCTTTGTGCATGAATGTGTATATGAGGGTTTGATCTGCAGTCCCCCTTTTTTTCTTTTCTATTTCTTTTTCTTTCTTATTTTGTTTTTTGTTTCCTATTTATATGTGTATGTGAATGAGTGTTCATCTTTCAGTTTTTTTGTTGTTGTTGGTTTGCTTTTGCTCTTTTGTTCTTCTCCTTTTTAAATTTTTATTCTTTTAAGTTTAAGGTATTATATGTGTGAGGTTTCAATCTGAACTCCTTTCTTTCCCTGTCTTACTGTTTTTCTTCTCCATTCATTTTGTGCTAGGCATGTGTGTGTGTGCGTGCGTGTGTGTGTGTGTGTGTGTGTGTGTGTGTGTGTGTTTTAGTTTTCCTGGTTTTTTTTTGGTTTGTTATGTTTTTGTTTTGCTTCACTTTGTTGTTATTCCAGAAGTATCCCAGGGGAAAAAAAAAAAAAGTACAGGACCTGATGGACTCGCAGTCAAATTATACCAGACCTTCAAAGAAGACCTCGTACCAGTTTTACTAGAGTCCACAAGATTGAAAAGGAAGGAATCTTTTCTAACTCATTCTATGAAGTCAGTATCATTCTGATAACAAAACCAGGAAAAAGATACAACAAAGAAATAAAAACTACAGACCAATATTCCTTATGAACATAAACACCAAAATCCAACAAACATAGTAAATTGAATTTAACAGCACATAAAAATATAATATACCATGACCAAGTCGGTTTTATCCCAAGGATGCAAGGGTGGTTCACATACACCAGGCAATAAATGTGATACACCACATAAAAGTAATTTTTAAAAAATATTATCATTTCAATAGGTGCAGAAAAAGCATTTGATAAAATCCAGTATCCCTTCATGATAAAAATCCTCAGCAAAATAGGAATAGAGGGAACATTCCTTAAAATAATAAAAGCCATATATGACAAACCCATAGCCAATATCATCCTAAATGGAGAAAGTTGAATGCATTTCCCCTTAGAAGTGGAATAAGCCACAGTTCTCACATTTATCACCCTTATACAACATAATACTGGAAATCCTAGTCAGAGCAATCAGGCAAAAGAAAGAAATAAAGGGTAACCAAGAAAAAATCAAGCTATCTCGGTATTTCAATGATATGATCTTATACCTAGAGAATCTTAAAGACTCCTCCAAAGGGCTCCTTGATAGATAAATTTGGTAGTTACCAGATCAACGCATGCAAATCAGTTAGCACTGCTAATGACCAAGTTGAGAATCAAATCGAGAACTCAATCCCATTTACAAAAGCAGCCAAAAAGCTAAGATGCCCAATCAAGAAAGTGATGAATTTCTACAAGCAGAACTACAAAACACTGATGAAATAAATTATAGAGGACACAGACAAATGGAGAAACACTCCATGCTCAGGGATTGGAAGAATTAGCATTATTAAAATGACCATATTACTCAAAGTAATCTATAGATTCTGTGCAATTCTTATCAAATTACCAATGTCATTTTTCACATTAGTAGAAAAAACAATCCTAAAATTCATATGGAACCAGAAAAGAGCCAGACTAGCCAAAGCAGTCCTAAGAAAAATGATCAAAACTAGAGGCATCACATTACCTGACTTCAAATTATGCTACAAGGCTATAGTAACCAAACCAACATGGCATTGGTATAAGAGCAAACACATGGACCAATAGAACAGAATACAGAATCCAGAAATAAACCCTAATACTTACAATCCACTGATCTTCGACAGAGCAGACAAAAACATTCACTGGGGAAAAGACACTCTTTTCATCAAATGGTGCTGGGAAGATTGGATAGCTACATGCAGAAAAATAAAACTGATCCCTCTCTCTCCCTCTATACAAAAATCAACTCATGATGGATTAAAGATTTAAATGTCAGACCTGAAACCATAAAAATTCTAGAAGAAAATCTAGGAAAAAATCTTCTAGACATTGGCCTAGGCAAATAATGTATAGCTAATACCTACAAAGAAATGCAACTAAAGCAAAAATAAATAAGTGAACTTGATTATACCTAAAAGGTTTCTACACAGCAAAAGAAATAATTGACAGAAGTAATAGGCCTCTTACAGAATGAGAGAAGATATGCACAAACTATACATCTAACAGAGGACTAATACCAGAAGCTACAAAGAAATCAAACAAATCAACAAGAATAAAAGCAAATAACTCCACTAAAATGTAGGCAAGCAACATGAACAGATATCTCTTAAAAGATGATAGACAAAAGGCCAACAAATATGAAAAAAATGCTTAACATCACGAATCATCAGGGAAATGCACAATGAGATACCACCTAGCACCAGTCAGAATAGCCATTATTAAAAAAAAAAAACCCAATAAATAGTGGTGCAGATGTATAGAAAAGGGAATGCTTATACACTGTTGGTAGGAATGTAGATCAGTACAATCTTTATGGACATTGGTGTGGTAATTTTTCAATGAACTAGGAGTAGGTCTAGCATTTAATCCACCAATCTCACTATAGCTTTCTACCCAGAGGAACAGAAGTCATCATGTAAAAAAAGATACCTGCTCCCACATGTTCTTTGAAAAGATAAACAAAATTGATAGCCCACTAGCTAGATTAATTAAGAAACCAAGAGATAAAATTCAAATTAGCTCAATCAGAATTATGAAGACATTACAATTCACAATTGCAAACATTTTCAATAAACCTAAATGCTCATCAGCTAGTCTGTGAATAATGAAAATGTGATATTTATACACTTTGGAATACTACTCAACTATCAAAAATAATGAAATAATGTATTTTGCAGCAACTTGAGTGAAATTGGAGAGCATCATGCTAAGTGAACTAACGCGGGAACAGAAAATCAAACACCATGTGTTTTCACTTATAAGGCAAAGGTGAATTAAGGATCAACAAAGGCATAGAAAATAATAGAATGGACATTGGAGACTCAGAAAGAGGAGAGGAAAAGGGATGGAGGGACAGAAAATAACTTATTAAGTAAAATGTGCACAAGTGGGTGTGGTGGGTACACTTAAAGCCCAGACTTCTTGGCCACTATACAATGCAACCATGTAGCCAAAAACTATTTGTATCCCGTAAAGGTATTGAAACAAAGGGGGAAAAAAGGAAGAAGAAGAATTTTCAGGCAAAAATGTGTAAGTGTATGCATTTAATTAAATATTAACATGTAGTTTAGGCATTAGGAATAGCCATATTTATAAAATAAGCCATAACAGGTAGATCACAAAAAGGCATAGCTTATACAAGCTTGTTCTATAAAAAAATTGGGTGAGATAAATATTTTTCAATCAATAGTGACCATATTGAAAGTAAAGGGCAAATAGAGATGAGCATTTGGTATCATTTACCACATTATTTACCCATCAGATTAAAGAGTTAACTAAAAACAAATAAAGCTATAAAATAAGAATGAAATATAGCTGTATTTGTGTTTGATTTCATGATGAAAAATTACTTTAAATACATAAACACAGTTGTGGTAAATTGCTGCTTTGCCTACATTTATTGAACCACACTTTTCAGTGGTTTTGAATAGTTGATTTCCAAATCATTGTGACCAGCATTGACCAAGGGCACTTTAGCAAATGCAATGCAAGCAAAGGCTTAATGAGTCATTGTACTGGATGGCTGCTCATTTTTGGATGTTTGCATCCACTCTCCTCATGAAATCCCATGTCTTGGACTTCAGACATCACACTGTGAAAAGTTCAAGGCACTGGGAGAGTCTGGTAAAGCAAAACCAGGGTTTTCTGGTTGAAGCCTCAACTGAGCCCTCAAATTACAGCCAGCCTTAACTGTCAGCCCTAAGAGATTCTTCCATTTTTGAACTGCAGATGACTGCAACATCAGCCAATATGTGGAGTAAAAGAACAACCCAGTTAACCCAGTCAACACTCAGAATCATGAGATAATAAAGTAGTTATTTCAAACCACTAAGATTTGGGATCATTTGTGGTCAGAAATATGTAACTAAAACTACAGTAGACTAGCGAATGAAGAACTATATATTTACCTTAAAATAAATGTATGTGCAATATTAATATTCAAAACAAATAAAATATTAAAACTATTTATTTAAAAATGACATGTAAAAAGGATAATAGCTATATCTAAAGTTGATTAAAATAAATTTAAAATATTTCCCCAGTCCTATTGGTTCAAATCAATATTTTAAAATGCCAGAAATTCTGGTAGAATTTAAGATTAGAAAGCTTAATCCATCAGATTTTGCACATTTATTAATCCATTTATTTTTTCAGCCAATATTTTTAGGCACTCAATATATGCTATATTCAATTCTAAAGGTAAATTAGGTAAAAAAAAATTAAAAAGTGATTAATTTTCCTAAAAGTTAATGCTTATTAGAAACCGTATCTTAAAACATGGAAAAGGAATCAGAAGTAGACGTGGTTTACATTAATAAATGTGTTTGACAAAGTTACTGATAAAATAACTTTCTTTTATTAATTTTTCCCTGATTTTCCATGTCATCTACAACCTATACTACTTCTTAATTATGAAAATAAAAACCTTTAAATAGTTCAAAGATCAAGCTGCAAACATTCAGACAGAATTTCTTAGTTTCAAATTCAGTCTCAATATAAAATTATTCTCTGACCAGATCTTCCATACATTATGTCAGGAGTGTGTTCTCTGTTTTAATTCAGCTGCGTCAGTCCTTAGGGCTAAGGGTCATGTGTGAGGTGAAAAGGTTTTGACTTGACTGTCAATTTTAATGTTACGACAGAGTTGAAAGCAATCAACACAATGTTAAAAAAAATTATTCTCAATTTTTTTCAGTGTGTTTTAGCCTTTCAAGTGAATTATGTTATTAATATTTATTTTTAACATGTAGTCTTTTAAGATGTATTTATTGATGTTCTCCCAATCTTCCTTAATATTTCTCCTAAATATATAATGAGCGCAGAAAGATTGAAAGAGGAAGAGTGAGAAAATAGATCTCTGCTTTGCTTTTCAATATCTTACTCATTTTTTAATAAGAATATTTTTTAAAGTTATATTGATTTCAATTTCTGTATGAAGGTGAATGGAAATTCCTTTCTTACTTAGGTTATATTTGATTACATCCACTCGTCAAGGTTAAGGAGATGAGAAATGAGTTGTTGACAGAATGGAGAGAAAACAAGGACAAGGTAAGCAGCTCTTTGACACCTTTCAGAAGCAATTCTCTCAGCAGAACTTCACAAATTTTTTTTTTATTTTTGAGTTGGAGTCTCACTCTGTTGCCCAGACTGGAGTGCAGTAGCCACTCCCGGCCACCGCAGCCTCGACCTACTGGGATCCGGCGATCCTTCTGCCTCAGCCTTCCCAGTAGCCAGAATTACAGGCATGTGCTACCACGCCCGGCTGATTTTTTTATTTATTGTAGAGATGAGGTCTCGCTGCCCAGGCGGGTCTCGAACCCGCGGGCTCAGGCAATCCGCTCACCTCAGCCTCCCAAAGGCGCGGGATTACAGGCTGAGCCACCGAGCCCGGCTAGAACTTCACAAATTAATTGAACTATTGTCAATCAACAGAACATGGAAATCTGAATGCTGGCTAAAATAAACTTTTAAAAATGAATACCTCTTAACAGTTAATAGCTAAAGAGCAATTGATTATTTATGTAATCACTTCTAATATGATAGAAAACCCTTATTAGCACTATGGATCCAATTATATCTTTTTAAATAGCCTCTACAAACATGAAAGTGAATTTTTATAATTTGATATCAGGGTTGATATCCTTCCACCAATATAGGCCATGGCATGCTTCATCTTCTCATGCATGTTTGCCTTTCCACAACAACCATGATGCCAGAATTCTGAGAATAATTTCCCAAAGTAGGTTATCCTGTCAATTTTTTTCTGTTTCTCCTCATAACCCATTGAGGTAAATATTAGTTAACAATTGTTGCATTCAATACTTAGTACTTAGGTTGTCATAGATCCTCATATTTCTATATATCTGTAAGAAATTTGTACATAATATGTTAACCAATAGCAAAAGTTATGAATGCACAATAGCAAACTAGTTGGTCTCTTTATACTACACTCATCCATCTGGCTCCAGCAATAATATCTTGAAGGAAGAAGGGAGATAGAGGGAGAGGGAGGGGGAGGAAGACAGGAACAAACCTTATTAAAAATATCAAAATCTCCTGCCTAACATTTGATTTAAACAATCCAAATAATTATTGCTTGTGTAGAAAACTTAGGCTCTCATGCATATCAAAACAGGATAAACATCAATCATTTAAGTTAAAATTCATTTTTATTTTATCATCTCTCTTCCTAGTCTAGAAATGCAAATTCTTGAAGTATGTCTAAACCAAACTGATAAAATGAGATGCCAAGATAAACAAAATAATCCCAAATTCCTAACCTCATTTTCTCATATATTGATTATTACAGTAATGTTTTTAAAAATTAATAAAAGTATTTATCTATCCCTTTATGTCTGGCAGTAAAATTAACTTTTATTTTACTTTTATCAAAGAAAGAATAAACTGAAGATAATAATACTATTGAGTCATTTTGACAAAAATACTGTTATTTGAGATATCTTTTTTTGATATGACTGAGGTAGATTTTGGTAGACTTTGAATAAATGTTTTATATTTTCATTTATATTTGTTCATAGTATATCCAAATATCTTGATATTTACTATTTAATAGTGCCTAGAAAATACATAAAGATATAATTTTCAACTAATATTTGAACAGTTGCTTAGTTTTTCAATCCCTATCTCAAAAATTTTCTATTAAATAAAGACTTAAAATATACAGAAATGACTGACAGTTGAAGACAATAAAAATAAGCATCCACAATGCAAATCTGGAACTACTAAACAAATATAAATCCATCTTAATATATCTATCTTTCCATAAGTCCATCCAAACATCCAACCATAATTCCACTCTTCCATTATTCCATTCCTCTATCACTATATCTTTCTATCTATCTTCTATAATTTATCTATCAATTTATCTTTATAATCATCTCTTTATATTTTTTTTCTCAAGATACTTTTTCTTGGGGGAAAACTTGGAAGTCTGATTTTCATACTGTCTGCCTAGTTCAATAAATGCTCGTTAGGCGCTTACTCTGTGCCGGGAATTGGACCGTGTGCAGCAATATAGAGGGGCAAACAATCTTGGTCACTGCAGCACATGGAACCAAGTTTCATGAAAAAATTGATGAAAAATAATTTTACTTTTAGTAGTGATTATTGCCACAAAGAAAAAACTCTCCATTGTTCTTCCAGGTCAAACCAGCATTATGAAATGATCTCTCTTGCAACAATAAGGACAGTAAATTAGTAGAAGCAGAAGTGGATATTACAAAACTCAGTTTAGGAGGCACATTTTTTTTTTTTTTTGAGTTGCAGTCTCACTCTGTCGCCCAGACTGGAGTGCAGTGGCCGCTCCTGGCCACCACAACCTCGACCTGCTGGGCTCCGGCGATCCTTCTGCCTCAGCCTTCCAAGTAGCCGGAATTACAGGCATGCGCTACCACGCCCAGCTGATTTTTTATTTATTGTAGAGATGAGGTCTCGCTGCCCAGGCGGGTCTTCGAACCCGCGGGCTCAGGCAATCCACTCACCTCAGCCCCAAAGGCACGGGATTACAGGCTGAGCCACCGAGCCCAGCAGGAGGCACATATTATATTGACTCTCGTCTCTCACCAGGTCTCATTACTGGGATGCAGATGTGAGGGCAAAGGCGGTCATGACCTAGTATTAAATCGTAGCAGTACTGATGCCTTTGGGCATATAATCTGATCTGTTGCCTAGCTTCCAGTTTTGTTTGTGATCTTAAAGCTCTATGTATTTCTTTGTCTCTTTCTTCCAATATTGTAAGCACTGTATAAGATAGGGCAACATACATAAAAACTATTTACTGACTAGATAGATGGATGAATGTTCTTTGTCTAATGAGGCACATCTTAACTTATCCTAGTACTCAATGCACATTTTGGACACAGGTTTTGTCCACCAAGATGCTCTTACGAGGATGAGGCTCAGTCACAAAATTAATTCACATCTGTTCCATAAATTATTTTAGAGTCTTCCTTCTCACTCAGTCCCTGCTTTCTTTTCTGCCCTGATTTGAGGTACCAGTGTTGTCTGTGCTCAAGACAGCCTGCTTGTGAACAATTTTTGATAAGTATTATATAACTGTACTTAACCACCGTTATATAATATTTTCCATTTTCATAAGACATTATTATGATGTAATAGAAGTTGATCTATCTGCTTTCTACAAAAAAAGCATTGTACACTATTCTTGAGATTTCTAATTATCTTTGCCTATGATATATATTAAAAAACTTATTTACATTTTATGTGCAAAATACTTTAAGAGGCACTGTTGTATATCTTGACTTATTGATGATTTACATGTGAGATCATCAATACAGAAAATATGCACTAGAAAGTACAAAAATGCTATTAATCTGACAGGTAGTATGAGATAGGATAAGAATGATGGTTATGCTGTGTGCTTCTGCATTACTTAAACTGCTCATATACGCTGCACTCTTATAACTTAAAATAGCTATGCTTATTTGAATATAATTTTGCAATATAAATGTATTCCTAGACTGAATTATTTATGCTTCTGCCCACAAACAGCATTTTAATACATTATACAGTTGAGTTAGATAAGACTATTTGGTTGAAATATCATTTCATTAGCAGCATTTATATAAGATATTCAAGGTAAAAGCAGGAGTCACGTCATACTCTTCTTCTCTCTTCATTTTCCCAAGAATTTAACAGAGAAAATGTAAATGAGCTGTCAGGCTGTTCGCAATATTTTTGAAATAAATTATTGAATGTTTGTGTGTATGAAAGTATAAATTTATTTATTGAATTCTGACTATTGTCTTCATGGCAACATCTATAATTCTTGATTTCAGTGGGCTAAAGAATAATAAATTGAAAATACAGTGTGCTTAATGCTCTTCTCACTGTGCACGTAGCCATGTTAGTACAGTCCATTTCACAGAGTAGCAATATTGTTCAACATTGCTTCTATATTTTATCCAAACACTGCCTTAAGTGTGAACATAGTCTGTTTACCAAAAGCTATCTCTTGCCAGTGAATTTATCCTCAGTAAAAATAACTGCATATCCTTAGAAAAAATAACTACAAATGAGAAGGACTATTTTCCTCCCACTGACTATACCACTTACAGGCATGAGTATAAACGATGTGGTTTTTTCACATGAAGAGGAAAATTATTTTGCCATTAGGGCCGTCCACCAAACATTCTCCCAGGTACAAGTTAGGATACCTCTCACCTGGTGAAGTTTTCCATGTCCATGTGGCTTGTTTGTTATTGAATTATAAACAAAATAAAAATACTACTCACAGACAGAATCTCTTAAGGACCGGTGACCAATTTGCTACTTTCTGGGTTTTTTTTTTTTTGACATGGAGACCAACAATGCTCAATATTTTAGCTTACATGTCAGTGTGAGCACCCAAGTAATAATATCATGAAAATGTAGAATGAGTAAGGAAAAAGCATCTTGGTATTAATCCATGGAGTAGTTTAAGGTTATTTGTTACAGCAGAGTTAAGTATCCCATCCTAATTGATGAACCAATTGACCTAAATATTTCCTATTCTCATTTCCCTGTAGATCGTTGTGTATCTTTATATAATAGGAGATACCACCACGAGTCTTACTAAGATCACTTCAGTCCTTACACACACCACATAATGGATCAAAGTGCCACACAGACAAAAGAGAAGTCAGCTATAGGCATGCCAAGAAGTACCTGCATTGTTTTACTAAGTCTGAAGCCAAGGTATCGTTCCACTCCAGGTTCTGTGCACCTGGTTATCTTTAGGAAGTCAAAAGAGAGCCCATGTTTTCTTCATATACTAGGATTATTAAAAAACTTAATTCTAATAAATTGGCCTCATGTTAAGAAAGGTATGTCATAAAACGCAAAGAAGCTCATAATCTACCTTTGACAATTGATGGTCTAGTGCAACAAACAAGACAGGACAAGGAGATTGCATAAACAACATTTCCAATATTTTACAAAAGAATTAACATTCATGTTTAATAAATTACTTAAAACTTTGTTTTAACTAAACTTTAAAAAATATATCAAGGAGAAATTTAAAGATTACTTAAGTATCTTGTGAAAAAATATTGTTTAAGACTTTAAGTAAATATTAGTTGGAGGGAGAAAGAAAGAAGAAAAATAGAAAGTGTGTGTGTGTGTGTGTGTGTGTTGTGTGTGTGTGTGTGTGTGTGTTTGCAGGAAGACAGTGGCGGAGGGGGGGAGTAACTCTAGGAATTGTATTTACCTGTTCTAAATTATGAAGATTTTACAGTCACTTGAATAGGCATCGATGTAATTTGTGTTGTCTTTTCCACTGTAAAGTGCTTTGGGTGTCTTACCTTTCTACGTAATCTAGTAGCCGGGAGCAGTGATTTGAAGCAGGAGCATCATGACCTCCTACTGCATAAAGAAAACCATCGCATGTGGCCACTCCTACACCCCCTCTCCTCTTACACATGGGAGCACACATGTTCCACTTATTTGTATGAGGATCATAATATTCCATTGAGCTCAAACAGGAACTTCCATCACGCCCTCCAATTGAATACAACCTAAAAACACAATTGGGAAATGTGATTTAACATGATAGTCTAGATGACAAAATATAGAAAAGAAAACGTCTTCAAAATTAAATTTCAAATCATGAGACTCAAATGTGTTAGCAATACATTACTTCACAGGGAGACTTTGTTAAATATGCTCTATAAATGTTTTATAAATGATACCTGGAATTCCTATTATTCTAAAATGCAGTATACAAGAGAAATTAAAACAACTACAATTTTCTAACCTTATTGTATCTAGAAAGTTGCATAGATTTAAACTGTCTATTTGCAGAAATAAATAATACTAATACATTACGTTTAATGAATATTGAGAAGTATTAAAATATAGAATGAGATATAAGAAAATGACTATAATTAGAAAAGAAGTTACTTGTTCAACAAATGATTTGGCCATGTGTAAATCGTGCCTGCTTCTTGTGTTCCATCACCACAGCTTCCAACACTGAAAAATGAGACTATCCAAACAAGGATTGTCATAACTTTCTGAATCATTGTCTTTAACACAGCTAAAGATAAGTATTTACAGGAATAAAGGATGCAATGGTGTTAATATGATAAAAAAATTCCTGAAACTTACATGATACACTAATTTTGCTATAGTTATTTTGTTAATGATAATTATGACAGGAATCTAAGAAAATAAGTTCTGCATCATACATAGTACTCAAATGATTTAAATATATTGTCTAATCCTAATAAAATAGCTCTTCCTTGTTTGGTCATAGTCATAAAAATTTCATCACAATGCAGTGTTGCATTCATTTATTTATCTATTTGCTCACTACCATATTTTTGAATATTTAGTATGTGCCACAAACTGTCCAAAGTTTAATGAATGTGTTCATGAACCCAACAGGAAAAAAATTCCTACACTCAATTTGACTGAGGCAGGAGTAGATGTAATACACAAAATAATACAACTATTTATAAGCATACAATAATTAATAATATATTAATATATACTACAATTATTATTTTATATACAATTGTGGAAAGTGCTAAGTGTAGTGGACATAGACTCCAGAGCAGGGTCGGGAATGCAAAATTTTGGTTTTTATTTAAAATAAATGACCCAAAAAGATCTCAAGAAGAAAACAATGTTTGCACAAAAACTTAAAGATGGTGATAGTGATTGGAGGTGAATTCAGTAGCATCTGGAGGAGAAGATTCAATGGCTGACTGAAAAGTAAGCGCAGTTTTAGGAGCCAAGGAAGCCAGAGTAGCTGGAGCAGAGATTGAAGGCAGTGGGAGGTATTTCAGAGTGAACAGCTGTTCACACAGGTATTGGTAGACATTTCTCCTGAATGAAACAAGAAGTCATAAGTGGCTCTAGAGTACAGCGAGGACATGATTGGCTTCTGTTTTTAAAAATTAGATGAAATCTTTCCTTTACTACGGACATTATGCATAATATATTGATAGACAATTCTATAATTTTCATTTCTAAATAAGCAAGTGCATAGAAAGACATTATTACTTAGCTATAAAATCAATCAGGTCTTATATTTATGATTTCATGTTCTAATATATTTTAATAACTCTAAATATGATGTCTAAACTTATCTCAAATCCTGGGGACATATTTTTAAAGTTGTTTATGTTCTCATAATGCCTGCCATGATAAAATGCTTCTGATTGCCCAAGTGTTCCCTTTATGGATGTAATGCCACTCTGCTTGATTACTCAAAAGTTTTCTGCTGGCTCTCAATCTTGTGCTATGTAAAAATTAACCAATAGGAGCATTTAAAAATGACAAGTATTGGACAATTTCACTTGCAAAAGCACCCAGAAGTGAAATAATTATTCACTCAGAAGTTTTTATCATCCTAAACACTTCATGAAATCTGAACCTCATTTACTTCTATGTTTCATTTAAATTGAAGATCTTACTCAAAAGAAGCATGCTATAATCTTAAGATATTATTCAAATGCAACTAAACGTATTTTGCAGTTACTTTTTACTTATTGGGCATCTTCATGTGAGACACAGTCCCCGACACATTTATTTTACAAATAAAAATGATATCACCCTTCTACTTTCTGTTGTTTTAAAAGAAACATTGACTTCAAGTTGCTTTATTTATTCATTCACATTATGCCGATAATCATATTACTGAGTTATCTGAACCCAGTATTGCTGATAAACTGATAAAATCATTTTAAGCAATAATATATCACACTTGTTTTTTCTCTCTGAAATTATTTTCAGAGTAACATACAAGCATATATCTGTGTACATAGACAGTAATAATAATATACAACTTACCAAGACTAAGTAATTAATAAAATATAAAATCTGAACATACTCATATCTAATCTAGCACCAGATTGTCTATAAGTCTGTTTAAGTTCTGGAATCAATAATCAAAACTTGCCAACAAAAAAAGCCCAGGAACTAACAGGTATATGAAAAATGTCCAACATCACTAACCATCAAGGAAATGCTAATCAAAATCACAATGAGATATCATCTCACCCCAGTTAGAATGGCTATTATCAAAAAAAGACAAAAATAACAAATGCTGCCAAGGATGTGAATAAAGGGGAATTCTTATACACTAATGGTGGCAGTGTAAATTAACACAGCCATGGTGAAAAACGTTATGAATGTTCCTCAAAAATTAAAACTAAAACTACCATATGATTTAGCAATCTTACTACCGAGTGTATATTCAAGGAAAATGAAATCATTATGTTGAAGAGATAGTTGCAGTCTCATGTTTATTGTAGCCAAAATATGAAATCAGACTAGATGCTTAGCAATGAATAAATGGCTGAAGAAAATGGAGTATGTTTGGTGATACACAATGGATACATACTATCTAGCCATAAAAAATGAAAACATATTGTTTGTGACAATATGAATTAACCTGGAAGACATTATGGTAAGTAAAATAAGCCAGGCACAGAAAGACAAATACCTCATGATCTCACTTATGCGTGGAATCTAAAAAAATTATATCATAGAAGTTGAGAGTAAAATACTGATTACCAGAGATTAGGAAGAATAGTGAGAAAGCATAGATAGAGAGAAGCTGATTAATGGTAAAATGCTACTTAGATATGAGAAATAAGTTCTAGTATTCTATTGCACAGTAACTATAATGAACAACAATGAATTGTGAATTTTGAATAGCTAGAAGAGATGATTTTGAATGTTCTCACAACAAAGAAATAATAAAGGTCTAAGGTGACTAATTACCTTATTTGATCATTTTGCAATATATAGAAGTATAAAAACATCAGATTGTACTCCATAATTATGTACAATTATTATGTGTCAATACAATACAAACAAGAAAGGCCCAGAGTCAGAAGACTTCACTGGTAAATTAGCACAAACATTCAAACAAGAGTCAATCTATCCCAAACTTACATATACTGAAGAGGAGAGAACACTTCCAAACACATTCTGTAAGATCGGTATTACCATAATACCAAAGCCAGACAAAGATACCATAAGAAAACTAGAGACCAACATCCATGATGAATATAAATGCAAGAATCTTCACCATAATACAAGCAAACTGAATCCATTAATAGGATCATACATCACATCTAAGTGGAATTTATACCTGGCATGTAAGAATGGTTCAACACACAAAACTCAATTTATGTGACACGTATGTCACATTAACAGAATAAATAATAAAAATCACATGGCTTTCTTAATATATGCAGGCAAAATATTTCACAAAATTTAGAACCCTTTCATGTTAAGAACGCTCAACAAACTAGGAATAAAGAGAAATTGCCTCTTATGCCATTTCAATCTAATGGAGAAATAATGACTAGCATATCCTTTGCATACAAAGAATTGATAGATGATTCAGAAATAGTCTAAGTAAAATCTCTAGAACTTTGCCAAGAATTGTAAGAATACGAGTCTTCCTAATATTTTCCCTAATTGATGTCTTTAAACAGCACATAGATAAGTTTGGCAATGCTTAGTTGCCAGGTTCCAATACCTTGAGCCTAGTCACCAGGCTCCCATCTAAGTGTCACATATTTTATATGCTGTTACATTTGAATGTATATAAAAATGGCTCTACAGGTGTTGAGACCCAGGCTGTATCTCTAGATTATGATTATTTGCTAAGAAGTAAGAAGAGTATGAAATTTTACCCTTCAAGGTAACAAATTAACCTGCCTCAGTTTCAGATGCTGGGAGAAGAAACAAGATTCAAGAAAGAGAGAGAGAGAGAGAGAGAGAGAGAGAGAGAGAGAGAGAGAGAGAGAGAAATGACTTTACTGGTTACAGTACAATAGATAGCATGAGCTTCATGTTCACATTGTCTTTTGCCCCCCCACCCAAAGTTTCAGTAGTGTGATTCAGAGTAAATTGGGTGAAGCCACATGTTGTGGGGTTGTTTCACATTTAAGGAACCTCAAGTTTAGGAAGTGCTGATCCTTTAAAGGGAGCTGCCATAAAACCTGCCCAACCTTTGCCCTGAAGGGAGATATTATTATTCCGGTCAAGGAACAAATCTCTGTTCTTTGACACAAAGGAAAACACTATTTCTATTATCCAAAATCTCCCTGATTTACAAATATCTTGATAAGATGGTGTGCATAAAAGTCACCAATACTTCTTGCTTGGAAAATATACAGTAATGCTAAACTCCATGTAGTATTGTCTCCCGTTCTAGTGTTCCAAGGTAGAGTCTCAGCATCCGCAATGGTGGGTTGAATAGTTGGAAGGAAGATAGATGCATAAAAGAATGCAGCCTGTCCCTTCTAAGAGTCCACCTTCTATGTTGCACAACTCACTTTTCACATCCCATTGATCATAACTTAAATACGTGGCAAATGCCTACCTGGTATATGCTGGAACATGTTGGCTCTCTTCTGTTGGTCATATGTCTCACTAAAAGTTGGTGTTTATACTGTCATATAAAAAGGAGCAAATGAGTATTGAGGGGCAATTAGGAGGTTCTACCAGAGTCCTAGATGTTTTCCAGTCCTGTGTGACACTGGGCATTCATATTTACTCTATCTTAGATAGCTTTTTACTACACACACACGGTTACTTCTGCTCATCTCTCATTGATCAATTGAAGTTGTGTCTCCACCAGAAAGTATTTTCTAATCCCACTTTTTGTTTCCTAAAATTTAACTTTACTTATAGTCTGTAACATAGGTATAGTGATTTACAATTTTGTATACTTTACCAATAAATCATACTTCAGGTATGATTACAGAAAACACTTCCAATACCATTATCGAAATATTAGAATGATTTGCTAAGTAGCTTGGAATATTAAACATAATATTCACTCAGTGTGTTTGGTTACCCAAAGAGAATGCCTAGACATCCTTTCTATCGCATAATAAAAATATTAGAATCCCACAACTCTGGCAGCATAACAACTTTGGAGCAACTCTCTATATCCAGAAGTTAGTTTGCTCCTTTGTTTCTCAATTAATAGAGAACGCTATCATTTGATCCCATTAGCGGGCTTGCCAATCCTGCTGTCAGATTACTCCTGCATCTGTCTGACCCTGACCCTTTTCATGGGAGGTAATTGTTACAGTGTCTAACAGGCCAGTGAGCGGAATTTCATAATCTTACAACAGGTTGAATGACTACTTTTGTTTCTGCTTGCTAAGAAACAAAATCTCTAGTGCCTGTTGCAAAATGAGTCTGAGATTTCTTGCCATTATAACACATGTCTGGTAAGCAAGGTTGTGGGTTGAAGCCTGATAGATTCCATCTACCTTTATTTATCAATACATACCCATATATACTACAGAAATCTGACCATTGTAAACATACAAATTAATTTAGATCAATTCATGACACAAGTTGCCCCAAAACCTGATAGAAATGCTCACGTCAATTTTAATCCTTCCATGTTTCCTTGCCAACTTCCACTCTATGCCTGTTATAATTCTGCAGCTTTCCTTTTTTTTTTTTTTTTTATAGTGTCCTAGTTCCCTTCATTATAATGAAAACTCTATGAAGGCAGATTTTATTTATCTTCTTTGATATATCACCATGACCAGTATACATCTGTGAAAATTTAAAAAAAAAATGAATAAAGTACTTGTTTTCAATTCAATTTAACAAAGTAATTCTTCTTCTTCTTTGATATATCACCATGGCCAGTACATGTCTGTGAGATTTTTAAAAAATGAATGAAGTACTTGTTTTCAATTCTAGAAAAAAAGTTGATTCACCTGTAGAAAATTGTCAATGAAATAGCACATGTTTAAATTCCACTGAAGCAAGAAATTGACAAATGGTAGAGAAAAGAATTAATCATGTGTCTCAGGAACAGAAGAGAAGAAAGGAAAGAAAGATTAATTTTAACTGGGTGGACTCAAAGAAGGTTTGTTGAAAAGGCAAAGATTAAACTGCACTTTGGATAGTGGAAATATTAATAATAATCTTATTTTTGTTTTAGGTAAAGCAAATCTTAATATATTTTAATATTTCTTGACACTATTTTTCTCAAGAACAATAAACTCAGTCCTATCAGCATTAGTCTTGCCACACGCAACTTACTGTATGGAGAACTAGAGCAGTGTTAGGTTGTCAATCTAGAGTTTTCAAATGTACTCAATCCAAAGATCAAGTGAATATTTAACAGTGGTCAGTCACAAGCTATTAAGAAAAAAATAATGGAAGAGGAATCTTAGTAGAAAGATGAGTATGTGAAAGCCAAATGAATGTGACTGATCAAAGTGTATACATTTAGGAAATTAAGAGAGGAGATAGAAGCTGGTTACACGGACAGAGAGGGAGGGTCTCGAGGAAACTTAACAACTGCAGGAATGCCCCCTGCACCACCCCCACTATGAATTTAGATCACCACCTCCCCCATGAATTTAGATCAATTCATGACACAAGTTGGTACACTACTTCAAAACCTGATAAAAATGGTCACTTCAATCTTAATCCTTCCATGTTTCCTTGCCAACTTCCACTCTGTATCTGTTATAATTCTACAGCTTTCTTTTTTTATAATTTCCTAGTTCCCTTCAATATAATGAAAACTCTATGAGGGCAGATTTTATTTATCTAGCCACTATATAATTGTTGGCTAGAAGTGTGGTTAATGTGGTTAAGAACATTCTTTCAACCCAGGATGTACTGCTAAAAGGGACTTTTTGCTGCTTAAACACAGATGCAATAGCTTAAGTAAATGTCCTAACTTGACCTTGGCTTTTATAATATCATTAACATAGCATTTGCACTGTGGTTTTTCCTTTTGCTCCCTCCCCTCCCGCCGCCCCCAGTGAGCTTTTCTGTGGTTCTTATAGGTAATATTCAAGATAGAGTACCATATCTGTATCTGCGTTCCTTAATCTTCTTGGTAATAGGATAAGACCCTGAGGTTGCTGGTTTAAGCTGACAGTGGAGTTCAAAACTCCTGCAACGTAATCAGAGAAATTAGGTATGACTAGGACATCGGAAAGATGTAAGGCAGCTGGTGAGAAGAAAGACTGGAAGATGATAAGGTCTAAATCACTAAAGTCACTTTCTTCCAGATTGTGGTGTTTGGCAGTGACTTCGCTCAAACAAGGTATCAAAATGAGTTGTTTCCTATGGTTATACATTGTAATTCTGAGGAATATTTTTATCAAATAATCTCTTTGAACCATTGAAATACATTTTAGCCAGTAAACAATACAGTAAGATTCCAATAATTGTATAGTTTCCTTGAAAAATTATAAATTATTCTTCAGCTAGAGTAAATATTTATAAAATTGAAATGCAACCAAGTCACTGCTCTTTTTAAAACTTTTACAATGTTGTTACCCTGGCCAAGTTCCCATGACCTGGGGCCTGATATTCTATCCTATCTTTTGGGGCCACTCTTTTATCATCGTCCAGCCTGACTCAACCTTTGTTTGCATTTCATATACTGAGGGACTTAACATATTGTTCTTTCTCAGTAAAATGCTTCCTCACTTTCTGGAAATCAGTAAGTCAATCAACTCCCAGTTTAAAAATATCACTTGTTTTCAGTAAGCAAATTAAAAATCTCCAGAGCCTAACTGTAGCCCCAAGTGAGATTCAGTAAATAATGATTTCTTTTCTTTTCTTTTTTTTAATAAGTATGTGAGTCTAAGATCGATTAAAATTATGCAATTTGGGGTGCCACCTTTAAGAAAAATAATGCCGCCTGTAATCCCGTGCCTTTGGGAGGCTGAGGTGAGTGGATTGCCTGAGCCCGCGGGTTCAAGACCCGACTGGGCAGCTAGACCTCATCTCTACAATAAAATAAAAAAAAATCAGCCGGGCGTGGTAGCACATGCCTGTAATTCCGGCTACTCGGAAGGCTGAGGCGGAAGGATCGCCGGAGTCCCCAGGTCGAGGCTGCAGTGACCGGGAGTAGCCACTGCACTCCAGTCTGGGCGAAAGAGTGAGACTCCAACTCAAAAAGAAAAAAAAAAAAATGAAAAGAAAAATAATGCCAAAATATGAATATAAAAATACAAACAATGTCTTGGAAGGCACCATGCAAGTGATAGGCCTTGAGGCTAAAGGCACTTTACACAATATTGGGACACAATAAGAAAACAACAGATACTGAATTCAGCTCTGGTGATACTTTCAACTTTATATGCTTCAGACAATAGAAATTACAATGGCACTTTGAGGATTATTAACATAAGACTTGAATGAATGAATGAATTCATTTTGCCATGGTGAACCATGAAACAAGCTCATCTGTTTTGATATGTTTTGCAAATTCTCTAGGGGTGGTGCTAAACATTTATTAATATAAGCCTACTTGTAGATGTGTTCAGGCAGTATCAGTATCTGCTTTGTGAGCTAACTCAGGAAATAAGAAGAAAAAAACACAAAGATATTTTAGCTGCAATGTGAAGTTTGAAAGAACGGAACCGAAGCAATGATCAAAAAAGAAGCAAAAGAACCACCAAGGTATGTATTGTTTGGGGAATTTGAGGTATTTGACCAATCACCATGTCTATTTACTGTTTTGTTGTATTTTTTTTTAATTTGCCAAGTAAGTATTTGACTGATCCTTTAGCTTAATCTGTCTTACTGAAAGACTGACAAAATTTAATACATGAAATTGATATAATTTTTCTTTTGAATCCACCAGAATACACCAATTGATTTTAAGCCAGGAGTCAATTTCCTGGCTTTTCTTTCTTTTTTTTCCCCACAACAAGTGGTATCAGAAATAATCTAAACTTAAGAGAATTGTTTATTGTTTTTCATTAGTAACAACTGGAAAAATTATTCAAACATATGACACATTAGTGATATGTGAAAATTAGACAAGAGGAAAACAATCATGTTAGTAGAAGTGAGAAAAAAAATAAAAAGACTATCAGAGGGTGATGTTGAAATTGTTTTCTGCTATGGATCTGAAGTAAAAGGTCACTTTCTAATGATTATGTTTCTGTCTGAGTAACACAGGAAAAGTATCCAGACATTAATAGCTAGTCATCAAACCGCAGAATTTGAGGCCATTAAGTTACACTCAGAGGAAGGAAAAAGATTTCCAAATAAAACCTGTACTATATCAATTTAAAGGAAAAAGAGTCTTTGAAGTAAACAAAAATGAAAGCATTCAGAAGGTTTTTATAGACTAGGATTACAATTTGGGAAAATGAACTTAATTAACATGTAAACAATTTTAAAAATAAAAACTTCAATAGTTACTAATAATACACTTTTTAAAAATAAAAAATACAACTAGAGCAAAACAGAACAAAGAAAGACAACATAATCTGAATAGCTAATTCTGGGTATAGTAATTTAAAACAGGAATTAGAAGAAACTGGACAGACAATTCAATTGAATAACAAGATGTAAAAAATTGTCACAAAACTCTACATTAAGTAGTTTATTCATTTATTTCTGTTTGTGATAAGGAAGATATTATAACAAAACACTCATATTTTAAGATTTTTTTTAAAGTAGTCATAAAAAAAGCACAAATTATAATGCAAGCTAATTATCCAAAAAATCTAAAATAAGTAATATATGAAAATTTTAATGTGTATGTTTCATTACAGAATAATGTGATAGACAAATGAATAGATAATGAAAAGCGGAGAATAGTTCTCATCCATGTTGAGCAAATTTGTTGTGTCAATGAGATAACCACTCTCTAAAAGATAAAGGGAATGACTCTATTATCAATATAAGTGTTAAGAAAAAGTCACTAAATAAGCTGATAATACATAATAATTAGACAAAAAAAGGAAAGCGGCCAAAAAGAACTATGCTTTCCTCTATTAAAATTTTGGAAATTAGCATTCAACAGTACATCCTTTCTATTATTGTCAGTTTTACTATATATGACTAGAATTGCTCACTGGATAGTTTTCCTTTTAATATTTAATATAGAAGAATGAGAAATTTTAAAATTAGATTCCAAATTAAGTACTTTTGTAAAAGAGAAAAATAGTGTAATATTTAAGAAAAAATAAATCATTTTTAAAGAGAAAAATAAACATAGGTAGAAAAGTGATATTAGTAACATATGCATTCTTTTTTATTTTTTTGAGTCATAGTCTCACTCTGTCACCCCAGGCTAAAGGGCAGTGGCACCTCTGGACTGAGGTGATCCTTCTGCCTCAGTCTTCCAAGTAGCTGGAATTACAGGCACATGCCACCACGCCTGGCTAATTTTTTGATTTATTGTAGAGATGAGGCCTTGTCAATTTGCCCAGGCTAGTCTCAAACCTGTGAGTTCAGGCAATTCTCTCACCTCAGTCTCCCAAAGTGCTGGGATTATAGGCATGAGCCACCGTGCCCAGCATATATGCATTCTTTATAGAGTAAAATGATAAAGCTGACACAAATAAAAATATTTTTCTGATTGCCATTAAAAGCTACAACAGAATAAAAAGCTGTAATAAAAGGGGAATGAGGGAAGGTATGTACCTATTTTATATAGAAACAATATTAAGAAATTTCTTTTAGATAACTTGCAGATGAAATAAGACTGAAAGTTGGTAATAAGAATATTTTAATTCCTTCTCTGACAAATCATAGTATCACTCAGACCCATCACTATGGTCTGTTTATAATTTTAACTCCTTATCGTTCCTTTACATTAGCTTTCCAAAATGGCAGTGATGCTGAGGCAGGTAGAAAGACGAGCAAGAGTGGAAGAAAGGGACCAGGAAATTCTCTGGGGTGGGGAAGCAGGCGCGAAGCAGACTTCTGCAGGGGCAATGTTCTTCCCACACATGGGGCTGAAGCAAAGGACTTTCACAAGGTCATGGACAATACAGCCTCCTGGGTTAGGAAGCCTCTTCTGCAGGTGGGAAATTTATGGGCAGAAGAAACTTTCCACCAGAGCAACATTTGAACTGGGTCAGTGAAACACAGTCATGTATTGGGCCTGTACAAAGAGCACCCAAACATGTACTGTCCATCTGTCCTATACTGAGCCCACCCAATGAATGTCTAAACTACCCCAGTGAGAGAGATATAAAACCCCCACAGAATGTAATTTTAGTGGCTCTTGAGCCACTCTCCTGCTCGAGTTTTCTCCTAATTCTCTGGAGCTACATCCTCTTCTGCTTAGTAAATCTTTCTCTCTACTTGCACTGTTTGTATGTTTCATCCAATTCTTTGCTCCTCAGTGGATTGTGGTCAGGAAAGATTCTCACATCTAGGGGTCAGTGTGCCTCCAACAGTATCAGGATTCTAGGTTTTTATCGACAAACATGCTTAAATAAAATCTAACAAATGTTTACAGATATCGTTTGATACTGAAAGTGATACTAGAGACAAATATGCTAAAGGACACTTTAATGCAGAAAAGGAGTTTTACCAAACACACAAAATGGAATTGTCAGGTAGCTATTTGCTTTGACTTTTTGTGATTCTGGTATACCATTTCTTTCTCATCTAACAAACGTTTCAAAATAATAATGGATATTGACATTAATTATACTTTTAGCAAAACATTTGAGAATAGGATTTGGAGAGCAATTAAATGTAGTGTGAAAGAAATTAAGGATTTTAAATATTCTGAGAAAGGGACTATCACAAGTAGTAAATAGAAAAATAAAACAAAGTACAGCAAAGCATGGATAAGTCTTTCTATAACATGAAAACATTTTGTTTTTCAAGCTAAGAAATGTATACTTTAAAACCTGTGTTTCATGGGAAAAATAGGTAATTTGTGCTTCAAAAAATTCAAGAAGATATACATTTGATGATATAAAGAATTTTAAAGCTGGGATGATGGGATTATACTCAATTGAAATAAAATAGTTGTGAAGATGACAGAAAACAGAGGAGTCAAATAAAGATATCCTGTAAGAAAAATTAAAATGCAAATTTTTTTTTTTTTTTTTTGAGTTGGAGTCTCACTCGGTCGCCCAGACTGGAGTGCAGTGGCCGCTCCCGGCCACCGCAGCCTCGCCTGCTGTGCTCCAGCGATCCTTCTGCCTCAGCCTTCCAAGTAGCTGGAATTACAGGCATGCGCTACCACGCCCGGCTGATTTTTTGGTTTATTGTAGAGATGAGGTCTCGCTCCCCAGGTGGGTCTCGAACCCGCGGGCTCAGGCAATCCACTCACCTCAGCCTCCCAAAGGCGCGGGATTACAGGCTGAGCCAATGAGTCCGGCTTAAAATGCAAATTTTTTAGGTCTGCATTAGAAATAATAAAATCATAAACAAACTGGCACTGATTGAATCTATGATATAAAGATAAAATCTTCCTCGGTTGGAGAAAAAGAAATAAAATATATGAGGAAAAGGGACATTTATGGCAAAGAACTCAATGTCTAAACACACACAGAATTCTTAACATATATTTTTTCTAAAATATATATCCCAAACCAAAGGACTAGAATAATGTCAAAGGGAGCAATGAATCGAATAAGGCTCAGTAGATAGAAAATTTCCTAAGCAGAAAAAAGGCATGGTTGAGATTGGCATAAAGGAATCCCAAAGCACTAACTTTAAAGAACGAAAAGTAGTCATCTACTTGCACCTGGTAAACATTTTGAATTTTGAGAAGGATGTACTGTTTTTTAAGCTGTCTTTCCCAGTTCCACATTTTCTTGTGTATATTTGACCTCTATGTGGCAGCTGAAACTCTGGAAACCACTTTTCTGCTTTGCCAGCAAATTCCTTGTTAGGATCTAACACGACAGAAGGTAGAGACTGAAAGATGAGGAGGTGGGAAGGTTCTGCTTCTTTTTGTTTGCTTCTGTTCCTGTGAGCATCACCCCATCCCCTTTTCACTGCAGCAGCAAGTTGTTCCGTAGCATCATATGCATCCAACTTGCAGTCTTTCCAGTACTTGCAGTCAGCTTCCTTGAGACCACTCAGAGTCATCAGCACATGCAGACTCCTCAGAGCTCGAGGTGACAGGCCAAGAAGCACCTCTTCTGTGATAACAGTAGCACCAGCTAAGCATTGGCCAAATCACAGAAGACGAAAGTTTCATCTACAGAGGGCCCTTCCTCCAAACTTCTAAATCTTAATAATTTCAACCTCTGTTTTCAGTTTGCCAGCCGCAGAAGAAAAATAAGCTCCAGGTAGTAGCTCTTTTTTTGAATTGATTCATTTATGATATAGTGTTCTCTTGTTAACATTTTGGTTAGCTAGTGAATTTATACACCTACTTAACAAAACTTCATATTGAATAATCTTTGTTTGGAATAGTTGAGAAATTATTAGTTTGATGTCTGTCTCTTGCCTGAAACTAAACTAATATAAACATAATCAAGACATCTATAAAAATAAAGTTTGGGGATATTAAGACATATAAAAACTGAGAAAAATCATTGAATTTTCACATCTTCCCTACCTAAAAGAAGTAGAATATAAGTAAATAATATCTACTGACTTTTAAAGATGCAAGATGGAGATATTAAACTACTCAAACCAATTTGCAAATAATGTGAGAAGACACAAGAAAGTCCCTTAGAGACATAAAATATAATAAATTACATAATTAACACATCCTTCCTGGAAAGTGATTATAATAATACAGTGAGATGCATTCATTTGGAAATGATTAATTTTCAGACTATATGAAGAACTCCATAAACCAAAATGAAAAAGAGATCACAAGGAAATAGAAGTAGAGAAAAGGCTTGAAAATATATATCCAAAAAAGTTATACAACTGGTTAGTACATATATTAAAAATGCTCGATCTCATTCGTTATTAGCGAATATGATAGCACTATCTAATAAATGGATAAAAGTAAATAAAAGACCGACATCTCCAAGTTAGTAGGGTGAATGGAGCATTCAGAATTAAAATAAACTGTTAATTTTTGAATAAATAGGAAAAAACTTTCAAAAACTTTTGAGCAGTATCTACTAAGTTGAACACAAGGATACTGTAAAACTTAGCAATTTCAGATCTAGCTGTACAATTAGCTAAAATGTGTACATAGGCTTACCAAAAGATACACACAAGGATGTTCATAGCACCGTTATTCTTAATAAGCAAAGAGAGGAAACTACTGAAATGTCCAATTACATTCAATAGTTGAGTGTGGGAGAATAAATAAGTTAAATGTAGGTGTATTAATAAATTAAATGGAACTACAAGGACAATACTACATTTTGATAAATTCTGAATTTTAAGACATAATAAATAGAATTGCATCAAGCAGAAATAAATAAGAAAACAAGAGGAGAAATAAACATAGCTCCTGTGTATTTTCATTTAATTAAAAATGAAGATAAAACCATGTAATGACATTGACAAACTGTAAGAGAGGATAAAATTTGTAATAAACCTAACACAGAAAATAACAAATTAGGAGGATAATGACAATATAGAAGGAGAAACAGCAATACTAAATAAAATGTTAATAATAGCCATGAAATATGCTAATTTTAAAATCTCAGTAAAATAGAAATTTTAAAGGGAATATATATTATAATATTCCTAACATTTCTACTATCATTTCTTTCTTATGCTCAAGAAATTGTATTTATTGTGTTTATAGAAAATTATGGCAGATAAATAGTAGAAAGCTTTTCCATTCATGTTACAATATTATGTTAAAATAAGCTTTATATCATAATGGAAAAAGTTGTGAGATGGTTTATAGACCAATATAAATGCAAAATCGTAACTGGAATATGGAATGCAAAAATGTATTATAGGATTAACACAACATGAACAAATAGATTTTATTTAGGTATGCAATATGATTTATAGTTAAATTAGGTACATAAATTACCACATAAATAGATAAAATAACTTTTAAAATTATAATTTAGACAAATTTCTAAAAAGAATTTAATAAAACATTAGATCTATGCTAATACTTAGAAATTAAAAGTTCACTGAGGAAATCACAGACAATAAGATACTGTCCTGCCGGGCTCAGTGGCTCAGCCTGTAATCCCACGCCTTTGGGAGGCTGAGGTGAGTGGATTGGCTGAGCCCGCGGGTTCGAGACCCACCTGGGCAGAGAGACCTCATCTCTACAATAAATCAAAAAATCAGCCGAGCGTGGTAGTGCATGCCTGTAATTCCGGCTATTCGGAAGGCGGAGGTGGAAGGATCGCCGGAGCCCAGCAGGTCGAGGCTGTGGTGGCTGGGAGCGGCCACTGCACTCCAGTCTGAGCAACAGAGTGAGACTCCAACTCAAAAAAAAAAAAAAAAGAAAAAAAAAGATACTATCCTAAACATTATACAATATATAAATCTCAAATAACAGCTGACTGAAATCTCAAACTATAAAACATTATAAAGGTATTCCAATTAGAATAGATAGAAGAAATACCTGATATCACTACTATTTAGGGCATTACTCTAAAAATAATATGATAAAAAGGAAATAAATGTAAATACTAAAGGATCAGAGACAAAATTTTATTATTAGTTTATTGTATGTTTATTTTCCTAAGAAATCTATTATTATAAACTGGAAAACAAATTGAACTAACTTATGTATAAATAGTAAAATACCTATTATAAGCATATACATAAATTATCTTCACTTTGTTGTGTAATTACTGGTGTATTAATATATATGACTAAATGTAATACATACAATAGTTAAAAATTTTTTTTAAATGAATAACCTCAGAAAGAGAAAATAGCCTAAGACAAAAATTAAAACCACTAAAATATAAAGAAGCTAATTTTTTTGTTTTTTATTTTTTATTTATTTTTAAATTGTGGGGTACAATTCAGGGTCAGGTATACAAACATTCATTGTACAGGTACCCTTGTTAATGAGGTGTGCCCTCCTTTCACCAGCAGTTTCCCACTACTGCCAATCCTACCTCACCATCCCCCCACACCCCCGCAGTTTCCTGCTACTGTCAATCCTTTTCTTATAGTATTACGATAGTTGTTCAAAGTCCACCTATGAGAACATGTGATACTCAGTTCTTTCTTTCTGGAAAGATCACTCAGTATTATAGACTCTAAGTCCATCCAGGTTGCTGTGAAGTTCATGATTTTGTTCTTCTTTATGGCTGCATAATATTCCATTGTGTGTATGTACCACTTTTTTTTTCCAGTCTTCTTTTGATGGGCAACACAGTTGGTTCCATGTTCTTGCCATTGTGAACAATGCTGTGATAAACATATGTGTACAGGTATCTTCTTTATAGAATGATGAGTTATTCCAGCTATATTCCCAGTAGGGGGATTGCGGGGTCATATGGAAGGTCAGTTTTTAGAACTTTTATGAATCATCACACTGTTTTCCACAGAGACTGTAATAGTTTACATTCCCACCAACATGTAGAAGTGTTCACTTTTCACCACATCCTCTCCAGTGTCTGTTATTTTTTGATGATGGCCATTCTGACTGGAATTAGATGATATCTCAGTGTAGTTTTAATTTGCATTTCTTTGATGACTAGTGAGGCTGAACATTTTTTCATGTATCTGTTGGCTGCTCATGTGTCTTCTTTTGAGAACTGTCTATTCATATCTTTTGCCCACTTTGTAATGTGGTTGTTTTTTTTTCTTTTCAGTACATTTGAGTTCCTTGTAGATCCTAGATGTTGGGCCTTTGTCAGATATACAGTTGGCAAATATTTTTTCCCAGTCTGTGGCCTGTCTCCCTGCTCTCTTGATGGTTTCTTTGGCTTGTCAGTTTCACAAGGTCCCACTTGTCTATCTTATCTCTTATGACATGGGCACTTGGGGTTTTGATCAGGAATTGGTTGTCAGTTCCAACTTCCATAAGAGTGTCTCCTGCATTTTCTAAGGTTCTTATAGTTTGAGGTTTTACGTTTAGGTCTCTGACCCATTTAGAGTTTATTTTTGTGTATGGGGATAGGTAGGGGTCCTGTTTCAATCTTCTGCGTGTGGTCAGCCAGTTTTCACAGCACCATTTACTGAATAGGTTCTCCTCTCCCCAGTAGTGGGTGGTGGAGGCTTTGTCGAAGATGAGTTGTTTGAGATATTGAGGTTTTGCTTCTGGAATCTCAATTCTATTCCATTGGTCTACATGCTTGTTCTTATAGCAATACCAGGCTGTTTTGATTATTGTAGCTTTATAATAAAGTTTAAAGTCTGGGAGTATGAAACCTCCTGATTTGTTTTTTTGTTTTGCTGAGAATTGTTTTGTCAATTTGTGGTCATTTATGTTTCAATATAAATTCCTGTATTGTTTTTTTCTAGGTCTGAGAAGAATGTTGCTGGTAATTTGATGGGTATTGCATTAAATCTTTAGATTGCCTTAGGAAGAATGGATATCTTAACAATGTTGATTATTCCAATCCATAAGCATGGAATATTTTTCCATTTGTTTGTGTCATCTTTGATTTCTTTGAGCAGTGTTTTGTAGTTTTCATTATAAAGGTCTTTCATGTCTCTGGTTAGGAAGATGCCAAAGTATTTTATTTTTTGTGTGGCTATTGTGAATGGAATAGTGCTTTTTATTTGAGTTTCTGTTTGTTTATTATCAGTGTATAGGAATGTGATTGTTTTTGCACGTTTATTTTATACCCTGAGACTTTGCCAAAGTCTTTATCAGTGCAAGGAGGTCTTTGACATTCTCTTGGGTTTTCGAGGTCTACAATCATGTCATCTACAAAGAGAGATGACTTGACTTCCTCTTTTCCAATTTGGATATCCATGATTGCCTCCTCTCTCTGATTACTCTAGCTAGAACTTCCAAAACTATGTTGAACAGGAGGGGCAAGAGTGGGCATCCTTGTTTTGTTCCAGTTTTCAGGGGAAATTGTTCCAATTTCTGTCTGTCTGTTTGGCAGTATGCTGGCTGTGGGTTTCTCGTAGATGGTTCTTACTATTTTGAGCCATGTTCCATCTATGCCTAGATGTTCAAGGGTTTTTATCCAGAAGTGGTGCTGGATTTTATCAAAAACTTTTTCTGCATCTAATGATATAATCATGTGGTTTTGGTTTTCATGTCTGTTGATGTATTTAGTTACATTTATGGTTTTACGAATGTTGAACCAGTCTTGCATCCCAGGGATGAAGCCTACTTGGTCGTGGTGGATATTTTATGTGTTGTTGAATATGGTTTGCTAGGATCTTGTTGAGAATTTTAGCATGTTCATCTAGGATATTGGCCTGTAGTTCTCTTTCTTTGCTGGATCTTTACCTGGCTTGAGTATCAATGTGATGTTGGCTTCATAAAATGATTTGGGGAGATTTCCATCTTTCTCAATTGCCTGGCATACTTTCAACAGGATTGGTATCAGTTCCTCCTAGTATGTTTTGTAGAATACTGCGGAAAAGTCATCCCGTCCAGGACTTTTATTGTAGGTAGTTTTCTTTTTTTTTTTTTTGAGTTGGAGTCTCACTCTATCGCTCAGACTGGAGTGCAGTGACCACTCCCAGCCACCACAGCCTCGACCTGCTGGGCTCCGGTGATACTTCCACCTCAGTCTTCTAAGTAGCTGGAACTACAGGCATGCGCTACCACACCCGGCTAATTTATTTATTTATTTATTGTAGAGATGAGGTCTCGCTAACTTGCCCAGGCGGGTCTTGAACCCGCGGGCTCAGGCAATCCACTCACCTTAGCCTCCCAAAGGCGCAGGATTACAGGCTGAGTCACCAAGCCCGGCTGGTAGTTTTCTTATGATATAGTCAATTTCCTGGATTATTATTGGTCTTTTTAGGGTCTCCATTTCTTCCTGTTTCAACCTGGGGAGGTTGTGTGATGCCAAAAAGTTCTCCATTACCTTATTACCTTTAGGTTTTAAAGTTTGTTTCCATGCAATTGTACATAGTAGTCTCTGATTGAGTTGGGCTTTCTCTCTCTCTCTCTCTCTCTCTCTTTTTTTTTTTTTTTTTGGTCAGTGTAGCTAGGGGACCATCAATCTTGTTTATCCTTTCAAAGAATCAGTTCCTTGTTTTTTTCCTGTGTCCTGGATCTGTGTTTTTATTTTGCTGATCTAGATTCCTCTTCTGAAATTAGGGTTTTGGTGGTCTTGTTTTTCCAGATTCCTTAGGTGAATTAGACTGTTAACTTGTGATCTTTCCATTTTCTTGATGTATGTTTGTAGTGATATGAACTCCCCTCTTACTATTGTTTCATGGTATTCCAGAGATTTTGGCAAGAAGTTTCTTCATTTTTATTTGTTTCCAGGTTTCTTTTAACCTCTATTTTGTTTTCCATGTTGACCCAGGAGTAGCTTAGCCTCATGCTGTTTAGTGCCCATGACTTTGTGGGTTTCGGGGGGATCTTTGTTGGTGTTATATTATTTTTATTTTACTGTGGTCTGATAAGGTGCATGGCAGAATTTCAATCCTATGAAATTTGTTTATGTTTGATTTATGGCCAAGGATATGGTTCACATTAGAGTATATTCCATGTGGTTGAGTAAAATATATATTCTGTGGCCATTGGATGGAGTGTTCTGTAGGTATCATTTAAGTCCATTTGGTCAAGAGTCATACTGAGGTTCTGGATGTCCTTGCTGATTTTTTGTCTTGATGATCTGTCTAGGGTTGTGAGTGGGGTATTAAAGTCTTCAGCTATGATAGTGTTAGAGGCGATAACTTTTTTAAGTTTGCCTAGAAGCTGCTTTATGATTGTTGGTGCTCCTATGTTGGGTGCATATATGTTTAGGATAGATATTTCTTGGTGATGGATTGAACCTTTTATCATTATGTAGTGACCTTCTGTACCTTTTTAAATTTTTGATTATCTTTTCCGATATTAAGATCGCAACTCCTGCTTTCTTTTGTGTTTTGTTTGCCTGGAATTTTGCTTCCCATCCTCTTACTTTGAGTCTGTGAGTGTCCTTTCTGGTGAGATGAGTCTCCTGGAGACAAGATATTGTTGCCTTATACTATTTTATCCATTATGCCATTCTATGTCTTTTCAGTGGTGCATTTAGTTCCTTCACATTCAGGCTAATTATTGAAATGTGAGAGTTTATCTCTGTCATAAGGTTCTTACAGAGGAGTTGTTGTTCCTGTTTGTTTCTTGTCTTTGTTTCAATTTTTGGGTTGATTCATGTGTGTTTTCAATCTTTTTCTTGCACTCTTGTGAAGAACGTTGTCATTCTTTTCCTTTACTACTGTGTTTAGTACTTTCTTAAGTGTTTCTTGTAGAGCTGGTCTAGAGACAGTGTATGTTCTTAGGGATTGAATGCCTGGGAAAGTGTTTAATTCTCTCTCACTGATGAAGTTTAGCTTAGCTGAGTAGGTTATTCTTGATTGAAATTGTCTATCTTCGAGAACTTTAAAGATTGGGCTCCAAGCTATCCTAATCTGAAGTTCTCTATAGATGAATCTGCTGCTATTCTAATTGATCTTCCTTGGTAGGTAGTCTGATCTTTATCTCTTGCTGCCTTTAGGATTTTTTCTTTTATACCTACATTGTTTAGGTGAATTACTATGTGTCTAGGGGTTGGTCTTCTCATTTGTTTTCTCACAGGGGTTCTCTGAATCTCTTGTGTTTGAATGGTTGCATCACTGATGAGATGAGGCAAGTTTTCTTGAAAAATTTCATGCAATGTTTGTTGTAGGGTGGTCTCTGTCTCTCTTTCTGCCTCAGGAAGTCCAATTACTCTTAGGTTTGGCCTCTTGAAATAATCACTCATCTCTTAAAGGTTTTGTTCTGTCTTTTAAAGCTTCTTTTCTATGTTTTTGACAGTTTGGGTTAGTTCTATATTTTGGTCCCCAAACGCTGAGATTCTTTCTTCTGCTTGGCTAATTCTGCTTTCCATGCGTATCAGTTTGTTATTTATTTCATTCATGGTATTCTTCTACTGTTATCTCAGCTATCAACTTCTTCCTATTTTCCTCTTGTCTCTCCTCAATTCTTTTTTCTCTCTATTAGTGTCTTGATATCTGGGTATGTAGTTGGAGGCCAGTCATTCTGGGGGCTCTTCAGTGTTTGTGTTCCAAAATCTGTTTTCTCAGTGTATGATCTCCAGGGTCTATGTGAGACCTATATTCTTCTTTTGATTTTCTTTATATATGTAGGTTTCCCTCCCTCCCCTCCCCCCCTTCTTTAATTCTGTTGTTCCGAATTGGTGGGGTTGCTTTTACTTCTGTTTGTTCAGTCTCCTATTCTTCCTTATGTGGATCCTCTGACTTTGTTTAATTCTGAAACTGGACTGTGGGTTAGGGGCTGTACTTTTTGCAGTTTAGAGGTTTAATTGAGGGGGAGCTGTGATTCAAAATCTATCTGCAGATCCCAGTATCCACTGACAGGTGTTTGGGCACTCTGGAACCCATTTCCCACTGCCTTGCCATCTGTCCATAAAGTGGGGGTATAGGTTTGCTCCCTGGAAGCAAAATGAGGTAAGAAAAAGGAACATAATGGAAAAAGGAAGGAAGGCAGCAAGAGGAAGGTGGAGAGAGTGAAGAGTAAGAGGGAAACCAGACAGATGTACCAACTAACAAATGAAAAGAGACACAAAGAAAAGAGTTTAAAAAAACTAAAAATAAAACATACAGTTAACCATACAAACACACAGTCCAATAAAAATCTGCCTATTGATGTACTCTTCCCACACACAAACAGGAAGTCTAAAGAACAGTGTAAAAAAATCCATAAAATAACAGAAACAAAGTAAGCATGAATACATTATCAAAAACAGAAAGAAAAAAAAAACTAAAGCTAAAAACAAACAAAAATGAGCAAAACAAACAGACAAAAAGTAAAAATAAAAAAAATAAGAACAAGGAACCAAACTCACTCTGAGGTCATTCCTATAAGTCCAATGTCCTTTCAGCTCTGATTTCTAGCCACTCCCCTCTGCTAGCGCAGGTAGATAGGGTTGCTCACAGACTGAGTCAGATGCTCAAGGCCTACTTTGGTAGGAGTGTGGATCAGTTCTGGACTCAGCCGGCTTGCTGCCTATCAAGTCTGCCATTCAGACCTAACCTGTCTGTGTCAGATCCAGCATGGGGGAGGGACTTCTGTCTTTCCCAGTTTGATGAGATTACCTTAGGTCCCAAATTGGAGGCTGGGTGGAGTTGGGCAGAGCTGGGTGAGGCAATGAAGGTCTCTGCCTGGTCCTGGGACAGAGAAAATGGCTGTGGTTGGCATCTCCTCACAGGGCATGGAGCTCATCTCTGATTCTTCCCATGGATCAGATCAGAGGCTCCAGCTGATCTGGTATAACAGGTGATGGTGTGGGCCAGGCATCAGGCAATGAGAATCAGCTGGATTTGGCTGAGTCCCCCGAGCAGCAGATGATCTTATGAACATGCCCAGGTGCCTATCTCAGGGTGATGGGGGCTTGCTGTCACCCTCAGAGGCAGGGGTTGAGTGCATGAACATGAGTCTCCCCTCTGATGGACTTTCACTCTCCCACCAGTGCGTGGCTATTCCTGCAGAGTCTTTATGGACACTTGCCTTTGTGGAGACTCTCACAGTTCGACCTGTCTGGTCACCGTCTTCAGAAGGTAATTTTAAAAGATAAAAGTATGGCTGGTCTCGGTGGCTCAGCCTGTAATCCCTGCACTTTGGGAGGTCAAGGCAAGTGACTTGCCTGAGCCTGTGGGTTTGAGACCTGCCCAGGCAACTTGGCGAGACCTTGTCTCTACAATACATCAAAATTTAGCTGGGCTCGGTAGCGTGCACCTGTAGTTCCAGCTACTTAGACGACTGAGGCAGAAGGACTGCCGGAGCCTAGCAGGTTGAGGCTGTGGTGGCTGAGAGCATGCCACTGCACTCCAGTCTGGGTGATAGAGTGAGACTCAACTCTAAATAAATAAATAAATAAATAAGTAAAAAATAAAATTATGGCTATCTTCTCAGAAGAAAATATTTCAAATTTAGAGATCCCATATCTTTCCCAAATGATTCTATAAAAATTTGTTTTCAGGAAAATCATAAAGGAATATTTGGAGGGTGGCTTTTTAAACATAAAAAATTTATATCAATGTTTAACTAAAAGAACACATATGATAACTAACTGATAGAAAAGGGGAAAACAATAAGAAATATGCCTAACATCTGCATTAAACATAATATATGATGTGAATGTTTATTCATTGGGTGTATGTATACATTGTGCATTACATATAGAGTATGTTAATTTATTATTACTCAAATGATATCTACAACACTTAGAACATAATTTTAAGTCTAAAGTAAACTTGAATGTAGCCTGAAAACCTTAAGCCTTGAGAAACTTTCAATAAAAATATAGATTGGTATAAATACATAAACATAAGATTTCAATGTAAAAAATATACATAAAATTAGGAAAAGAAGGAAGTCAGTAAGTTGGCAGAATAGAACTTTCCAGTGCTTTTCCACCCCACAGAACTGTCAATGAGAAAAACTATCCATATGTGAAAGTATCTTCACAAGATTATAGCACAGAAATAAGAAAAGACACAATGAAGAGGATATAGAGGTAAGATTTACATTATCTGACTCACCCCACCCCAAACTCCAGGCAGCACAGCAGGAGTAGAAAGTACCCTCCTTTTGAGAGAACGTGAGAGAAGTGAGCACTCGATTTTCTGGATTTTGCCTCAAATCTCAACACCGGACCTGCTCAAGTAAAAGCTAGTACCAGACAGGGACCCATTGCCCCAAACTCCAGGCCGGTAGCCATGGACTCAACCTCCAGGCCTGTTCCATGCCAAGCCAGAGCCTTTGTCTCTGGGCCTGAAACACTGGTGGCCAATCTCAGAGACTCCAAACTTTGAATGGACCTCACCACCTGGCCAGGTTCAGCAGCCGGGTGATTGGAGGCCGCCTTAGTGCCAAGTCAGTTCCAGTAAACTCAGTCTCCAGATCTGCCCTAGGGTCAGGTGAACCAACCAGTAGGCTAATCCTCCACAGTCCCAAGCCACAGCACCAGGCTTGCCTCCTCAGACCTAGTCATCAGCGTGGCACTTTCTGACCCAACCTCTAGATTGACTTCCTTGGATTCAGGCATCATATTTGCCCTTGCAGACACAAGCTCCAGCCCCACCCCTGCAGAAACAATCAACAGGACTCAGTGGATTCAAGCTCCAGGCCTAAACTGGGGATCTAGTTGCCAGGTATGTCCACCTGCAGACTCAGGCACCGGGCTAGCCTGCCTGAAGACCCCAGCATAGGTCTTCCTAAGGGTCATGCCATATGGCCTGTCCAGATCTGTGAATGAGTTGACAAGTGAAGGACTTTCCCAGACAAAGCAGTTTGCAAAGACTGGAATAACTTCAACTTCTTCAAATGTACAGACATCACATGACCACAATGATCAAGAACATCAGAAAAACATGACAACACCAAAGGAAGAGAATAAATCACGAGTACCCACTAAATGTCGATTTTAACTATTCTCACCACCAAAAAATAAGTATGTGAAGTAATATATGTTAATAAGCTCAATTTAGCTATGTATACATATTTCAAAACCCCATGTTGTACATATCAAATGCATGCAATTTTTGTTTGTCAATGAAAAAGAATTAGTGGAAAAATTATATATATGCAATTAAAAGAATAATGAATATAGAATATTAATATTGACACATTTGAAAAATATTGGTGCTATTTCATAATAATGGAAATATAAAATAAGGAAATATAAAATAATATGGAAATATAAAATAAAGGAAATTTAAAAAATACCTGGACAGGAGAATGAACAATATGTTCAAACTTAATCTCACACTAATTAAAATTTTTGCATTTTAACAGAATAATTTTTCATAATAATTTTTTGAGGCAAATGATAACATGATATATTAACAAAGATCCATTGAAAGAGGTATATTTTATGCAATGTTATTGAGAAAGCTCTTAGTAAATCCTACTGAAAACAGAGTTAGATTAAAATATTTATCTGGGGACTGAACATAATTCAGTCTCTATTCTTCTGCAATTCATTTTGTGTAAATTCTTTCTAAAGAAACAATCAGAGATGTGCCAGAGTTTACACTTACTAGCATTCAGTTTAACTTGTTTATATCTGAATTTAGGAAATATTTTAAATATATATTATTTTAGATATGCTTATATATTTTAGATGTCACAATTCAAAGATTAGTTGCACTTTGTACTATTTGTGTGCAAGTGGACTGCCTCACAAACATCAAAATGTGAATTTCTAAGGGTTTTTAAGTACATGAAAAATGCTTATTTACAATGTAGGTGAGAGAAGCAGTTTATTTATTTTTTAACAATGTACTATAATAGTAATTTTGTAAATGCCCATACATATTTAGGAAAATAAAGTTAGTTTGTGAAAGGTTTTTAAGAGAAATTAAATCGATCATTCAGTGTTTACTATGTGTGTGTGTGTGTGTGTGTGTGTGTGTGTGTGTGTGTGTGTGTGTCTGTGTATTATACTCAGGTATTTAACAATGACTGAAGCAAACAAAATCTTGGCAAGTAATGAACATACATGCTTTTGGAAAGAAAGAGAAAACAATAACATAAATAATTTCAGGGAGAGTTAGTAAACAGTTTATAACTGAGTGCAGTAGCTTATTTTATTATTTTAATTTTTTTATTGATACATAATATTTTACACATTTTTGGGCTGCATCTGACATTTATTATATACATAAAATGTGCATGATCAAATCAGGATATTTGCGGTCTATCACCACTTTGAGTATTTATCACTTCCAAGAATTGGGAATAAGTGAAGTCTTCTAGCTACTTTGAAATATATGGCACATTGTTAGCTCCAGTTCTTCTACTTTGCTATGGAAGCAATAGTACTTATACCGTTTTTCTAACTGTATGTTTGTACTAGTTAACTACTCTCCTCCCAGCCTCTGGTATCTATTATTCTACCCTCCACTTTTATGACATCAACTTTTTTATGTATCACATGAGTGAGAACATGTGATACTTGTCTTTTTGTGCCTGAATTATTTTGCTTAACAGGGTAGCTTCTAGTTTCATTCACATTGCTGCAAATGACTTGATTCCATTCTTTTTATGGCTAAATAGTATTCTGTTTTACATATATAGCTAGCTCACTTTTTTTTTATCCATTCATCCATTGAGGGTCACTTAGGTTGATTCCATGTTCTATTGTAACTAGTGCTGTAATAAACATGTCAGTGTAGGTAATCTGATTTCTTTTCCTTTGAATAGATGTATGTCCAGTAGTAGAATTGCTAGATCATATGGTAGTTCTATTCGTAATTTTGTGAGCAATCTCCATATTATTTTTCATAATAGTTGTACTAATTGATATCCCACCAACAGTGTATCAGTTTGTTTTTCTTCACATCCTCATCAGCATCTTTTATCTTTTGTCTTTTTAATAATAGCCTTTTCAATTTGGGTAACTTGACATTGCTATTTTGATTTGCATTTCCCTGATATATATACACACTCAATGGTCTATTTTAAGTAGGATTGACAGTAATAATTTTCTGTGTACACAAATTTTGAGATAAAATCTAAACCAATAAGAAGGACCCAGGCACGAGGATTGGTGGAAACAGCATCTTAGGCAAAGGGAAGAGTAAATTCATAGTCGCTAAATCGGATTAGATCTTCCCATATTTGAGGCAAAAATAAAAGGGAAATTTGGCTGACTTACAGTGAAAAGAAAAAAAAGTGGGCAGGGGTAAGATCCAGTGGGTCCCTTTAAGTAAAGATGTGCATTTTATTCTAATTGAAAAGAGAAGTTCTTGAAGAGGACTGACTTACTGCTTACATTTGTAAAAGAAAACCTTAGCAAATGGACTGTAAAGAAAAGAAGAAAAAAGACCAGATTGATAGTAACTGTGGTTGTCCAGGAAAGAGTGAATGCTAAACGCTTTGTTTAGGTTCATGGTTCTCCTGGGGGAGAAAGGGGCTGTATTTTGCCATCCCCCAGGGAATACTAGGCAATTCTTATTTGTCACACTGAGGTGTGTGGGTGAGGGCTACTGCTGGCATCTAGTGAGCAGAAGCCTGGGATGCTGCTAAACTCACTGCAATGCATAGGACAGAACACTTCTTGCAACAAAGAGTTATCTGGACCAAAATAAGAATAGTGTTGAGGGTGACAATTTCTGATTTAGGGTGATGGGAATGGAGATGTTTGATAAGTAGACAGAATGGTATAATTATGCAAAATATATATAGAGAGAAGACCAAACTTCTAGTAGTCTTTTGAAGGCTACCCAATTAATTATTTTGTCAGAAAAAATAATATTCTTGTGAAATGTATTTGATATTTCTTTAATAAGCGATTAATGTGAAGAAATTATGGTTTCTGTTTTACTTAGAGAGAACACCAGTCTTTGTTTGTTATCCATGAAGACTAGATTTAAAAAATGTCAACAACTTAAAATATTTTGAAAGGTTTTTACCAGCTTACTAAAAGTTATCTTAGAAAACACATTTACTCAATTACTTTTTTCTCAAATAAAAGGATAGAAAGAAAAAAATGTACTTACTTGCCATTTAATGCTGCTACACCAACTGTGCTCCGAGCAATTGACATACTGGCAACAAATGTCCATTGCTGATTCTGGGGATCCCACCTCTCCACTGTATTCAGATAGCTCCAGCCGTCATGACCTCCCACAGCATAAATAGGGCCTTCAAGTACAGTTACACCTAAAACATTGGACAAATAAATGCTGTGCCTATAGATAATATTATTATAGTATACACTTATAAATCTATTAGGAGGGTAGATCTCATGTTACATGCACTTACCACAATAAAATAAAAATTAAAATAAATAAATTTATTTCACAGTGATATTTTAAAAATTAAATTAATAGTACAAAACTATGAGCTTGGTCGGGCATGGTGGCTCAAGCCTATCATCTCAACATTTTGGGAGGCCAAGTCAAGAGGAATGGCTGAGCTCAGGGGTTTGAGACCAGCATGGGCAACTTGGTGAGACCTTGTCTCTACAATAAAAGTAAGTAAATAAATAAGCCAGGTGTGGTACAGTGCCCCTGTAGCTCCAGCTACTTAGAAGGCTTAGGCGGAAGGATTGCCTGAGCCCAGCAAGTTGAGGCTGTGGTGGCCATGAGCATACCACTGCACTCCAGCCTGGGCAACAGAGTAAGATTTTGACTCAAAAAACAAGCAAAACTATGAACTTATTTATCATAGATTCCAGTTATTAAAAAACAATTGTATTGAGGTAGAAATAACTACTATTTATTGAATCATTCCATTAAAGTGAAAACAAAATTTAAAACCAAAAACAAATACTGAGACCTAAATGCTTTATAAAATAAAACTAATTTCCTTATTTATGACCATATAAAAAAGCAAATACTAAAAAATCAAAAGTGATATGTCTTGTGCTTCTACTTTTGAAGAACATTTCTACACTGCGGTTTAAAGTACTTTGTTACTTTAAGCAATGTTACTTTAAAACAGTGTAATATTACCAATTTGAATTTGGGTATGGTGGTCTCCATTTTGGCTTTCCAATAACATTATAATAAACTTAGATAAGGTTTAGAAAATGCAGCATATTTTATATTATTAGTTAAATCACTAAACAAAACGAACAGATAAAATTAATAGTGAGTCATCAATAGGAGAATATAGACAACTTTTAATCACTGCTTTTCCAGTAAAATCACTTCTTCATAGATGAATTTTCTTAAATTCTAGCTAGTTGCCAAAATATTTGCATATCATACTAAAAATTATGTGCTCACTATCAAGAAATTCTGAAGAATATTCTTCAAAAGGATAAAATTCAAAGTTTGATTGTCAAGAACTCTAATATATTTGTGATTTTACCCTATTTCCAAGCTGACAAGTTAGACTGCCACAAATTTATGCATTTTAGTGAAGACATGGCTTCTGGGTCAAAGAGGAAGGGCAGTTATTACTCATAGCAATAGCAGTAGTCAGAATATCACCAATTTTTGATTCTAATGCTGGTTCCCCAAAATCCAATTTCCACAGGGTGATCCAGAGAGGGTAACCAAGATGACTTTAAATGTTTCCCTTAGCTTGACCAAACTTTAAATGAGTTACTCCTGCCTTGACCCTACTTTTTAAAAAACTTGTAATTGCAAATTCTTTCTCAGTTCCTTTGAGATGTACTTTAAAAAAAAAAGAAAAGAAAAGAAAAGAAAGCACCTCTTGCCAGTTTTATAATCCAGGGCTGTCTTTCTCAAGGACAGGGGGCCAACCTTCTGAAATATATATCATTAAGGAAGATAGTGCCCCATTTCCCAGTCTTTTTGGTAGAAGAGGAGCCTAACTTCAATCGACACCTTGCTCCAACTTATAAAACTAACTTTTGATGTAAAATCAATAAAAAGTTTACTTTTCTTTTACATAAGGTCAATTATCAAACAGATTGCCCATGATCCTCCAACCCACTCCATCTTTAAAAAACTCCATCACATTTGTTTCAGCAGAGTTGTGTTCAACCAAGGTTCTCGCCTTTCTTTTGTATTGCAGTAGACTTGAATGGAATCTTTCTTGTCTGTTTAAGTTTGCCTCATACAATTTTGCTTTTAGAAGGGTCAGCTGAAACCTGCTCATGCAGTGAGTTGTACTACAGAAAAGAAAATTATAAATTATCATGGACATAAATGCACATGCCAATTGTTCTGGAGGAGATACTACTTTTATGCTTGTAAGCATGCCTGCCTTTTATTTTGGATAGAGGAACTATGTCTTCCCAGTCTTTCTACGATAATAACATCCATTAAAATATAACTGAGAACAAAAGATACTCAGTGATTTGACTTTAAAAATGTAAAATGTGAGAGACCCATGAAAAATTGTCTCCTATCACAGAGGTGAAAATGAAATGACATCTTATTTATCCATTCATTTATTTATCTATTCTTTACTGAATGGCTATTATGTGCCAGAAATTGTTCTTTGCACCAAGGACACAGTAAACAAGGTAGACAAAGTCTGTGCCCATGTTGAAATCCACAAATTGGTCAATGAATGCTTAGTTAATTGAAATAAGTGCATTATTCCCAGTAAGTCAGCTTCACACATATTACACAATTATGAGTTAATAAAGAAAAAAATAGCTGACTAGAATAAAAAATGCTGTCATAGATACACTCAATTTAGGGATACTATTTCACACACAACAGTAATCAGATAGGGATATGGAGGGGTAACATTTTGAAGCAGTCACAGGCAAAATTTTTAAAAAACCCATAAACTGTAGATCTTGTTTTTCTTAAGGCAGTTCAAAGTAAAAAATAAGAAATGAAAGGGATAAGAAAATGTGAAGAAAAGAATATGGATATATTGAATTAGAAAGCTAAGGTAGTGAGCCAGGAGACTAGGACCTTGGGCCAGATAAAGAGAAATTTTGAAAACCTGAAAATTGATAAGCAATAAATGTAAATGTCACCTTGGTTACCACCCAACCACCTCTGTGCCACCCCAAAAGGTAGAACTTGTGGTCAGAATTGTGGTCAGCACATCCTGAAGGACAAGAACTACAGTGTGTTAGGGAATCCCCCAAAAGGTATATGTTCCATAATATAAAGCCATGTCCTCTTAATGACCTCAAGTTCATTATACCATCATTATAGTAAAATTTTCAGGTGGTTTAGCCCCTCTGAGTAGGCTATTCTTAGCAGATTATGGGTAAACTTATGTATAGTTATAGAGTTATGCAAGGACACAAGATGCCAATCATAAATGTCAGTCATTAGAGAGAGAGTAACCATTCTCCTTTCTTTAGGAATAAGATTGCAAAATCTGGGAAGTCAGAGCTCTTGAGTCACTTTTGCTCTTGATCCTGCTCTTATGTCTTTGGAGTGTACTAGTGCTATTGCTTAATAAACCAATTATTTGGTTTTGCAATTGGTTTGTTTCCTCCAATTCTTTTTTCAAGATATCAAGAACCTGGTTTGAGTTGGCGATCCTGCACCCACATGTAAAAAATATCTCATGGGCTTTTTAGAGAAGTAGTACATGTAGCTATTCACGTGTATCAAAAATAATAAACTATATAAAGATGAAGGTTAAATACCAGTGAGATGTTTTTAGAAAGCTGCTAGAATCAGCTTCTTCCTGAGTACCATTTAGGTATTCAGTAGACTCTAAGATAGGGAGTGTGCTTTGGATTAAGTAGACCACTATTTTGTATTGACTTATGCTGTCTGTCTTATTGAAGATACAATAAATATCAGAAAGGGCCAGATCATTTGCATGATCCAATGAAACTAATACATTTAAATTTTATTTTAAGAGCAAAGAGAAATCACTGAAGTATTTATCACTAATAGAGTCATGACTGCTATGACATTCATTCTGCTTGTTTTGTATCAAATGAATTGAAGTCAGGTTAGGTGGCAGTAGTGAGATGATTAGAAGAAAATTTCAAACATTCAAAAAGTAGAAGGTGGAAGTTTAAATTAGTAGGTTTCAGTTTGAATAAAGAAACGTGAAAATATTTGAAATATGTTCTGGAGTTCTTGAAGTTGGAATTTGCTGATGGATTGAATCTGGATATACAAATAAAAAGAACAAATCAGGGATAAATGAGTTGACTGAATAACTGGATAAATTTTAAGAGTAATAAAAGTTTAGAAACTATTATGGGGGAAACTTTGAGCACTCCATTTTGCACATGTCACGTTTAAGGAGACTTTTAGATATCTAAGTGGGGGTAAACAGGCAGCTAAACATATATGTTTGAATTTCAAGTTAGTGGAAGTACATGTAAAATTTTGGTAGTTATCAGCAATTTAAAGTTATGTAACTAGATATGATCACTTAGAAAATTGTGTGAAGAAAGAAAGAGAGACCGGAATTCAGCCTCAGGTAATTCCAATATTGTTTACAAAACCAAAAAAAGGAAAGAAAGCAGAAATGGTCTAGTAGATGGGAGGAAAACCAGAAGCTTTTGGTATCTGGAAAGTAAGAATGGAGAGAATTTCTAGAGTTATGAAGTGGTTATAGATTTTCATACTTTTAACTAAGTGTACATTTTAATACAATTTGGAAAGAGAAAGACTGTTGTGGACTTTGAAAATAGTTTCTGGAGCAGTAGTGTACACATTTTAACCCATGCTGGTTACTAGTTAGTATAGAGTACTCTAAGGGCTACAAACATCATCCACCTGTGACTTGTTTTTCTTGATTGTTAGAGGTTACCTGACTTTATGAAAATGTTTCACTTCTAAAGTATAACATATAAAATACAAGATGTATACATTCATTTGATGATATTTTATCACAAGAATAACAGGATGTACCACAAGAATACTACCTATTGCTTTCACTCCAGAATGAAAAAGAATTTGCTTTCCTCTCATGCAAATATCCAGTCTACACACTTCCTGAAGGTAACAATTTTTAAAACTCTGATTTACTTCCTTGATTTGCACTTACAAATTAAGTAATAATTTAGTATGTTCTTTTTTGTGTGTCATTCACCTTTGAAGTTATATCGGTGACATTTTCAGTCAGACATTAGTCATTTATTAGTTTTTATGAAAAATATTGTTACATCTTATAAACTATGCCACTTTTATAACTCCATTTTATTGTTAATGAAAATTTGCATGTTTTCCAGATTGAACATTTTAAAAATAAAGCTGAAATGTATACTTTTTTGATGCACATATGAACTCATTTCATCTAGATATGAAATTGCTGTGTCATAAAATATACTTATGTGGAAATTTAGTAGATACTTCAAAAAGTTTTCCAAGGTGTTTTTTTTTTAACAATTTTCATTTCCCCCAGTAAATGAGAGGAACCCCACTGTCTCAGACTCTCTCCACAATTTTTTTTGTGAAAAATGTTCGGTTTAGTTATTCTAATCAATGAGTAATAATATCTCATTATTATGTTAGTTTTTTCTAAGTTGATGTCTGGTTAAACTAAGCATTTTTCATGTGTTTCTTAGCCAGCTGGCTAAGAAATTTATTTCTTAAAAACCCTTAGCCCTTTTATCAATAAATGTACCTGATCTCAAACCAGGGGAAGTGGGGCCCAAAGGGAGGCTCAAACCTTACCTATATGATGACCACTTGGATATCGAATCCTGAATTGTACCCTACGTCTTTAAAATAAAAATAAATTCATGCAAAAAAAGTAACACTTAGCCCTTTCTGTGAAAACCCACAGTTAACAAGACTATTCATTTTTTAATTGTCTGCCTCTTTCTTATTAATTTGTAGTACTTGTGATCAGTTATAACTATTATGGATATGATATAAATTCTTTGTCAATTTTTAAGAGTATTAATATTAATTCTTCATTAGCATTTGTATTACAGATCTTTTCCCCCTGTGTGCTTTGTATTTTCACTCTTAATGTTGTCTTTTGATTAAAAGAAGTGAGGTTCACTTGATTTCCGACAAAGATGGCACTGCAACAGCAAAGTTTTTTTTTTAAATAAATTATGATGCTGGTTAAATTGATATCCTCATATCAAAATGGACTATGACTAATACATCAAAGTCAATCTAGCTGGATCATAGAATTGTATAAAAATTAAAACAATAAAGTATTTAGAACATAATTAACAAGCATATCTTAAAATAAATAATCATAACAATGAATTTTGAGAAAAACAAATATTTCTTAAACAGAATACTGAAAACTCTTGCTGTAAAGAAAAATATCATAAAAACACTATAAATATAAAAATCAATGGCCTTTGATATTCCACATGAATATTTAAATTTTTTTGGTAATTTTTCTAATTTTCCTCAATATCTTTATAAAATCTTGATTGAGATAGCACTGAATATACAGAAATTTGGAAATAATTAGCATCTTTACAACACTGACTCTCCTAATTCAGAAAATGATATATGTCTTGATTTTACTAAGAATATGTTTAACTTCTCCCGTAATATGTTTGTTTTATATTTTTATGAGGACTTTTATACATCTATTACGAAAATCGTCACTTGCATTTGATTAATTTATGCCATTATGATTGGCATTTATGCATCTTAAAAATTATTTCAAAAGTAAGTTAAAAGTAAATAGATTTGTCTGTATTGACTATATCCAGTAGCCTTGTTAAATATTTATAAATAATTGTCACAAGTAATCCACATATTATTTTGTATTTTCTAAATATACAATTATTTCATCTAAAATAATACCAGGTATATATTCTTAAATATAATTATTATATATTTTAGTTCCCTATCTGGGTTTATTTCAATGTCATTATATGAATAGGTATTTAACATTCAAAATTCTTCTTGCTAAGCTGATTATTTTAAGTTGTTAAATATTTATTTTCAGTAATGCTTATTGCTCTAAAGTCTAATTTATTGACTATTAATATGGCAACACTATATTAATATCACAAGTTTAAAAAAATTTTGGTTCTAATATGATAATCTTTGACTTTATACAGTTATTTAATCTATTTATGCTTAATGTAATAATTGATTTTGTTAGGTACAATTTTTATATTTTCCTACTTGCTCTATTCATTTTTTCTCATTTTGTCCCCCAATATTGCCTCTTTTTTTGTTCTATAGGTGGAATATCTTATTTTTCCCTTTTTACCTCATGTTTCAGTTTATTGTTAACAGAATACAAATGAATCAATTTTTCAAATGGCTAATCAGATTATAAGTAAGGCTCAAATGAATGAGAGACTTAAAGCATAAACAAGATTGTTACCTCTGCACTAGGTAGCTCCTTCCTTTCTTTCCAGGATCTGGACCTCTTTTGTATGAACATACATGAAAACCCTAAACTCTAATTCCTGCCTCTGTCATTCAGAGATTACAGCAAATCCTAGTTGCTAAATTTGGCTTTGCTTTGATTCTGTGATACAAGGGCCTAAAGAAAGCAAAAATAAGTGTCGAGGCTCTTTTAGTATTCTCCCTTCACTTTCAGATCTTGCTTCTCAAGTGCAGATTGACTTAGTTTCTCTCTGATGCCTTCAATAATTTGATTAATGTGTGCTATTCAGCTTTTATAATTGTACATGCTAGGAGCCTTACTCTGATACAAGATATCTTCAAGGCCAGAAGTTACATTTATGTACATTACCTTTCAACTTTATTTTTAATGTAAACATTTAATAATTTAATATTATCAAATGATCAATGTCATTGATTTTTTGCCTGTATGTGTGTGAGATTTTCCTCTAGCGCTACCATTTGCATAAGAAAATTTCTTTTTCTCTCTATATTGCAACTTTCTTCCCACTGAAGTAAGGGATAGCTAAAGTAATAATTTCACATTGTTATGGTGAATATTATATGAATTAATGTATGTAAAGAACTCAGAACAAAGTCCAATACATTTCAGTCACTCAATTTTTGCAGGTCATTATAATTGCCATTTTTATCTCCATACTCAAGTCTTGGGGAAAATATTTAAAACTTCATATAAGAGAATATGTAAAGGTCCTATAAGCATATAAAATGCTCAATATAACTATTAATTAGAATAACCAGAAAGTTTTAGATTATCAAACAAGTTTACAGTATGACAATATTGTTTCTGGGAATACTGGGAATTGAGTATTATTATGTATTGCTGATGAAATTGTAACTTAGGAACACAATCATGGAGATAAATTTAATGATATAAGTATTGAAATATAGTTTTTACAAAAATTTGAAATATCTTATAAATATAAATATGATAGAAAATATAATTATGATAGCAAAATACATTATAGTAGAGAATACAGACATTTAAAATATTGATAGATTTTATATATTGTTATTCTTTAATTAAGCAGGGTATTGCCAGTCTTATCAGAGCTGGGGGCAAAGCAAATGCAAAAGAGTATTGTAGCTAACAGCTCTGGCATTGGATAATTGCCTGGATTAAAATTCCAATCCGTTGCTACTAGCTGCATGCCATTTGAAAAAAAAGATTTAAATTCCTTGTGTCTTAGTATCCTCATCCCTAAAGAGTACGTGCGTAACTCATAGCATCTGTGTAAAGATTAAATATAAAACGCACAAACAGTATTTGACAAATGACAGACTTTTTTTTTTTTTGAGTCAGAGTCTCACTCTTGTCGCCCATGCTGGATTAGAGTGGCAAGCTCACGGCCACCTCAGCTTCCACCTGCTGGGCTGGGCTCAGGAGCTCCTTTTGCCTCAGGCTTCCAAGTAGTTAGAATGACAGACACAAGTCGCCATGCCTAGCTAGTTTTTGTGACTTATTGTAGAGACAAGGTCTCACCCAGCTGCCCAGGCTTGTCTCAAATCCCGGGGCTCAGGCAATCTCTCCCCTCGACCTTCCAAAGTGCTGGGATTACAGGCTGAGCCAACACACCTGACCATGACAAACTTATAATAGGTTTTGATTGTATAAGTCAAACAGTCGGTAGGATCTTTCTTAGGAGTGGTTATTAAAACTAAGACACTATAAATTGCAATCAGGATGACAGAGGAAGCATGAAATATGTCATCACTCTCAAAATTTAAGTCCATCTTCCAAATATTTGTAACTATAATTAAATTAAATCACTGAGCAAGTAATCTATTGCCAGTATTGTTTTTTGTTTTAATAACTCATGTTTGGAATGTATGCATGGTTTTCTTGAAAATATCTATACTTTATGCTTCCACATTATAAAGAAATATATTCTTGTAGATTGTCACAGTATTTCCAAACTCTAGCTTCCTTATAATGTGGTTTTCACATTTTTGCTGCTGTGATGATTTCCTTGCAGAAAGTTCTCATTAACTAGGGTGAATAACGTAACCAGGAAAATTTAAAAATCAGAATAATACATCCAACCACTTCCTTATGTTTGCTAAAAATATCTTTACAAATGCAGCAAGGTTAAGAGGTATGAATATAGCCAGACTCGGTGGCTCAGCCTGTAATCCCATGCCTTGGGAGGCTGAGGTGAGTGAATTGCCTAAGCCACGGGGTTTGAGACCCGCCTGGGCAACTTGGTGAGACCTCATCTCTACAATAAATCAAAAAATTAGCCAGGCATGGTAGGGCGCGCCTGTAATTCCAGCTACTTGGAAGGCTGAGGTGGAAGGATCGCCAGAGCCCAGCAGGTTGAGGCTGCAGTGGCCGGGAGTGGCCACTGCACTCCAGTCTGGGCAACAGAGTGAGACTCCAACTCATAAAAACAACAAAAAAAAGAGCATGAATATATTTTTCTGTAGTTTGTTTAGTATCAATATTAACTCAGTGTTTAAAAAATGATAATCCAGTGGAAAGATGAGAAATATTGAAAGTCATTTTTAATATGACTCAAGTTTAATAATCCCGTGTTTATTTTTGATAATTCTTTAAAGTATCTTTTAGAAGTTTTATGGTGTCAAAATATATTTTTTGCAATACATACAATTTTTTATAATGTTTGAACTATAGCTTCTTGCACATATTGCCCTTGAGAATTCTGCAGGAAAATATTTACCAAAATTTTTCTGTATCATTTTCCTTCAGGATAGTTTTTCAAAATAAGTAATTATCCCTAGTTTTCAGATAAAATGGCCAAGTTAAAACTGAGCACTTTCTATATAGGTTGTAGAGCACAAATATACACACTGAAGATGTGGGCCTTGAAATCTGGAGAGTGATCAGTAGGAAATAGTTTATATCAGGTCACTCTCAAAAATATTTTCATGTAGCAACATTTGGAGCCTCTGTAATTCACTTTAAAATGTTTATTTGACTCTTTTTATATTAACATAACCGGAGACTTAATTTGTTCTCTGAAAAAGAAATAATTACATATCTCTACCCTTGTTAATATTAAATCAGAATATTGTTAAATTTATTCTAAGCTATAAACTGTTTCAATTTTAAAAGAACGTGTGTTTTAATTAAGCAAAATAATGACAAAGTAAAGCTAATTTTTAGTATTGCTTTACTGTTTACATATTAGCTTTCATTATATCTTAATTTGAAAAGCACGAGACTATAAAATGTAACATTTTTTTCTGTCTGGATAAAGCATAGTCATTTTAAAATTAGTAGTACATTTAAACTTTTTAAAAATTGTTGTAGTAAATAAACTAGCACAATATTACTAATTATTACCTTGTCGAAGTTATAAAATATTTCTTGGTAACTTTATAATATATGACTTACTTATTTTAAATCTACTTTTCAAAATTATTTGTTAAAATGCTCATCAACAATAAGGTATCAACTAGTAAATATTTATAAATGAATAAAGTGACAATTTCAGTGATATCAAGTAGTTTTACTATCAAAGCAGTGAATAATTAAATAATATTACATAAAAGTGAACACTTTGGAGTTGTCCTGTTCCTAAGATTAAACAAAACTAATTTGCATAATGAAGAAGAAAAAAATGGATAGGGGATATTATTTGTATTTTATATGCCCAACTTGATAACATTTTTTCAGTGAGATATTAAATATGTAGGTATGTGTATACATGTGTGAGTGTAAATACTATGCAAAATACAAATAGATTAATACATATCCAATTTTTTTGTTTTGAGTTGAAGTCTCACTCTGTCACCTAGACTGGAGGGCAGTGGCATGCTCACGGCCACAGCACCCTCAACCTGTTGGGCTCAACAGTCCTTCCGCCTCAGGCTTCCAAGTAGCTGGAACCACAGGCATGCATCATCACGCTCAGTTAATTTTTCTTGATTTATTGCAGGATGAGGTCTTGCCAACTTGCCCAGGCTGGTCTCGAACACGCAGGCTCAGGCAATTTTTTCACTTTGGTGTCCCAAAGTGATGAGATCATAAAGGCGTGAGCCACTGCACCCAGCCACATATCCAATTTTAAAATGTTGAACATGAGCAATGTGTTGTATAGAAATATTTTTCACATAATTCTACATAATCAAATAGGCTTAAAATATTTCTTTTGCTTGAGCCACAAAAAAGAAAAAACAATTTATATTGGTGCATTATATTTTATAATTTCTTTGACTGAGAAATGTAATTGTCTTGGTTGGACATTGAAATTACCTGGGAACTTTTGAAAAAAATACATCTGGATTATAAAGATTCTAATTTACTTGATCTGGAATTAGATTTAGACATAGAGTTGTTTAAAAGTTCCCTCAGGTGATTCTCATGTACAGTCATAATTGAGAATGACTTCCACAATGGAACAGGACAACAATACTAAAACCATGGCAGAATGCCACAACCCAAAATCTGCCGACTTTACAGATCTCTAATATCTTTCATTCATGCCCTCTTTGTGTATACGTGTGTGTGTGTGTGTGTGTGTGTGTGTGTGTGTGTGTGTGTGTGTACAACATTGTGTTTAGGTATATGGAATCAAGGCTGTCATAGAAGTTTAGCAGTAAACTAACATTCAGTTTTGTTACTAAACAATGTAAATTTTATGGATCCAATCATCATCCATCCATCTTTCCAGTACTTATGGCATACTTTCTTTACAAAACTTCATATGCTCATAGGTGTACTGGTGGATGGGGAAGAGAGAGATACGAACTGCTGAAGTACACATATAAATGCCACCTTACTGCCTGGCAACTTGATGCAAGGAATGTCTCTTGTCTGAAGTAAAAAAGTGGTGACAAAGATAAAATCTGGGGGAAGATGAGGATTCATTTGGGGATGAGAAATTCTTGGAAGAAAGAATATTGGTGTAAAGACCTTGTGGAAAAAAGAAGCAGAGTATGTCTGAGGAGTTGCACAAAGGTCAAATGAAGAGAAAAGCGGAGAGTGAGGAAGAGGCAGCCCAAGGTATAGTCAATGTAAATAGTTAAAAGACCACACAATGTGGGTCTTTGTATGCTATTATGAATCCCATTTTTTCATCTCAAGTGCAATGGAAAGCTACTAAAAGGTTTTAAGCAGTGGCATAATGTAACTACATATTTTTAAAAATCACACTGGTTGTGGTGTGGAGAAATGAGAATAGATATAACCGTACCAAATAATTTAAGTGAGAAATAACAGTATTTTTTTTCCTGAATGTGATGAAATTTGATAAAAGGATAAATGAAGGACTTAAAAATATTTTTCTAGTGATGAGGATATGTTTATGTATTTTTATTTTCTTACATTTCTTCCCCATCCATTCCTCAACACATTTTTTTGTTTGTTTTTTGGGTTTTTTTTTGAGTTGGAGTCTCACTCTGTCGCCCAGACTGGAGTGCAGTGGCCGCTCCCGGCCACTGCAGCCTCGACCTGCTGGGCTCCGGCGAGCCTTCGGCCTCAGCCTTCCGAGTAGCCAGAATTACAGGCGCGTGCTACCAAGTCCGGCTCATTTTTAAATTTTATTGTAGAGATGCAGTCTCGCCTGCCCAGGTGGGTCTCAAACCCGCAGGCTCAGGCAATCCACTCACCTCAGCCTCCCAAAGGCGCGGGATTACAGGCTGAGCCACCGAACCCGGCTCATCAACACATCTTTTTATATACATCTTATTTTTGTTAAGACCAAATGTCTTTATTGCCCCCATCCCCAATTCCCCGCTCCCCACAGTACTGGTAGGAACCATCCAGGTCCAGCGGTCCCCTCCGAGTACCAGGCTGGTATGCTCCCTGACCTGAGGTAGAAAGGGTCGAAAAATCTGGTGACCGGCCTTGGGATCCCTACCAGTGACCACAGTTCTGAGTCCTGTGGGATTGGGGGCCCTGCCACCTGCTGGGTCCCTTCTCTTGGGGGAAGACCTTCAACCCTTGGTTATGGGGTTCTGGCTTGAGGTCCATGTTTTTTACATGAAATTAGCTATATGTGACCTTGGAAACTTTATCTATCTGCTTTTGTCTCAGTTTCCTTATCTGTATCACAGGTTACTCATGGCACTTACCTCATAGTTTTGTTTCAGGGATTGAATTAAACGATATATTCAAACCACTTAGAAACACGCTGGCACATTTTAAAAATTATATCAGTATTCAGTATGTTGAAGATGATTATAACAATGTATCATGAATCTAGCTCTTTTACTCAAACTTCAGACTATAGTACCATTGGAGAGACTAATGAAGGAACCAGAAAAAGATTTTACTATGTCCAGCGTACTGCATTGCCTCTACTACTGAGGGCTTTATATTTGATTAATCTAAGCACTTTAACATATTATACCAGAATCATCAAAAAAATGCCCTGTTTAAAACATTTTGTTAAATTAATATATTTTCTCTTGTGAAAATCCCAAGAATGATTTCATGTAACATTCAGGCATTATTAAAAAGCAAGAATGCTACACATATGTAAAGAAAAATAAATAACAGTTGCAGTAAAGTATGAGGTTTTATTGTGTAAGTGCTAGCTTTTCTTTGTAGCTAAGTGTTGTTTGCTTTTAAAAGAAAAATTACAACTGAGGTACACTGAGATAAGAGCTGCAGACTCCACAAGTTCCAAATGGAGTTATCTCAGAAGATAGTTCAAAAGATAAGGCAAGTGAACTGGAGGTTTAGGACTAAGTAGAGGGATACAGTTATGGACTTAGCAGCAACTTGGATGGATTTAAAGTCTATCATACTCAGTGATCTATCACAGGAAAAAGAACTGAGTGCCACATGTACTTACTCATAAGTGGACACTAAACATTTATCATAATACTATAAGAAAGTGATTGGCAGTAGCAGAAAACTGCCAGTGGCTGGGGCACATAACATCAATAAGGGTACCTGATCTCAAACCAGGTGAAGTGGGACCAAAATGAGATCCAGAGTTTACCTGTAAAATTACCACTTATCTACCTAATCCTGAAATATACCCCATAACTTTAAAAAAAATAAATTAAAAATTCTTTTAAAAATAAAAAAGAAGCTGATTTCCTCCGGTTCTGTGACACCCCTTCCCAGATGCTGGCTCTGGGACATGAAGACAGTTTCAACACCCCCATGACATCATCTCCAACGAATCAGCTGTGCCTAGCCTCCTACCAACCAAATTGCCTTTAAAAACAAAACAAAACAAAACTCTGGCTTCCAAATTGTCAGGGAGACAGATATGAGATATATCTCCTATACTTCTCGCTCAGCTGCTTTATGATATTAAATTCTTTCTCTACTGTTAAAAAAGGATTGGGTAGAATTTTTACAATCATAATGCAAGACATTTTAAGTGAGAGGAATCACTTGAGCAGAACACAGAAATAAAATGCAGGCTGTGTATGGTCAAGAGTGAATTGGTACTTTTAACTGGTTGTTATAACAATTATAAAAATGTGCCCACTCATAACTGATTGCTCCCTTTCTGCCTCCACTATTGCATTTGCTCAAAAGCCATACTTCTTACTAAGCACTCCAAGACAATGACTGCATGGCTGAATTACTAGTGCTGGCTCATTCTTCCAAGACATGGGACTCTGTAAACTGGAGACTTTGCCTCTAGGACACACTATAGATCTGGCTGAGTTTTTCTTGGAAGTGTCTTGCAGTCTGAGGCTTCTTCTACTCAATTCACTTTTTTTCCCATTTGCCTTCGTAGAAGTTAGATATAAAATCTCTTCCTACTTTCTTTTGTCCCCTTCCTTAGTATCTTTCAAGGGGTGCTTTTATCTAATAAATCATATGAACATCTTCTGCTCAATAAACCCAAATTTACACATAGCTATTAAAAAGGTTGTAGATAGTCCTGAAAAGATGACTAAGTGAAAACATTGCACAATTGAATCTCTTAGCAAAGAAACCTATATGCAGGAGTGGACCTGGGAATTTGAAGGTGACCTGGAAATGCAAGTTGAGGTCTATCAGACAGTCACCTAAAAATATGGAGGACTGGCCGGGCTCGGTGGCTCAGCCTGTAATCCCGCGCCTTTGGGAGGCTGAGGTGACTGGATTGCCTGAGCCCATGGGTTCGAGACCCACCTGGGCAGCGAGACCTCATCTCTACAATAAATAAAAAAATCAGCTGGGCGTGGTAGCGCACGCCTGTAATTCTGGCTACTCGGAAGGCTGAGGCAGAAGGATCACCGGAGCCCAGCAGGTCGAGGCTGCGGTGGCTGGGAGCGGCCACTGCACTCCAGTCTGGGCGACAGAGTGAGACTCCAACTCAAAAAAAAAAAATATGGAGGACTGATAGTTCCAAGCCTCGTGACACCCCTAGAAGCAACCCTGACATGAGATTGGGAGCACACCTTAAGAGACAAAGTGGTGAGTGAAGACAACAGTACTTCTTCTCTACACAACTCATGCAAGCCTCTGCAATCTCAGCAAATATTTTTCTCACCCACTATACTCCTTCCACACAGGGTGGGTATAGAGGGCTGCCCTAAATAGATACAGAGACATGGCAGAAGTCACTTGGAACCAGGGAGTCAGTTCCTGATAACCCCAGTGTTGTGTGGCTTCTGACCCCACTACAGAGAGGGGAAGACACTCTGTGATGGTGCTCTATGCTGCATGGGCATTCTCTCCTTCTCTCTCAAGCACCAGCAGGGGCAACATGACCACTTCAGGGAACTTTCTGCAGCACTAGCATCCATTGTGGACAAAGAACAGGATTGCATAGGTGACTGACCTCAGGGGGCCACAATTGTGATAGCCTCTCTCACAGAGCAGGGCAATATCTAAGAGGTGGGGCATAGCCTCTGTGTAGCCTGGCAGTGGCCTCACCCACCTGCAGACTGAGGGAAAAATAACAACTCTTCACTGCTTCCCTTCTAACCCTGGGCAAAAGGGGTGGTCCCACTCAGACAAGAAGAGGACACTCCACATTTCCAAGAGTACTTGAGTCAGAAGAGATGCAGGGCACTGTCTGGCCACCTGCTAATCCTCCTGATGAGACATACAGCCTGGGGGCTGAGACTACTGGAGTCCTGTCCAGGACCCCAGGCACCTGTACTGGAAGGAGGGAAACACCTCTGAATTGGAGGAAGAGTCTCACTCCATTCCCACCAGACTGCATCACAAACACAGTTCCAGATGGTTTCTTCCTTGTTCACTAGATCAATCTGAACTTCCGGTAATGAATAATTCTCTACTGGAAGTTCAAACACAATAGCAAGCCTTAACAGCAGAATAAGCCAGGTAGAAAAAAGAATCTCAGAGACTGAGGATCAAACTACTGAATTAACCCAGTTTGACAAAAATGAGGAGAAAAAGCTCAGGAAGAGGTTTCGGATTATGTAAAGAGACCAAATCTATGGTTGACTGGCATCTCTGAGAGAGGACGGAAAACTGAAACTGTCTGTAATAAGTTTTCTAAGATGTCATTCAAGAAAATTTCCTCTGTAACACTAGAGACGTGGTCATGCAGATGAAAGAGATTCAGAGAACTCATGTAAGGTATTACATAACATTATCTCAAAGGCAAATCATAATTCATCTTACCTAGGTGAGCGTGAAAGAAAAATTTCTAAAGGCAGCTAGGGAGAAGGGACAGACTGCCTACTAAGGCAAATCCATTAGAATTGCAACAGGCTTCTCAGCAGAAACCTTACAAGCCAGAAGGGACTGGCGATCCATCTTTAACATTTCTAAAGAAAAGAAATTCCAACCCAAAATTTTCTAACCCCTCAAGCTAAGCTTCCATAATGAAGGAGAATCATTAATGAAATTTTTCCCAGACATTCAACTACTAAGTGAGTATGACAACTCAAGACCAGCCCTTCAGGAGATGCTTAAGAACGTTCTAAGCACAGAAACAACAACAAAAATAGCTTCACTTGTTGCAAAATCATAGGCAAGCACAGACTTTATAGACCACAAATTAACCAAAAAAATCGAATAAAGCAAAGCAACTTCCTAATAGCAATTATGACAGAAACAAACTCCCACATATCAATGATTAATTTAAACATGAACAGACTGAATGTGCTACTCACAAAACATAGAGCAGCAAACAGGATAAAGAAACATGATCCATCCTCCTGCTGCCTTAATAAAACCCATTTCACTTCAAATGACACTCACAGGTTCTAGGTAAAGGATTGGAGAAAGATCTTCCAGGCAAATGGAAAACAAAAAACAGCAAGAGTAGTTATTCTTAAATTAGACAAAATCGACTTTAAAACAATAAAAGTCAAAAAGGTAACTCAGGGACATTACATAATCAAAAAAGGCTCAATCTTTTAACAAAAAATATCTATTTTGAATACATACACACCCAACATAACATAGAGATTTATAATATAATTGTGAATTAAACTAAGAGAGGACATAGACAGCCATACAATTATAGTCAGAGATGTACTACCCCACCAACAGCCTTAGATAGATTATTGAGGCAAAAAATTAACAAGGAAATTTGAAACGTTACCTGACACCCAACCAATTGGGCCTAATAGACATCTACAGAACTCTTCACCCAAAAAGCACAGAATATACATTCTGCTCATCAACATATGATAAGCAGAACATACTCCAAGATTGACCACGTACTTAAAAATAAACCTGCCTGAGCCTGTGGGTTCAAGATCAGCACAGGCAACTTGGCAAGACCTCGTTTCTATAATAAATCAAAAAATTAGCCAGGCATGGTAGCTCATGCCTGTAGTTCCAGCTACTTGGAAGGCTGAGGCGGAAGGCTCACTGGAGCCCAACATGCTAACACTGGGATGGCCATGAGTGTGTCACTGCAATTCAGCCTGGGCAACAAAATAAGACTCCAAATCAAAAACAAAAACAAAAACAAAACAAGCATGAACAAAGTTTGAAAGGTCAAAATCATACCAAGCATCTTCTCAGACAACAGTGGAATAAAAATAAATTTCATCACCAAAACGAATACCCTGAAATACATAATTTGTATGGAAATAAAAAACATGCTTCTGAATGACTTCTGGGCTAACACAGAAATCAAGGCAGAAAAAATCTCTAAAAACAAACAAAAATTAGACAAAACACACCAAAATTTCTGGAATATCATGAAAGTGATGTTGAGAGAGAAGTTTATAACACTGCATGCACATAACAGAAAAATAAAAGAGTCTCAAGTAAGCAGTTTAAAATCACACCTAATGGAACAGGAAGACAAGAGCAATCCAATCCAATAATTAGTAAAAAAAACAAAAAACCAAAAAAAACCCAAAGCTATAAATCATTAAGATAAAGAGATAAAGTCATAGCTAAATGACTTAGTGACAAAAAAAAAAAAAAAAAAAATACAAAGGACTAACATACAAAAGGCTGGGACATTGAAAGGATAAATGAAATTGAAAGGCTCCTGGCCAGATTAATGACAGTGAGAGAGAGACAGACAGACAGAGCAAATTAACACACTATTAAAGAAAAAGGCAATGTTACAACTGACCCTGAAGAAATACAAAAGATTATTGGAGATTACTACAAATATCTGTATGTAAGAAAACCAGAAAATCTAGAGGAGATGGAGGAATTCCTAGCATCATGTAACCTCCCAATATTGAAACAAGAAAAAATTGAGACCAACAACAATCCAAGATATTTATCCAGCAATAAGAAACCCTCTTCCTCCTAAAAAAAGGAAAAAACAAAAACAAAAAACCCTGTGCCAGATGGTTTCTCAGCTGAATGCTACAAGACATACAAGGAAGAGAGGAAGAGTTGATACCAATCTTACTAAGAGTGTTTTATGCACTCGATAAAAAGGGGATTCTCCCCAGCTCATTCTATGAAACAAATATCATCCTAATACTCCAAAATGGCAAAGAGCCAACAAGAAAAGAAAATATCAGGCCAATTTCTCCAATTAACATACATTCATAAATTCTCAACAAGATTTTAGCAAATCTTATGCAACAGCAAATTTTAAGGATCATCCATCATGACCAAGTTGGCTTCATTCCCAGGATATAAAGTTGGTTCAACACTTATACATCAATAAATGTAATCCACCACATAAACAGGTGTAAAACCAAGAACCACATGATTATCTCATTAAGTACAGAAAAGCATTCAATAAAATATAACATCCCTTCCTGATTAAAATCCTTGAACAGCTATACATCAAAGGAAGATTCCTCAAAATAATAACCATCTTTGACAAATCTGAAGCCAACATCATACTTAATGGACAGAAGCTGAAAGCACCCCCCCACTTTAAGAACTGGAACAAGACTATTTAACAAAGTAGTAGAAGACCTCACCACAGCAATCAGGCAGGAGAATAAATTCAGGGTATCCAAACAAGAAAGGAGAAAATAAAATTATCCTTCTTTGCAGATAATATGATTCTATACTTAGAAAACCCTAGAGAGTCTGTCAAAAAACCACTTTGGTCAAAGTCCCAGGATACAAAATTAATATGCAAAAGTCATTTGCATTTCCATACACTAAAAACAAGCAGACTGATAATCAAACAAAAAACACAATCCTATTCACAATAGCCACAATTAAAATAAAAAACCTCAGCATCCATCTAACCAAAGAAGTGAAAGACCTTTACAATAACTATAAAAACACTGTTCAAAGAAACCAAGGACAACACAAACAAATAGAAAAATATCTCATGCTCATGGGTTGGAAGAATCAATATTGTCAAGATATCCATTTTACTTAAGGCTATCTACAGAGTCAAAGCAATCCTATCAAATTACTAGCATCATTTTTTTCACTGACTTAAAAAATACAGTACAGAAATTCACATGGAAGCAAAAAAGAGCCTTTATAATTAAGGCAATACTCAGCAAAAATAACAAAGCTGAGGGCACCACATTTCTGGACTACAGTAACCAAGACAGCGAGGTACTGGTACAAAAATAAACACATAGACAAATGACACATGATAGAGGAACCAGAAATAAAACCCCAGCAACTCAAGCAACTTATATTTGACAAACGTGACAAAAACAAATATTAGTGAAAGGAAACCATATTTAGCAAGTGGTACTGGAAAAACTGGCTAGCCACATGCAGAAGAATAAAACTAGACCCCCACCTATCACCATACACAAAAAGTTAACTCCAAATGAATCAAGGACTTAAATGTGAACCTCAATCTATAAAAATTCTAGAAGAAAACATAGACAACACTCTCCTGGACATCCAAGTAGGCAACAAATTCATCACCATATCCTCAAAAGCTAATGCAGCAAAAGCTAAAGTTGACAGGTAGGGCTTTATCAAGTTAAAGCCTTTGCACAGCACAACAAACCGAGAGAGTGAAGAGACAACACACAAAATGGGAAAAAATTGTTTGCAAGCAATGCATCTAACAAAGGTTCAACATCCAAGATCTATAATAAACTCAAACTAATTGATAGTAATAAAACAAATAACCCCTAATTTTTAAAAGTGGGCAAAGGGCATGAACAGATACTTTTCAAAGGAAGACATTCAAACAGCCAACAAATGTATGAAAAAATGTCCAATTTCACTAATCATCAGATAAATGCAAACCCAAACTTCAATGAGTTACCACCTCACATGCTTCAGGATGGCTATCATTAAAAAATCAAAGAACAACAGGTGTTGACAAAGCAACAGAGAGAAGTGAATGCTTGCACACTGTTGGTGGAAATGTAAGCTAGTTCCATTTTTATGGAAAACAATGTGGCATTTTCACAAAGAACTAAAAACTGAGTTACCATATGACCCAGTAATTTCATTTCTGGGAATATACCCAGAGGAATATAAAGCACTCAACCTAAAAGACACCTGCACATGTATGTTCACTGCAGCGCCATACACAATAGCAAAAACAGAACCAACCCAGATGCCCATTGAAAGTGTATTGTATAAAGAAAATGTGGTCCATATACATGATGGAAGACTACACAGCCATAAAGAACAAAATCATGTCTTTTGAAGCAACATGGATTCAGCAGGAGACCATCATTCTAACTCTAATAAACTATTTCCCTCCCAAAACTGAATACTGCATGATCTCAATCATAAATGGGCACTAAACATTGTGCACGCAAGCACAAAGGTGGGAACAACAAATTCTGGGCACTGCAAAAGGAGGGAGAGAAGAAGGGACAAGGATAAGAGGCACACAATCATTCATTGTTTTCCATGTCCACTACTACAGAAATTATATATAATAATTCTACAAGCCGGGCTCGGTGGCTCAGCCTGTAATCCCACGCCTTGGGAGGCTGAGGTGAGTGAATTGCCTGAGCCCGCGGGTGTGAGATCCACCTGGGCGAGACCTCATCAAAATTAGCCAGGCGTGGCAGCGCACGCCTGTAGTTCCAGCTACTTGGAAGGCTGAGGCGGAAGGATTGCCGGAGGCCAGCAGGTCGAGGCTGTGGTGGCCGGGAGCGGCCACTGCACTCCAGTCTGGGTGACAGAGTGAGACTCCAACTCAAATAATAATAATAATAATAATAGTAATAGTAATAATAATTCTACAAGACACAGAAGGAAGAGAGAAAGTCCAAGCCACACCTTCACGCAATTTACTTATGTCGCAAAGTCTCACATGTGCCCTACAAGTATAGAATTTTTTAAAGTTTGTAGATAAAATTGGAAAAAGGCAAAGTTTGGGCCCAGGATATACAGACTTCAATTATCAGTTGCAGAAGTGTAGATTTTATGTGAGACTGTGAGGGACTGACCAAGGTTCTTGCATAAGAGAATGGCAACATTATAACTTTAAGTTTAACCTTTAGTTTAACCAGGTTTCAGGATCATTGAAGAGAATATGTAGAGAGCCAAGTGATGACTCTGTTCTATTTGGATAAATGAGGATGTCCATGTGTAAATGTGGCTATTGTGATCAAATAATACAGATGGGAGGTTCATCATTAAGGTAGTGTTAAAAGGACCTGATCTAGATTTTATTATTTAATATGACAACAAATTCTGGGCACTGGGTAAATATAAATCCATGTTTGCCAAATGAAGATATTTGTTAAATTTTTCCACAACAGAAATTGAGTGCTTAAGATGCCATATTTGACTGTTGGCGAAGATATTATAAATCCAGTTGGTGTGTTGTTAACGTCTGAGCACCTGTCCTACTTGAAGATTATTCTCTACTGCTTTACAGCAGAATTCTGCTGACACACACAGGTTTCTATGTATGCCAATATCAGCATCTTGAGATTCCATGCTCATTTTCCTTAATGACATGGAAATAACTGAAAATATTTTTGCATGTTCCCCATTAGGAGTTCTCTTTAAAATGATAGGATTATTGGTGAGATTAATGAGACTCAATGGAATATTTAGAATAACGAGCTTCTCCCAGAGGTGCAGTAATTATTCTCAAAATTTTAATTCAGGGATGTAAAAAAAAAAAAAAAGAAATTCAAAAAGCATGAAAATGCCAATATACTTTTGTTGTTCTCTTTTGTTTTTCTCAAGAAGAGCCAGGGACTTATCTTTTTTATGCATACAAATATCTGGGCTTAACCTAATACCTGCCAAATATTTGAAATTCAAGGCATTTTGGCAAATGAATGAATTTAAAAAGCTCATGGCATATGAAAATTTCTATTGTTGCCTAATTTCCTAATTTAATATTTCTCAACTAGATTGCAAGCTCTTTAAAAACAGATTTTATGTTTATACTCTGTGCTCCACATTACCATTTCCAGCATATGCCAATAGATTCCTGCTTCCAATTTATTCTTCATATTGCTAATAGAACAAGTTTTCCTAATACAAACATCATCAGGTACCTTTCTGCTCACGCTCATGTTTTATAGTCACTGCTGTGTTGTCCCAGGGCTCTTTATAACCTGGCCTTATTCTACTTTTCTGGTCTTATTTTTTGTTACTCTTCTAAATCTTTTATCATTTGATGTGTTTTCATGTATTTTACTATGGCCCAAATGTTCCCTACACTTTACTCCTCTGTACCTCAGCAAATCTGGTGAAATTCTACAGTTCCTTTCAGATCTAACTCAAGCAGGAATTTTTCCATAAGGTTGTCTTTTTTTTAGTAAGATATCATTCTTACTGTGTCCATGGTCTTGCAATACTTTACTTACTTAAATCCTTATTATGAGATGTTAAAAGACACACTGAATATTTTGTAAACATGTGGTATTCAGATTACTTATGAAGTAACATCATATAAGTTCCTATCTTATATTCATCATGTTCTATTATCACATATTTAAAATATGAAAGATGCCAATTAATGCAGATGTTATTTTTAAATTATTTTAATACTTCTTTGTATTTCTCATTTTACAAGTAACTTAAAATAATAGCACTGTGGCAAAAGTTAATTCATAATACATTTAATAACATTTATTCAATAAGATTATCTTGTCTCACTCAGATTTACAGTCCATCAATTGCACTTTTATTATATTTCAATAATTGCTAAATTGGATAAAATTAGGGAAATGACTCTGCCTTTATACTAACTGAAATGAAGCAGGTGGGTGGTGGAAAGGCCATAGTTTCTGAAGGCTAATTGTTTTCATTCAGCCCTATCATTTATTAGCTCTGTGATTTTGTGAAAATTCCTTAATCTCTTTGATTCTCATGTGTCAATTTTTAAGTTAGGGCTAAACACTCTTCTCTAAGTATTGTTCTAAGCAATGATTTACATTATGTTTTTAAATCCTATCATGTCTATGACAAATATTTTAGAGCTGAACTATTATTTCTTCATAGTATTGTTTAACCAGTCTTTAGATGTTGAGTCTTATTGTCAAAACAATATTTCTCTTAGGGAGTATAAATTTTCAAGATGAATCTAGGTATAGTATAAAATTATTTTAAAAGGAAATATCCCACCAATGTCAGTCTACATGTATATATATTGAGGTTGCCTCATTTGGAGGTTAATTTCACAGTATTCAATTGAATTTAAAGACAAGTGTTTTTGTACCATGATCACTTGAACACAATTTTCTTTCACCTTACTTTCAAGTCCAAATTCTTTGTTTCTCCTAGGTAAACAGGTAATGGAATTTTCAGGAACTGGGTTGAAGAGAAGTTGTAAGATTGTTAGGATGTAGATTGTCAAAGTGGGGTTGTAAGATTGTTAGGATGTAAGTGGTGGAAGAGAGGCTATAAGATTGTAAGATTATTAGGATGTTCATGAAAAACTCCACTTTGTGGTTTTGATAACTTCCTGGGAGACACACTAGTGTACAGGTAAGAATCCGAAAAAAAAGAAAATGGCATCCAAAATGTTGCCAATTAAAAAAACCACTTCCCTAGCTTTGTTTTCCCAAGATGTCTAAAAAATGTAGAACATATTGTTTTAATCTTTTTTAAATTGGAAAAGTACAGGAAATCTGCACAACAAGGAGGCCCTGTCTGTCCAGAGTTTTAACAGTGTACTGACAGTTTTGCTGCTACTTCATAACAGACCTACTGGGATATGCTAATGAACTGAACTGAAGACACAATTAGCCTATAAATGGTAGTTCTTAAATTACTACATAAAAAGTGTAATAGATATTAAACTATTTATAATATGCATATATATAAATATATTTGCATGAACTTTAACCAGGAAGATTGTGAAGACTGTGATAAAATGTGTTTGAATTGGGACTCAGTGTCAAATGATTTCAAGATAATTTGAATGTGCAGGCTGAATTGAGAACTGCTGCTACAAGGGGAAAATATAACAACTCTGGCTGGAGAGTAGAGTAGGATAATTTATAAACTTAATCAAATAAAGAAAATCTGGGCAATTGCCAAATTATTTAAAAGAAAAGAACCTCTAAGTAGGGTTCATTGCAACCATATAAAAGGCATGGAAATAAAAATAAATGTGTGTATCTATTCAAATAAATGTATTTTACTAAGTAATTTTTGAAATAATGTAGACAAAATGATTGATATTAAGATCCAAATGAATAGCCTTGGTAAATCATGAGAAATAGCTTAAAGCATAAAACAAAAATATAACACACGTGTATTTGAAGGAAAATAAATAGACTGAAGGAAAGATCCAGAATAATCATGTGAATAATAGCAATATTGGAAAAGAAATGAAACATACTGATGTGATAATCAGATATATGTTAGAAGATAATTTCTAAAACTGAACAAAAATTTTGATATGTAGATAAAAAATCCTTAAGTTCCAAGAAGGGTAAATGAGAGGGAAAAAAACCTCATTTGAATACATTGCTGTAAAATTTCTGAACATGCAAATGTTTCATTTTATTGGAGATGGGGAGAAAGTAGAGGGTAATTAGAGTATTTAATTGAGGGAAAGTGAATTGTGGGCAAAAGTCTGTTTTAAAATAAATAAGTCTGACTAAAAGAACATTGAGTGATGGATTTAAACCTCCAGTTAACAGGAGTGGAGAATGAAATAAACAACTTGATCAAATTTGTACAAATTAAGGAAGAATAAGAATGAACAAATTAAGGTAAGTAATAAAAAGTAAAGACAGAAATAATTCAAATTGGTTAGCCATGATACTAAATGTGAAAAGACTCTTTTCTTGCAATAAGACAGAGATCTTTATATTGTGCTCACAAACAAAAGTCAATCACAAAATATTATTAATAAGCACATATAACAAGTGGAAAATTAATGCATTAGCAAAAAAACTTTAAAAATAATAAAATGCAAACAAAAATATAGCATTTGTGTTACTATTAATGCCACACAAGGACAGAGAAGGACATTTTATATGGCTAAATTTTATATACAACTTATAAAGAATTAATACTGATTTTACCACAGACAAAAGCCCTGTTTGAATCAAAAGATGTAATAACTAAATTAATAAAGTAAAATCTATTATAAATGGAAAAGTGATAACAATATAATTACAGCCATGCCTTGACTAACAGTGGGGATACTTTCTGAGATACACATGGTTAGGTAATTTTGTCATTGGGTAAACAGCAGAGTACACATTCACACATCCAGATAGCATAGCTTACTATACAGCTGGGATATAAAACATTGCCTGTTGCGTCTAGATTACAAACCTGTACAGATTTTTTACTGTGCTGAAAACTATAGGCAATTGTAGCACAATGATATCTGTGTATCTAAACATATACAAAAACTGAAAAAATATAGTAAAATATAGAAAAAATACGGTGTATCTGTGCAGGGCACTTACTGTGAATGGAGTCTGCAGGACTAGAAGTTGTACTGCGTGAGTCAGTGAGTGAGTGGTGAGAAAATGTGAAGGTCTAATACATTCCTGTACACTACTGTAGATTTTATAAACACTGTAATCATAGGCTATAATAAATGTATTTAATTTTTTCTTTATAATCTATTAACCTTAGCTTGCTGTATCTTTTTATTACTATTATTTTAAAGTAAGAAAGGTAGATTTATTAAAGTGAAGATATGTTATAAAGAACACAATGGGCAGAGCTGCAGAGAAATTTTTCTGTCTGTCTCTTTTCAAATTTGTAAACTTTTTTTTCAAATTGACTCTAATAATGTTTACCTTAAAACAGAAACACATTGTACAGCTGTACAGAAATATTTCCTTTCTTTATACTCTTGTCTACAAGCTTTTTTCTATTTTCTATTGTTGTTGCTGCTTTTTTTAACTTTTTTGAACACTTTTGTTGTTGTTGTTAAAAACTAAGACACAAGTACACTCATTAGCCTGGACCTACACAGGGTCAGAACCATCAATATTGCTGTCTTCCACCTCAACATCTTGTCCCACCAGAAGGTCTTCAGGGGCATTAACACAAGTGGAGCTCTTATCTCATTTCTTATGATACCCATGCCTTCTTTTGGAATACCTCCTGAAATACCTGGCTGAAAATATTTTACAGTTAACTTTTTTTGTTGTTGTTTTGAGTTGGAGTCTCACTCTGTCACCCAGACTGGAGTGCAGTGGCTGCTCCCGGCCACTGCAGCCTTGACCTGCTGGGCTCCAGTGATCCTTCCGCCTCAGCCTTCCAAGTAGCTGGAACTACAGGCACGCGCTACCCCGCCTGGTTAATTTTTTGATTTATTGTAGAGATGAGGTCTCGCCAAGTTGCCCAGGCAGGTCTCGAACTCGCTGGCTCAGGCAATCCACTCAGCTAGGTCTCCCAAAGCACTGGGAATACAGGCTGAGTCACCGAGCCTGGCTACAGCTAACTTTTTTATAAGTAAAAGGAGTACCTGCTAAAATAATGATAAAAAGCATAGTATAGTAAGTACATAAACTAGAAATATAGTCATTTATTATGATGATCAAATATCATATGCTATACATAATTGTATATTCTATACTTTTATAGGACTGGTGGGCAGTAAGTTTGTTTACACCATCGTCATCAAAAATGTGTGAGTAATGTGTCGATCTAGGGAACTGCAACAGTTATAAGGTCACTTAACCACAGGAGCTATTCAGCTTCATTATGACTTTATGGAGCCATCATCGTATATGTGGTCAGTCATTGATCACAACATCACTATAAGACACATGACTATATAGTGCAAAATTCAAACATACATTTCTGTATGTAATTCTGGTAAGATATAATAAGAAATAGAAATATCTGAAGAATTAAAAAATCAAATTTATTACTTGACTTAATGATTAGTATGAAATCTTGCATTATTTTAATGAAAAATGCACAACTTTTGGACATAAAAACATGAAGATTTAATCTTATCAAATTAGAAAATAAATTACCAGAAAAATACCACTGATTTTTTGTTATGTGTTTCAAAATTGCCAAAAGAATAAAATTTTAAAGTCCTAACCACCCACACAATATGGTAAGCTGGTAAGTGATAAATATGCTAATTAGTTTGATTGACTATTTCTACAATGCATACATAGATAAAAAATTCTATTGTACCTTATAAATACACAAGATGATTATTTCTCAATTAAAATAAGTTAAAAATATTTTTGAAATGTTGAAAATAATGAAAAACAAAATATGCAAATGTAGATAGTATAATTATGTCCTAAATATTTTTTGAACAGATCACTAAAAATGGTTTCATCTGAATGTCTCACTAAGAAAATTGGAAGAACAAGAATAACTCAGATTAGAAATGAGGAAGCTATTATCACATATTCATAAGAGATTAGAAGAATAAGAAAATGCAACTCTACAGCAGTATTAATGATAAGTCCTAAATTTGGTCTGCCAAAATTCATATGTTGAAGAATTAACCACTAAAGGGATGGTTTTTGAAAGTGGACATTTGGCAAGTAAATAGCATTAGGTGAGGTTATAGGGTCAGATCCATCCGTGATGGATTATTGAAAAAGAAGAGAAAGAGATTGTTCTTTATGCTATATGAGAACATAGCAAGATAATACAGTCTTCAAACCAGGAAGAAGATGTGCATCAAAAACCAACTTAGCCAGCAGGTTGATATTGAACTTCATGGCCTCCAGAGTTGTAAGAGACAAATGTCTAATTTTTCAAAGCTACTTAGTGTATGGTCTTTTGCTATGGCAGTCTGAACAGACTAAACTCATTTTGTTACCAAAAATAAATGTGTAAAAGCATCTTTGAAACTGTATAGTGGGTAGAGGTTGAAAGAGTTTTGAAGTAGCTACTAAAAATATGAATTTCTGTGATTCTGTTGAGATTTTAGATGGAAATGAGGAATATGTTATTGAAAACTAGAGAAAAGGCAATCCTTGTTTTAGAGGGGCAAAAAAGCTTGACAATTGTGTTCTAGTGTTTTGTGGAAGATAGAAATTGTGAGTGATAAAATTATGTATCCATATGTAAATTGTTGAAGAAATGGCTTGCTTCCTTCCAAGTGCTTATAGTAAAATGAAAATGAATTGAATTAAAGAAGGAACTGATGAGTAAGAGAGAACCAGAACTGTGAGATTTGAAAATTTTCAGTCTGTTCATATGGCAAAAAATAAGAAAAATTGTTTTAAAGACAAGATTAAGGGTGTGGCTAAACAATCATCTGATAAAAAGATTATGGTTACAACCCTTGGACTTAATCACACATTTCAATAGACGTCAAGATTAGAGAAAGGATTATAACAGCAAAAACACCGCCAGTATGAACTGAAGAAGATATAAAAGAATGAGGCAGACTGAAGCAAAGTTGTCAGACTTATTAGAACCTAAATGACAAAAAAAACCCCAAACAAAACATAGAACTACATAGCTACTCAAAGTGTCCTATCCTTCACAAAAAGGAAAGAAGGACCCTGAAGGTGATTTAGAGATCATCCAGGCCATCACCTTGGTTTTAGCTGGCCAGACCAATGCCTTGGACCACCATTCAAAACCTTGCAGGCAGAGGTGCCTGAATCTTTAGAAGTACACACTCTTGACGAATTTATAGAAATTGGACCACTGTCCCTGTGGTCCTGGAGAGCAGAGTCCTAAATCAGAGGATTATTCTCAAGCTTTAAGATCTAGTGAAATTTGCCAAGCTAAGTTTTAAACTATCTTGTAACCCACTACCCCTTCCTTCTTTTCTCTGTCTACCTTTTGGAATGGAATTGCCTATCCTATGCCAGTTCCACTACTGTATTATATTTGAAAGAACATTACTTGTCTGATTTAACAAACATAAAGCTAGAGAGGATGTTTACCTCAAGTTGAAAGGAACCTCTAGTCTCACCCATTTCTGACTTGATTATATTTAGATGAAACTGTGGACATAAGATTTTGGAGTTTCATGAGTTAAGATTTTTAGGAATTTGAGGAAATTAATATATTTTGCATGCAAAGAAAATACATTTTGGGAGGCCCAGGATAAAATGCAATTGTAAAAAACATTCTGATGGTTCATATTCAAGACCTGTCTAAGCAGGCTGGTGAATGTATCAATCTTCAGCCACCAGCTCTTGGCAGGCTCCTAAATAATCAGGAGGTGGAAATAGGCCAATGAAAAACTAAAATGCTATTCTTAAGAAAATAGAGACAACCAGGAAAGGGAACCAGGGCCAACCTTATAAGAGGAAAAAAAATAAAACTTAAGTGGCTTCTGGAACGATGTACACCCCCTAGTACTCAGCCAATGGGGAGCCAGGGGAGGGATTTGCGTGCTGGGGAATAAATTGCTTGCTGTAGCCATCCTGGTTGTGTCTGCCTACTAGATACTCAGTCCTGCATGACCATTATTAAAGTCAGACTTCTGCTGTACTCTGAGTCCATCCATTGATTTTGGATGGATGAGTTTGTTTCTCACAACTTGGAGGCTTGTCCAAGATTACCTGTATCCATGAGAGGAGGATCCCAGCAGAGAGGCAGGTGCACCTCACCCGATTTTCAGGTGGCCTACTCTGCTCAGGTGTCTTGGCTCCCTGTGGGACCATAGATATGCTAGAGACAGTTGCACCAGAAACAGTGGAGGTGATACAGAGAAAGAACTAGCAGTCACCATGGCAACCAGGCAAACTTGTGCATGAGTTAAGGTAGGAAAATTGGACTCTAAGTAATGCCTTAGTGGTTGGGCATTTTCAGAGGTGAGTGTGTGTGACTGAGATGTATTCTAGATAGGAAACAAGTGCAGAGTCTCAGTTCAGTGTTCCATTCTCCTGCAAGGGAAATCAGTGGAGACTGATGAAGAAACCTCCGGGGGGGGGGTGCTGAGTACATAGGGAAATTCAGGTACCAGGGTGATCAACCTAACCAAAAAGTGGGAATAAAAATCCTAGGCCTTGGGGAGAAAAGGAGGTAAATGGTAAATGGCAAAGTAAATGGCCCAGAAGGATGGGGAAAAAGGGAAGAGGTTCCCTTCAGGGACATTCCTCCAGATATTCCATTGGAGGAAATGTTGAGATGATGGGGAAGCAGTTCCTGAACTAAAAACAAGGAGACACAAAAGATGATTAAATCTAATTGTTTGTCTGGACTAGGGAGCCAATTCACAAACCTGCAGTTTTCTGGCCACAGTTTAGCTTAAAGAAGTACTGGGTATGCCAGATCCTAGTTCTCCATGTTTATGATAAGGCTTCATCCTCATAGAAGGAAAGATTTTGCTCTTTGCGGGTTGCCAAGAGCAGTTTCTATGTTCCCCATCAAGGTTGAGGGAACAGGCCACAAGGAAAAGTCCTGGAATTCTTTTTCCAGTCTCCCTCCCCCTTATGGGTGAAGTGTCTTCCAATTGCACTTAGAATCAGGACAGCCTCATGAAAAGATGTGGGCTTGTCTCCTTATAAATTACTTTATGGACTCCCATATCTGGGCAGAACTACAGACATTCCCACTACGAAAACTAAAAACCAATTTTTAAAAACCTATGCATTGGCCATATTTTCCACTTTATCATCTCTTAGGTTAAAAGAACCTCTTGCCCAGACTCAGTCATTTGAGTTTGCTGTTCATCCCTTCCACTCATCCTCATAAAGACCTGGAAGGAAAACAAACTCCAGGCAAGTCGCGAAGGTCTCTGTCAAGTACTCTTGACTAATGAAACTGCTATGCTAACAGCAAAGAAAGGGTGAATACACTATACCCGAATTAAGGAACCAATAACTCAAGAAAAAACCAAAGACTGATGGAAAGCATGTAGGTCCCCTGGAAAATTAAGGGTCACTTTAAGGAAAGTTCCATTAGAATCATGGGCTGGTTTCAAATTTGGTATTTAACATGGATAGAATATAAGATCATGAATGAGGTGGAAGGTAATGGGAACTGTCAGGGAGTACATGGATGCCCAATCAAGTTGGTGATAAATATAACAAAAACTCTAACACCACAACCCATTTGGTTTGATGCATGTCAAGTTCTACCCTGTGGGAATTTAGAAAATCAGAGACAATTGTCACAAACAGAAGAATACCTTTGCCCAGAACAAGGCACTGGAAATAGTAACACCAGTCCCTGCCCCAGATTGGATGATGTCTGGTGGAACAATCAATGAAAAGAATGGACAGCAAACCTGGGGTGAGTCACCCCAAATTGAAAACCTTTCAAAGATAAAATACATCTTTCTGAGGGTACTCCACCAGAAGTATGTCAAAACTTAGAATGCAACCCTACACTTTTAACTATTAAGAACCCAATTGCCCTAAATCAAGAGCCAAGGGTAGCATCTCGAGTATACAGATTAGGAATGTCACAGGAAAAGACCCTCTAGGACAACTGGTCCTTAGGTTAGTTAATAATAACACATCAAATATACCTAACCCAACGCCAAGTTCTGGAAGACATAACAATCCTTCTAATAACATCCCAAGAGGGTAACTATTAAGTCAAAGATTTAAGAAAGACACTTGAAATTGATACAGGATATGGTGATGTCAATGCCTGAGTAGAATGGGTTAAATTCTCTGTGCATGTGCTCAACAAAAACAATTGCTATGCTTTGCTGCAGGGCGGCCACAGGTACAGGTGGTTATATTTCCTCTTGGATGGGATACAGACTCTGAAGGGATGAGTTGCATAATGGCTGTATACAAAGACAAGGGTGCATAGGGAAATAAAACCTGCAAGAGCTTGTCACATTGCGAGGGCAGACCAAGGGTGATCCCTTCCTTCTCTATAGGGGTGATGAATTACTCCTCTTGCCTCTTAAGGCAGGAAGAAGAATTCAATAAGCCTGTAGGAGACCTGTTGACCTGTACCCGTATCCTAAATGTCACTGGTAAATTGAGTCACAACAATTGCTCTAACCTACACATCCCACGAGCAGATCTTTGTGGAAAGAGGGACCTGCTCCACCTGTTGCCGTCCAACTGGCTGGGACTTGTAGTCCAATTGGTCATCCCATTCACCTTGGCATTCCATCAAACTACTAAGGGTCACAGTGTGCATCACCAAAACCAAAAGGCTCTAGAAGAATCTTTTTGCTCCAATGTGTCCATAAATTCAATAGGAGTCCCAAGAAAAGTCCCTAATACATTTAAGGCCAGGAATCAGATAGTTACCAGATTTAAATCATCACTCTTCTGATGGTCCACCATTAATAAAAATGTGGATTGGATCAATTATATATATTACTATGCAAAGGTCTATTAAATACACCTGGGATGCCTTCCAAGGGATAGCTAGTCAATTGGACGCTACCAGCTAAATAGCATGGAAAAATCGAAATGAATTAAACATAATCCTGGTAGAGAAAGAACTTGGTGTCATGTTAGAAAGTAATTGCTGTACTTTCATCTCAAATAACACCACCCCTGATGAAACGATCACCAAAAGTCTTACAAAGACTAACAACCCTAGCTGAGTGAGCAAAAAACTGCAAGTAATAATAATCTATTCACAAACCGGTTCAAAGGATGGTTTGAAAAATGGAAGGAAATGGAAGCCTCGGCCCTAACCTCTCTTATAATTGAGGCAGGAATCTTAATGGAATGTCGTGTTAGTCCCTGTGTCCAGAGCTTAACAGGTAGTTAAGACACCACAATTAACAAACAGACGCTCATATGCACCTGCAAAACAATCTAATGCTCATAAAACTATAGAAAATTACAAAAAGGAAAGTCAACAGATGTTAACCAAATTTGAAAAGACTCTAAGATGAAAATGGATCAATAAATTCATAATGAAAAAGAGGAGGGAAGTTGTAAGAAACATTCTGATGGTTCATTTTCAAGATGTCTAATCAGACTGCCAGATATAGCAAGCTTCAGCCACCAGCTCTTGGTAGGCTCCTAAACAACCAGAAGATGGAAACGGGTCAATAAATAAACAAGATGCTATTCTTCAGAAAATAGAGACTTAACCAGGGAAGGGAGCCAGGGATAAACTTATAAGGGAAATAAAAAATTGAAACATAGATGATGTCTGGAAAGATTGTAACCACCTAGTACTAAGCCAATGAGGAACCAGGGGAGAGATCTGCATGCTAGGGAATAAATTGCTTGCTGTAGCCGCCCCAGGTGTGCCTGCCTACCAGACACCGGATCTTGCAAGACCACCATTGAAGTCTCACTTTTGCTGTACTCTGTGTCTCCATGTCCATCCTTTGATTTTGGATGGGTGAGTACACCCAACTGTGTACTCTTTAAATCTACATTCTAAAACCCTGACTCCCAGTGTAATATTATTTAAAGACGGAACCTATGGGAGGTAACTGGGTGAGATGAGGTCTTGAGATTTAAGCCCTCATTATATTAGTGACTTTAAATATTTAAAGAAAAGAAAAAGACCAGTACCTGCTCTCCCCTTATCACATGTGGACACAGCTAGGAGGTGGCCACCTGCAAGCCAAGAAGGTCCTAACAAGAGCTGACCATGCTGGCACCCTGCATGGTCAAGGCACCCTGGATTTCCAGGTTCTAGAAATGTGTAAAATAAATTTCTGTTGTTTAAGACACATAGTCTGTGGTATTTTGTTGTGGTAGTCCAAGCTGACCAAGACAATATGGTAAAAATTAAATAAATTATTCTGCAACTGCATGATATAATATGCAACACTTAAAGAAAGTAGTAGTTCTCTAGTTACTAACACTTGAGCATATTAAGTGAGAAAAGACAAAGATGCAGATCAGCTTTCTTTAGTTGTAGACCTTAGGCATTTCACTTTAGCTTGTCCCACCAGCCAAGTCTATCATGTTCCTCGAGGGCAGTTTATGCCAAGGGCTTCATTGTCTTTCCTTGACATTAGGCTTTGGATGAAATTTCTATTTTGAGTTGGAGTCTCACTCTGTCACCCAGACTGGAGTGCAGTGGCCGCTCCCGGCCACCGCAGCCTCGACCTGCCGGGCTCCGGCGATCCTTCTGCCTCAGCCTTCCAAGCAGCTGGAAGTACAGGCGCACGCTACCACCACGCCCGGCTGATTTTTTTTTTTTTTTTGAGTCGGAGTCTCACTCGGTCGCCCAGACTGGAGTGCAGTGGCCGCTCCCGGCCACCGCAGCCTCGACCTGCTGGGCTACGGCAATCCTTCCACCTCAGCCTTCCGAGTAGCCGGAATTACAGGCATGCACTACCATGCCCGGCTGATTTTTTGATTTATTGTAGAGGTGAGGTCTCGCTGCCCTGGCGGGTCTCGAACCCGCGGGCTCAGGCAATCCACTCACCTCAGCCTCCCAAAGGCGCGGGATTACAGGCTGAGCCACCGAGCCCGGCTTCCGGCTGATTTTTTGATTTATTGTAGAGACGAGGTCTCGCCAAGTTGCCGAGGCGGGTCTTGAACCCTCAGGCTCAGGCAAACCACTCACCTCGGCCTCCCAAAGTGCTGGGATTACAGGCTGAGCCACTGAGCCCGGCCGAAATTTCTATAGTTTATCAAAATCAATTTTCTTTTTCTCAAATCTGTATAATCTTTTTTTCTTATCTTAAAAAGAACTCATGTATGTAAATTAGCCCATATCTTTCCCAGGAATCAGTTTTCACCAAGTGAGGCAGTTTCTGTTTATAGATTTTGTCATACCCTTATCCAATGACAATAATGACCGCACACCTTAATGTTGGATAACACTGTGGAACCTAGTGGTAATTTAGGTAGCCATAACTTACAAAGAAAGCAATAATTCTAGTAAAAAATATATATAAAATGGAAGAAATGTGAAGATTTCTATATGGGACTGGTGAAATAATTCTTTTTTTTTTTTTGAGTTGGAGTCTTACTCTGTCGCCCAGACTGGAGTGCAGTGGCCACTCCCGGCCACTGCAGCCTCGACCTGCTGGGCTCCGGCGATCCTTCCACCTCAGCCTTCCGAGTAGCCGGAATTACAGGCACATGTTCCCCTCCCAGCTAATTTTTTGATTTATTGTAGAGATAAGGTCTCGCTGCCCAGGCGGGTCTCGAACCCGCGGGCTCCGGCAATCCACTCACCTCAGCCTCCCAAAGGTGCGGGATTACAGGCTAAGCCACCGAGCCCGACTGAAATAATTCTTAACCCTTTCTTTTTCATTGAGTTATAAGTAAAAATAATACAAGGGAAAATGACTAATGAAGTCATATAAAACTTCAAGTAAATTATTCAGAGTTTAATTCCATGAACATAATTTTCATGTTAGGTTTTGTAATTAAAGTGGTTAACAAAATTCCTGATCAATATTGTATGGCTTATCTCCTTAAATTCTTTATAGTTGCTATTTAACAATAAAAATTTATTTTCAAATTGAGAGCAGCAATTTATAGAAACTACTTTTTCACTATTAACCATAATTCTGATAAATAATGTATTTAAATTGGGCTTTTGTCAATCTAAACATGTCATTTTTTCAAAAGCACATATTACACCCAAATTAATTTTAAAGGAGCATGTGTTTTCTTAAGTGTGTGTTACTTAGTAACACATAATACCAAATGATTATGATGATGGGGTGAAGGTAAAAATTGTACAAAGTAGAGTAAAATAATTATGAAGGGTAAATTTGTCAATAAAAAGAACTTGAAAAATAAAAGAAAATGAAATTATAAAAATTCCAAACAAATAATATTTCAGTGAGCTGATAAGATTAAGAGAAAGATTGGCTGGAGATACTTTATGAGTTAGCTCTGCAAAGCTGTTATGTAAATCTTTAAGTGCCAAATAATAATCACGAATATCAGAAAGATCTTAGCATGGAAAAAAATGTGAAAGATGAGAAAATTAGAAAAATAAATATTCAGCATGCTAAATTAGCATGGTAATTAAGTACCTACATTAAGAATCAAAGTATCTGGGAAGATTCTACTGGAGTATTAGCTGAGGACTACATGATGTGGTCCCTAGCAGTCAGTGTTGTGTATAAAGCCCTATTGATAGAAACAGTTAGAAATAAATGTATCAAATAATGGAACCATGCAAATAATACAAATAAAATTCACCTGTGAACAGCTAATAAACATCCTTTGTGCTACACTGGCTGGGAATCTTTAGCATAAATTGAAATCACTGAGGCTATCCTTTGCAAATATCAACTTCTTTAATTAAACAAAAATGAAAGCAGAGAAAAAACTCTAGTTATTTATTTTTGAGTTTAATCTAAAGTTGCTTCCTTACATTAAGTTTTGCCTAAAGGTTTCCATATGTATATTAACTGTAACCTACCTGGATGTGTAAATAGACTGTATCCGACTCTTTTACCATGTGGAAGCCCTGGAGTCGCACTGAACCTTTTCTGATTTGAAAGACTGCACAATTCATGACTCTTTCTTTGCTCAATTAAACTGTTAAATTTAGTTTGCCATAAGTTTTTCTTTTAACAGAGAGTGTCAGAAGTGGGATTTGAAGTAAAGTTTCTAGTGACACTCCCAGGAGCATCATGTGACCAAGTGAGGTACATTTGTTCATTACTCCTCACAGCAATGAGGGATGATGGATAAGTTCTTTTTCTAATTCCAAAGCTCTACGAATTTGTGGTTTCAGTTTATTTTAAACAAAATTTGATCCAAACTATGTACAGAAATCACTACAGAAACCAGATTGGATCCAGGATCTGACTGGATCCAATAATTACCTAGATTGGATTCAGTTAGAGGCCTTGAATGTCTACGTTAGATAGAAACTCAGTAAATGGCAGTTCTGCAGGGGGTGTACACTCTGGCTTTCAGAAGCTCACAAAGATTTTCGTGCTCTATCTCCTTTGCTTATTGTTCTTGAACTCTTAGATAAGAAAAAAAAATAACTAGCTAAGTTGATCAAGATGATCCAAGTCCATAACCAACATTAACATAAAAATGGGATGCTCAATTTCTGTACAACTAGTCCTCTACCTTCTGACTACACTTACAAACATGTATTAAGCCCTAGAAGAAGCAACTATTTACTAAAATGGTGAAATCTTACTAAAGGTAATTTAAAATTATAGTAGAAAATTCTAAAGAAACAACACTGCATTTTAAGAAGTGCATTTAAAAATCAGGGTTTCCAATTTAGGCTCATCCAGGATGACTGTTGATGTACAGAAGCTTCTAAAATGATTTCAATATTTTGTATTGTTTCTTTAAAAGTGGTTTTACAAAAGGAAATAAAAATCAACATAAAAATGGGATCCTTAATTTCTGTTTCTAAGAGGTTTAGTAAAGAAAATAATTATTAGCAGTTATAAAAGGTTTATGGAAATCTTATTTCATGTGGTCAAAAGCTGATTGACATTGGAGGAATTTGTCTATAAAGTTATATTAAAATCATCTGTAGTACTGATAATACAATAATATAAAATTAAAATTTAGTTTCTACTTTGAGCAATAATATCATAAATTATTGGCAAGTGATAGCAAAATATTGAAGATTTTTGTTCACATTTTGAGTAAAATGCAAAATAACGAAAAAGAAGGCAAAGACAGAGCAGTATTTAGTCTCATGCTGTCTTTCTTAAATATTTTGAAGGTTTAAAAAATGGAGTCTCAGACGGGTTTGGTGGCTCAGCCTGTAATCCTGCGCCTTTGGGAGGCTGAGGTGAGTGAATTGCCTGAGCCCGCGGGTTCGAGACCCGCCTGGGCAGCGAGACCTCATCTCTACAATAAATCAAAAAATCAGCCGGGTGTGGTAGTGCATGCCTGTAATTCCGGCTACTCGGAAGGCTGAGGCGGAAGGATCGCCGGAGCCCAGCAGGTAGAGGCTGCGGTGGCCGGGAGCAGCCACTGCACTCCAATCTGGGTGACAGAGTGAGACTCTAACTCAAAAAAAAAAAAAAAAAAAAATGGAGTCTCTGCTCCATCAATACAAGTTTTTACTTTCTAATAGTTTTTAATTGTCACTTTAGCTAAATGAATGACTGTTATTTTACAGTGACCTGTCATCCTATTTTGATTACATGTTTTAAACCTTTGACAGATATGTCAGTCTTTTCCAAATCAATTGTAAAATCTAAAATTAAGAACTTTTACCTTCAATTACCTTGGAATGTCATAGAGGGCCCCTGAAGCAGCCAAAAAGGAAGCACAAACAGGCTTATTTGATATGTTAAGTTAAATGAAAAGTATAAACAGTTAAGGAATGATTAACTTTTGAGTTATATTTTTATAGATATATTGTTAACCTGTGCTCCAAACTTGTATCAGATTCCTAAAATTCTGATATATCTTGATACATGTTATTAGTCAAAATTATGGTTATGTTAAATTATTGTAGACCACAGAAATAACTAAATTATCTTGTCCATGATCATATTGTCTTTCTACTGTTAATATCTTAATTCTTATGCAATTTCTGAAATATATTTATAAGGAAGTAAAATCATCAAATGTTGTGTCTTCAAGGTTCATAAAAAAGAAAAACGCCAGGCTCAGTGGCTCAGCCTGTAATCCCACGCCTTTGGGAGGCTGAGGTGAGAGGATTGCTTGAGCCCGCGGGTTCGAGACCCGCCTGGGCAGCGAGACCTCATCTCTACAATAAATCAAAAAATCAGCCAGGCATGGTAGCGCATGCCTGTAATTCCAGCTACCGGAAGGCTGAGGCGGAAGGATCGCCAGAGCCCAGCAGGTCGAGGCTGCGGTGGCAGGGAGCGGCCACTGCACTCCAGTCTGGGCGACAGAGTGAGATTCCAACTCAAAAAAAAACAAACACACACACACACACACACACACACACACACAGAGACACACGATAAAAACAATGCTGTAAAACACTCTCAGTTTTCTGATAACTTTAGGAGCATATCATTTGAACTGGGTAAGAATTCCCAGAACTCTAATGATGAAATTGACTGGTATATAAAACTGCTAATCCAAGCAGGATAATAATCTATCGAATAACAAGGGAATATTTTGCCAAACTTTCATGCTAAATCAGCTGGTCTTAAAATTGTTATGCTGTGTAATTTGAATAAACTTTGGTCCAACTCAAATTGCCTATTGTAACACACTTAATAAACAGTGAATTTATTTCTCCTGAATTGAAGAAGTGTGGATTCATGGAGAGTCTGGATGTCCACATGGTTTTTACTGAGTCTTTGAAGATTTCATTATTAAATACAAAAACTGTAATCCCGCGCCTTTGGGAGGCTGAGGTGAGTGGATTGCCTGATCCCACGGGTTCGAGACCCGCCTGGGCAGAGAGACCTCATCTCTACAATAAATCAAAAAATCAGCTGGGCGTGGTGGCGCATGCCTGTAATTCCGGCTACTTGGAAGGCTGAGGCGGAAGGATCGCCGGAGCACAGCAGGTCGAGGCTGTGGTGGCTGGGAGCGGCCACTGCACTCCAGTCTGGATGACAGAGTGAGACTCCAACTCAAAAAATAAAAATAAAAAATAAAATAAAAACAAAAAAAGCAACAACAAAAAAAACTCTTCTCTTCAAGACATATCATGGAAGTGATAAAATCATCCAAGTTTTATATATATATGTAACATGATCCAAGTTATATATATATATATAATATATATATATAAAAATCCAAATTATATATATGTATATATGTATATATATAAAATATATAACCCTATATATAATATATAATATATAATTATATGTATATATGGTTTGAACATTTATACAGAAATTTTATTGAGCTGTCATTTTTAGTGCATCTTTTCTTCTTATTTAGAAGTTTTCTCATCCAAGAAGGCCAATGCTACATTGCTAAATGTTTATTAAGAAATGTGTTTTCCTTGTGAGGCATTTCTGGCGAAATTTCCAATTATAGAGGTACTTCTTTTATGGACACATTGTAAAACTGTTAAATAAGGTATTACAGATTTGGCAAAACTAACAGAATGAACTAGATTTCCTTGGTCAAAGGTATGAAAATTAATGACAACCACATCTACTTTCAGTGGAAAACATAAGTTGACTCATGATAAAAAGTCATTAGAATGCCTATGCTTCTAATTATATAACCTCATTCCATTCCTAAACTCTGATATGACTAATTGCTGCAAAGCTTTAATTTATTATGCCAAAGCGTATTTTCATCAGGCAAAGGAAGCTTTTCATGGTCCAATGACAGGACAATCGAACCTTTCATGATCTAGAAATCAGACATTGGGTCTTCTGAAAATGACATCAGAGAATGACCACTCTTGATATCCTTACTGCAGCAAAACTTCAGGACCTTGGGTTCATAATCTCATAATTTAGAAGACTGATTCTTGGACCTGTACAAGAATCTTAGAGACTTTAAGATAACATTAACCAGGAAAGTTTCTCTCCAGAAGCAGTTAGTATCCTAGATGGACAGTTTTCTCAAGATCACAGATTAAGACTTCTCTGCCATCATGAGGTTCTCTTAATTTTTTCCTTGCATATGTCTCTATGAAACTGAAACTGGAAAAATGGGCCTTGTGGGTACCCATGAGGTATACTTTTTTTAAAAAAAAAGAAATTTCATATATTTTAATTCTCAGTGAAAGTATAAGCAAAACTCCACCTTTTTTTTTTGCTATCTAGATTTTCAGCAAGCTGAATGCTTATGTAAGGTTCTCGCTTCTCCATGCCAGACAGTCTGTGTCGACTTTCTTCCTCTAAAGCAGCTTCTGCATGACTTTTTGCATTTATGTAAGCAAGATACACTGGGGAATTATGATAGGCCTTCATAGATTCATTGTATTCTATCTATTCTGCTTCATACTAGTTTAAATATTTGTTTCTCTTCATCAGTGAGATCTCGCCATATGCCACCAATAATCTTGTTAATGTCCCACAACTTTAGGTCGGTGTTGGAAGGCTTTACTTGGTCCCAGACCTTTCTGCTATACCTCACATAGGGAATCAGCGGCTTATCTGGTGGCTTATCTGGGTGGTTTTGGAATCATGATACCAGAGGACGCTGGGACCTACTGTTGGTGCCTGGGTTTCCTCCCAGCCCATAGTTGTTGTAGGCGAGATGATTGTGTGGATTTTATCCCACAAACACTGGTGTGCTGGGCGTTTGTGTTGAAGGAGCTGGGGTGGGATGTGGGGCATATGATGGTCTTTTTGACATTTTGGAAGATTAAGCTCTCAGTTCCTTAAGAATGAATCAGAGACACCTGGGTGGAAAAGATTCCGGCAGCTCCAGACTGCTTCCCTTTGTCCTGCGCACGCCCCGCCCTCCAAGGTGTACTCTTATTTGTGGAAGATTTCAGAGCCAACCTAAGTTATTTTTTGCCTTGATTGATGAAAGATGAAAAACCAATATGACAAGACGTTTAATGGTAACTTTGTTGCTTCATAATCAGTCAGAAACATAGCATTGGCCCACTTCTCTTAACCTACCACTTAGGTTAAAATGAACATTGCCAGGAAGCCATCACTCTTCTGGGTGAATATTAGTTATGTCCTTTTTTTTTTTTCATTTGAAATAAATGAGGCAATGATGAGAAGTTTGTCTCTCATAATATATTCTACAGAAGATTCTACTGCAAAGGCTATGCTTGCACAATAGACTTTAAAATTTTTTAACGTTGGGCTAGATAGTAGTATTACTCTAGATTACTTATTGGAAGAACAGGAAAGAATCTGTGTAACTGCTTCTACTTCTTGTTGTACACAAGTGAATATTTAGAGTACTATAGACATGAGTTGCAGGAGATTAACAAACTAGCTGCTTGGTTAAAACAAGTAGACTCTTCCACAGGCTCACTTTTGATCTATTTGATTTTAGTTGTTTCGATATATAGGGACCCTCGCTAAAGAGCATACTCCAAACCCTTGGTATTAGCCTCCTGATAGTCATAATAGTAGTCTCCCAAGTCACTGTATTATGTCAAAAGTTTTGAATGTTTTCAGGCAGTCATCTGTAGAATATGAAATGACCTCTCTGATTGGAAAAATACAAATTCAAATTAATGTGTGATCATAAGGACACCATAACCTATGAATGATGGGCTGAAACTGAAAATCCGAAATGATGATAACTGGTAATAATGATAATGATGATTGCTAAAGCCCAATGTTTTGGTTGCACTCTCACCTCTGTGAGAACCTGATCAAAAGGGGACAGTTGTTAAATACAATTACGGGAGACAATTGTTCTAGACTGAGCTCCTGCATTAGTCTTCAACAGACCAAACCAAAATGGGATCATTCATTCTAAATGCTATATAATCAAATCAAAACTTTAAAGATAGAAGCCAAAATAGAGCAGTTTTTTTCCTCTTGAAAACACCCACAAGACCATAAATGTAATTAAATACATCAAATGATGTAAAAACAACAAGAACCACATGATCATATCATGAGATGCAGAAAATGCTTTTGATAAATCCAGCATCCTTTCTGGATAAATAACCTCAAACATATAGGTATAGAAGGAATATATCTCAAAATAGTAAACACCATCTACAATAAACCCACAGTTAGCATATTGCTAAACAGATAGAACTGGAAACATTTCTCCTGAAAATTGGAACGAGACAAGACTGCCCACTTTCACCCCTCTTGTTCAATGTTGTGTCAGAAGTCCTAACTAGAGCAATTACACAAGAGAAGGAAATTAGGGATATCTAAATAGGAAAAGAGGAAGTTAAGCTATCTCTCTTTGCTGATGATATGATCCTATACCTAGAAAATCCAAGAGAATCCGCCAAAAACCCGCTTGCAGTGATAAAGGGCTTCGGCAAGTCTCGGAGTACAAAATAAATGTACAAAAGACAGTTGCATTCTTATGCACCAACAACAAGCAGACAGAGACCCAAATAAAAAATACAGTCCCATTCACAATAGTCACAAAAAAATGAAATACCTTGGCATCTTCCAAACCAGAGAAGTGAAATACCTTTACTATGCAAACTACAAAACACTGCTCAAAGAAATCCAAAAGGACACAAACAAATGGAAAAATATTCTATGCTTATGAATAGGAAGAATCAACATTGTTAAGATGTCCATCCTACCAAAGATAATCTACAAATTCAATGCAATACCCATTAAATTACCTACATCAATCTTCTCAGACCTGGAAATAACAATACAGAAATTCATATGGAAACATAAATGACCAGGAATAGCCAAAACAATCCTTAGCAAAAAAAAAAAAACAAAGCAAGAGGTATCACATTTTCAGACTACAAACTTTACTATAAGGCTACAATAACCAAAACAGCCTGGTATTGGTACAAGAACAGGTATACGGAACAATGGAACAGGATAGAGATTCCAGAAGCAAAGCCTCAATTTCTCAACCAACTCATCTTTGACAAAGCCTCCAAAAACACCACTGGGGAGAGGAGAACTTGTTCAGTAAAAGGTGCAGGGAAAACTGATCACATGCAGAAGACTGAAACAGGATCCCTACCTATCACCATACACAAAAATGAACTCGTAATGTATCAAAGACCTAAACGTAAAACCTCAAACTATAAGAATCTTAGGAAATACAGGAGACACCCTTATGGAAATTGGAACTGGCAACCAATTCCTGATCAAAACCCCAAGTGCCCATACCATAAGAGATAAGATAGACAAGTGGGACTTCATCAAACTGATAAGCTTTTGCAAAACCAAAGAAACCATCAAAAGAGTGGGGAGACAGTCCACAGAATGGGAAAAAATATTTGTCAATTGTATATCTGACAAAGGCCTAACATCTAGCATCCACAAGGAACTCAAACATGCTGAAAGGAACAACAACAACAAAAAGCCCCATTAAAAAGAGGGCAACCAATTCCTGATCAAAATCCTAAGTGTCCATACCATAAGAAATATGATACACAAGTGGAACCTCATCAAACTCATGAGCTTCTGCAAAGCAAAAGAAACCATCAAGAGAACAGGGAGACAGCCCACAGAATGGGGAAAAATATTTGCCAACTGTATTTCTGACATCTATATACATACATCTACATCCTAGATACACCTTGTATCTACAAGGAACTCAAATGCACCGAAAGTAAAAAAGAACAAACGACCCCCAAAAAGTGGGCAAAAGACATGACTAGACATTTCTCAAAAGAAGATATATGGGCAGCCAATAGACACATGAAAAAGTGCTCAGCCTCACTACCATCAGAGAAATGCAAATGAAAACCACATTGAGATATTACTAACACCCGTAAAAGTGGCCATCTTAATAAAACAAACAACAGCATATGCTGATGAGGATGCGGAGAAAAAGGAATGCTTTTACACTGCTGGGGGGAATGCAAACCTCTTTGGAAGACACTGTGGTGATTCCTGAAAGAACTAGAATTAACCTTTCATATGACCCAGCAATCCCCCTATTGGGAATATACCTGGAGGAACTCAAGTCATTCTACCAAAAAGATACCTGCACACGCATGTTTGTTGCATCTCTATTCACAATAGCAAAAACATAGAACCAGCCATGCTGCTCACTGGATTTTAAAAATGTGTTACATCTACACAATGGAATATTATGTAGCCATAAAGAAGAACAAACATATGGTCTACGCAGCAACATGGATGGATTTAGAGTCTGTGATACTCAATGATCTATCACAGAAACAAAAAACAGAGTACCATATGTTCCACTCATAAACGGACCTTGAACAGTTATCATAATACTATAAGAAAGGGATTGACAGTAGTGTGAACTGCCAGGGGTGGGGGGAATGGGGGATAGGTGGGGGTTGATGGATTTGGGATTGACAGTTGAGGGAAACTGCCAAGGGAGAGAGGGGCATACCTTATCAACAAGGGTACCTTCATTATGAATATTTGTAGACCCTGAATTTTACTCTACATCTTTAAAATAAAATAAAAAAAATTAAAAAGAAAGAGAACACAAGATTTCAGCATAACAAGGATGTCCCCACTGCTCTAACCCTTACAAATATGTAACCTGAAGTAACCAGTTTTTTTTTTCTATTGTTCTATCTCCTTGTTTTTACCATTCAAAACCTACTGTTCTACCTTCCAGTTGGAGAAATAGACCAAATAATTCTATTTTCAATGGCAGCAGAGTGACATCAATGCCTAAAGTTTTGGTCCACTTCTCAAAATTGAGAGATGGACCAAAATAGAAAAATTGTTAAATTAAACTTAACTCAAATCTGCCTTCTTACACACTTTAATCTTAGTCTACATGTTTCTACACATAGATATAGTGGGCAGTAATCTGATTGGTTGTGTAAACAGACTGTAACCTACTCTTGCACTATGACAGTTTCTGCTAATCTCAGCAGTCAACTGTTTAAACTGTGTTAAAATAAGGCAAATACTGAGTTGTAGTAAATTCACCCATTTCTGTAGCTCACTCTGTGTTTTTTGTGCATTATTTTTTCTGTCCATAAACAATTTTCGACTTTGCAGCCACCTGGAATTGCTCTGAACCTATTCTGCTTCAGGAGGGAGCTCAATTCTCAAATTATTCTTTGCTCTATTAAACGCTGTTAAATTTAATTTGTCTTAAGTTTTTCTTTTAATAATACTATAGTACAAAATTAAGTAAACTGCTTAAAAGACTTATAAAAGACTTGCATGATAATGTTTTTCTCTCAAGTAGCTTAGTTAATTTTTTTTTTTTTTTTTTTTTTTGAGTTGGAGTCTCACTCCGTTGCCCAGACTGGAGTGCAGTGGCCGCTCCCGGCCACCGCAGCCTCGATCTGCTGGGCTCTGGCTATCCCTCCACCTCAGCCTTCCAAGTAGCTAGAACTACAGGTGCGCGCTACCATGCCCAGCTAATTTTTTTTTTTTTTTTTAATTTACTGTAGAGATGAGGGCTCGCCAAGTTGCCCAGGCGGATCTCGAACTTGCGGGCTCAGGCAATCCACTCACCTCAGCCTCCCAAAGCGCGGGATTACAGGCTGAGCCACCGAGTCCAGCTGCTTAGTTGATTTTTAAGCAGAATAGGTATGACTTTATCTCAACTATAAATTAAGCTATCCCTTTTTGCTGACGATATGATCCTATACCTCGAAAATCCAAGAGACTGTGTCAAAAAACCTGCTTGCGCTATAAAGGACTTTTGCAAGTTTCGGGGTACAAAAATGTGCAAAAGACAGTTGCATTCTTATACACCAACAACAAACAGAGACCCCAATAAAAGCACAATTCCATTCACAATAACCACAAAAATGTGAAATACATTTCATGGCTACTCATAGGGAAGTATATAAAAATTTCAGGAAATAAAATATCAAAGTCAAGGTAAATCTTCAGAAGAAAGTCTTGTAGACACTTGCTGCTCAAAAAGTGATCCAGGCACCAAGACCATTAGTATTACCTGGGGACTTGTTAGAAATGCAGACTAGCCCCCACCCATATCTACTAAATCAGAAAATCTAAATTTTAAAAAGATCCTGGCTGGGCTCAGTCTCTCAGCCTGTAATCCCAGCACTTTGGGAGACCGAGGTGAGTGTACTGCCTGAGTCCACAGGTTCGAGACCAGTCCAGGCAACTTGGCGAGACCTCATCTCCACAAAAAATAAAAAATTAGCCAGGCATGGTAGTGCATCTCTACAAAAAATAAAAAAAAATTAGCCAGGCATGGTAGCGCGTGCCTGTAGTTCCAGCTACTTCGAAGGCTGAGGCAGAAGGATTGCCATAGCCCAGCAGGTCAACACTGGGGTGGCTGTGAATGTGCCACTGCACTGCAGTCTGGGCGATAGAGACTCCAACTCAAAAAAAAAAAAAAAAAAAGATCCTTAGGTAATCATATGCACATTAAAGTTTAAGAGGTATCTGTGGTTTCCAAAGTGGAGGGCCTTTACCCTAAAGGGTGCATAATGGAATCATTTGGGATATGTAAATAAAATAATAGATGTTATATTTTCCCACAAGTTCATGTATATTGTTGCATATTTTATAGTGATTATAGTATTAATTCATTACTACATTTATATACTTTATAAAAACCATATTGACATAAAGATTTATGTATAAATAGGAATTCTTAAGTTTGAAAATTGTCAACATTAGACAATCCCTTGGTCTGCTATCACATTAGTACATACTAATTTCAGGTAAAATAATGAGTGTTTTGATTCAAAACTAAAATTGATTTATAGTTAAAGCCAATACTTTTCTAGCAAATTTTTAAAAAGTTAAATTTTTACCTTTGATTTTTGCAATGTCCATGTAGCAGAGAGTGATAATTAGTCCTCACACTGTTTTTGCTTTATCCTATCATAAAAAGAGTCACTAAATTTTAGTTGGCTACATAGCCACACAGGAGAAAAAGAAAGATCGTTTTTAGTTCTTTGTAGTTAGAGGCAGCAATTTGACTGAAGCAGAGTTGTGCTGTCCAGAATGCCAGGCAATAGATAAAGTTGAAGCAATTACACAAGCCATGAAAGGTCTTTGGGTCTGTTGCTAAATACAAATAAGAAACAAGAAAGACCTCTGGTTTTCTAAGGACTTACAGTTCAGTGGTGGTCTTGCTCCACAGATGCTCATATCCTACTACCACGAGAAAAAAAAATGTTTTGCTTAAGTCATTGCTTTTTGGGTTTTACTCTTAGCCTCACCTGACTTTATTCTGACAGATTCAATTGAAGAACATTCAACTTTGGCTTTTTAAAGATTTTATCCAAATCTTTAGCAATCTCTATTGCATTCCCTAATTTTGCTTTTAAAAACTCTTACATTCCAAACATGTCTCAATAATTTCTAAGTGATATAAATGATGTACAAACAGTAAGCGTCCTAAATAATTTGATATATCTTATATGTGAATATTTTTGGCCGTGAAATGAGGTTTCTGATTTAGCTTGGAATGCATACACAGATGGATAATAGCAATCAAGTGTAGGAAGAATTAATCTCAAAGTTATAAATGTCTTCACAAATTTACATAAGTTGTTTTTATTACTATACATTAAATGTTTCTAATCTGCAAATATTGAGTCCTTATAAAATATCTATTCAAAGAAAGTAGACAATAAAGGCCATATTTAGTGGTGCTTTAATATATTATGATGTCATGGTTTTTAAAAATTATATAATTTAATGTATATACACACATATAGGGTAGAAGCAAATAATTTGTAAATACTTCTAATTGTAGAACTCAAATTTTCTGAATTTTTAGAAAAAATGTGTTAAATATTGGTACACATAATGATATGCTTAATATTCTAATTCCTTGAATTTGTAAATGTCAACTTATTTGGAAAAAGGTCTTTGCAGATAGTATTAAATTTGGCTCTTGGGTTGAAAAGATAACTTTGGTATAAATGGGGGGTACTAAATCCAATGACAAGTGTTGTTATAAAAGAGACACATAGGGAGATATTTGACAGAAGAGAGGCATGGAGATGAACATGGAGACAGAGATTGGCGTGATCAGCCACAGTTAAAAAAAACCCTGGAACTTCCACAAGCTGAAAGTATCTAGAGGAAAAGCAGGCCTGCTGTCACCTTGATTTTGGACTTCTGGCCTCAGAAACCGTGAGAGAATACATTTTAAACTACTGAGTTTGTGGTAATTTGTTATGACAACCCTAGAAAACTATCACCATACGCTAGAATAATTAGAGTTTCCAGAATCTGTAATTATTTTATAATAGATCTTTAGGGATTCTTCAATAAGCCTCTGAATGTTTTCTTCTTACCTTTCCATACTTCACTGGATTGTGAGACTAAAACAGTAGCAGTTAACATAAAATCCCTCTCTCTCCATTATCTCTCTATCTTTTTGTCTATTATCTATCTATCTTCCTCATCATCATCTATGTATGTAAAATAAAGATTGCATTGCATATATTTATAAGACATCTAATTTTTATCCTTAGTTTGACTAAATTGACTTTATTTCACTTCACTTATTTTTTAGTGATTGTGTATAACTAAATGAGCAAAAATAGTAATAATACTTTAGTCACTCAGAAATATAAGTGGAAAAAAGGGTACGGAGGAGACAAAAGACAGTATGCAGATATTCTTTCTCTTGTTGGGGAGGGAATTCTGGGAAATATCCCCAGTAGATTTCCTCCAATATTTTATTGCTCAGAGTTTAATCACAAGTCCATCTCTAGACTACTTACTGGCAAAGGGGATGCAATTGTCTTTACGATATTTCCTGGACTGATCGTGTTACAATCATGAAAAATTGAGATTATTTTAGAAAAGATCATTTGAGGTAGCTGGGAGATAGGCAATCAACACAGTCTGCCCAAAGGATCGCAAACCAAGACAAGCCTGGCTTGAATAAAATGTGATGGATAGTAACTATGTTCGTATAAATTAATTTTATGGAAAAAATCCATTTACTTTTGCATATTTAAAACTTATATTAACTTATATTCTATAAGTTGATAATTGACAACATAGAAAATTTCAATTATGTGTTGTACATTGCCCATATCAAAAGGGCAGTTCATATTTTTTAAGAATTTTTCTTCTCTATTTTAGAAAACAAAGAAACAATAGTAAATGTGAATAGATCTACTTTAAACTAATTACTGTTACATTTATTAATGACTAAATTATTGAGAATTGCTAGAAACAAAAACAAATGTGTTTTGTTTTGGTTTCAGGTTTAACCTAGAATTATTTGCTTAAAGCAAAATATGTTAATTTATGAGCTCAGTGGTTCAGTCTATAATCCCAGCAGTTTGGGAGGCCGAGGTCAGTGGATTGCCTGAGCCTGCTGGTTTGAGACCAGCCTGGGCAATTTGGCAAAACCTCATCTCTACAATAAATAAAAAATTAGCTGAACCTGGTAGCATATGCCTGTAGTTCTGGCTACTTGGAAGGCTGAGGCAGAAGGATCGCCTGAGTCAAGAAGGTCAAGGCCGTGGTGACTGTGAGCATGCCACTGCATTCCAGCTTGGGTGACAGAATGAAACTCCAATTCAAAAAAAAAAAGTATGTAGCAATTTGAATTTTTTTAACGTAAATAAATTTTGTGTAACAGATGGATAATGAGTAAAAACATAAGCTTGTTGCACATAATTTATACATGACCAAATTTTACACATTTTTAAACAAACTGTTTAAGCAATATAACGTCTATTAAAAAAATCAGTCTGTATTAATGTAATCACTATGAAAGCCCTTACATTAAATTTAATTCCACAGAATTTTAATTGATTAGTCACATACTGATAATCTCCTAATACTCTATTAATAGAATAGCCTTTATAACTTGTTCTTTTCTATATTGTCTCCATAATTTAAATCTTGTTTAATCCTGACCTCATATATTTCAGTACCTTTCTCAGTTTACTGCCTGTGTATCCATGTTTTTCAATAATTTTTTATATATATTCCAGTGGTATAGACTACTGCTGCTCAAAACTTCAGGTATTTTCTACTGTCAAGAAAATACTAAAGAGAAAGTGTCACAATCTGACATGTTAATTAATATCTGGCCTCAAACTTCTTTTCATATTTTATCCACTAGCAGTATATTTATACATTTTTCAAATTAGTAAAACACAATACTTGGTGATTCATCAACATGACATTTGTTATGTTGCACTATGCTGGGTGAGATCTCCTCCTATGGTAAGCTGTATAAATTCCATTTGTCATTCAAATACCCACCAAAGTCTCCACAATCAAACTTTATTTCACCTACCAAGAGGCAAAGAATGCAACCACAATTTGACAATTTTTTGTAGAGTTTGTATTTCTGTCTAGATTGTATTAAAGTAGTATAGAATATGTCTCCTAAGAGATTGCAGAATCTGTGAAAGTAAGTTTTTTGTTTCATTTTGTTTTTTCCTGATTAATTATTGCATCTCACAAAGCACCTACAAATGTGATTTGGACCTCGTGGCCATTCAATTAATGCATATTTCCTAGAGGCATGAATGATAAATCATGAAATAATAAGGGAAGGATGAAATAATTGATTCATTAGGCAAAATTAAGTCAAAAATACCAAATTAATCTTCTTCAGTGTTTTCAGATGAAGCTTATGATATTATGGGATCCCTAAAGATGTGGAAAGGCTTGTATAATCATTTGAAAAAATATTAAAAGACAAATTGTTCAGAAAATTTCCTCTATGAGAAAGTTATACTAACTCTTGACTATATTTAATTTATTCTTGATCATATTTAAAACTCTTACACATTGACCTTGAGCAGATATGAGTAAAATTCTAGTAATCATTGAGAATTTTATTAAACAGTTAATATGCTGTTTATATTTTCATCCATTATTATTTCTTGATTGAACTGTTTTTTTTTTAGTTTATTATAGTTTCTGTTGACTAAAAAAAGAAAAAAAATGCTTCAACTGCAGGTACATATAGAAGTTGAACAAGTGTGGTTCTTATCTTTACAGAGAAATCATATTATTTTTAATGTTTCTATTAATAATTTTATACAACCAATGACATTTTACCTTCATATTATATTACACCTGTAATCATACCTGGTTAAATAAAAACAAATGGATGTTTTTTTATTTCTCAATGAACTTTAAATTCATTGACTAGAAATTTTCTTTAAGGTTTTATTCTTGAAAAGAGCTAAACCAATGGTTCTCCAAGAACTATTTTCTACTGCTTTGAGTTCAATTGTGTCACTGTTTTCTATGGTGGTTTTGTAGCACATTACACATTCAGAAAATAGGACAAGTAAATAAAGAGAATAGAACTCCTAAGGTTTGGGAAATAATATATGGTTTCTTCTGATGATAGCATTTGTTTTATTTTTATATGTAAGTAATAGATGTACATTAAATTATTATATTAATATTTAAAATATAAAGATAATGTATGCTGTGTACTTACTTTAAGGGGGTATAATGTAGATAAAATCTTGTAAGAATGTAAAAGTTATTTGTAAAATGTTTATGTTAATCAAGTGTAACAACATTTACTATTGGCTCCTATTTGCATATAAAAAAATCTATAAACAGTCAAGTTGTTGGGTTAAGCATCACTTCTCTTATTTTATTTTGTTTTAAGATGCAGGGTACAATTTAGAATTAGGTATACTTGGTCATTGTACAGGTAAAGTTTGGACATCCTTTTGGTCCCTACTTTGCCTGGTTTGAGATCAGGTACACTTACAGATGTTGTGTCTCTCCAACACCCCAGCAGTATCCCTCTACTGCCAATTCCTTTCTTATAGTATTACAGTAAATATTCAGGGGTTGCTTATGAGTGAGAACATGTGCTACTCTGTTCTTTGTTTCTGTGATAGATCACTGAGTATGATAGACTCTAAATCCATCCAAGTTGCTGTGTAGTCCATATGCTTGTCCTTCTTTACGAATGTGTAATATTTCATTGTGTTTACATACCACATTTTTTCATCCAGTCCAGTTTCAATGGGCAGAATGGTTGGTTCCATGTTTTTGCTATTGTGAATAGTGCTAAGTATCACTTCTCAATGAATTAATTCTACTCTCTCTCCTATGTCCTAGTTAAAACAGTTCTTGTGTTTCTCATTTATAATTTAAGATTGCATATTTAACACACCCGTTAAAATATGGATTTATTAAGAATATCTATCAAAATAGGCACTCAATAATAAATGATAATAAATTAACAGAATGTGTCAAATTATAAATAATCTAATTATGTCATTTCATTTTTCTTTCTTTCTTTTTTTTTTTTTTTTTTGAGTTGGAGGCCTACTCTGTCGCCCAGACTGGAGTGCAGTGGCATGCTCACAGACACCCCATCGTCAACCAGCTGCCTCAGTCTTCCAAGTAGCCAGAACTACAGGCATGTGCTACCACACCCAGCTATTACTTTATTTATTGTAGAGATGAGATCTCGCCTGGTTGTCTGGGCTGGTCTCAAATCCACAGGCTCAGGCAATCCACTCACCTCGGTATCCCAAAGTTCTGGGATTACAGGCTGAGCCACCAAGCCTGGCCTCTTTTCTTTTTTATAACTAAATCCATAAGAACATTCACATTGTGCACATTCTAATTCTAATCATTAGATTATTCCATAATATAGTCCAGATATTTTGAATATGAACACAGAACCAAAATTAGTAAATGACACTCTATAGCAATTTAATAATTTAAAAACATTTTTTTCAATATTTAAGGTCAAAAGTTACTAAATACATGGTTTTCTGCTACTCTACTAAACTCAAAGCAATATGGGGTAATGTTTTATTTATTTTTTTTATTTATTTATTTATTTTTTTTTTTGAGTTGGAGTCTCACTCTGTTGCCCAGACTGGAGTGCAGTGGCCGCTTCCGGCCACCGCAGCCTCGACCTGCTGGACTCCGGCGATCCTTCCGCCTCAGCCTTCCGAGTAGCCGGAATTACAGGCATGCGCTACCATGCCCGGCTGGTTTTTTTTATTTATTGTAGAGATGAGGTCTCGCTGCCCAAGCGGGTCTCGAACCCGCGGGCTCAGGCAATCCGCTCACCTCAGCCTCCCAAAGGCGCGGGATTACAGGCTGAGCCACCGAGCCCGGCCAATGTTTTATATTGTTTAGACTTTTTTCTCTTACACCCAGAGGAGTCCTTGGCAATTTATTTTTGAATTAATAAAATTGAGTGTGAAAGTTTCAATCTAATATAATAAAATATCAAGTAGAACTTAAGTGATCTGTTAGTGCCATAACAAACTCAATATTAATAGCTAATTATTTTTATAAATACAAGTGCGTCAACTAGTTTTATTGCAAAAAACAACATAAATAACATTAACCCTTCTTAAAAGATTCTACACCAAATACAGAAAAAAATAACAAAATTGAGTGCTGAAAAGAATAGTAACAGTGCATTACTCTTTTAAACATACACAGATTCTTATTAGTCCTTTTCAGCCAAAAAAAAGATTAATTGTAATATACTGTTCTTTTTAATAATATACAAATATACTCAAATATATAGAAAGTTCAAGATTCATTTTAAATGTCTAAATAAAAGATTTTAAGCAGAGTGTTTTATAAAAACAACAGCATTTGTTAAAAAAAGGTTTTAATCACATATATGGCATAAAAGAACAACTATATAGTTGCATAAATATATGCATCAATATATAAATACTGTGATCTATTTTAACTTCAAAGTTTAATATACTGTGTTTTTGTATATTACTTATAACAATGTAAGTCATTCTACATTTCTGCCATTCTTTGGAATGTTAAATAGTGCCGTCTAACAAAATAAAGAAAAGAGCATTTGCATTATACTCTCTTCTTTCCAGGCATAAATGTAGTGTGAGTTAATTTTTGCATTGTTCATGCTTTTTATCTCAAAGTTCAAAGCAAAGTATGAATCTAAATGATAAGGAAACAAGCAATTACAAATAACTTATTCTGTTTAACTGTAACATTAATGCTATAATTTTTCTTGTGTATTAATTTTTTAGAACCTTCAGTCTCTCAGGAATCACTGAACCAATTACCTATAAGTTATCTTTTATTGTACAAGTCAGTTTACCATTAAAGCTGCTTCTGAATTATATTTAAACTTTTACATTAAAAATTATATTTTAACTGAAACAATCATGGAATAAAAAGTTGCTAGGATATTATTTTTATTTTTCTTGAGCAGAGGCTTCATGTCCTTTAAAAAAGTGAAATACTTGGGGAAAAAGTTTTATATGTATTAAATATGACAATGTTATCTCTTTCCAGACAAAGAAAAAAAAAAGCACAGTTCATTTTGTTTAAATCTTTTCCTGGGAATGCTTAATAAGGAAAAATGCTGAATGAAACTAATAAATAAGACACTGCTAAGGGCAGGTAGCTTTGTGTACATGAATCTGCTAGTACATTTATTCCAAAATATTCATTGAGTTGGAATGTTTACTACGTTTTACAAATGACATCTAAAGAAGTAGAACAAGGCTACATTGTTGGTTAATTGCAATAAAAAAGAAGTACCAGTGATTCAAAAGTCTGAACATTTGAATAAAAATTTTATACTATATGCCTTATAAAAAGAAACATCTATATTAATAAACATCTATTAATATGTTAATATTAACGCAAATAATGAGCAACTATCAGTGTTAATACTTCCAGTTTTATAGAGCACACTCTAATTAAAAATTATTCATTAAATATAATACAAATATTTATTCAAAAACATTTGATTTCTTATATGTGTCAAATGCTTAAGACACAAGACCACAAAAATAAAAGCTATGTTTTATTAGAACTTACATTCTAGTAAGGATGGTTTGTAAAAAGACATGAAGAAGATTGACTTGATTTTACCTACAAATAAAAAATATTGTATTTTCTTGTACTTTCATAAGGAAATATTCTTTGGGTAAATTATGTGAAATATACTTTTTACCTGAATGCCTACAGTTTTATAGGACAAAAATAAAATAGTAAGAGCAGTTTCTCAGTGTCATGACATTGTCTATGATGAAGATATTTATAAATAGTTGATCTCATGGTACCTATAAGTAATTCACAAATTTAGAGGTTTACATAAACAACAGTTCTAATGATTTAGAAATATTTTACCAAGCCAATCACTTAAACATCATAAACATGCATATCTATAAAATGTTAGTTGAAAATATATGTATTCATTTTAAATATTTTGAGCCTTAATAAATGTATAGCCTGAAGGTATGGACCACAATATTTATATTTTTTCTATATTACATGAGAAAAGAAAACAATATTTAGAAAATTATAAACTGTATGTATTCTTGAATGTAATGTGATATGAACTTAATGAAATATAACTCAGTCAGTAATCCTGATAAAGGAAGCACATACTCAATTATATAATTTATTGCCTAAAGCTAAATATGATCCAAAATGGCAGTTTTACTCATTGAAAGGGGATTTCCTGTGAGTCTGATGAAGCTTAAGGTCATGAGCCCCTCACTAACCAGGCTCCTTTCAGGGCCCAAGAAAGGCCTCTCACAATGAGTTGAGATTGAAATTGTTTATGCAGATGTTTTGTTCCTAAGGAGAATCTCATCTTTAAGCACCTCAAAACCTGGCTCTGCCCCCTAGGTACATCATTCCTACTATGAAAAAATGAAATTGACATATTGCTAGAAATATTAATACACAAATAATCAGAATGGGGTAGAAAAGTAATGCAAACAGCAAAGTAAAACAAAGCAAAATAAAACACCCACCAATCTGTGGAGGTTTCTGGAACAAGCTTTGCCACTAAGAGCTGTATGAACTTCAATAAGCTGGTGGTCTGCAGTTTTCTCACTTCTAAAATTAAGATTCTCATTTCTAAAATTAAGAATAAATATTCTCTTAGGTATCCTCTAGGTTTAAATATCTATTAATCTATGTAAATTTGGGGTTTGATTGCTTTAGCATTCCATTACCACCTATACATTTGGTTGGGAATTATTAGAACTGAAATAATTTTCTATTAAAAATAAGTATATGGAAGGCTGAGGCGGAAGGATCGCTAGAGCACAGCAGGTCGAGGTTGCGGTGGCCGGGAGCGTGCCCCTGCACTCCAGTCTGGGTGACAGAGTGAGACTCCAACTCAAAAAACCCCCCAAAACAAACAAAAAACATAAGTTTAACATACACCTTGTATTGAGAAATGAAAAATTTACCTGGCCATTCAGGTTAGAGATATCCATGAAAAAAGTTAAAATACAAAACCATTTCCCCATAAAAACTTACAAAAACAAAATAAGTAAAAAGTTAGCATTCAAACCAGAATAACAGGAATTAAAGTAGTGAATTTCTGTAGTTAATATTTTTCCTCCTCTGTTAATAGCTCTTTCTGAATTATTTACCTGAGTGATTTTCATCTTTTAATTTAATAAGAAAAGAGTGTCAGGTTAGTTTATACCATTGTAATTTGAAAACTTGGCTTACTTTAAGAATATAGGGCAATTATAGATAAGAAAGTAACCTAAATTGATATTCATTATTGAAATTCAAATTCAAATTGAAATATTATAGAATGGGATTATACTAGTAATGTTATGTATTATCTTTGTATCATCTCTTGTACTGGAGATTAAACAAGAAAAGTAATATTTAAAAATATTTTTATAAGATAATTCAACACAAATATGGTATGCTTCCTTTTCCCATTTGTGTTTTTACATACTTTGCTTCCAAATGTACTTTTATTTTTCTATTTGCCTATTAATTTTTTATGGCTTCACTTCTTTTTAGAACTCTCTACTTATCTAACTTTAAACAACGCGATCATAGCTCCTCCATTGACTTACCTGAACCCTCTACTCAGGTATAAAGTCTTTGAGTACAAGGTCTTATTCATCTTTTCATTCTATCATTAGTATTATAGTGGTAGCAGTGCAAGTTTAATCATAGTTGAAAAAGGGATGATCTAACAAATGAACATTCTTACAGAAATTTTCCTTATATTTAACTTGACTAATTCTGTTGGCCTTCTCTTTAGCGTAATAATATTTACACCTCACATTTTATTGAAAAAGTAAGATAATTGCAAAACTTTATAAACTAAAATGAGTATATCTGATTAAAAATAAGCACTAAGACAGATAGCAAAACAAGTTAAGAGAGTTAAAATGTAGCCACGGGTGAGATTGCTATAAAAATTTCCATGCACATCTGTTACTACAAAACTGCAAATTTAATTCTAGACTTTCTAGCAGTTAATGCACAAAGGAAAACCTAGTTACCCAGATAGTTAAATTATCTACAATGTTATTGGACTAAAACTGACCAATTGCTCAGGAAGATAAAATTAATACTGTGAGACTGAGCACAGTGTCTCACCTGTAATTCTAGCACTTTGGGAGACCTAGGTGGGAGGATTGCTTGAGCCCAGAAGTTTGAGACCAGCCTAGGCAACACAGTGAGACCGCGTCTCTACAAAAAAAAAAAAAAATCACAAAATTAGTTGGGCATAGTGTTGCCTGCCTGTAGTCTTAGCTACCCAGGAAGTTGACGCAGAAGGTTCACATGAGTTCAGGAGTTAGAGTCTGAAGTGAGGCATGATTGTGACACTGGACTCCAGCCTGGGCAACAGAATGAAACCTCAACTCAGAAAAACATGTAAATAAAATCAATATATTGTGACTCAGATCAAACTAGTATATCACTCAAGTAAAAAAAGGAAACTGCTGGTATTCAAAAGGAGTTTCTAATTTAAAGGGGCCAATTTCCTAAAAGCCATTCATCCCATGGACATTCAGCATCTTATCAAAGGATAATTCAGTAAAAGCAAATCTTTCTACTCAGGCCACAAATTCTTAACTCTATTGCAGAATACGGCATCCTATATTCCTTAACAAAACATTGTATAGACAGAAAAAAATATAGTTCTTGACTATTTAAGAGGAAGGTTATACATGGATTACAGAGAAATCATGTTTAGGATTAATCACACAATTTGTGGTATGCAATTTTACTTCTGGAAATGAGTAAATGAATTAGGTAAAATACTGATTATTGTATTAAAAAAGGCACAAAATCTCTGCAATTGGATAAAAAATTGCATTTGTAAGAGAGTGTTTATAACTAGTGTATACATACATTGTTTATATAATATTAAGGTGAGTTTTTTTTTATTAATCATTTCACCCAGCACCTGATAGGATTCTTAGGACTAAAACGTCTTCAATGAATGCTTATTTGAACAAAAGCATAATTTAACGAAAAGATATCAGGGAATATAAGCTATGAATTTAAAGGCAACAGGACATCTGTCTGCAGAAGACTAAATATATAATGATAATTTTTCTAATATTTAGAGTGTATAAATCAGAGTGTATAAGATTAAATTATATTGAGAAGGATCTTGCAGTTTTTATTTCTTCCTTTCTTTTTATTTCTCTTCCTTTTCTGTTTTCTTTCTTTCTTTCTCTTTTGCTGGGATTACAATGATATTTCCTAGATAAACTGATAAAATGAGAGAAATAAAAGTTCCAAAATATTCTTTGAAATTGTAAACATATATCTATATCGAATCACACCTTCATAAGCAATAAGAAATATGACATTTTCCGTTTAGTCATATATTTAAGCTGTCAGTGAAGATGGTAAAGCTATCATCTCTAAAAACTTATTTTCATGTTACATATTTTGTTTTATCAATAAGATATGCAGAAGTACTGAAAACTGTGGGTCTACGTGCATATTTGTGTATGTGCTCTGACATGTGGAGATGTACATTATCAAAATAATTAAACTTTTAAAATTGCATCTACAATCCATCCCTCCTTATAGTTTTTGTTTTCTTTCTTTCTTTCTTTCTTTCTTTTTTGAGTTGGAGTCTCACTCTGTCGCCCAGACTGGAGTGCAGCGGCCGCTCCCGGCCACCGCAGCCTCGACCTGCTGGGCTCCGGCGATCCTTCCGCCTCCGCCTTCCAAGTAGCCAGAATTACAGGTATGCGCTACCACGCCCGGCTGATTTTTTGATTTATTATAGAGATGAGGTCTCGCTGCCCAGGCGGGTCTCGAACCCGCGGGCTCAGGCAATCCACTCACCTCAGCCTCCCAAAGGCGTGGGATTACAGGCTGAGCCACCGAGCCCGGCTATTTTTTGTTTTCACCATATCATTTTATAAATATCTGATACCTTATACAGTGTTGGCAGATATAGATTTTATTTCCTTGTGAAAACTTGCAAAACTTTGAAGGGAGAACCCTTTTAAAGAAACATAGTTTAGCCGGGCTTGGTGGCTCAGCCTGTCATTCCGCGCTTTGGGAGGCTGAGGTGAGTGAATTGCCTGAGCCCGCGGGTTCGAGACCCACCTGGGTAACTTGGCGAGACCTCATCTCTACAATAAATCAAAAAAATTAGCCGGGCGTGGTAGTGCGCGCCTGTAGTTCCAGCTACTTGGAAGGCTGAGGCGGAAGGATCGCCGGAGCCCAGCAGGTCGAAGCTGCAGTGGCCAGGAGGGTGCCACTGCACTCCAATCTGGGTGACAGAGTGAGATTCCAACTCAAAAAAAAAGAAAAGAAACATAGTTTGTCTTGGTCTAGCAGGAAATGAGATTTTCTTACGTAAACGAGACATAGGACAAACATTACTGATATACTTAAAGAAACAGTGGCTACACTAAAGTAAGTGTTCCCTTTTAAATGATGAACTCTGACATCCTAAAATGAGGTTTTCTAGTCTAATGAGTTATATCACAAATAAATACAAGGATTGTACCATGCTGATAATTTTTTCAGTCCATTTGTTACTCGTTATATATACGGTTTCTAAAAGCAAGGAAAAGACTAATAGACATTTAACAAATGCTATTACTTCAAGTATTTCACACTTTAAAAAATATATTAGTAATATTCAATAAATTTTACTTCAAGTGTTTCATATTATTAAAAATATTATTTGATATTTTAATTTTAACATGTTTTCCCCATGAAATTTATGAAACCTCATTTTTAAAATTTCTCTGGCATGTGAGCATTTCTGGATAAAAATAAGCAGGTTCCCCATTCCACCTTCGTCCCACTCACTCTTCTAAGTAAAGCATCTCCAGATTGCCTTAGTAGTTTTATTCCAGTCTAATATAACAGGCCAGAAATGGAATCAGACTTTTCTTAAACAATAAGAAGTAGGGCAAATCAGTGACACATTAGAACTGCCCAAATCCTTGCAGGTGAAAGACAGCTTGCTTTTCAGCAGAGACCGTATAATGATTACATCTCCCATGAGATCAGGAACTCTGTGAAAGTACAAGTTTATCTGCTCCCTTTCCTGAAAGGAAAAGGATATCCTTTAATCCTTTCACTAGACTATTATTCTTCTTACAAAATTTTTTTTTTCTTCCAAATCAGAAATTTGTGAGAAGGGATTTTGAAGTTCACATTCTGGCTGTGATTGGCAGAAGCAACATCTGAAGATGTCTTTTTTTCTTCCTTCATACTTGAGAAATAGCTTGTCTTAGCACAGGTAAGTTGAAAATCTTTGTCATTTATAAGTCTGAAGTATGCTTTCATTATTTTCTGGAAATAATAAAGTCTGATTCTCCTTCTTTTGTAGGTAATGATGATATTTCATTGCTGTTGTTTCATTACTGTTCATTCTTGCTTTCTGTTATCATTAGTTACACTTTTTTTCCCCTCTCATATTGGGAGACGTAGTTATTGTTTTATCTTTGATGTTCTGAAATTTAGTACAGAAACTGAAATTTAGTACAGAAACTGAACTTGCTCTTTTGTCACTCATTTTTTCTGATTGCTTTCTGGGCTACTCATTTTATAGGCCATGTGTTATCCTTCAGATAAATGTTTGCAATTATTTCTTATTTTTCTCTCCTACATTCTCAGTACTCTTCTTCTAAAATGTCCATCTGTGGGATATCAAACTTTCTGATTATAGATTTTTATCTTATTTTCCCATAGTTTTATATTTATAGTCCTTCTATTGATTTTTGAGAGATGACATCAATTTTATTTTCCAAAACTCTTATTTGATACTTCACTGTGGCAAGCATTTTAAATTTAACGGGATGTTTCTCATATCTGTCTTTTCTTTTTCTATATAACTTCTTGTTTCAAGAGTGAATATGCTATAACATCTATTTAAGAATATCAAAGAAAATTTTTTTTCTTCTCCTGTTATAAGCTCACTGTTGGAAGATGAATTATGTCTACTTTTTCAAAGAAGACATTGTATGTATGATATCTTTGAATCTCTCTTCGTATACTTCTAATAGCTTAGGAATCTTAAGAGTTGGCGTGTCGATAATACTAAGGAATAAGTACTTGGGGTTCTATATACATAACAAGGACTAATAAGATAAAAATATTAGAAGAACTGGAAGGAAGACCAGTATATCAGATATGTAATCTTTAAATGCTAGAATACAGAGAGCTTTTTCCCCTGATTTATTAGTTATAAACTCTGTCATTGTAATGGTATCAAAACTACTGTTATAAAAAAATGACAATCATAACTCTGACAGTACTTCCCCTTTTTCACTTTGAAAGAAATTCAGAGAAATATAGATGAACAGTGAACTACATAGAATATTACCTATCTGCAATCTGTCTGTCAATCTGTGAGGTCTGTCTACCTGTTTAACTACCTATCCATCTGTTTTTATCTAACTATGATAGGGAACACAAAAAAAACTCTGAAATTTATTTGTAAAAATTGTGTATTTATTTTTGCATGTTCCAACTTAAGACACCTTCAAAGTACTCTCCATTTGATGCAATATAACTATCGAGATGCTTCTTCCATTGCTCAAAACAGTTTTGAACTCGTCAATTTTGATGTGTTTTAGTACTTTTGCAGTTTTTTGTTTAGTCTATTCCACATCAGAAAAAATGTTTCCCTTTGAGGACATTTTTCATCCAAGGAAGCATAAAAAAGTTGCTAGAGGCTAGATCAGGTGAATGGGAAGGGTGCAGCACAGCAGTCATGGCTGTTTTTGGACAAAAATTGCAGAACACTCAGTATAGTGTGGAAAGGTATGTCGTCATGGTGGAAGAGCTAGTCACTTGTTTGCCACAACTTGGGATGTTTTTTCTGCAAATCATAATGTAGCCTTCTCAAAACTCCTATATAAAAACTTTGGTTGCCTGTTTGACCCAGGAAACGAATTCGAGTGTACTATAAAGGCCCTGCCCTCCAAAAAGATAATTCTGAGTTTGTTGGGTCTCCTTTCATATATTTATATCTAGCTATATCTATGCTTCATCTATAATAACACACTTTTCAAATGTATCCTATAGTAACCTTTACAATTCATTATTTATGTTTTCAATTTCATTCAGACCTTCAGGCCTAAAATTAATTTTAATTAACTTTTTAGAGTGTGTTTTATTGTGTATAGGTAATTGATTAAATGAGTCTTAATTAATAAATTAAAATATCACAAATGTATTTATAATTAAACATATTATTACATTATTATTATTTACTTATTGACAGCAGCATGTTATATTAGAAAGACTAACAGATATTAAAAAGATGAATATATGACATATTAGAAAGAATAATGTTATATACTAGAAAGATTTTAATGACTAATACGACTTTTGAGTCAGAGAAGCTTAGATTAAATCCTAGGATGTTCCTGTAAAATGATTTGACGTTGGGAAACTAATTGGCCCTTTGTTCATCAATGTTTGCATAATTGAAATGGCATGGTTTCAGGACATTTAGTTCATTTTCTAAGGTAACTATTATGCTTTTAAGAGACCCCTTTTGCTTAGGGATCATGTAGTTTATGTTTATTGTACTAAAATACAAACAACCCCTTATAGTGATGTTGGCATGAATGTCAGAGGAAAGACCTCTAAAAACTCACTATTTCTGGAAAAAAAGTCAAAATCACAAATCTGGAAAAGAATAGACTTGTAACAATATGGAAATACACTTTTCAATTAAAAAAACTGAATCTAAATAAGAACAGTGAGGTTTGTGGTGTTTTAACAAGTTCTATTCTCATCCCATGCTCTCTAACTTTGCAGTAGCTTCCAATCCTACACAATTATTTCACGAAGTAGAAGATGAGAAAACATTCCCAACTCATGTATGATGCGAGCATCATTAATATCAAAACCAGACAAAAGCGTAATATTTGTTTGATAAGGTAGTTGTGAATATTTAATCAGTTAACAGATGAAAAATAGAATGAACAAATGGTCATTTTCCTCTCCACTGCCTCGGTATCTGATCGTTCTTTTTGGTTTTGAAGCATCCACACATATGAGTGTTCATGAAAAGCCTGGCTTGTCTTTTACTACTGAAAAATAAGTTTACTTTCTTCATTTTTCTCACCTTGAAAAATCTAAAGCTTGCATCTATAACCTAAATTTATAAAATAATATGCTCTTAACAGGACCTTAAATCTCGAGTGAACAAAGAAGGAAGAATTTTTTTTTTTTTTGTATTGGATTTTGCACTGGCAAAGTTTTCAGCAACATCTTGTTTGGAGGGCATTGTACCTCCGAGCTAACCTCTCACACCTGTAGGGTAGGTAGAGGCAGAGATGGCAGCTGAGGCATCCTGTGTTTTCTCAGGGAAATATCTTTGTCCTCACCAAGCTTTCACAGGGATGTAATTTGGGTCTCTATTTAACTAACAAGTTCTTTTGTTTGCAGCCCGGTTTCAGGACATTCAGACCATCTTCTAAGGTAACCATTATGTTTTTAAAAGACTCCTTTTGCTTATGGATCGCTTAGTTTATGCTTACTGTACTAAAATACAAATAGCCCTTATAGTGACGTTGGCATGAATGGCAGAGTAAGATCCTCTAAAAACTCACTAATTCATAAAAGTAATGAGAACACTGGGGAAAAAGTCAAAATCACAAATCTGGAAAAAAAATAGACTTGTAACAATACAGGAATAAATTATTCAATAAAACAACTGAATCTAAACAAGAACAGTGAAGTTTGTGGTGTTTTAACATGCTCTATTCTCATTCCCTGCTCTCTAGCTTTGCAGTAGCCACTGATGCTCCACAATTATTCCACAAAGTAGAAGGTGAAAAAGCATTCCCAGCTCATTTATGAAGCTAGCATTACCTTAATATCAAAACCAGACAAAATCATCAAAAGATAAGGAAACTCCAGACCACTGTCTCTGGTCATTATAGATCTTCCACAAATACTAGTGAACATCTCTGGTCATTATAGATCTTCCACAAATACTAGTGAACAAAACAAACCAACATATAAGGATTATACATCATGAGTAAGTGGAATGTATTTGAAAAAGATAAGGTGGATTAACATCTAAACATTAATTAATGTAACATAGTATACTAACAGAATAAAAGACTGAAATCACATGCTTATTTCAATAGATGCAGGGATATCCAATATATTTTCATAGCAAAAATGCTCAATGAACTAAAAATATAAAGTACTTTTCTTAACCTGATAAAAGCTTCTACAAAAAAAAAAGTGGAAAAAATATTTAATAATGAAATTCAATTGGTGCTGAATACCAAGCCAGAGCAAATAATCAATAGAAATAAATAACTAAAAATCATGTGACTTAATAAAAAAGAAGTAAAACCATCTGTATTTGTATATAAAATGACCTTGTATATAGAAAATCCTTGACAAATACATAGAAAATCTGTTAATTTAATAAAAATTTTCAGACAGGTTTCAGAACACAAGCTCAATATACAAACATAAATTGTATCCCTATATATTATGCTAATGCATACGTTCATAGTGTTTGTTTTTGGCATGGCCACACTGTAGTGTTGGGAGTTTATTGTTTGTCATTTTTCATTTGGAGTGACAGTGTTGCGCTCGTGAACACACCTTGCATTTTGCGGATTTGAAGAAAGTTAGTGCAATTTGTGGGTTAAGGAAGATGGAGATTCAAGTGGAAAAAAATGAACACTTTCAACATATTCTTCTGTTTAAATTTAATAGAGGAGTGAAAGCAATGGAGGTGGCTTGAAACATTTGTGCCATATATGGGGAGAATGCCATTGGGAAAAGCATGGCAAGAAAATAGTTTTGTCGTTTTGAAGTGGGTCGCTTTGACCTGAATGATTCTCCACATTCAAGAAGTTCACCAGGCTTTCATGAAGACCATTCAAATGCTTTAATGCATGGTGAACCACATCAGTCAACCTGTGAATTGGCAAATGTGGAAAACTGTGACCAGTCAACCATTGTGTGACATTTGTATTCCATGGGCATGCAAAATGCTACGAACTTATACATCTACTTAATACTAGCAATAAAAATACTGAAAATAAAACTGAGAAAATTCCATTTACAATAATATCAAAAGAATATATCATTTAAAAATAAATTTGATGGACAGGAGCAGTAGCTTAGTCTGTAATCCCAAGACTTTGGGAGGCCGAGGTGAGAGGATTGCCTGAGCCAGGGAGGTCGAGACCAAGTTGGGCAACTTGGTGAGACCTTGTCTCTATAAAAAAATCACAAAAACTAGCTGGATGTGGTGGCGTGTATATGTAGTTCCAGCTACTTTGAAGGCTGAGGCGGAAGGATTGCCTAAACCCAGCAGGTCGAGGCTGCAGTGGGCGTGCGTGTACCACTGCACTTCATCCTGGGTGACAAAGAATGAGATTCCAATTCAAAAACTAATCATAATAAAATAAAATAAATGAACAATAAATAAATAAATTTGACAAAATAAGTACAAAAATACAGACCTAAATTAACAGAATGGCATTTCATGTACAGGATCAGAAGTCTTGATATTTTTAAAGTGATAGTACAAATGGATCTATAGATTTAATGTAATCAATATCAAAATCCCAGCTAACTCTTTGTAGAGATTGACAAACTGATCTTAAAAATCATATGGAAATGCAAAGGACCTAGAATAGCCCCCAAATCTTGAAAACGAAGAACAAAAATAGAGATCTCATGCTACTTGTGTTACAAAAACTATTACAAAGTTATAGTAATTAAGACAGTGTGGCATTGGCAAAAGAATATACTTAGAGACTAATGAAACTGAAAGTGTATAAATAAATTCTCACACTTATGGTCAATTGATTTTTGACAAGGATATCAATAACTAAATGGAGGATAAAAGTATTTTCAACAAATTGTGCTAAAACAACAAACATACAAAAAATGAAATAAAATTGCTATCTCACATCCTATACTAAAATTTACTCAAAGTAGTTCATATTTCTGAATTGAAAACCTGAAATTATAACACTTCTAAAAAAACATAGACATAAGTCTTTATGACCATAGATTAGACAACAATTTTTAGATATGCTGACAAAATCACAAACACATACATACACACATACACACACACATACGTACATACATAAATCTGACTTTATCAAGTTAATAACTTTTGTAATTCAATGGATACTATTAAGCAAACATATAATGAGAGAAAATATTTGCAAGTCTTATATCTGATAGATAACTTGTATCCAAAATATAAAAATACCACTTACAATTCAACAATAAAAAAAAGCAGAAAATGGAAAAATATTTTAACAGATCTTCCTCCAAAGAAGGTATACAAGTGGTGGCCAATAAGCACATGAAAATATTGCCAAAAATAATAAATGGAGAAATGTATATAAACCCACAATGAGATATTGCTTTAAATATACCTGGAATATTTTAATGAAGAGAACAAGCATAGGCAAGGCAGCAGAGAAATTAGCACCCTCATACATTGCTGGTATAAATAGAAAATAGTAATCCTTTTGGGAAACAATTTTGCAGTTCCTCCCACACCTATGTATAGACCCAAGAGAACTGATCATGTTCAAATCCCAAATTACATATATGAATGCTTATAGCAGTTTTATTCATAACAGTAAAAACTGGAAAACAAGCCAAATGTCTTCCTATTGATGATGTTTAAAAAGTGTGGTAAAGATTTACAATGGAATATTATTCAGACATAAAAGGAATGAAATAATGATACAGCCTACCTTGAATGGACTTTGAAAACATTATGCTATATGAAAGAAGCCATACACAAAGGCCACAAATTGTATAATCCTTTTTGTATGAAATCTCCAGAATAGGCAAATCCATAGGGACAAAATGAATTGCTTCCAAGGATAGGGTAATAAAGAGTGACTGCAATTGGGTACAGAATTTCTTTTTAGAATGACAAACATGTTCTGGAATTTGATAAGTGTAATGGCTTTTCAACTCTGAGTATAACTCAAAACCACTGAATTCTACACTTAATTAATTTTCTGGTATGTGAATTATATCGTGGTTATACCAAACCAAATTCAAAGAAAAAAAACCCCTACCATATATTTATCATATGTATACAAATATGTGTGGTATGTGTGTAGAAAATAGAAAGTCACTAAATTACTCTTTGATTTCTCCATAAAAGACTTAATTAAAATAGTGTATTATAGTAATTTCATATTAAATTTTAGGCACTATAAAATTTTTTGAAAAAATAATATGTAGAATTATATGTCTTAAAGACATAAATGATAAAATAAAAACTCATAGCATATTGAGAGAACTGTGGTCTTAATTAATTTAATTCTAGGGAGATGCATTGCTCCCTTAATGTCACAGACTTAATATGCATATAATTTTCTATGCTATTTTATCCAACAAAAGGATTATTCACTGATAGCTCTTTTAAACTACATAATTATCTTTAGTAACTACAGAATTCATGTGACATCCTCTTAAAATCATGCAAGGAATTATTTTGTCACAAAAAAGAAAAAGGAAAAAAATCTATAATAAAATATATTTTGTTTTTAAATTTTTTCTTTAGACTCTAACTCCTTGTCACTTGATGTGCAATATGGTATTCCATATTCAATTTTATAATTCGACTACATGCCACAATTAAGTGCTGATTAATTATGTGGCAAATAAAATGAGGCATTCTAGTTTCTGAGCAAATAGAAAACCAGCCCAGGCTGTGGATTTACACCAAAACTCAATACTACCTATTACATTGAAGGGAAAGTCATGGTATATATTTGCATCAAGACTATAAAAACAACTAGAGATAAACATCACTTGTGACTTTCTGAGTGAAACAAAAATTTAAGGGACTGCCCCGAAGGAATATCTTGAAGAACACTTGATGCGTGTGGTTTTGACTACCCCATACTGTTCTTTTAAGAAGAGTTACTGTACTGCATCTTCCATACTCTAAGCAACGAAGCATAAGACTGATTACAAAGGAAGCACTGTGCCTCATCAGAGAACAGGTAGCCCATAGCTACCTGGTTTCAAAAATTGGACCTTTGATTGATGTGTAAATCAAAGAAAATTTTCTATGAAAACATGGCCAGTCATCTGTGAAGTACTTTGACATGAGAACTGTTCCCAGAAATATGTGCTGTAGTATGATTTTACTACTAATCCAATCAGGTCAGAAATTGAGCATTACTGTACTAGAGGTTTTTGTTTGCTTTGTTTTTTGTTTTAAATGGCGGGGAGCAATAACCATTGAGAAGTAAAATACAGGAAGCAAGTGACATGAGATGGGGTAGACAGGTGATACACTTGGTAATGAGACTGAAATAGAAGAAACAAAAATCAAAAGAGAAATTTTCACATGGACATAGTGGGCTTTTAGAGTTATTATAGAGTCACTTACACCTGTGGAAAACACTTCATTATATTTCAGATGTGGTACTTGGCTCATATAATTTCTTATGACACCTCACTTCTGCATGTGTCTTTACAATGAATTTTTAACAAATAAGACATACAAAAATGGATTATCCAAGAGAATAATCTTTACCATCCTTCTTGGCATTGGTGCTTAATGGGCTAGCAGACTGACAACATTTCAGGCAAACCATCACCCTATATACTTAACTCTGAAGTTACAGCACTCAATGTTTATTTTTGGTGAGAAGGTTTCAGATATGTTGTGCTGATATGCAAATATTCTACGTAATTTAACTGTAGCCTATCTTAACAGAAAAAAAATAAATTACTAAAACAAAAAGGGAAAGAGACATTAAATTCCAAATATTTCAATCCAGAGTGCAAATTCTCTACATTTTTTTTTCAAGCAGGAACATAGATACATAGCTAGCTAGCTAGCTAGCTAATAAAAACAGCAGCATAGACTTTTAAATGTATCTAAAAGCCATACTTCTCTAATATATTTGATGAAAATACATAAGAAACTTTTTCTATTTATATTTTCTGGGAAAAAGAGTTTGTTGTTTAATCTTTCCATATTATATTGGGTCCAGTGTAATCTAAATAATTTATGAGATTTTAATATAAATTTATAATATTTTAGAACTTTAAAACTATTCTTAGATATTCATTATAATTTTAATTGTACTAGTGAGCAAGCTAAAGAAAAGGGAGATGAACTAGTTTAATAAAGGTCAAAAAGAGAAGTTTCTTAGCTCAGAGGTATTTTGTTTCTCTCCTCTTTATGTCTATCTCTCATATCTGTCTATGCATTTTTTTTTTTTTAGTTTTTCTTAGATTGATGGTGAAGTAGATATACATGGGAAATATAGTAGCCCTGGACACTTCAACATTGAGCAATTTTTCATATTTGTTATTAAAATGGCCTACAGTTTTGCTTACCTATGAATGACTGTGGATTTGCAATTAAATATGCAAATTATAAATATATTTTATAAAAACCGTCAATTTTCTATATTATTTTAGGTTCAAGAAAAGTAATGTGCACTTCTCTGATAATCACCATGATACAAAGTACAAAGTCAGGAATGACTAGTCTTCATTAAATTTCTCTTTAAAAAAAAATGTATAGGGCTCTGTAATTTACAAGGTGATTTTTATAATCATTATAATTACTAGATTTTTACCCACTTAATAACTTTGAATTGGTGGCAAATCAGGAAACTGGGGCTGGGTTTGCAGGTCTTAAATAATACATATAGAATGTGGTAAATTCAAGACCTATACCCATATCTTCTGAATCTAAACATAGTTTTCTCTATTTTACAAGTTACTCCTTAGCAGAAAGCAGATTAGTCCTATCAAATTGACTTATAATGCCAACTGTTGTTCATTCTATATGTTGTTCTTTCTAATAACATGTATTGCTGTCTTCCCCACAGACTTTTCAAGGTGAAATAAATTAAATACTGAAAAGTACAATTAAGGCAAAATATAGATTTGCCTATCCAGTAATATGGAAGGCATTCCCTTTAATTTTTACTCAACTAACACTAACTATTTTTCCCTCTGAGTTGTACTTTGGTTTCTCCATAATACTGCATTTTATCCTATCAGTTTTCACATATTGCATGATTGTTAGAATGTGAAAAATTTCAGAACAACTTAGGTCTTCTCATTTAGGGATCATTAACATCTCTCTCAACAGTTCAAATGCATACTGATCAATAAAAAAAAAGTCAAACTCTAAAGAAAAAATATGCTTCACATAAGCCTACACTTTCCCTAAACATAATGATAATTTATGGAATTAATATAGTTTGAATGTTTGCATCCCCAAAACTCATGGTGAATATTATCACCAGGGTTGGAGATGAGGCTTGATGAGAGGTGTTTGGGTTATGAGGGTAGGGTCCTCGTGAATGGCTTGGTGCTGTCCTTGAGATGATGATTAACTTCTTGTTTTGTTATTTCTCACAAGAGCTTCACACCTCCCCTCTCTCATTTTCTCTCTTGCTATGTGATCTCTAGACATGTGGGTTCCCCCTCACCTTCTGCTATAAGTGGAAGTAATCTGAGACTTCCACCAGATTCCCAATTTCCCAGCCAGCAGAATCATGAGCCAAATAAAACTTTTAAAAAATAAATTACCCAGTTTCAAGTATTTCTTTATAGCAATACAAACTAAGACAAACATTAATACAATATATTAGTATACATTTACACTATGAATAATATGTATCTAAAATAATATGAATAAAGCAAGAGATCTTACCTAGACCATGTCTATGTGTTGACATTGGTGGTAAGACAGTCCAAGTCTTTGTTTTAGGATTGTAACATTCAACAGTGTTCAGTGTCTTTAAGCCATCTCGACCTCCAATAACAAAGAGTTTGTCATCAATAACAGCCACACCAAACTGCAACCTCCTGCCGTTCATCATCCCTGCCTGGATCCACAAATTTGTTCTGAGGTCATATTTTTCTATAGTGGTAGCTCCTGATAAAACATAAAATCAAATAGTTACCAATAGCTACTAATCCAACATACAACCTGCCCAAGGCAGAGTACAAATTAATTAGGATGTGAATGAATGGACACTTGTCACATTCACTTTTTTTAAAGAAAAAAGGCAGTAAACAAAAGGAGTAGGAATTCAACAGATTTATTTTCTCTTCTTGGTAGACACTAATGACCAAAATAGATACAAATGTTTAGCTTGTTTGAATTACATAATGGTTTCATGCTAAGCTATTGATTTAATAGAAACATTATTTGCATGACACAGTTCTGTCAGATTTTACAACACCCTGTATCACCATTTGCTATTAAAAAGGGTAGCATAGGGAGTAGCACAAAATTGCCACAGGACAGGTCATACTTTGAGAGTTTGCACAAAAGTGAGTGTCCATAAAGACTCTCTGCATAAGTAGGCGTGTGTTGGTGGGTGAGTGAAAGTCCATCTGAGGGAAGACTCAGGGTCATGCACCTGGGGCTCTTCTGTGAAGGTGATTGCAACCCCCCATTGCCCTGAGATTGGAGCTGCTGCATACAGGATCATCTGCTGTTCACAGGACTCTCCTGAGAAGAACCTGCCGAATCAGCTGATTCTCATTGCCTGGAGCCTGGCCCACACCATCACCTGTTACAGCAAATAAGCTATAGCTCCAGATCCGATCAGTGGAGAGAGAAGATCGGGGAGAGCCAGAGAGGAGCCCCATTCCTGGTAAGGAAACGCCAACTGCAGCCATTTTATCAAACTCAGAGAGACAGAAGTCCCTTCCTCATGCTGGATCAGACACAGACAGGTCAGATCTGAATGGCAGACCTGACAGGCAGCAAGCCAGATGAGTCCAGATCTGATCCACCTCCTTCCGCAATGGGCCCGGGGCATCTGAACCAAGCTGAGAGCAACTGTATAAGCCTGTACTGAGAGAAGAGGGGAGGGTCTAGAGACCAGAGCTGAAGGGACATTCAACTTACAGGAACAACCTCAGAGTGAGTTTGGTTCGCTGGTTTTTGTTGTTGTTGTTGTTGTTTGTCTGTTTGTTTTGCTCACTTTGGTTTGTTTGCTTTTTGTTTTAGTTTTTTTTCCCCTCTCTATTTTTGATGACATATCATACATGCTTTGTTTCTGTTATTTTATTGATTTTGTTTTCTTTAGACATCCTTTTTGTATATGGGAAGAGTACATCAATAGGGAGGTTTTTGTTGGTTTGTGTATTTGTATAATTGTCTGTATGCTTTAGCTTTTTTACTCTTTTCTGTCTTTGTGTCTCTTTTCATTTGTTAGTTGGTACATCTGTCTGTTTTCCCTCTTACTCTTCACTCTCTCCACCTTCCTCTTGCCCCTTCCTTCCTTTTTTCCATTCTTTTCCTTTATCTTATCTCATTTTGCTTTCAGTGAGCAAACCTATACCCCCATTTCATGGACAGATTGTAAGGCAATGGGAAGTTGGTTCCAGGGTGCCCAGACACCTGTGGGTAGATACTGGGATCTGCAGATAGATTCTAAATCACAGCTCCCCCACAATTAAATCTCAAAACTACAAAAAGTACAGCCCCAAAGCTATAGTCTAGTTTCAGATTTGAACAAAGCCAGAGGATCCACATAAGAAAGAATAGGAGATTGAGCAAACAGAAGTAAAAGCAACCCCTCCATCTCTGAACAATAGAACTAAAGAAGAGGGGGAAAAGTGGGAAGAGGAAAATCTATGCAAATAAAGAAAAACCAAAAGAAGAATATGAGTCTCACACAGACACCTGGGGGTCAGACACTGAGCAAACAGACTTTGGAACACAAACAATGAAGAACCCCCAGAATGACTAGTCTAAAACTACAAACTCAGATATCAAGACATTAATAGAGAGAATAAATATAATTGAGGAGAAACAAAAGGAAAATATGAAGGAGTTGATAACTGAGATAACACAGTAAAGAATATTGTGAAAGAAATAAATAACAAACTGATAAGCATGGAAAGCAGAATTAGCCAAGCCAAAGAAAGAATCACAGAGCTTGCGGATCAAAATATAGAGTTACCCAAACTGTCAAAAACATAGAAAAAAAAGCTTAAAAAGACAGAACAAGACCTTCAAGAGACAAGCAATTATTTCAAGAGGTTGAACCTAAGAGTAATTGGACTTCCTGAGGCAGACAGAGAGACAGAGACCACCGTGGAATAAACATTCCATGAAATTATTCAAGAAAATGTCCCTCATCTCATCAGTGATGCGACCATTCAAACACAAGAGATTCAGAGAACCCCTGCAAGATGACAAATGAGTAGACCAACTCACAGACACATAGTAATTTACCTACACAAAGTAAATATAAAAGAAAAAATCCTAAAGGCAACAAGAGAAAAAGGTCAGACTACCTAATGTGGAAGACCAATTAAAATAGCAGCAGATTTATCTATAGAAACATTTCAGGCGAGGAGAGCTTGGAACCCAATCTTACAAGTTCTCAAAGATAAACAATTTCAACAAACAATACCTACCCAGCTAAGTTTAGCTTCATCAGTGAGGGAGAATTAAAATCTTTCCCACATATTCAATACCTAAGAACTTAGGCTGCCTCTAGACCAGCTCTACAAGAAACTATTAAGAAAGTATTAAGCACAGAAGAAAGGGAAAAAAGAACAACCTTCTTCACAAGAGTGCAGGAAAAAGATTGAAAACACACATGAATCCACTCAAAAATCAAAAGAAAGACAAAAAACAAACAGGAACAACAACAACTCTATGAGAACTTCATGACAGGAATAAACTCTCACATTTCAATAATTAGCCTGTATGTGAATGGACTAAATACACAACTGAAAAGACATAGAATGGTAAAATGGATAAAATATCATGAAGCAACAATGTATTATCTTCAAGAGACTCATCTCACCAGGAAGGACATACACAGACTCAAAGTAAGAGGATGGGAAACAGAATTTCAGGCAAACAAAACACAAAAGAAAGCAGGAGTTGTGATCTTAATATCGGAGAAAAACCCTTTAAGCTATCAAAAATTTAAAAAGATACTGGCAGTCACTACATAATAATATGTTTGATCCATCAACAAAAAATATCCATCCTAAGCAATGTTCGATCCACCAACAATAAATATATGCACCCAATGTAGAAGAACCAACTTTCATAAGCAGCTTCTAGGCGAGCTTAAAAAAGATACTGACTCTAACACTATCATAAGTGAGGACTTTAATACCCCACTCATAACTCTAGACAGATCATCAAGACAAAAATTCAGCAAAAAGATCTGGAACTTCGGTATGACTCTTTACCACATGGACTTAATTCATACCGACAGAACACTCCACCCAACAATCACAGAATATACATTCTACTCATCTCCACATAGAATGTACTCTAAGATTGACCACATCCTGGCAATAAATCAAGCAAAAACAAATTTCATATGATTGAAATTCTGCCATGTACCTTCTCAGACTACAGTGGAATAAAAATAAATATCAATACCAACAAAGTTCCCCCCAAACCCACAAAGTCACGAACACTAAACAACATGATGCTAAGCAACTCCTGGGTCAACATGGAAATCAAAACAGAGATTAAAAGGTACCTGGAAACAAACGAAAATGAAGAAATACCTTATCAAAACCTCTGGGATGCCATGAAAGCAGTAGGAAGAGGGGAATTCATATCACTACAAATAAACATGAAGAAAATGGAAAGATCACAAGTTAACAGCTTAACAAGTCACCTAAGGAAGCCTGAAAAGCAAGACAACCAAAATCCTAACTTCAGCAGAAGAATCCAGATCATCAAAATAAAAGACCAAATCCGGGATATAGAAGACAAAAAGATAATACAAAAAAAAAAAAAAAAAGAAACATAAAGCTAGTTCTTTGAAAGAATAAACAAGATTGATGGTCCCCTAGTTAGACTGACCAAGAAAAACAGAGAAAAAGCCCAAATAAATACAATCAGAAACACAAAAGATGAAGTCACAACTGACCCTGAAGAAATACATATGATTATCAGAGACTACTATGTATACTTGTTTGGAAACAAATTTGAAAACCTAAAGGAAATGGAGGACTTTCAGACATCACACAACCTCTGCAGGTTGAAACAAAAAGAAACTGAGATCCTAAATAGACCAATAACAATCCAGAAAATTGACTCTGTCATACGAAAACTACCTACCAAAAAAAAAGCCCTGGACCAGATGGCTTCCCAGCAGAATTCTACAAAACATACAAGGAACTTGATACCAATCCTATTGAAAGTATCCAGGCAATTGAGAAAGATGGAAATCTCCCCAAATCATTTTATGAAGGCAACATCACATTGATACTCAAGCCAGGTAAAGATCCACCAAAGAAAACTACAGGCCAATATCCTTGATGAGCATAGATGCTAAAAGTCTCAACAAGATCCTAACAAACCTGCAACAACACATCTCAAAAATCATCCGCCACAGCCAAGTAGGCTTCATCACCAGAATGCAAGACTTGTTCAACATTCTTAAGACCATAACATAATTAAATACATAAACAGATGTAAAAACAAAAACCACATGATTATATCATTAGATGCAGTAAGAGCTTTTGATAAAATCCAGTACCCCTTCTTGATAAAAACCCTTGAACACCTAGGCAAAGACGAAATATACCTCAAAACAGTAAGAGCCATCTACTGTGCAAAAGGCAATCACAACAGCCACACAAAAAAATGAAATACCTTGGCATTTCTTCCAAACCAGAGATGTGAAAGACCTTTACAATGAAAACTACAAAACACTGCTCAAAGAAATTGAAGATGGCACAAACAAGTGGAAAAATATTCCATGCTCATGGATTGGAATAATCAATCTACCTAAGGCAATTTACAGATTTAATGCAATATTCATCAAATTACCAGCAGCATTCTTCTCAGACCTAGAAACAACAATACAGAAATTCATATTGAAACATAAATGACCACAAATAGCCAAAACAATCCTTAGCAAAAAAACAAACAACAACAACAACAACAACAAAAACAGGGGGTATCACACTCCCAGACTTTAAACTTTATTATAAAGTTACAATAATCAAAACAGCCTGGTATTGGTACAAGAATAGGCATATAGACCAATGGAACAGGATTGAGATACCAGAAGCAAAACCTCAATTTCTCAACCAGCTCATCTTCGACAAAGCCTCCACCACCAACCACTGGGGAGAAGAGAACCTATTCAGTAAATGGTGCTGGGAAAACTGGCTGACCACATGCAGAAGATTAAAACAGGACCCCTACCTATCCTGACACACAAAAATCAACTCTAAATGGATCAGAGACCTAAACGTAAAATCTCAAACTATAAGAACCTTAGAAAATGCAGGAGACACCCTTATGGAAATTGTAACTGGCAACCAATTCCTGTTCAAAACCCTAAGTGCCCATGCCATAAGAGATAAGATAGACAAGTGGGACCTTGTAAAACTGACAAGCTTCTGCAAAGCCGAAGAAACCATCAAGAGAGCAGGGAGACAGCCCACAGACTTGGAAAAAAATATTTGCCAACTGCATGTATCTGACAAAGGCCTAACATCTAAGATCTATAAGAAACTCAAATGTGCTGAAAAGGAAAAAAAAAACAGACCCATTACTAAGTGTGCAAAAGATATGAATAGACAGTTCTTAAAAGAAGACATACAGCATCCAACAGATACATGAAAAAATGTTAAGTCTCACTAGTCGTCAAAGAAATGCAATTAAAATTCACTGAGATACCACCTAACTCCAGCCAGTATGGTCATTATCAATAACTCAAAAAATAACAGATGCTTGAGAGGATGTGGTGAAAAGAGAATACTTCTACACTGTTGGTGGGAGTGTAAACTAGTACAGCCTCTGTGGAAAACAGTGTGGCAATTCCTAAAAGTTCTAAAAATCAACCTTCCATATGACCCTGCAGTCCCCCTACTTGGAATATACCCGGAAGAACTCAAATCACTCTATAAAAAAGATACCTGCACACGTATGTTTATCGCAGTATTCTTCACAATAGCAAGAACATGGAATCAACTGTACTGCCCATCAAAAGAGGACTGGATTTTAAAAAGTGGTACATATACATGATGGAATATTATACAGTCATAAAGAAGAACAAAATCATGATCTTCACAACAACTTGGATGAACTTGGCGTCTATGATACTGAGTGATCTTTCACAGAAACAGTGAACTGAGTATCACATGTTCTCTCTCATAAGCGGACCTTGAACTACTATTGTATTGCTGTAGGAAGGGGATTGGTAGTAGTGGGAAACTTCGGTAGGGTGGGTAGTTGGAATCTGCCTGGGGAAAGGGGTCACACCTCATCAACAGGGTAACTTCATAATTAATATTTGTATACCTAACCCTGAATTGTGCCCCACATCTTTAAAATAAAAAATTTAAAAGTTAAACAAAAAGGGTAGCATAGTCACAACTTGAAAAAAAGTATGAAAGCCTTTTTAAGTAATTAGGTTATGTCTGTTATCCATACAATTTCTCAATAAAAGTTAATTGAATAAAAAATATAGCTGGGTGTAGTGGCTTGTGCCTGTAATACCAGTGCTTTGGGTAGCCAAGGCAAGAAAATTGCTTGAGGTCATGAGTTTGAGACCAGTCTTCAAAACACAGGGAGATCCCATCTTTACAAAAAAATTTTAAAATTTAGCCTGGAGTGATGGCCCACACCTGCAGTTCTGAGACAGGACAATAGCTCTTGCCCAGGATTTTGAGGTTGCTGTGAGGTAGTATAGTACTCTGCATTTCAGCTTGGGTGACAGAGCAAGATTCTGTCTCTAAATAAAATAAAATATTACCATTTGAAACTTGTCTTTCGCTTTAAATAACTGGAGTTTTTAAATGTTAATTATAAGATATATAAGCAAATATTAGCTATGCTTTTTAACCCACTTTTAAAAAATGATCTGTGGAATAGATTAATAGAATTTAGAGACATAAAATGATGTCCTATCTAAAATGATCTCCTATCTCTACTGGTCATGTTATAAACAAAATAGCTTATCTTTCCTAAAACCTTTTTACATTTAAGTTTGAGAAATACAATAATTTTTACCAATAGAAATTAAAAGAAAAAAGCTAAATGTTGGTGAAATTTGTTTTAATGGGTTTAGTTACCCAATTCACATTAAAAATATCTGCCTGGAACAAGTTCGCCGATGTATATATATCAGCTAGCAAACACTGATCTTTCTCCAGTTTTAATCTTAATGTCCAGACACACTTTTGCCAATGTTTCATATTGATGACTTATATTCAATGATGAAACTTCTTTTAAAGGAAATAAATATTCTTGCATAATTTAACTTAAGCACTGACAATCTATTTTACTTGTAATAAAATTCAGCAAATCTAGGGAATGCGTTCCTCTGGCGACTCATTTACTCTTCAGAACCTAATCATCAATGACCTAAACAAATATAAACACCCAACAAGGATTTTGCTAATTGAAGTACAAATGATGTAATTAACACTTAATTATTTGAAGGCAACAGAGCAATAATAGTATAGATATGCATTAGAAGTATTAAATCTGCTTTTTGATGCTGTTAAAAATATAAGCTCATCCCTATGTATCACTCAATTTTAAGTATAATAAAATTATCATTAAGTTCAGAATAATAAATTATAGTGGTCACACAAGTTATTTGATATTATTTGTTAACATAAATAATATCTTAAATAAAAGTACTGATTGGTATGTTTTAATAATACAAATTATTTGATAAGACTATTGATAATATTCTATTTGATAGTAAATGCTTTATTCAACTGCGTACAAATTAAAATTCTAAGGCAAACTATATCACTGAATAATTTCAAGGTTATCTGGATTATCAGAGCTCCATAACTTTGGTATTATACAGTGTTTAACTAAAAATTACGAGTTGCATACAGACACATCTTTTGGGACTAACTCTTGACATGTGATGGCAGTAGAAAAAGCATAGTCTAATCCAAATTAATCCACTGCAATTAGACTCACATTTTTCAGGTATAGGCAGAAAAGGAAGTAATTAAACAACTGTAACTTTCCAAAATCTCCAAAACCTCGTTTAAAATATTTTCAGAGAATGTGAGTTCTATTTATCTACCTAACAAGAAATAGTTGGAAATTGATGAAGTCAAAGATTTCTGAGGAGCCAAACGAGTTGCAATTCAGAGGGTAAAAGTGTGGACTTGGTTTGGATTTTAAAGCCTCATTTAAACAAGATATATCTTAAATTTCAACACGTGACAGGATTTTTGACTTTTACAGTTTTTCCTCTAACTTCATCAATCTTTATTTATTTTTAATTTTTTTTAGTTGGAGTCAGCCTCAAACTGCTGGACTCAGGTGATCCTTCCATCTTAGCCTTCCAGGTAGCTGGAATTACATGCATGTGCCACCATGCCTGGCTAATTTTTTTATTTATTGTAGAGATGAGGTCTTGCCAAGTTGCCCAGGCTGGTCTTGAACCCATGGGCTCAAGCAATCCTCTCACCTCGACCTCCCAAGTGCTGGGATTATAAGTATGAGCCACTGCATCCAGTCTTCATCAGTCTTTAAATGGATGTATTCATGTATCCTAAAGTAGCTATTGCAGAAATAGAAGCTCATCCCTATTCTTATTTTCCAAATTAGAAGTTGTGTTAATTTCCTATGACTGCTTTAAATAACATCATCTCAAACTTAGTGACTTAAAACAATTTTATTATCTTAAAGTTCAAGAGGTCAAAGGCCTGAAATAGATCTTACTGTAATAAAATCAAGGTGTTGTCAGGGCTATGTTTCTCTTCAGAAGGATCCAGGGAAAAAATCCATTTTCTTTTTTCTTTTTTTTTTTTTTTTTTTTTTTAGTTGGAGTCTCACTTGGTCGCCCAGACTGGAGTGCAGTGGCTGCTCCTGGCCACCGCAGCCTCGCCTGCTGGGCTCCGGTGATCCTTCCGCCTCAGCCTTCCGAATAGCCAGAATTACAGGCATGCGCTACCACGCCCGGCTGATTTTTTAATTTATTGTAGAGATGAGGTCTCGCTGCCCAGGCGGGTCTCAAAATCCATTTTCTTGCCTTTTCCATTCTCTATAAGCTACCCATATGTCTTACTGCCCTTTCTTCTACATTCAATGCAATATTTTGCATCTCTCTGGCATAGACAGTTGTGATTACATTGGGCTCAACCCAATTTATGTGAAATAATGTAGAATAATCAACTTATACTAAATTCAACAACTTAGCAACTTAAATTCCTTTACAAACTGTATCCTTTCCTTGCTAGTGACCTATATATTCACAGGTCCCAGGGTTCATGGATTGGACATTTTTGGGAGACCATTATTCAGTTTACCCCAGAAGGCCCATTTTTACTCCAGTCTTCAATCTAGCCATAAAAAGTTTAGTTGTACAAAATATAACATCATCTTTTGTATTTGTAGATATTACTTCTCTAGCCAATGTAATCAATTTTCTTATTCAAAAATCAGCACATATTTCAAACGCTTCATCTACTTTGTAACAATCACAGAGTTGAGCATATGCTTTACTTTTTTACAATGAAAGTTATTAACAATAATGTTCTTTAAGAAATTTCCTCACCAATATACTTTAGTGCTATCTATTATTGTTGGGAGCCGGCCACAGAGGCCCACTGAGCGTTAGGGATCAGGAAGGGCCGTTGACCCCGAGACCACTAGGATGTGTTCAGGAACTGTTGACCCCATTCCCTCCCTCCTTTTCCATTTGGCACTGCTACCAGGAGGACTCCTGCTGGCTCTAACAGAAAACTCTGAGACCAGAATGTACACAGCTAAACCTGGGAGTCTATTGTTCCCATTTTCCATGGTTTATGGTTTTCTGCTTTTAAACAATTTAAGTTTGACTTTGAGTCACATTGAGGAGCCTTAGTGCAGGTCACAGGTTCTCTTGATGTGATTTTAGAAATTTATAGATATAGGTTTTAGAAAATAGTTTATATAGATTAAAAAATTTTAGTAACCATTTTGTTATAGAAGTGTGGTTAGTTCAGTTTGATTTAGGGGGACCAGTGAAGTTTGAATTAGGCCGGCTGGTGCTAGGAGAGTGTAACCATAGCACCAACTGTTTTATAGAAATAAGTTTGAATTTGCATAGAATAGTAAAAGGTAATATATCATTTATGTTGGTTTCAGATGTAAGTATTGAATGATGTTATGTAGCAATAAACAATTAAGGGTACATAGAAACTGGATACGGATTTCATGTTTTTCTTCATGTTTGAAAAATACATCTGCTTGAGAGTGGGGGATGTCCTGTGTGTACCTGGACTTGTTCACGTGAAAGGCACATGCTACCTTTTGTGTAGCAGCAGGGCTTCCCGTAATGATAACTTTGCAGAGTTTGGGGATAAAAGCCCTGGGATTACACCCATTAAATGGCTTCTGCTCAATCTGAGCAGTTGTCTAGTTTCTTACTTTCTTCCTAATATCTATCCCTCCAGTTGAATCGCTGATGCCGTCACACCACCAGAGACCCCTGATCCCTGCAGGGGCAGGACCCTCGCACTGTATAAACCTAACTCTATTGTTATTAACAATCAATTTGTAAGTCCTGTAGTTTTTATTAGTTTATACAGGTGTATGTATTCCTTTGGCTGTTTCCTGAATCTAAGAAGGAAAAAGAAAAAAATCCTGAGTTAATTTTAACTTTTGTTATTTTTAAAAATAAGAGTAATATTCATCATTACATAGATTAAAAACAGAGTATGAGTTAGAATAAACTGCTGTGGTAGTAAGTAATAAATCTGGAAGAGATTCAAGATGAAAGTTTATTTTAAGACATAGTTATGTTGGGGTTACTCTGTTACTACAACCATCACTGGTTATCTCACATGCTTACAAGGTGAAGGTAAATTACTTAATGGGTACAGTGTGTATTAGTTGAGTGATGGATACTGAAAACCCTTGACTTGACCACTACGCAATCTATGCATGTAAAATAATTGCATCTGTACTCCATAAATTTATACAAAATAAAATAAAATGTGGACTGCAGGCACACTAGAGTTCTGACAACTTTTATAAATTTGAGAGTACACACTTTACCTAATTACTACTTTGTTATTAACATTAGAAATTCTAGTTTATCATTGCCAGGTTGAGATAATCTTGATTTTTTTAAAATGTGGAATCTCTAAACAATAAATGTTTGCAACCAATTTAAAATAATGCCTAGGTCCATTAAAACAAGCATATGACTACATCTGCCGTAGAGAACTACTATTAGAGTAGTAAGATTCATGTTTAAAATCTTAAACTCTAGATTGCTGCCATAAAAGAGTGTAAGGTTTTTATTAACTCTTTTAGAAAACCCTGCCATCATTGTGTGAGTTATCATTTTGTACAGTAATAATATTATTTTGTAAAATGTGAAGAATAATTTAATAAAATCTAAAGCAATTTGTAAAGCTTTCTAACTTATTGTAGTTATATAATTAAAAGATTAATTTCATTCATGTTATAAACAAAATATGAAATAAAATTAGATTGGTATTTTTGAGACTATATATTTCCATTCATCTTTGTATGCATTATAATCTATTTAGTATAGACTGCATGCCAGATAAGGGCCAGCTGCCTATCATTTATAGTAATATCAAATTTTGATGTTGGAAATAATTCCTAAAATGTTCATTGATTATTTTCTGTAAAAAGTATTCATAAGGCTGCTCTGAGTGCAGTAATGTTTACAATTAATTCATCATAACCACTTACTAATTTCTTTGTTCCTTCTCCTTTCTCACTGCTTCACTTGACTAGTCATAAAAAAAGTATTTACAATAACAGTAAAAATCCAGAACTACTTGACATGTTATGCATGTCTTCTACAGAAATATCCTTGTTAAATGAATATTAGGTAAAGGTGTTTTGTGCAAGTTTATAAATAAGATATTAATAGATAAAATTTAATGAGAACTTCCTCTGCTCTAGGAGCTTTACATGTATTAATACATTTCATTCTCATAAAAACCTGATAGTTATTATTACTGTGCCAGTTTCCAAGAAAGAAACAAATTAGAGGAAAACAGGTGTATTTCTTTAGTATATAAAAACCTATATAAATCAAAAGTATTAGAAACATTAAAAATATGCTAACAACATTAATAGGCAATGAATGGGGATGCAATATAAATAACATGTAAACATCAGAAAATTTACTTAGCTTTTTCTAGCAATTGAATAATTTTATTAACTTTCCAACAGACTTTAAAAATTCATAATTTTTTTTTTTTTAAGTTGGAGTCTCACTCTGTCGCCCAGACTGGAGTGCAGTGGCCGCTGCCGGCCACCGCAGCCTCCACCTGCCGGGCTCCGGCAATCCTTCCGCCTCAGCCTTCCGAGTAGCCGGAATTACAGGCATGCGCTACCACGCCCGGCTAATTTTTTTGATTTATTGTAGAGGTGAGGTCTCGCTGCCCAGGCGGGTCTCGAACCCACGGGCTCAGGCAATCCACTCACCTCAGCCTCCCAAAGGCGCGGGAATACAGGCTGAGCCACCAAGCCCGGCTAAAAAAAAAATTCATAATTTTGATGTTGACATCAAACCCAGCAGGTTGATATTAAATCAATGTAGTGCTTTGGGGAGGGGTGTGGGTGTGTGTGTGTGCGCATATGTGTGTGTAATAACATATATAGAAACTTAGGAAATGTGAGAAGTTGAAATTTTATGTGTAACTTCCTATTTTAAATATTTTACTAGAAATATGTTTTAGTCTTATAATTAAAAATCTAGTTTATTATTTTTAATAGCAGCTTTGGTGCAGCAGATGATGTCACATCTGAAAGCCAAAGCTTTAACTTATTCTATCATTGTTACTTAATGTACATTTTTAGAAATAGAAGCTTATATTTAAATTAACTTTGCAATAAATGAATACACATATTAAAACATTACTGTAGGTATATTTTTTATCTTCTTAATACATGCTCATTGAACATAAACTAACACTACCTGACATTTTTAATTATTTTCATAACTAATATAATTTGACAAAAATTAGTCAAGTGCCTATTGCTTACATTATTATTAGAATGCCCTATGCCCCAATAAACAATTTCCATATACTATTTAAATTTTTCTAGCTTTGTTTAAAATGTGGGCACTGGTGAATAAAAGGAAAAGGTGGCTATTATGACAATCAGCTTCTGGTATTACTGACTATATGTCAAAACACAAGTCATTAAAATGTCTTTTCAGATGTGTAGTAAAAGAACATGAGATGCCTTAAACTCTACCTAAACTGTAAACCTGAGGAAAATACATTTTCCCTTTTGCATAAATGTCTCACAAAGACATTCTAATAGAAGGTTCTCGGTGATCCATTGTGATTTACTCATTTTAAAATGAAGGCTTACATTAGTGCCACATTAGGTGACGTCTGTCTACTTATCTCTAAATCTTTTACTTATTCTCTGTGAGTCTCTAGTCTAGAAGTAATTTTATGTAGTCCCGGAGGGTTTCCTTTTCTTTGCCAGAGAATAACTATACATTGGAAAATTAACATCAAGTATTCATAAGACATACAAAACCACAGACTATTGCCTCATGGGTTTATTAAATCAGACTTAATGTAGATAAAATATGTATTTATTATAATTTACTGTACATTCATAGGGAGATTGACCAAAAAGAATGTACTGAGTTTTTGAGAATTGGTAATTATAGTGGTCTTTTATCATAACAGACTAATTTCTTATTCAATCTGCATCCATTGAAAGATTTACAGAATGTACTATGTCATGGTCCACATCCTCTGACTACTAAGAGGCAAAATAAAATTGTTACAGACTAAATTTAGAAAAATTTGACCCATCGTTTTAACCCTAACCCATCCTCGGAAGAGACATCAAAAATGGTTATAGCTAAGATAGTCACTAAGATTTCACTCTTTCTAGTGAAAATAAGGCTGTAAAAGAAAATTTCACTGACAGGTGATTCACTTTTCAGCTGGCAAAGCTTTATTTTACTCTTAGACAAAGAACGTAGCTTCTAAGGGCTGAAAGTTCCTTGTCTACGGAAGCACTGGGGATGATATAAATAAGAATTTAACTTATTATGTAAGCATATTTTTTAACCCAAATGATTGGTAAGAAAGTGAATATCTTGTGCTAACTTAGTTCTTCCTCCGACATCCCTGGGGAAGTAAGATTCTCCTCTAAAATGTCCCCTAGCAACCCAGTAAGTGGATAGTTATTTCAGAAGATAATTATTTTATGTGAAAAACAAACTGACTTTTGACTGGCATGGTTTTATTCATGGTTTTGAGTTGTTTCTATAGCTTTGTGCAAACTAATGACCTTGAACTGGAAATCTCCAATGATATACTTCAAGTTTAAATAAAAAGTGTTGAAGTGGAACCAAAGTGACTGAATGGAGTTATTGAGGCTGGCATCAAGTAGGGCAGTAGTCAAAAGGGTAAAGATGAAAAATAAGGTTTTATTTCTATGCTGCTTTAAAAAAAAAAAGTCTTACGGTATATTAAAGTTATTTCTCCCACCTAATTGCCAATGCTCAGCTTTCTTTGCCTTGGAATTGTAAGTGATCATTTTCTTGAAGCCATATGATGATTACTATTGAGTTAAATGCTTCAAAAATTATCCAGTTGTAGAATTTCAGTATGAATAGCTGTTCTTTAAAAGTTCTTGACAGTGTAGCTTATCCAGTTCAAGCCAAGGATGTAAAAATCAGGTCAAGATGCCTAATTCCACCTAGATATCTCATTTTCCACTTTCGCCTTTCAACAATACTGCTAATGATGCAAAAGAGTAATGAGACAAACTCAGGGTAAAATGATCTGGCCAAGTCCTCTGAATAGAAAGAAAAATATCAGGAGTTTGCTACTAAAGTTATATAATTTCATATTTTAAAATATATGAAAATCCAAGGCACACACTGAATAATAAAATACCATATGTTTTATAATAAAATGATTTTATAGACATTTTCTAGAAAATTAAGTTTTCATTTTACAGTTAAGAATTAAAGCTTTTCACTTCTTTATATATGTTTTTTTCAACTCTTTACCACCACCTTCTTATTTTTAGTTACATTAAGAGCACTTACTTTGAATTCACCTGAAAGATTTAGGGATATATGATCAGACACCTGCCTACTATCAAAACCAATTACTGATCTGTAGCTGTGGATAGGCCGCTCACAAGGAGACAAGCAAAAAATGTAGAAATAAAGAATTTTTAAAATTATCCTTCTCTTATCCACTTCATTATCACTATCTAAAGGAACAGTCACCCCTATTATAGCCTTGACATACCATCAGCATACTTGTCATTTCTTTGACTAGGCTTTGTATAATGTTCACAGTTTTGTACATGAGGTAATAAACAGAATAATGTAGTAATAAAATTTTATTATTATTTTCCCAACTTCATCTCTAAGGAATAACAAATTGAAAGATTCAAAGATCCCCAGCGTTTAACTTGGCTTAGTATTCCTTTGGAACTAAGTAGTCGGTTATAAATGCCTTAATCAAAGCCAGAAGGACTCTTGCTGCCTGCCTGCTGTCACTCTGTAAGTAGGAAAGTGCACTGTGGTTGCTTTGAGTCAAGATGAGAGAAGTCCCTCAGAATCTTGATTCCCCTTCAGCTAAATCAAAAGAGGGCTGCTTTGTAGACTTGTGCTTATGAGTAGAATCTTGCAGTGGCCATCAGCTCCATACCCTGACATTTCAGTCCTAATTCTTATATCAAGCAGCATAATTTTATATGGTCTCCTTAAATACAGATAGTTCTCACTTTACATAGCTCTGTTATGTGTGAATTTCAGATACCATGATTCAGTTTAGTAATACCAGTCCCCCAATAATGTGTTCACATTTCAGTTACCACAGTATATTCACTGTGAATAATTACCTTAAGTGTATACTTTGCTGCTAGCTCTTTGGTCCACAAAATGCAACTTAACAGATATCTATCATGGTCAATAAATTATCATGTCACTTCTGTTAATGTCTGGAGGTGATTGTTATAGAGTTCATGTGCATGCTTGTGTATTTTCTTTTTGTCTTCTAGTGATAAACTCACTTTAATTTTACAAAAAAGAATAATTGAATCAAATAATTGACCAAAAACAATGGAAGTGCAATATAAATAGAAAAAATGATTATATGAAAAGCGAAATTAGAATCCCAGACTTTCATATCTTGTTGATTGAGAATTAACTCTGAAGATTTGATCTCACCCCTTTCTCACACTACTGGGCTTCCCGTTCAAGGGTTTGACTTGTCTGAATACCTCAAAGAACATTCTTGGGCAGATCAGAAAATAGACCTGAAGGTCAGAAAATAGACCTGAAGGTTACCTGTGCTGTGACATTGTAACTGTGCACAGAAACTGACCACTTCATTCCCCTGCTGATAAATAAGTTTGGGATCAAACGATGTAACTTTTGGCACATGTTTCCTAGAAATATGGAGTAGAGATTTATTTTCTTCTATAACAGGAACTCTAAGACATTTTTATATAGGGCCAAAGAGTAAACACCATAGGCTTTGTGGGTCATCTGTGGGTTTCTTTGTTCCCACCACCTGGCCATTGTAAAGTGAAAACAGCCATTGACAACAGTTAAACAAATGAATGAGGTTCAGTAAAAGTTTATGGACATTATTATTTGAGCTTCAAGAAATGTAAATTTCATTATGATAGTTTACTCTTCTTTTGATTTTTTAAAAATCATTATAATCTACAAATCATGCAAAACAAATGGTAGGCTAGATTTGGCCATAGTTTGACAACTCCTACTTTTAAAATATCCACAAAATATAAATATTAGGAAAAAATGCAAATAATGTTTAACAAATACTTGCTGGTCAAAATAAATGAAGATATCTATTTTTAGAAGGAAATTAAATTTGCAGATAGCAATTTGAATATCAGATTTAATTTACCAGGGTGGCCCTCTCCTAATAATCTACGTAAAATATGAACACTATACCTTCATCTTGTACTCCCTGTTTCCCCTTTTATCTTTATATTTCCACATAACTAACCATCACAAGTTATTTTATGCCATCTTGATTATTTGCTTACTGCCTCCTGAACATAATTTAAGCTATAACAAGGCAGGTACTTTTATTGTTTTTTTGTTTTTGTTTTTTACCAGCACTAAGAACACTGACTAGAAATTAGTAAACCCTCAGTGAATATTTGTAGCAGAATTAATCTGAAGAAGTGTGAGTTTATAATCTAGGAACCCAATAAATATCTAAGGAAAAGTTAATTGAAAGGATACAATGTAAATCCTAATTCATAATTATTAATTTCCAATGATTGAGGCAAGCTTCTGAAAATATTTTTTTTTTCCTAATTTGGGAGAAAAATATTAACAGCATTATCAGAAAGTGTCATTTTCTTTTCAATATGTGAGTACCTACACAAATGATTTTAATATGATAGAATTATAATTACACTGCCAAATACATGAATTCATTACCTATTTCTATCCATGCTTCAGAGATAAGGTATTGGCAATGATCACCAATAGAGATTCTTGAGCCACTTGATAGTGACAGAGCCAATAGAACTATTTAAAAGAAATTTGTAAATTATATGCAACAAAAATACCTCAGATTAGAACATTAAGACAATAGACTAGTGAAGATGAATTTATAACACATCTGAAAATAAGCTACATGTATCTTTGTTATGAAATATATTTAATTATATTATTCTTATAATAAAGAATAATAGATATTTTTAAAATAACTACCCGAGAGAGATTAAAAAATGACTTATTAAAATTTTGATGCATATAAAATTTAGAAAACAATGGCCAATAAATATAGTGGGTTCAAAATACATATGCATAAATCATTTGTGCATAAAGCATAACTTTATGATTTTGTAACTGAATTTCTGTGTTCATAAACTTCCTTCCAAAAGAAACTTTTTAAAAGTCAAATCTTGTTACTAAAACCTTATATCTCTTTTTAAAAATATTTTAGATTTAGGGAGCACAAGTGCATGCGTGTTGCACAAACATATTACATACTTGTGAGGATTGGGCTTCAGGTGGTCAGTTACCCAGATAGTAAACATTGTATCTGATAGGTAACTTCTGAACCCTAATTCCCGTCTCCATTTCCCCTATTTTAGTGTCCCCAGTGTCCATTATTTCCATCTTTTTGGCCACTTAGCTTCCACTTCTAAATGAGAACATGTGGCATTTGGTTTTCTGTTTGAGTTTGTTTACTAAAGATGATGCTCTGCACCTCCAAACTTGATTTGCTCTGAGATGCATAATAGCTTCAACTCCAACGAATAGTGGCTAAAGTACGAACAAAACGTGTCAGCAATTAATGATATATATTATATCCTTTCAAAATATCACTTTTGTTGGGCACAGTGGCTCACGCTTATAATCTCAACACTTTGGGAGGCCAAGGTGAGGGGATTGCTCCTGAGCCCACGGGTTCGAGCCCAACCTGGGCAACTTGGCAAGACCTCATTTCTACAATAAATCAAAATATTAGGAGGGCGTGGTGGTGTGTGCCTGTAGTTCCAGCTGCTTGGAAGGCCAAGAGGCAGAAGGATCGCCGGGGCTCAGCAGGCCAAGGCTGCAGTGGCCATGAGAGTATGCCACTGCACTCCAGTCTGGGCTACATAGTGAGACTCTGACTCAAAAAAAAAGAAAAAGAAAAGAAAAAGAAAAATATCACTGCCACCTTCATTTTTTGAATCATCCTTTGGTTAAGTTTTTCATATGTGCTTTTCCATTGACATCTCAAAGAGATAGATGATGTTATTCCCATTTTGCATATGAAGAACCCCAACGTTTGGAATACTTGGTTATCTTACTAAAGTTTGTAAGGCTCACACTTTTTCAATTTTATTAACATTTATAAAATACCATGTACTTGAAGGTATTTAAAGTGGTTGATGAAGAGTTGGGGTGTAAAGTCCATATAAAAGACAAAAATAATAAAATAATTAAAATTATTTTTTAAGAAATTTCTTACATTTTCAATAAATGCATATTAGAAATAAGACTATATAAATATACATAGGTATAAATACCCATATTTTTTAAAGTTTAAATCTAGTTTGAAATCAGCATTTTCTCTTCTCCCACCTCTTGCTTACTCCAGAGAAATGGAGCTTGGCATCACTGTCATAAATGAAATTGTTTTCTCTCCTCTCTATCTCCCAGCAGGAATGGTTGGATTCTTTGTGTAGTTAATATGACTCCAGTGTAATAGAGTAAATTAAATGTCCTTATCCATCATGTATTTATCTATGATTTTGCTCTCACTATTCAATCATCTCTTGGTGGGTATATCATTATGTGCTCAGATCATTATCTACAAGTGTATGTTTATATTTCTGAACCATATGAAGTACAGCATTCTTTAAAAGTCAGGCATCAAGGCTAACTGTGTGAAACAGAGCTAACATAAAGTTCTTCAAAAGCTTTGACATTAAATAAAAATAAAAATACATCCTATAATTCTGATATGTCAAAGAAAATTTCACATGCATAGAAATGCCCCAAATTCCAGGTTGTTATGAGACACATGAAATATCATTGCTAGGAAAGACCATGAAAAACAAATAGACTTACTAATGATTAGCCATAAAAAAATAACACTTTTTTGGGTGCTTGATTTAGTGATGTATTGCTATAGTTTCAAAGAACTAAGAACATATCTTCTGTGATGTTTTTCATGAATTCTTTTTTTTTTTTTTTTGCAAGGCATGCCTTACAATGTCAGCATATGTGTTTCTCAAACATAAATGTGCATTAGCCACAAAAATACTTTATATGGCTGTTTACAGCAGCTTTATTTATAATAGCTAAGACTAGAAACATCCCAGGTTTCCATTAACAGGAGAATGAATAAACATATTATTAGTAATCAATTTAAAAAGAATTAACTAGTGATACACATATGACAACATGAATGAATCTCCAAAATATTTGCTGATTGAAGGAAACTTCAGATAAAAGAGCATAAAATGTGTGATTTTCATTCATATGATGATCAAGAAAAGGCAAAACTAATTTAAATTGAAAAATACTCAAAAGAATGATTGTCTTTGGAGATGTGGAAGGTGAGATTGACTGGGAAGGGCCATGAGGGACTTTCTGAGGCACTGGTAATACTATCTTATTAGGGGTTTGGGTACATAGCTGTATAAAATTGTGAAAATTTATTTAAAGGAACATTTAAGATTTGTGCATCTCAGTGAATATAAATTTTGCCTAAAATATCAAAATAATATTTGATATATAATTAATAATACATATGCAAATGTGTTTAGGATAAAGTATATTCATGTCTACAACTTTGAAATTTATTTAAAACTTGAATGAATAGAGAAATGATAGGTGGATAATTATGTGATAAAGTCATGTAGAATAGCAGTAATGATATTATCTAGATGAGTATATGAATGCTCACTGTGTGATTGTTTTCACTTTTTACGTGTTCAAAATTTTATAATATATTTTTATTTTGTATTTGTATCTGTATTTTAGATCCATGGGGTACATGTGCATATTTGTTACATGAATATATTGTGCAGTGGTGGGGATTAGGTCTCATATGGCCCCTTCCACAGATGGTAAAAATGTGCCTCGTAGGTAGTTTCTGAACCCTAACTCCTTCCTACTTCCCCCCATTGGTGTCCCAATGTCTATTATTTCTGTCTTTGTGACTGTTTAGCTCCTACATAAGAGTGAGTACATGCAGTGTTTGGTTTTCTGTTTCTGAGTCAGTATTTACTTAGGATGATGATCTCCAGTTCCAGCCATGTTGTTGCAAAGGATGAGTTCATTCTTTTTTTTTTTTTTTAATGGCTCCATAGTATTCCATGGTGTATATATATACCACATTTTCATTATCCACTGATCGGTTGATAAGCATTTAGGTTGATTCCACATCTTTGCAATTGTGAATTGTGCTGTGATTAACATGTAGATGCAGATGTCTTTTTTATATAATGACCTCTCTTTCTTTAGATAGATACCTAATAGTGGAATTTATTTATCAAATGGTAGATCTACTTTTAGTTCTTTGAGTAATCACCATACTGCTTTCCATAGAGGTTGTACTCATTTACAATCCCACCAACAGCGTATAAGTATTCCCCTTTCTCTACATGTATGCCAATATCTGGTTTTTAGATTTTTTTTTTTAATAATGGCCATTCTGACTGGTGTAAAGTGGTATCTCATTGTGGTTTTAATTTGCATTTCTCTGATTATGAGTGATGGAATATGTTGGCAAAATAAATATGATTAAAAATAGCTATTTTATATGTAGCTGAATTGATAAGGCTACTGAAAAGCCAGAAATGAGAAGATTTTTAAAGTATAGTTAAACAAGTTAAACAAATAAAAAATTTAAAAAAGAGAGAGAATGAAAGGAGAAAGATACTGGAGCATAAGTCAATGTCTATATATGGGTAGTACTGCAACTAGTGTAGAACTTAAAATCAGAGAAAGTGAGTGATAAAATTTGATAAATATTAGAAGTATGACATCAAGTCATTTTTGATGGAAAAAATAAGAAAAAATCTGCTGATTAAATTTAAAATAGTAGATAGTGAAGGATAGATGTTGCATGGGCAAAGAATATTGGGCCCTACCTGGGAAATAGTGCCTAGAAAAGATTTTTATTATATTTTGTGCTTTACTTATATTTTTTGCTTTAATGATCATACTAAAAGTCATAATAAATTAAAATGACAGTAGTGATCTGGTAGATGGGATAAGAGAAAGATTAGTGATAAGGAGATCATTAACTAACATATCTCTGTGCTATAAGAACAAACAAGTCCATTTGAGAAGCACATGTGTTATCCCAGTTCTGCAAGCATAACATGATAAGGCTTCAGCGAAGGTAGTAAAAATTCTGATGTAAACCACACAGCCACTGATAACTGATTAGCTGTGGAGGAAAGAGCTAATTTGTCAACTGAAATTTGATGTCACGTTAGATGGAAATTTTGCTGATAGGGTATATTTGAGATAATATATTAATAATTTTCTGAATTGACATTTATGCTTTGTATTATAGCCAAGATATACTTAGTTACAGAAAAATGGAATTTATACATTTCACATTCAAAATTGTTTTTGTTTAGTGAACATAATGTTAAGTGAGCAAAACCTGGCACACAAAGACAAATACAGCATGATCTCACTTATATGTGGAATCTGAAAGAGTAAAACTCAGAAGCAGGGAGTACAATGTTGGTTACAGGGGCTGGGAGTAGGGTGGTGAAGATTAGTGAGATTGTTGTCAAAGAATACAAACTTTCAGTTGGAAAAGACAAATTAGTTAAAGAAAACTATTGTACAACACCTGACTTTAATTAATAACAATGTATTGTCTACTTGAAAATTGTGGAGAAGAGATTTTAAACATGCTCTAAAAAATAAGTATATGAGCTAATCTTTATGTTAATTAGTTCATTTAGCCATTCCACAATGTATACATATTTTAAGCCTCATGAAGGATGCCTTAAATGTACACAAATTTTATTTGCCAATTTTTTAAAAAGTAGCTTTTTTTGTTTGTTTGTTTTACATAATTTGTTCTTTGAAGAGAAAAATTATCATAAAATGTTATGTTTTTAAATATGAGCATTAGAATTCCAGGAAGATGGCAGCAGTCAGTTGGACTGCATGAGTGCCTGTGTGAGTGAGTGTATGGATAAATTTGTGTGCATGTCTGTGTGTAAGAGGGGGTGTGAGTGGCTGACTTAGTGGAGAATCAGGAGCAAGTGGCCAGGGGTCTCCTAGTGAAGCAGCTGGTGCTGCAGTCACTCCACTTAGACCCTAACACATCCCAGGGTACAGAAGCTGAGTGTCATATTTGAAATCATGAAAGCCCTTCCTGGGAAGAAGCTGCTAGAGTGACTGCCATTGCTAAACTCTGTCCCACCACTGTAACACCAGACCGGACACTGGAAGTGAGAACCATGGAGGGAGCACAGTGAGGGAGCCAGAGGCAAAGTCTCAAAGAAGAGCCAGGCAATGACCACCATGATCCTGGACTTGATAACACTGTCTCCAACACCAAGATAGGCTGCAAGCCTCTACCATTAGGACCTGAGACCTGGAGACTGTGGTGCTTCCTGTAGAGGAAGCAATCCTTCCCAAACCAGAGTGAAGCAGAAACAGCAGTCTGTAGAGGAACTGAGCATCCAGTCAAAAGTCCAGGCAGATAAGTGCTCCAGTGTAGCTTCTGCAGAACAACAAATCTGCATCTTAAGACTAGGGGTTGATGTCTGTATTGCTTTGGAGCTGCTCTCCATGAAACCAGAGAGAATTGTCCCCAGGATACAAGCCCTGGTAGGTAACGCCAGATGCGGAGCCCCAGATGATTCACTTTCCCACCCTGAACCAGCTGATGGGTGATAGACACATACAGTGAATCTGACCAAGAAGGAGGCTGGTGAGTGTCTAGCTGACTCTTCCCCCCACCCCTTGCCCCCAGCAATGAGTGAAAGAGATCAGAAGAGCAGGATAGAGGCCAGAAGCCCCATTCCCCTGCCACAAACTCCCTGCCACGGGAGCTATTACCACACTGAAAGAAAAGGAAGAGGGAGAGAGCCTAGGAGACACTGAGTCAAGTTACTGCCACCCAAACCCCCCAAGGGTACGTGCTGGCAATCAATTGCAGGTTACGGGGGTAAAGATTCTAACATTTCAACAGCTAAGAAGGAACCTGCAGAAACAAACCTGCAGTAGCATAAGCTGCCACAAGAGAAAGCCCCCCAAAGAGATACACTAAAGCTGAGAAATAAAAATCTCTACCAGTAAGTTGTTTGGGTTTTGCTGGTTTTGTTTTGTTTTGTTTTGTTTGTTTGTTTTGAGTTGGAGTCTCACTCTGTCACCCAGACTGGAGTGCTGTGGCCGCTCCCGGCCACCGCAGCCTCGAACTGCTGGGCTCCGGCGATCCTTCTGCCTCAGCCTTCCAAGTAGCCGGAATTACAGGCATGCGCTACCACGCCCGGCTGATTTTTTGATTTATTGTAGAGATGAGGTCTCGCTGCCCAGGCGGGTCTCGAACCCACGGGTTCAAGCAATCCACTCACCTCAGCCTCCCAAAGGCACGGGATTACAGGCTGAGCCACAGAGCCCGGCTGCTGTTTTTGTTTGTCTTGTTTGTTTGCTTTCCTTGTTTGTTCATTGGTTTTCTCTTTTCTTTCCTACTTTTTTTCTCTCTGTTTTTTTTCTTGTTTTTCTCTTTCTTCATTCTTCCTTTTTTCTCTCCTTCTTCCCTCCCTTTTCTTTCTTATACGCTATATTGGACTCAGGGAATAAACAAGCATATCCACTGAAAGGTCATATTGTTGGAGATGGAGAGCAAGTCCCAGCTAACCCATTCACCAGATAGCGAGCATTGTGACCCATCAGTAGGTTCTGAATTCTTGTGGCTCATTCCCCACTGCTTAGTAAGTGCTTTAAATTGTAAAGAGATGGCACTGCATCCCACCCCCAGTTCTATTTCATGATTGAACAAACCTGGAGGCCTAGCTCAGGAGAGGACAGAAGGTAGAGCAAATGCCAGAAGTGATTGCTTCTCCATTTCCCACTGAGAGATGGATGGAATTAAAGAGAAAGTTAAGAAAACTGCCTCAAATGAAGAAAAACCATTGAAAAATCACAGGTAAACTTAAGAGCCCCAACAAAAACACAGTGCCTGAAAAACAGCTATTGGAGCACAGATAGTGGCTATATCCCAAAATGACTGTACCCAGAAAGTACTTACAGAGATCAGAAAATCATCGGATAGAAATGAATAAAAATCAAGAAATGTAAAAACTAAAAAAATAAATGAAATTCCAATGAAGTTGAACAGACTCAAAAAAGTATATTTAGAAATAACAGAAATAAAGAACTCCATCCAATAAATAAATAACAAACTGACAAGCATAGGTATTGACCAAGCAGTAGAAAAAATCCTCAGACATGGAAGACCAAAATATGGAATTAACACAATCTATTAAAAATATTTTTAATATTAAGAAGAAAGAAAATACTCTCCAAGAGATGTGTGCAGCATTCTTAAGAAGACAAACCTATGTCTCGTTGGTATACCTGAAGTAGAAAAAGAAATGGAAAACACCTTTGAGCAAACATTCCATGAGGCCATTCAAGCAAATTTTCCTCATCTGGCCAGAGACACAACTCTAAAAGCATAAGAGATATTCAGAGAACCCCTGCAAGACATCTTATGAAAAGACCAATTCCTAGATATACAGTAATTTACCTAAAGTAGGTATGAAAGAAGAAATTCTAAAGGCAGCAGGGGAAAAAAGTTGGACTACCTACTGGGGAAGACCAGTTAGAATTGTTCCAGACTTATCTGCAGAAAAACTACAGGCCAAAAGGGATGGGACTTCAATCCTTAATGTTCTCAAAGATAAAAATTTCAACCAAGAATTTCATACTCAACTAAGCTAAGTTTCCTCAGTGATGGAGAATTAAAATCCTTCTGAGTCATCCAATCCCTAAATGAACATGCTGCTTCCAGACCAACTCTACAGGACGCTTAAAAAGGTGCTGTACACAAAAGAAAAAAGAAACAAAAGAAAGACCATACACTTCACAAGATCACAAACAAGCACAGAAGCAACAGAGCACAAAGCACAGCCATGAAAACCAAAGCATACACATATATTAACACAAAAGCTAAAATAAAACAAAACAGCCTTATAATAGCCCTATGACATGGACAAACTTTCACATTTCAATAATAAGCCTAAATGTGAATGGACTAAATGCACCACTGAAAAGACATATAATGGCAAACTGGATAAAAGAGCACAAACCAACAATATGCTGCCCCAGGAAACAACCTCATAATGAAGGACAGCCACAGACTTAAAGTTAGAGAATAGAGAATAAACTTCCAAGAAAATGGGGGGAAAAAAGGCAAGATATCATAATTTTAATATCACACAAACAGCTTTCAAGCAAACCAAAAGTTTAAAAGGTACAGAAGTACACTACATAGTGATAAAAGGTTCAATCCATTAACAAGAGATATCCATCCTAAACATATATACACCCAACACAGAAGCACCGGGATTTATAAAGCAACTACTAAGTAAACCAAAAAAAAAAAGAAGATATTGACTCTAACACTATTATAACTGGAGATTTAAATACTCCACTAAAAACCCTAGTTAGATCATCGAAGCAAAAAATCAATAAGGAGATGAGGAAGCTCAACTTGATGCCTGATCAAACAAACTTAAAAGATACCTATAAACACTCTACCAACAGCCAAATGGTATACATTCTATTCATCGCCACATGAAACACACTCCAAGATAGACCACATCCTCAGCCATATAAAGCATAAACACATTTTGCAAGATTGAAATACTGCCGTGCATCTTCTTGGACCATAGTGAAATAAAAATAAATATTGCCACCAACAAGATCCCACCAAAACACACAAAAACATGGACACTAAACAATAGGACGCTGACTTCCATGTCAACCCAGAAATCAAAATAAAAATTAAAAGATTCTTGGAAATAAATTAAAACAAAGACACAGCCTTCCAAAACTTCTGGGATGCCATAAAAGCAGTACCAAGAAAGGAATTTATAGCTCTATGTACACACATCAAGAAAATAGAAAGATCACAAGTTAACAACCTAACAAATCACCTGACAGAAGTGGAGAGGCAAGATTACCAAAACCCTAACTTTAGCAGAATCCAGATAACCAAAGCAAAAAAAAACCAAATATTGGCTATAGAAGACAAAAATATAAAAAGAAATCAGTGAAACAATTATGCAAATATCAAGTCAAAACTGACCCCAAAGAAATACAGAAGTGGTCAGAGATTACCATGCACACTCAAATGGAAACTCAAAAACCTAAATGAAACGGAGGACTTTCTGACATCACACAACCTCCCAAAGTCGAAACAAAAATAAGTTGAGACCCTAAATAGACCAATAACAACCCAGAAAGTTGTCACTATCGTAAGAAAACTATCATCAAAATAAAATAACAAAAGCTCTGGACCAGAAGGCTTTCCAGCAGAATTCTACAAAACATACAAGGAGGAGCTGATACCAATTGTACTGAAAGTATTCCAGTCACTTGAGAAAGACAGAACTTTCCCCAAATCATTTTATGAAGCTGACATCACACTGATACTCAAGTGGAGTAAAGAGTCAACAAGCTAAGTGAACTAAGGCCAATATCACTGATGAACATAGGGGCAAAAATTCTCAACAAGATTCTAGCAAATCAAATCCAACAACACAACTCAAAAATCAGCCACCATAACCAAGTAAGCTTCATCCTCAGGAGGCTGGGCTGGTTCAACATCCAAAACATCATAAATGTAATTTAATACATCAACAGATATAAAAACAAGAACCACATGATTATATCATTAGATGCAGAAAAAGCAATCAACTAAATCCAGCATCCCATCTTGATAAAAATCCTTGAAAACCTAGGCATAGAAGAAGCATGCCTCAAAATAGTAAGAGCCATCTATGATAAACTCACAGCCAACATATTGCTAAATGGACAGAAATTGGAAGCATTTCCACTGAAAAGTGGAACAAGACAAGGCTGCCCAGTCTTACTCCTACTGGTTGAACAGAGTGTTGGAAGTCCTAGCTACAGCAATCAGGCAAGAGAAGAAAATCAGGGGTATCCAAATAAGAAAAGAGGAAATTAAATGATCCTTCTTTGGTGATGATATGATCCTATACCTTGAATATCCAAGATAATCTGTGAAAAACCACCTTGCCCTGATAAAGGACTTTGGTAAAGTCTCAGGGTACAAATCAACATGCAAAACACAGTCACATTTAAATGCATCAACAACAAACAGGCAGAGAAACTAATAAAAAGCACAACCCCTTCACAATAGCAACACACACACACACACACACACACAACCTTGGCATCTTCCTAACCAGAGAAGCAAAACACCTTTACAATAAAAATTACAAAATGCTGCTGAAAGAAATCAAAGAAGATACAAAAGAAATATATTCCATGCTCATGGATTAGAAGAATCAACATTGTTAAGATGTCCATCCTCCCCAGGGCAATCTACATATTAAAAACAATACCTGTGAAATTACTAACACCATTCTTCTTAGACCTGGAAACGACAATACAGAAATTCGTATGGAAACATAAATGACCACAAATAGCCAAAACAATCTTTCAAAAGAAACAAAGCAGAAAGTACAACACTTTAAACTTTATTATAATGCTACAATAATCAAAGCAGTCTGGTATTGGTACAAGAACAGGCATACAGACCAATGGAAAAATACAGAGATTCCAGAAGCAAAACCTCAATTTCTCAACCAACTCATCTTTGACAAATCCTCCAACAACAACCTCTGGGGAGAGGAGAACCTATTCAGTAAATGGTGCTGGGAAAACTGGCTGACCACGTGCAGAAGAATGAAACAGGACCCCTACCTATCACTGTACACACAAAAAAATCAACTCCCAATGGATCAAAGGCCTAAACATAAAATCTCAAACTATAAGAATCTTAGGAAATGCAAGAGAAGCCCTTACAGAAATTGGAAAAAGCAACCAATTCCTGATCAAAACCCCAATAGCACATGCCATAATAGATAACATACACTAGAGGCATGTCATCAAACTGAAAAGCTTTTACAATGAAAAATAAACCATTAGGAGAGTGGAAAAACAGTCCACAAAATGGGAAAAAAATTTTCCAACTATATATCTGACAAAGACCTAACATCTAGAATCTATAAGGAATTCAAATGCACTGAAAGAAAAAAAAAACAACAAAAAGCCCCATTCAAAAGTGGACAAAAGACATGAATAGACACTTCTCAAAAGAAAATATACGGGCGGCCAACAGACACATGAAAAAGTGCTCAGCCTCACTCATCATCAGAGAAATGCAAATCAAAACCACATTAAGATACCACCTAACCCCTGTAAGAATGGACATCATTAATAAAACAAACAACAACAGATGCTGGCTTGGATGTGGAGAAAAAGGAACGCTTCTACACTGCTGGTGGAAATGCAAACTGGTGCAACCTCTTTGGAAGACAGTGTGGCAATTCCTGAAAGAAGTAGAAATTTGACCTTCCATATGACCCAGCAATTCCCCTATTGGAACATACCCAGAGGAACTCAAATCATTCTACAAAAAAGATACCTGCACACGTATGTTTGTTGCAGCTCTATTCACAATAGCAAAAACATGGAATCAACCGTGTTGCCCACTGAAGCTGAACTGGATTAAAAAAATGTGGTACATATATACAATGGAATATTACAGAAATTGAAAGTAAGGGTAGAATTATAAAATATTTATAATTTTGGTACATAAAATTAGGGAACATGAAAAGCAAATATATATAATAGAGCATACTAACATTTTCAATTTCATAATATTTTTATATTTCTCTAAAATTATAAAATAAAGTTTATTTAGCTGGCCTGAGACCTTTCTTCATATCCTACATTAGAGAACTAATTTTACTCTTCAGTAAAATAATAAAGACTAATGCTTATAATTCTAGCATTTTAGGAGGCTGAGACAGTAGAATTTCTTGAAGTCAGCTGGGCTCGGAGGCTCAGCCTGTAATCCCGCGCCTTTGGGAGGCTGAGGTGAGTGAATTGCCGGAGCCCGTGGGTTCGAGACCCACCTGGGCAGCAAGACCTCATCTCTACAATAAATCAAAAAATCAGCCGGGCGCGGTAGCGCATGCCTGTAATTCCGGCTACTTGGAAGGCTGAGGCGGAAGGATTGCCGGAGCCCAGCAGGTCGAGGCTGCAGTGGCTGGGAGCGGCCACTACACTCCAGTCTGGGTGAGAGTAAGACTCCAACTCAAAAAAAAAAAAAAAAAAAAAGAATTTCTTGAAGTCAAGAGTTAGAGACCATCCTGGGCAAGATAGAGAGATCCTGTTTCTAAAATAAAAATACATATAAAACAAGGAATTAGAGTATGCCAGGTATTTTGCTAACATTAAAAAGTAACTCTCAGCACATTTAATCATTAACAGTTTAAATGTGAGTAAAATAATAACAGAAATAATACAAATTTTGTAATTAACAAATCCCTAAATTTAAACTCTACCTTAACTACATACTAAATAGTAGAAATTAACAATCTTTTTAAAGTCCTATCAAAATCAAAATGAACTTGAAAAATATTGTTGACATAAGTTTGTTGAGGTAAGTAAATAAAATTTTGTATAATAATATGTTTAAAATAATGTTAAATATGTTTAAAATATGTTTAAAATAATGTTAAAATAATGTTTAAAAGAGTTTAAAATATGCCATTGATTAAATAATTTTATCATTTAGAAATAATCAGTTACTGAGAAATATCCTGGATCTATAATATTTTTTTTCTGCCTGAATTGTCCTATTGGAAAAGTTATTTAGGTAAGAGCAATCTTCTATTTACAGTTTGCTTTCCATATCTTCAAAATATTATAAAGGGAGATTTCATATTAGCATAATGTTTACGCTGATAAATAATATTTTATACTTCAAAACTAATGCTTCATGAACATATGTGAGATTTCTCCATTTTGGACATCAATTAAAATAAGTTAACTTCTTTGTAATTTAAATTTAGCACATTTTTAAGGAAAACCTACAATGGATTATAAGTGTTATCTAATTTGTAACAAGTGTTAACTATTAAAAACATAATTGTCTCAAAGTTGCTTATAATTTTTAAAAGAAATCAATCTATGACTGTAGAACAAATAAGTATTCAGGAATTTGTACTCCTAGTTCTGAATATTTGCTAATGATCTCTCAGATCCAAGACATGTATCAATTTCCGTTTAAGCTGCAGATTTTGAGTTACACTCACCATTAGGAGAATGTATGAAATTTGATCAAATTGTCAATGAATGTTTATTCACATTGTAATAACTTAATATATAATATATTTAATATTTTGAGATAGGATTATTATTTCCATTTTAGAGATATAGAAGTTATCTCTGAAGATAGCACTACTAAATTTGTGAGTACTCCAAAATTAATTACTATGAGAATGTCAGTGAGTCTACTTTTCAAATATGTAAAATGTTATAAAAACTACAGGGTATTATAAAATACCTACCTTCTAAAAATCATGGGCCATAAAAACAATTAAAATAATTTTGGAGAAAAATTCAAAACTAAAAAGAAACAGGATGCTTCTGTTTGCTAGAGAATAGAAGACACCTTGGCAAATTACAAAACTAAAATTCGTAATTTTTTTTTTCCTCTTTGGGCTTGAACAGTTAGCTGAAATCAGGGAAAGAACCAAACAAATAAGGAAGTTAGCCTTTCCTTGGGACAGAAGTTCACACTCATAAGATCTGAAACATCTGCCTTGGGCCAAACCACAAGCTGAGGACAAGGAATCAGTATGCTGCATTAAGCCTAGATCACTGAAGAGGACTAAGGTGGCTCTGTGTTGATGGTATCCCTGGTTCTTGATTGAGACACATTCAGACTCCTTAGAGGAAAGTATTTGCAGTTTAGGTCCCTAAAAGTCTCACAGAGTGAAGAAAATTATGACTTGAAAATAATTTTGCCTAATCCACAAAAATCCAAACTAATGTGAATGAGATTTATTAGAAGGAACAAACAGCAGACTTAGACTCCCATGTGTTTAAATGTTGGAATATTAGCTACAGGATACAAAATAAAATGTAAAATCGTTAAGAAATAATGGATAACATTAAAAAAATAAGCAAGTAAGATAAAAACATAAAAATTATTATAAAAATCTGAAAAAATGAATTAAAGAAGTTTGAGAAAAAGACAACATTGAAATTTAAAACACAGGGACCTCTGCTTTTAACTGTGATAGATTAGAGTGTCAAACAAACTGTCTCCACAATAGTAACTATAAAGCTACAGTTCATAATACTAATATTTGTTTTTTTAAGGCATTAGAAACTAAAAACATACAGCTAACACTTAAGAGGCTAAAGTCTAAAAAAGAAGGGATGTGAATTGAAATGAGCCTAACATTCTCTGCCATTTTTCCCTTGAGAAATGACTAATTCACAAGCAGCACTAGGCTGAGACGTCTTGCAATGGATGCGTGACTGAGATCTCTAGGCAGACTTGTGGGATTGGAGAGACACAGATTGTCATTCAGGGCAACTAAGGCCAAGAGGACTTTAGACTCACATCACTTGAAAAAGAATGGCAAGGTATCACTGTTCGTCTACTCTAGGAATTTGTTGATTTTTAAGACATATACAGCAAGAGGCAGAAAGCCAGGCAGGCAGTGGACGCTAAGATGCTAAACTCAGCTTATAAACAATTGTGAGGTACAGTTCTATCTTAGAACTAGGCAGAGTTAGCTCTTCTAAAGAGAAAATAAAATGGAATTCAAGGCCCACCAAGAATGAACGGCCATGGTATAAATGTTAAAAGCCCAAGAGTAGGGCAGCATTCACAAACACTAAACCTTAGTCTACATCGTTCAATTCTTATTTGGAAGAAGGTAATTTTCTCTTACTTTAAGTGTCTGCCTAAAGAAAAGTAAATTCTGGCTAAGAGAATTGAATGTCATCCAGAGTCACTTTGGGTTTTCTTACAAAACAGTCATCAGTCTTTCAAGAGTTGCCAGGCATATTATTCTACCTAATAGATTTTTTTTTTTTTTTTTTTTTTTTGAGTTGGAGTCTCACTCTGTCGCCCAGAAGGGAGTGCAGTGCAGTGGCCGCTCCCGGCCACCGCAGCCTCGACTTGCTGGGCTCTGGCGATCCTTCCGCCTCAGCCTTCCAAGTAGCTGGAACTAAAGGCACACGCTACCACGCCCGGCTGATTTTTGATTTATTGTGGAGATGAGGTCTCGCCAAGTTGCCCAGGTGGATCTCAAACCCTCGGGCTCAGGCAATCCACTTACCTCAGCCTCCCAAAGCGCAGGATTACAGGCTGAGCCCTGAGACCGGCGTCTACATACTAGATTTTTATAGCAAACTTCTAAAGTATTAAAGTTATTCGTTTTAAAATCAAGAAAATGACAGGATTGTACAATAGGCTGTTCCTGTTGACTTTATACTATGTGGTACAGCCAGCCTAACTGCAAAAAAGAAAAAAAAAAAGGATGCAATTATTAGAAAAGAAGGAATTAATATATAATTATGCATCATTATATACATGGCTAAATTTATAAAAAATTAAACTATAAAAAATTTAATTCTCACAACTATGAGGAGAAATATAAATGTAATGACAAGCATTGTGGATTTATATTTATATTTACTTATTTATACTTATGTTTGAAAATGTTCTTAAAAACATGTTTTAACACACAAAAATTTGATATTGATGATACTAAAAATTTTTATGTATTTTCTAGAAAGAAATCAGTTCATATGCCACAAAAGTTTTACCTATCCACTCACTAATTTTTCATCTAAGAAACATTCAGAGGTTAGGATAAACTTTTATGTATACAGATGTTAATGGTGGTATTATTTATAGAAAAAAATTGAGTCTCACCAAATTGTTTGTAAATAATACCATTAAAATCAAGTAAACGGTGACACTTCTATGTGAATGATAATTAGTTAGCTATTTAAAATATCTTTTAAAATTAATAAAATACATATTCACATAACAGAAATAATGAATACAAAATAACAACTTCAAGTATATTAACAAATCCAAAAATACCTATATTCAGATACCTATCTGTATAATGTCAGAGAGGGGAAGATGAAGACAAACATAAATAAATATATTTGATACAAATGTAGTTGTATGGTTTTATATGATGGGAACCAAAAAAAAAAACCAAACAATTACTTTTTGGAGGAAGGGCCCATTGTAGTACAGGCTCCCCCACTAGGTAAGTGTTCTAGGAACCTATTGGCATCAGCGTATTAGCTAGCATTGTTGAGAGAGGTTGCGTTCAGCTACAGTGAATTTTCTTTTGGAGATTTTTTTCAGTGCATTTGCCCATTTCATGATGAGTGATTTACCAGCATACCTGCCCACACCGCATTGAGAGTTCAGCACTTTTTGACAAACAACCACACGACTCCCATGCTCCACCCTCTCTATTCACTTAGTCTTGCCCCAAGTGACTTTTGTTGTTTCACAAGATGAAAAATGTCCTCAAAGAGAAACATTTTGCTGATGTGGAAGAGGTGAAAAAAAGAAATGACAAAGCACTAAAAAGCATCAAAATTGATGAGTTCAAAAACTGTTTTGAGCAGTGGAAAAAGCATCTTGATAGGTGTATTGTATAAAATGGAGAGTACTTTGAAGCTGACTGAAGTTTAAACATGTAAGAATAAATTCACATTTTGTAATAAAAATTTCTGGGTTTTTTGGGTCCCCCCCCTCGTGTGTGTGTGTGTGTGTGTGTGTGTGTGTGTGTGTGTGTGTGTGTATGTGTGTGTAATATATATATGCAATTATATATGCATCAAAATCATCATCCAGATTCTGTCTTTTGGGAAAGAAACAAACCCAGATAGATGAGTTTCCATTTTTCAATAAAGAAGTCTAATGTATTTCCTCTTTCAATATTAATGTACTCAAAGGTTTAGTACCTTCTACCAGTACCAATATTTTTTTTTACAAATCCCTATATCCATCTTATGTGGTGAAAAACATTTTGTCCTTTGACTACTCTGATTTGCCATGTACTTATAAAAGAATTATAATTTCCTTATTCTTTTTATCATTTCCATGTTAATACTATAGTGTTTATTTAATGTGATAATTACTAGAAATCAACATATTAGTGAAAAGGAGCTACACTTTTCAAAAAATTAAACTATGAACACCATCTAACAATTAGAGCATATCTTTTTGAGATATAACAAATGTGAATATGCGTCATTCTTTATTGATTATATAGGTTGTTTTCCTTCAGCTGTTATTTTAAAATCTCAGTTCACAGTGGTTGAAATGTTTTGTTGTTTTGTTCTGATATTTTTGAATAACAAATTCTTTAAAAGCAGTTGAATATATATTTGGTCACACACTACAGTTGCCAGCTGCAGGTCTTTACATGTACTTGAAATATATTGTGGTTAATTATATCACTTATTAGACACAAATAAATGAAATTTACATTTTTGCATATTATTTAACTTGCATCCTTTCCCAAAAAATTAAAATACACATAAGAAAATCTGAAGAATTTTTTCTCCAAGAACTATAGAAAAGTAAAAATAAAATCTTTAAATGCATGTGTTCAGTTTTAAAACAAACTATACGCTTTCTTTTAAAGGTTAAATTGGTTAAAAAGTTGTAAGTTACAACTTCCATCATTTTTTCACTCATTTATAATTTGTTTATTTATTTGGTTCTTAGTGGAATTCTCAGCTCCTTAAAAATAGAAATTCTCTTTATAATTATATTATCTGCAAACAGGTACCTGGCACATCACATTTCTTAGCATTGGGATACAGTTCTCAATACATTCAACAAATTATTTGTCCTATATTCAGTGGTTCAAGTCTCCTTTTCATTTTTTATATAAAGTCTTATACATAATACATAAGAAATGGATAAAAAGCTTCAAGGTGAATAGGAAGCAGAAAGAGCAATTATAGACTAAAAATAAAAGATTGTCTTGTAATTTTTTCCTTAATCTTAAATCATAATAAAGTTAAATTTATGTAAATGTTGGTGATATCATACAGGTTATAATATTAAAATTGTGTCATAGTATAGTACAAGGTGTCTTTTTATATGGATCTAGAATTATATACCTTTGTTGTTATCCATTCCACCTACAGCGTACAGCGTTCCAACTGTAGATTTTCTGGGTTTAGTTCTTGGACTTTGCATTAAAGTTCTTCTTTCTGGCAATAGATGATATTTCATTGCTTCCAGAATCAGCTTTTGACATTCCAGGTCATTCTTAAATAATGCATGATTTTCTAAATCAGCCAATATCTGTAAATAATATATAATCACTGTTAATAATGTCTTTTAAAGGAAGGAAATTTAATTATGATTTTATAAATTATTATGGCATCAGTACTTAAAATTAGAAGCTTAATTTCTATGATATTACCTCCACATCAGAGAGGGATGCAGAATATAGTAAGAACTAATTACAGTGACAAATAAAAATGAATAAAATGTTAGGCTTCAAAGAGAGACAGAATAGATTTTTTTTCAATTTAAAATTATCTGTTATCATTTAGCTACACAGAGAATAAAGGTACTTCTAAGGATCACCATTTTCATTCCCTTTCAGTTTATAAAAGCTGTTTGTAAGTCAAATATAGCGTCATATGTCATTTTCCCCTTCCTCTGTCCGTGGTAGACTATTTTTCTTCTTGATTCTTTCAAACTCACTTTTTTTCTTAATGTATCCTGTTTCACTTTGGGTGTCAGGAAAATATGTCCCGTAGGCTTAAAAAACTAATGAGTAGAAAATTTAACATTTACGCACTGGCCTTTTCTTTCACATTGACAAAAAATGAACATCTGAACACAAATGTTTATGAGTGAGTGAATAAGTGCATGCATGATGGTATAATGTAATTAAATAATTTTAACACATATTGTAACCTTAAATGAATTTATTTAGCATATCTAATATATTAATTACTGTTAGAGGTATCAGAAAGAATATAAAAACACATAAGATAGTCAATATATTATGTGGAAAAGAAAACAGGATAGATCTAAATCTGAATAAGTACTGAATGCTCTAGAGTTACCAATGCTTTGGAATCATATCAGTAAAAGTTTAATTACACTTTTGACTCTGTTTCTCATTTTTGTATACTAATACCTTAGCTCCTTTCTATGCACTTTTATTTTGAATACTAAAGAGAAACAAAGGTATGGAATAGAATAGAGGCTCTCCCATGGGCATTTTCATTTTTATTATTATTATTTTTTTTTAGGGAAGTGGAGATTTATTTTACTGTAACGTTAAACATATTTTATTTCATTGTATTTTACATCAACTTTCTTTGTTATAAGATGCAAGAATTTTTTGTTTATTTTAGAGTTGCCGGGTATAAGTGAGGATTTACTACAGAAGTAGGTCACGGAGGTGAAGTTTGGGCTTCTAGCTCGGCCCCCTCTCTGCCTGACAATGGATCAGGTACTCAGTGTGCTGCCACATGCCTGCCTCCTATCACCTTCCTTCCCTCCCTTGGCAATGTCTATTTTCTACCAGTCTCGACCTTGTGCTCTTATGACTAGTGTTCAGGGTTTGCTTATGAGCAAGAATATGTGGTATTCATTTCTTTGTTTCTGGATAGTTCACTTAATATGATGGTCTCTAGTTTCATCCAAGTTGTCATGAAGGCCATGATTTTGTTCCTATTTATGACTGCATAATATTCCATTGTGTATATGTACCACATTATCTTTATCCAGTCTACTTTTGATGTTCATTTGGGTTGGTTCCATGTATTTGCTATTGTGAATAGTATATGCAATAAACATGCGTATCTTTTCTGTGGCTCAATTTATGTTCCTCTGAGTAAATTTCCTGGAAGGGGACTACTGGATCATATGGAAGATATTTTTAGTTCTTTGAGGAATCACCACACTGCTTTCCATAGAGGTTGTACAAGTTTATATTCTCACCAACAGTGTAAAACCATCCCCTCTCTTCATAGTCATGCCAGAACCTGTTTTTTAACTTATTAATGATAGCCATCCTTACTGGAGTTAGATACTATCACATTGTAGTTTTAATTTGTATTTCTCTGATGATTAGTGAGGTTGAGCATTTTTTCATGTGTTTACTAACTGCTTGTATGTCCTCCTTTGAGAAATGTCTGTTCACATCCCCTGCCCACTTTTTTTTTTTTTGAGTTGGAGTCTCACTCTGTCGCCCAGACTGGAGTGCAGTGGCCGCTCCCGGCCACCGCAGCCTCGACCTGCTGGGCTCCGGCGATCCTTCCACCTCAGCCTTCCGAGTAGCCGGAATTACAGGCATGCGCTACCACGCCCAGCTGATTTTTTGATTTATTGTAGAGATGAGGTCTCACTGCCCAGGCGGGTCTCGAACCCGCGGGCTCCAGCAATCCACTCACCTCAGCCTCCCAAAGGCACAGGATTACAGGCTGAGCCACCGAGCCCGGCTTATTTTAATTTTTTTTGAGTTGGAGTCTCACTCTGTCGCCCAGACTAGAGTGCAGTGGCAGCCCCCGGCCACCGCAGCCTCGACCTGCTGGGCTCCGGCGATCCTTCCGCCTCAGCCTTCCGAGTAGCCGGAATTACAGGCATGCGCTACCACACCCGGCTAATTTTTTGATTTATTGTAGAGATGAGGTCTCGCTGCCCAGGCGGATCTCGAACCCGCGGGCTCAGGCAATCCATTGACCTCAGCCTCCCAAAGGCGCAGGATTACAGGCTGAGCCACGGAGCCCGGCTCCGTGCTCATTTTTAAAGGAGTTTGTTTTTTTTTCCTTTCAATTCATTGGCATTCCTTACAGATACTGGACACCATGACTTCGAAGCATAACACAAATTTTTTTTCCCCATTTCATAGGTTGTATCTTTACTCTTTTGATGGTTTCTTTTGCTGTTAAAAAAAAAATCAGTTTGGCAAGGTTCCACTTAACTATCTTAGCTTTTGTTGCAATTGCTTTTGAGAACTTGGTCATAAAATCATTGCCTACTCCAATGTCCAGAAAGACATTCCATGTGTTTTCTTCTAAGATTCTTAAAGTTTGAGGTTTTGCACTTAAGTATTTGGTTCATTTTGAGTTATTTTTATATATGGTGATAGGTAAGGGTCCAGTTGCACTCTTCTGCATGTGGCTAGTCAGTTGTCCTAGAACCATTTTCTAAATATGGTTTTCTTTCCCCAATGTCTGTTATTGATGACTTGTCAGAGATAAGCTGGTTGAGGGACTGGGTTTTTATTTCTAGGTTATCTGACTTGCTCCATTGGTCTACTCCTGTACCAATACCATGCCATTTTGGTTACTGTAGTCTTGTAATATAGCTTAAAGTCTGAAAATATGATACCTCCAGCTTTGCTCCTTTTGCTGAGAATGTTTGGCTATTTGCACTCTTTGTTGCTTCCACATAAAATTCTGTATTGTCTTTTCTGAAATTCTGAGAAAAAAATGTTGTTGGCAATTTGATAGGAATTGCGCAATGAATTTGTAGATTTTCTTGGGTAGGATGGACACCTTGACTGTATTGATTCTTCCAATCCACGAGCATGGGATGTTCGTCTATTTGTATTATCCTTGATATCATTAAGCAGTGTTTTATCGTTCTCATTGCAAAGGTTTTGATGTCTCTGCTTAGGTGGACACCAATTTCATTTTGTGTGTGTGGATGGCTATTGTAAATGGTATTGTGTGCTGCTTTTTTTTTTTAAATTTGGTTCTCAGCCTATTTGTTGTATAAAAATGCAACTGTCTTTTGTACATTGATTTTGTATCCTGAAACTGTACCAAAGTTATTTATCAGTGTGAGATTTTGAGACTTCTCTAGGGTTTCCTAGGTATAGAATCATACTGTCAGCAAAGAGGGATAACTTAACTTCCTAATTTTCTATGTGGATACTTCTGATTTCCTTCTGCCGCCTCATTTCTCTGGCTAGAACTTCCAGCAGTGTGCTGAATAGAAAGGGAGAAAGAGGACCATCTTGTCTAATTCCACATCTTAGGGGTATTTTTCCAACTTCTACCCATTAAGCAAAATGTTATTTGCAGGTTTGTCGTATACAGTTATTTGTTTTGAGGAATGTTCCTTCATGCCTAGATGTTCAAGAGTTTCTAATCAAGAAGGGATGTTGCATTTTATTGAATGTTTTTCTACCTCTGATGTGATAACATATGGTTGTTTTTACACTTTTTTTTTTTTAGTCACAGTCTACTCTGTCACCCAGATTGGAGTGCAGTGTCATGCTCTCGGCCAATGCAACCTTGACCTCCAGAGCTCAAGTAGCTAGAACTACAGGCACTTGCCACCATGTCTGGCTAATGTTTTTATTTATTGTAGAGACAAGGTCTCATAATGTTGCCCAGGTTGGTCTCGAACTCTGGGCTCAAGTAATCCTCTCATCTAAGCCTCCCAAAGTGCAGGGATTACAGGCATGAGTCACCATGCCTGGCACCCTTGTTAATGTACTGAATTGCATTTATGGTTTTGTGAATGTTGAACCAGTTCTGTATCCCAGGAATTAAGCCTGCCTGGTCATGGTGGATAATCTTTGAGGTGTATTATTGAATATGATTTGATAGAATCTTGTTGAGAATTTTTGCATCTATGTTCACCAGGGAAATTGGCCTGTAGTTCTTTTTCCCTTGTTGGGTCTTTGCTGGTTTTGAGTATCAAGATGATATTAACTTCATGAAATTAGCTAGGGAGAATTTTTTTTTTCTCAATTGCCTGGACTACTTTCGTAAGATTGGTGTCAGCTCTTCCATACATCCTGTAGAATTCAGCTGAGAAACCATTTGATTCAGGACTTTTTTTGGCAGGGAGTCAATTATAACTGAGACAACTTTCTGTATAGATATTGATTTGTTTAGGGTTTCAATTTCTTCTTGTTTTAGCCTTGGGTGATTGTATGATGCCAGGAAATCCTCGAATTCACCTAGGTTTTCTAGTTTGTTTGTTTTTGCATTCAAATATTTACAGTAATGTCTGATAACCTAGGGATTGTAATGTCCTTTATAACTTTTATTGGTTTGAAGTTCATTTTGTGTGAATTTCTTCAGGATCATTTGTGATATGTTTTTTTTTTCTAATTGTGTTCATTTAGACTTTTCTCCCTCTCTCTCTCTCTCTCTCTCTCTCTCTCTCTCTCTCTCTCTCTCTCTCTCCTCTCTCTCTCTCTCTCTGTCTCTCTCAGGTCAATCTGGTCAGGGATCTATCTTATTTATCCTTTCAAAGAACCAGCTCTTTGTCTTGTTAATCCTTTCTGTGATATTTTTGTCTTCTATTTGATGGTAATTGTGACTTTATTTTAGTAATCTGGACTTTTCTTTTGAAATTAGAATTTAAATGTTCTTGCTTTTTCAGCTCTCTCAGGTGTGATGTTACACTGTTTACTTGTGATCCCTCTTTTTTCTTAATCTGAGTGTACAGTGCTATAACTTTCCAATGTACCACTGTGTTCATAGTATCCTAGAGGGTTTGCAATGCTGTATCTTTGTTTTCATTTCTTTCCAGGAATCTTCTTCTGTCTTGATTTCTGTGTTGACCCAAAAGTCATTCATTAGCATGTTGTTTAGTTTCCACATCTTTGTGTGTTTTGTGGGGTTCTTGTTAATGCTGGCATTTATTTTAATTTCACTATGATTTGAGAAGATACTTGGCATTATTTCAAAATTCTGGAATTTTTAAATGATTAATTTATACCCAAGAATGTGTTCAATCATGGAGTATGTCCCATGTGCTGATTAATAGAATGTATACTCTTTGGTTGTTGAGTGATTTGTTCTGTAGATGTGTATTAGGTCCAACTGGTCAAGTGTCAATTTAAGGTTCTGGATCTCTTTCTTTTTTCTTTTTCCTGGATGATCTATCTAGTGCTATTAGCAAGGTATCAAAGTCTTCAACTATGGTTGTATGTGTGTCTATGCCATCTCTTAGTTTATGTAGCAATAGTTTCACAAATCTGGGTGTTTCTCTTGGATATTTCTTGCTAGTGAATTGCGCCTCTGATCATTATGTAGTGTCCTTCCATGTCCTTTATAACTTTTATTGGTTTGAAGTTGATTTTGTGTGATATAGGAATAGCTATTCTTACTCTTTTTTGTTTTCCATTTTCCTAGAAGATGAATTTTATGTTGTTTACCTTGAGCCCGTGGGTGTCTTTTGCAGTGAGATGGGTTTTCTGGAGGCAATAAAATGTTGGATCATGTTTCTTTATCCAGTTTGCTACTCTATGCCTTTGTAGTTGCACATTCAGACCATATATTCAAGTTAATTATTGATATTTGAGAATTTATCCCTGTAATAAGGCTCTTAAGAGGTCGTGTGTGTGTGTGTGTGTGTGTGTGTGTGTGTGTGTGTGTGTGAATGATCTGTATACTTTGTTAACTGTTTGCTTTTGCAATAAGTAGAACCATTCTTTCATTTCTGTGCTCAAAACTTTCTTATGGATCTCCTGAAAGGCTAGTCCAGAGGTGGTGTATTCTTTTAAGGAGTGAATGTCTGGAAAGGATTTTAAATCTCCATTACTGATGAATCTTAATGTTTAACTTGTGGAGATGGGTTACTATGTGTCTTGGGGATGATCTTCTTATGCAATACCTTGCAGAGGTTTTTCTGATTCTCTTGCATTTGTATGTTCACCTCTCTAGCAAGATATGGGAAATTTTCTTGGATGACCTCATGGAAGTTTTGTTTCAGGGTGTTCTCAGTTTCTCCTTCTGTTTTGGGACACCAATCAATTGTAGATTTGTTTTCTTTACATAGCCCCACACCTATATAGGCTTTGCTCGTTATTTTTGAGACTTTTCTCCTTGTTTTTAACAGATAGGATTAGTTCAGTATTTTAATCTTCAAGTTCTGAGATTCTTTGCTCTGCATGATTGATCGATTCTGCTCCTTAGGTTTGTTATTGTGCTTTGAAATTCCAGGAGGGAATTCTTCATTTCCAGGATTTCAGAATAGACCTTTCTTAATATATTGGCCATTTCGACTTTTACTTCCTGCATGGCTTGATGACCTTTGCTTCCAACTTCTCATGGTTTTCCTTTACTCTTTTTGTCATCCAATGTCTATATTATTTGTCTGTCATCAAGGACAGGTAGTTCTGGGTGGCTTCCATTGTTTGGGGATTGGGTGGTGTTTTTGTAGTTGAACCCTCTTTAAGGTTTTGAGGATTGTTGATGATTTTCTTCTAGTTCTTCATCATCTGTGAGGAACAACTCTTCTCTTTTTATGTTATTTTTTAATTTCGTTGTTTTGTAGCTAGGAATGGTCTTGTTTGCCTTAAGGATTTTTTTATTTTTAATCAAAATAGTTTACATGGGGAGGGGACAGTTACTCCTGCTCTACCACTCTTGCTAGGCAGTGCTCAGAACTCAAAGCGACTTTCTGTTGCAGAGTTTTTCCCATGATTGAACCAGTCAGACTGACTTTCAACTCCCATTGTGAGCTTTATGCAGCAATCAGTTAGGGGGAATGGGTCCCCTGGCTGCTGGGAGCACTGCAGGAGTTTTGGCACCATTAGCAGTCCAGAAACATTCCCACTGGGAAACAGGGCCTCCAGGTACCTTTCACAACTCTCTTACTTCCATCAGTAACCATGCTCAGCACTGAAAAACAGCAGATTCCCTGTCACAGAGGGATCCTCTCTTTGGGCATGTGATACTGGCAGGAAAATCTTTCTGGTCTGGCAGGGAAGACTGGTTGCCAGATGCTGATAGCGGACACCAAGTGTGTGCAACTGGCAGGCAAGATTTCCTGGCCTGGCACTTACTGCCAAGTGTCATTGGTGGGAAATGTGCTCTTGGGGATTGACTGTTGGTGAAAGGCGCTCAGTGTGCAAGTGGGTTCCCAGATCCATGCTCCAGCAGTATACTACTGTGCCAGAAGCAGGTCTCCTCCTGTGTGGAAACAATGATCTGCGCATGACTGGGAGGAAGATAACTGACATACTGACTCAAGAGCAGTCACTTCTCTGGCACACAAGGCAGGGCTACAGATTCTATGTGAACCTGTTGCTCAGTGGGGACGGTCTCCCCAGTTCCAGTGTTGGCCATTTGGACTCTCTTCTCCTTGACCCTATGTGGCATACAGGGTGCTTCTTCCATCTCAAACTACTCAAGCCGCCTGAATTTATTGGTGACTAGGTCCATTCTCTGTGCTCCACTTGGCAAGAGAAGCATAGGCTAATTACTCCCTGGTGGACATTTGGGACCCTCTCTTCCAATGGAAAATTTTTAAATAACTAATATTTTACTCTTTTAGTAAAATTTATTTTTTTCATCAAAGAGTATTTCTAACAAGACCCCAGTGATATTTATAAACTTTATATCTATCTTTCAAGCTATCTACAACTATTGGTAATCTGCTAAGATATGTTTTTTGCATCTAATCCTTTTTTCTTAGAAGAAAAAAATAATTGGCTTTTATAGCAATAAATTGATACAAACTCACACCTAGGTCTCGTAAACTCATTTTTTAATCTCACCTTTTTCATCTCATTTGACAAAATTTGGGCTGAGTCAATCACTTAAAAAATCTATTATTTCATTTGAAACACACATTAGAAATATCTCAACCAGATAAATGGTTAAGAAAGTATTTTAAAAAGAGAAAAAGTTGAAAACTTTTCCCATTTAGTGTCACAGCTCCAATTCAATGTAGTGCTAGTCAGATCAATCAGATCAATCAGGTAAATAAATAAATAGCATCTAGACTGGAAAAATGGAAGTTAAATTGCTTCTCTTTGCTGATAATTTGATCCTATATCTAGAAAAACCTAAACACTACACCAAAAAAAACAAAACAAAACTCTTTGATTTAACAAATGAATTCAGCAAAGTTGTAGGATACAAAATCATCATACAATAATTAATAGCACTTCTATACACCAGTAATGATCCAACTCACAAAAAAAAAAGATTCAATCTCATTAACAATAGCTAAAAAATATTAAATAAAATACTTTAGAAAAAATTTTTTTTTTTAAATTGGAGTCTCACTCTGTCGTGCAGACTGGAGTGCAGTGGCCGCTCCCAGTCACTGCAGCCTCAACCTGCTGGGCTCCGGCGATCCTTCCACCTCCGCCTTCCAAGTAGCTGGAACTGCAGGCACGCGCTACCACGCCCGGCTAATTTTTGATTTATTGTAGAGATGAAGTCTCGTCAATTGCCCAGGCGGGTCTCAAACCACGGGCTCAGGCAATCCACTCACCTCAGCCTCCCAAAGGCGTGGGATTACAGGCTGAGCCACCGAGCCCGGTTTAGAAAAAAATTTAACAAGGAAGGTGAAAGTTATGTACTAGGAAAACTATAAAACACTGATGAAAGAGATAAAAATTACAAACAAATGAAAAAGCATTCCATGCACATGAATCAGAAGAAATCATGTTGTTAAAATCACCATATTATCCAAAGCAAGTTACAGATTTAATGCAATTCTTAACAAGATAACAATGTCATTCTTCGCAGAATTAGAAAGAGCAATTTTGAAATTCACAAGAAACTGAAAAAGAGCCCAAATATGCACAGCAATCTTGAGCAAAAAAAGGACAAAGCTGGAGACATCACGTCTATTGCTTCAAAATACATTACAAGGCTATAGTAAATAAAACAGCACAACATTGTTATAAAAATAAACACCTATACCAATGGCACAGAATAGAGAAACCAGCAATGAAGTCACATACTTACAGACAATTGATTGTTAACAAAGCCAAAAAGAACACATACTGGAAAAAGGATACCATCTTCAATAAATCATGCTGGGAAAATTGGATAGCCATGCACAGAAGAATGAAACTGAATACCTGTCTTTCACCATACACAAAAATGAGTGCAAAATGAATAAGATACTTAAATGTCAGACTTGAAACCATAAAAAAAAACTAAAAGAAAACTTAGGGAAAAGTCTTCTGAATGTTTACTTATGCAAAGAATTTTTAATCAAGGCTTCAAAAGCAAAAGCAACAATAACAAAAATAGACAAATGAGACTAACATTTAATGAAAAAATTGTTGCACATCAAAACAAACAAACAAACAAAAAACAGTCAACAAAGTGAAGAGAAAACTTGCTGAGTGAGGGAAATATTTGCAAACTATTCATTTGACAGGGGATTAATATCCTAAGCCCACAAGGAATTCAAACAACTCAACAGGAAGAAGACAAATAATCTCATTAAAAATGAGCAAAGGACAGGAATAAATATTTCTTAAACGAAGACATACAAATGGCCAATGGATATAGGAAAAATTACTCAAAATCATTAATCATAAGAGAAATGCAAACCAAAACCACAATTAGATGTTCTCTTACCCCAGTTAGAATGGCTATTTCTGAAAAGATAGAAAATAACAGATTTTGGCAAGAATCTGGAGAAAAGAAAACTCATATACTGTTTGTAGAAATGTAAACTAGTACAACAACAAAACAGTACAGAGATTTATCCAAAAAGCTACCATTTGATCCAGCAATTCCACCATTGGTATCTTCCCAAAGAAAAAGAAATCAATATCTGTACTTGTATGTTTATTACAGTACTATACACAACAGCAAAGATATAGAATTAACCTAAGTGCCCATCAATGGATAATGCATAAAGAAAATGAGGTATATATAAACAATGAAATGCTAATTAGCCATTAAAAAAGAATGGAGCCATGCTATTTGCAGCAACATGAATAACTGCAGGTCATTACCTTAAGTGTAATAATCCAGGCACAAAAAGACAAACAACACACATTCTCACGTATATTAGTGTGATTAAAATATTAATCACATAGAGGTAGAGAGTAGAAATGTAGAAAACAGACTAGTGGGAGGGAAGCAAAATGGTTAATTAAAAGCAGCCAGTGAGTTTCTTGCATATAGGAGCCAAAATAGGAGTGCCTCAGCAGCACAACCCACAACTCACCAAAGAAGTGACAGGGCCCAAAGAATGCAAAGAAAACAAATCGATAGGTCTGGATTGGAACTATGCAAACTGTCTCAGATAACCAGAACAAATAACAAATAACAAATAACAAATAAGCAGCCTCTGGGTATGGTTGGGGAAATGGGGTTCTGTGTTCCTGTCACTGACTTAGAAGGCTTCCTGAGTCTCACAGGAAATACAGTCTCTCAAAGGAAACTGCCTTATCCACAGCCATGAGCTACTGAAATCCACATGGAGTGGTGTATGCAAAAGCTCGAGCTGCCATTTTCCGTTAACCCAATCCCTTCCAGAAGCTGCTTTTTGCTGGCCTCAGAGGAAATGGAAAGGTCTGACATTTCATGTGTCCCAAAGGCAAGCGCCCCAGCTGAAGATGGTTTCTGTTTGGGACAAGCAGCTGTAAGAACACCTGGGACCGCCTGTACTCTGATGTTCAGAATGCAGACTGCCTGAGGGTAACGTGGGAAAGCTAAGTGGGACTTGTTCCAGTAACCTCATAATCCCCATGTAAACTCTTTTTGTGCAGCCTCTGTGCAACTTGGTAGCATTACCCCAGCAACTAGAGATTCCTACTCAGTTCCCACAGGGGTAGCCAACTGTACATACCGATGGGAGCTAGAATGCTTTTCTCCTTAACACCCTTTCAATATGCTCAAAACGAACAGGAAAATTTGATTGTCCCCACAGCCCCACCCATCACAATTCCTTGGGACAATATGGGCCAACCAGAAAGCCACAGCCACCATCACAGCTAGCTCTCCTATGCAGTGTCACCTCCTCTCCAGAGGTGAATTGGCACAGCCCTTTACATCTAATAGAATACTAAGAAGGTCTGTCAAGAAGATGGTCTGCCAAGAAGATGGGACCAAGATGGTCTATCAAGAAGGTCTGAACCCAGACCTCAGCTAACACCAGTATCCAAGTCATTCTGTCCACATAGGATGCCCTGAGCCTATGCAGGTGCCCAGTCCAGCACTACTACAGCTGGCAATTGATAAATCCAACACACCAAGGCTGTGTACAACCAAGAAAACCCTGCAGCAGCTACACCCTCCCCCTGTCAACCTCAGAATTGGTGCTTGCATCTGCCACTGTGAGATCAGGATGTTCAGCCTTGTTCATTCCTACCTAACATCCATCTACCCTTGAGAGAAGAGCAGATATCATGTCACTGCAACTGTTCCATATTCTGAGACACTGGAGACCTTCTCCCAAGGATCCTCCCAAAACAGTGGTGACCAATTCTCTTCAAACACAACCCCTGCACCTCCACATCACCAGATCCCTTGCAGTCACTGTCTAGCACTAGCTTGAGTTGTAGTAGCCACCACAGGGCAACTAGACCCAGAAGATAGCAGGACTCACAGATATTGCATCCTCACAGAGTACCTCTACCAGGGGAAGAGGGAGTGCATCACATCAGGGAAGTAGTCCATGGGGCAAATAAAGCCAAAGTGCAGGATTCTCAGTGTCACAGACTTCCTGGCCTGAGGAAAGCATCCTTCAACAGAGATACAGACACTGTGCTGGTCTTGGCAGGAACAGGCTGTGGTTCTGCTCTAATAGTTGAGCAGTCCTGGTGCCCATGAGGGTGATGAGTGGACATGCACTACTGAAGACATCTGCTTCTCTCAAGATTGCTTAGTATAAGTGACTGTCAACAACCTTTTTACAGTACTCAGGGCTAAGGGCAACCTCACGGCAGGTGGGCTCTTTGGGCTCTGGTTACCACAGGCTGGAACTCAGCTGGGAATGGTGGCTCATGCTGTAATCCCAGCACTTTGGGAGACCAAGGAAGGAGGATGGGTTGAGCCCAGAAGTTTGAGACAAGACTGGGCAAAATAGTGAGATCTCATCTTTACAAACTAATTAAAAAATTAGCCAAGAGGAGTGGCATGCATCTGTTTCCCCAGTTACTTAAGAGACTGAGACAGAGCCGGGCTCGGTGGCTCAGACTGTAATCCCGCGCCTTTGGGAGGCTGAGGTGAGTGGATTGCCTGAGCCCACGTGTTTGAGACCTGCCTGGGCAGCGAGACCTCATCTCTACAATAAATCAAAAAATCAGCCGGGCGTGGTAGCACACGCCTGTAATTCTGGCTACTTGGAAAGCTGATGCAGAAGGATGGCCAGAGCCCAGCAGGTCAAGGCTGCGGTGGCCGGGAGCGGCCACTGCACTCCAGTCTCAAAAAGTGAGACTCCAACTCAAAAAAAAAAAAAAAAGAGACTGAGACAGAAGGACTGCCAGAGCCAAGAAAGTCAAGGCTGCTCTGAGCCATGACTGTGCCACTGCACTCCAGCCAGGGGAACAGAATGAGACCCTGACTCAAAACCAAAACAAAATAAAATTTTAAAAAACAAGATGGAACCCCACTCCCTTCCTACAAGGAGTTTTAAGGTTTCCACATATGAACAGAAGTTCATGTTCAGAAAAAGACAGAAGCATAATGGAAAAGTGGACTGCTTTCTCGGTAGCCTAGTAGTGTCGTTGAGGGCTCCCCTACTTTATCCCTGGCAGAAACCTGAGTGCATTTCACAGGGAGCTTTCCCAATGGCCTTCATCAAGGCTGAGACTTTAGCCCATGCAGAGGTATTGAATATAAAACCTATTTCAGCTACAAGAAGTTCTCAATTATGGGTGCCTCCTAATAGCTTGAGTACTGAATGTTTTAACCCAGATAAAGAATACTATGGGGAGGGAAGAAGAGAGTACACCACACCACTGGGTAACAGCACAAGCTTTACCACCTCTCTAGCATTCAAGCCCCACAAGAGATAGGGAACCTGTATATGCACACACAATTGCTGTTGCATGCTGTATCTGATGGAGTCATTAAACAAAGTTTCTCTGTAACCAATAAAGAGCCTGCACCACTGAAAGCACCAGAGCCAAAGCTGGATGAGTACAAGCTGTGCACATAAAAGTCAAATCCCTAATGGGAGAAAATAGAATAAAAAGCAGACCCAACAATAAGAAGAATAAATAGTCTACCCAAATGAGAAGGAACCAGAAAAATAATTTGGGCAATGAGAACAAACAAACAAAACCATAGAGTTTTTCAATACTCCCACAAGACCTCACTAACTCTTCAGCTATGGACACTCACCAAAATGAAATCTTTGAAATTCTACAGATAGAATTCAATATGCTGATTTTAAAATTGCTCAATGAGATCTAAAAGAAAGTAGAAAAGCAAAATTAAGAAAAAATAGTATTCAGGACATGAGTAAAAGGTTTTCCAAAGAGATAGACACATAAAAAGCTGAATTTCTAGAAATGAAAGACTCATTTAGGGAAATACAAATGCAATTAAAAGTTTTAAAAGAACACTAGAGCTAGTAGAAGAAAGGGTATCATAACTTGAAGACAGATCTTCCTAATTAACCCAATCAGAAAACATTAAAGAAAAAAACAAACAAAGGAGAACAGAGGAAAGTCTCCAAGAAATGTGGGATTACGTAAAACACCCAGACCTAAGAGTCATTGGTATTCCTTAGGAAGAAGAAAAGCAACAGGTTTGGAAAGCCTACTTGAAGGACTATTTAAGGGAAACTTCTCTGACCCTGTCAGAGATATAAACATCCAGAAGCCCAAAGAACTCCTGGAAGATTCATTGGAAAAGTCAGTATCTCAGAGCTAGCTATTAATAATTGTTTTACAACCCCCTACTCAGCTTCTTTTGTAATAATTAGCTTTTCTAATTCAAGTATTTGCCTCCACCCATAAGATCCAAGTTAACCTAATCAGCCCTTCATGACCTTCGTGTCACAGACAGACCCCACCACATGACAGCAGTCATGTGACTAATTCACCCTTCTGCCTGCTGTCCATCATCTGACATCAGTACCAACACTTACCTATCCCTTTGTGATGGTGTGGAGCAGATCACCACCCAATCACCTTAAGAACCTTCCTGCATCAATGGGAAAGTTTAAGAAGATTCAACCTGGAGCAGCCATTTGCCATTGCTTTACTAGACTCTGGAGTGGCTATGTGCTCTTTCAGCTGTGGTCACTGTCATGTTTCCTAAGGTTTGGCCTCCTCTCCGACTTTGGAGAGGTGAATCCCCCCACACTCTCTCTCATTCTCCTTCTCTCTCTCTAGTGTACTTTCTAAATAAATTGTATTTTCTAATCTAGCTTCTGTGAAACTCTTTGCATATTTCACCAGGCACTAGATTGCACATTAGACACCCACACTCCCAGCAGGTCTGACCTAGCATTCTGGAGGGCACCACTGGCAGTGTGACCTTACAAAAATAATGTTCTAAAGTATGTTAGTTTTGACTTACTAATAATCATTTTGAAAAATTAAACTTTTTATAATCATTCTTACCTATTATTGTGTATTTTTAAGTTGTTACTTATAATTATTTCTTGTTTGTGGATACCATGCATTGTGCTTGTATTTCATCTCCTCTGATAACACCCATGACATCATCTAAACCTATTTATCACCAAAAGGCCCCACCTCCAAATGGTATCACATTGGGGTTAGGACTACAACATGTGGATTAAAGTAGGACACAAACGGTCAGTTTATAACAGATCCGCAGTCCTCCAAGGTAAAGAACTCAATAACTGATTATAATTTGATTAAACACATTTGCGTTCCAGCTCCTTATAAAAAGTTGTTGGTTTTCTGAATAATTTCTTAATGCTTAACTCAAGCTGTAAGTTATTTTTCTTCTTGTTTTAGATAGTAAGTATCACACAACACAGCAAACAGAAATCTAAAACCCCCTCACTTTATATGTAGAAAGGAAATGTATGTCTTCTTAGGTCACTACTAGTAACTGGAACAAGGCATACTTCTATATTAAACTTAGTCCCTATATTAAACTATAGTGAAAACAAACAAAATAAATATTTGATTCTTGAAATAAGTATTTGATTCGGGAAATATTTGCTCCTGGAGGATGGGACTGTGAAGTCACAAAAATAGCTAAGTAAGACGACATCTTGTGCTTCCAACACTTGCTTCAAAAACCTCACCTTGCTATGCACACTAATTCTAAAATTCAGTGATATAACCTGTATATAAGTTCAGCCATTTAACCACACTGCAAAGGTCAATTTAAAATAACTCAACCCAAGCACTGGAATCAAAAATATCTTTCCATGACTTTTCTCTACAGAGAATATACTAAAACTTTGTAGATGGTGTTGTTTTATACTAGAATAGGTATAATAAAGTCAGTTTTCTCATTACAAAACTTATTTTGTGGTCTTATGGGAATTCAACACTAAATATATTTCAACAATAATAGTTACAAATAAATTGCAAATTCAATGCATGAATTACTCAGAGAACAAAATCAACAGGACTGAGAACTTACCCTTTTTGTCATTTTGCTGTATACTTTAGCATTACAAAAAATGTTTCAACTATTTATATTATGCAGAAAATTTAGTAGAAATCAAAGTTATCTAGCTTGTGGTCTGATTTACTCTATAAAAATTCAGTTTAAATATGAAACTACATTATATAACTGAAACTGTAAGTATCGTTTCATTTCATGTATATTCTTTCTATATATCTGGCAAAATTTCAAGTACATTTAATAAAGAAAAATATTGAGATACTACCTTTCTACAACTTATAATAGATCTTGCTTTTTTGAAGTGCTATATTAAAATTTAATACTAACATGAATATCTCTAAGTAGACAATGGACAAAATAACTTGAAATCAAGTAGAGAATCAAGGAGAAACATAATTAAGTGGACTTACGATGAGATACTATATTTCTTTTAAAAAATCTGATTTCAAATACTACTGCTTCCATATCCTGTGGACTGAGAGATGGGTAGATTTTTGAAAAAAAAATCAAGATCTTAAAAAGTCAAAATTGAAAATTGTCTTGTTAAATGCATTAAACTATAATACAATAGTCAAAGGAAAATGCCTCCTTGCAAGAAAAACAAAATTATTAGTATGACATTTTATAATCTGAGTAGGTAACCTGGAGAAAAAATAACTGTCAACTATGATATCAACCTAAAAAACAATGTTTTTAAATCCAGTTATATGTCTATCTATATGAATTAAGTATTTCCAGTGATCTGGTCTATTTACATGAAATGTTAAGATAAATAAAGTACATAGCATATAGTACTTTTCTGTAGGGTATGGGTTTTATTGTTACCAACTCTGTCAGCTACGGAGTCACTTTGCAGTTATACCCTACCTTCCTATAATCTTATCAGTTCTCTTTGTGACTAAATAATGATCGTAAGTTATGGGGTAACCTGGTAGCAGCAGAATCAAACATTTTCAAGAAGTATTTTGAAAAATCTCTGTATAGAGTTCAGAATTTACCAATATAAAAAATAATGATTTAGCTATTCATAGCTAGAGTCTTTGACAATAACTTAATTAGAGCATTCCAGTTGGGAGAAATGTCCTATGAACTTTTGATTCAAAAGCATTATTATTTTCTTTTTGTATACTCTTCTTAAAGCTTCATTGAATTTATTACTAACTTCACTTTGGTTATATAAGGAAAGAAATGCTTGGTAAAACAAAATTTATTGTAAATAATCATTGCATTTATTATAATAATACACATAACTTGGCTGCTGATGATTTGGCAAATTAAAACACACTCAAAACAGCCACATGTTTTGCAATATGAAAGTATTGGTGAGTGTTTTAATCTTGTGAGCTTACACAAGGATACTCCTCAAAACTGCAGTTTTCCAAAAACATTTATATGATTTTATTTCAAATGCTTCAAATGAACTGTAAATTGTGACAATAAAGGTATTCCAAATAATAATATGAAAGTGTCACTTCATAAAAATAGAATTCATGATTCAATAACTTAAAAGTTGCATTGTTTTTGCTACATCACAAAAAAAGAAAACAGAAAAAAATCTTCATTTCATTCTCAAAATTGTCTTCTTTCTGCATAAATAATTTAATGTGTCAAGAAAATAACCTCTTGTCCAGAATTCTTGTCACAACTCTATGCACTGTCTTGCATATGTAGATACTGCCTTAACATTGCAAATAACTTTTGCAGTGGTATCATAAGCAAACAAAATTGAATCCATGGCTTTATTTTTGCTGAAGGTCTTACTTTTATACATAAATAACAGACATTTTAATTTTATAGTAAAAGTCAAAAGACATTAAAATTATAATTTTCATTATAGGCCACCTTCTAAGATATAAAGTAAAATCATTAATATAAGTTAAAGCAACAAACTCCTATAATGTTGGTGAATAGAAAGAAGAAAACATCTATCTTATAAGCTAATTCTTAAGTAAGAGTAATACTACAATAAAGAAAACATAATTTGACAGGCAAGTTAACTAATAGAAACTGTACAAATGAAAGGTATATCTATACTTTTCATCTGGTCAGGGAGTCTATTGCAAATTGGAATGTAATATTGAATAAACACTTAAAGAAAGATAAATGTAAACTTTCTATATAGATCAAAGAAAATACTAATTCTTCCAACACTATATCCTTGGGCTATCACAGTAATGAAAACATTCTCATACTCCTGACCAAATGACAAAATTTCATATAGTTAATGCTATTTTATGATATTCAAAAATTTTGTATGCCTACTAGTTCTTGTGCTAAAAAATGAACTCACAAAATTTGAATTCATAAAACAAAATTGATTACTATTAAAAGTGACAGTCCTCAGAGCATAATTGACAGTTTCATACACAGTCTTTCAAGTTTTGTGTTTGGCTAAACGAGAAACATAAATGATAAAATATTATCTCATAAGCCACAGAAAAAAATGAGTTCTACTTCAAAGTCTTACAAAGAAATTTTATACAAATAAAATAATTTTAGTTGTTTGCATTAAACAGTTTCTAAGACATTCCACAGGGAAACAATGATCACACTCAGTACTAAGCTAATCCTGAGTCTGTTTAATAGTTAGAGTAAGGTGTTGGTCAAAGAAAAGAGTTCAGTTATCACAGAACTTTATAAGAATCAAACAATGAGCTCATGGATAGAACTGTCTGACATTATGAAGGAAAACAGCAATTGCCTCCTGTCTAGAGAGGATTTTTGTATATCTCCCCACCCCACTTTCAGATTTTGTCTATTTTTAAAGACATACAGAGAGAAAAATGAACTATCTATGCTGAAATCTTGGCAATATTAGGTAGTTTGTTCATCAAAGTTCACAGCACTTCATCAGTGACTTTTTAAATTTCTGCTGAGATTTGAACATCCTTGGTTTCCACAAGAGGAACTAACTCAACCATAGTCAGAGTATCAGGCTTCAGTCTGAAATAAATGTATTACCAAGGAGTAGCTAGTTCCTCATATTATATTTAAAATACCATTAGCTTCAGCTGAAAAACATTTTGACAAATAATTGAATCATGAAATTTTAAGAGACTAAGATGTATCCCATTTCATTCTACTGACATAATCACTATTTTGACCTAATTATTTGAGGATATTATTTATATGTTAAAATAAATAAGAAAAGATACAGCAGAGCATTCAAGATTCTTTTCTAGTGTTCTCATTTCAAAAGAAAAATACAAATGACTGACATGATAAAGCTTGCAGCAGTTACCTCTGAATAATTCCTCCTTCATTGAGGAAACACAAAGAAACTGTATATAAAATAAGTAGCAAGTTCATTAATTTCATTCTGAATACAGAAATATTTGACTGCCTTAACATGAGTAATAATTGGCTAAACTGACAGAACAAAGAGAGAAGAATAATGATATAATCAAAACAAGTAGAGCTCATAAAATTAACCCAAATGATTATTCTTATTAGTGACAAGTGAAATGATTTTTGTGCTGCTGTAATTTTTTATTAACTTTTATTTCTTTAACATGGGATTACAGTTCATCACATAAAAGGTCAGAATTTCTAAAATCGAAACAAGGAACACTGTTCCCTGTATGTTCACCTTCAACCCGAGCAATTTCATTACATTCTATTTGAGCTCTGAACCGTATTTATTTATTTGTTTATTTATTCATCCATCTATCAAATATTTAGTCAATATCTATTTTGTCCAAGGTGTCATAATAGGTCTTGGATACCAACAATCTTATTCACCACTAATCTAGTCTACTCAAGTCCACCCTGTCCCCCTAAAATATCCTCCTTAATTTATTCACATTGAAGCTACATTTAAAAGCATGTTTTTAATATATTTTAAACTATATATTTATTTTATTTTATTTTATTTTAGGGGGAGGTTGGAGTCTCACTCTGTCGCCCAGACTGGAGTGCAGTGGCTGCTCCCAGCCACTGCAGCCTCGACCTGCTGGGCTCTGGCGATCCTTCTGCCTCAGCCTTCCAAGTAGCTGGGACTATAGGCGCGTGCTACAACGCCCAGCTAATTTTTTTATTTATTGTAGAGATGAGGTCTTGCTGCCCAGGCAGGTGTCGAACCCGCGGGCTCAAGCAATCCACTCACCTCAGCCTCCCAAAGTGCGGGATTACAGGCTGTGCCACCGAGCCCAGCTGTTAAACTATATTTAAAGGCATACCCTTAAATTATATTATATATATATCATTTAGTTTGTTATTGTTTGTAAGACATTATTCAAAATCCTCAGATGAATATGTCCAAAATTCTGTGATGCAACTCTACCTTACCCTTCAGTCACATTCCCCAATGCCCTAAAGCTTAAATAAGTTTATTTTTTTAGACCTTCTGATCTATTATTTCTCATTGCAATAGATTGTGCTATTTTTCTTAATCCAGAACATACACACACTTGTTCATTCATTTTTATATTCTCTCTCTCTCTGTTTTCTTTGATACTTCTATTAAAACATGACTCAACCTTCAGAGTTCCATGAAGAGTTACTCAGTTGCTTAGATCACTGTCAACAAAATTTGCTTTCATCAGTCAGTCATATCAGACTTTAGTCAGTTAGGATAAATACTGCCATTTAAAGGCTTCATACACATACCAAATCACAAACTTATAGGCAATTAGAAAAAAAAAATGTCTGGTACCTAACGGTATTCACAGAGTTATAAGTCCTAGGATTGACTTAAAAACTATTTAAGTGATGGACCATTTACTGTCATCATTGTATCTATTAATTTATTTTGACTAATTTTTCAGTGTTGAAGTCTGAATAATATAATATACAGGAGGAAGTATATTCAATATCACAGCTCAAATTCAGTGCATACAATTAATCACTATTATTTATATTTATTTAAATATTTACGGTCTTTTGGAAACATCTTTGCTTAATAATCAACCAAATATCTATATTTCTAAATAATTTATCCCAGACCCAATGAATAGCATATTTATTAGAATCATATTCAACAGCAACTATCCATTGCAGGAATAATTTGGGCTGTTGAACATCACTATAAGTTGATTTGACTCATACCTAAGAAGCATGAACCTGAACGTCCACAGCTAATTCATACTCACATAAATGTGAACTTATTATTCCCTTTTACCATTCTTCTACCTATAACTGACTTGCCTTCTATTTATAATGATTTAGGTTACTTTTTACAAAAAAACCCTACATATTTATTTAAGCCTCTACTGTTTAAGTGGCTTCAAACTATTTTGGAGAATACAGTATGTGAATTAATATTTCCAAAAATGTTTGCCTCCTGAGATCTCTGATTCACTGGTAATTCTATTCAGCAAAGTTCCTTATCTACTTAGCCAACCTCAGATCCAAAGAGTCACCAAATATCAATTACTATAATTCTATCTATGACCCTTCCATTTCACTGTTTATTTGCCATCCCCAAATCCACTTCCCTAGTTGGAATTTTTCTTAACTCTTCTAAAATTTTGAGAAAGTTGAATCATTTGAATTATTTTCTGATATACAAGTGATCATATACAGAATTAAAACTATCCTCACACTGTCCTAAAACATACATATTTATCATTCACTGTCTTGTTGTTTTCTTTAATTCCTTGAGTTACATTTTACAGTATTTTCTCATGTAACTAAAACACTAATTCAGTCTCTTTTCTCACTGTACCTCTGGATCAACCTACTTTGACAAGGATTTCTATTTGCTATCCCCAACATAAACAAGATTTTATTTAAAATTTTGTCTTTAATGTGGCTTTTTCTTCTGTTGAACTAGTTAGCTGACTTCTAAATGAGTGTATTTGTTTTACCTCATGCTTCTAAATAACTTTGAGAGATGTATTTATTTTTTTTGATTGATGGATTTCATTAGGACTAGGCATTATACCTACTCTTTAATTTCCTCAATTTGTGAGTTAATACTCTTTTGTTTATACTTAACAGTAACTAATAGAAAAAAATATTCTCTTTATCTTTGCGATGGCTTTAAATGTAGCTGTCTCATTCTTAAATACTTACTACATTTATCTGAATTTTAAGTGTAAAATTTAAAAAGTATATTTTATAAAATTATATTATTTGTAATTATGTTTTGTAGAGAATAGTTGTAAAATAATGTGTTAAAATGTGCAAACTCTTCAAGAGGAATCATTACTTGGGTTTATGCTACTTTTAACTCTCACAAAATTATTCATGATTGGGTAACACAGATCTTAAGACTTGGTAAGTTATCTTTGCCAACTCAATAAAAAGATACAGATTTCCATTCAGAAAAATGTTAGTTGTACCTTTGTGTCTTTGAGAACACTATGAGATTATGAAAGAGAATTTTACTTGATCTGCAGCACTGAATTAATTGAAAACATTTTGACTTTTGAGTTCCATGAAGTAAGACTTCCAGCATGTCAAATATATACTGCTCTATTTTCGTAGCATTTAATAAATATTTTTGGTATATCAATAAAATTAATCACCTAGAATTAAAAACAAATTATTAATAGAAATTTGAATTTGCTGCTTCTTTTCTCTGAACGCTCCCTTTCTTTCTAACACTGTCTAGCATGCTCCTACATGCCTGGTTTCTATTACAGACCTTTTCTCTCCTGGACAAAATCAAAAGTAATAATTGATCCTCAATTCTGGATCATTCTTTCTCATGGAACTCACGTATCTGCTACTTATTAAGACTAAAAAGATAATATGATATGAAAAAAACCTTAAGAACATTTAATTATTACTAGTCAAATTGTTTTACGAGTATTTTGTATAAATAATTATATGCCAATACTAGCTATGATTACATGAAATAGGTAGACTATATTAGCTATGTGGGATTTTAAATCAAAACCCAGATTCAAACCATCTTTTGATGAGTAAAATACTCCTAAAAAATAAAATTTATTGTAATATAAAGTTATATAATAATATATGAGTTATATAACTGTACTATGTATATCTGTTAGTCTTTCTTTTAAGAAATTGTTCTGAATTAAGAGATAAGACTAAACATACATAGCCTTAGACTGACTGTATCTAGGAAGGGGAGTATACTAATTTAATGATCATTCTTAAGCATACCTTCCTTTGGAGTGATAACCTGCAAGGAATCTTCATACTATATCCTAAAGAAGTAACAGCCTCATACCTATAATAAGCTTCTGGTAATACAAAAAAGATTGAGAATTTTTCCTTTACTTCTCCCACATTTTATTTCATAAAAGCTACTTCTAATGGTAAGAAGCTCTTGGAAATATTTTGACATAAATCTTCAAGCCAATAATTGAAGAGCTGGCATTCAGTTTACTAATTAGAAAACCAAATCCCCTGATTTCAATAACAATGTGGATCTAGTATTAAAATTTTGTTCTGCTTTAGTCCTATCTGAATTATCTTTAAATAAAAACCTTTTCATTTGCCTTATACTAGTTAAAAGGTATCACTCAGTATTTTGCTTCCTCCGTTTCACTATGAGAAGATGCAGAAAAAAATTTAATCACTTCATATTTGCAGATTTCTAGCTTTCTTCCGATTTACTCTGATCAAAGCCTAACATACCTTTTTTGATCATCATCAGTGAAGAAAGTTCCTGCAAAAACATCAAGGTAGATGTATCTTGCAAGTCAATAAGGGATTAAAATAATTCCCCCAAGTAAAGTAAATTCCACTGGGTATATACTTTGTAAAGTTTCTAAAGTTTGAGTATGAAAAGAGGTGTTCAAACATCTTTACTGAAAAAATCTTCAGGAATAAGAGAAAATATAAGTTTATTAATTTTAATACTAAGGACATCAATAGAATTTAGAATGTGTCAGACTCTACACTAGACACTTTGGTGTATGCAAACAATAATTTATTGGTTACTAACAGAGTAATTTATAACATGATAGAGCATATGATTATTATTTTTCATACTTAAAGCAGTGTATTAAGCTCTGTTGAGAAACTGCCTGTTACATCTTCATCTGACAACCCAGTTTCAGTAGGTTGACTTTTTCAAAACAGGAGTCATTAACCCACACTTCTGTTCTTTATACATGACCCTCCTGGACTTCCATAACAATTGAAAGTCGCAGCAAGCAGTTACACTCATCAATTTAATGTGTAGATACATACTGGGAGATAATTGTTTGAAGTGGCATTCATTAGTGCATATGCTAAATGGTAAGTTTCTTAGCTTGGGAAGGAGTTGTATTCTTACCATGCCACACACAATGTAACTCTCTCCAACGATCAATCTTGTTTTTGCTAATTGTAACTGGATTTGGTGTGTTTTTTGTTTGTTTGTTTCATTTGCATCTGTATTTTATTTGTAAAATAGAAATATTACAGCTTCTTCAAAATATGTGAGAGTAAACAGCAGCGTATGGAAACTTTGCCTAGTAAAAGGTTTATTAATAGAGTAATTACTCAACCAACATGACCATCCCCCTGTGTCCTCTGCCCTTCCCCCTCAATTCTGTCTTCTCATCACGACTTATAAAGCCTATTCTAAGTGAAATAAAGACAAATTGCTTTCTATCCAAGAGAAAGACAAACCCATTCTAATCCTAGAGCAAAATTCACTTTGGAAATGATTTTGATTTTCCAACATATAGAATTTCTTATTTCTAACTTGGGATACTATTAATAATCAGACTATTTTCATTTGTGTTGTTGTAAAGGAATACCTAAGGCTGGATAATTTATTTTAAAAAGAGATTTATTTGGCTCATGGTTGTGCAGACTATATAAGAAGCATGGCGTCAGCATCTGCTTACAGTGAAGGGTTCAAGTTCCTTTCATTTATGGTGGAGGGTGAAGGGGATGCAGTGTGTGCCGTAATCACATGACAAGAGAGGGAGTAAGAGAGAAAGGAGAGAGATGCCAGGTTCTTTTTAACAAACAGTTCTCCTAGGAACTAAGAGTGAAAATTACCTCATTGCCATTCATGAGGGATCTGCCCTCATGACCCAAACACCTGCCATTAGGCCTTGCCTCCAACATTAGGAATCAAATTTTCACATGAGATTTCAAGAATCAAATATATTTTGAAATGGCACCAACTGAAAATACTGGAAATAGTTTTTATAAGAAACAAATTTCTGGCTACAAATATTAGAAATAAAGAAGTGATTTATACTAATAAACATATATATAGAAATATTATATAGGAATGATATGTGTATGTATATATTACATAATATACAGAAGCATTTATAGTTATAGCAGAAATTGTGTTCATAAATAATATGTTAAACTTGAAATTTATATTGAGAACTGAGTAACTGTACATTTGTGGAACTAAATACTAGTCAAGAATCATAAAAAAGGCTGCCTACTGGTGAGAGGATAGAGAGACTTTGGTCAGAGAGTGATGCCAGTACCCTGCTGGACTAAGCATTCTATCACTAGTACTAATGCATTTTTTTTTCTATGCTGTCTGTCTGCAGAGACTTCTCCATGGGTCTCTCACATTTCTGCCCAGTTAGTGAGCAGACATATCCACTACCAACTTTTCAAGAATTTTTGAATAGCAAATAGCTTTCAAAGTTGCAGATTATGTTCTCCTCTAAAGCAAAGGACAGATTTGCTTAGTGCTCAGTTAAAAAATAAATCAAAAGAAAGAAAAAGATGACATCCTTCAAAGCAGAGGATAGGCCTGCTCACTGCCCACTGCAAAATATTCAGGGTACTTAAACTCGGGTCTCCTTTTCTGTAATGCAGCCTATGACACATACAGGCACCATCCGGTCCACTTCACATCACCCTGTGGTAATTGGCATTTTTGGAACTGGGGCAAATGCTGATATTCTGGCTACTGCTATTATCATGAATAATATCGTCTTTTACTCTGACTCAGAATTCTTATATTTTCTGCCAAAGTTCATTAAATCCTGGCAGGATCATTGAAAGCCTGCAAGCAGGGTAAAATCGAAGCTTTTTCATGGCATCCCAGGCCTCAGCCCTTTTAATTTGTTGATAACAGCAAATTCTGAATTCTGGACATTTTGTTCACTTGTACATTAGAAATCTTTATCTGCAGGTATTCTTCTTGCTGATACACTATAAACTTGCATGATAAATACTTAGCTCATATTCCTCTAAATGTCTTCTGTATCTTATTTTCTCTCAATCAGTAAATGGAAGTACAAAGTTAATTAATTATATAATAATGCTAATAGGCATAAAGTTATATTTCTTCTCTTTTTCTAATTTTCTACTCTCGTATCAAGATAAAATTTTGCCCCTTTTATTTTGTACAGTTTTGTATTAATCCCTTTTCCTCACCAAACTCATGGCAGCTGCCCTCACTCCGTAACCTCTCTTAGCATTTGGCATAATGACCTAGCATGTCTTCTGTTCAAATCTTCCACCATGTTCTTGTCCCAGTTCAACTTCTTTCAAAAACACAAATACAATCATACTATTTCCCTGTATAATACTTTAGATGGCTGTCCCAATGAACAAAGATAAACGTCAAACCTGGAGAACACTGTACAAAGTTCTAAATATTCTGTCTCCTAATTTATCCAGTGTCATCTTTCATTGTGCTTGCATAACTTCTATGATGCAGGTTTGCCAAACACCTTGTAATAATCTGACTGTGATGTGCATTTTGTGATGCACTTAATTTGCTGCCTCTACCTAAAAACCCTCCTTTTCCTGAGACCCTAACATCTATCCTGCTCAGGTGCATTGTCTCATGTTAATAATCCCAGCGCTTTAGGAGGCTGGGGCAGGAGGGTTGCTCAAGGCCACAAGTTGAGGCCAACCTGAGCAACATAGCAAGACCCCATCTCTGCAACATAGCAAGACTCCGTCTCTACAAAAATAGATAGATAGATAGAGAGATAGAGAGATAGATAAAGATGGACACACAGACAGACAGATAGATAGATACATTAGCCAGGCATGGTGGCACACACCTATGGTCCCAGCTACTCAGAAGGCTGAGGTAGGAGGACCTCTTCAGCCTAGGAGTCTGAAGGTGCAGTGTGCTATAACCATGCCACAGCACTCCAGCCTGGGCAACAGAGGAAGAGCATGTCTCAAAAAGCAACTGCAACTGCAACAAAAGAAAAACATCTACTCATTTTCCAAGACCAAGTGCATGTCACCTCCTCTATAAAGCCTTCCCTGATGTCAGAGCATATTGACTACTCTTCCCTGTTATTCACCTACAATTAATTAAATAAGTTCCCCTACATTATTCCCCAAACTTAATTAAATAAGTTCCCCTACATATGAACGAGTTCTGTTCTGAGAGCACATTCATAAGTCCAATTTATTCATTATGTTCAACTTAGTTGTCCTCGGCACCCAACGAACACAATCAGCTATTTAGTACTGTATTTTCATAACTGTATAATCCTTTTCACACAATATATTAAAAAAACAAAAATAAAACATTTTTTATTTTACAGTACTTTGAACAACACAATAATACACTATAGTACATATGGCATATAGGGACTAGCACTGAGTGAATAGGCAAGAAGAGTTACTGACTGGATGAGGAAGGGAAGATGGGAGGTGGCAGGGCTGAAGGATCATCATCAACAGTTGATGGAGGGCAGGATGCAATTTCACTCATGCCTGATGTTGATAGCACAGGTACTGGTCCTTGCTGGATTCAATTCTATCTATCCTCTTGAAAAAGTGATACAGTGATGCCTAGATAGTCCATCTTTTTTTCTTATCATAGATGACATGGTAGCATTGGATTGCTTTCTGAATGGCCACTGCAACCTTCGTATACCATTCTATGTTTGGGTCCTGTGCCTCAAAAACTACCAGTGACTCCTTCAGTAAAGAAAATTCCTTTGCCATTTCCTGCCTCTTGAATTTCTTTCATTCTTCAGTTACTTCTTCTTCCTCTTCCTCCTCTCTCGGCCTCCAACTCTATCAGGATGTGATTAGTAAGCTACTCGTGTTGCACAGTAAGGAGTTCAATGAAGTCATCCATCTTGCAGATCTAATTCCAGCTTCTCACTAAGAGTCACTAAGTTGCTGAAAAACCTCCTTGGACTCTTCATTCACCTTCTCAAATGCACAAAAATTGTGAACAAAGTGTTGGCAAAGCTTCCTTCAATCCCCATACATGGTGACGGTTATAACCTCACATCAAGAAAAGTCAATTGTTCTTTTATGGTCTTGTAACTGTTATAGTACTTCCAAAATTGTTTCGTGGTTTTCTCTGATGCATCACTTGCCTTTACTGTCAGATAAAAAGTGTAACATAAATCTTTCTTGAAGATCACTGTAACTCCACGATCCATAGGTTGGCCCATAGCAATGTAGTATTTGATGGCAGATGTACTCCTTTGACATTGGGTTAAAAGTCATTCATGAATGGGGGTTGGCCTGGAGTACTGGCAAGCAGCAAAAGAATGTTGAATGTGATGTCCTTCTCCAAGTAATGTTTCTCCACCTTTGGGATAAAGTGGTGAAAAACAAATCCTGGAAGATGGCCTGTGTAACCCAGTCTTTTGGGTTTCTCTTCCATGCAACAGGAAGAGAGCCCTTGGCTATGTTTTTAAGGTCTCTTAGGTTCTCTGACTGATAAACTAAGAGAGGCTTCAGCTTCATATCACTGGAAGCATTGCTACCAAACAACAGAGTTAACTTATCCTTTGCTACTTTATAACCTGACATTGTTTTTTTCTCCTTACTGATGTGATTTCAATCTGGTATCCTCTTCTAGCACAGTCCTGTCTCATTCACTTTAAAAACCTGCTTGGATAAGTGCATGACTTCATCCATAAGTTTTTGTGAGCATTTCAGGAAATTTTGGGGCAGCGACCTTATCTGTACTCACTGACTCTCCACTTATTTTTATGATGCAATGATTGACTCCAGTCTTGAATTAATGAAATCATCCATGGCTGACATTGAAAAATGCAACCTCTGATTCTTTGCCATGTTTCTTCAAGTCTTTATAAAGGCTTTTAGCTTTCTCTTGAATCAGCATTAAGCTGAGCAGAACTGGACACTGATGTTCATCCACACAATGAAAAGTGTCTCCATCTCCTCCATTACTTTCCCACAATTCTTCAATATTATTGTTGACATCATCAGTATAGCAGACTTCACAGGTTGCACAATTTTGTTCTTGGTCTTTAGGATCATGCCGATTATGGAACGATTCATGTTATAAGAATGAGCAATGTCTGCCATCTTTTTGCCTCACTCTACTGTCTCAATTATTTTCACTTTTGGTTCCATGGTTTTTGTTTTGTGCTTCTTAGCAGTAACAACTATATCATTGCTGCTTTTACATGTGCTTCCAGACATCCTGGGTTTGAAATAAAGATACTGTACTACCATATACTAGACAGCACTGTAAAGTACACAAAAGCACAACCACTTGTAGAGAATGCATACATATGACAATATATGCCAGACACATGAACTAACTTACATGACTGAACATGCAAATGTAAATTTTTGAAAGTTTGCAACATAAAGATTTGTATGTAGGGGACTTAACTGTACACACATTTGTTTCTGTCCTTGTCTTAGTGGACATTTTATTTATCTTTCTATGCCCATGACTGGCAAAAAACCTGGCACAGAGGTGATACTCTGCAGATGAATAAATATTACATTTAAGACACATTATTTTTTGAGACCCACCTGGGCAACTTGGCGAGACCTCATCTCTACAATAAATAAAGAAAAAAATTAGCCGGGCATGGTAGCACGTGCCTGTTGTTCCAGCTACTTGGAAGGCTGAAGCGGAAGGATTGCCAGAGCCCAGCAGGTCGAGGCTGCGGTGGCCGGGAGCGGCCACTGCACTCCAGTCTGGGTGACTGAGTGAGACTCCAACTCAAAAAAAAAAGACACCTTATTCATTAAAATTCCCAAAGAAATTCATTCCCTAGAATTATCTCTATATTTGGTTTAATTTTCCCATTCATCTGCATATGCTCAGAGTCAGAAAGAAATATTGAGCATTTGGCACAGTATTTTGTATAGAATACATAACATAATTTGAATACTTGCTTACTGAAGTATCTTATGGTTAAATTTAAATTATCTATGCAGTAGAAAAACTGTTCACAAAATTTTAATATTTGGTAAAGAAAAGACTTACTGATATTCTTGGCAATGAAATAATATTAGAAAAAGATATGTTTTTACAAAGAAGTTCATCTTGTATGAAAAGTATACTGTACTCAACTGGGTGATTGATTCCTAATGGCACAGATAGATATTTTATAGAATGTTTTGAATGAATTAAAAGAAAATAATGAAACATACTGTGTATTTTAAATTTGTACAACAGCCAGTTTTCAATCGAGTAAACTAGTTGTTAGACCCATCAGCAGAAGCAGATGTAATAAAAATGGAGACCATGCCCTAAGGTCAAACTTGATCGGTTATATTTAGACACCAGTGAGCACCAGCAACTGTCTTAGAGGACACCCAGAGACACTTCAGCAGAGTCCATCAAAGCCCAGAGAACAGTACATGGAAGAAAAACACCTACTCCCACCATTGTAAAAACATAGTCTTTTCTTTCATCAGACACTCTCTTGGGTAGAAGGAAGATTAGGAGTTGGGGTGAGACATCTTGAGAAAAGAGCAACAATGAAATAAAGACTTTGAAGTTCTAGTTTACTGTAAGACATACTTGCTAACCGCATGAAGTTGTTTCCAATTTTTATTTCTTTTCTTTTTTTTTTGGAAGGCAGGATTTAATGAGAGGACAGAAAAGCTCCCACAGTGAGAGGGGAACTGAAGGGGTTGCTGTTTCCAATTTTTCTAAATATTATATATAAATTGATCTGCCATTAGTACAAATGGAAGCTTGAAAACGAGATGACATTAGCTATAAAAATTAAATTAACTTTCTCATTGTAAAAATATTACTTAAAATGATTAATTCTAATATCCAGGAGAGCTAATTTAGTTGGTTGTTATAATGGGCATTTATAATGTTCCTACCTACTATTTGAGAAGTATTGCCTTAGAAACATAAATATAAATAAAATTTTTTTTGAACTATTAGGTGTCACAATTCACTAAGAGAAAAAAGATGCAGTTGTGATAAAATAATCAAAATTGTTCTATCAGTAAGGAGGACTATCAATTGAGGTACAGTCAAGTTGCTATAAGGACAAATGAAGATATGCTTAAACAGGTGTTATGTGATTTAAAAAAAATACTACCAACAGGGGATCATACATAAACTTACTTAATATGGTGAATATGTGTTTGTCAGGCATAGAAAGAGTTAAGGTTATTTCAGGAAGGAAGTTAATATGTCCCAATGAATTAAAAAATATACTTATTAAGTAGAATTCAATGTAAAAATATTTATTCAAAATACACCTTGCTTAGGAAGATTCTGTTCTTAAAACTTACCTCTTGTATTCTTTGTCTTTCTCAGTCTATATCTATAACATCTAAATCTATCTCTATTTATCTATTCATTCATGCATCCATTCAAAATTCCATATTATACACTAAGTAAAATAATCTTAATGTTCTAATTAAATTATCTTTACTTTTCATTCAACACATCAAAGCTACTGGATAATACTTATAGTTTTTTCTTCAAAATATATATTTCACTGAATATATTTTCACTGAAATCCTGGAACAAGCTAAGATCATCAACACCTGAACTATTGCAATACCCTTCTGACTGGTATATCTGCTCAAATACATCTTTTAAGTGCTACTTATTTTTCATGTGCTTCCTTGTAATTTTCTTTGCAATATTTTCTGTCCTGTTCAATGCCTTTGAAGATTGAACTTTCTGAAACTGTATCATTTGATTTCCTTGATGATTTGCTTTTGGTTGAATCTAGCTAATGGGAATCAAAAGCAGAAAGTCAGAGGATAGGAAGGCATGTAAGACTATTTCTTCTCTATATCCTGCAAAATGTGACTGTAGTACTGTCTCATTGTAACTATAGATCAAGTAGGGCAGACACTGTCACAGCTCTGGTCTCTCTGGGTTATGATAATAAGATTTCCTCTATTTTCCTCTTAGATCAAGATCTCTAAATCTTCAGTAAACTTTGCTTTTTAACCATTCTTAATACATTTTGTTGATTTCCCTGGCAAAACCACTATAAGTAGTTCCTTCCTGAAAATCTCTTGCATTGAACCATTTTTGGTGAATTTTATCACATACTGAGATCTTGCTATTTTACCACTATAAAGTTTATTTTTCACAGATTAGCTAAAATGATACTTTTAAGACATAGTTACTCTCTACTTTTGAATACATTTGAATGTTTTCATAATATAAATCAATAAAAAATTATGTTTTTATGCAAAATCCCCCAGTGACTTTCAATATTAATCAGAATAAAAGCCAAAGTTGCTAAAATGTCCTGTAAGCCCAATATTATCCAGTTCCAATCACTTCTGACCTTATCTTCTATAACCCAGCAACCTTGTCCAAAAAATTCTAATTCCTTTGGACTCTTTGGTGTTCCTCAAACATGTCAAGTACATTCTTACCTCAGAGTTTTTGGATTTGATGTTCACTCTACTTAGAATACTCTTTTCCCTGGTATCTAATTTTTCCTCCATTTCCTTTTTGTTTCTGCTCAAAGTAATTTCTTCATAGAAGCCTTTCCTAGCCAACACACCTAAACTGGCAACTCCCAAACCCTCTAACCTTAATGTATTTACTTTCATTCATAACTCTTTTAACCACAATTATAATGAATGCATGGTGGTTGGTATGCTGTCTGTAACTGTTTCTCCACTCTGTATTACCCTTTCCACTAAAATATAACCTACACACATGTAGGAACTAATCTATTAGATTAAAAGATCTTACTACCAGCATGTAGGTGGCACTTAGTAAATATTTGGAATTAGCAAATATTTGAATAAGTGAAGAGATAGGTGGAATTACTTTCACTTAATAATTGATTCTGGTATTTTATCAATAGTAGCATTGGGATTTTTATTGTTTTCTCTGCTGTTTATGATTGGATTGCCCATTAACCAATACATCTATCAGACAAATACTAATTTCAAGTTTTAAATATGTACATTAAAACATTTTTATAAAGCTTAAAGTATATACTTGTGTAATGACAGTTTGCGATAAGAACCAGAGTCAAGTCGGGCTCGGAGGCTCAGCCTGTAATCCCACGCCTTTGGGAGGCTGAGGTGAGTGGATTGCCTGAGCCCACGGGTTCGAGACCCACCTGGGCAGCGAGATCTCATCTCTACAATAAATCAAAAAATCAGCTGGGCATGGTAGCGCATGCCTGTAATTCCGGCTACTCGGAAGGCTTAGGCTATAGGATCACTGGAGCCCAGCAGGTTGAGGCTGCAGTGGCTGGGAGCGGCCACTGCACTCCAGTCTGGGCGACAGAGTGAGACTCCAACTCAAAAAAAAAAACAAAAACAAAAACAAAAACAAAAACAAAAACCAGAGTCAGAGAATTAAGAAGTCATTGATTACTAATTTTCACACCAATGCATGATATTAAAAAGTCATTGGAAAGAATATAAAGTCTGACAGAATATAAAGAGAAGAAAACAATAATCCATAGACTCAAACTTCATGAACATCTACAGATATAATAAGAGCAATAAAGAATGTAAATGTAAGGTAGTCAAAAAATTAGAGTGAGATATAGACAATTATCATATGGGATTCAAAAAGATGGAAGGGAAGTGTTAAAGAAGAGATGTTTACAATATCAAATATAGCAGAAAAATCAAGAAAAAATTATTAGCACAGTTAAATTTGGATACTGAAAAATTCCTGTGGACCTTTGAGAATGCTAATAATCTAGATTGGGTGGTTTTAAGGCAATAGTTAATGAATAAATGGTTGTAACTGGGATTTTCTTTTTTTACGAAAAATTTGGAAATAAGTTCACTTTACTCCTCTGAATCTTAAGTCTTTTTTCTGACAAATAAAAGTTATTTATTTGATATTCATAAATAATTATAAAGATTTTATGATATGCCAATATTTTGCAACATATCTGTCACCTTTTGCCCTGTGTAACTCCCTTTCAGATTGCAATGTGATTGAATTATTATAGGTAAGAAAAATAAAGCTTGAAAGGGAGATTTTCAGCAAATCTACCTAAAATGGATATTTAGGTGCCCTCAGAAATTAAAGGAGAGAAAATCCTTTTATTGAATACATGCTACTGATTCAATTCCTAATGGAAAGATTCTCAGAAAAAGGGAATATCAGTAGTATAGTAATATTTTTACTTTTTTCCAAAAAAATCAATATATTTGTCTGCATTTTCTTTAAATAATATGGCATAAAATTTTAGGCTCGATTTTTTAATTAATTTATTAAATGGACTGTTTATGGAATCAGAAATCTAAAGTCTTGGATATTAATTTGCTTGTAACTCTTTCAAGCTTAATAAACATGAGCAAGCCACTCAATTTAATACCTTTATATAAATATGATATTATATTTTGAACATTCCCTAAAACATTATATTAAAATGAGCTTAAAATAATTGCTTAAATTTTACTAATTATATTTAAGAAAGATGTAGGATAGCTTATCATACAAAACAATACATTCATAGTTTATCAGATTTATTGAACTCTACTGATTCCTACATAATTTGAATATGATATATTTAAAACTACAGTGTTTTTAAAAAACTTACTAAATAGATGTTCACTAATAGAAGCATTCTAATGAAATTGGCTAAGTATAAGCTACTCATTAATAAAAGTGATGTTTATAAATTAGTCAATTAATTATACCTCCTATGTGATCTTTACAATATGGTGAATTTTTATTATAATACACAGACAACAGTGAGGTTCTAGTCATCAAAGAAGAGAACGTGTGTTTTTTAGTAGCAGCTTAAAATTATTTTAGAGAAGCCCAAGTAATATAAGCTGATAAATATTATTCTATGTGATATTTCTTAATATTTTTAGTGTAACCTGTCAGCCAATAAGTCAAATTACTTTATGAACCAAGAATACAGTTAACTGCTTTTAAATTTCTAGTGTCCAGATTATCTTCTGAGGAAATCTAAATTTCTCTTCTTACTTGAGCCCTTTCCTCTCTGAATTCTCTATCTTCTCGTGGCTTTGGCTTCTAAGATTTACAGACAATTACGTTTTTATATCTATGCACATTTTGCTAATATTTCAATCTATCTCTTTATATAAGTTTATCAGTTTTAAAAAGTATCAGTTGTTTTCTACTAAATATGTGTATGTATACATACACACACACACACACACACACACACACACACACACACACACACACCATATTACAAACAAGTTTCTAATTTTATATTTGGTCCATAACCTCTTACTCTGTCCTTTAAGACAATAAAAAGGAAACAATTCTAACATGGCAATGGAATCAGTCAGAATGCATGCGTTTCCATATATGTGAGTGTGCATAAGGGCAAACATGTGTGCAAGTATGTGTACAAGCAGGTATGTGAGTGTCTGATTAAGTAGGAACATGGGCGCAATTGGCCTGAACTCTCCCACTGAGATGGCTGCCCTGCACTTCTTGAATCCCTGTGCATTCCCTGGAACCATCTTTGGGACCCCCACCTGGAAGAAAGCAGCAAAGAACAGCTGCTGCTTGGCACTGCCTGCCACCACAACATCTGGTCCCAGATAAGACACTGGCATGGGGCCTCCAGAGAAAGTACTTTGAGGGGATCAGTCACTGAGTCTCAACAGAGAAGATGCAGAAGCACTACCACTGCCTTTGTTCTGGAACCTTGGTGAAGACATGCTGCTGCCTTACTCATTTGAACAGTGGACTACCCCTGAAACTGAGGGATGAATTCAACACCTCTCTAAATTCTATCACTATTAATCCAGAGAGGATATCCCAAAGGGACAGGGCTGATACAGAGACCCAGTTCTCCCTCCCCACTCTGAACCATATGCAAGACTATGGGTGCAAATAGGACGTGAAGAACTCAGTCCACAGTCGATGGACAGGAATGAGTTTTAAATTGATTTATTCCCTTTCCATCAGCAATTCACAAGGCATGTTCCCCTTACAGGGAACAACATGATTGGTGTGGGCGGAGAGGACTGAACACAGGTGTATCTGTTGGGGGTGGTTTGTAGCCTCCCCCTGACTGTGTGGTGAACAGAAGGGTGGGTCTAGAGGCCAGAGCTTCCTCTCTTCTGCCACAAGCAAAGAGTAGTGATACTTGGGTCATGCCAGTAGTTTCAGAAACTGCCATAAGAGAACTGTCAAGGGTCACAAATGTTTTTATTTCTTTTTTCTCTTTGTAAATTTATTTTTTCTTCGTCTCTCTATATATTTTGGTGTGTGTGTGTGTGTGTGTGTGTGTGTGTGTGTGTGTGTATTTCATTTCATTTTGTTTCTTCTTTTTCACATAAGGGTATATATGAGGGTGAAAGTGTCTTCATTTTGCCAGTTTTAATTTTTTGTTTTCTGCTTGTTAGTTTGTTTATTTTTCCTTTTCTATGTCTTTCTCTTTATTGTCTTTTCTTTTTCCTTTTCTCTTTCTCAGTTTCTTTTCTTTCCCTTACATTATTTTGTACTCGGGGATATACATACATTCCCATCACAAGAACATCTTATGAGGTAGTGGGAAGTGGGCCACAACCCAGTCAACAAACATAGTAATCTGAAGACAGCTTTTAAGTCTTAGCTCCCTTCAATTCACATTATTTGAATCTCAAAACTGCAAAAAAGATAGCACAACTCCCTAACCACAACCTGACTTCAAAATTAAACAAATGCAGAGAATTCACCAAGGGAAGAATAGACAGTTGAGCAAACAGAAGTAAATACTGTTTCCTCTCTCACTGAGCAACAGAAATAAAGAGAAAAGAAAAATCCATCACAGAAATTCAAGAAAAAACACAGACATCCCACAGAGTCCTAAAAGGATAGTGCCTGAGAATAAGACTTTGGAATGAAACAATGATTGGTACCCAGAATGACTGGTCTAAAACCACAAATGCAGATATTAAAGAATGGATGGAGAGGATAAGCAAGAATCAGCAAAGGCAAGGAGGTAAAAGGAAACAATTAATAACAGAGATGTTGGCCATCAAAACCACCAGTCAAGAAATAAATAATGAACTGACAAGCATAGAAAGAAGTATTGACTAAACAGAGGAAATAATCTCAGAGCTTAAGGACTGAAACATGGAACTAATCCAATCTTTTAAAAAATAGAATTGCAGCTTAAAAAAATAGAACAAAGCCTTCAAGGGACTTGGGATTATATTAAAAGACTGAGCTTACACCTGATAAGTATAGCTGAAGGAGGAAAAGAGACCTAGAACACTACAGAACAAACATTTCATGAAGTCACCCAAGAAAACTTCCTTCGTTTCATCAGAGACAAGACCATCCAAACACAATAGGTTCAGAGAATCCCTGCAAGTAATCAAATGAGAAGACCAACTCCTAGACACATAATGATTCACTTACACAAAGTAAGTGTAAAAGAAAATATTCTAAAGGCAGTGAGAGAAGGTCAGACTGCCTACTGGGAAAGATCAATTTGAACCACAGCCGACTTATCTACAGAAACACTACAGACTAGAAGAGACTGGAGTCCGATCTTCAAACTTCTCAAAGATAAGTAATTCCAATGAATAATTTCCTACTCAGCTAGCCTAAGCTTCATCAGTGATGGAGAATTAAAATCCTTCACAGATATCTAACCCCAAAGAGTTTATGCTGCTTCCAGACCAACTCTAGAGAAGATACTTCAGAAGGTATTAAATACAGAAGAAATTTCCTGCACTTCACAAGAGTACAGGAAAACCCAGAACCAACAGAGAATTTATCATGACAACAAAATTAAAAATACACACATAATCTACCCAAAAGTTAAAAGAAAGCAAAAAAACAAACAAACAAACAAAAATGTTTATAAAGGCCTCACAACAGGGATAAACTGTCACATTTCAATAATCAGCCTAAACATGAACAGACCAAAGGTACCACTGAAAAGACATAGCATGGCAACTGGATAAAGTAGCATGGTCCAATAATGTGCTGCTTTCAGGAAACACATCTCAATACAAAGTGCACACACAGATTCAAAATTGGAGGATGGAAAACAAATGATCAGAAAAATGGCAAACAAAAAATAGCAGGCATCATGATTTTAATATCAGAAATAACAACCTTCAAGCTACCAAAAATTTTAAAAGATATGAAAGGTCACTGCATACAGATGAACGATTTAATCCATCAACAAGAAATATGCATCATAAACATATCTGCAACCAACACAAGAACACCAGGTTTTATAAAGGAATTCCTAAAAAAAATTTTAAAAAGATATTGATTCTATCACTATCATAACTGGGTACTTAAATATTGCACTAACAACCCTAGATAGACCATCAAGGAAAAAAATTAATAAGGAGCTCTGAAACCTCAACTTGACTTTCGACCGAATGGACTTAATGGATACCTACAGAACACGCCACTCAACAACTATGGAATATACATTGTACTTATCACCACATGGAACATACTCCAAGATCAACCATATCCGTGGCATAAATTAAGCATAAACAAATTTCATAAGATGGAAATACTATCATGCACCTTCTCAGACCACAGTGGTATAAAAATAAATATCACCACCAAGAAGATATTCCCCAAACACACAAAAACATGGACAATAAACAGCATAATGCTGAACAATCCTGGGTTAACACAGAAATATCAAAATGGAAATTAAAAAATTATTGGGAACAAATGAAAACAAAGACATGTTACCAAACTCTCCAGGATGCAATGAAAACAGTACTAAGAGGAAAATTTATAACTCTATGCATCAAGAAAATAGAAAGATCACAAGTTAACTGCCTAACAAATTGCCTAAGGAAGCTGGAAAGGCAGGACCCCCAAAACCCTAACTTCAGGAGAAGAATCCAGGTCACCAAAGTAAAAGCCAAAATACAGAACATACAAGACATAGAATAAAATAAATAAAAAGTTAGTTTGAAAGGATAAGCAAGACTGATGTACCCCTAGCCAGACTGACCAAGAAAAAGCCCAAATAAACATAATTAGAAACACAAAAGATTAAGTCACAACTGACCTGGAAAGAATACAAAAGATATTCAGAGATTACTAAACACACCTGTATGGAAACAAACTAAAAAACCTAAATACAATGGAAGAATTTCTGACATCACACAAACTCCTAAGGTTCAAACAACAAGAAATTGAGACCCTAAATAGACCAATAACAACCCAGAAAATTGGTTGCATCATAAGATATCTACCTACAAAAAAGAGCTATGGACTAGATTGCTTTCTAGTGGAATTCTACAAAACATACATGGAGAAGCTGATACCAATCCTATTGAAAATATTCCAGGTATTTGAGAAAGACAGGACTTTCCCCAAATCATTTTATGAAGCTGACTTCACACTGATACCCAAAACAGGCAAAAACCCAACAAAGAAAGTGAATTACAAGCCAATATCTCTGATGAACATAGATATAATCTCAATTTGCAATTTGCAATTCCAGCAACACATCTCAAGAATTATCCACAATGACTACGTATACTTCATTCCCGAGATGTAGAGCTGGTTCAACATCCGCAAGACCATAAATGTAGTGCAATACATTAACAGACGTAAAAACAAGAACCACATGATTGTCTCATTAGATGACAAAAAATATCTTTCAATTAAATCCAGCACCCCTTCTTGATAAAAACCCTTGAACACATAGGCTTAGAGGGAACATACCTCAAAATAGTAAGAACCACCCACAATAAACTCACAGCCACCGTATTGCTAAATGGACAGAAACTGTAAACCTTTTTTCTGAAAACTGGAAATAGGCAAGGTTGTCTATTCTTACCCCTTCTGTTCAACATAGTGTTGGAAGTTGTAGCTAAAGAAATCAGACAAGAGAAGGAAATTATGGGTACCCAAATAGGAAAAAAGGAAATTAAGCTATTCCTCCTTCTGATGATATGAGATCCTATACTTGGAAAACCTAAGGGAATATGTCAAAAACCTCCTTGCACCAATAAAAAAACACTTTGGCAAAGTCTCAGTGTACAAAATCAACATGCAAAAGACAGTAGCATTCTTTTTTTTTTTTTTTTTTTGAGTTGGAGTCTCACTGTCTCCCAGACTGGAGTGCAGTGGCTGCTCCCGGCCACCGCAGCCTCGACCTGCTGAGCTCCGGCGATCCTTCCACCTCAGCCTTCCGAGTAGCTGGAATTACAGGCATGCACTACCATGCCCGGCTGATTTTTTGATTTATTGTAGAGATGAGGTCTTGCTGCCCAGGCGAGTCTCGAACCCGCGGGCTCAGGCAATCCACTCACCTCAGCCTCCCAAAGGCGCGGGATTACAAGCTGAGCCACCGAGCCTGGCTTGACAGTAGCATTCTTATACACCAACAACAAACAGACAGAATCCCACTCCCAATAGTCAAGAAAAAAATTGAATACCTTGGTATCTTTCTAACCAGAGAAGTGAAAGACCTTTACAACAAAAACTATACAACAGTGGTAAAAGAAATCAAAGAAGATACAAACAAGTGGAAAAATATTCCATGCTCATGAATTGGAAGAATCAACATTGTTAAGATATTCATCCTACCAAAGGCAATCTACAGATTTAACGTAATACCCATTAAATTACCAACATCATTCTTCTCAGACCTGAAATGACAATACAGAAATTTACATGGAAACATAAACCACCACAAATAACCAAAACAAAAACAAAAACAAAAATCCTCAGCAAAAGAAACAAAGCAGGAGGTATCACACTTCTAGACTTTAAACTTTATTGCCAGGTTACAATAACCAAAACAACCTGGTATTGGTACAAGAATAGGCACATAGACCAATGGAACAGGATAGAGTTTTCGGAAGAAAAACCCCAATTTCTCAACCAACTCATCTGCGACAAAGCCTCTACCAACAACCACTGCGGAGACGAAAACTTATTTAAGAAATGGTGCTGGGAAAACTGATTGACCTCAAGCAGAAGAATGAAACAAGACCCCAATCTAGCACCATGCACAAAAAAAAATCAACTCTAAGTGGACCAAAGACTTAAACATAAAACTTCAAATGATAAGAATCTTAGAAAACACAGGAGACACCCTCACAGAAAATTGAAATAGGCAACCAATGACCTACACCCCAAAAGCCCATGCCATGAGACAAGTGGGTCCTCATAAAATTGAAAAGCTTCAGCAAAGCAAAATAAACCATCAAGAGAGTGGGGAGAGAGTCCACAGTATGGGGAAAAAATATTTGCCAACTGTATATCTGACAAAGGCCTAACACCCAGGATCTACAAGGAACTCAAAATGCTGAAAGGAAAAAAAGAAAAAAAAACCCACAACAATCCTATTTAAAAAATGGGAATCTGCCAGGGGTGGGGGGTGGGGGCACACCTTATCACCAAGGGTACCTGCATAATGAACATTTGTATACCTAACTCTGAATTGTACCCCACATCCTTAAAAATTGAAAGAAAAAAATGGATAAAAGTTATGAATAGACACTTCTCAAAAGAAGACATATGAGCAGCCATCAGATACATGAAAAAATGCTCATCCTCACTAATCATCAAGTAAATGCAAATCAAAGCCACACTGAGATCATTCCAGTCAGGACAGTCATCATCAATAATTCAAAAAATAGATGCTGGAGAGAATGCGGAGAATAGAGAATGCTTCTGCACTGCAGGAGGAAGTGTAAATTAATACAACCTCTGTGGAAAACAGTGTGGTAATTTCTAAAAGATCTAAATATTGACCTTCCATATGACCCAACAATTCTATTTCTAGGAATATACTCTGGGGAATTCAAATCATTCTACAAAAGTTACCTGCACATGCATGTTTATTGTAGCACTCTGCAAAATCGCAAAACATGAATCCAATCGTGCTGCCCACCAAAAGTGTACTGGATTAAAAATAAATATATATATATAAATATATATATATACACACATGATGGAATATTATGCAGCCATGAAGAAGGACAAAATTATGGGCTGCACAGCAACTTGGATGGATTTAAAGTCTATCATACTCAGTGATATATCACAGAAACAAAGAACTGAGTACATTTATCACTCATAATTGAACCCTGAACACATATCATAATACTACAAGACAGGTATTGGCAGTGGCTAGACACGGCCAAGGGAGGAAAGAGGTAACATACATCAATAAGAGTACCTGATTCAAAACCAGGCTAAATAAGGACCAATGGAAGGCCCAAACTTCACCTATACATTGACCACTTATGTACCTAATCCTGAATTGAACACCATATCTTTAAAATAAAATTTAAAATGACAATAAAATAAAAACAAATACTTAAAGATAATAAGTAATTAATATTATTATTTAGTTTCACAAAGTATACCATGTTTATCTGGAAACATAGAAAAGCTTGTTATGCTATAAACTAGAAAAAACTTATAAAGACTATATTGCTTTCTGCAAGTAGGTTAATAATTACAAGAAAGAAGGTTATAACTAAGAATAACGTATATAATGCTAAGGATTTGGTATGGTATATACATGTAAATGATGTGTGCATTCCAAAGCCAATGAACAGTATAATTAATTTGTGTTTTTAAAAAATTTACTGAGTTCAGGAGACATTGTGAAGAATGGATACACGTGGTGAACCATCCCTATAAACCTTATAAAATTAATCAGGAAAGAAAGGAGGAAAAGAAACAAATGTAAACCAGGCTTGCAGCATATTCAGTAGTAATCATTAGGTGAGATTTCTCTCTAATATGCTTCTTCATACTTGTTTGGTGCCTATTTTCTCAGAGTCAAGTAGACCCTGTCACATGATTATAGTTCCCCTTAACTGCTCTACAGATAACAACTTGAACATTATAAAATGTTTTCCGTTTGAGATATTCTTTCAGATCCTGTGTAACAGTGTAACAACTGGCATCACCAGGTCTAAAGAACCTCCCAAGAAACTGACTCACCAAAGAATGTCATTTTCACATCCTGATAATTTAATTTCCCTTATCCAGACCAATCAGTTGCCCCAATTTTCCAGTCCCTAACCCTCCACAGTTGCCTTAAGAACCCCAGTCCAGAACTCGTTGAGGAAATGGTTTTGGAAGTCTCATCTCTTCACTGGGCACTATGTGATAATTAAACTCTCTCTGTTCTGCAAATCCTTCTGTATAAGTATATTGGTTTGTTTCTGAACAGTAGACAATTAACATGGAGTCCATTGCAAAAAAAAAAAAATAGATAAAACCTAATTTAAAGACAATGATAACGTAAACAGAAAGAATAGGTTTAAAACATTTTAAAGATGTACATTAGAAAAGATGCTTAATGACACAAGGAGTAAGAAAAAAATAGCCGTGGAAAACTTTATTTAAAGAAGAAACAGTTTTGGCATTGTTTCTGGAGAAAATGTAATTTCACTCTCCTAAAAACTTACCAACCAGATCAAATGAGCATTTACCATTTAAATAGATCTTCACTTTGTATTTCTGGCATAACTTATTTGCCTGCCCAATTTTATACATATTTTAGCATAGACTGAGAATAATGAATATTAGCATGAATATATATTAGCATGAAATGAAATCTAATGTTCAGAATAAAATTCCATCTTTTATTTTTTATAATAGATGAATAGTATAAGTGACTACTCATTGAAATTGGTTTTCAGGTGTTCATGTGATTAAATATTCATCACTCCCTAAATTCATACCTCATATGTACCATCTCTTATTCTTAGCCTTTTTTAAAAAAGAGTACAGCACTTATGCTGAATTGTAGCAAATTGTGAAGTTGTTTAATGGTTTGGAAAACCTGCTCAGCTGACTGAATCGAGAATAACACATTCATTATTATTTATGACTCTATTTCCAGGTCTTTATAGGTCAGCTTATTGAATTCTCTGAGTATCTGCTTTTTCAGCTCTGCAAAGCCAATTTTGTAAGCTACTTTGTGGTAGACTAACTTATGGAAATAGAAGAAAGTTAATTTATTTAAACATAAACATTTTAAAAACATCCTTAATTTAGGATAATTAAGCCTAAATGAAAATCTCTTATTTATTGACTTTTGTCATTAAGAATTCCAAAATTTTAAAACTTATAATCAGCTAGGACAGTGATTCCCAAGTGTTTTGTGGATCAGCCTTTCCATGAGTCTTTAACTGACATTACTTGGAATAAATGTTCTTCAGAAAGTCAGGGATTTCACGAGTTAGAGTTTATTGAAATACTTGAGAGACCTTATTGGGACAATCTGAATTGTAAAATTTCAAAATAGGGATATGGCATTATCAATTTATAAACTTTTTAAAAAATGAATATTTTCAAGTAATATTTGTTCAGAGACAAAGTATTGGGAAATGCTATTTAGAGCAATTCGTTAAAAACATTTTAGAGATTAGATTAGAGTTAGTAAAAAGGCTTAATAATTCAAAAAAATAGTATGTGTTTATTGTTTTAGTAATTTATAATTTTAGCACAAGCATCACTTCATTCTGAGAGAAACAGAATATTTGACATCTTTAATCTTTATATATATATTTAATGTGCTTTAATCTGTCCAAGTATTGAACAATATATAACTCTAGTCTACTTGAAATACCAAAGGAAGGAGGAAAATATAATTATTAAAATGAGGTATTTTAATTTTGAAAAAGTATCACAATAGGAATAGATGGCCTCAGAAACATTATTAAAAATCAGGTGAAAATAAAAACAATTAAAGGCCTACATAAGTGAGTTAATCAAATAATGATTTTGTACAATAAACTATTTAATTATTTGTGAAAATAACATATATCTTTAAATATATTTCACTGGTCATAAATTCTATAGTACAATACAGGACAATTTCAAAAAAGAATAATGAAAAAATTCAATAAATCCTAATTTTGTTTTCTGTTTGTCATTGATTAACGCTCCTTCACCCACAATCATGATTTTTTATTTTAGTTATTGCAGTTTTTATTGTCACACCATGAAAATAAGAGGTCTATATGGATTCATGTCTTTTAAACTACAAGTTATAAAGTATTTTTTACACAATAGTTCTTTTAAAAACTTTTTTCAATCAATTGACACTTGATAATTATGTTTAATGATCTTCAGAAAAAAAACTTGCTTTAAAATAGTTAAATTTTTGTCTAAAAAAATTTATTATTAGCTGGGCTCGGTGGCTCAACCTGTAATCCCACACCTTGGGAGGCTGAGGTGAGTGGATTGCCTGAGCCCGTGGGTTCGAGATCCGCCTGGGCAACTTGGCGAGACTGCATCTCTACAATAAATCAAAAAATCAGCCGGGCACGGTAGCACATGCCTCTAATTCTGGCTACTCTGAAGGCTGCGGCGGAAGGATTGCCAGAGCCCAGCAAGTGAGGCTGCGGTGGCCGGGAGCGGCCACTGCACTCCAGTCTGGGAGACAGAGTGAGACTCCAACTCAAAAAAAAAAAAAAAAAATTATTAAATCATTATTTCATGCTACATGATGCCAGATTTAATTTAGTTTTAAAAAAGTAAATTCTTAGACATATACCTAAAATATTTGAAATATAATAGAACTTTTAGATTGCTTTTCTATAATTTATTTACAATCAAATAAATAAATAGTTTAGGTAATATTAATAAGAAAACTGATGGGTTTTGACGACCAAATTTTAATATATTTTGAAAAAAATATTAAGCAAATTTCATGTAGTATTCTCTTTAATACTTTTTTTTTTACAGTACTTGAATTTGGGTAATTTAATTAAGTCTGTTTCTTTTTTCTTTTTTTGAGTTGGAGTCTCACTCTATCGCCCAGACTGGAGTGCAGTGGCCGCTCCCGGCCACCACAGCCTCGACGTGCTGGGCTCCGGCGATTCTTCCGCCTCAGCCTTCCAAGTAGCCAGAATTACAGGCATGCGCTACCACACCCGGCTGATTTTTTGATTTATTGTAGAGATGAGGTCTCGCTGCCCAGGCGGGTCTCGAACCCGTGGGCTCAGGCAATCCACTCACCTCATCCTCCCAGAGGTGCGGGATTACAGGCTAAGCCACCGAGCCTGGCTAAGTCTGTTTCTTCGTATGTAAAGTAAATATCCAGAATACAGCAATAGACATACAGTGAAATATTTAATGAAAAAATATGAAGAAAGCACATAGCAATACAACAGCATATTTTAACTGCTAAATAAATTTTAAAATATTATGCCTGTTGAGAACATTAATAAATATTAATATACTGGACATATGTTAAAAAGTGTAATTGGTAGTTTAAAATATAAGCATGATGGCATTAATTATTATCAGCAATGCAATAAAGTGTATTTAAAGACAGTATTATTAGATTAGTATATAACATGGACATATATGTATTAAGATAATGGTTATAAGAAATTTTAAGAGGCCTAGTAAGTGATTATATGATCATATATTTCAAGAAAATAGTTATATGTTACTAAAGATTATCTAACTTCTCAGGGAAAAAATTCTTCTAACTGCAATATTATTAGGTTTGTGGTTTAAATAATCTAGCTTTTCACTTAAGGTAGATCCTAAAAAATTGTGCTATTCAATATCTGTGTTATTATTTATACTGTGTGCATCATAGTGATAGCTTATACTTCAACATGTGCTAAATTCTAAGTTGTAAGAGTCAAAAGATAAGATTTTGTCTGAAAGTGTGTTCTCATGGGTTTAAAAACAGTTTCATTTGGCACATATTCATGAGTCATTAAATTAAAAATATTACCTAAAATAGTCTGTCTTAATTTTGGAGAGTCTCAATTTCTACCTGAAAAAAAAATATTAGGGAGCAAGTTTTGATGTCCTTTTCTGCAATAACAATATATGAAAGTAAGGTAGTTACACATTTCATATGACATCATGTGATCTTTCACATATTTTTAATTATAAAAAAAAACAAAAACTCTAAGCTGACTTGAATTGGCCTGATAAGAAAACTAACAGTAGGTAGAAAGTATTGGGGTAAACATAACTTCAAATCAGTAAAAGTAAAAATATTTTATAAGCTATTTTTCAAGTCAAAAGAAAAAGGGCAAAAATAATGCACCCATTAAAAAATTCTATCCAATGAAGTTGTGACAGAAGCTTAGCAGCATTTTCTGATAATAGCAGGCCCTGAACTGTTTACACTATCTTACAGATGATCATATGGAAAGTAGAATCTTTCCCAATGGAGTAGTATTAAATTGGAAAAACGGATGTATATTTGAAAAATATTAATTTAATATGTGCACTGTTTTTATAATAGAATATAAAATCATCTGAAACTCATCAGCAATAATACTATTCTGAGAAAATTTTTCTTAATTTAAAACACAACATTAATGTGATGAATTTTGAATATTTATGATAAAGTACTAAACAAGCACCTATCACTTTTAGCAATACCAATGTACTGCCACTTTTAAAATGTTTTTAAAATAACAACTTTTATTTTAGATGATGTGTGTTTTCCACTTAATTGGAAAGGAAAGAAACAAATATACCTAATTCTCTGGTTAGTCGTTAATGTTGAATTGCTCTTTTCTAGCAGAATTTCTTTTTTCAGTTTTCAGAGTCATTAAAACAATATTTATATTTTTCTGATACACTTAGATATAAAAAATCTTAGCAGTGATTGTTTCAACATATGTGTGATAAAATTCAGTTATTCATGGTTCCTTCAGAGAGCCTATAGTTTGTTCCCTTTCCTTTAAGGAATGTTTTAAAATACAGAAGGGACAAACTAATTATATACAACACTTTATTTTAAATTGTAGCATTTTTTGTCATTTACAAGTTGTAAAAAGTGACTATTACAAAATAAGACTATAATGGAAGGAATGTATATTTTACCAAAGATGATTAATTTATTTGGGAGCCAAAAGAGAGTTCTGGAGGTTTTTGTTGTTTTCCCTTAGTAAATTAATAGGTTTTGGACATTATAATAATTATTGTTTTTAAAATGGGGAAGTGTCTTAGTCCATTTGTGTTACTATAAAAAAAAATACTCAAGACTGGGTAATTTATAGAAAAAGAGAGTTTTATTTGTCTCATAGTTCTGTAGGGTGTACAGGAAGAATGCAAACAGTATCTGCTCTGGTGAAACCTCAAGATGCTTCCATTCTTGGTGGAAGACAAAGGGAACTGGTATGTGTGGAAATCACATAGCAAGAGAGAATAAGCAAGGGAGGAGAGAGGAAAATGCTAGGCTTTTTTAAACAACCAGTTCTTCTGGGAATTAATAGAAGAATAACTCACTCATTATCAGGAGGACAACATAAAGCCATTGATGAGGGATCTGCCCCCATGACCCAAATCTCTCCCAATAGGATCCACTCCAACATTAGTAATCAAATTTCTACATGAGGTTTAGGGACAAACATCCAAATTACAGCATTTTGCCTCTGGCTCCCTCCTCCAAATTTCATGTCTTTCTCACATTAAAAAATACAATAATTCTATCCCAATAGTCTCCAAAGTCTTAACTTGTACCAATATTAACTCAAAAGTCAGAAGTTTCATCTGAGAATTAAGGCAGGTCTTTGCAGCCGTGAGACTATAAATCAAAAACAGGTTATTTACTTTCAAGAAAAATGGTTGTACAGACATTAGGTAAACATTCCCATTTCAAAAAGGAGAAATAAGTCAAAAACAAAGGGTAACAGCCCCTATGCAAGTGCAAAACCCAGCATGGCCGATGTGAAGTTTTAAAGCTCCAACATAATCTCTTTTGATTCTATATTCTGCACCTGGGCACACTAGTATCAATGGTAAGCTCCCAAGGCCCTATGACTTAGCTGGTTGTAGCCCATGGTGGCTGCTCTCACCAATTGGAATTGAATGACTGCAGCTTTTCCACACACTGCCAGTGGCTCTACACTTCTAGGGTCTGGAGGACAGTGGCTCCACTCCCATGGCTCCACTAGAAATTTCCTGAGTAGGTTCTCTTTGTGGTGGCTCTACTCCATGGTAGAATTCTGTCTGAGCGCCCAGGCTTTCTGATACATCCTCCAAAATCTAGGTGTAAGCTGCAAGCTTCCACCATTTTTGCATTCTGGTCACCTGCAGATTTAACAAGACATGGAAGCCACAAAGATTTACTACTTGAATCATCTAGAACAGCAGCCTGAGCAGAACCTGGGGTCCACTGAACTATGCCTAGAGCTGGATTGACCTGGATGTGGGGATCAGCACTCCCTAGAGGGAGAGTGTCATCCTAAGTCCCTGGGCCTGTGATGGGAGGGGTAGTCCCTAAGATTTTTGAAATGCCCTTTTTCCACTTTCTTGAATATTAGCATTTCCTTGCTTTTATTCCCACTAATATCTCTAGCAAGTGGCTGCTCCACAGATCCCTTGGATTTCTTATCTGAAAATATTTTCTTCTTCTCTACCCTGTGTCCAAACTACAACTTTTCCAGATGTTTACATTGTTTTTCTTTTTACTATAAATTTCACTTTTAGGTCATTCCTTTGTTGTCAATCTGATTGTAAGCTATTAAATATATCCACACCACTTCTTGAGCACTTTGCTGCTTAGAAGTTTCTTTCACCAGATCAGCAGGCAGCAGTCCCCAACCTTTTTGGCATCTGAGACCAGTTTTGTGGAAGACAATTTTTCCATGGATGGTGAGTGGGGGATGGTATGGGATGATTCAAACACATCATATTTATTGTGCAGACCAGCAGTGGCATTATATTCTCATAAGGAGCCTGACCTAGATCACTCAAATGCACAGTTCACAACAGAGTTTGCTCTTCTAATATCACTGTTGACCTGAAAGAAGGCAGAGTTTAGGCAGTAATAGGAATGACGGAGAGTGGCTATAAACACAGATGAAGCATTACTCACTTGCCCACCACTCACCTCCCGCAGTGTGACCTGGTTTCTAGCAGGCCATGGACTGGTACTGGTCCATGGTCCAGGGCTTGGAGACCCCTGTACTAGGTCATCATTCTTAAGTTCAGCCTTTCATAAAATCTTAGAGCATGGAAGCAATGCAACCAAGTTATTTTCTATGGTATAACAAGGATGACCTTTGCTCCAGTTCCCAGTAAGTTCCTAATTTTCATCTGACACCTCAATAGCATGGCCTATACTGTCTAGTCTATCAGAATTTTGACCACAACTACTTAACCAATCTCCAAGAATTTTCAAATATTCTCTCATCTTCCTGTCTTCTTCTGAGCCCTTCAAATTCTTCCAATCTCTGCCCATTACCTAGTTCCAAAGCCACTTCCAAATGTTTAGGTATCTTTATGGTAACACTCCACTTTGATACCAATTTTCCGTCTTAGTCTGTTTTGTGTTGCTATACAAGAATACCCAAGACTGGGTAATTTATACAGATAAGAGGTTAATTTGTCTAACAATACTTCAGATTGTAAAAGAAGCATGGCTTCTGCCTCTGCTTCTGATAAAGGCTTCAGGAAACCTTCATTCAGTACAGAAGGCCAAAGTTGGCCAGCATGTGCAGATATCACATTGCAAGAGAGTAAGCAAGAGAAAGAGAGTGGGGAGGTGCCTGGTTCTTGTAAACAACTGGTTCTTTCAGGAACTAACAGAATAAGAACTTACTCTTCCTAGTGAGGATGATACCAAATCATGAGGGATCTGTACTCTTGACTCAGACATCTTTAATTATGCCTATGTCCAACATCAGGGGTCAAATTTCAATGTGAGGTTTCAGGGGACAAACATTCAAAATCCATCAGGAAGCATACATATATTACTTCTGTACAAAATTATCATTATCACATAGCTTTGGACAGACATCAATTCTCAGGAAATTATACTGTCAAAGGAATTCATTATAATCACAAACCAATGTCCTATTTTCCCTGGTATAAAAACTGAATCAATGAAATTAACTATATGTTCCATATCAATGTGTGAATTGCAGTTAGCCAACATTCACAATAGACACACACACACACACACACACACACACACACACACACACACACACACACAAATAAATCCCTTGGCATCTCCCTAACCAGAGAAGTGAAAGACCTTTGCAATGAGAACTATAAAACACTGCTCAAAGAAATCCAAGAAGACACAAATGGAAAAATATCCCATACTCATGGATAGGAAGAATCAACATTGTTAAGATGTCCATCCTACAATCTATAGATTCAACATAATACCCATTAAGTTACCAACATCATTCTTCTCAGACCTGGAAATGACAATACAGAAATTCATATGGAAACATAAACGACAATGAATAGCTAAAACAATCCTTAGCAAAAGAAACAAAGCAGGAGGTATCACACTTCTAGACTTCAAACTCTACTATAAGGCTACTGTAATCAACACAGCCTGTTATTGGTAAAAGAACAGGCATGTAGACCAATGGGACAGAATAGCAATTCTGGAAGCAAAACCTCAATTTCTCAACCAACTCATCTTTGGCAAAGTCTTCAACAGCAACCACTGGAGAGAGGACAACCTATTCAGTAAATGATGCTGGGAAAACTGGCTGACCACACGCAGAAGATTGAAACAGGACCCCTACATATCACCATACATAAAAATTAACTGAAAATGGATCAAAGGCCTAAACAAAAAGCCTCAAACTATAAGAATCTTAGAAAATGCAGGAGACACCCTTATGGAAACTGGAACTGGCAGCCAATTCCTATTCAGAGCCCTAAACACCAATACCTTAAGAAATAAGATAGACAAGTGGGAACTCATCAAACTAGCGAGCTTCTGCAAAGCAAAATAAACCATCAAGAGAGCAGGGAGACAGCCCACAGAATGGGAAAAAATATTTGCCAACTGTATGTCTGACAAAGGCCTAACATCTAGGATCTACAAGGAACTCAAATGTGTTGAAAAGAAAAAAACAAACAGCCCCATTAAAAAGTGAGCAAAATACATGAATAGACACTTCTTAAAAGAAGATATAAGGGCAGCCAACAGGCACATGAAAAAGTGCTCAGCCTCACTCATTATCAGAGAAATGCAAATCAAAACCACATAGAGATGCCACCTAACCCCAATAAGAATGGTCATCACTAATAAAACAAACAACAACAGATGCTGGTGAGGATGCAGAGAAAAAGGAACACTTCTACACTTCTGGTGGGAATGCAAAATAGTACAACCTCTTAGGAAGACAGTGTGGCAATTTCTAAAGAGCTAGAAATTGACCTTCCATATGACCCAGCAATTCCCCTATTGGGAATATACCCAGAGGAACTCAAATCATTCTACAAAAAAGATACCTGCACACATGTTTGCTGCAGCTCTATTCACAATAGCAAAAACGTGGAACCAACCACACTGCCCGTTGAAGTTGAACTGAATTTAAAAAATGTGGGCTGGCTCGGTGACTCAGCCTGTAATCCCGCACCTTGAGAGGCTGAGATGAGTGGATTGCCTGAGCCCGCGGGTTCGAGACCCGCCTGGGCAACTTGGCAAGACCTCATCTCTACAATAAATCAAAAATTAGCTGGGCATGGTAGTGGGCACCTGTAGTTTCGGCTACTTGGAAGGCTGAGGAGGAAGGATGGCCGGAGCCCAGCAGGTTGAGGCTACGGTGGCCGGGAGCGGCCACTGCACTCCAGTCTGGGTGACAGAGTAAGACTCCAACTCAAAAAAAAAAAAAAAAGTGGTACATATACACAATGGAATATTATGCAGCCGTAAAGAAGGACAAATATATAGACTTCTCAGAAACTTGGATGGATTTAGAGTCACTCATACTCAGTGATGTATCACAGAAAGAAAGAACAGAGTACTATATGTTCTCACTCATAAGCGGAACTTGAACAATTATAATACTATAAGAAAGGGATTGACAGCAGTGGGAAACTCTCAGGGGAGTGGAGGTGGGATTGGTAGTTGAGGGAAACTGCTTGGGGAGGGAGGGGCATACCTCATCAACAAGGGTATCTGTGGAACTGATGTTTGTATACCTCACCCTGAATTGTACCCCACATCTTTATAATAAAAAAATTTAAAATAAATAAAATTAAAGTTAGTCAAATCAGGATCAAAACAGACACATTTTTGCATCTACTGTGTTACCAACATCTGAACACATATATTATTGCCTTTCACTACTTGGCATAGATCATTTTCCAATTCTGTCTTCTAAACTCAATTCATCCACTTGTGCCTAAGCACTACTCACTGTAATACATTCAAAGAAAATATTCCAACAAGTTTTTCCTCTTTCTTACACCATCACATTTCCTCTCTATTCTGGATCATACTCATAAGCACACTAACATGCTTGACCTCACTCTCCAGGTTTGCCATTTATCAGTTTATTGACCATCAGCTCCAAAATAATCATTTTTGACTGTTAGGTAAAAATAGATCTGGGCCTTTTAAATATTGTCTCTTTATCAGTTGATGCAACCAGAAACTTTGTCAGTAAAGGACACTGTAGGAGGAACACTGTAGGAGGAATGGTTTTGCTTCCTGCTTTTGTTTTTTAAATTTGTTTGAAAGTAGGATTTATTAAGAAGACAGAAAAACCTCAAGTGGGAGGGAACCCAAAAGAGGGTTGTCCTGCTTTCTGCTTTAGATGTGCCCACTCATCAAGTCCTGTAGCAAATGCCACTTTTCCTGTGCCAGCCTTTTGCAGTGCACAGTGGCCAATAGCACCTAGTTGATTTCCCCTTTAGATGATTCTATAGCAGAGAGTACTTTGGAAGATGCCCTAGTGGAAAGAATTTTAGGAAGTTTCAGCTAGGTTTTCAGTAATTTCTGCCACTGCAGGACCAGAGTTACTTCTCTGCTATCCATTGAGCCACAACTGTTTCCTCTTCAAGCCCTAGGAGTGGGTAGTGGTGTGAGGACTCTCCCTTGGGTGATTGATCTCAGTCCTAAGTAGTTGCTCCTCATGTTTACTATTTTTGTACTTTTTAAAGTTCTCTTAATTTCTTTCCAAGAATTACTTATTCCAAATCCTTGTTAAGTTAACCAATTTTGTATAAACCTTCCTTGTTGAAATTTCAATGTGTGTGCATGCACGTGCTTTCCTCCTTATTGAACATAAACAGGAAAATCTGGCCACCTCAAACTCATTTTTCTTTTCATGTTTGCAGACTTTCACTATGTATGCAGTCTTTTAGATTCCAGTCTTCCCACTTTTGCTTAATTCTATTTCACACAATAGATAACTCAGCAGCATTTGATACAATGGATCACTCAATACTCCATGATGGTTTCTTTCCTGAAATCTCAGGATATAAGGCTTCCTTGGCTTTTATTTTATTCTATTTTAGTTACTCCATTTTAGTCTTTGTCCTTTCTTCTCTTTATTTTTAACTTTGTAATGTTCCAATACTTCAGAGCTTTATCCTCAGTCCTCTTCCCTTATCTCTCTGCACTATTTTTTGGAGATACCATCTCATATTATGACTTAAAAAATATATCTGTATGCTAATAACTTCCTAATTAATATCTCCAGGCCATATTTCTATACCTCCTGAGTGATACATACTCTATATCTCCACTTAAAATATTAAAGTAGTTTAACTAATTAAGTTTTAATTCTTAATTAAAATAATTGGAAAATGTCTAACGGTTTAAAAGACTTTTGCTTTATTACGAATGTTCCACAAGTTTTCTTAGCGTTATAAATTATTATAGTCTATGTTAATGTAATTTTTATATAAAATAAATATGACTAAAAATTTTTCTTTAATATTTAATTGAGAAAAATAATTGTTCTTGTACTGTGTGGCCTCATGATAAATGCTGTGTATGATATTCTTTGATATGTAAAAGTGCTTATAATTATTTATAGAGTAGACTTTGTTTTTCTGACTTATTAGCTAGCAATAAAAATGTAACAATTTTTCAATGTAGCCAATCTGTTTTTTGCACAACTGCCTTAGGTATTAGAGGAATTTTGATGCATGTATGTTTTATAAATGTATCTATTAGAGCAATGAGATGAGATAGTATTTCCTATTCAAGTTTCCCTTTGCATTGTCCATTCAATAACTTCTGAATCAATGCATTCCAATCCCTCTTTATGACAGTGTTTCTAGTGAGGCAGGGTAGCTAGCACAGGTTAGGCACAGATAGTTAAATTTCCCATAGGCAGGTTTTAAGAAGCGTTCTGGTATTTTTAAAATTACATTTTATGGTAGGCCAAGCTGGCAGCCTACCTACCCCACCCCCTTGACAAATCAAAAGAAAATCTCATCAGATATAAGAATAGGACAGCCCAACTTCCAATTCATGGTTTAGTTTAATAATTACTAAGAGTCTTTACCACTCCTTAACTAACCAAAGCCATAGAAATTATAATAAGACCACCTTTTACCTCAGGAACCTGTGAATTGGAAATGTCTGACAGGCTTCTGCAAAAGACAATATGGTCAGAAAAAGACCACCTCTCCCCTTTTCTCCTCCCATCGGAAGCCAAGAGATGTCAACCTCCTGAGTAAGTTGCCATTGGCCCACCTACTTTAGCATATCAATTGTCGGGAAAATATATCTAGTTTCTTAGTTAAGAGCAAAAATGAAGTCTTACCTTTTAGGAAAGGCTTAAGCCTTTTTGGTATGAAACTTTAACCAGTCTTTTGTTTCCTCTCTACTTTCTCTAATACACTTTGTGATAAAACTTTGCTGGCTGCTTTAAAATTAATTTCAAAAATAAGTCAAAGAATCCATGAGTTTTATGCCCCACCCCACCCAGTATCACTAGCTACACATCACTATAGAGATTTCTCTCACATTCCAGAAAATTCATATATAAACAGATAGTTAAAATAAATGGAGCTAGAATTCCTAAGGTCAAAAATAAACTTTTATTTGTGTATTTAGCAAAAATTTGAGTACTGTCTATGCTAGGAACTTTGTGAACTAACCTTTAAGTACATTTTTCTAAAAAAAATATATATTCATAAGAGATAAAAGACAAATAAACTAAACTAAGCAAGAAATAGTAGGTGAATATTCTAAGAACAGAAAACATTTAAGCTGAAACATGATTAGTAAGAAAGATTTGACTATGACGAGCTGGGGGGGACACCTTGAAAGCAGAGGAGAACCAATGCAGGGGTGTGATAAGCATTTCTTACCAAAAGGTAGGAGTAAGTTATCAATTATATTGTTTAGAATCATCAAGGCATATTAAAAACACAATAACAAAGTGATGTTTCAAAAATTAGTTATAGCGAGGATCTCCCTATGTTGTGAGGGGATGCAGGAAAATTTATCCCCAAACATGACTTTTGTCACAAGGTCCCTCTGGCCTACCTGTCTACACATAGTTGCAGAGAAGCTGCCCTCTCTTCCTCTTATTCTTTATCTATTGCAGAAATGAAGAGTAAGGTAAGTCCACACCTGAACAAATGAAGAGTAAGATAAGTCCACACCTGAACAAACCCCCTTACCAGTATAATGCCTGTCTTTCAGGTTCATTCATCTTCCAGAAATAACTATTTGCAAATCATTCTTTGTTTCCCCTATCCATTCATTGTCCCAATCCTGTTTTGACTCTCAGTAGAATTTCTCTTCCACCCTCTCCCATAACCTGTGTTACCAGAATGCAAATCCTCATTCTCCCTGTTACCTCCAGAGGGTATTGAAGTTTCTGTAACTCAATGGGAAGTTGGATTTTCACTCTGAAGTCTCCCATGAATGCATGTTAACTAAAATGCATATTCCTACCCTCCTACTAATCTTGCCCAATGATTTTGCAGTGACCTTTTAGGGGGCCTATGGTCATGGTCCCCACACTTGCTCTAGAGCAGAGTGTTCCTACCAATACCATCATCTGTTCTTGACATGCCTCTATTTCTAGTTTCTGGGATCAGAGGGTATAAATGAACTATAAACAGACTAATCCTGATCTCTAAAAGAAACAGAAAGAAGCTCAGAGTGGCTGGAGAATGCTGAGAGCTGGCAGGAGGTGAGGCTAGAGGAGTAAGCTTGGAATAATCCCTGTAGGATAGCGATATTAGAATTTTATTCCACATACATAAATTTCAAATTTGACAAAATTTGATTCATACTACAAGCATTCTGTTTGGTTGCTCACTGAAAAATTATTGCATAATTAAGCATAATGGTAAAAATAATAGATAAAAAGTTATTCCAAAAGTGCAGGAGAAAAATGGTAAATGGTACTGTCTGTGTTAGAGGCTGTGGAGACAAAAAAAAAAAAAAAAAAAGACTTTGGATATGATTTGGAGTATAGTCAGGGGCTTCCTAAGAAATGAAATGTTAAACATAATGCAAAGAGAATTTAAAATAATTTTAAAATTTAGTTCTGAGCAACTGGATGAATGGTCATGATATTTATGGTAAGAAAATTTTGAGAATTTGAAATATCCCATTTTAGACATGTAGAACTTTGGATTTTTTTAGATATCTAATGTAACTTGTCGAGTAGTTAACTGGGCATTTGAGTGCATCATTCAGAAAAAGTTTAGGATTGGAGATAAAAGTTCAGAATTTATCATTGCTCTCTATAGTACTTAAAAACATAGAAGTAAATGACATTTTTTTACTTCCCAAATATGGCCTGGGCATCGCAACATCAGAGATTAGAAAAAAAACTTATCAATGATTATTGGGTAAGAGTGACCAGATTAATTGTGTCAAATGCTGCAGAGAAAAAGGTTGAAAAGTGAGATGAGGGAAAAAATTACACCATGGAGCTTTTAGTGATTTTGATTAGGGCAAACAATTGATGGAAATGGGTGGAAGAGAGAATGACATATATGAATAAGCAAATTTAATAACTAAAAAAACCCCTATTTTGCTGAAAATGAAATTGAGAACTGGACCAGTTAGTGAAAGTAATATGTTTTGTTTTGCTTTAATATGTTGGCACCAACACAGTTTGTAAGTTGATTAGAATGATTCAATATAGAGTGAGGAATGATGAAGCTACTAACGTGTAGAAGTGGTAACTGCACAGAGAAATTGCTGGCATAAAACACAGACAGTGGAATCAGTCCTTGATTAAAGAGAGACACTTAATGTATTTTGAACAAAAAAAGACTTTCAGATTCTGTTCCAAATTCTATATTGTTTCTACTATACCAGAGAAAATAATGTGTGTGTGAATGAGTTTGTGCATGTAAATGTCCTTGCATGTCTTTTATTACATTGATACCCTTACTGATTTAAAGCTCTTAAAAACAATGAGCTTTGTATTTTTAAAATTTTGTGACTTGAAATGTGCATGTCATAGTGGGCTAAATGATCATGAATCTAAGTACTATTAAGATAAATTGGTAAGATTTTAGAAGCATATGTTTTCTATGTATTTCTGTTTTAAAGACATTATTTTTAAAGTTCATTTTGGAGAAAAATAGCTTATTTTCCTCCTATGAACTGGATTTGTACAGAAGATTATCTCTATAATGATGCCCTGAGATAATCATTAACTATTTAGATAGCTAGCAAGTCAGAGAGGGTAAAAACAGAATACAAATCAAATGAAAAAGTGACAATGACTGGTAAGAGATTGTGTTAATACATTTGATTAATTCTTTTGGTCGTACTCATTTGTAAGACTTAATTTTTTTATTGATAAAGATATGATCTATAATACATTAAATAGTAAGGATGTAGATATACTTGGCAAACTTACCAAGAAGTAGTTTGGGGAAGCAAGCAAAAACATATATTAGCTCAAAAGTACTACCTACTCTATATGTACATTGATCTACAAATGTTCTTTTTGTATGATTTGCTGTTTTTCACTGAGTTTTGTGGCTATAATATTTATAATGGTCAACAAGAGCCCTTATGTCACTGTTATCTGATCAATTGTCACTTTTCCAATGAAGTGAAAAAGTTGAAGACTTGACTCTTCTTTCTTATATTGCTATTGCTACCAGAAATAATGTATGGAATAAACTTATTACAGTTTTGCATAGAAATACTTAATTCCTGAAAAGCAGTGGTAGCATCAGTTTTCTAAAGTTAAACACTGGAGTATTCTTGTTATTTTATTATGTTTGTTATTAGATTAAACCATATTCCCCTAAGTCTAGAAAACATGTTACCATTTCATTGCATTGCAAACTTTTTTCTTTTAGCTTTTGTTTCATAAAATCAAAGTAGATGTAAGTGCACATAAACACACACACACACACACACACACACACACACACTGCTATGTATTTCTTTTAAGAATCAATAGATTTGATTGTTAGAATGTATCTTCAAAAAGATATATCTTCTAGAATATAAAGCAAGTTTATCTGTAAATCTAAAGCCGTCTAAATAATTTCTGATGATAATAAGACTGAATTTCTCTGAGCACCTTATAGTTTTACAATATGTAAAAATTGTTTTCCCTTTACTTTTAAGAAACTTACCCCTCAAATACCTAGGATAGAAGGAACACACCTCAAAACAGTAAGTGCCATCTACGATAAGCCCACAGCTAACATATTGCTAAATGGACAGAAACTGGAAACATTTCCCCTGAAAACTGGAACAAGACAAGGCTGTCCACTCTCACCCCTCTTGTTCAATATCATGTTGGAAGTCCTAGCTGAAGAATTAGACAAGAGAAGGAAATCAGGGGTATCCAAATAGGAAAAGAGGAAGTCAAGTTATCTCTCTTTGCTGATGGTATGTTCCTATACCTAAAAAATCCAAAAGAATCTGTCACAAACCTGCTTGCACTGATAAAGGATGTTGGCAAAGTCTCAGGGTACAAAAAAAATGTGCAAAAGACAGTTGCATTCTTGTACACCAACAACAAGCAAGCAGAGAAACAAATAAAAAAGCACAATCCTTTTCACAGTAGTCACATAAAAAATAAAACACCTCAGTATCTTTCTAACCAGAAAAGTGAAAGACCTTTACAATGAGAACTACAAAACACTGCTCAAAGAAATCCAAGAAGACACAAAAAAATTTAAAAAAAAAAATCCATGCTCATGGATAGGAAGAATCAACATTGTTAAGATGTCTATCCTACCAAAGACAATCTACAGATTCAATGCAATATCCTTTAAATTACCAACATTATTCATCTCATACCTGGAAATGAGAATACAGAAACTCATATGGAAACATTAACAACCATGAATAGCCAAAACAATCCTTAGCAAAAGAAACAAAGCAGGAGGTATCACACTTCCAGACTTCAAACTTTACTATAAGGCTACAAAAATCAAAACAGTCTGGTATGGGTACAAGAACAGGCATACAGACCAATGGAACAGGATAAAGATTCTGGAAGCAAAGTTACAATTTCTCAACCAACTTATCTTTGACAAAGCTTCCGACAACAACCACTGGGAAGAGGAGAACCTATTCAGTAAATGATGCTGGGAAAACTGCCTGATTACATGCAGAAGATTGAAACAGGACCCCTAGCTATCACCATACACAGACATTAACTTTAAATGAATCAACGACCTAAACGAAAAACCTCAAACTATAAGAATCTTAAAAAATGCAGAAGACACCCTTATGCAATTGGAACTGGCAACCAATTCCTGATGAAAACCCCAAGTGCCCATACTATAAGAAATAAGATAGACAAGTGGAACTTCGTCAAACTGATGAGCTTCTGCACAGCAAAAGAAACCATCAAGAGAGCAGGGAGACAGCCTACGGAATGGGGAAAATATCTGTCAACTGTATATCTGGCAAAGACCTAACATCTAGAATCTACAAGGAACTCAAACATGCCATAAAGAAAAAGGAAAAAAAAAAGCCACATTAAAAAGTGGGCAAAAAAAATGAATAGACACTTCTCAAAAGAAGATCAATGGGCAGCCAACAGACACATGAAAAGTGCTCAGCCTCACTCATTATCAGAGAAAAGCAAATCAAAACCACATTGAGAGACTACCTAACCCCAGTAAGAATGGCCATCATTAATAAAACAAACAACAGATGCTGGCGAGGATGCTGAGGAAAAGGAATACTTCTACACTGTTAGTGGGAATGCAAGCTAGTGCAACCTCTTAGGAAGACAGTGTGGCAATTTCTGAAAGTACTATAAATTGACCTTCCATATGACCCAGCTATCACCGTACTGGAAATACACCAGAGGAACTCAAATCATTCTACAAAAAAAGATACCTGCACACACATGTTTGTTGCAGCTCTCTTCACAATAGCAAAAACATGGAACCAACCATGCTGTCCACTGAAGCTTGATTGGATTAAAAAATGTGTTACAGATACACAATGGAATATTATGCAGTCATAAAGGACAAGCATATGGACTTCACAGCAACTTGGATGAATTTAGAGTTGATCAGACTCAGTGATTTTTCACAGAAACAAAGAACAGAGTACCATATGTTCTCACTCATAAATGGACCTTGAACAATTTTCATGATACTATAAGAAAGGGATTGGTAGTAGTGGGAAACTGCCAGGGGATTGGGATGGGACACACCTCATCATCAACAAGGGTACCTGCAGAATGAACATTTGTATACCTGACCCTGAATTGTACCCCACAACCTTAAACTAAAACATAAAAATACACAAATAAATGAAAAAGAAACTTGTTTTTACTTTCTAAACTATTCATTCAAAAAGATCACACTGAAAATTTGATGCCTATGTGTACATAAAAATACATAAGTAATAAATAAATGTACATATTGCAAATATATATAATATGAACTAGTTTAAATCTGTGGAAATAATAGTTACAAAATGCTAAAGCATGTTTTTATTATGTAGCAATATGATATTTTGTTGAATTGTGGAAAGAGAAGCAATAGAAAAATGAGTAAGTCAAGTTAGGTAGCTTCTTTGTTATACACACACACACATGCGCACACACACACACACACACACACACAGCCAATCTCTAAAGTGATTGAAATTTCTCTATTTTTCAATATTGTTGAAATCGTTAAACATCATGGTATTCAAGAAATATATGAACACTATTATGTTAAATTCTATTTCTCACTTAATTTTTTAAATTTTTTCTCACTTATTTTTAAAAAATGAAATTCATTCTCATGCTATAACTCAATTATCCATCTCTTGCATTGTGACTTTTCCTCTGGTCCTTCCCTAGCAAAGTCAAATAGCTGAGTTTATTTTAGTACTAGTTATTGTAGTTCAAGAGAGGATAAAATAGACATTGTTGTTTGTGAGTGTTCTTATGTCTTGTCTTCTTTTCCTAAGCTCATTTTGCCTATCACTGTTTTCATATGAAATCATATCCACTCCCAAAGTTTACATCTTCATTATATTTGCTACATAAAATTACCATAACTTATATTTTGTGTGCTAATTCATAATTAATAAAGAGTACCAGAATTGATTTTCTCATATATACTTAAGAAGTAACTAAGTGCAGATACACATAATGGACTTAGTAAAAAGAAAAAAAATGAAAGTGCCAGTTGTGAAAAATAATTGAGACAAAATATACTCAACTTACATTGGTCAATCATCTCATGAATATGAGAAGAACATTACTAAATTTATTTTTGACACTCATCAATCTCTTAATATGTTTTCTTTGTTGCTAATATCTCTCTCTCTCTTTTTTTTTTACTTTTTTTGTTCTAGAATTTCTCTCAAACATTTACTAAATATAATTACAAACACTTCTAACTAAAAAAGAACGTACAGGTTATATGGTTTACCTTTATTCAGGAAGCATGTATTTTCTCTATATTTATTGATTGATTTATTATCTTAAACATCACTTCAAATCTTCTTTAATTTGTCTACTCTTGCCTTGGTCAGTACTTTGCTATGTTAGGGTAAACAATCTTATAAGCAGTTCACATTGGGTCTTTCAAACATTGTTCTCTCATTCAGTTGAAACTGCTCGTTTACATCTGGAGAAATTATCTTTAAATATCATAAACCAAATTCTTCTTTTTAAGTTTTCTTCAAAAAGTAGTCCAGGTACTATTTCCTTTTGAAAGTAATCCCTTACCGCACGAGAAAAACAGAGACTCTTTCTCCTTTAAATATGGCTAGTATTTTAATATTATTTTTGTTTTTTGTTAAATAATATACATAATTATATATTACAATATATGTAACATATATTAAAATTATTTATATATCATATATGAAGAGAGAGAGAGAAATGAATGAGAGGTTGGCTGTTAAAATTATGTGACTATTTTAATAATATATAGTACTTAGAATCATGCTACTTTTAACATTTCTAATCTCATTTATGCTAAAATCTTGATGTGACATGTCCTCTGCCCGAAGTCGCAACACCTAAAGAGGCAAAATGGAGGTTACCCCAAAATGGGAAAAATGCTGGCTGGGAGCAGAGCCCCAGTAGCAAGCAGCCATGATGGAGGCAGAGCCCCATGGATCCTATTGAAGGACTCCTTTTGGCCTTAAAGGAATGCATGCTTAGGCTTGAAAAACACTTCCCTTGATAAATAAAACAATTAGCTAGAATGTGCAAGGATGTGGAATTAGCAGTAAACCTATGTATAGAAACATAAAAAGGGCTCAACAGCAAAAATTTCCCCCATGAAGGGAAAAGGGAATGTTTTTACTACCCTCTTTCCCAAGAAATTTTGCAACTTTTAGCTAAAAAAGGAAAAACAAGTACTTCCTCATACCCTTTATAAGTAACAACATTGACAGTTGTGATTGATGAGGAAGTGAGAAACTGAGACAGAGTTTTCTCCAAAAACAGGTGTTTTCAGGAAAAACAAGTCACAGACATGCCTTTTGATTTAAGAAATATTATAGTTTAATTAGAAAGAGGGTTAAAATTAAAGTAAGGATTAGAATTAAATAAATAACAGTTATAATTAAAAGATAGATGTTTATTATAGATATAGGTATTAGTTAAATATAAGTAATAGAAGGAATAGGAAATAATTAAGTTTTAAGGTAAACTTAAAATTATGCACACTTAATGTAGGTTTAAAATTAAATGTAAGCAGGGTTCGGTGGCTCAGCCTGTAATCCCACATCTTTGGGAGGCTGAGGTGAGTGGATTGCCTGAGCCTGCGGGTTTGAGACCCACCTGGGCAGGCAAGACCTCATCTCTACAATAAATAAATAAAAAAAAATTAGCCGGGCATGGTAGTGCATGCCTGTAGTTCCAGCTATTTGGAAAGCTGAGCGGAAGGATCGCTGGAGCCCAGCAGGTCGAAGCTGCGGTGGCCGGGAGCGGCCACTGCACTCCAGTCTGGGCGACAGAGTGAGACTCCAACTCAAAAAAATAAATAAATAATAAATAAATAAATAAATATATAAAATTAAATGTATTTAGGATTAGAAGTAAGACTAATTTCATATATAAGTGTAGATTTAGACGTAAATTTTGTTTAGAAATATAAAATGTAAAATAGGTGATAAGAAAATAGCAAGTAATATAGATAAGGCAATTAGAATTAAGAAAGTTAAATTTTTTGAAAAATAGAGTATTAAGAATTCACAGTGGGTAAGATAAGGGTGGTTATATAAAAGAAAAAACAAGTCAATATATTGCTGCTAAAAGTATATATAAGGGTAGAATTAAGAAAATAGATTAGTAAAGGAAAAGAAATAGAATAGTGAAGGGAAGAGATTCAGTTGGCCTAGAGGTCACAGGATGTGGCTGATAAATTCTTGGCAACTGGTATTTTGTTACACCACCAGTAGCAGGAAGGAACAAAATGAAACTTGTAAAGGTCGACTTCCCCCCCCAAAAAAAGAAAAAACATGATGTAAACATTTAATGTGTAACATGGGATACATTTTGTGGGTAGAGGGGTCAGTAAAAAAACTATGTAAGCTTGTAAGAATTGAATAAAAATTGGCAGAGTCTTGAGCTCTCCCTAGGAAGAGGATTCCTGTCGTTTTCGTCTTTTCTTTTTCGCCGCTTCCCGATTCCCCCATCTCAAACTCTGACTCTCTCCTGGAGCTGGACTCCAGTAGTCCTCCATTTCCTAACCATTTTCCTAACCATTAAAACTATTTTCTATTTTTTCTGTTTTTCTCTCTTTCATGTACATATTGTGCTTAAAAATCGACCTGTTCTCCTGACAACAAAAACCCACACAAACAACTCACTTGTATGTGTAAACACACACATCATATGTACACTAATAATTAAAAAGCTATCAAATAAGTAGATATTGATTATTATAAGAATCATAGGAACCCATATAGTATTGGTTCCAGGCTTAAAAAGAAAAATGCTTGCTACTCATTTTTATAGCTCTTCATAAAGGACCCTAAAACATTTATAGTTTTGAAAGTCCATGTGCCAGGCTGTAAAATCCTAGATTCAATTAATTTTTTTTTTTTTTTAGCTCAGATTGGACATTGGGGTAGATATGATGCCAGCCATAAACAAATATTGTATTCATTTCCCTCTTGTGGAAGAATCAACATTAGTGTCAGATACAGCTGGGATGAAATCTGATTACTAGAACTTAATAAGAAGATGCCATTTCTCAATTTATTCATTTATTAAATGAGAATAACAATACCTCATAGGGATATTGTAGAAATTATGTGACGTAAAATAGATTATATACAGTAACTAGAGAAAGAAATAAATGCATGTCTATTCCTATTTTGCTTGCTGTTATTCCATCCTTAGTGCTTTTACAGAAACTTTCAAAATTGCTGGTTTCAGGATATTTTAGTGATCTTCCATGACAGAGAGCAAACAAGGAAACAACATTCATTACAGTAACAATATCCCTATGCATAGTTTTATCTGATTAGCCCAGATTTTTAGGAAAACTGAATTTTTCACTAGCTTTGTGAACTTTGAAAATCACTGAACCTCTATAGGCCTATTTTATCCTCTGTAAAATATAATGAATAATTTTTACCTTGTATCTGTGTTTCATTATTATAAATATTGCATGTAAAATGCTTATAATTACAGTTTATTAATATTAGTTATTAAAATAATAGCCCCTCCCATATACAAATATATTTTATGAAAAAGAAAGTATTTTTACTCTTCCTACACATCTATTGTTTGAAGGTACAGTGAAATGTATGTGAGTAATATTCCCAATTTGAAAGACAGTAATAAGAAGTAGATTTATGCTACGTTTATCTCAGTTGGAAACTTTGATAGGAGTTAGCACTCTTTTAGTAGTTGTTTTTTACACCAAAACTAATAATATTTTATGTCTTAGGGTTAACAAATATTGCTTCACTAAGGAAGAGAAAGCAGCTGAACCAATAAGAAATACAATTCCACAGGTAATGTGTAGCCTTAGGAACAAATAAGCTGTTCTGATGTAGCAGTTTAATGACACATCCAGAGGGCAGTGTCTCCCCACATCTGTTGATAGAAGGGCGAGGAAAGAGGGCATGAAGGAAAGACATACCCTGAGAAAATGGAGCCCTGGTCACATTCTTAACCTCTGATATGTGTTGTGCTGTTTTCAATCATTTTCGATCACCAATTTAGCTCTGAGATTTCCACATTTTAACAAACAGTTGAAATGGGTAGAGAGTAATGGTTATGCGCCAGGGTTAAAGGAACCCACTGACAAAGAATCTGCCATTGACTAATAACCATCACTGGCCATCATTGGCTAAGGGTGATCATTGACCATTTCTACCCTAGGAGAAGACTCCTAAACTCAAACAATCAGAACCTAGGGTGAGAGATTTGTAACAATCCATGCTTGGAATGACACTTTATTCTTTGTCAAGTTACCAGGATGCATGTTTCCTTTCCTAAGAGTCTGGTATAATGATCAGCCCTTACAATTTGTCTAGGTAGGACTTTAATAACTTATTTCCCTCTGTTTTTATTCCTTAACTCATTTCAGTAGCTACATGACACACAATTATTACTTTATTTATAAAACTTGATTTTTTCCCAATTTTGATATAGTGATAAGTTTTTAACCTTCCAGTCATAAATATAAGACCATAAATCTCACCTGTGCATTTGCTATTGGCACTTTATACTTGCCTATCATTCTTTTATGACTTTCTATTTTACATTACTAGTTATGAAAATATTATTAAACTTTTGATGGTGACTTGGAACCAATGCCATTGATGAATGGTATAGGCTTCCCATCTTCTCCACAATATATATATACAATTCTATCTATTAATTCAGAGGTCAAATACACTTTCGAGCTTACTTTTGGATAGCCTGAAGAGCCAGAGATCCTGAATTAACAACGCTGTGCAAGGTAATTTTGCAACATACAAGTTAGTTTAAAGATACAAGACTTAGAATCAGGGAGAACTAGCTACTCTTCCTTTAATATAATGAATAAATTTAATGTTCTTATCAATTTTTCTGTGCCTTACTTAACCCATCAATAAAATGGAATGGTTGGTTCATTTGGTTTCAGAGTCTTCTTGTCTCTAATTACCAAAAATTTCATCATTCCAGCTAAGTATTGTTACCTCATAACTCTCTACCATTCAGATATATGGTTATTTTCTGTAGAAGTGGAAATAGCATTTATTGAGCCTTTAAAAATACCAAAGAATATGTATTTGCATCTCAGTTAAAATTTTGATGAATGAATGAATGACAGATAAATTGATAGACACTGTATTATGATTAGGTATTTTATATATATTATCTACTTGATTCTCACAAAACTTTTTTGTGGCAATATGATTATATTTTATATTTTATGTAGAAACAAGGGCAACCCACTCGGGTCCCCTCCCACTGTGGGAGTTTTTCTGTCCTCTTAATAAATTTTGCTTTCTAAAAAAAAAAAGAAAGAAACTATATTAGATAAATTAAGTGATATTATTATACTCATGCAAGTGACCAAGAGGCAATAAGTGGCAGATATAAATTTCAGACTCATGTTAAATTAAGTTTAGCCTAAAGCTGCCTCCTTACATATGTTAAGCTTAATCTAAAGGTTTCTTTGTACACAGTGAACTGTAACCTAACTGAATATGTAGACAGACTGTAGCCTACTCTTTTGCCAATCAATGTGTCACAGCAAAACAAAACCAGCCAACTATTCAAACTGTGTTCAGATAAGGCAAAAATTCATGTGGCCATTTCTGTACCTGACTTCAGTTTTCTGTGTGTCACTTTCCTTTTTCTGTTCAGAGATCTTTGATCACACAACAGTGCCAGCGTCATTCTGCACCTATTCTGGTTTGGGGGCTGCCCAATTCGCAAATAATTCTTTGCTTAATTAAACTCTGGTAAATTTAATTTGCTTAACGTTTTACTTTTAACATCCTTGATTTATCACCTATCTATCATTCTCCACTATCAAATTTATCTTAGAAAAAGAACTTGATTTAAACTTTTAAATATGTGAGTAAGTTATTAAAAATGTGGTTTGATGTTAATTTTAAATCTAGGACTTTCCAGTAGGTTGTATCTCTCAAAATAGCATCATATATAATTACCTGTGGAGGAAGCAGTGGCAATCTGATGAAGGCAAGAAGCATACTCAGGTCATTGCATCGCCTTTGCATGTCGTACTTGACCCACATCATTAATGCATGGAAGATGGTTTCTTCATCAGGAACATTTACATCATCACTGGCCAGTAGCTTATGGAGCTCCTCAGCTGGAAGGAGTAAAAACTCTTGATTTCTGATAACTTCCATGATGTTTTCCTGCAGGGAGAAAACGTCTTGGCATAAGTTGTGCTTCACTTTTATTTAGCTAGTAAAGCTTCTTAGAAAGAAATGAGAAAAGTAGTCAATAACCTTTGTTCTCATTATAACATAATCCTTGAGACTCAATCCTTCAGAAACTAGAAGCTGTTAAGATGAAAGCATTGTAATTGTAATTGAAGTGTAAATGTATCCCAGACAACAAAGATCTTGTAATAACTGGAGGATTATAATGTTGAGCTTTGTTATGCAGGCAGAATTTGCCAAGTGATTAAATGTTCAAGTTTCAAGTGTACTGCTAGATAAGATCTGGTGAATATAAAAAGAATAGCATATCATATTTCTAAAAGCTTGACTGTAGATATATATGTGTGTGTATGAATCAGAAAATGGCAATAGAATTACATAGAGAAAAGTAACTTTGTACAATGCATCATTGTTTATTCAAAAGGAAAACCACAGGCCAGATAGGCCACAGATGTCACAAAATCCCACAAGTTCCACCCTCTTATTATCTCCCATATCTCCCGCCTCCTGTGACAGTTTCTTTTGGCTTAATTCAAATTTTCATTTATTTTATTTCATATTGTTACCATAACCTCTTAATTACTCTGCGTGAGTCTATTTCCAGCTTCTCATTTGCATCCTTTATAATGATACCAGAATGATAGTTATAAAATATAAATGGGCTCATGGTATTTTTGTTTTATTTTGCTTTATGGTCTTCTTCTCTTGTCTTTGGTTCACACTTTTTGTTTAAGCATGTTGGCGTTCATAATCTACCTCTTCTGATTATACTTTATCTTCCCTTGTTTGCATTTCAGTCACAAAAATGACTTACTCTTCTTTCAATTAGCCACGTTGTTTTGACATGTGCTCCCCTTACTTGCTCCATTGCTTAAAATGGCTTTTAAACTTTTCCAAATTTCTGTCATATATCAAGATTCAGTTTAAGAGCTACCTATTACATATGGGTTCCTGAAGCCCTTCATTCAGTCTTATTTGAGTTGGCTACCTCTCCACTACACCCTCACAGAGTATGATATGTATATCTCTAACACAACAGCTACCACACTGCAGTCTGATCTCTGGTGCACTTGGGGTCTTATCACAAGTTGTTAGCTGGAGGATCCTGATTTATGAAGCCTTTAAATCTAGATCCTGGCATAGAGTCTGGAACATAGCAGGTGAACAGTGCATATTTATTGAATGCATGAATTGATGATCTTTATAGAGAAAAACAAAATTGTAGATACAGTACTAAGTAATAAAATGTTTTTCAAAATCATTTTAAAAACTACTTGTCAAAAACATTCTTACATTTTAAGCAGAAAGGTTTCTGTGGATGATGCATGATTAGAAAAGACAAGATCTCACTGGCCTTGTTTTTTTTTACTCTGCCTCCCCTCATGTCTCCTTAGATAACTCAAGGGAAGATACAACACAGGCTTCTCAGATCATAGTCTTAAGGCCACAGCTATGGTACAAATATCAATAGGACATATATTTTAAGGATAAAACCTGAAGTAGAGTGAGACTGGAATTCTTCCAAAGAAGGTATTGTGACTATGCCAAACAGGGTAGAGCATGAGGCAAGTGACCATTAATCTGTATGCTAAAGAAGACGCAAACGTATTTTCTAAGGAGAAATCTGGCCCATGTTATTAGTATTTCCTTGGAGCTGAAATGACTTCAGCCTTTGCAAGAGGATGCTAACTGTTGCATTCTTTCTGGGTATCTGTCATATATTCCCATTAATAGTATAATAACACAATTTGTAAGTAATTGTAATTTATATAGATTAATTGGCATCACAGAATAGCTGAAAGTTATTGTTATTGGAAATTGTTTTTTTCCCTGTGTTTCCTCTGGGCTTAATACAGTACTGTGTAAATCATAGATGTCCAGTAAAAATTTACTAATTTAATAAATTAAGTGTTCTGAGATTTAGTGTCACCAAATGTCTCTAAAGAGCTATTGCAAGATGAAGATGTTCTTTAGAAATCTTTGAGAGGATTTTGTCCATTTTTTCCAGTTACTCAAAAATCTATGCCTCTATTAAACTACACACAGACTTGTAAAGCTAAGTCATCAGTATATAGTGAGTGATATCATAAAAAAAGCTCTGTGAAACTTTTAGTGTGTCTGTCATAAAGATATTGTTCAAGGCATATTTCATTTTATTTTATAGTGTCCTCTTTATTATGACCCTTGGGAAAAATTTCTTTCAGGTTTTAGTAGCAGAAATAATTGCACTTCTCCTGAGTAAATTGGTTTGCTTTTATCATGGATGTTGTAAATTATAAAATTGATCAGATTTCTCTTTTTATTTGGCCTCTAGAAAACTTAGAGTCAAATTGCAATCTATCTTGCAGGAAGGCTATAGATTTTTATAGTTTGATATCTTTTTCAGGTAGCTCTGATAATAGTTCCATTTAGTATTACTACAGCAACTTTTTTATTTCTTTTATTCCTACATCTAATTTAGAGGATATTCTGTTAATATTGTACCTTTTTAAGTTATACTAAATCTTTTGAGATCCAGCTATGTTGTCATAAAAACTGCTATAAATAAACTGGACAATAGAATCTGGTATCAGATATCACTAGAGCAGTCACACTTGCTCATGTCTTCAGTATTTATTTTTTTCTTTACATACACTGGAGTTCTGAAGTATTCTTTGCTGTTTTTTTCCCCTTCCATTAGCCTTCCTTTTAATGATACTCTGCCTATTGTACCTACATTCTAGCTTCTGAAAATTTATTGTTTTAGTTTTATTATGTCTTATTGATAAAAAGAAAAAGAAATGTCAGTTCACATTATCTTATATTGCTTGTGTACCTTAACAAACCCCTTATTTTCTGTAAAGAGCACATAATAAGATATACCTAAACTCTTTGGGTTGTTTACCTATGGTACAATCTTTCTTTAAGTTTATTCATTAAGTTATTCATTCATTCATTGAGCATGAATTTATTGAACATCTGATGCATGGGACTAATAAATGTTGTGTGGGAGAAAAAATGAATTTCAATCAAAAAAGCCTTGCCATGCCTGAAACATCTATAGAATGGAATACCTAGAAAATGATAGTAGTCAATTTTGTAGACTCTTGTTTTTCAAATGGAACTATAATATTAGGAATGAGTTTAAATAAGAAAATAGAAAGTGTAGCCGGGTTCGGTGGCTCAGCCTCTAATCCCGTGCCTTTGGGAGGCTGAGCCCGTGGGTTCGAGACCCGCCTGGGCAGCGAGACCTCATCTCTACAATAAATCAAAAAAATCAGCCGGGCGTGGTAGCGCGTGCCTGTAATTCCGGCTACTCGGAAGGCTGAGGCGGAAGGATCACTGGAGCCCAGCAGGTCGAGGCTGCGGTGGCCGGGAGCGGCCACTGCACTACAATCTGGGCGACAGAGTGAGACTCCAACTCAAAAAAAAAAAAAAAGAAAAGAAAATAGAAAGTGGATAGAAATGGTATTCTGATCAGGAGAATCCATATAAACAAAGACATAATAACAGGTAATATAGTATACGATGCCATAGTTGATGTGACAACTTGATTGACAATGAACACAAAAAATAGTGGGAAAAGAACATTGAAAATATAGTTTAGTGAGATGATAGAATATATTTAACCTAAAAATTTAATAGTTTTATTATCTTATACTCTTTTTTTTTTGAGTTGGAGTCTCACTCTGGTGCCCAGACTGGAGTGCAGTGGCCGCTCCCGGCCACCGCAACCTCGACCTGCTGGGCTCCGGCGATCCTTCCGCCTCAGCCTTCCGAGTAGCCAGAATTACAGGCGCGCGCTACCATGCCCAGCTGATTTTTTTTTTTTAATTTATTGTAGAGATGAGGTCTCGCTGCCCAGGCAGGTCTCGAACCCGCGGGCTCAGGCAATCCACTCACCTCAGCCTCGCAAAGGCGCGGGATTACAGGCTGAGCCACCGAGCCCGGCTTTACCTTATACTCTTTTAAATATATTTGTTGCCGTTTAAACATACACATCTGCACATCTGCATGTGGGCTCAAAATACTTATGATAAAGAAAGATTTTGGCACCAAATGTAATTTGCAGTTACATAAGACACAATCATTACAGAAATTAAAGCTAAACTGCCATTTACTCTTGTTACTTCGTGATATTTTTAAATAACTGTTTAGCTGAAAAAAGTACTATTATTTTATTCTGAATAGACAGAAGGTTTTGTATCAGTTTTTTTCTCAATTATTTCCTGTATTTAATATAAAAATATTAATTTGCACTGGTAATTAATTAAATTAATAACTTCCCATATTTTATTATTGATGATATTTGTAGGTAGCAATCCTTTTGAAATATTATTAGAAATATCACTTGACTTCATGGTACATAAAGTTAGCTAAAATATTGATGGTAACATGTCTAAAAGAATATAAGTAAACCTCTTCAATTATCATCATTGTCATTGATTTAACTTAAAATATGAGTATTAAGTTGTAACAACATATTTTATTATTGTTCAAATAGCTAACATAAATTATAATTTTGTTTAATTAATTGTTACTATGATACCAACACATAATATACTAAATGATTAACTGAAGAATATCTCTCTTCTATGAAAGTCTACTGAGACCTATATCTCATTACACTTAAAAAGTTATTGGTTATAAAGATAAGTTCTTCAGAGGCTTGTATTGCCAAATAACCAAACGACGACAACAACAACAGCAAAAACTAAGAGAAAGCCTGAAATGATGATCTACTTTGGTTGAAACATATTAGGTAAGTATGGGAAATGTAAACTTTGGGTCTAATTTTTGGGGCCTAAAATTTTAAACTTGTAGTTTAACCACCTTTTGCAAGTGAAGTTTTGAGAGTTTCATGGTATATTTGTGGTTCTACTATTTTTAGGAGCAAGATTGAAAAATCCATCTCTTGACTTCTGAGAAAATGTATTTTATTTGATATTATGTACCGATTGAGAAGTTTTCATCTTCTGCTACCTTGGACCTAAAGGTATGGTGTGGGCCACCGTGGCTGTCTCTTCAGAGGACACATGGTAAACCTTGGTCACACCTTTGGTGTTTTCTTCAAAAACATACTTTTTAATTCTTTGCAACAGGACCAGAATGATAATTTTCTAAATGTTTAAGTTTTGCTTCACTTTTGATTATAAATTTTATCTTTATTTCTCTTTTCTTGCATTTGACTATAAGCAATCAAGCCATGCTGCTTCTTCAACACTTTGCTTTAAGATTAATTCTGATAAATATCTTGTTTCAACACTCACTTTTTGCTTTTTTCACAAAATAGTAGAATGCAAACGCAGTTCAGATGAGTTCTTTACCACTTTATAATAAAAATCACCTTTTCTTCAGTTTCCAATAACATGCTCCTTGTTTTCATCTGAGACTTCATCAGACTATCCTTTACTGTTCACATTTTTACCAACTTCCTAATCACAATGACTTAGGTAATTTATAAGAAAATTGAGGGTTTCTCTATAGCTCTCGTCTTCTGAGCACTCACCAAAACCACCCTTTATAATTTGTTCAAGGAAATATAGGCTTTTTTCTAGTATGTACTTCAAAACCCTTGTAGCCTCTATCCATTACACAATTCCAAAGCTGCTTTCACATTTTAAAGTATTCGTTATAGCAAGTCCCCACCTTTTTGGACCGATTTCTGTCTTAGTTTTATTGGACTGTTATAAAAAATCTTATACTGCATAATTTATAAACAACAGAAATTTATAGCTCCCTGTTCAGGATCTTGGAAAGTCAAAGATCAAGGCTCCAGAATATTTTTTTACTGTTGAGGGCTCCTTCATTATAAATGTCACTTTCTTATTGTATCCTTTTATGGCTGAAGGGGCAAACAAGTTCCTTCTGGCCTCTTTTATATGGGCACTAATTTCATTTATGAGGGAAAAATTCTCGTGTGACCTAGCAACATAACAAAGAACACATCTTTTAGCATTACCACAATTGGGATTACGTTCTTTGCCCATTTATAAAATTTGGGAGAATGCAAATATTCAAACCATAGCAATATCATCCTGAAATTTTCATTTAATATGAAACTCAGAATATGATCTTATGTGGAAATAGGGTCATTGTAGATATACTTAATTTTTAAAAAGGTCTTACTGGATTACGGTGGGACATAATGACTGTGGTCCTTCTAAGAGAAGTTTTGAGATACATAGACACAGAGAGAAGAACTCCGCATTAAGACACAGTAGACACAAAGAAAGAAGGTTATGTTGCCATAAACTAAGGAATGCCAAGGATTGTCAGAAACACTAGAAGAGGAAGGGGAACAAAAAAATTCCTCCTACAGACGTTAGGAAAAAACACGGCCCTATAGATCGTGCAATTTGGATTTCTAGCCTTTAGTACTGTGAAATAATATATTTAATGTGTTTTAAATCACCCAGTTAGTGGTCTTTGTTATGGCAGATTTAGGAAATGAATACACCTCATAAGAGGAATTTATACAAATTATAATTTCTTGAAACTTGTTTAAAAATTCACATAAACTTAAAGTATTGCAGTTATTCTCAATCTTTTAAGTTATAATTCCTAGGTTTTTTATTTTATAAAGTCATGCCTTTAAGAAATACTGCTTAGCCGGGCGTGCTAGCGCGCGCCTGTAGTTCCAGCTACTTGGAAGGCCGAGGCGGAAGGATCGCTGGAGTCCAGCAGGTCGAGGCTGCGGTGGCCGGGAGCGGCCACCGCACTCCAGACTGGGCTACGGAGTGAGACTCCAACTCAAAAAAAAAAAAAAAGAAAAGAAAAAGAAATACTGCTTTACCTGTGTCTTAGAAAAACAGTGGTTCTTATCTCAGGATAAATCTCTCTCTCTCTCTCTCTGTCTTTCTCCCCCCCACTATATATATATATATGTGTATATATATGTATATATACACATACACACACACACACACACACACACACACACACACACACACACATATATATATATAGGAACTTCACAGTTACCAAAGATTTCTTGTAACAAATGACCTTAAAGTTGCTACCCTGACATATTGCTGTCAAGATTCTAAACTTTTCAGGTTTTAAAACCAATTTTTCTGGGCTTTTGATTATTTGCTTTGCCTGAATTTGTAATCCCTGTGTCAAAATTGCTGACTGAACTCTTGAACACTACCTTAAGATTTCAAAGGGAATAGAAACTCATTATGAGATAGTCACACCTTCTTATCTTACAGATGAGAATGCTGAGGCTGAGAGGAGCTTATATATAGACATATCAAAATAAAACTGCAATTAGAAATTCAGTCTCTTGTCCTTAAGTCTATGACACTTCCCATTATACTACCTAGGCTATCTATTCTTAGAATAATTTCCTTCTGGTTCTCCTCTGCGCATCTATTTTGAACTTAATGTCTTACTTTGACCCATGCAGCATGTATTTACCCTGATTCTTGAGTGCTTACCTGGATCTTGTTTACAACTCTTGATATTTCTAGGTTGCACATTATGGCATAGTGATTATGGTTGATTTAATTTAATGAGTTGGCCAGAATTTAGATTTCAACCTTGTTACTCACTGGCTGTGTGACATTAGGGTGTTAAATTCTCTACTTGTAAATGAGGATTAAAAATAGTATGTATATTAATATAAGCACTCTCATAAGGATTAAGGATGAAGGCTAAATTAAATTTAAAATGTTTAGAGAAGTGCCTGTCACATAGCAAGCATCCATCAACTAAGTTTTAGTCTTTATTATTCTGCATCTGCTCCTACCCTTCGCTTAGCCTCTTACCGCTAGCTCTATAGGCGTCACTCACATTATTTTTCCTGATTATTCAGTTATTCAAACAATACAATTTTATTGACTGTTGCTCTATACCTAGCATGTACTCAATATTGGTAATACAGGTATGGAAAAAGAAAAAAGTCTGTCCCTAAGAACCTCACTTTTTAGTGAGTAGGACAGTATAATACTGTAAGAGAAATATGTACATGCTATAAGACAGAAAAACTAGTGACTTAATGGAGTTGAATAGATGAGAATGAAAATAGAATAAAGGAGGCTAGGGGTTTGAGTTAGAAACCTTTTATTCTCTTTGGAAGAGTAATTCCCAAGAGAAGGAAATGTTTATAATAGAATCATGGATTTAGAAAGTACTGAAAAATTGATGTCATCTGGTTCAATTCTCATGTCCTTATTTAGCCAGTATATAAAATAAAATTTCTGTTGTCTAACATAATCTTACATTTTAATTAGTGTTTGAGACCACTTAAATCAATCCACATTTCATGTACTTTTTCTGTGCACTACTTATTCAGTGATTTTTTTTTTTTTTTAGTAATGGGAACCCTATGACACTATGAAGTAACCTCATCATTGTTGAGTAGCTCTATCCGATTATTGTACTAATTTTAAAGTAAAATTTGCCTTTTTGTAATTTTCTTACATCCCAGGTCTAATAAATCACTATTCTAATTGTCACCTTTTCAAATCCTTGAAGATTAATATTTTTTCTCGATTATATAATATCTTTCAAAGTCTAAAGAGCTACCATTTTAAAATTTCTATGAAAGGTCCTAATCTTCAAAACCAAAAAAGAATACTAGAGTGGGAAATGTACTTTCAGTCAAAACTATATAGCTATCTGAATAGACCTTCTTTTTTTTCTTATTGCTTAGAAATAAAAATGAATAAAACAAAAATAAACAGATATTTTTCTGACTCTATATTGCTTATTTGCATATATTTTTTATCTTCCCTAGGACATTTTCCAAACAACAGCAGAAAAAATAAATATAAAGCAATCATTGTTAAAAAAATATTCATTTCAATCATGACATGCATATATTGACAATGATAAATATATATTTTATTTTATATATAAACACATACATTTTTAATAAATATCACTCAGATACTACAACTTGGAAAATAAGTGTTCAAAAACTGTCAATGTGTACAAGTTTAACAGTTGTTCCCTGTTTCCTGTACAATTTTTTATTAACTCTTAGGAAATAAGTTATGAATCAGTTCTTTCCTTAAGCAGTATACAGAATGGATAGTTAGCAAATGCCACACATGTTTTGTCATTTTATCTATATCTTCTGCCAAGTTTTTCTTAGTATAGCAAAACTACCTGTCTATATCTGCCAGAGTAAAGTGAATGGTTGTCAGTTTTCTTTATTAATTCTATATCACCCACTAAGTAGTGGATCTATAGTTGGTAGTATTTTTAAACACATTATTAGCACATTGATTTTTTTAAAGTAAGAATTTTATAAAAATTTCAAAATTGCATCTTGTATCAGAAATCATCTCTGATGGCCATTTTTCAAGATTATCATATAGGAAAAAAGATAATTTCATTGTTTTTGTCTCTTAAAATACATGATTCTATGACTGGAAGTGATCTCTGACAAACTGTTGCTAAATAGACGAGTTAGAAATTATAGTGGAAAGAATAATTACTTTTTAATAAAAAGGAATAATATCTTAATTCATATATTTCCTCATTATTATTTCCCAGGCAAAATCCACTTAGTAATTCTGAGACAGCCACACCTCACCTTGAAAATAGATTATACATACACATTTAGCTTATAAATGTTTTGCTGGTTTGTTTTCTTTCTTTCTTTTTTTTTTTTTTTTTTTTTTTTTGAGTTGGAGTCTCACTGTCGCCCAGACTGTCGCTCCCGGCCACCGCAGCCTCAACCCGCTGGGCTCCGGCGGTCCTTTCGCCTCAACCTTCCAAGTAGCTGGAGCTACAGGTGCGTGCTACCACGCCTGGCTGATTTTTTATTAACTGTAGAGATGAGGTCTCGCCAAGTTGCCCAGGCGGGTCTCGAATCCGCGGGCTCAGGCAATCCACTCACCTCAGCCTCCCAAGGCACGGGATTACAGGCTGAGCCACCAAGCCCGGCTGGTTTGTTTTCAAAATCAATTGGTATTAGAAAAAAATAATATATAAACTTTATAATATTATGCAAAACATATACAATCGTTTTGGGAGATTTAACTCATAATAATTTTTGTCTGCTTTTCATACTAGATATATATTGGTCAAAAGTTTAAGATGTGTTACATACTATCTACTAATGCAGAAGAAAGAAACATAGAAATAATTTATAAATTCTACTACTAAAAAAACTAGTTAGCAAAACAGTACTATTTATATATATATATATATATATATATATATTTTTTTTTTTTTTTTTTTTTTTTTTTTTTTGAGTTGGAGTCTCACTCTGTTGCACAGACTGGAGTGCAGTGGCGCTCCCGGCCACCACAGCCTCAACCTGCTGGGCTCCCACGATCCTTCCGCCTCAGCCTTCCAAGTAGCTGGAACTACAGGCACGCACTACCACGCCGGCTAATTTTTGATTTATTTTAGAGATGAGGTCTCACCAAGTTGCCCAGGCAGGTCTCGAACCCGCCGGCTCAGGCAATCCACTCACCTCAGCCTCCCAAAGCGCTGAGTTTACAGGCTGAGCCACCGAGCCCGGCGCTGCTTCTATTTTTAAGGTTGACAGAAAAGAAGTTAACTCTTCTCAGACATGTTAATTTTGTATAAACCATGTAACACAATACATGTAAAAATTATTAGTCATAGTGGTAGTATTTATTCTTACAATTATTAATATTAGGTAAATATACTTGTGGTAAATTTCAACTGTCTTTCATTGCTTGACAGATGACTCCACATCCATATTTGCCAAGTTTCTTTTAGGTGTCTGTTGGAAGTCTTTGAGAATGGCAATAGCTGGAAAGTTAAAATCTCTGGACAATGTTTATGAAAGCCATATGTTTTTACCAGCCCACGAGAAAAGTGGTTTCATTGCCAATGAAATCATGAGACAACAGCATACCACGTATTCAAATGTATTTATTTTCATTGCTGCAAAGTTTGCAGGATATCTGATCACATGACTTTTTCTAAAATGATTTCCAATGCTTGATAAAATCATAAAGATAATAATCCTCTTTTTCTTGCTGGAAAAAGAAAAATTTACTGTAAGATAGTATCTTTTTCTTTCCTGATAAGAAATTTTGCAGAAAACTGGTTTTATAAACCCATTTTGATCTGTAGGAATGTATGTATATCTTGTCAGATATTGCTCATTCTATACTTATAGAAAGTTGAAAAAATGTGTATTCCCTATCATAGCAGAAAGCAACTGATTTCTATTGTCAACTGAGGCTTATATAGTCTTTTGTCTTTATGCTTATAAGCATAAACAATACTTGAGGGAAGTCTGTTATATGCATAATCTGAACTAGTTAGTATAAAAAATATACATAAAAAAGAAAAGTAAGTACAGAAGTTGCTTACATAACTACATCGATTATTTAGCAGTAAAAAACAGCATTAGCATTATCCAACAAAGAATACATTACAATTTTGTACTCTCAAGGTCTAAATGGTCTCTACAGAAGCATGTAAAATTTTAATTATGGTTTTGCATTCATTTATTGCTTAATAAAAGTACTTAGGCTATTTCCCTTCTGGGCTGAATAATTTGCTAGTTCCTTACAACAATATTAAAAAAAAATCACAGCGCAGTACAATCTTCTATTTTAAAGCTAAACTTAACAACAGAAATAGTTGTAATAATTGTCAAATAAAATCAGGTGAAAATGAAAAGCGAACTATACAAATTTATTCCAACAAAACCCTAAGATGGAAACTAATGAAAGAATATACTCCATAAAAAATAATTGGAGTAAAGAGAAATAATCTTCTTGGTAGTTATACAAGCTTCTAATAAATATTCCTTGAGTTTGCCAAATAATAATTTAGTACATGCCATTGATGTATCTTTCAGCAAACAAAAGAACCATTAGCTACATTACATGCTGTTACATATTATGCACTAAATATGGAAGTTGGTACCAAACATAAATACATAAAACCTTTCATAAAGTAGATGCAGAAGAAACAAGAACTACGGTGAAATATGGAGGTTCATGCCTCCCATTTTCATCCCAGACAACTTCAATTCTGGAAATGGACATTTATTACTTCTTTTTTGTTTGTTTGCTCTGTCACTCAGGCTGGAGTGCAATGGTATGATCATAGCTCACTGTAACCTCAAACTCCTGGGCTCAAGGGATTTTCCTGCCTCAGCCTCTCAAATAGTTGGAAATATAGGTGCAAGTCATCATGCCTAGCTAATCTTTTAATTTTTTGTAGAAACGGGTTCTCACTACATTGCCCAGACTGGTCTTGAACTCCTTGCTTCAAGCAATCTCCCTCAGCCTCCCAAACTACTGAAATTACACAGGTGACCCACCGAGCCTGGCCTGTTATTTCTTAAAATAGTTTAAATATGCATTTCCACATTTAATAAGGCCACCAATAAATTATTTTATTTTGTATTATTCAATATAAGAATGATTAGTTTGCATGAGTATCCTATTGCTGCTTTAACAAATCACCAAAATTTATAGCTTTAAAAACATCTACTTATTATCCCAAAGTTCTGTATGTCAGAAGTCCAAGCACAGTGTAGCTCAGTTGATTTTCTGCTCCGACTTTTACAGGGACAAAAGCAAGGTGTTGGCAAGGTGCTTTCATTGGAGGTTTTAGGTATAGTCTTTTGGGAGGATCACCCAGGTTGTTGGTAGAATTTGCTTCTGTGTGATTATAGGACTGAGTTCTCTATTTCTTTGCTGGCCGTTGGATGATAAGTCGTCCTAGTTCCATCTGCAAAATACCTTTACAGCAATACCTAGATTAGTGTTTGAAGAATCAGGGCATCTTGGCAGATGGGAGAATCTTTAGAAATTTGCTGACAACAATGTGCCTGCCTTTTGAGTTTATCGATTTTCTGTGCTTGTTACTCAAAAACTTAGTGCATGAAGCTGATGGATAAAGCAAAATCCTCATTCAACTAAATGTTTCAGTCAATGAACTAAAATGTATCATATATCCAAATATACTAAGTAATGTATTAGAGAATATAAAGATGAAAAGACATGGCTCTCCCCTCACAGAACTGAAATATTTGTGTAACTTTTTCTAAATTAAGAAGGCAAATTTGAAGATTCCTATAAATGAGAAGAAAAATTTTGCCATTTGATTAATAGAACACTAATACTATCTAATCAGTTAAATCTCTTAAAAGGGTCCTTACTGATAATTTAGTTAGAATCAAACAAGAAGACATTATTTAAAAAAATTATTTACAGAAAACTTTTGACTTTCAGAGGTACCTTTGGTCCTGCTTTTTAGTTAGCATCCCTTTATTCCCTGGCCAGACTAAATCTGTAAACCAAACTCAAAATCCAACAAAGGGGCTCTAAAAAAGCTGAGGGAGGCCGGACTCGGTGGCTCAGCCTGTAATCCCACGCCTTTGGGAGGCTGAAGTGAGTGGATTGCCTGAGCCCGCGGGTTCGAGACCCGCCTGGGCAGCGAGAGCTCATCTCTACAATAAATGAAAAAAGCAGCCGGGCGTGGTAGCGCGTCCACGTAATTCCGGCTACTCGGAAGGCTGAGGGGAAGGATCGCCGGAGCCCAGCAGGTCGAGGCTGCTGTGGCCGGGAGCGGCCACTGCACTCCAGTCTGGGCGACAGAGTGAGACTCCAACTCAAAAAAAAAAAAGCTGAGGGAGCAGTGGAGCAGTTCCCTGAATAGTTCTCATAGTCCCCAGGCAATGTGTCTTACAACTGTTGCATACCCCAAGCACTGAGTTGCATCCGTTGATGTTTTCAGTTATTTCAAAGCCATTCTCTGGTACCAATTGACATCCCACAATGCAACAGGTAATTATTTGTGACTTTGTTGAGAAAGCATATAGCCCTTCAAGATTGCTTTGTGCAGTGACCAAAGAAATCTTCAAGACTTGGTTAAATTGGTCTTCATCTTGAATGGGACGATATTGTTAAATTTAATGAGGGACGGTAGTTCCTTGATGGGCATGTCACTAAAGACCCCTTCCTCCAGAATGTCTAAAGAGGAGGGAGAAGGCAGCCTGCCAGAAAACATGAATGCATAAGACCCTCGTCTTCCTCAGTTTGTAAGTATTTGGGCTCCACCAGATTGGACCCACCCAGGATGAGTTTACAGCTGTCACTGAAAACATGTCTTGTAGGGGCTGGAGCAGCCCTGTAAGCTACCCTGATTGTCCTTTTGAATCTGAAAAGAAAGTAGGAGGGCAATGGTCATTGAGATCATTCACCAGACTTGGATTCCTCAACTTATGTGTGCCAATCTCACTGACTACTGATTCCAGTAAAACCTGCTCATGATGTCAGGTCAATTGAACACAGGCTGAGGGTTAACTGATCAATTCCCCAGCATGAAAATGTACTCATAGCCAAAATAACAAAGATTGACAGGCAAGAAAATAGTGATAACTAGATGTTCTCTTCTGGGCAACCTATGCAAGGGCCTCAAGAGATCTCTGGGTCTGGCTACTCAATAACAGGGTATCTGAGGAAAAGATTGATGTGTTTCCCACCAAAGAATTCATGGCCAGGTAGCTCATTAGAGTCTTCTTGATAATGACCCCGTGGCTGACACAACAGTCATCCCTTCCTTCTCTCCCAGTAAATCTGTGGACCTATTCAACAGCAGTGCCTAGTGCCATTGCCTCCCCAAAACAACGTCAGTTGTCTGGAAGAAATCCTTGTTGCCATAGTCCTCTGTGAAACTATTTCATGATTCAATGTCATGTGCCATGTGCAAGGCCTTGGAGACTCACCAGAATAGTTGATGCAATGCTTTAGGGAAGCTTTTGGTGCCAGAGATATCTCTGACATTGTGTTTGTCATAAAGCCTATTGCCTGAGCTGAAGGAACTTGTCGGCAGCAATGAACATTGCAAATGCAACCAAAATCACACAATTTGTTTTTTGCAGCTCATCTACGAAGAGTGCCTAGATTTGACCAAAGAAAATAAACACAAGTCAGTCTCAGTAAAATTGGAAGGAAGAAGAATATATCCTCTAATTCATGGAGCCACCCCCAGGTATGACCCAGTATCATAGTTGCTGAAGGGAATCCGTGTAAAACTACTGATTTAACAAATGCTTTCTTCTCAATGTTCGTTATGAGGAAATTATTAGGAAAGAGCAAAAGCAGTTTGTTTTAACATAATAAAGATGATAGTATACTTTCACAGAGCTCCTTCAACATGCTCAGAGCTATTGTTGTCATAATATAGCCTACAAAAAGTTGATTGTGTTGACATTCCACAAAACATCAAAGGCATCCACTCTATTGATGATACCATCATGTTAATTGGATTAAGCAAATAGGAACCTAGTAAGACACATGTATGCCAGAGAGAGGACTATCTTTTATATTGTTTCAAGGACTTTCTGCATCTGTAGACTTTTCAATAACTTAATAGTCTAGAAAATAGCAGAACTTCCCTAGGTAAAGAGCAGGATATTCTTACTTATGTGTCCAACCAGCAAAAATACGGCACAAGATACAGAATGTGAAAAGATATTTGATTTTGTATCATCAGTTGTTAGAATTCATGGGTAAGGAAAATAAAAAAGTAAACTTAGGATCAGCCTTTTCACCATTACTCCCAGTGGTCCTGGGTCCCATTGAAGAAGGCACTTCTAGTAGACGCAGTCAGGGATTCACTGAACTAGAATCTGTGAATAAAAACTGGCCAAACAGAACTGATTGACACAGCTTGGAAGAGACAAAGGCAAATGTACAGGGGGACACACTTTGACCTCTAAGAAACAGAAGACAGATACATTGACAGATAATTATTTTCCTTTATCCCCTCAACAGGCAGCACAATAGTTCCACATGGCCTATTTAGAAGACATTTCTCCTTATTTAACTACCAAGTCTGTTTTTTTGTTAACCTGTGAACAGCTCAGAAATACACTACCTTGCATTTTATTTCCCTCCTTCCTGGCCTCTTTTCCCTTTCCCCCTCAAATGTGCAACCCTGAGATTTCATATACCAAGCAAAACCCTGGTCCGTTAGCTTTGCTTTTTGCTCTGCTCAAGGGAAAACACAATTTTATTTTCTTTTGTGAAATGAATTAATTAAGTAGTAACCTAATTGTCACCATAAGCACAAAGAAGAAACTCAAATAATATTTGCATTTGTAAGACAGTGTACATGAAAATAGGTGGAATTGAATGGAAATAACATTTACAGATTATGTTATATTCAGAGACTTCTTTGGTTGCTTTATCTTATAGTGTTTTTGCTAATATGATTTAATGCTTAATTGTGAAAGCATAAAGAGAAACCTGCATCATAAGGAAATATCCAAGCTGTTATCAATAAGATAGAGGTAACTAATATTTATTTTACTGTGCAGGCACTTTAAAACATGTCTGTTTTACACTTAATTTTGTTTCTTGAGATGACTTTATAGTACAAAGGACTAGAATAGATTAAAAAATTTCTAAGAAGTTAGGTGAAAAATTAAATATAATAAAAAGAAGAGTTTCAGATAATTTGAAAGACAAAAATATGTATGGTATGCTTGGGTGACGATGATTCTGGTCAAGGTAGAGAGATATCTTTTTGGAAAAAGAAAACAAAGTAGTCTAAGCAGAATGGGGCTGGGGACAAGTGACTTTGAATGTCAACCTACATTTTGATACAAATTTATAGTGTGGTAGCCAAATGATTTTTTATATTGTATTTTTTATATTGTAGAAATGGAGATGTTCAGGAAAGAGTTAACATTGTGAAGCACAATCACAAAGAGTTTTTATAAGACTTGTTGTTTTTGAAATGATAAGGCACAGCATATGGGAAATATTTGGCAGGAAGCCAGAGATGTAAGTTCATGAAAAGATAAGTACTGAACAGATATGATCTAAAGGCTTATAAAGTGTTAGAACATTGAAGTCATTTCATCATCTAGTATGGACTGATCTAGGAAATAAGAAGCAAACAAGATACCCATGGGCTAGAGAAGGCAAGGATAGGAAAATTTAAAGACAAGTTAATTAACAACACTGAAAAATAGAAAAAGTTCATGGTGAGTGACACCTGAGAAAAAGTTCATAGATTTGCTGCAAGTATCGTTGAAGAGCACTTTCAGTCAAGTGACACATTTACACTGTGATTATAAAAATGTAAAGTGTTTGGTGAATAAAGTAAAAGCAAAATACTCTTTGGAGAACTATAGTGCTAAAAGAGAGAATCTAATACCGTAGCTTCACCATTGTGTTATTTGTCAAAATAAATAAAAATATAAACTGCAGCCAGAAATCTACCCTCAGTCTGTCTGAAAGAAACATCAGAGTTTTCTGGTTTGAGACCTGGAAATTCAACCAACCAGAGTACATTCAAACAACCAATCAGAGCTCATCTGCCCTGGCAAATCAGAGCACAGCGGTATAATCCAATCAGAATTCAGCTGCATCAACCAGTCACACCTAAGCAAGGGTAAGTCCTTCATTTGCATGTATGGAACTACTTTGGAACCTGGGCAGAAATTTTGCTCTAAAACCTAAACCTCTCCTTTTGCTCTGGAAAACTCCTTCATTTTCATTTAAGGCTTTGTCTTCCTGGTTTGCAAAATGCACATTGGAATAAAGTCTCTTTTCTCCTAATTCCTTTTCAGATAACTTTGTTCACATTCTTGATATTATTTATTTAAATTTTAATGTTCATTTAAAGGAATGCTAATGTATGCCTTATTGTTTAAAGTAACACACTTGAATGATTAGTAAATGCTATTTTTGCTTTAGTTTCAATAAAATAAAATTATCTATATATTATATTAATATGCAGAACAGAGAATTTTTTTATTATATGAAACACTAAAAAGATCTTAGAATCGATTTATGAAAATAAATTAATATTCATTATATAATGAGAAAAAGTGCATTAAAGTTAGAGGTTTAAACTTTGCTGAAGTCAAGAAATATGAAAGTAGAATGCCTGACAATGTTACCTTGTTTAAATTTTATGAGTCTTAACCAGGGTATTATTAAGATGAGCTGAAGTTATCATTATGAAGATTCTCACCTTGAGAATAATAGAATATGAATATTAGAAGAAAAGTATATGTATTCCAGTGACATTTCTTTTGTGCAAATTCCTCTTCAATATTCTTATAAATCTCCAAAATACTCATTTCTCCTTTCAAAGGAAACTTTCTACCAACCGATGAAGTTGAAATTGACTAGTAAAAAAAAAGTCTTTATACTGAATTGAAATTATTGTTTTTGAATCTTATTCCCATTGTCCTTGGAGACATACAAAGACAGAACTTCATACAATAATTAATGACTTATATTTCAAACATTTTATTTTTATTATTGCTCTAAAAAGTCAAAAATCTGTATGGCCATTCATGCTTGCCATGTGTGGAAACTCAAACATAGAGAGTTGAAATATTCCAAGTTTACGCAAGTAGTATGTAATTGAGAAGGGCGTCAAAGTCAAGCAGTCTGACTCTAGAATTCACACTTAATCTTTAGGCTATGCTTTCTCTCAGTATGGTTTAAATAAAATGCTGTTGAACTATTGAATTTATATCAACGATCAAAATGTTATTTATTTAAATTTATTGGAATCTTTCTCAGCAATGATTTGTAGTTCTATGGTCTTTTTTTTCATAGCTGCAATTTCTACAGTAATGAAATTTCTTTAAAATAAATAGATAAAGCAAAACTGTCTCTATCTTGACTATCTTCAGAGAGGAAACTAAGAGAGCATGTAAAGTCATTTTTCTTTCCATTGTCAGTAAGTTAAATTTGTTTCCCACCTCCAAACCACATATAAAACATAGAAGCAATTATCCAGGTTGGTTCAATTCCAAGATAAGTGTAGATTATCTTTGTTGAAAGTATCCAAGCAATGGTTTTGCCTAACCTAACAGAATGTGGTATGATCTAAATGCTGGTTTTTGAAAAGTGTGGCATGAAGACCTCATGTATACATTTAGTTACAATGATGATAATATGGCAGTGCTATTTTATTTTCATAAATTTCAAAGCACTACTCTTTAATTTTGAAGTAATTTTTTAAAAGTCATATGTGAATAAAATAGTGCCATGCATTGTAACTTGGGGGTGGTCTTTCCTCTGTTTATACTCTAAATTGACCAAAAATGTTGGGACTAGTTACACATTCTTTATAGATACTAATATGGAAAACTAATATGACAATTGTTCCCTTTCATGAATTAAAGAAGTTATTGGTCATCCATTCTAGGATAGCCATTTATATTAAATTCTGGATTTTAAAAAGTAAGACTCTGACTTCAATTTGCTTAGCTGTTGAAAAAGCCTTGCATTCCCTCCAACTCCACAATATTTGGGATGCTTGAACTGTGATAATCTTGTGATTTTTATGCTTTAAGCTTTTAAGCTATTAAATATATTTTTTAATACTCATAAGTCAGTGAATAGTACAATTATTTCCTTTTACAAATGAGAAAAATGAGGTGCAATAAGGTTTCTTGACTTGAATAGCTTTTCTAAGGGAGCATATTAAAAACCCAGGCAATCTATTTCCAAAGCCCATGCTTATAATTACATAGTACATTGTCTATTTGCCTAAAATATGGCTAATAAATGACTTGGAGTAGAACTGTGAAAGAAATAAGTCAACATTTTACAAATTTACACATGAGATATTCTTTGTAACTATCATAGCAACCCAGGAGATCATTTAATATGATGGCCATGCTAATCAATTGATGCCCTCAAATTAATCCAGTGTTCCAAAATTGCATAAGGCACTAAAGTAACTTGCTTAAGAATGTTGATTAGCTAAGTGGCTTCACACAGTGAATTTTTAGTAAGTAAATACACTATATACTTTCTTTCCTTCTCAATACCCCATGAGAACTATCCATTTATTAAGCAATCACTGGGGTTTCACAGGATTCACCTAATGAGTATTAGACAAGAATGGATGTTTTAATTTTATAAATGAAGATATTTCTGTGACTCAAGGTTCCCAGGAAAACTTTCATTAACTAAAATTATCAGAAAAATCATTGTGTTTACCATTGATATTATTCAGTGGGCAAGAAAAAGAAGCATATTCACAGAACAGTTGTGAGAAGCATCACTTTAATTTTATTGGATCATTCAAGACCCACTTGATTCACCTATGGGCTATATGTGTAAATGAGAAAAAACAGGGCTAGAAACTAACACAGTTTATATTAAAATTATCACTTAGTGGTGATTTTTTAGTGTTTTCTTTGATTCTACTTGCTTGGTTTTGGATTTTCTAAATTTTATAAAATGATTATTTTATTAATTATAAGAACAAATTATATCTAATGAGTACATTTTAATCATTGTTATTTAATCTTAAAAAGTATTATTTATTTGAAGTTTCATTTTTTTCATGCACTATAATAGCAAACTAACAAAAGAGACAAAAAGTTATATTCTGATGTTTATGCATGACACTCTTTTCCCTTATAATGAAAATTCATTTGATTAAAATTCTTACACATATTTTTGGCATCTTCCTTCATCTTATCAAGTCTACTGACGACAGGATAACTTTCAATGGTATAGAAAAAGATATTTAATTTAAATTTTAGGTTATGTTAGCAACATTTCTCAGTTTTTAGGAATATTATTGTATCATTATATTTTGAAATCATCTATACTATTTTACAAAGAAAATGAGATTTTACTGTTCTAGTTAAAATACTTACTTTCACATTAATAATGCTATCTATAATTTTCAAACATTCTTAAGTCTCAGAAGCATAAGATTTCTATCTCCTATTTCTTCAAAATGCTTTCTCTTAGCCTTTACCTCATTTAAAAATAAGCAAACAAACAAACTTGCAATTGATTAGTTGTCAATGTAAGCCCTGTTGTGATTTACATTTGTAAGCAAAACTCTAAAACACAATTTTAAATACTTACCTGATTACAGTTTATTTAGAAAGATATTTGACCTTTGAAAGTATTAAATAGATATATTATTTTATATGGATTCACCATGGGTACAAAAGCAACAAATATATGTTTTATATCGACAACTCAGGTTCCATAAGCATCACTGATTTTGACACTCAACGTTTTCCTAAAACAGCAAAGACCTATTGTAATATTCTGAAATTGAGAATCCCTTTATTGACATGACAGTTGCATGCTTATAAAATTATTTTAAAACTTAAATTTCTATTCAAATATTTCACTTACATGAGTGACTGGCTAGATGTTGGAAGTCACGGGTAGAAATGGACAATATAACAAGAAAGTTAATAGCACTATAGGCAATACATACTGCATTCTATAAAAAAAAATTAAAGAGGATAGAGAAAGTGGATAGTTAGAAACATACTGATTGAATTAAACAAAGCATTGTTAAAGAATATGCCAAATACCAGTAGTCATCATACAGGAAGATTGAGGAATGAGCCCTGAGGATAAGAAGTGGAGTTTTAGTTTGAGGTGTGGTTTTTGAATAATTATTGAAGCTGTGGCTATGGCTATACCAGAAGAGAGTACAGATTAGTAAGAGGTAAGAGGACAGAACTTTGAGGATTGGTACAAATGGGTGAGTGAAAGAGACAGAGAAAAAGCAGCCAGGGAGAAACATTTACTGAGAGCCAAGAGGATTATAAGCTGAAGATTAAAGAATATAACTTACTAGTGTTGTAATTTATGTTTGATTATGATTTTCTTAAAGGCTGTGAGAGAAGAGTTGGCATAAGAAGTTCCTGAAGTGGTTATTCTTCTTTCTACAACCTCATTTTAAATTTAAACTGTAAATTCTGTTAAGTGGGAAGAATAAAAATTACATAATTAATTTATTGTGTAAATCTAATATGTAAAGAAATTGGAGACAAAATGTGGAAAACATTCGCTAAAATACAAAATATTTCTTTGCTAATAAATAAAATATATTACATATTTAATTTGAGTTATTATATATGCTTTCAAATTGTATAACTTGTACAATTATTGAATGAAAATAATGTTTATATATTATGATAGTTTATTTAGACACCAATTTCCAAAGTTACAACAGATCTTGGTTTATATTATTATTTTATTTGTAAATAAAATATGAGCAGAATAATAGATAAGTCACTATTTATCAATATTTCTTTAGGATTCATCAAATAATATGGAGCTGATTACAATGTTTTGCCTATCTACACATTGTTTAAATAGAATATTTGTTATTTTTTAGGCTATGATATTTCCACACATATTTTAAAATAATCTTCAGTATTAATGTACTAGACATAATAGAAACTACAATTTGAAAGTACTTATTGTCTTAAAGCAAATCTTAGTTCTAAATCTGGCTTCATCTAAATTATGACAACTGATTATTTTACCTCATATGTATATTATACATATGTAATATTTATGCAAAAACGAATCAATCCCTAAATATACATATTCTATTATGTAATAGAATTCTATGTAAGAAGGAGAATAATTCACTGAATGTTCAGGAGATAGAGAGAAAAAAAATGGAATAAATTTGTAAGTAAGATGCTTACTTGTCATGTTTTAGCCCAGAGGAAATCTTAACTGCCTCTACTTTGTGGCAAAACTTGTGCAGAATAAGCACACTTTTAGATGCAGACAGGATTTATTGCAAATGGATCTACATCTACACAAATAACATTTCTAGAGTGAAAAATAACCCAAGTATAAAATATTTTACTTTATAGTATTCAAAAAATTTTTAAATCATAAGAGAGGCTAAAACTGCCTCTTGTGAGAAAGAAAAGAAAACCCACTAAATGTAAATAAACTAAATCATTATTGAGAAACCCAAAACAAAGCATTTAGACTTTTATCATTATTCCTTGAGGGAGAATTTAAAAATATTTATTAAAGTCCAGATATTTTATCATCACTTTCAAAATACTTTTCTAATAGTTTATCAAATAGGAATGATATATATCTCTTTATCCCATGTATTATTTTTGTGCTTTGAAAATAATTTTTAAGCCGGGCTCAGTGGCTCAGTCTGTAAACCCGCACCTTTGAGAGGCTGAGGTCAATGGATTGCCTGAGCCCGCGGGTTCAAGACCCACCTGGGCAACTTGGTGAGACCTCATCTCTACAATAAATCAAAAAGTTAGCTGGATGTGGTAGCGTGCGCCTATAGTTCCAGCTACTTGGAAGGCTGAGGTGGAAGGATCGCCGGAGCCCAGCAGGTCGAGACTGCGGTGGCCAGGAGCGGCCACTGCACTCTAGTCTGGGTGACAGAGTGAGACTCCAACTCAAAAAAAAAAAAAAAGAAAAGAATTTTTAGATTATTTTAATGGAATTAATATCCTTTAGTTTAAAACACAACTCTGTGATAAAAATCACACACAAAATTGTACACATTGAGTTTATGAAAGCTCTATTAAGAAGCTAGTAAAAAACAATGAATCATACCATAAATTATCAGTGATTAATATGTTGTTATAAACCTTTTAACCACTGCTATTTTTTCCCACAAGCCTCATCAAGGCATTATGTTATATGTGGAGATTTCTGTAAGTTCCTTACACAATCAGGATCTCTGCCTTTGGGGTCCCCAAATAGTTTGGCAAATTCCATTGCACAGAAGAACTCTGCTCAGTAAAATAAAAAGAAAAAAGAAAATTGTCATTTTCCACTCTTTTATCACCATCTACTATATGATGCCAGTCTATTTAGGGTGACAACTCTAGGTTAAGATACTTATCAATCATACTAGTCATTTTCTTTTCTTACTCTTGACTGATGAACTAGAAAAATCCTAGTTTATGATTTTTAGAAAAGTTTAGAAAAGGCATCAGGGGTTAGCAATTCTGTATAACTGTTCATTCATATAATGACAATAAAAATTATTTATTAAAAAGCTACCTACTGTGTTTCAGGTATTGTTCTAGGCTGTGGAGATAACAATATTAAATAAGGCAGACAAGGTCAAGTAATGTTCTAAATTTTTTATAATACATGGAGTGGGAAATCATGAAAAAAATTTATCGTTGAAGACCATATGAATGCTTTATCAGACAACAAGTTCATGAAAAAATAATACTCAAATACTGTAAGGGCAAATATATTAGCTTGATACATATGTTAAAACACAATTTATTAAAAAGGTAAAATTTTTACTGCTATATTAATATAAAATAAGCATAGGTAAAATATTTCATTTCATAATGAAGGACCTGATAAGTTATTAAAATGAATTCAAAGGAAACACCAAAGGGAGGACACATATGTAAGCAATAAGGAGATGAGAAATGAATGTACCAATAGATGAAAGATGACGTCTGAAGAAATGCAACAGGAATCATTTCATTGCCTTTGTACAAAATGTATTTGCATGTGTGTAAAATAGTTCAAACAAGTTAGACCATTATAGAATGAGATAACTCAGAAGTTGCACTAGATAACTACCGGCATTCTGAGAATAGCTAGTAATTGTCTTTCTCTCTCCCTCCCTTTTTAAAAAATTTATTTTATTTTTTTAATTTTAAAGATGTGGGGTACAATTCAGAATTAAGTATACACATGGTCATCATAAAGGTGAAGTTTGGGCCTCCCTTTGGTGCCCACTTTACCTGGTTTGAGATCAGGTACCCTAATTGATGTTGTGACCCCCCCACCCAGCAGTATGCTACTACTGCTAATTTCTTTTTTATACTATTATGGTAAATGTTCAGGGTCCACTTATGAGTGAGAACATGTGGTACTCAGTTCTTTGTTTCTGTGATAGATCACTGAGTATTATAGACTTTAAATCAACAAAGTTGCTGTAAAGTCCATATTTTTGTCCTTTTTATGGCTGCAAAATATTCCGGTGTGTGTGTGTGTGTGTGTGTGTGTGTGTGTGTGTGTGTGTGTGTATGTATATATATATCACATTGTTTTATCTAGTCCATTTTTGATGTGCAGCACAGTTGGATCCATGTTTTTGATTGTGAATAATGCTGCCGTAAACATGCATGTGCAGGTAAGTTTATTGTAGAATGATTTAAATTCCTCCAGCTATATTACCAGTAGGGGAATTTCTGGGTCATATGGAAGGTCAATTTCCAGTTCTTTTAGAAATCGCCACATTGTTTTCCATAGAGGTTTAACAAATTTGCATTCCCACCAACAGTGTAGAAGTGTTCCTTTTTCTCTGTCTCCTTACCAGCATCTGTTATTTTTTTTAATAATGATGACCATTCTTACTGAAGTTAGGTGGTATCTAAATGTGATTTTAATTTGCATTTCTGTGATGATTAGTGAGGATGAGCATTTTTTTCATGTGTCTTTTGGCTGCCAATATATCTTCTTTTGAGAAGTGTCTATTCATATCTTTGGCCCACTTTTTAATGGGGCTGTTAGCTTTTTTTCCTTTCCAGGCATTTGAATTCCTTGATGTTAGTCCTTTGTCAAATATATAGTGGGCACATATATTTTTCCCATACCCTGGGTTGTCTCCCTGATCTCTTGATGGTTTCTTTTACTTTGCAAGCTTTTGAGTTTAATGAGTTCCCACTTGTCTATCTTATCTCTTATGGCATGGATATCCTTGATTTTGATGAGGAATTCGTTACCTATTCCAATTTTTGTAAGGGTGTCCTCTTTGTTTTCAAAGATTCTTAACCTTTGAGGTTTTACATTAAAGTCTTTGATCCAACTAGAGTTGATTTTTGTGTATGGTGATAGGTAGGGGTCTTGTTTAATCATATGCATGTGGTCAGCCAGTTTTCACAGCACCATTTACTGAGTAAGTTTTACTCTCCCCACTGGTGGTTAGTGAAGGCTTTGTCAAAGATGAGTTGGTTGAGAAATTGAGGTTTTGCTTACCAATTCTCAACCCTGTTTCATTAGTCTATATGCCAGTTCTTGTACCAATACTAGACTATCTTGATCATTGTAGCTTTATAATAAAGTTTAAAGTCTAGAAGTGTGATACCCCCTGCTTTGTTTCTTTTGCTAAGGATTGGTTTGGCTATTCAAGATCATTTATGCTTCCGTATGAATTTCTGTATTGGCGTTTCCAGGTTGAGAAGAATGATGTTGGTAATTTAATGGGCATTGAATTGAATCTGTAGATTGCCTTTGGTAGGATGGACATCTTAACAATCTTGATTCTTCCTGTCCATAAGCATGGAATATTTTTCTATTTATTGCATCTTCTTATATTTCTTTGAGCAGTGTTTTGTAGTTCTCATTGTAAAAGTCTTTCATTTCTGTGGTTAGGATGATATCAAGGTGTTTCATTTTTTGTGTGGCTATTGTAAATGGGATTATGCTTTTTATTTGGTTATTTGTTGGACTATAAAAATGCAACAGTCTTTTGCACATTTATTTTGTTCCCCAAAACTTTGTCAACGTCCTTTAACAGTTGGAGGTTATTGACAGATTCTCTTGATTTTAGGGGTATAGGATCATATCATCAGCAAAGAGACATAACTCAACTTCCTTTTTTCCTATTTGGATACCACTTTCTTCTCTTGTCTAATTGCTCTAGCTAGGACTTCCAACACAATATTGAACAAAAGGGATGAGAGTGGGCAGCCTTGTCTTGTTCTGTTTTTCAGGGGAAATGTTTCCAGTTTCTGTCCATTTAGCAATATGCTGGCTGTGAGTTTATCATAGATGGCAATTACTCTTTTGAGGTATGCTCCTTCTAGGTGTTTGAGGGTTTTTAATCAAGAAGGATACTGAATTTTATCAAAAGTTTTTTTCTGCATCTAATGATATAATTAGGTGGTTCTTGTTTTTACATCTGTTGATGTATTTACTTACATTTATGATCTTGCAGATGTTGAACAAGCCCTGCATTCTGGGGATGAAGCCTACTTGGTCATGATGGATGATTTTTCAGATGCATTGTTGGATTCGATTTCCTAGAATCTTCTTGAAAATTTTTGCATCTATGTTCATTAGAGATATTGGCCTGTAGCTCTCTTTTTTGGTTGAATCTTTACCATGTTTGGATATCTGTGTGATACTAGCTTTGTAAAATGATTTGGGGAGAATTTCATCTTTCTCAATTGCCTGAAATACTCTCAATAGAATTGATATCAGCTCTTCCTTATATGTTTTTTAGAAATCCACTGGAAAGCTGTCTGTTCTGGGTATTTTATGTTTTGTATTTTTTGTAGTAGTTTTCTTATGACAGAGTCAATTTCCTGGATTTTTGTTGGTCTATTTAGTATCTCAGTGTCTTCTTGTTTTGTTCTTGGGAAGTTGTGTGATGTCAGAAAGTCTTCCATTTCATTTAAGTTATCAAGTTTGCTTCCATACAGATGTGCATAGTGATACCTAATGTCTTTTGTATTTCTTCAGAGTCAGTTGTGATTGATCTTTTGCATTTCTGATTCTGTTTATTTGATCTTTTTCTCTCCTGGTCATTCTGGTTAGGGGGGTCTATCAATTTTGTTTATTCTCTCAAAGAACCAGTTTTTTGTTTTGTTTTGTTTTTTCTGTGATATTTTTGTCTTCTATGCCCAACATTTGGTCTTTTACTTAGGTGATCTGGCTCCTCTGCTAAAGTCAGGGTTTTGGTGGTCTTGTCTTTCCATCTCCCTTAGGTGATTTGTTAGGCCGTTAACTTATGATCTTTCCTTTTTGTGGATGTGTGTTCATACAGATATATATTGCCCTTTTAGAACTGGTTTCTTGGTATCCCAGAAGTTTTGGTAAGATTTTTCTTCAGCCGGGCTCGGTGGCTCAGCCTGTAATCCTGCGCTTTGGGAGGTTGAGATGAGTGGATTGCCTGAGTCCATGGGTTCGAGACCCACCTGGGAAACTTGGCGAGACCTCATCTCTACAATAAATCAAAAATTTAGCCGTGCGTGGTAGTGTGCGCCTGTACTTCCAGCTGTTTGGAATGCTGAGGCAGAAGGATCACTGGAGCCCAGCAGGTCGAGGCTGCGGTGGCCGGGAGCGTGCCACTGCACTCCAGTCTGGGCGACAGAGTGAGACTCCAACTCAAAAAAAAAAAATTTTTTTTTCTTCATTTTCATTTGTTTCCAGGAATACTTTAATTTCTGTTTTGATTTCTGTGTTGACCCAGGATTTGTTCAGCATCATGTTGTTTAGTGTTCATGTCTTTGTGGATTTGAGGGAATTTTTTGGTATTAATATTTATTTTTATTCCACTGTAGTTGGAGAAGGTACATGGCAGTATTCCAATCTTATGAAATTTGTTTATGGTTGATTTATGGTTGAGGATGTGATCAGTCTTGGAATAGTTCCATGTGGTGATGAGTAGAATGTATATTCTGTGGCTGTTGGGTGGAGTTTTCTGTAGGTGTCTATTAATTCCACTTGGTCAAGCATCAGGCTGAGATTCTGGATCTCTTTGTTGATTTTTTCCTTGATGATCTATCTAAGATTGTTAATGGGGTATTGAAGTCTCCAGCTATAATCGTGTTAGAGTCATTATCTTTTTATAGTTTGTTTAGTAGTTGCTTTATAAAAGCCAGTGCTCCTGTGTTGGGTGCATATGTTTTATGATGGATATTTCTTGTTGATATACTGAACATTTTGTCATTATGTAGTGTCCTTCTGTATCTTTTAAAATTTTTGATAGCTTAAAAGTTTATTTTGTCTGATAGTAAAATCATGACTCCTGCCTTCTTTTGTGATTTACTTGGAAATTAACCAATTTCCATCCTCTAACTTTGAGTCTGTGAGAGTCCTTTGTAGTGAGATGAGTTTCCTGGATGCAGGGAATAATTGGGCCATTTTTCTTTTTTTTTTTTAATCCAGTTTGTCATTCTGTCTTATCTGTGTTGCATTTAGTCCACTCACATTCAGGTTAATTATTGAAATGTGATTGTTTATTCCAATCACGAGGTTCTTATAAAGTTTTTTCTTTGTTTGTTTTCTCTTAACTTTTGGGTTAATGTATGTGTGTGTTTTCTAGTTTGCAGTCATGATGTATTCTTTGTTGATTCTGTGTTCTCCTGTTCTCTTGAGTAGTGCATGATCATTCTTTTTTTTTCCTTTCTTCTGTGTTTAATACCTCTTTAAGAGTCTCCTGTAGAACTGATCTGGAAGCTGCATAATCTCTTAGGGATTATGTCTGAGAAGGGTTTTAATTCTTCATCACTGATGAAGCTGAGCTTGACTGGGTAGGAAATTCTTGTCTGATATAGTTCATCTTTGAGGACTTTGAAAATTGGACTTCAGTCCCTTCTAGCTTGCAGTGTCTCTGCTGATAGGTCTGCTGCTATTCTGATTGGTCATCCCGGGTAGGTAGTCTTTCTCTCTTTCTGCCATTAGGACTTTTCCTTTTGTACCTACTTTGTGTGGGTGATTTACTCTGTGTTAGGGATTGGTCCTCTTATTTGATGTAATATGGGGGTTCTCTGTATCTCTTGTGTTTGCATGACCATTTGGTTACATCTCTGGAGAGACAGGGAATGTTTTCTTGTATAATCTCTCAGAATACTTGCTCAAAGGCATTCTTCATTTCCATTTCTTCTTCTGGGATAACAATCAGGGATAAATCCAGCATCTTGATATAATCACACATCTCTTGGAGACTTTGTTCTTTCTTTTTGAGTTTTCTTTCTATGTCTTTTTACTGGTCACATTCTACCCCACGCCTGAATTCAGGTAGGGGGTGGGGCATCTGAGAATCAGCACTTGTTCTGTCCCTCTGAAGTTTGTGCTTTCAGGATATTCCCTTTGGGTCCTGATCAACCCCTATGTAGCTAACACTGATAACACAGATTGGGTCTGTCACTCCATGGTGATCATGCCGGAGCACTTCCCCACTCAATTTTCATGATGGTGGCAGAGTGCCTGTTTCATCTTCTCCACTGGGGCTCTGTCTCTGGCTCTCTTGCTGTGTTCTTTCAGCAACCCCTGCTGCCAGTGTATGGCCAGGTGCTGTGGTGGTGAGGCAGAGCTTAGAGTTGGCAGTGACTCCTGGCAACTTCTTTCTGGGAAGTTTTGCTGAGATGCTGGGCTTCTGAACCCTGGGAAGTACTAGGGAACAAGCAGAGCAGCTGCAGCACCGGCTCCTCACCAGGAGATCCCTGGCCACTTGCTCCCGAGTCTCCCCTCAATTAGCCACTCACATGGTCACATACTCAAAGACACTTATACAAAATTATCTATACACTCACTCACTCACACTGGGACTCACATAGTCCAACTGGTTCCACCATCATCTTTCTCCACCTACAATGCTCTCTCTTTCTCTAATTCTTACTTTCTGTTTTCTGTTTCAAAATTTTTCACAATTTTTCTATCAGATGACAATGAACAGATTCATGATACTACAGTTTCCTTTTAAGTTGTCATATTTCATTACTATTTTTAACATACTTAGTAAAACATAATTTCTTAATGTTGGGAGAAAATGAATTGTTGTAGAAGCATCAAACACATACTTTAAAAAAAATCAAAGAATTATATTTTTAAAATTCAGCTACCTTATCCTGAGTATCAAAAATTTTGACATACTGGCCCTGAAGTGATTAGTTCTCATTCTTTCAGATACCAATTATATTGCTGAGAATCTCCATTTAAGCGCCATGCCACTAGGGATTATGATAATGGATTCCATTTACAAATATTTGGTACTCGCTAGAATAGGCTCAAATCTTCTTGACTGCAGCCTGGAATAGAAATACCATCAAGGAAACAAAGCCACCAAAATCACTAGTAGTAACTCAAGTAATGCTAAGAAATTTAGTCCTACCAACGCATGGTCTTGAATCTTCTGTGTACTAAGAACTCCTTAGTTATTTGTATCACTTATTACATCAACTCTGGAAATATTTGACTTGTGATATGCAGAAAATTGTTAAGCTACTAGACTAAGTGTTCTCTATTTCATTAATTTGAAACCAAAAGGTCAGGCATAGCAGCTCACATCTATATCACATTGGGAGTCCATGGCAGGAGAATTCTTTAAGCTTAGGAGCTAAAGACCAACCTTGGCACCATAGCAAGACCTTGTCTCTACCTTAAATCAAAAAATTAGCCAGGCATGGTGGCATGCACGTGTGCTCCCAACTCTAGGAAAACTGAGGTGGGAGGATTTCTTGAGCCCAGGAGTTTGAGAATGTGGTGAGTCAGGATCATACCATTGCACTCCAGTCTGGGTAACAGAGAACCTGGCTCAACAAACAAAACAAAACACAAACCAGTTTACTTTTTATTTTTCATTTTTCTTACGTTCTCTTCCTTGCTTAATTACACAAAATCTTCCAAATTTATTTGTGACAATTCTTCAAAGTAGAGCTGGCTAGATAATAATCAATCTTCATTTCCAATTACTGCCCACATAATGTAAAACAATTTTAATTTAAATAATATGAAGAATGTCCTCTAAAACTGGGTTGAATAGAACTATAAGCAGCAGTATAAACCAGATCTCTGCTCTATTTGGTTGAACTTCCCTTTTAAACATAGATTATCTTATTTTTAAGCTTTTAAGTAGATAATCTCCTTTCCCTTATCTCTTCCCCCCAATCAATTTCAGAAAACAATTAGAATAAATTAAGAGTCTCAACTAGTAAGGTAAGAACATGAAATGACTTTTTGGAAATGACACCTCATAGTAAACTGTCAGAGGAGATAAACAGACTTAAAACTGATGGTCAAGCATATGTAGGATATGGGGGCTTCTCTTCTTAGCTGTGGGCTTCATTTGAAGCTTCTGTCCACCATGTTAGCAGCGTGGCAACAGCTGATAACTTTTTGCCCTCAATTTCCTCCAAGCTCTGTTCAAAATCTACTGATTTAATATAGTCTATATCTACTAATAAAACCTAGTACACTTCTCTCTTCTGATATAATGGGCTTCTCTGATCAATAATCTCAAAAAAAGAGTAACACTGGTTGGTATTGTTAGAAAAATTTTATTGTATTTAACGGCTTCTTTTTCTTTGCATGACTGCCTTCAAAGAAAAAGTCAATAGCCTTATTTAATCATGATTTTCATACTTCTTTTAATCATAAATCTAGATTAGGACGCAGTCATTTTATGAAAGAAAGATAAAAAATCAACTGTTCTCTACAAATAAAACAGTATGGATTTGGCACTGAGAGTTAGCCACCTTGATCTGTGTGACAAAACTTCTCTGCCTGCAAATGAATGGTTTATCATAAGCAATAGTCCATCTGATCATACCTTTTCCTCTCTACTAGTCAAGACTATTAAGTGAATGAATAATGAGTCTCTTTCAGCAAGAAATTTTAGTGATATGCTAATATATTATTTAACATGTGAATACCACCTAACTGTCAAAACCTGTTTCACATTTTACACATTGTTTTATTTAACAATAAAGGTAAATATCTTGAGTGTGTATATGTAATGAAAACTAAATTTTCACATCTTGTTTTGTGAATACAATGTTGAATGAAACTTTATCATTTTACAGAAAGAGCGTTGGCTTTACTTTTTTTCAAAAAAGCGGCAAACTAATTTTGGTTTTGGGAAAGACATATTCATCCTACTTTAAGGCTACAGGACTCTAAGAAAGTTGACCCTACCTCTGGTCTCAGTGTAACAGCATATGATTTGGACTAAACTTATCAATTTTATTTGTCTAGCCACAGTGATAGGACTAGACATTGATGGGTCCTAAATAAGATCATTTTGGACTAATCAGTATTGTTCTACAGATATTGGTTGAGCTACGGTGGAAGTAGACTTGCTAATGACAAAATAAATTTTGTAGAAGCTGGGATAGAAAACAATTCTATCCAGACAATGTAAATATTAAAGAGAAAGAACTTAATTTTGTTAACTGAAAACATTAGGTCACACTTAAAGCTAAACTTATCCTGATCCTTTTCAATTATATGAAACAACTTTCATTTCAGGCCTTACCTGTCTTCAAAGAATGACCTGTTACTTTTAGTACAGGAATTGTGCTAATGTCTCGTGCCCGTGTCTTCTTGAAAAACTATATTTCTGTTTCTCATTAAAGTTGTATTTAGGAACTCCATCACAACTTTTCTGAGTGAGCTATGGAGCTCTGAATTCTACCTTTTCAGTTTTAATAAATTATTGTTTTAACTAAAAGACTTCTGACCTATTTTCTCACAACATTTCTATGCCAGCCATCATCTAGGTGAAGCTATCTTGGGAGGTATCAGATGGCTGGGTCTGTAAGAGCACAGCTATATGGTGTCATCCAGTTATACCATGCCAAGTCACTGCTTAACATTTCCCATTCCTCAACATGGCTGGGATGTTTTGTCTAGCCTTCCTTCCCATTCATGGACACAGTCCGGTTGTTTGTTTCTAAGAAAACACCATGCCACTTGAATTTTGCTGGGAGACCACCTGCTTATTGTCTATGATCTCCCTGCAGTGGTCAGTCCAGGAGAGCAGTCCTCTCCTTGTGCAGGATGAGGTCATTTGTTGATTGTAGCGGCATTGTGAACAAGGTGTAGTTCCAGTATGGGGTCGCATCTAGACTTCAAATGATGTTTTTATCTTCAATAAGCATGTCTCCCAACATTGCCACTTAGTCTCTCCTGAGGATAATATACTCTACAAACTGTAGTCCCAGGTACTTATCCACACAGCGCTCATACTTTATCAGAGGTTTGGTTCGGATGAAAATCTGGGTATTCTTGTTATCACAAACACCTCCCACAAATCTAGGTAAAAGTCATTCTATTCACTAGGGCTCAGGGCAAGGAAGCCACAACCTTTTTATCCTGCAGCCCCAAGTACTGCTCCCTGGAAAGTGATATATGAAGTCCTCTTGAGACCACCCTACAAGTTAGGCCAGCATTTTCCACATCCACCAGCACTTGCAATTCTCATGCACAATACACCACCATAGCCACCACTCTTGCTAAGCAGAGGAGGGTGCAAGGGTTTTGTCCTCAGTCAGGCACCTACAGACCTCTGGTCATGTGTAGTGCCCATGATGGGAGTCAAGTGAAGCATGCTGGTCTCAATCTGTTGTTCCCTGCAATTTTGGTTTCTCAATAACTTTAACAGAGATATGTATTATTTTGTACTTGAAATGGTTACTTTGCCTATGTTCTTGAAAATATGATTTCTTGAGGATGACTGCAAAAACCCTCAATTGTGCAAAACCTTATTTATTTATTTATTTTGAATTGGAGTCTCACTCTGTCACCCAGACTGGAGTGCAGTGGCCGCTCCCAGCCACCACAGCCACTACCTGCTGGGCACCGGCGATCCTGCCACCTCAGCCTTCCAAGTAGCTGGAACTACAGGCGCGCACTACCATGCCCGGCTGATTTTTTATTTATTGTAGAGATGAGGTCTCGCCAAGTTGCCCAGGTGGGTCTTGAACCCACGGGCTCAGGCAATCCATTCACTTCAGCCTCCCAAGGCGCGGGATTATAGTCTGAGCCACCGAGCCCAGCTTGTGCAAAACTTTAATAGGCAACCCATTTGACACTAGGAGGGGATGGATTGCTTGTTCTATTAAATTAAATTACAAACTTCATTATCATGGTTTCTATTTATGCTACTCTTTTAAGGTACAAATTCAATGTGCAAATTGTTACACTCACAATTTACTTATCTCATAACATATATGTTCACATTACATATTTGTACTGGAGTTCTATCCAACAGTAACATCTAGGAAATAGTTCTAAATTATGACATGTGACTTACTATGCATCATTATGATAATTTGATAAGCGATTTTCATAGATTTGTACATCTCCATGGAACAGACATGCAAAAACTGTCCTCATTTTCTATTCCATCCATGACTTTCTATTGCTACACGAGGTATAATCCAGAGGATTTTTTTTTTTTTGCCAAGGCAACAAAATACAATGGGATTAGGAAAAATCCTTTGATAGTAGCAGAAGCTATGGCATTTAAAAGCCAAGTGATCATCATTTATTAATTTTAACTAGCCACTAAAAATGCCACATTTCCAGAGACTAAACTTAACACCTGCTGTGATCAAGCAGGCTTGATTCAACCAATCTGAATTTTATTAATGTGTTTTAACTTATTATTTTGTTTACTGTGCAGTACTTTATCTCACTTGGAAATGTTATATTAATAATAATAAATGTGTATACACATATATTTCATATTCTTATGAAAAGAAAATACATTCCCAAAAAAGGAATTTAAAATTGCCTCCCTAGAATTTAGGTAAGTATGGCAATAATCACTTAGGATATAAATTATAAATATAAAATCTAACCACTTGGCAGCAAAATAGGTAAAAGATGGTAACAGACTTTCTATACTAAAATTAAGTGCAAGGGCCAAAATGGCCAACTGGAGACATAAGACAACTGTTGCTCTCAGCAAGAGAGTCTAAAATAATTGAAGCAGGCTCTTTGGAAGCTTCCTGGAAACACAAACTGAGATTTATTACATGGACATGTGCAGACACAGAGAATGGTCAGCCTCCGGCCCCAACCACCTACAGGGTTCCCCAGTCCAGGATTGGAAGAGTGTCCTTGGCAAAGGAAATGGTGAGTGAACAGGAGAGTTTTGCACACCTCAAATGAACAACTGTGGTCCTGACCAAGGGAGAATCAACTTAGACCTCCCCTGGCAACCTCTCCTGCACTGGCAGGGAAAGAAAGCAGTGGAATCAGAACAGATATGCTGCTTGGGTCCACATGGGCCTGGGGATCTCCAGAACTCAGTGAGTCCCAGAGCCAGCAACTGCCAGCTCCCCATGGAGAGGTCCCACAGAACACACCTGGCAGAGATGGTCTGTGCCTCATGGGTACTCCTCCTCTCCCTCTCCAGTCCTCAGTCAGGGGACACTGTGCCCAATCTGGGAACATTTCTCCAGTAGCACCAGTGCTTCTTTTGGCCCTAGTTCAGGACTGTGAGAGTGGCTTACACTCAGAAGCTGCCATCACTCTCTTGCTGTTCCCACAAAGCTGAGTAAGAACTAGGAGGTGGACAATCTCTGCAACTTCTGGAAAATCAGAAACCTTAATGCCCAGGCAGAGTCAGGCTGTTTGACCATTGCCAGCTGAAGTGTCAGTTGCTGAGCAGCAAGGCTTCTTCCAGCTGCACATAACACAGTAACAGTTGCCCCACTCACTTGCATACTGACAGAGAAATGCCAGTCTCTTCAGCAAGGCAGCTCTGCTGCCTAACCCTTTGTGAAAGGAACAGACTTGCCAAGACTGGAAGAGGCCACCTTAGCCCCACCTGAACCCCTTTGCCAGAGTTGAAACTTGGGGCCTTGCCTGGTCACCCACCAATCCTACTGACATCCTACTGGCAGGCTAGAGAGGGTGGCACTGGAGTTTCTAGTCAGCCAGAGCCCTTGGTGCTTGTGCTGGAGGGATGCCAAGGCACCTGGTTGGAGGAAATGACTTGCCCTACCCCCACTATATTGTGCGGGTGAAACAGTGCTGTCCAGATTCCCCTCAGGTCAACATCCTCCCTGCCACATTTCCCATTCCACAGGTGGACCTCAGGAAGGAAGAAGGCCAAGTAATAAAACAACAAAAATTTTCACCCCAATAATAGCACTTTAAACAAAAAATAACAAAATAAAAACCAAAAAAAGAGAGACTGCTCTCACAGATGAGGAAGAACTAGTGTAAAAACACCAGCAATCCTCAAAGCCCAAACAATTTGGCACCCACAAAGGGTTCCATCAGAACCTATACAGAATGACCTGTCGCTGATGACAGATATAGAATTCCAATTATGGAAAGCAAGGAGATGAAATGAGATCCAAGAGAAAGTAGACAACCAAATATATTAGGGCATGAAAACAATTCAGAAACTGAAAGCTGGCCTGATCATTCCAAGAGAGAACCAAACTGAACTTCTGGAAGTGAAGAATTCTCTCCTGGGGTTTCATAATACAATAACAAGCCTTAACAGCAAAATTGACCAGGCAGTGAAAGGAATCTCAGAACTTGAAGATTGAATTAACCCTATCTGATCAATAAATAAATAAATAAATAAAAGGAGAAAAGAATAAAGAAAAAATGAGCAAAGCCTATTTGAGGTCTGGGATTTTGTAAAGAGATCAAATCTTGACTGATTAGCATCTCTATTTTCTTGATGTGTGTGTGTGCAAAGCTATAAGACAAGGGGAAATTGAGAAAACCCTGAAACAAGCTTTCCAAGATGTAACCCAAGAAAAGTTCTCCTATCTTTCTAGAGAGATGGTCAGCCAGACACAATAAAATAAGATAACTCCTGTGAGATATTACACATGAAGATGATCCCCAAGGTGCACAATAATCAGATTTGCCAAAGTGAGCATGAAAAAAATAAAATCCTAAAGGTATTAAGAGAGAAAGGACAGATCACTTACCAGGAGAGATACATAAGAATTGCAGCAAACCTCTCAGCAGACATCCTAAAAGTCAGAAAAGATTGGGGAGCCATTTTTAACATTCTTAATGAAAAGCAATTCCAGCCAAGGATTTCCCATCCCTTCCAAACTAAGCTTTGTTAATGAAGAAGAATTAAAACCCTTCCCTAAGAGAATATGCTAACTCTACACCAGCCATTCAGGATATGCTTAAGGAAATTCTAAACAGAGAAATGAAGAATTGTACTACTTATCACAAAAGCATAGGTAAGCACAGACATTATAGACCATACAACCAACCACAGTTTAGAACATAAAGTAGCTTCTTAACAACAATATGACAATTACAAAGCCAAACATATCAGTAAATAACTTAAACGTAAGTGAACTGAATGTTTCACTCAGCAAGCATGGAGTGACAAATAGGATAAAGAAACATCATCCATTCTTCTGCTACTCTCAGGAAACCCATTTCACAGCAAAAGATACCCACAGGGCAGCATCATTCTTCTCGACCTGGAAATGACAATATAGAAATTCATACGGAAACATAAACGACCATGAATAGCCAAAACAACCCTCAGCAAAAGAAACAAAATGGGAGGTATCACACTTCCAGGCTTCAAACTTTACTATAAGTCTATAATAATCAAAAATGACCTGGTATTGGTACAAGAACAGGCATACAGACCAATGGAACAGGATAAAGATTAGGAAAGCAAAGTCTCAATTTCTCAACCAACTCATCTTTCACAAAGTGTCCAAAAGCAACCACTGGGGAGAGGAGAACCTATTCAGTAAATGGTGCTGGGAAAACTGACTGATCACATACAGAAGATTGAAACAGAACCCCTACCTATCACCATACACAAAAGTCAACTCTAAGTGGATCAAAGACCTATACATAAAACCTCAAACTATAAGAATCTTAGAAAATGTAGGAGACACCTTTATGGAAATTGAAACTGGCAACCAATTCCTGATCAAAACCCCAAGTGCCCATACCATAAGAAATAAGATAGACAAGTGGGACCTCATCAAACTGACAAACTTCTGCAAAGCAAAAGAAACCATCAAGGGGCTTTCTTTTCATCAAGGGGAAAGCCCACAGAATGGGAAAAAAAAAATTGCCAATGATATATCTGACTAAGACCTAACATCTAGGATCTACAAGGAACTCAAATGTGCTGAAAGAAAAAAACAAACAGCCCCATTAAAAAGTGGACATCAGCCGGGGTGGTAGCCTGCACCTGTAGTTCCAGCTACTTGGAAGGATGAAGTGAAAGGATTGCCGAAGACCAGCAGGTCATCACTGGGGTGGCCATGAGTGTGCCACTGCACTCCAGCCTGGGTGACAGAATGAGACTCCAACTCAAAGAAAAAAAAAAAAAAAACAGTGGGCAAAAGACATGAACAGACACTTCTTGAAAGAAGATATACAGGCAGCCAACAGACACATGAAAAAGTGCTCAGCCTCACTAATCATCAGAGAAATGCAAATCAAAACAACACTGAGATACCACCTAACCCCAGTAAGAATGGCCATCATTAATAAAACAAATGACACCAGATGCTGGTGAGGATGTGGAGGAAAAGGAACATTTCTACACTGCTGGTGGGAATGCAAACAAGTGAAACCTCTTTGGAAGACAGTGTGACTATTTCTGAAAGAACTAGACACTGACCTTCTATATGACCCAGCAATCTCCCTATTGGGAATATACCCAGAGGAACTCAAGTCATTCTACCAAAAAGATATCTGCACACGCATGTTTGCTGCAGCTATACTCACAATAGCAAAAACATGGAACCAATAATGCTGCCCGTCAAAGCGGAACTGGATAAAAAAAATGTGGTACATATACACAATGGAATATTATGCAGCCATAAAGAAGGACAAACATATGGACTTCACAGCAACTTGGATGGGTTTAAAATCTTTCATGCTTAGTGATCTATCACAGAAATAAAGAATAGAGTATCATATGTTCTCACTCATAAGAAAACCTTAAGCAATTATCATAATACTGTATGAAAGAAATTGGCAGTAGTTGGAAATTGCCATGGGAAGGGTGCTGGGATTGGCAGTTGAGAGAAACTGTCAGGGGCGGGAAAGGCACACCTCATAACAAGGGTACCTGCATAATCAACATTTGTATACCTATCCCTGAGATGTACCCCACATCTTTAAAATAAAAAATAAAATAAAATAAGACACCCACAGGCTAAAGGTAAAGCATTGGATAAAGATCTTTCATGCAAATGGAAAACAAAAAAGAGCTGGAGCATCTATTAATAAACCATATAAAACAGACTTTAAACTAATAAAAGTTAAAGGGAACGTGAAAGGTACAACATAATGTTAAAGGGCTCAATTCATTAGCAGGCAATACCACTTTGACAGTATACACATCCAACATAGGAGCACCCATATTTATAAAACAATTGCTAATTAATCTAAGAGAAGACACAGACAGCCATAAAATAAGAGCCAGATACTGCAATGCCTTGCTAACAGCTTTAGACAAGTCATCAAGGCAAAAAATAAAATAAAAAAAACTAACAAAGAAATTCAGAACCTCAACTAGACACTGAATCAATGATATCTAATAGACATTTACAGATCACTCCACCCAAAAACCACAGAATGTGCCTTCTTCTCATCAGCACATAAAACATCCTCTAAGATCGACAACATACCTGGCCATTAAGAATTAACAATTTTAAAAGATCAAAATTATACCAAGCATGTTTTCAGACCACAGTGGAATAAAAATAAATATCAACAACAAGAACCTTCAAAAAGACACACATACATGGAAATTAAACATCATATTTCTAATTATTTTGGGGTTAGCACAGAAATGAAGACAGAAATAAAAAGATTCCTAGAAGCAAATGAAAACAAAGACAAAAATATGACAAAACCTCTAGAATGCCATGAAAACAGTTCAGAGAGGGACATTTATAACACTGCATAAGACATCAAGAAAATACAGAGATTTCAAATAAGTAGTCTAATATTGCATAGGGAACTGGAAAGGCAAGGGCAAGTCAATCCCAAAATGAGTAGAAAAATGGAAATTATTAAAATAAAAGTCAAAATTTAATGAAATAGAGACCAAAAAATCATACAAAGAATCAATGAGCCAAAAGACTGATTTTTTGAAATGTTGAATAACATTGACAGACTCCTGGACACATTAACAGCAACAACAAAAAGAAACAGATATGCCGGGGCTCGGTGGCTCAGCCTGTATCCCGTGCCTTTGGGAGGCTGAGGTGAGTGGATTGCCTGAGCCCACAGGTTCAAGACCCGCCTGGGCAGGGAGACCTCATCTCTACAATAAATAAAAAAATCAGCCGTGCATGGTAGCGCATGCCTATGATTCCGGCTACTTGGAAGGCTGAGGCGGAAGGATCGCCGGAGCCCAGCAGGTCGAGTTCTGTGGTGGTCGGGAGTGACCGCTGTACTCCAGTCTGGGTGACCGAGTGAGACTCTAGCTCAAAACAAAAAACAAAAAACAACAACAAAAAAACAGACAGATAGAGAAAATTGTATAAAAACAATTAGAAACAAGAAGGATGATTTACAATTGATCCTGAAGAACTAAAAAAGATTATCAGAGATTGCTGCAAAAATCTATATGCATGCAAGCTCAAACATCTAAAGGAAATAAATGCATTACTAGAAACACACAACCTACCAAGATTGAAACAGAAGAAACTGGAACACTAAACAGACAGTAACAAGCCAAGAAATGACTCAGTAATAATAAAAAAAAATCTTTCCTACCACAAAAAGCTCTGGGCCTGATCGTTCTCATCTGAATTCTACCAGATGAACAAAGAAGAGCTAATATCAGTTCTACTGAAAGTATTCCAAGCAATGGAGTAGGAAGGAATCCTTTCTAACTCATTCTATAATGCCAGGAATCATTCTGATAACCAAATATGGCAAAGAAAACATAAAAGAAAACTTCAGGCCAATTTCCTTGATGAACAGAGATGCAAGAATTATCAATGATATAATAGCAAATCACATCTAGTAGAACATCACAAGAATCATTTATCATGACCAGATTAGCTTCATTACCTGGATGCAAGGCTGATTCAACATACACAAATCAATAAATGTAATCCACCACATGAACAGATATAAAACCAAGAACTACATGGTTATCTCAATAAAGGAGAAAAAGCATTTACTCAAATGCAATATTCCCTCCTGATAAAAACTCTTAAACACTTAGGCATTGAAGGAACATTCCTCAGAATAATAAGCACCATCTATGACAAATCTGCAGCCAACATGATACTTAATGTGCAGAAGCAAGAAGTATTCTGTCTAAAAACTGGAACATGACAAGGACGTCCACTCTCACCGCTCTTATTTAACACCTTATTGGATGTCCAAGTCAGAAAATCAGGAAAAAAAAAAAAAGAAATTAACAGTATCCAAATAGGAAAAGAGGAACTTAAACTATCTCTCTTTACAGATGATATTATTCTTTTTATTTATTTATTTATTTATTTATTTATTTATTTATTTATTTATTTATTTATTTATTTTGAGTTGGGAGTCTCACTCTGTCGCCCAGACTGGAGTGCAGTGGTCGCTCCCAGCCACCACAGTCTCGACCTCCTGGGCTCTGGCGATCCTTCTGCCTCAGCCTTCCAAGGAGCTGGAACTATAGGCACGCACTACCACACCCGGCTAATTTTTTTGATTTATTGTAGAGATGAGGTCTCGCCAAGTGGCCCGCGCAGGTCTCGAACCTGCAGGCTCAGGCAATCCAGTCACCTCAGCCTCCCAAGGCGTGGGATTACAGGCTGAGCCACCGGGCCCAGCCAGATGGTATTATTCTATACCCAGAAAACACTAGAGAGTCTGAAAAAGACAAAACAAAAAACACCTAACACTGATAAACAACTTCCGTCTTAAGATAGCAAATCAATGCATAAAAATCAGTTGCATTTCTCTGCACCAACAGCAAACAGGCTGAGATCCAAATGAAAAAAACACAATCCCATTCACAATACCCACAAATAATTTAATAATTATCTAACTAAAGTGGTGTAAGTTCTTTACAACAAGAACTATAGAATTTTGCTTAAAGAAGTCAAAGACAACATGAACAAATGGAAGAACATCCCATGCTAATGGATTGGAACAATCAATATAATCAAGACTTCCATACTAACCAAAGCAATCGACAGATTCAATGCAATCCTTATCAAACTACCAGCAACATTTTTCACCAACCTAAAAAAGACAGTACTTAAATTCATACAGAAGCAAAAAAGAGCCTGAATGTCTAAAGTAATCCTTACCAAAAAGAACAAAGCTGATGGTACCATACTCCCAGACTTCAATCTTTACCCTATGGCTACAATAACCACAACAGCATGATACTATCACAAAAATAGATACATAAGTCAAGGGAACAGAACAGAGAACCTGAAAATAAAACTACAGACATTCAACCAACTCATCTCAACAAAGCCAACAAAAACAAACATTGGGGGAAGAAAATCATATTTAGAAAATTCTGCTGGGAAAACTGGCTAACTACACGCAGAAGAATGAAAGTGAACCTCTGCTTATCACCGTATATAAACATCAACTCAAAATGGAACAAGAACTTAAATGTAAAACCTCAAATGATAAGGATTTTAAAAGAAAACCTAGGGAATACCCTTCTGGACATCAACATAGACAAAAAAAATTCATGGCCAAGTCTTCAGAAGCAAATGTAGCAAAAACTAAAAATGACAGTTGGGATCTTATCAAGCTAAAAACCTTCTGCATAGAAAAAGCAACCATCAAGAGAGTTAAAGAGACATCTCACAGAATGGGCAAAAATATCTGCATCCAACAAAGACCTAACATCTAGAATCTAGAAGGATCTCAAATGAATTGACAGGAAAAAACAAAGAACCCCATTACAAAGTGGGCAAAAACTTGAAAACATGAACATGAACAGACACTTCTCAAAAGAACACATCCAAGCAGTATATATAAATATATATGATAAATTCCCAGCATCACTAATCATCAGAGAGATATAAATCAAAACAAAGGAAAAATCAAAGGAAGCTAAAAAAGCTGCTTGGACGTCTTCTGAAAGGAAACGCTCAGCATCACTAATCATCAGAGAAATACAGATCAAAAACTACAATGAGATACCATCTCACACTAGTCAAAATAGCTATTGCTAAAAAGTCAAGAAACAACAGGTGTTGGCAAGGTTGAGGCAAAAAAGGAACACTCATACACAGTTGATGGAAATGTAAATTTAATCTTTGTGGAAAGCAGTTTAGAGATTTCTTAATGACCTAAAAATAGAGCTACCATTAGACCCATCAGTCTCACTTCCCAGAATATATCCAAAGGAACATAGATTGCTGTACCAAAAAGACACCTGCACTCATATGTTTATTGAAGCACTATTTCCAATAGCAAAAATATTGAATCAGCCCAGATGTACATCAAAGGCAGACTGGATAAATAAAATGTGGTACACATAAACTATGGAATATTATAAAAAACAAAATCATGTCCTTTGCAGAAGCGTGCATGCAGCTGGAGACCATGATACTAAGTGAACTATCACAGAAATAAAAAACTGAATAATGTATGTTCTCACTCGTAAGTGGGCTCTAAACATTGGGCACCCATGGGCACATGTCAGGAACAACAGACACTGGGCACTGTTAAAGTAGAGAGGGAGGTGAGATATGAGATACGAAACCACCTATTGGGTAGCATGTATACTACTGAGTGTGCAAGAGGGCTTATCAGAAGCCAACCTCACCTGCACACAATATACTTATGGAACAAATCCTCACACATACACCATGATTCTAAAATAATAGAAAAAATTAAATTAAATTAAAATGGTAATAACCATAAGAGAAAGCCTCATTAATACTAGAAAAATAGACAAAGTACACTTACATATCATGGAAACCATCCTTAAAAATTTTATAAAATGAATGAGAAGAAAAAGAGTGGGAAAAACAAGAAATAGACTGAGGTTGCAGCAAATTCAGTCTTCATCATTAGGTCAGCTTGTTCTCTGATACACTTCCTCATAGTTTTTTGCTGTCTATTGCCCGGAATCAAATATAAGTTCCCCTTGACTTCTCTATAGATAAGTTAGCTTTTACATTTGAGATATTCGTTTAGGTTCTGCATGCCCATGAAACTACTGACATCAGTTAGTCTGAAAAACATCCATGAGGAGCTGACTCACCAAAGAATAAAATTTCTACATCCGGATGAGTCCAACCTCCTTACCACAAATTTATCAATTACCTCAGTTTTCTAGCCCCTCACCCTACACAACCCCCTTAAAAACTTTAGCCCAGAACTCAAGGAGATAGATGTGAGGGTCTCTCACATCTTCCTGCGTGGCTGGCCTGTGAGCATTAAATTCTCTCTGCTGCATATTTTGCTGTCTTTGTTTGTTGTGCAATGAGTATGAAACACTGTTGGGCCTATAACATCATTTTTCAACCCTCAGAATATCATAAATCCAAAACTTTGGCCAAGCTTCTGAAGAAGCAGGCACTCAGAGTGTTACTCATTGAAATTCAAAAATGGTATAACACATAGTAGAATGGATATATTTATGCCAGAATGAGTTGAAACATACAGAAATATGCATGTTACAATTTTAAGTTTGATATGGAAAACAACTAAACCCATCATTGGAACATTGATATTTATTAGAAGCAAGATACATAATACTGGGTAAGTAAAAAAAGTACATATATACAGAAGAGTGTGTAGGCTTTTTTAATTTAAATTTTTTTTTAATTGAAATAAACATGAATGTATATATACATGTGTGCATGTAAGTTGCATGTGTGTGGTTTACATGTGTATATATGTGTATTTTATGTATCGGTGCATATGCACACTTGAAGAAAAATAATAATAGAAAGCATAAAATAATAGAAAGCAACCTGGAAGGCTGCGGCAGAAGGAACACCTAAGCCCAACAAGTCGAGGCTGCAGTGGCCATGAGGGTGCCACTGCACTCCAGCCTGGGCAACAGAGTGAGACTACAACTCAAAAAATAAATAAATAAATAAATAAATAAAATAATAATAGACAAATGAGAGAATTTTGATGAAAATTCAAGTAGTCTGAAAATTCTTTTTAATATGCCATTTTCACTATTAAATAATGTAAATATTTATATGGTCAACAACTAAAATAAATACCTAATACTGAAAGGGATTCTTGAAAATTGAAATTAAAATTAATTAGCTTAAAAACTATATATGAAGTAGAAAACATAACCACAGAAAATAAGAATTTTTTTAAAAAGACAAAAGCAAAGTACTTTGTAATATTACGTTTGTAATGATGCATTTTTATGAAATAATGGCTTTAAGTGCTTACTTTCTTAAACTGTCCATAAAAATGAGCTAGAATTAAGAACACTTCAGTCCCAATAAGTATATTCATTAATCAGAGGGCAGCTTCTAAATAACACTACTTAATAACAGGAACAATAAACCCTTGAAGAAATGGTTAATTTAATCTCTACAGGAAGAAAACTTCATGGTGATTTGTTTTGCCAGCAAATAAGGAAGTTTTCAAAAACTACAACTCACACACAGACACATAAACATAAATATATACAAATATACATAGGTACACAAACGTACCATTTTGATAATGAAATGCATTCTGCCATACACAGCTTTTCTGCAAATTGTTTTTGTTTGTGTGTGTGTTTTCGGATCACATGACATTCCAGATGTCATTTGAAGTCAGTGACTATTCTTCTATTGCATTCATTGTGTCAACTACATAGCAATGTATTTTCTTTCACATGTCAGGCTTGTCGACAGTTTTGCTTTTTCAAGATCTTCTATAGTAAGATTGCTGAAATGTAGTTAATTGTTCTGTATTTCTGTATTTATTGTACTTCATAGCAGTGATTCTGAAAATTAAGATTGATCTGTTTCAGGGCAACCAACACTTATTATTTTGATTAATAAGGTCAAATATTTTCAATAATTTACATTCTCAACAATACTTGAAATACTGTGTTTAATTCTACCTTATGTTTATTTGCTTTTGATAACCTGGTAAGAAAAAACAAAGTCAATTTTTGCTTTCATTTTGTTTATTACTGCTGAAATGTAAACTTTAATGGTTCTGTATATTTTATTTATGTATAAATACTACTTAATTTTAGCATTATAGCTTCCTTGGCTTGTGGCTTGTATATTTAGCCATATTTTTAATTGGTTGACTTATTCTTAAAAAAAAGTTATTTGAGAAGTTGGCTTCTGTTACAAAGGGTAATCTTGTTTACTTAAGTCTTTAAATATATTATTGAAATAACATTTGCATTTTATTTCATGTGGCACAAACTTTTATATGCACTGTATATTTTTCCATGGCCAATGCCATCTGTTGTCATGAAATTGAACAATACAGGTAGAAGAAACAATGTAGATGATTTTCTTTCTTATCTCCCTTGTTTGCACTTTCCAAAAGGATATATTATACAGTCAGCTAATGTCAGCTAATTCCAGAAGTTTTTGATAACTGAATATTTTCATTAAGCCACAAACCTAAAATAATTAGAGCTCTTCATAACAATACAATGTAATGGTCAGGTTCAACTGGACTTGGTTTTCGATATTTAACTATTGTTTTCCACCACTGTAAAATCTTTCAAATCCTTATTCTTCTGAACGTTTAAATGTAGCTATCCTATAAGATTATTACAATGGTCTCCAACAATTTACCTGGCTTCCAGTGTGTCTTTATTTTTTTTTTCTTGTCAGTTAAACCTCATTCCCCTCTTCACCATCTTTCTAAAATGTAGTTTGTGTAATTCTCACACCCAAAATGCTTTCCTTGGTTCCCATTTAACTGTTTTTTCTAACAATCTGAATGATTTAATGTAATACTATAGCCACTTTATTGTTTTCATTTTATTTTTTAATTTTATTTTTTTTAATTTTTTATTTTTTTGAGTTAGAGCCTCACTCTATCACCCAGCCTGGAGTGCACACTGCAGCCTCGACCTGCTGGGCTCTGGCGATCCTTCCACCTCAGCCTTCCAAGTCCACAACCCAGCTAGTTTTTGATTTATTGTAGAGATGGAGTCTCGCCAAGTTGCCCAGGTGGGTCTCGAACTCACAGGCTCAGGCAATCCACTCACCTCAGCCTCCCAAAGCACAGGATTACAGGCTGAGCCACCAAGCCCAACTGCCACTTTATTGTTAATCATCCCTTAATTTTCTAATTTTTCACTACTTCTCACATATCCTGTGATTAAACATACAAAAATATTTACAAGTGTTAAGGTTTATTATTATTAATATCATCATCATCTTGTCAAGACAGATTTTTTTTTCTTCACTGAATTCTTTTTTTGCCTGATATGGTTAAAATTCTGTCCATTGGTTTTAAATTGGATGCTTAGATATCAGTAAATTGTGTTTTTTGTTCCACACTGAAATGCTTAATTAAAAGAGATTAATAAATACATGTTGGGTACTTTAATGACATGACTTTTCTCTCCAAATAGATGGAATCCCTGATGGCACTAGTATGGCCAGTCCTGCAGGGAAGTTTTACAGGAAGTTGAGAGTGACCTGAGATGTCAATCTTGCCTCATCACTAGACAAGAAGGCTAGAACAGCCTCAAAGTCCAGTCCGCAAAATAATCTACCCAGATATTTGGCATTTTGTTCTATATTTGACCATGTCCTATTTTCAGGTTCAGGTTATAACAGTTGGCAAAAAAATAAAAATAAAAAATTCACATTTCCTTCAGATCTGTGCCTTCTGTTATTCAATGTTGACTCATGAAGTATAAATGCAGTGCCCACATTTTTCTTATGGCCCAGCCGTGTCCTTCCATGTCTCCACAGCAGAAGCCACTTCACATAACTATCTGCTAGATCATTATATACAGTAAAGAAGATATAAGTTGAATTTCTGCTTGCCTTTTTCATTTGGCCTAATTTTACTAGACTTGGCAGCTTCTATTTTTTTAGATGAAAAATTACAGTATTGTATTATTATAATTCTCTAATTAAAATATTTATAAAATTTTCTTTATTTTTTGGTTCTTTCTATTCGAGAGAATTTTTCAAAAAGAGTCATGGAAACAGCTCACCACCTTTTCCAGAATTCCCATTCACTTAGCATTTATGTGAGATTGTCAATTTAGAAGACAGTTTTATTATTTGTTATCTATTTTATTGTCAAATTTTAGAAGACAATATGTGATCCTTAGGTTAACACTATTTTTAAAAAATTTGGAAAGAAAATAAATGTTAAAAAATGAGTTTCTGATTCAAAAAGATGACGGCTGAACCAATCGGACTATGCGAGTCACTGTGCGAGTGAGTGAGTGTATGGAAAATGTTGTGTATGTGCCTGTGAGTGAGTGGGCATATGCGTGGCTGACTGAGTGAGGGTTAGGGAGCTAGTGGCCAGGGTTGTTCTGGTGCAGTGGCTGGTGCCATGGCTGCTTGGCTTGGACCCTAGTGATTCCCAGGATGCAGAAGTCGAGTGCCATTTTTAATTTTTTTTTTTTTTTTAATAATCAACAAAACACTTCTTGGGAAGAAAATGCTGGGAGAGACTGACTAAGTGGGCTTGTGAACAAATAGCCAGGGAACTCCTGGTGCAACAGCTGGTGGTGCAGCTTCTCTGCTTGGTCCCTGGCTCTTCCCAAGTCACAGGAGCTGAGCGCCTTTTTTTTCTTTAAACACAAAAGTTTTCCTGTGAAGTAGTGGAGAGAGACTGCCAGTTCCAGGCTTTGCCTCACCACTTCAGTGCTTGGCCAGGCACTGGCAGCAGGGGCTGCTGAGGGAGCCCAGAGGCAGCATCACACTGAAGAGGACAAGAGAGGCATCCCACCACCATCTAGAAAGTGGGTCAAGAAAGTGCTTCAACTTGCTTACCACAGAGCAAAAGGTCCAATTTCTAGACTGGCAGATCAACTACTCAGGGATTGATCATGACTCAAAGGGAATATCCTGAAAGCACAAACTTTGGAGGGACCTGCAAATGCTGAGTCCCAGGCATCCTACCCCCATCCTAATCCAGTCACAGGACAAAGAATGTGGCCAGAAAAGGATGAGGCAGACCTCCAAAGAGATCAGTGATGAGTCCAGGGCTAACCTCAACCCCCTTCTCCCCAACAATTCTCTGAACGTCAAACCAACACAGTTAGGCTACGACTGAGAGGGACACACCCAGGCGGAGACTGGACATCAATTGCAATAGGAGAGCTCCATTCCAAGATAGGCCTAGCTGGAGCACACCCTATGAATATGTACCTGGGGAAGAGACAATCCTGCACCACCCCACTGGAGGGGATATCCCTGACCATATGAAGTGGGAGGGAAGGATTGCAGCCACACCAACACCCGCTGCCCCTCCTACTTTCCTGCTCTGGACACTGGGAAGAGAGTGAAAGAGGTGGCAGCTCTGCTGGAGAGACCAGACTAGAAGAATGAATACAGACCCTACCACAAAAAGGCAGGGTTGTTTTTTTAAATTTTTAATTTTTTTAATTAAAAAAAAATTGTCTGCTAGTTCATATTTTAAATTTGTGTGTGTGTGTGTGTGTGTGTGTGTGTGTGTGTGTGCATGAATGTATACCTGACAGTTTGATCTGCACCACCATTCCTTTTTTTTCTTTATTTTGTTTTTTGTTTTCTGTTTATGTGTGCATGTGAATGGTTGAGTGTTCGGTTTTCAATTTTTTTTTATTGGCTTGTTTTTGCTCTTTTGCTCTTCTCCTTTTTATTATTATTATATTTTTTAATTTAAGGTGTGTGTCACTATATGTGTGAAGATTCAGTCTGAATTCCTTTTTTTCCCTGTTCTTTCTGTTTTTCTTTTCCATTCATTTTGTGCTAGGCATGTGTGTGTGTTTAGTTTTCCTGGGGTTTTTTTGTTGTTGTTGTTGTTGTTTATCTTGTTTCACTTTGTTGTTATTTCAATTTGTTTTAGGGTGTGTGTATGTCTCTGTGTGTTCAATTGATTATTTGCTTTGGTTTCTGATTTCATGGTTTTTTTTTCTTTTCTTTTCTTCCTTTTAATTATTGTCCATCTTATTTCATTCTATTTTTTCTGTGCTCCTCATTGCTGTCACTGTATCTTGGACTCAGTGGGTACTCACCCATACTTATGTCATCATCATAGAGAGTGGTGGTAGGGAGTCTCAGGGAACACATATCACAATCAGTGAACACTGTAATTTGCAAGTAGTTTCTGAATCCTAGCTCCCCATCCCCTACCTAATTTGACTTTCAAAACACTGAGAAACAGCAAATCTTCCCACTCAGTCTGTTTCAAAATAGAACTAATCCAGAGCCTGGATCAGGTAAGAATAGAAGGCTGAGCAAACATCAAAAGGGAAAGCCTCTCCCACTGGCACTGAATAAAATAACTAAAGAGAAAAGCAAGAGATCTGTCACAAATGAGGAAAAACCAAAGGAAAACTACAGGCAATTTCAAGTATAACAAAGATAAAACTCCTGAAAAATTGGACCTCAGAGCCCAAACTAGGGAAGTTACCAATGACTGGCACAGAATATGACAGGCAATAGGGAATGGATGGAAAGAGTGAATAAGACTCAAGAAAGCCAAGATGCAGCACTGAAAGAACATGTAACAGAGATAAAAAATTTCATCCAGAAAATAAATTACAAGATGACAAGCATAGAAAGCAGAATTAATCTAGCTGAAGAAAAAAATCTCAGAGCTTGAAGACCAGAACACGGAATTAACCTGATCTGTTAAAAACACAGAAAAAAGACTCAGAAAGAAAGAACAAAGCCTACAAGAGATGTGTGATAATATCAAGAGACCAAACCTACACCTGATTGGTATCTCAGAAGAAGAAAGGGAAATGGAAACAACTTGAGGCAAGTATTCTAGGAGGTAATCCAAAGAAATTCTCCCCATCTTACAAGAGATGTGACCAGTCAAACATAAGAGATACAGATAATCCTCCCAAGACATCAAATGATAAGAACAACCCCTAGATATATAATAATCCACCTGCACAAAGTAGGCACAAAAGAAAAAATCCTAAAGATAGCAAGAGAGAAATGTCAGACGACCTACCAGGGAAAACTAATCAGAATAGCAGCAGACCTATCGACAGAAACACTACAAGCATGAAGGGACTGAAGTCCAATATTCAAAGTCCTCATAGATAAACAATTTCAACGAAGAATTTCCTACCCAGCCAAATTCAGCTTCATTGGTGTTAGAGAATTAAAATCCTTCCCCGACATCCAATCCCTAAGAGATTATGCAGTTTCTAGACCAGCTCTATGGGAGACTCTTAAAAAGGTATTAAGCACAGGGGAAAGAAAAAAAAAAAAGATTGACCACACACTTCCCAAGAGAACAGCAGAGCACAGAATCAATGGAGAATATAGCCCAACAACAAACTTGAAAACATACACGTACATCAACCCCAAAGCAAAAAGAAAATAAGCAAAGAAAAAAAACTTTATAAGAACCTCATGACAGGGATAAACAATCACATTTCAATAATCAGCTTGAATGTGAATGGACTAAATGCACCACTGAAAAGACACAGAATGGCAAACTGGATAAGAAACCATGAACCAATTATTTGCTGCATCCAGGAAGCTCATTTTACTATAAGGAACACACACAGACTCAAAGTTAAAGGATGGAAAACGAGTTCTCTGTCAAATAGATCACAAAAGAAGGCAGGGAGTCACAATCTTAATATCAGACACAGCAACTTTTAACCTATCAAAATTTTAAAAGATGCAAAAGGACACTACATAATGATAAAAGGCTCAACCCATGAACAAGAAATATCCATCTTAAACATATATGCACCCAACACAGGAACACCAGCTTTTATAAAGCAGCTACTAAGTAAACTAAAAAAAGAAAAGAAAAGAAAAGAAATTGACTCTAACACTATTATAGCAGGGGACTTGAATACCCCACTGACAGTCCTAGATATATCATTGAGTCAAAAAGTCAACAAGGAGATCCAGGTCCTAAACTTGACACTCAACCAAATGGTTTTAATAGATACCTACAGATTATTCCACCCCAAAATCATAGAATATACACTCTACTCATCACCACATGGAACGTACTCCAAAATCAATCGCATCCTTTGCCATAATTCAAGAATAAACAAATTCCATTAAGGTTGAAACATTGCCATGCACTTTCTCAGACCACAGTGGAATAAAAATAAATATCAACATCAACATAATTTACCCAAAGCCCACAAAGACATAGACACTAAATAGCATGATGCTGAACAACTACTGGGTCAACACTGAAATCAAAACAGAAATTAAAAGATTCCTGGAAACAGATGAAAATGAATAAACACCTTACCAAAACCTCTTGAATGCCATGAAATCAATTCTAAGAGGGGAATTTATATTTCTATGAACACACATCAAGAAAATGAAGAGATCACAAGTTGAGAGCCTGACAAATCACCTAATGGAGCTAGAAAGAGAAGACCACCAAAACCCTTACTTCAGCAGAAGAATCCAAATTACCAAAAAAAAAAAAAAAAAAAAAAAAAAAAAAAAGAGCCCAAATACAGGACATAGAAGCCAAAAATATCATAGAAAATATCAACAAAACAAAAAGTTGGTTCTTTGAAAGAATTAACATGATTGATGAACCCCTAGCCTAATGATCAAGAAAAAGAGAGAAAAAGTCCAAATAAATACAGTCAGAAATACAAAAGATCAAATCACAACTGACCCTGAAGAAATACAAAAGATTATCAGAGATTACTATTATCAGAGATTATCAGAGAGTACACCTATAAAGAAACAAACTTGATAACCTAAATGAAATGGAGGACTTTCTGATATCACTCAACCTCCCCAGGTTGAAACAAGATGACACTAAATAGACCAATAACAACCCAGGAAATTGACTCTGTCACAAGAAAACTACCTACAAAAAAAGCTCTGGGCAGGATGGATTTCCAGCAAATTCTACAAAATGTACAAGGAGGAGCTGATACCAATCCTATTGAAAGTATTCTAGGCAATTGAGAAAGATAGAATTCTCCCCAAATCATTTTATGAAGCTAACACTACACTGATACCCAAACCAGGTAAAGATACAACAAAAAAAGAGAACTACAAGCCAATATCCCTTATGAACTTAGATGCAAAAATCCTCAACAAGATTCTAGAAAACTGGATCCAATAGCACATCTCAAAAATCATCCACCATGGCCAAGTAGCTACATCCCCAGGATGCAGGGCTGTTTCAGCAAATATAAAAACAAGAACACATGATTACATCATTAGATGAAAAAAAAAAAGAAAAGCTTTTGATAAAATCCAGCATCCCTTCTTGATGAAAACCTTCAAAAACTCAGGTATATAAGGAGCATACCTCAAAATAGTAAGTGACATCTACGATAAACCCACCAGTAACATAATACTAAATGGACAGACACTGGAAACATTTCCCCTGAAAACTGGAACAAGACAAGGCTGCCCACTCTCACCCCTCTTGTTCAACATTGTGTTGGAAGTCCTAGCTAGAGCAATACAAGAGAAGGAAATGAGGGGGATCCAAAGAGGGAGTCAAGTTATCCTTCTTTGCTGATGATATGATCCTATACCTTGAAAATCCAAAAGAATCTGTCAAAACCTGCTTGCACTGATAAAGGATTTGAGCAAAGTCTCAGAGTATAAAACAATGTGCAAAAGATGGTAGCATTCCTATACACCAACAACAGGCAGTCAGAGAACCAAATAAAAAGAACAATCACATTCTCAATAGTCACACACACACACACAAATGAAATACCTCGGCATCTTCCTAACCAGAGAAGCGAAAGACCTTTACAATGAGAACTGCAAAACACTGCTCAAAGAAATCCAAGAAGACAAACAAATGGAAAAATATTCCATGCTCATGGATGGGAAGAATCAAAACATTGTTAAGATGTCCATCCTACAAAAGTCAATCTATAGATTCAATGCCATACCCATTTGTCAACATCATTCTTCTCAGACCTGGAGATGACAATACACAAATTCGTATGGAAACATCGATGACCACAAATAACCAAAACGAACCTTAGCAAAAGAAACAAAGCAGGAAGTATCACGCTTCCAGACTTCAAACTTTATTATAAGGCTACAGTAATTAAAACAGCCTGGTATTGGTACAAGAACAAGCATACAGACCAATGGAACAGCATAGATATTCTGGAAGCAAAGTCTCAATTTCTGAACCAACTTATCTTTGACAAAGCCTCCAACCACCACCACTGGAGAGAGGAGAACCTATTCAGTAAATGGTGCTGGGAAAACTGGTTGACCATATGCAGAAGACTGATACAAGACCCCTACCTATCACTATACACAAAAATTAACTCTAAATGGATCAAAGACCTAAATGTAAAACCTCAAAGTTATAAGAATCTTAGAAAATGCAGGAGACACCTATATGGAAATTGGAACTGGCAATCAATTCCTTATTTAAAACTTAATTGTCCATACCATAAGAAATAAGATAGATAAATGGGACCCATCAAACTGACTAGCTTCTGCAAAGCAAAAGAAACCATCAAGAGAGCAGGGAGACAACCCACAGGATGGGAAAAAATATGTGCCAATTGTATATCTGACAAAGACCTAACATCTAGGATCCATAAGGAACTCAAACGCGCCGAAAAGAAAAAACAAACAGGCCCATTTATTAGTGATTAAAAGACATGAATAGACACTTCTCAAAAGAAAATATACGGGCGGCCAACAGACACATGAAAAAGTGCTCAGCCTCACTGATCATCAGATAAATGCAAATCAAAAACGCACTGAGATACCACCTAACCCCAGTAAGAATGGTCATCATTAATAAAACAACCAGCAACAGATGCTGGTGAGGATGTGGAGAAAAATGATCGCTTCTACACTGCTGGTGGGAATGCAAACTTGTGCAACCTCTTTAGAAGACAGTGTGGCGATTTCTGAAAGAACTAGAAATTGACCTTCCATATGACCTAGCAGTTCCCCTATTGGGAATATACCCTGAGGAACTCAATTTATTCTACAAAAAAGACACCTGCAAGTGTATGTTTGTTTCAGCTGCATTCACGATAGAGAAAACATGGCACCAAACATGCTGCGCATTGAAGTTGGACTGGTCAAAAACTATTTGATACAGATACACGATGGAATATTAAGCAACCATAAAGAAGGATAAACATATGGACTTTGCAACAACCTGGATGGATTTAAAGTCTATCATACTCAATGATCTATCACAGAAACAAAGAACAGAGTACCATATGTTCTCACTCATAAGCAGATCTTGAACAATTATCATAATACCATAAGAAAGGAATTGGCAGTAGTGGGAAACTGCCAGGGGAGAGGGGGTGGAATTGACGGTTGAGGGAAACTGCCAGGAAAGGAAGGGGCACACCTCATCAACAAGGGTAAATGCATAATCAACATTTGTATACCTAACCCTGAATTGTACACCACATCTTTAAAATAAATATTAAAAAATAAAAACAAAAGATGAAGTATTAATCCATAAAATAAATAATTATTTTTATATAACAGTGTTACTTTAACAGGTATTCAGGATGTAACCAATAAAAAGTTATAATAAAAAGATGTTCCAAGATCAAATGTCACTATGAAGAATATGATAGTTACTTAAGATGTTTCATAAAGAAAAAGGGGGCAAAGCATAGTACAAAATTATACACTTGGATTGAAAATTAAGAAAGCTAAATTGATGAATAATATAACAACGCATAATGAACTCTTTTGATATGTATTTATATCTGTTTTAACATTTCCTTAGTAAGCACTGGGCTTTATATAAATTTAGAACAGTCTTGAGATCTTTATATGAATATGCCTTTTCACACTTAAAACAGTCACAGAACAGAAGGTAACAATGAATAAAAAAGATTCTTGTTCACTGGAATTTTTCTTTCACAAAAGTCCATAAAAAAATAAAGTCAGCAAAAATATTTGTATACATAATGTCTTTGACACAAACACCTCACAAACATTAATCTCTGTAAAGGTTGTACGTAAAATAAACAGGAATATTAAATATATAAATACATGAGCAATCATAAATGCTAACCCCTATTCTGGTTTAGCATATCTATAAAGTCTATTTCTGCATTACAATTAACTGATTCATGCTGTTTCAGCACCAACTTGGCAGATAAAATGAAAGAGGCTTCTGTATGTTAAAATGTAAATGATCTTACTGACTAAATAATAGGGGCCAACTTTTTTTTTTTTTTTGGTCTAGAATAAAATTTGACCAGGAAAGGCTAAAACAGTATGGCAATACAATAGCATTTTCTTTCAAGAAATTAAAAACCTCTTTCTTCAGTAAAAAGAAACATTATCAACACTTTCCTAGAATCTGATAAGGTTACACAGCAGGTCAAGTCACTCCTATTGTCTGCAACATCATTTATAATGGATGTCTCTTGTAGAAAATCTATTCATGCAGACATAATCCCTGTCCTCCATTGTGAGTACAATAATGGAATTGTTTCCAGCTGGTCCTAGCACTGCACAGCACTGGTTTAGTTATTTCAAATGAGCATTTGCTACATAAATTTTTCATATATGGACTGAGACTTGACTTAGTCTAATTAATCCAGGTTTATAATTGTTTTTTAAGAGATGAGGGTCTCACTATTGTCCTGGCAGCCTTTCAGACTCCTAAACTCAAGCAATCCTCCTGCCTTAGCCTCTCAAGAAGCTGTGGATTAGAGTTACATGCCACCACACCAGCCTAATTGTCTTTTATTCTTTTTTTTAGGGATGGGATCTTCCTATGTTACCCAGATTGGTCTCAAACTCTTAGCCTCAAGCAATACTCTCACCTTAGCCTCCCTAGTCACTATGCTTACAGATGCAAACTACTGTACTCATCAGGCTTATAGTTATTTCTGAAATGATCTTATAGTGTTCCAAACCCATGCAATAAATCTTACTTGGTCATTTTAACTTGCTGTGAAGACAAACCTCCAAATTCAAATCTTCTTCCCGTTTTCACATTTTCTAAATATGAGGGATTTTATTCCCTTGATTTGCCGCATACATGCACTTACTTCAATATTCATTCATTTTTCAGGCAATCAAAACAATATTTTCTCATTTTAGGTGAATGAATAAATAGCTTATAGCTTTTAAGAAATTAGTGTGTAATGAAAACTAGAAATAAGCAATATGTATAAAATTCAATAAGTTCTGCAGCATATGTAAGAACAGGGTTACAAGAATGCATAGTAAAAGAGGCTTTCTGGGGTGCCAAAGAATAATTAAGAGAGTACTTTATTAAGTTAAATTTTAGAGTTCAATATTAAATTTAAATTTTCAGGAATACAGGAGGAAAGAATAAGGTTAGTAGAAGGAGAATTATGTGTGGTAGAATATCATGAAATGGCAGAAATATCTGATATAGTAGAACAGCAGATGTTACAGAGAAATATGATTACACAACTGGAAAAGTATATGTCTGATTGTAAAAGACTTTGTTAATAGCGAATACTTATTATGGTCTACGAGAATCTCTAAAGAATGTTTTTTTGTTGTTTTTTTGTTGTTTTTTTAAGTTGGAGTCTCACTCTGTCGCCCAGACTGGAGTGCAGTGGCCGCTCCCGGCCACCGCAGCCTCGGCCTGCTGGGCTCCGGCAATCCTTCTGCCTCAGCCTTCTGAGTAGCCGGAATTACAGGCATGCGCCACGACGCCCAGCTGATTTTTTTTAATTTATTGTAGAGATGAAGTCTCGCTGCCCAGGCGGGTCTCGTACCCGCGGGCTCAGGCAATTCACTCACCTCAGCCTCCCAAAGGCGCGGGATTACAGGCTGAGCCACCAAGCCCGGCATCTCTAAAGAATGTTAAGATGAAGATAGATTTAATCAGGTTTGGAGGTAGGAAAAGCAGCTATCTAATTTCTCAAAAGTTAAGTGATAAAATACTATTTCACCTTCTCTGGCAAGTATGATTTAATACAATGTTTATAAATCTCAGGAAAAAAAAGCCAGAATTAAATAATATGTCTTTAGGGATATAGACACATTTAGTAAATCTATTACAAGTGTTAGTATACGTATATGTTTGTAATAAGATATGTTTGTAATAAAATTCTAACTATTCTCAAAGGATAGTTTTTATCATTGAGGGAGAAACACATAGACAAGATTCAAGGAGCACACTAGTAGAACTGTGATTAAAAAGTTCATTAAGTTGGGTAACAAGTTTTAGTCTTTGTAAAATTAATATATGTCCTAAATTTTTAATACTATCTAATGCAATATTTAAAAGTGAACAAGCAAATCCTTTAAAAATGAAGTAGTTGGGAGAATTACAAATGAATTTCAAATATTACATAATAAAATATTTGAAATGAATTAGATGGAGACAGAAGATAGAAGTCAGTGCAACATTTCAAGTGAGAAAAAAATGAAAGATTGTAGGGGAGTTCTATGTTTTGTAGCTGAGCATTTTTTGTTTTGTTTTGTTTTGTGGATACATAAGAGCTGTACATACTTGTGGGGTGTATATGATATTTTGATACAAGCATACAATGTGTAATGATCAAATCTGGGTAACTGGGATATCCATCACTTCAAACATTTATCATTTCTTTCTATTGAAACATTCCACATCTTTTTTTTTTTTAGTTATTTTGACATACACAATGAATTTTTAATTATAGTAACCCTATTGTGCTGTTGAGCACTAGGAATTATTCTTTTTATCTAACTGTATTTTATGTCCATTAATCAATGCCTTTGTCCCTACCTTTTCAATATCCTTTCCATGAGATATTTAACCATGTAGTGAACGCTACACAGAGTAGGAAGAAGTTAAGTACAGTAAATGGTAAAGAAACAAAAATAGTGATGAAAGTTGCTTCAAAATTCAAAGACAGAGGAACTCTCAAAAAGAAATAGTTTGTTAGTGTTAACCAGTGATGAAAATTGGAACAGAAAAATATAATTAGATATTTAAACTTTGCAGTCACTGGTCAACTTTGCCAGTGCATTTTTGTAGCTGCTAGAGGCCTCTTTATTCTGTAATGGGGGAGTCAAGAACACCTACATTTAAATTGCTTTGGGGTCGTGATCTGGTTTGGAGGGTGAGTGCTAGTATTCTTAGCTTGCTGCAACTATAAAGCATACAATTTTATTGCTCTGTTACAGAGCAATAAAAAACTGCATTCTTAGGATACTTTTATTTACACATTTTTAGAGTGCCAGATTTTAATAAAAATTATTATTATTATTACTCCTATCCTACTCTTTGAGGTGATTTTAGTAGATAAGGAAAAATTAAAAGTTAAGAAAAAGAGTTAGTTAGAGACAGTATAGTGCTGTGGTTCAAAGTTCAGATTTTGGGTCTAGTTTTTAGAATTTGAATTCTGGCTCCACCACTCACCAACTGAGTACAGTTGAGTTATTATTTATATCATATACATTATTTGGCATGTGGTTAATATATTTGTGTGAGTTTTGGTGTTAACCTTGCATTAGAGTCATGATTTGACATCTTGAATATGTATACCCTGTTGTTTGTAAGCCAATCAGTTACTTTTCCACCTCATATAGCAGTATATAAAAAATAGTCATAAATTGACCTTGAACAATTATCATAATACTATAAGAAAAGGATTGGCAGTAGCAGGAAACTGCCAGGGGTGCAGGGAGGTGGGATTGGCAGTAGTGGGAATCTTCCAGTAGGGGGGCACACCTCATCAACAAGTAACCTGCATAATGAACATTTGCATATTTAACCCTGAATTGTACCCCACATCTTTAAAATTGAAAAAAAGTAATAAAAAAGAAAAAAGTCAAATACAATATGTATACATTAACTAATAAATGGTGGACTTCTTTTCAAGTCAGTCTATAGAACAAGTTCTTTCTTTTTTAAACCTACATAATGTTCTGCAAGTTGTAAGTATTTTTTCAATGAACATTTTTTGGTTGTGATTATTCAAGTAATCTTAATAATGACAGCTGTTTGGTTTGATCTGGGAAGATACCTTCAAACATTGTAGATTATCTATTTTCTTTGATGAGGATTGACCTCCAGATACTAAGGGTTACCTATTTATTACCCACACCTAACCAGTGAGAAGTGAATCCAAGGGAAAATAACTATCCAGCTTAACTTATTAACTTATTGATAATTTCATATTAAAAAGACATATTAAATATGATATTTAAATTAAATATTATGGGAAAACTAATGACTATTATGCTAATAGTTCAAGTTAGAATAAGATAATTATTATATCAATATTACAAAACAGCTCCTGAGCATCTGTAAAATAAGAATTTCTATTCCTTCATAGAACATCTCATATCCATGAATCAGAAGACTTAACTTTTTAAAGATATAAATACTCTCCAAATTATCTGTATGCTAAATACAATCTTTATCAAAATTCCAGCTGGATTATTTGCAGAAATTGGCAAGATAATCCTCAATTTCATATGCAAATGCAACAGATCAAAAAAGAAATGAAATATTTTGAATAAGAACAAAGTTGGGTAACTCCTAGGAGAGTATGTGGTACTGGAATTTTAAAAAAGATATATAAACTAATGCAAAATAATAAAGAGTCCAGAAGTAAATTCTCACTCTCAAAGTTAATTGATTTTTGACATAAGTTCTAAGAAAACTTCATTGGGAAAAGCGTTGTTTTCCATATATAATGCTAGAATGTGTGAGTATTCACATGCAAGCCATAAAGTTAGGTCTCTAGCTCATACCATATAAAAATTAACTCAAAATAAATCAAATAACTAAATATAAGAGTCAAAACTATAAAATTCTTAGAAGACAACATTTGTGGAAATTCTTGTGACCTTTGTTTACCATGATGAACCATTAACCATAAGCCATTAATCTTAGTTAATTATTTCTTAATCATGACACCAAAAGCACAATCAATAAAAGAAAAGTAGGCAAATTTGACATCATTAAAATTAAAAACTGTTTTCAAGGAACATCATCTGAAAAATTAGAAGATAACAGCAAAATGTCAAAAAAGATTCGAAAATCATGTAATTTATAAAAGGCATGTCTAGAAAATTTAGATAGGCTTTACAACTAAACAATAAAAAAATTAAAGAATTGCCAAAAGATCTGAACAGACATTTCTCAGGATACCCAAGTGTCCAATAAGTATATAAAAAGATGCTCAGTTTTATTCTGCATCAGGGAAATATAAATAAAAAACAAAATATTATTTTATATGCAGTAGATTTGTAATAATCAATAAGGAGAGTAATAATAATTGTTGGCACATATATACAGAAAGTAAGCACTCATTCACTGTTGAAAGTAATGTGAAGTAGTAAAGCTACTTTGGAAATCAACCTTGCAGTTCTTCAAAATATTAAACATAGAGTCACTACAAAACCATTTCACTTCTAGGGACATACCTCCATCCCCACATGAAAATATTATATTTGCACAAAAATTTGTGTATGAATGTGCCTGGCAGTGAAGCCATCCTCACAAGGTTAATAAGAATTATGGAAAAACTATAGTTATAATTAAGCATTAATTAAGCTGCCCTTTGGCCCACTTCTTTGTAACCAAAAATCACATAAAACTAGATATTAACCATTTGCATACTCTTATAGATGGAATTTTTGACATGAGAGTCACAAAGTTTTTATTTAAAATTAATTTACCTCCCTATTATTCCTATAGATAGGATCTCTGATGTTAGTGGTACAAGGCTTTTGTTTAAGAATTGCTTAAGATGTCAGAGCCTGAATTCCAGTGGAATAGCTGATGCCAACCAGCTTGATGATCTCCATAGAAAAACTAAAGTAGTATGAGTCCTCATCTTCCTATCCCATTACTTCACCCTGTATTCTTTGACCAATTAGCAATCTTCATGCTTTGGCCTACTCCAAAGTCCTTAAAATACTAGCCCCAAAGTTCTTAGGAAGACAAATTTTATGTTTCCTCATGTTTCCTCATTCAGCATCCCAACAGTTCAATCTCTTTCTCATACAATTCAGCATCTCAGCATGTTGACTTGCACACATCAAGGAATGAACCTATTATAGTTATAGCAACATTATTCATAATGGCTCCATATGTAAACAACTTAAATGTTCCTCAGCTAATGAATGGATAAATAAAATGAGGCTTATTCATATAATGCAATAGTATTTGGCAACAAAATAAATAAAATACTCATATATGGTATCGGATGAATAAGTCTTGAAAACATTATGCCCAGAAAAATAAGCCAATCTCAAAAGAACATATGCTGTATTATTCCACTTTAAAATATTATAAATTAAATATCTAGAGGAACATATATTATTGGCCAGAGTTTCTTTTAGAAGTGATGGGAATGTTCTAAAATTGATTGTGGTGATGGCTGCACAATTCTGAATATACTAAAAGAAATTAAATTGTAAACTTTAATTGTTCACTTGTATAATATGCAAGTCATATCTCAGCAACGTTTTATAAAATACAAAATATTTGAAAGTGGGAAAATGTTTATTCTTTTTTTATTGATCATTTTTTGTTTACCTACAACTAATAAATAATATAATTGTGGGTAAATTAACTGTTTTATTACTTAATGATTCAATGGCACTTAATATTATCTAGAAATACATTTACATTTCATGGAACTTATGATTCAATAAGATATTTGGGAATCATAAAACTGAAAAAACCCACAAAGAACCATACTGATGACCTTAAACAAACCTTATTGCTTCACAGTTAATGAAAGCAATCTCAAGTGAATGGTTCAAAGGCACCAAGTTGTATCAAACACAGTTTAAGAGCAAAGTTTTCTAGTTTTCATTAAAATTGTTTTATTCAAATGGTGTTGAAATCTCAAATGCTTTCAATGATCAGGAAGATAATAAAAACTTTTCAAATACACTACATAAAGAATAAGACTGTTAGCCCAAATTAAAACAGAAGGGTAGGAACCCAATTTAGAATAAGTAATTTAAAAAATAAATAGTGTAGCCTTAATTTTTGGTTCATGGTTTAAAGAAAGACTTGAGAAATTATCCAGTTTAGTCTATCTTTCTAGATAAAATTTCTTGAATTACCTATGCCAAAATTTATTTATTTATTTTCTCTTAAATACTGGTGTTTCGTCATCCCATAAATGGTGGTGTTCCATCATCTCATAAAGTGAACTTCAACTAATGTCATAAATTCTAAGATGTTATTAATAAAATTTTAGATCACAATATTTGATGCTAAGAATATTATATGATATTTGTAAAAGATTTCTTTATTAGTCATAGTTTGGGGAATAGCAACAAAAACTAATACTTGCAAAGAATTGTGTACCTTTAAAAATCTAATTTTGATAAACATTACATTGCATTTCTAAATACACCAATGGGAACTCAATTACTATATATACTCAGTTTCTTGTTCTTTGGCCAATAAAATCAATCTATTTTATTAATGTTGCTTGAATTTTAAGAATGCTGTTGAATAAAGAGTTGATGGTTGAATTATGTTATCCTTTTTACAAAAGCTGATTTTGAAAGTTGGTAAGTTTTTCATCTGTTGCTCCATCTGGAAAATTATTTCATTCTGGCCTGGAACCAATAGCTTCATTAATTCACATCTCTAATGCCTAGGCTGCCAAAGGATACACTTATTTTGAGAAGTTTATAGATTTTACGGTTGTCTAGCGCATGTTTATTACCAAATTGTATTTGTATTAGGCTGAAATATATCACTCATATTTCTGTCTTCTTGAGATAAAATGAGGTAACAATGCTCAGAGCATTTTACGAAGAAAAAATCAGTATAAAAAAAGAAAGAACATCACTTTACTATGATGAATTTCAAGTGAGTTCATCAAACTGTCCACTTATTATTCTAAATGCTCTGGCAAAATAATAGCCTTTTCTGTGCAAAGTGATGTCTCAGTCTACTGACAACCAAATCATCACAAATCACTAAAGGTTTTTTAAATGCACAATATATCATTGGCCACTAAAAACCAAGCTTTAGAGTTCTTGAGAATAGTGAAGATTATCAAGTTTTTAGTATTAAATGTTGTCCATAATCTTTCTGAATATTTAAGAAATTACATTATGTGATATCTGTCAGGACATATGACAAAGCATATTTAACTAATGAAGACAACCTACTATTGTTATTTATACCTATGTTTTTTTGAGTTCTGCGTTAAATTTTAAAAGTTTAAAATGTAAACACTATTAGGATATAATGATCAAAATACAACTGTATAATATATAATCTGTGGAAAATGTGATTTTTTTAAAGCAATATAAACTAGGGCTATCATAGTATTCACTACTTTAAAAATACAACCTTTTCTGATTAACATATTCGGTTAATGCTGATGAATAGGTGTCTAGATATATATGTAAATTTATGCATATATGCCTTAATCAGTGACTTCATATAATAAGCCCTAATTTTAACTTCATCAATTTTCTTCTAGTTCAACAGCAATATATTTATTTGTGAAAGTATCATCTACATTTCATGGCATCTGCTAGCACATCCTCATTTAGTGATTATCATTTTTTCTCTTTCATATGTCAGACATAAAAACAAAAACATTGCTTTATAAATTGATAATTCATTTACTGTTCTTTCAAATGTAACTGGAGAAGAAATTAATTTTCATTTCTGTCACTGTATTTTAAAAATTCTTCATGTTCTTTGAATTTTGTTCAATTAAAATGCAAATTGTCTTCACCAAGAGACTACAATAATATATCCGGTTCAAATTTTTACTGAGTTAGATTTAGCATTAATGAAATTATCCATTTTTTTTAAGTGTTCACTCTTCATTAGTTTCAAGAAATCAATCATTTTACTAATTGTAAATAACACAACTTTAATGGCACTGCATTTTTTCTTTTATGTTGCTCAGATAAACATTGTCTTATATAAAAGAATAGTTATATGAATGCTTATTAGAAATAAGCTCACCACCCATTGTATACTGTTTTTTTGACTTAGGTCTGATTCTGAATCCCATTCTTCAAACTTTTGTCACTTCCGCTTACCATTATCCAGTAATTTTTTATTACAGTATTTTATTTGATATAAAATTAAATAATATGAAAATAGAATACATCTACTTAGTATTAGTTCTTTCTTTAGGATGCGCCTTTTTGTGTTCAACCACCAGGCTTCACATTTATTTTCTAATATTATGACTCTTCAATAAGACCAAAATTTGAAATTATGTAACTTTTGTTTGAAATTACAAAAATATTAAATATAGACCTTGAATATTAAATCAATCCACTGACAGTTATTTTAGCTTACAAATATGCACAGAAAGTATATTTAATATTGTTACTTGTTAAACATAATATTAAACCTGTTGAAGTAAATGATAAAAAGTTAATAATTTCTAAACATCATGAGTGCATCATGTGTGCATTTGTTCATTAGATTTTAACAAAGAAGTATGAAAAATAGATACAACATATATTTTAAATTATTTTGAAATAAATATAAAATATTTACTTCAAATTACTAATATGTATAACATTTGATTTTTAAAAATTGAATGTATAATAGTATATTTCAAATTATTAATATGTGAAAGTACTTATTCATCTATTCTTTCTTTCAGATATCATTAATTGTGTGCCTAAAATGAGACAGATGCTATACGAAACAAGAATGCAACTGTGAACAAGGCAGCCTTTGTCTTATATATTCTAGCTCTATGCATAACTTTAACTCATTTTGAATAATTTGGGGTATAAAGGGAATATCTGATGTTCTATTAAGAGTTTTTTTGAGTTTTATATAATTTTACAATAAACTTCTAAAAGCATTTTTTTTAAAGAGCGGAGATGCCTGATTTCTATTCCTTTGCACAAAGAAGAGACTGGTTTCCCCCTTCAGGCAAAGATTGATTTAGCATGCTTCTTTTGTACCATAATCGATCCCTCTGCCTTTTATTCCTTTTAAAAAATTAGTGCTAAAGATCTTAAGCAGGAGTGCAGTCCTTAACAGAGAAATGGCATTGAAAGAAAACTCAAAAAAAGAAGCATTAAAATAAAAATTACTCTAGTTTACAATGTAATTCATTACTACATAAGAAATTGTAAATATTTTTCGTTAGATCATCATGTGCAAATTATTACAATAAACTGAGATTTTCATATGCATAAAAGCAAAATGTTTTCCTCATTTGAACAAAAGCAAACTATTGACTTTATCTGTTGAAGACTGTACTTTATAAACTGAAAGGACTTTGTAGGCAAAATGTTTCTGGCTTTTCTTCCTTCTGACCTAGCATAAAAAGCATATTAGAACTACTCTAATAATGTAAGAATATTACTTATCACAGAAGGGAATACTATAGATTAAATGATTGCAATATTTACATACTTAAGAACTACTTATAAGTTTAAATGTATGTTTATACTATATTTTTAAATGTTAGTATTCCTTCCTGTAACTGTTAGGTATATTGTTGCCACAGCATCAACCTGAGACACATGGTAGTTCTCATAAAAATTTTAACCTGTTGGGCCTAATAATTTTTAATAGATGTGTGTGTGTGTGTGTGTGTGTGTGTGTGTGTGTGTGTGTGTGTGTGTGTGGTTTAAACAGCAGTGTGTTCTATCTTTGTTTTTTAGAAACAGCTCAGGAAAAGAAAAGCAATAAAGTAAAAACATACAAATAAGGGCATGAATTTTATCAATGACTCTTATTTGCAACACAAATAAAACTGCCTGCATAGTCAATAAGTTCTAAGGATCGAATGTACAGCTCAGATAACAATGGATATGTTCATTAATTTGATTCAAGTAATCATAAAAAAAAGTAGTCCATCTGTTTTAGGAACAGAGAAAATTCAGAAAAAGAAAAGCAGAGACAGAAAAGAAAGATCCTTTCTGCCTAGGCTTCTACATGTTTACCTAGAGCTTTTAATTACTAAACACCAATGGCAGTTGTCTTCCAAACTGCTCATTATACGCATCCTGACTCCTTCATTTCTTATCAATTTACAAAAAATACTGAAAGTCAAATATTGAAAGTTTTTGATTTGTCAATTATATATATTAAGCTTGTAACTAAGACAATATATGCATATTAGACACTGAAAAAGAATCATGCAAGGTAATAAAAGAAAAAAGACAACATTAAACATCATTTTTAGTACTAATATACCACATTAATAGTCTTGAGAAAAATATCAATGAGCAAGCTATTTTTATGACTTAGAAAAACAAGGATATTTAAATTAAATTCCATTTATTCTTCCAAGAAAACTCTGATTTATGGTTTATTAGCAAGGCTATTGGTAAAGGTAAAATATTTGCTGCTAGTTAGAAACCATGAGAAATGTAAGGTATTTCAAAACCTTGAAGAGAATTACATTATTAATGTGTTTTTTTCTCGGGCATTGTTCTAATGGCTCTGAAGGACAATTGAAGAATGTATAAGGGTTTTTAGTGCTACAAGACACTGAAAGGGCAGATACTCATATTGACTCTGGAAGGTTTTATGCTCCAGGTATATGTTTTCCACCTCTCAAAGCTACTCATAAACAAGGTAGCCTCTAATGAGCCACTGCCCTGTCTACAGCCTAAACCTAGTGAAATGTTGAAAGCCACCGTGCTAAGCACTGATCAGAAAATAAGAGTGAAATGAGAGGAAGATGAAAAAATGGAAGAACAAAATCTTCATGGGGTTTTTGTTTTCATCTCTGTTTTAGTTTTATATTATCTATTTGTCTGAAATAATCCTTGCATAGTGTTTTTAGCATAAAAGCTGATGTATATTCATTAGCATATTGGATAGGGCATGAAATTTGTAGCAAAACAGTATTAGGTTTAATAACTCATTCTAGCATGCCTATCAATTAATCTTGAGTGAAATATGTGACATCCCTGAGTCATAGTTTTATAATTTTTATAATGAACACAATACTTCCCTTGCAGAAATTTTTGAAAGAAACACATTAGTAAGTCTATTTAACACCCAGAACAATGCCTGATGTATATTGTACAGTTGACCTATAGCATCACCAGCATTAGTAGTGGTGAGCAAGGCCATCAGTGGAGCTGCTGTTTATGTGCCAAACACGTAGCAGAAGCTAGAGGTATCCCTTTCTTTTCTTTCTTATTTTCCCCATACGTGTATGCGGATACATGTATAGACTACAAATGAACACCTAACCTTTATTCTTGGTTTCTGCTTTGACGGTTTCTTATGCCCATCTGGTGACTAATCTTAAAATGAAACCTAGGCCCTTACTTGATTGAAATGTTCAGTGTTATACCGTTATACCGAGACAAAACCCAAATCCTTTACAACGTTTCCATAATACTGCAAAACTTGGTTCTGTCTAAATCTCTAGCTTCATAAGTTCCATCTTCCCTTCCGTCTCCACTACCCACTTCCACTTGGCTGTCTGTGAACAGATCATTCCCACCTCAGATCATCTGGCACATCCATTTTCCTCTGTCATAAACAGTCTTTAGCCAACTCTGCTAAACCTGACTAATTCTACCTCATCTTTTTCAATTCATGTAAGCATCACTTATTTAAATAGGCTTTTCTGATGTACTCTCCTATAGCATCTTACAATTTTCTGTTGTAGCATTTACTATATGTGTGTGTATGAACATACATACATATATAGGCATTATAACTGTCATTTATTATGATAATTCATTTGCATTCAACATATTAACCTTATCTCTAAGAGCAATATCACTTCAGTTTTGTTCTCTATTACATTCCCAGAGACACCTGTTGGGAACATCCAGAGGACCTGGTACATTTAGGCAACAGTTACTCATCCCTTCATTATTCATTCAACAATTAATACCACGTACAGACATTTTTCTAGGCACTTAGGCTACAAAAGATTTAAAAATGCTATCATGAAGCTATGTTAAATAGAAGGTAGGCAAGGACAACATATACAAGAATTAATATAAAGCCAGAAACTAATGAGTTTTCTAAAGGTTATAAAGAAGAGAAGGGAGAACAGAGCATTTTGAAGGTATTGGTATATTTAGAGAAGAGATCCCTGTGGAAGTGACACTTGAGCAGAGAGTAGAATGAGGTAGAGGTGAAAATAATATAAATATTTGGTGGAAGAGTATTTTCATGAGAGGGAAAGAAAAGCAAGCACAAAAATCTCCAAGTGATATTATGAAAAGTATAGCTAAAAAAAGTAAGGAGGTAAGTGTGGCTATGTGAACTATATGAGCAGGAAAAATAATAACAGAAGATGTGATTAGAAAAATGTTAGTGGCAAACCACAGGTAGTCTTATTGAATGAGTGAATTCAAAACTGCCAAGAGTCACAAATCGAAAAGGATACCCAAGAGGATTGATGAACATATTGCAATATACTAGACAATTTTCCAGATGAAATAAATCAATGGAGAAGATTTGTTTTTTCATAAAGGAATCTGCAATATATGAAAAGATCAGTCATAAAGGAATCTGCAATATATGTAAGGAAATTTTGATAAAGGAATTGTCATAAAGGAATCTGCAATATTCATAAAGGAAATTGTCATAAAGGAATCTGCAATATATGTAAAGATCAGTCACAAAGACATAAAATTATATTTAGCTGTATAAAGAAGTTTAGATGACATCACATAACACTAAGGCAAGGAATACTAAGATTTTAAATGAGGGAGAGAATGCCATGAAAAGCTAGAACCTGAGAGGTTATTAAAAATTGACAACAAGGATCCCAACAAGATAAATGTTTGAATAAAGTAAGAGTGAGGGTCCTACACAACACATGTTTAGGAGAGGTAAGATCTATTTTATTTTATTTCGAGAGAAAATGCCTGGGTGGCAGCTTAGAAGCTAAGTGTGGAGGGCTATACATATCAGGACATGGAGTTTGAACCTGCTACGTTAGAGTACATGTTGAAGATTTTGTTGGATTAAAAAAATAAATCACTCTATGCTCTAAGTTCAAAAGATTGTGGATAAAGAATTGGAGGCTCAAACAACCACTGAAAGGGCTGGAGGGAACACAGAAATGTCTACTAATGATCTCAACCTTTATCTCAATGTGAATTATTTTTGTAAGCACCCCACAAAGATACTGCATTCCTCCAGAACTTCCCAACAAAGGTCTCCATCTACAATAGCAGTGTAAACAACTTCAAGTTATTTCACTTGAAAGTTATTTCACAGCCAGGCTCGGTAGCTCAGCCTGTAATCCCGTGGCTTTGGGAGGCTGAGGTGAGTGGATTCCCTGAGCCTGCGGGTTCGAGACCCGCCTGGGCAGCGAGACCTCATCTCTACAATAAATCAAAAAATCAGCCGGGCTACTGTGGTAGTGCATGCCTGTAGTCCCAGCTACTTGGAAGGCTGAGGCGGAAGGATCGCCGGAGCCCAGCAGGTTGAGGCTGCGGTGGCCGGGAGTGGTCACTGCACTCCAGTCTGGGCGACAGAGTGAGACTCCAACTCAAAAAAAAAAAAAAAAAAAAAAAGAAAAGACAGCTATTTCACTTTCCATTTGCCTACCTATGTGCCTGCAAAATGCCTTCTTCTTCTCTTCCACATTCTATATCTTGCATAGATGTTTCTTATTGGCAAATTTTAACCCAAAACCATCTGTAGAAAAAAAAAAAACTGCTAGAAAATGAAATGCCAGGCATCTATTCCAAAAGGCAGAGCTGACATTGGAGGGAAGTGGCAATGTACTCAGTGAAAATGAACAACTCAGCAGAGAAGGAAAGAACAGAATATGTAAGTGGACTCCGGACTTTCCATCCATCTCTCCCAAGGTAGATGAATTTTAAAATTATGCTTTCATTTGATATGATATTTAATTTGAAAAGCTGATTGCATTGCTAAGATTTTAAAAAGAACAGAATGAGGAATACAGAATGAGAAACACACTACTGGTGTAAAGACAGCCCTTTCTAATAAATACATGAAAACAGCTGTCATGCCCTAATTTTACCGAGCCACAGGCAACAATTTTTTTCCAGCTTTTCTTCATATGCCATGATTATAAAAGATTTACCATTCTCATTATCCTCATCTCTTTCTATTAGTCACTCTCTACTGCTTTTATAATGTGATACCCATAATTAAGCATAGGTCTCATATGAAATCTAATAGAATACAGTGGAACTATTTTGTTCATTGATTTTGGGGCTATGCTTATATTTAGACAGCCAAAGTTTAAATTAAGGTATTAAAACTAGTTTCAGGTTTCTGCCTAATATTAACAAGAAAGAATTCCACCCCAGATTTAGTAGAATAACTGTGATGCTTTGCTATTAAATTAGCTAAGGAGAGAAAAGAAAACATAGCATAGTAGTTTTTTTCAAAGCACAGGTTGACTAAATTAGACGAGGACAAGTGCCTGATTAGAAATGGATCAAAGGCAAACATGTGATTAGAAATCAAAACATCAGATGCAAAGCATTCATTTTAAATTGTTGCAATGGAGGGAAACAGAGATCTAGAAAGACAACTGGTCACTCATTTTTCTTCTATTTCGCTAAAATGGTGACCATGCTCATCTGAAGAACACTGGAGCATTCATGTTTCCAAAATAATTTGAAATAACTTAAATTTCAACAGACATGACATGACACATAAGCTATTCACTGTCTCAAAAATAAATTAATATAAAGGAATTCAGAACTAAGTGTCTTAAAATTCTTCTGTACTTCTGTTTTAAACATATTTGTCTATACAGTATACATATCAAAGTCTCTAAAAGAAAACAAAAGATGTTATTGTGTGATGAATTGAAGAAAAACCCAGGCAGCTGTGATAAAAAACATTTTTATTACTAAATTAATAATGTCAAACTAGACCAGAAGGGACCACTATCCCTCTGGATATAGAAGCATATTGTTCTTTGGCTTAGCTAGGCCAGGAACTCCCAAAAGTAATGAAATATGCCTAATTAAATGATGGCAGTTGGACTTTGATATTTTGGTTGATGAATTATTTGTTTACATTCATTTTATATGGTTCATATAATTTCAAAAGTAGCATCATATCTATCATGGAATACTTCTAAAGAAGGATGGATTTGATGGTAGAATTACAAATCATGTGACTGTTTCCTTTCACATCTATATTTACATTTAATTTACTAATCTGTTTAAGAGATTAAAAAAGAAAATGAAAATAATATTGAAACACTGTTGCCAAATGATAATTAGAATACTTCCAAGTGGTTGACTTTAATTAGAGATTAGAAAAAGTGTTAAATTTCAACATATGAATTTTAAGATAAATAGCAATCATAAAGCTTAATGAGATTTATCTCATGTAATTTTTTTGCTTTCAGTTGGAAAGAAAAATTTCCATAGAACTTTATAATTGGTTATCTTAGTAATAACAATGAAAACATTAAGAATATTAATACCAATAGCAAAAATGGCAAGCATTAATATAGGGACTTATGCCAGGCAACATATTAAGTGGTTTTATAATGATTATTTGTAGAGTATGTAATAAGAGAGATATGAAACCTATAACTGTTTATTCTATTCTAGAATGGAAATAATGTTTTGGTTTTAGTTTACACATTAAAATCATACAATTCAAATTACTTTAAAAATCTTTATAAATATGTCAAAATACATACATACAGGGAATAAGATCAAAGAGAAAAATATAAAATAGTCTTAACTTATTTTAAGAAAATACTGAGGCATATCCACTCAATTTAAATATTTAAATTGTAACTATAGTATGAAAAATCATATTTACAAAAAATAGACTGGTTGTTTTATACATTAAATATTTCCTCTTAGTATAGAAATCTTTGGGAGTTCTGGAATCCAATAATCATTGGAAAAAATAAACAGGGTACAATATAAAAATATGCACTATGACTGTAAGATATTTCTCCATAAGTTAAACTGGCATAGACATAAAAAATATAATACTCTATGATGGAGAGCTTAAAAAATATATTTTAAAGGGCATCTGTGAAAGTGGATGTTAAAAGACAGATGTGCTGGAAGTAATTTTAAAAATTAATTTACATCACTTTTAAAATATCAAACAGTCACTATTTCTGTTTTGCCTATTAAGTGTAAATAAAGTAATAATTAAGTCAATTATATAATACTTCTTTTACTTTAAAATTATAAAATACTATGTAGTACATTGTATCCCATAATAAAAATGTAAATATAAAGAGTTGTTTAGTGCCATCATATCAATTCTCTTTTCCTCTGGATGATACAGCGTATGTCTCTATTATTACAATATTAAATTTCCTTACCATGGTGTAGCTGTGGGCCACTTTCATTAATTCAATGCATCCTTGAGCATCTGCAAATGCTCGGATTCCTAAACAGTTGGATGGATGCAAAAGCTTCATGAGGAAGTGGCAGCATACTTCTACTACTTGAGGAAGCTGAAGAAGGCACGCTGCAGCAAGAAGGTTTTCAATGGTGTCTTCCTTTAATTCCAAGCAGCCTAAACATAAGTAAAGATACTTATGAAACTCTTTTAAAACATGAAATAACATTCGGCATTACTCAAAACATTAATATAAGACAAGCTATTGGAAATTATCTAAACCAAGATTGATAATCCAGATAAATATAACTCAGTAAAGGCCAGCAATTGTTTTTAGAACTTTGTATTTCTTACTTCTGGCAATGTTGACAAATTACCCAGTATATACAAAACCAGCTTTAACTAAAACACCTATATCCACTTCAGTGTAAATTATGGTTCTTCCTTTTGTTCTGAAGAAAAAAGGGGAGAAAAATAAGGTTCATAATATATGTTTTTTTTTGTTTTTGTTTGAGTTGGAGTCTCACTCTGTCGCCCAGTCTGGAGTGCAGTGGCCGCTTCCGGCCACCGCAGCCTCGACCTGCTGGACTCCGGCGATCCTTCCGCCTCAGCCTTCCGAGTAGCCGGAATTACAGGCATGCGTTACCTTGCCCGGCTGGGATTTTTTTTGATTTATTGTAGAGATGAGGTCTCGCTGCCCAGGCGGGTCTCGAACCCGCGGGCTCAGGCAATCCGCTCACCTCAGCCTCCCAAAGGCGCAGGATTACAGGCAGAGCCACCGAGCCCGGCCATAATATATGTTTTTAAACTTAGTGAAACAGAGATTCACTACGTTTCGGAAAATATGAGTATGAAATACCTGTGTGTATCAATGTATATAAATTTATAAATGCGTGTGTTATAGATTGCTGGTACTGTCTTTAACTCACTGTATTCATGTTTGCAATTATCAATAGTTGATAAAAATTAAAAATTCGTTTACATCACTTTAAAAATATCAAATAGTCACTATCTATATCTGTATTGTCGATAGTTGTTTTTTGCCCTCCTTTGAGTTATTCAATGTTCCCTTTGTCTGTCTTCCAGAATAATTTATTAAAAGATGGATCTGTCACCCAGACAGAAACAAGACCAGTAGCACACCCCACAACTCTTCAGGGATTTGATAATAACCACAGAGAGTAAAGAAATGAAAAGTCCATGGATCTGGGTTGGAACTAGCCAAACTCTTGTCTACACCACCACAGACCACCAGGAACCTCCAGTACAGTGAGGAAAGTAAGTGAAGGGAATTCAGGAGTTCTGTGCTGCTGCAGACTTGCAGGGTTCCATGAGCCTTGTGAGACTCCGGTCCCTCACGGGAAACTGCCTTACCCATAGCAGTGCTGTGCAGAAGCCCATATGAAATGGTGCAGGAAAAAAAAAGAAAGCATTGAGCAGCACCAGCTTCTGTTTCCCAGGAACTCAACCCTGGTGGGCAGCACAGCTGCTTTCTAGCCAACCTGGGACGTCTCAAGCCCTAAGAGCAGATTCCTTAGCTGCAGACATTTCCTGGCTGTGGTGGGTTGCCTCCTGAGGTCAGCTGCACTTTGACATTCTCAAAGCAAACTGCCTGAAGCCAAGGTGGGAAGCCTAGTGAGACTCATTACACAGCAATCCCACCCTTTATGTAAACTCTCCTGTGCCAGCCCTGCACAACAGTTTCCTTGACCCTAGACTCCTTCTTAATTCCCACCGGGGTAGCCAAGAATGAACTCTTGCGGGGTGTTCAAACTTCCACACAATCCCCTTGAAAGGTGTTCAAGCTTCCCCACAATCTTTTTGAAGGTCAAAATAGATAGAGAACTTGAATAATCCTCAAGCCCTGCCCTCTGCCTAGGTTTTCTGGACATTTTCTTGGAGCAACATATATCTAAAAGAAAACCCACAATCACCATCCCAGCTGGCTCACTCCCACCAGAGTCACCTCCTGGCTGCAAGCCATTATTATAGCCCATTGGATATAATACCTCAGCTTTGGGAAAAGCCTGATCCCAAACCCCAGCTAACACCACTTTCCAAACCATTCATGCCACTACGGAAGTTATGAGCCAGTGCAGGTACCCGGCACAAGACTGCCACAGCAGAAAATTGAGAAAGTCATCACACCAAAGTTACAAATAACCAAGGGAACCCTTCAGTGTCTACATCAGCCCCTTGCCAACCTCAGATAAGAAATAGTCTACCAAAATGAGAAGAAACTAAAAAAAAATTCTGACAATATGAAAAAACAGAGTTTTCCAACACACCCAAAAGACCACACCAACTCTTCAGAAATGAACTCTAATCAAAAGGAAATTTTGAAATTCCAGATATAGAATTCAAATGGTTGATTATAAAATTGATCAATAAACTTCAGAAGAAAATTGAGAACCAGCATTTTAAAAAGTTAAAAAAAAACCTATATAAGACATGAATAAATAAAGAAGCATGCCAAGTAACAACTGGTATCCTAAATGGAATAATACTTTACATATCATTATCAACTCTGAATATATGGTCTCAATGACCCACTAAAAAAATACAGATTGGCAGAATAAGAAAAAAAAAAAGAACAGAACCCAAATATCTGCTGCCTTCAAGAAACTCACTTAATTCACAAAGACTCTAATAGACTCAAGATAAATGGGTGGGAAAAATATTCTATCAAATGGGAACAAAAAAGAGCACAAGTAGCCATTATCATATCAGAAAAAAACAAACTTTAAATTAATAACTGTAAAATAGACAAAGACCATTAGTACATAATGATAAAAGGATCAATCCAACAAGAAGATATAAAAAATTTAAATACATATGCACCTGACATGAGAGCCTCCAGCTTTATAAAATAAATTCTACTAGACCCAAAGAAAGAGAGAGAAAAGAGAACGAGCACAATAGAGTAACAGTGGGAGATTGCAACACTGACAGCAATAGACAGATCACTAAGGCAGAAAGTCAACAAAGAAACACTGGAGTTAAACCAGACTCTAGAGCAAATTGAACTAACAGTCATCTGAAGAACATTCCAACTCACAACTGCAGAATATACATTTTTCTCATCAGCATATGGAACATTCTCCAAGACAGAGCTTATAATAGGCCACAAATCAAGTCTCAATACATTTAAAAAAATTAAAATTATATCAATCATCTTTTCAGATTATAGTGGAATAAAACTAGAAATTAGGTCTAAGAAGAACTCACAAAACCAAAGAAAAACATGAAAAACTATCTGCTCCTGAATGATCCTTGGGTCAACAATGAAATCAAGATGGAAATTTAAAAATTATTTGAAATTAATGACCACAAGGAAGCAAGTTATCACATCCTCTGGCCACAGCCAAAACTGTGCTCAGAGGAAAATTTACAGTAGTTAAGGTTTACATTGATAAGACTGAAAGACTGCATATTGACAACATAATATCACACCTCAAGGAACTAAAAAAATTAACAAACCAAACTCAAAGCTAGTAGAAGAAAAATAATGAACATCAGAGCAGAGCTAAATGAAACTGAAATTTAAAAAAATACAAAGGATCAATGAAACCAAAAGCTGGTTCTTTGAAAAGATAAACAAATAATTGATAGACAACTAGCTAGATTAATTTTAAAAAAATAGAGAAGATTCACATTAGCTCAATCAGAAATTAAAATGGAGACATTGCAACTGATAAATTCAAAAGATCATATGAGATTATTATGTAAACCTCTATGCAAACAAACAACATAATCTAAAGAAAAGAGATAAATTCTTGGGAACATACAACCCCCCCAAAATTGATTGAGGAAGAAATAGAAATCCTGAACAGAAAAATAATGAGTAGCAAGACTGAAATAGTAATTAGAAGTTTCCCCAAAACAACAACAAAAAATGCCCAGGACCTGTGGACTCACAGCTTAATTCTACCAAACTTTCAAAGAAGGACTGGTGCCTGTTTTACTGAAGTTATTCCACAAGATTGGAGAAGAGGGAATCCTCAACAACAACAAAAAAAGAAAATTACAAACCAATATCCCTTATGAACATTGATGCAAAAATCCTCAACAGAACTTAAAAAAAAATAACCATGAAAAGTGGATTTTATCCCAAGGATACAAGCATGGTTCAACATACACAAGTCAATAATCATGGCCACTATATAAACAGAACTAATAACAAAAATCATATGATCATTTCAATAGATGCAGAAAAATCATTTGATAAAACCCAGCATTGCTTCATGATAAAAACCCTCAGCATAATAGGCAAAGAGAAACAATTCTCAAAATACTAATAGCCATATATGACTATCCTGCAGCCAATGCAATCCTGAATGGAGAAAAGTTGAATGCACCCCCTCCCCCGATCCCAGAACAAAGCGAAGTTGCCCACTTTCACTACTCCTGTTCAACGTAGTACTGGAAATCATATCCAGAGCAATCAGACAAGAGAAAAAAGTATATCATATCCATATTTGAAAAGAAGAAATCAAAGTATCTTGGAGGCTTATGATATGATCTTATACCTAAAGGATCTCCTTCAAAAGACGCCTTCAAAAGACTCCTAGACTTAAATAAATTTAGTAAAGTTTTAGGATACAAAATCAACACAAAAACTAGTAGCATTGCTATACACCAAGAGCAACCAAGCTGAGAATCAAATCAAGAACTCAATTTCATTTACAATGGCAGCCAGAAAGCTAAAATACCTAGGTAAAATGTCTCTTTAAAAAGAACTAAAAAACACTGTTGAAAGAAATCTTAGAGGTCATACACAAATAGAGAAACATCCCATGCTTATGGATGAAAGAAGTCAATATTGTTAAAATGACCATAATAGCCTAAGTCATCTACAGATTTAAAGCAATCCCTATGCAACTACCAATGCTATTTTTCACAGAATTATAAAAAACAACTCTAAAATGGTATATGGAACCAAAAAAGAAAAAAGTTGTATACATCACATTACCTCACTTCAAATTATACTGCAAGGCTAAAGTAACCAAAACAACATGGTAGTAGTACAAGAGCAGGCACATGGACCAAGGGAACAGAATAGAGAATCCAGAAGTAAAACCTAATACCTACAACCAACTGATCTTTGACAAAGCGAACACTTTCTCTTTTTTTTTTGTGAGTTGGAGTCTCACTCTGTCACCCAGACTGGAGTGCAGTGGCCGCTCCCGGCCACCACAGCCTCGACCTGCTGGGCTCTGGTGATCCTTCTGCCTCAGCCTTCCAAGTAGTTGTAACTACAGGCACGAGCTACCATGCCAGGCCAGTTTTTTATTTATTGTAGAGATGAGGTCTCGCCAAGTTGCCCAGGCCGGTCTTGAACCCGCTGGCTCAGGCAATCCACTCGCCTCAGCCTCCCAAAGTGCTGAGATTACAGGCTGAGCCACCGAGCCCGGTCAGCGAACACTTTCACTGGGAAAAGGACACCCTATTCAATAAACAATGGAAAAATTGGATAGCTACATGCAGAAAAATGAAACGTGATCTCTATCTTTCCCCATGCACAAAAATTAACTCACGATAGGATAAAGACTTAAATGTCAGAACTGAAAACCAGAAAAATCCTAAAGGAAACTCTAAGAAAAACTCTTTGGGATATCAGTCTAGAAAAAGAATTTATGACTAATACCCCCAAAACAAATGCAACACAAACAAAAATAAATAAGTGAAACTTAATTAAACTAAAAATCAACTTCTGCACAGCAAAACAAATAATCAACAGAGCAAATAGGCAGCCTACAGTGTGGGAGAAAATATTCACAAACTATACATCTGACAAGGAACTAATATCCAGAACCTGCAAAGAACTCAAACAAATCAGCTAGAAAAAAGCAAATGACTCCATTAAAAAGTGGGCAAATGACATGAGCAGACCTCTCTTAAAAGAAGATATACAATTGTCCAATAAACATTTGATGCTCAACGTCACTCATCATCAAGGAAATGAAAATTAAAACCATAACGAGGCACATCTTTATACCAGTCAGAATGGCCATTATTAAAAAAAAAATAGATGCTGAGAAAAAGGAAAAATTATACACTGTTGGTGGGAGTGTAAATTAGTATAAGAGCTACGGAAAGTGATTTGGAGATTTCTCAAACATTTAAAGTGGACCTACCATTTGATGTAGCAATCCCACTACTAGGTATCTACGCTAGGAAACAGAGGTCATTCTATAAAAAAGACACCTGCACTTGCAGATCATCACAGCACAAATCACAATCACAATCGATCAGTGGATAAAAAAAATGGGGCACATATATACTCTGGAATACTATTCAGCTATAAAAAAAATGATATAATGTATTTTGCAGCAATTTGTATGGAATTGGAGAACATTATCCTAAGTGCACTAACTCAGGAACAGAAAACCAAGCATTGCATGTTCTCATTGCATAAAAAGCAAGGATATGTAAAGACAGAGAGATTGGTATAATGGACATTGAAGACTCAGAAAGAGGTGGGGGAGAAGAGTACAATGTGCACAGGTGGGGGTGGTAGGTACAACTAAAACCCAGATCACACTATTTGTAACCCCCAAAGCGTTTGAAATAATAATAATAATAATAATAGGTTTGCTTCTCAAATATTTATATGACTCATCTTTGAAACATTACAGGCTTAACTGTCTAGAATTAGTTTATAATTACCAATTCAATGTCTTTGAGAGTTTTAGAGTCATGCAAATTTTCTAAGTGTCTGAGTGAGTTCTTATAAGTCATACGTTATCAGAAATGATTTATTCCATTTTTGTGACACAGACTCTTCACTAAAAAATAACTTCACTCATTATCTCAGAACATGAAGTCAAATCACATTTCTCTTGCATTGGGTGTGAGAGGTGCTTGTTTACGAACCATGATCAAAAGAGATGTGCGTTACTACCAGAGTGTAGGCATTTTTATGTTTCTTTACTCATGCTCTCTCTTCTACCAGAAAATTAAAGTTAATAAAGTCTGAGTGAATGAAAGAAACACAAGAAAGAAGGAACCTGGGTACTGAATCTACAGGTGGAATCATTAACTGCAACTAATAATACCAACACAGTAAGCTTTAAGTATTAGAAAATATAGATGATGGCCATCCTGACTAGAGTTAAGTGGTAATTCAGTGTAGTTTTAATTTGCATTTCTTTGATGAATATTGAGGCTGAAATTTTTTTTAATGTATCTGTTGACTGCTCGTATGTCTTTTTTGGAGAAGTGTCTATTCATATCTTTTGCCCACTTTGTAATGAGGTTGTTTATTTTTTTCTTTTTGGCATGCTTGAGTTCCTTGTAGATCCTAGATGTTAGACCCTAGTCAGACATACAGTTGGCAAATATTTTTTCCCAATCTGTGGCTGTCTCCCCGCTCTCTTGATGGTGTCTGGCTTTGCAGAAGCTTGTCAGTTTGAAAATTTGCTTGAGTCTAAAACTCTCAAAGACATTGAAAAGGTTGGGGTTTTGGTTAGAAATTGATTGCCATTTTCAATTTCCATAAAGATGTCTCCCGCGTTTTCTAAGGTTCTTATAGTTTGAGGTTTTATGTTTAGGTCTTTGATGCATTTAGGGTTGATTTTTGTATACGGTGATAGGTAGGGGTCTTGTTTTAATCTTCAGCATGTAGTCAGCCAGTTTTCCCAGCACCATTTACTGAATAGGTTCTCCTCCCCAGTGGTTGGTGACAGAGACTTTGTTGAAGATTATTTGGATAAGAAATTGAGATTTTGCTTCTGGAATCTCTATACTTTTTCATTGGTCTATATGCCTGTTCTTGTATCAATACCAGGTTGTTTCAATTATTGCAGCTTTAAAATAAAGTTTAAAGTCTGGGAGTGTGATACCTCTGCTTTTTTTTTTTTTTCTGATTCTTTCAGCTATTCGTGGTAATTTATGTTTCCATATGAATTCCTGTATTATTGTTTCCAGGTCTGAGAAGACTGCTGCTGGTAATTTAATAGGTATTGCATTAAATCTGTAGATTGCCTTGGGTAGGAGGGACATGTTAACAATGCTGACTCTTCCAATCCGTGAGCATGGAATAATTTTCCATTTTTTTGTGTAATCTTTGATTTCTTTGAGTAGTGTTTTGTAGTTTTTGTTGTTTTTCACATCGCTGTTTAGGAAGATGCCAAGGCATTTGATTTTATTTGTGGCGATTGTGAATAGGACTGTGGTTTTTATTTGGGTTTCTGTTTGTTTATTGCTGGTGTATAGAAATGCGACTGTCTTTTGCACATTTATTTTATACCATGAGTTTGCCAAACAACAGATGCTGGAGAGGATGTGGTGAAAAGGGAACACTTCTACGCTATTGGTGGAAGTGTAAACTAGTACAGCATCTGTGCAAAATAGTGTAGTGATTCTTAAAAGATCTCAAAATCAGCATTTCATATGCCCTTGCAATCCCTGTACTGGGAATATACCTGGAAGAACTCAAATAATTCTACAAAAAAGATACCTGCACATGTATATTTATCACTGCATTGTTCACAATAGGAAGAACATTGAATTAACCATGCTGCCCATCAAAAGAGGACTGGATAAAAAAAAAATGCGGTAATATACACAATGGAACTTTGTGCAGTCATAAAGAAGGACAAAATCATGAACTTCACAGAAACCTGAAAGGACTTAGAGTCTATAATACTGAGTAATGTATCACAGAAACAAAGAATTGAGTATCACATGTTCTCACTCAGAAGCAAAACTTTATCAAGTATCATAATGCTATAAGAAGAGGATTGGCAGTAGTGGGAATATTCCAGGGCAGGGAGTGATATACCTACCTCATTAACAAGAGTACCTGCATAATGAACATTTGTATACCTAACCCTGAATTGTACCCCACATCTTTAAAATAAATAAATAGTTTTATTTGTTTTTCAGCCTTTTCCTACTCTATATTATAGTTTTTAATGCATACCAGTTATGTGTATTTGTAATTATGTGAAATTTTTCATATTATTTATTATTTATTTTTGCCATCTATCATTTCCATTTTGTTAAATTAATATTTTCAGTGGATTATCTAATTAAATAATAAATTCAGATGTTCAATATTTTTAAAGTTAGTGGTAAAAGATAAGGTCTTTTAGGAGTTTAGTTTTGTATTAATTTCACTTAGAAATTATTGGCGCCGGGCTCGGTGGCTCAGCCTGTAATCCCGCGCCTTTTGGGAGGCTGAGGTGAGTGGATTGCCTGAGCCCGCGGGTTCGAGACCCACCTGGGCAGCGAGACCTCATCTCTACAAAAAATCAGCTGGGCGTGGTAGCGCATGCCTGTAATTCTGGCTACTTGGAAGGCTGAGGCGGAAGGATCGCCGGAGCCCAGCAGGTCAAGGCTGCGGTGGCCGGGAGCGGCCACTGCACTCCAGTCTGGACGACAGAGTGAGACTTCAACTCAAAAAAAAAAAAGAAATTATTGGCCTTGCTGAATATGAAGATACATGCTTACATTAATGCTGGAACATTATTGCTCAGTTTTGCTTAAATGATTCTTCATTCCTACATTTTCTTCTTCTTTGTTCTCCTAGAGACTATTCCTAAAGAATAAATATTGGATCATCCCTTTATTTTCTCCATGCCTTTAATTTTTTCATATATTGCATTCACTAATTCTCTCTTCAGCATATTGAATTTTTGTTGTTTAACCTTAATTTTTTAAAATTGCAAGACTATTTTATGTTTACTTCTATAAGTTCTTTCCATGAGATTTGTAGCACAATGTTTATAATATTTTCTTATCTATATTGATATTTATGGATATTTTCTTTGGCTTTTTTTTTTTTTTTTGAGTTGGAGTCTCACTCTGTCACCCAGGCTGGTGTGCAGTGGCACGCTCCTGGCCACCGCAGCCTCGACCTGCTGGGCTCTGGCGATCATTCCGCCTCAGTCTTCCAAGGAGCTGGAACTACAGGCACACGCTACCTCGCCGATTTGCCCAGGCGGGTCTTGAACCAGCGGGCTCAGGCAATACACTCACCTCAGCCTCCCAAAACGCTGGGATTACAGGCTGAGTCACTGACCCCGGCTGACATTTCTAAAGAGCTGTTTACTCCTGACTTTCTAATAATTTATATAACCTTTAATTCTAGAAGTTCTTCCCATGGGAAAAGTTCACAAGATTTTAATACATTTATAAAACATTCATTCTGATTTCAAGATTTTAAAAATAATTTTAATAATGTTTTATTTTCTTCTTTTTTTTTTGAGTTGGAATCTCACTCTGCTGCCCAGGCTGGAGTGTAGTGGCATGCTTCATGGCCACCACAGCCTCGATCTGTTGGGCTCAGGTGATCCTTCCGTCTCAGCCTGGAACTCCAGTTACATACCACCATGCCTGGATAATTTTATTTATTTATTTATTGTAGAGATGAGGTTTTGCCAAGTTGCCCAGGCTGGTCTCAAACCTGTAGGTTCAGGCAATCCTCTCACCTCGGTCTCCCAAAGTGCTGGGATTACAGGCATTACCCACCACGCCTGGCCAACAATGTTTTCATTTGTCCTTGATTATCAGTTTCTTCAATTCCTACTCTGTCTTTATATAATTTCATATTTAGTTTTAATTATAATTAATTTAAAATAAATGTCTATGCGCTCAGTTAAAAAAAAAACTTTGAGAATTTTAGATGCCTTTAGGAGAAAATAATTTTCTGTTTTATTAACTTTTCTTAGTCTTCTAACTTAGACTGAAATTTGATTTTTTCAAGCTAGTTTTACTTATATGTTTTCTTCTTTTTGTCTGAGTAAAACATACATTGCAGTTTCTTATATTCAATCCCTAAGTACGAGAATATTTTAATTTATTTGCGAATTTAGAAGACAGGTTGAACTAAATTTGAGACTCCAATATAAGACTTCAGGAAGAAAATAATTTTATTTAATTGTTGTTATTAATACACTATTCACTATTTGAAATTTAAAAGTATATTCTTGTCAGCTGGTTTTTATCTTTGTGATGCTACTATCATTTTTTATTATATTTCTCTTTTTTATCATAAATAGTTTTATGACATAATAGAAAAGTTATCTACTCCCATAACTTTATCTTTCAGGGACAGAATATTTATTAAGAGGTTTATCATGAGCATAACAACTTTATTTTTCCACACCAAATTTTATTCTAGAATTTTTTTACCTATAAAAATGTGTAAGAATAGTACAAAATATCATATACCCTTCAAATATTAATATTTTGCATATTTACATGTGTGTGTTTATGTTATCATTGCAAAATTATTTGAGAGTTACTTCCAGTCATCATATTTCACCCCTAAATGCTTCAACCTGTATCATCTAAGAACAAAGATGTATTTCAACATTGTGGTGATGTAATTATCACACAAGAAATTGGTACTATAATATTTTATATAAATGTATATTTCCCCAATAGTTTGAACAGTTTGTTTTATAGCTTTTTTCATTCAATTCAGGAACTAATCAAGGACTACACATTCCATTTACTTGTGTTCCTTTGATCTCCTTTAATCTAGAATATTTCCTCAGCCATTCTGTCATTCACGATATTTGTATTAGTTAAAGAATTCATATTAGCTGTTTTGTAGAATTTCTCAGTTTGGACTTACTTCCCCATGATTACATTTAGGTGAACTTTTGTCAAGGACACCACATAGGTGATTTCAGTGCTGATCAGAAGGTTCATGTCACTGTGTTTCACTGTTGGTGGTGATCTGTTTGAGGCCTTATTTAAGGCGGCATCTGCTAAATTTCTTCATTTAAAAAAAATTATTTTGCTTTATAATTCATGAGTAATTTGCTGGGTGATGGAAACTTTTGCTTTAAAATATGACATTTCACTCAAAATTTAGCATGTTTAAGAGAGAGAATTATTATTTTTGAGTGTGAGTCTCACTCTGTCACTCAGGGTGGAGTGCAGTGGCACAATCACGGCTCTCTGCAGCTTCTATCTCTTGGTTAAAGTGATCATTCCACTTCATCCTCCCAAGAAGCTGGGACTACAGGCACACACCACCATGCCCCACTATTTTTTAATTTTTATTTTTTGTGAAGATGGGTTCTTGTTACGTTGACCAGGCTAGTCCTGAATTCCTGGACTCAAGCAGTCCTCTTGCCTCGGACTCCTGAAGTGCTGGGATTACAAACATAAACCATCATGCTTGACCAGGTATTACATTTTATTTATGAGTTTTATTGAAAAAGTAAGCCACCAAAGGAATCTAATGCATGCTTCCAACTGAAGTATATTAGTTGAAAGGGAGCTGATAAATTGGAGACAAAAAAATTGAAAAACCTAGTAAATACAGTAGTATTAAGATACTTTCTGCCGGGCTCGGTGGCTCAGCCTGTAATCCCGCGGCTTTGGGAGGCTGAGGTGAGTGGATTGCCTGAGCCCGCGGGTTCGAGACCCGCCTGAGCAACTTGGCGAGACCTCATCTCTACAATAAATCAAAAATGAGCTGGGTGTGGTAGCGCGCGCCTGTAGTTCCAGCTACTTGGAAGGCTGAGGCAGAAGGATCGCCGGAGCCCAGCAGGTCAAGGCTGCAGTGGCCGGGAGCAGACACTGCACTCTAGTCTGGGCGACAGAGTGAGACTCCAACTCAAAAAAAAAAAAAAAAAAAAAAGATACTTTCTATTTCATTTCCAATTAAATTAGATGTCTAAATTTTAGCTTTGATGTTAAAGAGGAGCACCATAGATAATATAATAAAAATTAAAATAATGATTCATTCTAATTAACACTCAAGGAATCTGCTAAAATATTATCAAGCAGTATAGAAATGAGACTCAGATCAGTTAAGCAGAGGAGATACTTGTTAATAGCAATAATATTATTCTATTACTATTTCACATTATATTAATAACATCATCACAGAAATTTAGGTTGTCAAATAATATCTTCATTTGAAGTTGAAGATTCATACTAGTTAGAATGATTGTAAGACTAATTATGTCAGTACTAATAATTAATATATATTTTACGGTTTAAGGAATCCTCTATTAAACAAGAAAAAAGTATTATATAAGTTACAGAAACCTATATCAGTTTTAGGTGATTTATGAAATATGTACCTAAAGTTACAAAATAAAATAGAGAAGATAATAGAACCCCATTTAAATCTGTTATTTATTTGCAACTTATAAGTATGATAATTTTTAGTTTGTATATATATATGTATATCTATATTTATATATCTATGTCTATATATATTTTTTCCAAATATTGTCATGATTTAAAACCTTCAGAGTAATTTTACCTAAATTGTTTAGTAAGGTTGTCAAGAAGATGGTTACCTTCTTTTTGGTATAGATACTGTGAAAATCATATAAAAGGTATAAATGTTGATGATATAGTTTTGTAGATTTCATCTTGCTGTCATTTCAAAATGTTGGGAAGGAGGCTTTTTCTAATTTAGTTAACTATTGGCCACAACAGAATTTGTGCAGAAAATAATTAGCACAGAAGGCCTAAGATGCTGTGCTTGAAAAGCCCTGCCTGCAAGATTTGACCTTATCTGATGTCTGAGATCTTAGAATTTCAAGAAGATTCCCAACATTAACTGGTGCAAATGACTAACTATGCCTAAACTCTTTGTACAATGTGGATTATGCTGAACACCCATTTTCCATCTGCAATTTTGGTATGTGCTAGACAGAGACTAGCTTGCGTGATCAACATCTAATAAAAACTCTGGGCCAGAGTCTCGAATGAGCTTTCTTTGTGGTAATATCCATTCATTTTGTCACAACTCATTGCAGGTAGAATTACGCACATCCCGTGGGAGTCCACTGAAAAGGATCTCTTGGAAGTATGCATCGGGTGTTTTCTGGTCTTCTCCCCATGAGTGATTTCCCTTCTTAGATTGTGCTAAGTATTATTTTGCAATAAAACATCATAACCATTTAAATAGCTATATGCTCAATCCTGTGAGTTATCACAATAAATATTTGAGCCTGGGAGTTAATCTTGAGTACTTCCCACCACAGCACTCTAATCAGAAGTTTAGGGTAGTACGGCAATGCGGAGCTATGCTTTGCTCACAGGTTGGAGGACCAGTATTGTTAAGACTTCTTCATAATCCCAAATCGATCTATAAATTTATCAGTATCATATTTAAAATCCCAGAAGGCTTTTTGTTGAAATTGCAAAACTTATTCTAAAATTCATATGATAATGCAACGGACATAAATAACAACAATTTTTAAAAGTAGCCAAGTGGAAATAGTAGCACTACTTGACTTTTTTTTTTCTTTTTTTTAAAATTATAGATTCAGAGCATATATATGCAGGTTTGTTGTATGGTTATATAGTGTAATGCAGGGGTTTGAAACTTTTAGTGAACCTATCACCCAAATAATGAACATAGTATTCAAAAAGTAGTTTTTCACCCCTTTTTTTCCCCTCAAACTTTCCTCTTTTAGAATCACAAGTGTATATTTTTTCCATCTTTATATCCATGTGTACTCCTTGTTTAGCTCTCATTTGTAAGTGAGAAAATGAGTTTATTTGATGTTTTGTTTCTGAAAATCAAATACAATTCCTTTACTTTGGATAATGGCCTCCAGCTGTATCCATGGTACTATGAAAGACATGATTTTATTCTTTTGTATGGCTGTATAGTATAGTATGTATAGTATACCACATTTTCTTCATCCAACCCACTGTTGATGGACACTTAGGTTGATTTTGTGACTTTGCTATTGTGAATGGTGCTGAGGTAAACATATGAGTGCAGTTGTTTGTGATAGAACAATGTGTTTTTCTTTGGGTAGATACCTTGTAGTGGGATTTCTGGGTTGAACGATAGTTCTACTTTTAGTTCTATGAAAAATCTTATGCTATTTTTTGTAAGGGTTGAACTAATTTACATTCCCACGAGCAGTTCATAAGTGTTTCCTTTCCTCTGCATACTTGCTAACATCTGTTGTTCTTTGACTTTTCATTAATAGCCATTCTTGATTAGTGGGAGATGACATCTCATTGTGGTTGTAATTTGCATTTCTCTAATGATTAGTGGTGCTGAGCATTTTTTTATATACTTGTTGGCTACTTGCATATCTTCTTTTCAGAAGGCCTGTTCATGTTCTTTGTCCACTATTTAATAAGGTTATTGGTGATTTTTCTTGTTGATTTGTTTAGATTTCTTTTGGATTCTTGATATTAGTCCTTTCTCGAATGCATAGCTTGCAAAGATTTTTCTCTCATTCTGTAGATTGCCTGTTTACTCTGCTTATAGTTTATTTTGCTGTGCAGAAGGTCTTTAGTTTAACTAAGTCTCATTTTTCTCATATTCTTTTTATTGTATTTGCTTTTGCACTTAGTCATAAATTACTTGCTTAGGCCAATGTTCACCGAATAATTTTTCCTAGATTTTCTTCTAGGATTCTTAGTTGTAGGTCTTTGAGTCTTCAATGTGTCTAAAGTTAATGTTTGTAATATAGTGAGAGGTACAAGTCCAGTCTTATCCTTCTATATATGGTTATCATGTTTTCACAGCACAATTTATTAAATAGGACATCCTTCCCCATTGTTTATTTTTATTGACATTGTCAAAGATAAGTTGGTTGTAGGTGCGTGGCTTTAATTCTGAATTATCTGTTCTGTTCCACTGAAGTATGCATCTGTTTTGTGCCAGTACCATACTGTTTTCATTACTACAGTCTTGTAGAATAGGTTGAAATCAGGTAATGTGATGCCTCTGGCATTGTGTTTGTTTGTTTGTTTTGCTTAGAATTGTTTTGGTTATTCAGGTTTTTTTTGATTCAATATGAATTTGAGAATACTGTTTTTTTTTAATACTATAATAATGATGTAATGGGAATTGTGTCAAATCTGTAGATGGCTTTTGGCAGTACAGTCATTCTAATAATATTGATTACTTTTATCCATAAGTATGAAATGTTCTATTTATTTATGTATTCTATGATTTATTTCATGTGTGTTTTAGATTTCACCTTGTAAAGGTCTTTCACCTCCTGTTTACATGTATTCCTAGGTATTTGTGTGTGGGGAGGGGTTGTAAGTGGAACTGAGTTCTTGATTTGATTCTCAGCTTGAGCGTTTTTGGTGTATAAAAATGCAACTGATTTTTGTGCATTAATTTTATAACCTAAAATTTTACTGAAATCATTTTCAGGTCTAGAAGTTTTTGGGGGGAATCTTTAACATTTTCTAGGTATAATACATGTCATCAGCAAACAAAGGAACGTGACTTCTTCCTTCTCGTATGGAAGCCTTTTATCTCTTTCTCTTGCCTTATTGTCCTACTGTGGGTTTGTCATACATGGCTCTTATTATTTAAAGGTATGTTCCTTCGATGCCTAATTTGTTAAGGGTTTTTCTCATGAAACAGTGTTGGATATTATTGAATTCTTTTTCTTCATCTATTAAGATGATTGTATTCTTTTGGTTTTAATTCTGCTCATATGGCAATGACATTTATTGATTTGTATGTGTTGAACTGCCTTTGTATCCCCAAAATAAAACCCACTTGATCATGATGAATATTTTTTTCACGTGCTGCAGGATTCAGTTTCCTAGTATTTTCTTGAGGATATCTGTGTGTATATGCATCAGGGATATTGACCTGTCGTTTTCTTTTTTTGGTTTTTTTGTTATGTCATTGATAGATTTTGAAATCAGGTTTATACTGGTTTCCCTCCACCTCACTTTTTTTTTATTAGTTTAGGTAAGATTGGTCCCAGCTCTTCTTTGTATGTTTGACTATGAATCTTTCTGACATTGGACATTTTTTTGGTGGGTAATTTTTTTTTTTTTTTTATTACTGATGCAATTTCATACTTCATTATTGGTCTGTTTGGGATTTCAGCTTCCTCCTGTGTCAATCTTTGGAGGTTGTGTTTTTCCAGCAATTTATCCATTTCCTATAGGTTTTGTAGTTTATTTGTATAGACATGTCCCTAGTGGCCTCTGAGAATCTTTTATATTTTTGTGGTATCATTGATTTTGGGTTGTTCTTATTTTTATAATTCCTTTAGGTGTAGTGTTAGGTTGTTAATTTGAGATTTTTCAGTCTTTTTGGTGTAAGAATTTAGCACTATAAACTTCCGTCCAAATACTTCTTTTACTGTATCCTAGAGGTTTTTGCTTGTTTGTAAGTTTGTTTTGTATATTGTGTTTCTATTTTCATTTGTTTCATTAAAAAAAAAATTCTTCCAATTTTCACTGTTTTCCCAAAAGTAATTTTGGAGCAATAAATGTTTAGAGTCCATGAACTTGTGTGGTTTTTAGAGTTAGTATTGGTATCACATTATCTGACTCAACAGTCTGATGAGTATATGATGTGGGGATGATCATTTTGTATAGTATTTCACATGTTCTCTGAAATTCTTGTACCTTGATGTTGACCTCTCTAGCAAGATTAGGAAAATTTTCCTGAATTATTCTCTCAAATATGTTTTCTAAGTTGCTTACTTGCCTGTCTTTGTCTTCTTTCCTAGTAATCTCAGTAATTCATAATATAATTTCATGAAGGCTTTATTCCTTTTTTAAAAAAATTCTTTTTCTTTATTTTTGTCTGACTAAGTTAAATTGAAAGATTGTTCTTCAAGCTCTGCAATTATTTCTTTTGCTTGGTCTAATCTATTGTCAAAGCTTCTCTTCTGTATTTCGAATTTCTTTTAGTATATTTTTTAGTTCCAAAAGTTCTACTCTTTTTGTACTGAGTATCTCATCTTGTATATTCTGAACTGTTTTCCTGATTCTTTCTGTTTAACGTCACCTTTCCTTTGGTTCTCATTGAATTTCCCTGTGATTCATATTTTGAATTTTTTATTGTCAATCACACTTTTTCATTTAATTAGGATCCATTGCTAGAAAGCTAATGTGATACTTTAATAGGTATGAAGACTCTCTGGCTTTTTGTATGGCCAGAGTTCTTGTCCTGATTACTTCTCATCTAAATGAGCTGTCACACCTTGTTTTTTAATTTGCTATTGTTTGGATGGGACTTTTTATTTTATTTTATTTTATTTATTTATTTAGAGATGGAATCTCATTCTGTTGCTCAGGCTGGAGTGCAGTGGCACGCTTATGGCCACCATAGCCCTGACCTGTTGGGCTCAGGTGATCCTTCCACCTCAGCCTTCCAAGTAGCTGGAACTATAGGCACATGCCACCATGCCCAGCTAATTTTTTAATTTATTGTAGAGATAAGGTCTCACCAAGTTGCCCAGATTAATCTTGAACCTGCGGGCTCAGGCAATCCTCTCACCTTGACCTCCCAAACTGCTGGGTATATAGGCATGAGCCACTGCACATGGCCTACTTTTATTTTTTGAGTCAGAGTCTCACTCTGTCACCCAGGCTGAAGTGCAATGGTACGACTCATGGCCACCGCAGCTTCCACCTGCTGGACTCAGGCAATCCTTCTGCCTCAGCTTTCCAAGTAGCTGGAACCACAGGCAAATGTCACCACACCTGGCTAATTTTTTTATTTGTTGTAGAGAAGTCATGTTGCACAGGCTGACCTCGAACCTTGGGCTCACGCAATCCTCTCACCTTGCCTCCCAAAGTGCAGGGATTACAGGTGTGAGCCACCATGTCCAGTTGGATGGAACTTTTTTTAAAATCATTTTTTTCCTTGGTGGTATGACTGTGGTATATGTTATTTATGATTGTTTGACTTCATTTCTGGGTGTTTTCAGAGGGCTGAAGTTCTGTATGGGTTCCTTGGTTGTGGATAGTTTTTGTGAGGTAGCTTTCTCAGATACTCCTTGTGGCAACGTATTGGATATGAGCTAACACACTAACTCTTGTGGGTCTAAAGGTGCTGAGATCTCAAGAAACTTATCTCATGCACTAGCACTAAGCCCTTTCACCAGCAGGATTTTATTTGGCGGTGAAGCTCAGGCTGCAGTCTAGTAGGTGGCACGTAAGAATAAGAGTCAGTCGACCTCAGATAGGGGTATGGTAAGTGAAAGTACCCACTCTAATGGGTGGGGGATAGGAGTGAGATGTTGGAGAAAATCATGTTGGGGTGCCACTTGGGGAAAGGGATGGAAGTACATGACATTCTCATCCTGAACAGGCAAGAATGGGATATGCTTCCCTATTACACACCTGTTGCAGGGCTCACAACCTTCAATCCATGTAGACTTTGTCAACTGGTTCCCAGTCATGGTGCAGCTTTGGTGGCTACCACTAAAATGGGTTCAGGGCGGAGCCTCCTTGCCCAGTTGACAGCAGACAACTCTGAGGCTTGTGTGTCTTCACTAGCTGTGACTGGGAAAAATGTTTATAAATCATATATCTGATAAAGTATTGTATCCAATATTTTACTGCTTCAGAGGATGTACATTAAAAACACAATGTACATTACACATCAATTAGAATTGCTTGTGGAAATTTAAAATGGCAAAACTGCTTTAGAAAACAGTTTTGCCTGCCTGGTATTGGTACAAGAACAGGCATACAGACCAATAGAATAGGATAGGGATTCCAGAAGCAAAACCTCAATTTCTCAACCAACTCATCTTTGGCAAAGCCTCCACCACCAACCACTGGGAGGAGGAGAACCTATTCACTAAATGGCCCTGGGAAAACTGGCTGACCACATGCAGAAGATAAAAACAAGACCCATACCTATCACCATACACAAAAGTCAACTCTAAATGGATCAAAGACCTAAACGTAAAACCTCGAACTATAAGGACCTTAGAAAATACAGGAGACACCCTTATGAATATTGTAAATAGCAACCAATTCCTGATCAAAACCCCAAGTGCCCATGCCATAAGAGATAAAATAGACAAGTGGACCTCATCAAACTGACAAGCTTCTGCAGAGCCAAAGAAACCATCAAGAGATCAGGGATACAGCCCACAGACTGGGAAAAAAATACTTGCCAAATGTATATCTGACAAAGGCCTAACATATAGACCTATAAGGAACTCAAAGGTGCCTAAAGGAAAAAACAACAAATAGCCCCAACACAAATTGGGCAAAAGATATGAATAGGTACTTCTCAAAAGAAGACATATGAGCAGCCAACAGATACATGAAAAATACTCAGCCTCACTAGCCATCAAAGAAATGCAAATTAAAACCCAACTGAGGCCAGGCTCAGTGGCCCAGTCTGTAATATCATCACTTTGGGAGACCGAGACGAGTGAATTGCCTGAGCCCACGGGTTCGAAACCAGTCCAGGCAACTTGGTTAGACCTCATCTCTACATAAATTAAAAAATAGCTGGGTGTGTTAGCGCACACCTGTAGTTCCGGCTACTTGTAAGGCTGAGGCGGAAAGATCGCCACAGCCCAGCAGGTTGACGCGTGGGGTGGCCGTGAGTGTGTCACTGCACTCTAGCCTGGGCAACAGAGTGACACACACACACACACACACACACACACACACACACACACACACACACGAGAGACCACCTAACTCCAGTAGGATGTGGGGTAAAGGGAGCACTTCTACACTTTTGGTGGGAGTGCAAACTAGTACAACCTCTGTGGAAAACAGTTTGGTGATTCCTAAAAGGTTTAAAAATCGATCTTCCATACAACCCCACAATCCCTCTACTGGGAATGTACCCAGAGGAACTCAAGTCACTCTATGAAAAAGATATCTGCACACACATGTTTTTATAGCATTGTTCACAATAGCAAAAACATGGAACCAACCACCCTTCCCATCAAAGAAGGACTGGATTTAAAAATGTGGTACATATACATGATGGAATATTCTGCCATAAAAAGGGACAAAATTATGAACTTCACAACAATTTGGATGTACTTAGAGTCTATAATACTGAGTAATCTATCACAGAAACAGAGAACTGAGTATCACATATTTTCACTCATAAGTGGACCTTGAACAATTATCATAATACATAAGAAAAGGATTGCCAGTAGTAGGAAATTCCGGATGGGGTGGGGGGGAGCGGGATTGGTAGCGGTGGTATTCTGCCATGGGAGGGGGAAATACACCTCATCAATTAGGGTAACTTCATAATGAACATTTGCATACTTGACCTGAATTGTACCTCAAAGGGAAAAAACATTAAAATAAATAAATAAATAAAATAAAATAAAAAAAGAAAACAGCTTTGCGCTTTTACCTCTTGTGTAATCCAACCCCTTCTACCTTTTTTTTTTTTTTTTTTTTTGAGTTGGAGTCTCGCTCTGTCACCCAGACTGGAGTGCAGTGGCCGCTCACGGCCACTGCAACCTCGACCTGCTGGGCTCCAGCGATCCTTCCGCCTCAGCCTTCCAAGTAGTTGGAACTACAGGTGTGCACTACCACGACCAGCTAATTTTTTTATTTATTGTAGAGATGAGGTCTCGCCAAGTTGCCCAGGTGGGTCTGGAACCCGTGGGCTCAGACAATCCACTCACCTCAGCCTCCCAAAGGTGTGGGATTATAGGCTGGGCCACCGAGTCCGGCCAACCCTTCTACCTCTAAGTATTTCCTCAAAGTGAAAGAAAGAAAGGAAGGAATACATTGACACAGAGACTTGTACATGAACGTTTATGTGCAAGTTCATGTACATGAACGTTTATGTGCAAGTTCATGTACATGAACGTTTATGTGCAAGTTCATGTACATGAACGTTTATGTGCAAGTTCATGTACATGAACGTTTATGTGCAAGTTCATGTACATGAACGTTTATGTGCAAGTTCATGTACATGAACGTTTATGTGCAAGTTCATGTACATGAACGTTTATGTGCAAGTTCATGTACATGTATATGAACGTTTATGTACAAGTTCATGTGTATACATTTCTTGGGCACCCCCTGGCGTGCCCAAGAAATGTATACACATTTTAAGAGATGTTATCTGTGTATTATTTTTTGAAGTTTGAATTGTATTACAGTAGCAATATGCAGCCTGATCACTCAACCGTGCTTCCACCATTTTCTTTGACTGTCTTGCCTTTTGCATGATGATGCTATCATTCATTTGATTAGTGTCATCTTTTGGACAAATGCCATTCTTAAAATAAGTATACATTTTTTTAGCACCCCTATATTTTGTTATGGCCCCAAATTGGAAAGAATCAAAATGTTTATCAAAAAGTGAAAAGATTACCAAGCTGAAGTGCATCTATTCAGTGGACTGCCCCACAGTAATAAAAAGAAAATAACTATTGATGTATGCAGCATCATGGTTAATAATGGCGAGTGCAAAAATAATTCTAATAAATGAAAATAAAATTTTTTTAAAAAATTCAAAGTAATGTGGTATGAAAGAAATGCGATTACTACTGCCTGTATTTTGAGTGGAGATAAAAAGGGGTAACATGGTAGATTACAAAAAAGGGCATGAAAAAACATTTTAGGACAATAGCTATATTTATTACTTTGATTGTGGTCATGGTTTTTATGAGCTATTACATCCGTCAAAGTTATCAAATTTTATTCTTTGTAACTATGCAATTTATTATATGTCACTTATTTATCAATAAAGCTTACCAGAGAATACTCAAATGTATTTTAGAGATAGATTTAATTTAAAAGTTTTGAGTTGACAGATATGTTTTCAGATGGCTTAAATTCAAATAAAATCATACAAACATATGATATAATTTAGAAAAATTGAGGATTGTGTTCTTTTTTCTTAAAGTTTACAATATATAAAACATGAACATACACATGGCAAGTCACATATGCTATTATCATTTAATATATGGAAAAGAGATTGTTAGTATAATTTTAAAAATTTAAGCCTAACATACAAAATGATGCATGTATGTGTGTGTTTGTAACTTTGCTTTTTTCAGAGTAACATTTGAGAAAAGATCCAGAGATACTGTGTCAGTGTAATAACAGAAGTTTTAATATATTTCAATAAAAATTTAACCCAAATTCATTTACTGGACTGACACTAATCTTTATAATAATTCAAATTTAGCAAACATCTCTCAATTATTTCCTATAAAAATAAACAAATTGAATTTTTACAGGTTAGATGTAATGTTTAAATTTACTTATTCATAACTTTGGAAGTTAATTTGGGTATTATAAGCATTGTTTGTCTCAAAGAGTTAAAAGTGTTCTATTTTTTAATACTTGAACTATGTCCAATGAAAGAATCTATTTGTAAAAGCCAAAAGGCACAAATGGAATTTTAGTGAGTGTTGAGCTTGAATGCACACAAATTAAGCTACCTCATGCATGCTATATTTCTTTATATCTGTAACCTGGCCATTTCTCTGACAGACTTAGATGGTAAAAAGACAAAAACCTGCCAAGAATTTTTCTTAAAAGTTAACTTTAAAAATTGAATGCTGTTAATTAAAAAAGTAGTTCTGCCCTTTCATTCACAGTTGACTTTCAAGATATACTGTTTCCAAATAGGCTTTTAAGAGGAAAAATCTACATGTTTTTACTTAGATTCTATAGAAAATTGGCTTAAAAATACATGATAGCCAGATTAAACTTTGGATACCTAAGGAGTCTAAGTTTTTAATATCAAACACTCAGAAATTGTTTTTAAATAATAATAAAATAGTTATAATAGCTCTTTAAAAGTCTAGAGGAATGTTATGTTTAGAATTCATTAACTGAAAGAGTCAAACCATCATCAAGAAATAGCCATCTTCTCTTTTTCAATGTCCCTCATAGTTGCCATAATTTCAGGCTTCAGATTCAGATAAGAAAGCATCCATCAGAAAAAAGAATATACTATTCCTTTATGTGTATTTTTCTTCCATTAGTAAATAAATCCTTACCAAAAAATTCTCAGAAGTTATCCTCTATATTGCTTTGGCAAAGATTGTGTCAAATGACTATACCTAACTCTATCATTGGAAAAGGGGTAAGACTCAAATGTACAACAAAACAGGAATAAAACATGTGCTTATAAAAAAATCTGAGTCTATGCTGTTATAATTCTTATTAGACACACTGTCCTCTGTTAACAAATGTGCTGCCTGCCCATATTTCATCTATATCAGTTATATTGAAAATGTATATTTCCAAAAGTCTTATATTAGAAATGTGCATTTCAACAAATGCAAAACTGCTTATAAAACCTGCAAAGTAAATTAAATCTTGTCTGTCATCATTTTCTCTCTTTTGAATGGAAAGAGAAATAATATTGTCACTTAGAAATTATAACAAACACCACAATTGATATTTTTAGAAACTCACACGGATTTAAAAAAATATATTTTTGCATTAGAATACTTCCAGATTTACAGAAAATTGCAAGATAGTTCAGAGATTTCTCATACAACATAGCATCTGGTTTCTTCTGTTATTAACGTCTTACCTTAATAGTATGGTGCATGTGTTACATTAATGAACAAACATTGTTTTATTACTATTAATTAATACTATTAATTACCATTAATAACTAAATTACATACTTTACTCACATTCTTCAGGTTTTTTATCCCCCTAATGCCTTTTTCTGTTCTATGATCTCATTTAGGATACTGCATCTCATCTACTAGTATTGTCTCCTTAGGCAATTCTTGTTTGTGGCAGCTTCTCAGACTTTATTTTTTTTTTGATGACTTTGACAGCTTTGATGAGTACTGGTTCAATATTTTGCAGAATTTTACTCAGTTGATATTTTTCTGATTATAATTAGACTGGTATTGTGGCTTTCTGGTCTCATCACATTCTATCAAAGAAGCACTATCCACATGGCTTATCACTGTTGATATTAATCATAAGTATTAGAAGAGGTAGAATATGTCAGATTTCTCCACTGTAATGTTTCTCTTTACTGTCTTTATATGTACTGTACTCTCTGAAAGAAAAAAAAGACAAAACCCCTATGCACTGCCCACACTTAAGGAGTGGGGAGTCAGTCTCTATCTCCTTGAGACTGGAATAGCTACATAAATGATTTCAAATTCTGGATTAGAGATTTTTCCATTCTCCAGGATTTATAAATTCATTCAATAATTTATTTATATCACTAATTTTGTAGAATTTTTTAAATGTGTTTCAATAAAGGCAGGGAGTTATGAATATTTTGATTTACATCATTTGATAATTTTTAGTAGGCTTACAAATTTTTTTTTTTTTTTTTTTTTTGAGTTGGATTCTCACTCTGTCGCCCAGACTGGAGTGCAGTGGCCGCTCCCGGCCACCGCAGCCTCAACCTGCTGGACTCTAGCAATCCTTCCGCCTCAGCCTTCCAAGTAACTGGAACTACAGCCGCGCGCTACCACGCCTGGCTAATTTTTGATTTATTGTAGAGATGAGATCTTGCCAAGTTGCCCAAGCGGGTCTTGAACCCATGGGCTTAGGCAATCCACTCACCTCAGCCTCCCAAAGGTGCGGGATTACAGGCTGAGCCACCGAGCCCGGCTTGCTTACACATATTTTTAAGTTATCAAAAGAAATTCAATTTTACTACAATTGAGAGTTGTGCTGCCATCAAGTTATTTCTTATTGTCAATATGAGTCACATTATTGGTACCCTGGTCTCCTCTTTTTCTTGTCACACAAAAAAAAATCTTTGTTACCTTCTAAAAGTTATAGTAAACTAGCTTTAGAAAACAACACAAGCTGTATTCATGAAATTCCATAATCCTAGTATTCAATAATCTATAACAGTGCTGTATATGCCTTTCAGCTACAAGAAAAGCATGGTTTATATTTGTGAGCACTAAATATATCTCAGAGTTCAAGGACTCACTGTTTGAAACATAAGAAAAAGTTATGCGAACATTAGTCAAAAATTTGCTGTGACAGAAAATTCAACTTTGAAAATTCTGGTGGTCAAGTCAGAATTAAACATCTCATTAGCTCTAATTTACTTAAAGTTCTTTAAATCTTCTTTAATTATGTATCCATCATTTGAATAGAATAAATTGTTTTCTGAGAAAAACTCTTATTGTGCAAACATTCCCTTGACTTATGTCCATGCACGGCAACTCCTTCAATTTTAAAAATAGAGTATATGCCTTATCCTCAGTATATTATAGTCCATAACTTTGTCCTTAATCAACTTTATAGATTTTTTTTCACTCTCACGATTTTCTATGGAGTTTAGCCTAAAACAACTTGTAATGCAACACTCAAGGAAATACTGATTGTAAGAACAATGAAAATAAAGAAGGCTAACTCATAGTAAAAGAAGTTACTCAAACCTCTAGTTTAAGTAACATAATTTGTCAATCTGTGTACCAGACTTACCACAAATATGTTTATTTGGCATTTGGCCAGTACTTCAACTAGTTTGGGATAATTTTATGAAGGACATGCAGTGTTAAGTTCAGCATAGATAATTCCATTCACCTTAAATTAATTGCATCTTGAAATCAATTGAATATGATTTAAATATTCTGTTGTTTAGTGCATAAAATCGTTAATGGCTTGTACCTAGACAACATAATTTGAGCTTGAATCATTCAATAGAAGCAACAGTTCTGTAACTCATTATTACATCCACTTTTGGGTAAATAATGAGATTTGTGAAGTACCTTGTATAATGTTATATGTCTACTTCAAAATTTGTTAACTACTCAAAGGAAATCTTCCTCTCAGATTTCAGAATCAGTACACTTGTGTTTATTGTGAGTAAAATATTTTATTTTATAATACAACTGATTATGCTTATTTTTTTTGCCTTCTTATCTGAGAAGCTAAAAAAATAGGTATGTCATTTCAATGAAGAAAAGGAGAATTTTAAGATGGTAAAAACTATGCTATGCATGTTGTAGATTTGGATTTGAATGTCTTCACTAGGTCTTTCTATTTGAATTTCAGAGTGTTATACATCATGAATACTTAGGAACAAAACAGAGACTGGAGTAATAACCTGGTGGTTTATTTGAATAGTTTTGAATTTTTAAAATCTATATTCTCCTTCAATCAAGAAAATAGAAGTTAGGTATAAATGAATAAGTATAAGAGAATACAACTTCTGCAGACCAGACTTTAGCAACAGTAAGAATATGTTCCCATACAACCAGGTTAAATTGAAGTTATCTGCAAAGCTCTTCCACCTTGGGGTGCTAAGTATTTTATGGTAATAACTTGAGTAGTTGTTATATGGAAAGAAAAATGTTGGCAATTTTGATAGCTTACATATGACAATTTGATTGAGAGTTCTAATATTCTACATGTCTATGAAGCCACCATTATCTACTTTCTCTCTACCTTGGAGTTTTTATGTTGGGAGGTATTTTGTTTGTTTGTTTAACAGATGATTTTATTTGGGGCTCTATCTTAGCTAAAATATCCTCAATATGTTATCTTCTTCCCTTTCTGCTATCATTTTGGTCATTTTCAAAGACCACTTTAATTTTCTGACTACAAACATTCATATTTTGCATAAAATATTCATATCTAACTATCCATATGTATAATCAGCATTTCTTAGTCCCAATGAGCAGTAAGTTCAATAGTTACAAAGTGTTGTTGAGGGTGCATACAGACACAAGATTTCTAGTAAGTGTGAAAGTCCTTCCCAAAACACTGTCCTTGCATACTGAGTTATATAATATTACTTGTACTTTATTTTCCTCACTTATATATTTTACTTTGAATCATTTAACAATGTGAAAAATGTAAAGTAAGTAAATGTAAGCAAGGAAGTTGGCATACAAGGTCCTAAATATGTTTTAACTTAATTGGGAAAATAATAATTTGTCAAAAAATTATAAAAATTTCCTATTTCATCATTTTTTGGATAAGCCAAATTTTCCCATTAATCCAAAATTAGTCAAAAAGTGAACTACATAGTCAAGGAAAACACATGGAAATAAATGTTGACATATATTTCAAAGTATTATTGGCATTTATCGGGCATGGATCTGTAAAAAATGAAAATGTATATATTAGACAAAATGCAAAATATTTTTTTACAATTCTTCTGATAATATTAAAATTCCATTACCAGTTTTCAGAATTTCTATATGAATTTTTTATTCTGCATTATCCTTTCCTTTCACCAATCTTAAATATCTCTTTAGAGAAGAAGAAAAAACGGGTGGGACAAATACATCAAATTCATAAGTGCCATTCGGCTAGAATATTTTTTCTGTCTGTGTTCTCATTATAAATTTTCCACACATGCGGGGGAAGTAAACTCTTCAGTAAAGATGACAAAAATGGCAATTTATAGAAGTCTTAGAAAGAGTACAATAATAGAAGTTGTTCTGCAGGTTTTTGTTTGTTTCAGTTGCTTTTTGTTCATACCATCCACAAATAGTATTATCTCTATCAAATTTTAAGTAGAAATATTTTTAAAAGTCAAAATGAAATTAAAATGGCATTTTCAAAAATATGCACTATTTAGAAACATTTATGAAGTTGGTACTTTAGTTTCTTCAATTGTAAGACAAAGTTGAATATTGTGAGGTGTAGCTAAGAGGTGTGTTAAAAATCTTGAAAATGCTAAATATTGAACATGTGTAATTTTAAAATAATTCTTTGTCAGATAAATATGACACAAAATCACACTTTAAATTATCAAATTATGAAATGACGAATTTCCAAGCCTGAAGATGACACTTTAAGTAGAGCTATGATCAATCACAAATGATTCTACATTGAAGTGTCATCTGTAGACTTCCTCCAAATGACTCATAATGCCATGTACAAGGAAATTAAGTGTAAGAAAAAAAATTATATATGGTACCAGTTGGTAATAGGTCAATGGAAGGTCATGTTTTTCACTTAATATGGCAATGACATAAATACATATGAGCAGTGTGGCCTCTAATATTAAGCAAACAGAAAGAATGTTGACTAACCTAGATTTGGTAAAAAAAAATGTTGATACGGCCCATGAGAAAATTAGACCACGTTTTCACATCCTATAATTTTGTTGACCTTATGTTAGGGTGCCATGTATCTGACAGTAAATTGACTATCTGCCTGTCTCAAAATGCTGTTGTATTAATCAATTAAAACAAAATATTATAAATAATAAACATAATCTATAAGAAAACAAAACTGCAAATTAGTAGTTTTAAAAAATGCACCACTATACATGCATATCAAATCATACATATGCATTAAAAGTATTATTGGCCAAGCATGGTGGCTTAAACCTGTAATCTCAGCACTTTGGGAGGCCGAGGCGGGTGGATTACCTGAGTCCCCGGGTTTGAGACCAGCCTGGGCAACATGGTGAGGCATTGTCTCAACAATAAATAAAAAAATTAGCCAGGCATGGTACTGTACTACTTGGAAGGCTGAGGCGGAAGAATCGCCAGAGTCCAGCAGCTCGACGCTGGGGTGGCTGTGAGCGTGCCACACAGAGTGAGACTTCAACTCAAAAAAAAAGTATTAAAATAGTATTACAATACTGAAACATATAATAAACTGTACTCAGAATTAATAGATGTTTGATGAACAAACTGATTATTCTCTTCCCAGTTCTCAGGATTTATCTTCATTTTTATGAAAGGTTTTGCACAAGATTTGAAGAAACTTAAAAATACATATGATGAAAAATCATTATAATTGAGTGCTTACTATATATTAAATATTATGCTAAACCAGCTTAAGTAATTTTTTTAAACACAATCTTTTCACTTAAATAATATTAACTTTCCTTTTTTATAGTTGAGAAATCTTAAGACTTCATTAAGGCTAATTAATTTGACCAAGATTCATAACTGTGAAATGGGAAAGTCCAAGGGATATTAAAAGTATTAATAAGAAGCAAGAAATGGGTACATGACAATTAGACTAAATGTTCAACAATCAGAATGAACAGTGGGCTGCCCATATCACAATGAGTAGTAGTTGAATATTAATTTGGGTGAAGGCCAAAATAAATTCCAGATATCAGGTATTAAATTTTACACACTGCACTCTACTGCTTCACAATCACAAAATAATAAAGTATGCACATGTGTTTTGGAATTAAAGGTATAAAAATTGTAAGAAAATATAGCCAACTTTCTGATTAATGTTGAAGAATATATAGCATGTACCCTGAACAATTGGTATAGTGGAATATGATTCAGTTACTGGCTTCTAGAAACCAAAGTAGAGGAAAGCGAAACATTTTTAAGACTGAGAGCAACAGTAAGATAAAATCCAAACAGATCTTTAAGGAAGCAAGGTTGCTTATGACACCTAGAGATTGTTTTTACTTAGAAACTCTGAAAGTAATTGTGAGTTATGTTGAGGTACATATATAAACCCTATTATACAGTTATTTCTTTTGAAGTTCGCCTATTAAATCTCACAGCACAAAACCAAAATACTGTCCAATAAACAACAACAAAAAGATGTACAATATTATCAAATATATATATTTAATCTATTTTGGTATAATATTATTTTCCAAATTATTATTATAAGATAGTATTCAATGTTTTACACATAAACACACATTTTACAAAAACACACAAACGCAGACAAGGTTTCTTGCTAAAATGATGGAAAGGTAGGGATACCATGGTGTTATACAACTAATTCTATTTATCTTATTTTTCTTATTTTTACTTTTTTACTTATGCATATACAGGTTGCTTAAACATCCTGTGAAAATTGCTTAAATTGATATTTTAAAATAATTAGTAATAATAATACATAAAAGGAGTCTTTGAAGGCTTTATTTCTTAAACTGAAAATAGAATTTTCCATCAAGTAAAAGCCCTAAGTCTAAAACTAATATTCTACTAATGTGCTTGCATAATTCATGCCACCTGAAATAAGCCAGTCATAAAAATGAAACAATAATTTACTTTTAATTACAATAAAAATCTGGAAGGGAGTTTAGATGCCAAAGTCCAGGCTGTATATGTTTATATACACTTTGTAATAGTAAAGCAGGACATTAAACATCTCAGTGCCTATTTGTGGTGTGTATATTTATTTCATTCAAAGGTTTGGCAGTAAGCAGAAGCTATCTTAACATTTCCTTGCATGTGCAAAGACTTTAATTAACTTCAGTGGCAAACAAACCTTTTTTTTTAGCAAGGAAGTTAACTCTTCAGTATGATTAAAGGTCTGCCATTTGGCAGTTTAATTTTCTATCCTTCTTCTTAATACCGCTACTAGATGGACAGCTTACTTTATTTAAACCTTGTCCTTATCAGTTCCCTACAGGACCTGGCACTTTGTTAGTAGTGCAATTCTATCTCCCATATTTGTTAGACCTCTATTTTCTTACACATCAGTGAACACAGTATATTTCAAGTATGTCAGGATTGTAGGGACTATGTAAGAGATAAATGAAGAGAAAATTTCTATCAGTCTAAAGCAACTTTAAAATATGGTGAACCTCAGTGCATCCTTTTCAAATATATTATATATATTTTATTTTCAAAATGTGATCATCAATTTTTGGCTGGGACTGAAATCCTCTGTGTGCACATGCATGCAAAATCAATATAGTAGCTCTCAAAATTTGTTTTGCTCCATTCCCAGGTGAGGAAATACTAGGCTGTGTATATTGAAAGTACGTTTATACCAAAAGAAAATAACAAAATATAGTTATTTTAATTGCTAAATTCGAACGTCTTTTAAAGTTAGGGAATACGTTAATTCAACATATAGTTTTTCATAGCTCATCATAAAGCATAACACATAGTAGGCATGCAATACAATTTGAGAGTGATTCAGTGCATTCATGAGACAAGGACCATTAAGCAATAATGTGCTTAATTATCAGGCACCATTGCTACCTGCAGGGAACCAGCATTAGATTGGGAGAAACTATGAGCCAAGTCTGCACTGAACCCACTATATAGTAATGTGGGCGTCAATTTAAGCTACTCAAATTATTTTGGGAGAAGTACAGTTATGAGTCACTCCAATTAACTCTTGTCATAGCTCATATTCTACAAAAGGGGAGTAATGTGATAGAGAAAACACACTTCAGTTTGTGTTCTGACATTCCTTTCCAATAACAGAGTCAACACTAACTACTGAGTTTTGTCAGGCTACTTTATCTCACTGACATTAAAACCTTCAGAGGCCTTGAGCATATATCTGCATCCTCGTATTAATTTGAAACAGACTGAGACCTATGTGATTTATCTCAAGAAGATTTTATCAATGCTTATTTGAAATACGTAATTCTCAAAACATATTTTGGTTATACTGGTTTGCCCATGCCTAGCATAGAAAAATATTCATCTGTAAAATCAATAACATTTAAGATAGAATATCTAAAGTTCTATACTTCTCTAACTTTCTAAGGGATTTGAGCATAGAGTAATAAGAAACTGTGAAACTTCATTATTCTTTTCTTCTCTCACTTCATGCTGTTTAGGTTGATTCATAGAGTAACCCCAGAACAACTCTGACTTTACTGACGACTAATAAATAAATAATACATTTCAGTAGAGTAAGACTACAGAACAGAGGCTCTGTTGTGTATAGGAATCTGTTTTAAAAGCTGTTTTTAAGTACATTTGATATTACATATCTAAGAATGCCAAGTAGATAGTGATACATAGATTTTCCTACTTTTGAAATGTTCTTTTTGATTATGTTCTGCTCCAATAATTCTAAGCATTATCAAATTTGTTTAAAGGTTTATGACATTGTAATCTGTATCCTACCAGTTTTTTATGAAGATGGTTTCAGATCAGATGGTCACTGTGCCCCTTAACTCAAAATGGGGCTACATACAAATAAATTTATTGTAAATTAAAGAGCATCTGTATATAATTTATATCTTATCTTCTCCTAATACATAGTGTGACCCCATTTATGCAATGTGATCAAATATTGTTTAGAGAATTATGGTTTGAAAAACTGATATACAATTATCTTGAAAAACCAATATACATTTTTACAATTACTGATATACACTCAGGATTGCAACTAAGTTTTTCACTTAAAAGTTAAGAGACCAGTTATAAAAGGACACTACTTTATATTACACACTGTTGCTAAAATGGGTCTTTGCTCTCTACAAATGGCGAAGATCACAAGCAGATTTTCTAGTAGAAAACTACAAAGAAAACCCAATAGGAGCTGGGCAGCTTAGGTCATGCTTAAAAACCCAGAACTTTGGGAGACTGAGGTTGGAGAATTGCCTGAGCTCAGGAGATCGAGACCAACCTGGATAACAGAGCAAGAGCTTGTCTCCACAAAAAAATAAAATAAAAAAATTATGCAGGTATAATGGTGTGTCCTTATAGTCCCAGCTACTCAGGAAGCCGAATTGAAAAGATCACTTGAGCCCTGGAGCTTGAGATTGTGGTGAGCAATGTTCCTGCTGCTACATTCCAGCCTGGGCAACAGAGTGAGACCCTGCCATAAATAAGTAAATAAATAAATAAATGAAAAATGAAAGTTTAAAAGAAAAAACAGAATTGCTTAAACTATTAACTAAGAATTTAGAAAGGTGACATGAAACTCATATTAGATATACATCTATTACGAATACCATTGTAAATTTTCTTTCCCTTTCTGAGCTACTACAATATGTTAAAAAATTGATCTTATGGTGGCTTTTATTTTAAGAAAAGAAGCTAATTTTAACACTCCATTATGTGGTCTTCTGTGGTCATTATGTTTTTTTTTTTTACAGTTGTATTAGTATCCTAAATACTTACAAGAATATTTTCTTTTATTCTTTCCACCCTACTCTGTTTTACTTATTGCTACTAACCTATTCATTAGCATATGTTTTTTTCTTTAAAAAAAATTTTCTTATTCTTTTGAGCTATCACCACCGGTCTCTCCCCTTAGTACCAAGGTTATTTTTTCCATTTACCAGGAAAAAAAAGTCTAAATATTTGTTTTAGTTTATATTGAGACTCCAAAGTTCCTGATTTCATTACTTCCCATCTACTTTGCTGGACTTGGAATAAAAAAGAGTTAAATAAGGTGTTTCTCATATCTTTTTATGAGCAATTTTTTACTATATAAAATTATTTCAAAGATGATTGTTCTTTCTCCAAATCAAAGATTATTAAACTATAATCATTAAAGCTTATCACAAACATTCCTTCCAAGCTACTACTCATTTATTCTTTTCCTTAATTTCTTCTAAGTTAATGAAACAGAATTAGGTATAATGGCTCTTTCAAATCCTACAGATTGTTCAGAATTCATGAAAAATCTTATCTGTTTAAATCTCCTTAAGGCATTTTGACCTATCTTTATTAAACACATTACTCCTTCAACTAATAGTTAACTATCAGTTTTTGTCATAATTGATCCTCTTTTGTTTCTCCAGAGCCTCAGAAACCTTAAAATTAAAGAAAAAATCAATTGACTGATCTTTTACATATATCCCTGCTCATTCATTTTCTTTCTCCTTCTGGTATACATTTATTTTTAGCCTTCTTTAAAGAAAAGTCTAAGAGATTAAGTTAGCTAGATAGATAGGCACAGGTACAAATACCTCCTATTTTTCTCTTTCTGAACAAATGCTCACTTGATCTCTTCTATTATTATATTATACATAGCAATATTTTGTTACATTGTATATAGCAAAAAAGATACGTATTTTAGATCATACCTACAATTTCTCAAGTATTGCCACAATAATTATTTTTTTTTCTCTGACACATTTCTGTAAACTCATAATTGAAAATTTATTAACCACCAGGGACATATAGATATTGGAGCAAAGACCAAATTGGTGTTGGAAGTTGAGAGGCAGATTTGTATCATGTCTGCCCACTACTAAGCAGAGTCAAATCTGGGTCATTATATTCAGCAGGGAGCCTTGAAACACCTTCCAACTTTGTACAGCAGGATGCTGAGTTTCTTTTGACCTAGTTCTACACATAGGAAATGCAAGGCTGCCAATCCATGGAGCCTGAAAGCGTTAGATCTATGTCTTTTTGTTCCTGGAAGGATTCCTAAAATGTTAACTTCATGATTCTTCTCCTTCCCGGGAACAATAAAGTGATTATGTTGCATACTTCTTGTATGCTCCTTCATATGACTATTTCAGTCTGTATGCAAATTGAAATTGACCAAGATAGCCTTAATATTTCCCTCAGTTTGACTGAACTTTGGACAGACTTTTTCCTGACTCTAGGCCTGACATCTCTTTTCTTAGAGTATTCACTTTAGAAAACATGGAATTGTAAATATTTTTCTCTATCTCTTCGAAATATAAGTCTTTTTGAAAGTCTCTTGTCAGTTTTACAATCCACTTCTCTAAGTCCCAAAAGACATATCTTTGAAATGTAAACATCAAGAGAGAGAGCTCTCCTATGTCTCATTTTCTGTAGGATGGTAAAAGCCTAACTTATGTGGACACTTGCATCAAGTTGTAAAACTGACACATCAGAAAGATGGAAAAATTTATTTTTCCCTTAGTAGAACCAGTTAGTAAACACAGATGGCCTATGTTCTTCCTTTCACTCTAGCACTTAAAAAATTATCCTACCCTTTGTTTCAGCAGAGTTAAGTTCAGACTATGTCCTGGTCTTTCTCCCCTATTGTATTAGCCTTAAATAAAGTCTTGCTTACCTGTTTAACTTCATCTAGTACAAATTTTGTTTTGTTAAAATATTATTCAGAAATCATTGAGGCCAGAAAAATGTGTCTTCCCTTAACATTACTGCACTGAAATTCAGTACCTAGATCATGCACACTTTTCTCATCCAAGAAGCTTCATGTACTTAGTATTAGCAAATGTCTCTCCATGACAAATCAAAAAGGACAGATTCCCATTAGTTCCAGGGCCTTTTGGCTTCAATGGCTGATCTTCATGATGCCATTTCTTGTTTTTCCTTGATACCACAAATTTTGCAAAAATATAACCCTTTAAACTAGGGTCCTACTGCTTTGACATTCTGGCCCTCGCCTGATTTTTTCTCTTCTAACACCAGAGTTAATAATTCAAGAGAAATGAAAAATAGAACATTTCTAAGAAATATTACATCAAACAAACCAACAATTCATACAATCTGCCTTCGTTTCTTGCACAAAATTTTATTGTTTCCTTTCTAATCTTGAAGAGTTATTAAAACATTTTAAATAAACGTGTCTTGATAATGACTTAAACAACAAGTTTTCTGCCTTCTGTCTTTTAACATTTGTATTATGCAATACTGATTCCCTTATCTAACTTTTCACTTGATCTGTGAGCTTCTGGAGGGCAAATACATGGCTTACTTATTACTTTAACATCCAGATATACAGTTAATAGTTGCACATTGAGAAACATTAAACAAATGTTTACTAATATAGCAAAATTATTTTAATGCACTAAAAATAACACTGTACAAAGACCAATAGAAAATATCAACACAGTAGATCAGAAATAAAAGCTTGAAAATAATTATTTTCACAAATCTAAGTATCTTTATTGTGTTTCCATCTAAGTTTGTGAAGTTAAATTAAATGTTTTGTGAAAGTTTAAACACTGAAATAGTACACTACAAGGAAAAAAAATTTTGAACTCATCATTTCTAAAAGAAACACTATTAGAATCATTTTCCTATTCCTAGCAAGTACAGTAATAAACAAATTACCATTTAATAATTAGTATCCTAGTATTCTTCCTGTTCCTCTCTCAAGTTCATTCCATTAACTATTTACTTATTTAATCTGGTTTAAATATATATCTCTTTGTGGATGAAAATAATGCACATGTATGCATATATGCATTTGTGATTCCAGTGAAAAATAAAAAGTTAGTCTGACTTTCATCTATTAAATAGTCTTCAATTGAAAAACAAAAATACAGGCTAAGGTTTTTTTTAAGATTTACTCATCCTGTACTTACCCTGTACTTAAAAAATAGAGCTAAAATTCATGACATCAGTGTGATGTCATAATTCTTGTACTGTACCTGTGTATGCAAATTGTACAAGGTCCCAGAGGGCATTGGGGTCTATGCCTTCCATCTTGATTTCCTCTTGCTTGGCTTCACAAACATCACTGGTAAACATGGCCGCAAAATAGTCGGAGACTGAACTCAGAACAAGCCTGAAAGAATCATAGGATCTAATTTAGGCCATGAATGAAAGCATAAAAACACTTAAATGTTAACCAGAATGCAAAAATGCAGAACACAAAATCAATCAACACATTTATTTGTTTATTGCCTTACGAATTGTACTTTCAAAAACTGATTCAACTGTAATCCCGCGCCTTTGGGAGGCTGAGGTGAGTGGATTGCCTGAGCCCGCGGGTTCGAGACCCGCCTGGGCAGCGAGACCTCATCTCTACAATAAATAAAAAAATCAGCCGGGCGTGGTAGCACATGCCTGTTATTCCAGCTACTTGGAAGACTGAGGCGGAAGGATCGCTGGAGTCCAGCAGGTCGAGGCTGTGGTGGTCGAGAGCGGCCACTGCACTCCAGTCTGGGCGACAGAGTGAGACTCCAACTCAAAAAAAAAAAAAACTGATTCAAGAAATCCTGTCCCACTTTTTAGTCACAGAACATTCTCCTACAATTTCTTTTATCATTTTTAAGATTATTTTTCTCTCACATTTACAACTATAATCTTTCAAAATAAGAATCAAATTTTATTTTTTCCTTTTTTACTGACCTACTTTTAACCTGATTTGACATATTGAATTATGGAGTCATTTCTATCACGATTATGGAGTACTGAAGGTATATTCTGTCTCTGAAATTTCTGTCATTTTTTTTTTGCTTATTTGTTTGTTCTTGCGCCAATAAAATAATTTTTTTAGCAATCAATAAAGTAAATCCTTTCCTTTTAAAATTTACCTATTAATAAAATTTGATTCTTTAATAAGTGGAGTTTTGAACTTTGAATTTTTAAATAATTTTGTGAGGTTTTTCAAATAATTACTATGGGATTTCAATTTAAGATACTTATTTTATTTGAGGAGTGTTGGAATGTTTTCCATATAAATATAAAAATCTATCCAAAAATAAAAAACATTTATCCATATATTCATGATATCTTGTCAGTTTTTTTTCAAATTTTAAAGTTTTTCTTAAAATTGCTTTATAAAATCTAAGTTGACATAAAATTTACAGTTTTATTGGCATTTGGTAAGGTATTATTATTATTTTTTTGACTTGGAGTCTCACTCTGTCACCCAGGCTGAAGTGCCGTGGCATAATCACAGTCACCCCAGCGTTGACCTGCTTGAGCTCCAGCAATCCTTCCACCTCAGCCTTCCAAGTAGTCAGAACTACAGGAACGTGCTACCACGCCTGTCTAATTTTTGATTTATTGTAGAAAGAGGTCTCGCCTAGTTGCCCGGGCTGGACTCGAACCCATGGTCCCAGGCAATCCACTCGCCTCGGTCTCCCAAAGTGATGGGATTACAGGCTGAGTCACCAAACCTGGCTGGTATTATTTTTAAATTCTATTTTTTAGTAAGAATTTGCTAACTGGAAATATGGATCTGTTGCTTTCTGTTATATCTGATAGATTATTTTACTTGTTTTTTTACTCTTTTAAAAACTATTTTTATGAGTTTCCTTTTTTTTCATTTTGATAGAAGACTATATTATCTGCAAATAATGTTTTTTGTAATATGTTTCTTTTCATTCTCTATAACTTCTTTTTTCCCCTTTGTTTTCAGTCTCATCTACCACTTCCAATTCTGTGTTAAACAGTAGCTGGTCACAGAAAACAAATTTATGTTTTTCTCTACATGAAAAGGAATACATCTAGTTTCTCCTTTCGTATGATGCTTGCTGAATGTATTTGGTATGCAAGCTTTTAAGTTTAGAAGACCCCTTAAATTTCTAGCTTTCCAAAAAGCTTTTATAATCTAATGGTATCAAATTCATAATTTTATGAATTTTTAATATTAAAATTTACTTTAAAATTTTTCTCAAGTATAATTAAAGTAATAAATCTATAATTTTTCTTTATTGAATTTTCCTTATCTGGGTTTTAATCAAGATTACACTAGCCTCATATAATGAACTGGGTGGTACAACTTTCTTGCTTTTTGAATAACAAATTTTAGAAAAAAAACAATTATTTTTTCTTGAAGATGTTCTAAAACTTACCTGAAAACCATCTAGGTTTGACTATTTCTGAAACTGCAGGTCTCTCAATACTATTTTCATTATTTAATGAGACACAAGGTTTATTTCTGTGCTCTTTTTCTTCTTACATCAACATTTGCATTCTACATTTTTCAAGAATATATTATTCTGCTGATGCATAGGTTTTTATTTTTCTCTGTACATTTTTATTAATCTTCTTGCATTTATTACATCTCACTTATTAACATTCCAACATCATGTGTGTGTGTGTGTGTGTGTGTGTGTGTGTGTGTGTAAAGTAGCTGCTCTAGAGCAAAAATCAGAAATGTATTTTCTGTAAAGGGCCAGCTTTTAATTATGTTAGATGTTTAGAATAATAAACATATTCTCTGTTGCATAATTTCCTTTTTGTTAAAAATAACTTGATCAATTAAAAATGTAAAGATAGGTGTTAGCTCATGATCTATCTAACATTGCACACAAAATTGAGACCCTACATGGACATTTGATGACCTTATCTAGAAATTATTTTAACTAACAGCATTTACCAACAAATAAAATTACACTACTTTGTGGACATTTTAAGAAAATTGCAACATAATCTCTCCATTTACTCTCTTCTACTCAGTCAAGAATCTAATAGAAGAACAAACATGTGATGGCCAAAATGTATTTTCATTTACTGACTACACATTTTTTGGTGCTCTTTGTTCATTTCTAAGGAAGTGGGCTTTAATCTTGTATCCATATTGGAAGCAATATCTTTAGAAATTTTATAGAATAGATTTGAGGGCAAAAGAAATTATACAGTTTTCATTTACATAATGAAATTATGAATTTTTAGCTGCCTGTGCAATATCTTATAGAAATTATTTTTACTTGATATACAAGTCTGGAGTGAGTTTTTTTTCCTCTGGGGGCTTGAAAGACAATCCTATTATTGTCTAGACACTTTTTTTTAATTGAGCTTTTGCTTCATTCTTATCTTTTCCTGATGTAATATGTCCCTTATCTCTAATTGTTTGTATTCTTTTTTTCTCTTTATCTTAGGGATTTAGTTGTTTGGCTATATGTCCAAGTGGAGTTTACTTAATATTTAGTCAGCTGCTAATTTTCTAAGATTCCTGGAGTAGTGGGTAGATCTTTTTAAATTCAAACATTAAAAACTGTCTGTAAATAACTGCTAGGATTTTAATTTTGTTTGCTTTCTAATTCACACTGACTTTTTCTAGAACTCAAATTACATATAGGTTTCAACACCTGAGAATGCTTCTCAGCTTCTCAGATAATTGAGTCATAATTTACTTTATAGTCAATTTTTCTTTTACTCTGTGTTTTTTTTTAAAGATGATTTCTGGTGACTTAAATTTCCTCAAAACTCTTTTGATATTCCTCATGAGTTTATTTACTATATCTTTTTTTATAATTATTTTAAATTATTTTCATAGTTACTTTCATTATTTTTTAAGTAATTTTAACACCTGGATCATCTCCAGGTCAATTGCCATTGACTTATTTTCCTTTTGACCATGGATTACATTCTTCTACTCTTTCCATATATTACTCATTTTGACTGTATAACAGACACTGTTCCTTCTCTGCCTCCCCCTAAATAAGTGGAGGCTAAGAAGGGAGAGGATCTTTTTAGAAATTATTATTTGTTTTATTTTGCTTTGTTTTGGTTGTTATTGATATGTTCACAGCACTTTTTACATTTTTAAATAAAAAGTATAGGACAACGCATTCAGGTCCCCTCCCACTGTGGGAGCTTTTCTGTCTCTCAATAAATCCTGCTTTCTCACTAAAAAAATTATATACATATATATATATAATATATATATACATACACACACACATATATATGTATGTATATATATATATAATTACTTTGTTTATTTGATTTACTGTTGTTTTAATGGGAGTGAAGTTTTCACATACTTTACTATCCTAAGTGAAAGCAGAAATGTTTTGGAAAGTAAATAAGACACTTGTTAATATATTTTTATTTTTTAAGAGAGAGAATTATTTAAAAAGTGTGCTATATTTAAGAGGTGCGTTTTTTACAGTTGTTTGAGTTAGCAATGAAGAATTTTGTTTGTTTGTTTAAAGTAGGATAGAAGAAATTAGTACATTTTCAAGGATCATTGGGAAGGCTTACTCACTGATGGTGAATGGATACAAATACAGGCACACCTCAATTTATTATGTTTCACTTTTTTATGCTTTACAGATATTGCATTTTTTTACAGATTGAATGTTTGTAGCAACACTGCATAAGCAAATCTATCAGTGCCATTTTTATAACAGCAAGTATTTACCTCATGTCTCTGTCACATTTTGATAATTTTAGCAATTTTAACCTTTAAAAATGTTATTATATCTTTTATGATAATTTGTAATTACTGATTTTTGATGTTACTATTGTAATTGTTTGGGAGATACTATGAACCATGCCGGTATGATAGTAAACTTAATCAATATATGTTGTATGTGTTCTGACTGCTCTACTGATGCATCATTCCTTCATCTTTCTCCTTCTTCTCCTGCCTTCCTATTCCCTGAAACACAATCATAGACCAATTAATAAGACTATAATAGCCTGTAAGTGTCCAAGTAAAAGAAAGAGTCGCAAGTCTCTCTTCAAATTAAAAACTAGGAATGAATAAGCTTAGGGAGAAAGGCATGTCAAAACCTGAATAAACTAAAAAACTAGTTTTTTTGCACCAGTTAGGCAAGTTGTAAATGCCAAGGAAAAGCTATTTAAGAAATTATAAATGCTACTCCAGTGAACACACAAATGTTGAGGAAGTGGAACAGCCTTATACCAACAATAAGTGGTCTGGATAGAAGACCTAAACAGGTACCATATTGCCTTAAGTCAAAGACTAATCTAGAGCAACGTCCCAACTCTCTTCGATTCTATGAAAGCTGAAAGAGGGAAGAAAATTGCAGAAAAACAGTTCAAAGCTGGTAGAAGTTGATTCCATTAAGTTTAAGGAAAGAAGCTGTCTTCAAAACATGAAAGTACAACATAGAGCTGCAAGTGATGATTTAGAAGCTGCAGCAAGTTAGCCAGGAGATCTAGCTAAGATTTTAATGAAGATGTCTACAGAAAACCCCAAATTTTTAATGTAGGTTAAACATCTTTACACTGGAAAAAGATGTCATTTATGACTTTCATAGCTATAGAGAAGAAGCTAAGGCCTGACTTCAAAGCACCAAAGGGTGGACTGACTCTCTCACTAGGAGTTAATGCAGTTGGTAACTTCATGTTGAAACTAATGTTCACTGACCACTCCAAAAATCCTAGGGCCCTTAAGAATTATACTAACTCTACTTTGCCTGTGTTCTATAAATAAGACCACAATGCCTAGTGACAGTACATCTGTTTGTAGCATGGTTTACTGAATATTTTAAGCCCAATAATGAGACCTACTGTTTAGAGAGAAAAAATATATATATATATATATATTTAATGTTGCTACTCATTGAATATGCAGCTAATCACCCAAGATCTCTGATGGAGATGCACAAAGAGATGAATGTTTTTATGCCTTCTAGCACATCTATTTTGCAGCCTATAGACTATGAAGCAATTTTGAATTGTAAATCTTATTATTTAAGAAATGCATTTCTTAAGTTTATAGCAACCATAGATAGTGATTCTTCTGATGGATCTGGGCAATGCAAATTGAAAATCTTCTGGAATAGACTGACCACTTGAAATGCCATTAATAATATTTGTAATTATATTGAGGAGGTCAAAATATCAATATGAATAGAAATTTGGAAAAAGTTGACTTATAAAAGACTCCTATGACATAGGGTTGATATTGGAGGTATTAATATAAATTATTTTTTCTTAACAGAAAAATATCAAAAATACTTATAATTTGTGTGACTGTGTATGTGTGCATATCCACTTCTCAAAAGAAGACATACAAGCAGCCAACAGATACATTTACAAAATGCTCAGCTTCACTAGTCATCTAAATGCAAATTAAAGCCACACTGAGATACCACCTAACTCCAGTCAGGATGGGCATTATCAATAACTCAAATAATAACAGATGCTGGAGAGGATGAGGAGAAAAGAGAACACTTCTACACTGTTGGTGGGTGTGTAAACTAGTACAACCTCTGTAGAAAAGTGTGGTAAGTCCTAAAAGATCTAAAAATCAGCCTTTCATATGACCCCACAATCTCCCTACTGAGAATATACCCGGAGGAATTAAAATCATTCTACGAAGAACATACTTGCACATGCATGTTTTTCGCAGCATTATTCACAATACCAAAAACATGGAACCAACTGTGCTGCCCATTGAAAGAGGACGGGATAAAAAAATCAGTATATATGCACGATGGAATATTATGCAGCCGTAAAGAAGGACAAAATCATGAACTTCACAGAAACGTGAATGTACTTAGAGTCTATAATACTGAGTGACCTATCACAGAAACAAGGAATTGAGTACCATAACACATATTCTCACTCATAAGCAGTTCTTGAATACTATAAGAAAGAGATTTGCAGTAGTTGGAAGCTGCCAGGGGAGGGGAGGGTGAGATAGGCAGTAGTGGGAAACTGGCAGGGGAGGGGGGAACACTTCATCAATGAGGGTACCTGAATAACAAACATTTGTACACCTAGCCCTGAATTGTACTTCACATCTTCAAAATAGAAAAAAATTTAAAACTAAAAAAATAAAAATAAAGGCTCCTGGAAAATGAATAGACTGTTGAGCTGGAGCAAGGTAAACATAAAATGAACCTGGAATGCTTTTTGTTCCAGAAAGTAAGAAAGTGCTTAAAACCTATGAGGATATGTCAAAAAAATGAAAAGTGATGCTTACATCTGAAAGTAAAAAAAGTAGTAAACTTTGTAATTTTTTTTCTTAAAAAACCATATGAAAAAAGAAAAGCAAACAAGTCAGTACAAGATATTGCTATTTGAAAGCTTTCATAATTTTCTAGTCACAAGAAATTTTTACATTTGTATATTTTGTGGTTTTTAAAAAAAATTATTTTATTTTAAAGATGTGGGGCACAATTCAGGATTAGGCAGATTAGTGGTCATCACATGGGTAAAATTTGATCCTCCCTCTGGTCCCCACTTCACCTGGTTTGAGAACGGGTACCCCAATTAGTGTTATGTGCCCTTCCCTCCTCTAGCAGCATCTCACTACTGCCAATCCCTTTCTTATAGTTTTATGATTAATGTTCAGGGTCCATTTATGACTCAAAGCAAGTGGTATGCGGTTGATTTCACAACTTGAATGGATTTAGGGTCTATAATACTCAGTAGTCAATTTAGCAGTTTTATCTGCTATGTATTTTAACCTTTTAATTAATGTAAGCTAAAGGATGTGGTGAAATCTAACCTGAAGAAAATATTCCATAGACAATTTATATGTATAAGAAATGCTTTATAAGATTCATGGTTTTAAATATTTTATTAATACTAATGCTTGGGATGATAACATGTTAGAAATATTTTAAATGATTGGTTCCCTGTGCATTTAATTTGTGTAGTTAGTAACCAACATGTCAACTCTTTATATTCCCAAAGTTTGACAAAATGATTAAGATGCAGATATATTTAAATATTTATTACATTCCCATTAGATAAATCAGTGTCAAATAATCAGTTTCATCAAGAGCACTTAATATAACATTGTATGATACAAAATAAACTATAATAAACCAAGGGATATATATCTTTCTAAGCATAAGAAGTATATCAACATTAAGTTAACCAGTTTGATCTTACATATCAAATGTTTGTATTTGTAGAAAGGCCATTTCTCTATAAAGCAATATATGATGTGACCTATATTACTCAATTTTAAATAATAATATAAAATTTTCTCCATCACCTATAACATATTAATACTGCTTACTCAGTAAGAGAAGTATAGAAGAGTTTATACTGAATTTAGATTTAGTGACATGTAAGATGTGAATTAAATTTTAGAAGAAGGATTTAATGCATAGCAGAAAGGAATGCCTTTATATGTACATATTGAGCTTCTATCAATGCAAGAAAAGCAGGATAAAAAAATAGATAAATAAGTGTATGCATGTGACCACTCGGGGAAATCTGTTATTGAGGTCACTACAAATTTATTTCCTTCCAAATCTATTAACTTTTCCTAAGTTCCACTTCAATTTATGATGATGTTTGACATTGTTAACCTCCCATTCTTTCTTCCAATCAATTTTTTTTAGTTAAAACAGAGCAGACTTTCTTATCTCAGCTTACCTCTGATTCATTGACTTTTCTTCCTACTCTGACTTTTTAACTATCTCCTTGCCATATAAGTTTTCTTCAGGCCTCTAAATTTTTCCTTAACATTTGCTGTTTCAGAATCATTCTTGAGCATTATCTTAATTGCTATTGTTAGGATGGTTTTAAATCTAACTTTGTGTCTTGAATGCCTGTAGAACTGCTCATAAGATAGCCCAGTATATTGTATTATCCCTAAATTAAACTGAAAGTCATCTCACTGAGATTTTCTTTAATTTGTACTTCCTTGTTTCTAATAGGCATGCTGCCAATACACGGAACTTCCAGAATAGAAATTATGACATTGTCAGTATGTTTTTTTTTTCTACTTTGTTGTCTATATAAAATATGACACAAAATCCATCTTTCTTTTTTATACTGGAATTTGTCATTGCCCTCTTTATGAGGCACAGTCATGTCCCCAGTAGCAGTGATGTTATCACCCAACAGAAGCAAGATGCTTATTTTTTTCAAGAATTTCATTTGGCCCAATAGGAGCTGCCTTATTCCCAGGGTTTTCATGAGTTCCTGCTTCCTTCACTTCATCCTCCTACTGTCACACTTCTTCCAGTTCTCAAGTTGTGGGAGGACCCAATGGCATAGAATCAGGATATAAAATGCTGCCTCTTTGACTCAGGGTGTGACTAATTCTGCAGGAAATCATGCTCCAGAGCTTCTTGGGAGATAAAGATGAAGTAAGGCTGTATCCTTGATTTACCCCTACCTCTGCCCTATACTGCTTCCCTTTCTTCTGAGGATACTCTTTGAAGAAATCATACACACCTGAATTTCAGGTTCAAGCTCTATTACTGGGAAATTGACTTATGAAACTATTCTTCAAAATCTTGCTCAATTCATTTCTTTATGTTCATATAGTCCTATTTCATGCCTGGATTAACTAAAACAGCTTCCCAGATTATTAACTAGTTTTCTGCTGCACCTGTTTGTATGATTTCTAAAACTGTACCATATTTCAAAGCTATCTTTCTAAATTATGGCAGTCTATTGTGGTTGTTTAAGGCAATACTTCTGTATCCAGATTGCCTGGGTCTGACTTCTATTTCCACCAATTAACTGCATAACTTGAATACATTTTAAAACTTCCCTTTGCCTCAATTTTCTATTCAATAGAGAAAAAAATGGGGAAAATAGGAATTGCCTTTTTCTCCGAGACAAAATGAGTTTGTAAATGCAAAGAACTTTAAACAGAGCCTGGTATGTAATCAACACAGTGAGTGTTAACCTGTATCATTATCATTGTTATTACTGAGTCATTTGTGCTATTTTCCTCCTCAAGAACCTACATTAGCTTCTAATTACACATTCTATGTCAAATTTATCCTTCTCTACTGGTTTTTAAGGTCTATCATAATCACCTTTGTCCTATTTTTATGGCCTAATTTCCCAGTATTTTCAATATGAACTTCTCTATTTTCATCAAGTCATTATCCTTGTAATTTGTGCAAACAGAAATGCTTTGGCTTTCTATTTTTCATGCTATTCTTACTATCTAAAATAGCACACCATATCTTTCCTACTAGGGCGACCTCAGACTAAATTTCTCTGGAAAACTTTCATAATACTATCTTATACTTCTTACCTCCATATTTGACTATGTCTCACACTTGGAATCAGAACCACACATTACAGCTTGCTGTTATTTTCAACTATAAAATTTTTCTTAATATCTTATGAGTTATTTTAACTCCTCAAGTATATCAGAACCTCCATGAGAGAGGCATTGTGCTTTATAATTATTTTGCATCAGCAACAGAGAATAGGCCAATGCTAGCATATATTTGATAAATATTTGTCTTAATTAATATATTAAAGATGCTTAATGTACTGCCGAAAATCAATAGTAAACATAGCAGGATAATAAATGATATACAAATAATGGAAAAAAAAACAAAACTTTTTCAGCCTTTAAAATCTTTCTTTTTTTTCTGAAGTTGTTACAAAGCTATTATAAACTATCAAGGTAAGTGAGAGATTTAGGTGAATGAAAGATTTAATAAATGCTGCTCAACATAATTGATCATGAGAGAAATGCAAGTTAAAACTACAATGAAAAATTGTCTCACTCCTCATAAAACAGTGTTTATTAAAAAGACAGACAACAGTGATGCTGGTGAGGATGTGACCAACGGAGAGCCTTGGTTGAAGGAAATGTAAACTAGTACAGCAACTATGGAGAGCAATTTGGAGGCTCCTAAAAAAACTAAAAATAGACTACTGTATGATCCAGTAGCCTCACTATTAGGTATATATACAACAGAAAGGAAATGTATATATCCAAGGGACATCTGCATTCCTATGTTTTTTGCAGTACTATTCCAAGATTTGGAATCAATGTAAGTGTTCATCAACAGATGAATATATAAAGAAAATATGGTGCATATTGCACAATGGAGTATTACTCATCCATAAAAAAATGAAACCTTATTATTTGCAACAACATGGATGAATCTGGAGTATGTTTTGTTAAATAAAATAAGCCAGGCATAGAAGACAAAATTTGCATGTTCCCACTTATTTGTGGGAGGTGAAAATTAAAACAATTGAACTCATGGAGATAGAGTGTTGAGTGATGGTTATGAGAATCTGGAAAGAGTAGTAGCAAGGGAGAGGAAAAGTGGGGAAGGTTATCAGATACAAAAATATGGTCAGATAGAATGAATAAGACCTAGACGTTGATAACACAGTAGTAGAATGATTAGTAGAATGACTGCAGTCAACAGTAATTTATCATATTTAAAAATAACTAGAAGAGTACAATTGGAATGTTCATAACACAAATAGATGATAACTATTTTAGGTGAAGGCTACCCCATTTACTTTGGTGTAACTATTATACACTGTATGACTATATCAAAATATCAAATATCCCCTATTTATTTTTTTACCCATAAAATTACCTCTTTTAAAAATACAAAAAGTGAGTTATTCCTCTCCCATCAAAGATAATCCATGTAAATAAACTTTCCATCAGCAGAGAGAAGCTTGCCTACTACTAGGTATTCATATCTAAGTTAGTTATGAAAGTAATTTCTTTCTACTATATAATATGATTCAGGTGTCGCTAAATACATTATTTCAAGTGCCACTTTTAGCATTAACTATTTACATAATTTCATTGCACTATAAAGGATATTAATATAATAAACATATTCATGATATAACAACTTTATTAGCAAATATATACATGAAATTAAATTTGAATAGAACACATTTTGAAATGCCCAATGTTTTTTCTAACAATGGGATTCTTTTTTTCCCCATTCAATATCTTTTTATTCTCCATTTAAATTTTGTTTGATCTTGAATTTATTGCATACTTGATATAAGAAGTTCAAATAAACATATGTCTATACAATTTTTAAAAAGACAGCTCTTTTTTTCTCTTTTCCATGAACCCTACTTCCCAGGAATAAGCTTTGTTGAACTTATGCTGCATGTTTTTTCCACACTGTTGCTACTAACATAAGAAATTATAAATAACATTATTTCAAGTTCAGAATAAATCAGTGTGTATGACTTTTCCATTTATATCTACCCAATGCACTTATTCTTAACAATGTCTAAAATGTCTACAGGGGGAGAAAATTTTCACAAGTTCAGTCATATTTTATTCTATAACTGTATATTGAGTCAAGGTACTGAAAACTTCTTAATTTTCTGACCTTTGAAAACTCAGTGTCTAATTGTCAGTATTGATTTTGTTAGTCTAATTTTCATCATCTGACATCTCTGATTAAAGGAAGCCTACCTTATCAAAAAATCTTATATGTTTGGAATTAAGGGACTTACATTCAAATGTTTTGGTTTACTGGTTGCTAATCAATTATCCTGGGCTATTTGTGAGAAATCTATATTTATCCTGGGATTGTTGTGAGGGCCTAAAGAACAAATGAACCTAGGATTTTGGTTAATTTTTATGCAAAAATTTTTAATGTGTTATCTGAAGTATTATTAGCTTTTCAAATTGTGTCTACTTAAAAATATGCCTAGCAATAATTAATGTTTCTAAATAGACATGACATTTCATAAAGGAATTGATATTTGTGGACTATGTAAGTTTAAAAACCCATACACAATATAACCAGCACATAAAATAATGATTTTTATGGAGAACTCTTCAATGAGAATAATTTGTTAACCTCAAAAGAAATTTATTTGAAAGTTTTTAATGATGAATTAGTTAATATAAAATAAATATATATAATTTTCATAAGTGAATATTTAGTGAGTGCTTATGACATCAGCTTACAATATCTTTCCTGAATAAGCCAAATATGTTAATACAAATTATTTATTTTTCTATTATTTGAAATTATTACAATAGTCCCACATTTTTTAGTGCTAATGATTATAATACCATGTGTATTTTGCTTAAAGATTATATTCAATTGTGGTAATCAAAATATAAGCAAAAAATTAAAAATTCATGAATTTGCATATATTAAAAAGATGACTCTTAACCAGGAGCTCCTTTTGTCTTAATTACAATAGTTTCATTATGCAAAAACACAGGTACACTATACCTGCAATTATTCACAAGAGTACTTACTTTTTTTTAAGGGTCCTACAAATATTCATTCATATTTATTAATATTGGTTTAACTTAGAATCCTAAGGATGTGCATTACTTATAAAATAGTACTAAAGTTTTCAACTATAAAGTTAAACATTAATTGGAAGTTCATTAGACTGAGACAGCTCCAATGTTCTTATTTGTTACATAAGAAAACTGGAAACCAACTCAGAATAACCAAACACATCAGAAACCACCAATTAACCTCTAACTATAGACTACTGTTCCACTTTAATACTTTAATCAATTTAATATTTTGTCTTGTTCCCATGTGCACCTTATAAAAGTTTCCCCCTGCTGATTTTTTTTTTTTTTTTTGAGTTGGAGTCTCACTCTGTCGCCCAGACTGGAGTGCAGTGGCCGCTCCCTGCCACCGCAGCCTCGACCTGCTGGGCTCCGGCGATCCTTCCGCCTCAGCCTTCCAAGTAGCCGGAATTACAGGCATGCGCTACCACGCCCAGCTGATTTTTTGATTTATTGTAGAGATGAGGTCTCGCCTACCCAGGCGGGTCTCGAACCCGTGGGCTCAGGCAATCCACTCACCTCAGCCTCCCAAAGGCGTGGGATTACAGGCTGAGCCACCGAGCCCGGCCCCCTGCTGATTCTTGATGGGGTTCTACACAGCTTGTGATCTAGTGCTACCTGATTTACAAGCTGTTGTTTGTTCAAATAAACTCTATAATTGTAGTGTGTCTAAGTTTATCACTTAACAGCGTAAAGAAAAAATAAAATCTTATATGAATGGTGAGCAATAGCAATTTTTTAGAACACACAGATGATTGACAATAATGTATTTAAGTTAATTTGCGCTAAGCATAAAACATGTAAATTTTCAGAATAATGCATATTTAAATAATACATCGCTCAAATATTTTAGAGTAATATAAACCAAGAAGATATTTATTTCTCATCCACAGGGATTATGATAAGACTATATGTATAATTAAATAAATTATTTAGAAAATAACAACAATCTCTATAAAAAGCAATAAAGATAACAACATAGAATATTATGGCTGTAGAAGAATTGCTCAATAGATTAGTAAAAATGTTTCAAATGAGAAAGAAAATATTAAATTAGTACCAAAAAAGACTGCAAGATTGTAAAAAATACAAAAATACTGTCCTTTAGAAAAAAAAGAATGAGCATTTGATGCATTAGTATATTTTTTAGTTGATTGAGATCTTCTGTCTTAAACAAATACATGCAAAATTATTTAACTAATTTGTAAATAAAATGAAGTAAGTTTAGTTACACTCTCAAATTAAGACTAGCTCCCACTCTGAAGAACATAACAGTCATTATCTAGATGCTATTTAGATACTAACTCAAGATAATTTGCATTTTTGCACACATAACATTGACTATTTCTCTCAATAGTAATGCCCTTTGTAAACTACTCTCTTGTAAATAATAATTTAATTTTATAGTAATATTTCAAAAATTAAAAGAATAGTATGTTATTAGAATGGTTGCAATAGTTAGCTGATAGATTGGAACCTACATCTCCTAAATTAATTATTCAATGCCAGATGTTCCTTCTAATGCATTTCCAGATATTGACTTAAATTCAATGTCCACATTTTATATTACTATCATGGTTGAACTACAGTAATATATCTCTGGAATGCTTGTAAGAGTGCATAAATAGGTGTGTGTTTGTGTGTGTGTGTGTGTGTGTGTGTGTGTGTGTGTGTGTATGTGCGTCCCAGATTTAAAATGGGGAAGGAGAAAATACTGAAAACATTTACATGCTTGGATAATCTATCCTTTCTATTAAATCATTAGTATTAAGCATTGCAGGCATTAAATATTGCATGCAAACAATCTAAAACTATGCATACACATTTTCAACTATTGTAGGTAATCAGTATACGAACTAAATAAAATTTTTTTCACTTCAAACTAAAAATATTTAGAAATTAAGTGCAAAATCGTTATCAAATTTAATGAATTTTCATAAACTGATAGAAAATCAATATGGCCCTAAATAATCAGATGTCTGGTTCATATAACATAGAATTATCCGTCACGAATATATAATACATGTTTAGAAATCTTAGCTTTCAAGTATATTTGGCTTTATGGCATAATTTAAGTAATTGTTATAAATACAAAACAAAGACAACAATATGAAATTCCTTAAGTTTTCTAAGAAATAAATAATATACATCCAAGATAACCTGACCTTCTTTAATTTTTGACAGAATAGAATATTTTATTTCAGGTTTTAGGCACACTTCCCAACATATACTTGACTTCCACTTAGTATGATTGTGAATCCCACAAAAGAGTACTTTTTCCCCAGTTATTAGCCCTAGTTACAAGTACTTTTATTTTTGAAATCTTTATAACTTTTATTTCTAAAAAGACTAACTACCTAAAATGATACTTTAACTTTTTTCCAAAAAAGGAAAATAAGTAAAAACACAACAAAACATAAAGTCATAATCTCTTAAAAATGTGAATCTTTATTGCTGCATTCATAAAATATTCTGCAATCTTCAAATCAGTCTAATCATTTTCAAACATATAAATGCATATTTCCAATAAAGATTAACTACCGTACCTATGTGCTGGTATCTTTCTGTTCCCAACAATCAGGATAACATCACACAGTTGTTGTTGCTTCAGGTAACTTTCCATCTTTCTAAAGGTTTGCTCAGCATGGTGAACAGCTTGATAGAATTCTTCTGAACTACTGGAGTCCAAATCACTTTGAGGTGTCATCGAATGGCTGGTTGCTGACAGCCTGTAAACCACACCCACACAAAAAAATTAATAAAGTCTTTTATAAAGTGACGATTTTCCAGAATAATGCCCAGATCTTTAGAATTTTTTTGAGAAAATTAATGAATCTTTTTATTTTTATGTTTTGTTAATGTGGGCCTAATAAAAAAATTTGATAAATTTATTTTGGGCTAAGTGATTTGCTCAAAGAAGTAATAAATAAATTGAAAATCATTCTTTTCTCATCTTAAAAAAGGTTTAAAAATAAGTTGTCTGTATTTATTAAGACATTAAGTTAGTAACCTGAAAAGGTCACAGAAACAGTAGATTATTAACATAATTATTCTAAAGTTAATTAACAATCAAATGTTAAATTTAATCATTTTATGTAAAAAAGGTAATCTAATTATACTATTCTAAACAGTTATAATTCTTGAGATGTTATACTAAACATTACTTTACAGAGATTGCTAATTTTTTAATGAAAAGCTATAAAACATGGTCTGTACAAATGTTATTTCATGTTCTGTACGCAACTGATTAAAAAGAAAATACACATAATATACTATCTCAATACCTGTAAATACTTCAATCACTAATAGATACGTTTAATAAACTTTATGACTTTGAAAAGTCCATAATACTAAAGTTTGCCTATTGTATGTATTAATAGTATAGTCTGTTTCACAAAGACTTTAAAAAATGCCATACTCTAGGGGTACTCAAACCCAGGAATTGAACCAGTACCAGTCCATGGCCTATTAGGATCCAGACTGACCAGCAGAAGGTAAGCAGCGGGCAAGTGGAGCTCTACTTTCTGTTAGATCAGCAGAGGCATTAGATTCCCATGGAATGAACCCTACTGTGCACTGCACATGTGAGGGATCTTGATTGTGCTCTCCTTATGAGAATCCCTTACCTGATGATTTCCCCTGCTGTGGAAAAATTGCCTTCCCAAAAACTTGTCCCTGATGGCAAAAAAGGTAGGAACTGTTGCAATACTCTATGAAGAAGAGTCTCAATATTCTTAGATACATGAGGTAGCCCAGTACATGCAAGCAATTGTTCTGATAACAAATTTTTAACTAATACATAGAAATAATAATGAACTTGCTTATTTCATTATGAGAATCTTAGAAGTAACATAGAGAACTCTACTTCCAATTGCAATGTAATATTTTGTAACTGACTAAATCACTCACTATAATACCAGAAAAAATATTACAGAAAATCAAAACAACTCTTTGGGCCCAATATCTACTAAGGCAATCAAGACTTAGAAGATCAAGATCCTAAAGATAAATTCATTGAAGTCATCTTGAAATTCTTCTCTGCTTTTGCTTTCTTTCTTAAGGTATTTGCTAATTATAAGCAACATAGAGTGAAAATCCAAGAAGCTCTGCATAATGGGGCAACAAAGCAGAACATCTGAAGATAATACAAAGACTGAAGCCCAGATTTGAATCAGTGAAAATCATTGATTGCATTAAGGTAATCCTTTAATGAAAATACCAGCCAACAATAAAAATAGTACTTTTAGAACAAAAAAATCTTATCCCGACTCTGTGATTTCTTATATTTAATGCCTGACATTAAATAAAAAAATTATAAATCTATGAAGTAGCAGGAACTAGTGAGAATCTCATACAACACAAACAGGATCCCAGGTTTTACGAATATCTGGATCATGATTAGTACTTAAAAAATGTAAAAATAACTTTCATTAGTATTTCAATACAAATGATAAGCTAGATAAGCTCAAGTTATATTAAAAATTCAAATAGAAATATATAACTTAAGTTTTTGATGGATGAATTTAAATGGTTGATTAGATGCAGGTGAAAAAATATAGAGGTCTCTTTAAAATAAACTAATAGAAAATACTCAAACTAAATAAAATATTATTTCAGAAACAAATGAAAGATGATAAACATTATAATCTTAACATAACCCATAAAATTTGCAATTGTAAAAGTCAGGGAAAGAGATGATAGGACAAAAATCATCTGAAGAAATAATGACCAAGAATTTTAAAAAATGTGTTAAAGACTTCAAGGAAAAGATTCAAATGAAATTGGACTTAATTAAAAAATATATTTCAATCATATAAATCACCTGATACATGTATTTGGCAAATACCATATTTAATTGAAACTTCTTCTTTTTTGAGAGTAACACTTAAGCAACATTTTTCTGCAGGCCTTGCCAGTATAATATAAACAAAGAAAAGATCAACCCAGTATTATTAGATATGGAAATATATAACTGATATTATTTTGAGAAGATGTGTTTGTGTACATAGAAAATTTTAAAGACCCTACTGAAAAGCTTATAATGATCAATCCATTACAATTATTTGTGGTTTTGGTTATCTACAATATTTAGCTATATAATATGGTCATTTTCATCAAACTTTACAAGTTCTTCTTTAATTATTTAAAATTAATACAAATTTTGCTGTACCATAAGTTTTCACAAGTTTCCAAGTTGCAACCCTAAAATATGATCATTTCTCAGCATATATTTTAAGAATTCAGACTCAGGCAAACACAGCAAGAACAGCAGAATTCCTCCACACATTATCACATTGAACAGAGAAGTCACAACATGCACTGCTGGGTGTATTTCAAGACCTAGAATAAACATGTTTCTGACACTTGGGTGCTTAAGGATAAACGAGTCCGAACTTGTAGACTGCCAAAATTGCACCCAAAAGAGAATCTGATGCTTCTGTTCTTGTATCCAAACTGCATGAATAGTGTTTAATATTTAAGATATTAGAAAGAAATGATCAGAATGGTTTCAGATTCGTTTAAAGGGATGTTTATATAAAAGCTCTATCCAGGAACTTACATTAATTATCCACAAGTTAAATGAAATGCCTAAAGCAGGGAGTTTTGCATGTCATTAAGCATTTTATAATCTAGGAAAAATTATTAAGAAATAACGATATATATTGTCTTTAGGCCACCCTCATTGTGGTGGATATATTATTTAAGCAGGTAATATAGTGAAATAAATAGAATAATAGTTTTAGAGCTTGGTGAGATTCTGGATAAAAAAGTACAACAGAACATAGTATGTGAAAATAGTTATTCAAAGTCAAAAAGCTAATTGCTGTCAAGATAGTATCTTCTTTTACCTAATCTAACTTCATTAATCAATCTCAGATGCAATACAGACTTGGAACTTTTCTAAAACTTTGAAAGTAATTTGAAAGAGTAGTCTTAAAAGAGTAGACAGCACGAAACTAGACATATATACATATTTCAGTTTTCTTCTAGATTTTTTCCTAAAAGTTCTCATGCTTTCTCTCCATATTACATCTGAGAATAAATCACTTTTATTCAAGGACATTGATCTGTCCAATAAATGGTTATGTTATTTTTGACTTGATTTTCTTTTGCATTTTTCCTCATAAATCATTTCATAGTCTAAGCATAGTAGAGTTCTTTATCCTCAATCTTATATGTAAGATTGAATTTAAAATTAGATTTCCACATCAGAACAACTCTGATTTTAAGATAATCTTAAATATCTAACCTCCTTTCCATCACATATCCTACCTTACTAATTTAATAAGGCAGACTTTAAAATTTTAAGAAATAGAGATTATATCATTACAATATTTCCTATAAGTAATAAATAAAAATCTGCCATTGGTTTATTTTGCTCTTATTATCCAATCTTTTTATATCTTCAGCATAAAAAAACTTTATAGTCTCTTTCTAATCTTAAAGTCTAATATAATCTGGCACTTTATTTTTATCTTTATTGTGGCCCAACCACATAAAGCTTACAAGAAATGCAATTTATTTATTTATTTATTTTTGAGTTGGAGTCTCACTCTGTCACCCACATTGGAGTGCAGTGGCCGCTCCCAGCCATCGCAGCCTTCACCTGCTGGGCTCCGGCGATCCTTCCGCCTCAACCTTACAAGTAGCTGAACTACAGGCACGTGCTACCACACCCAGGTAGTTTTTGACTTATTGTAGAGATGAGGTCTCGTCAAGTTGCCCAGGAGTGTCTCGAACCCGCAGGCTCAGGCAATCCACTCACCTCAGCCTCCCAGAGTGCGGGATTACAGGCTGAGGCACCGAGCTGGGCTAGAAATGCCATTTTAGAAGTGCAGTATGACATCAAAGTTTAAAGGCATGCATGAGTCTTCCCAACTTACATATATAAAAACTAATATGAATATTTTTTTTAATCTCTTGCACTTTCAAGTCATAGTTATGTTTTTCCTTTTTCCTCTCACATGTCTCAAAAGAGTTGTCTTTGATAATCTTTTGTATTTCTTTGGGGTCAGTTGTGACTTGATCTTTTGCATTTCTGATTATGTTTACTTGGGCTTTTTCTCTCTTTTTCTAGGCCAATCTGGCTAGGGTCCTTCAATCCTGTCTATCCTTTCAAAAAACCAGTTTTTGGTTTCATTGATTTGTTTCTATATTTTTTTCTTCTATGTACTTACTGTATTTGGGCTTTTACTTTGGTGATCTAGATTCTTCTGCTGTAGTTAGATTTTTGGTAGTATTGCCTTTTCAACTCCCTTCAATGATTTGTTAGGCTATTAAATTGTGATCTTTCTATTTTCTTGATGTGTGTGCATAGAGTTATAAATTCCCCTCTTAGTACTCATTTCATGTGATCCCAGAGGTTTTAGCAAGATTTGTTTTTGTTTTTATTTGCTTCCAGGAATCTTTTGATAGTTATTTTGTTTCAAGTCTTGACCCAGGAGTTTTTCAGCACCATGCTGTTTAGCATCCAAGTCTTTGTATGTTTTGGGGGTACATATACTCCATGGAATATTACTCAGCCATAAAGAAGGACTAAGTTATGAACTTCACAGCAACTTGGATGGATATAGAGTCTATAATACTCAATGATCTATTACGGAAACAAAGAATTGAGTAGCACATGTTGTTACTCATAAGCGGACCCTGAACATTTATCAAAATACTATAAGAAAGGGATTGACAGTAGCAGGACACTGCCAAGGGAGGGGAGTGCACATAACATCTATAAGGGTACCTTATTCTAAAACAAGCACAGTGGTCCAAAGATAGGCCCGATCTTCACCTGTATGGTGATTACTTATGCACCTAATCATGAATTGTACCCCACGTTTTAAAAATAAAATAAAATTTTAAAAAAGAGTCTTCACTCACTGACTTCAATTTCTAATTCTTCAAACACTTCTCAACTCATAGTATTTCAACTTCCCAAACCACTCATCTAATGAAACTACTGTTGACAAGGGCATTAATGTTTTCTTGTGGCTTACTTAAGCTTTCATTTTTATTTCTTATCATAATTGTTGATAACTAACATACTTTCTTATGCCTGTGCTAAACATTTCAGGGCTAAACATCTTATACTCAGTCTGAAGCACACAATTCTAAAGTAAAGCATATTTCTTTACTGCTATGCTAAACAATATTTGTATCACTTTGTTATTTGCGCCAGTCAGTAAACAGTTACTTCTGGAAGATTAGACCATAAATCACCTACAAAAAACTTAATAATAAAAGCCAACAATTACTCATCTGTTTCACTTTAAGATTCCCTACTATGTGCCAATCTGAAGCTATTATATCATGAATTTCATCCATTGCCAACCAGTTCAGTGACTCTTTAGTTTTAATTTTATATCATTCATTTCAAGTTCCTATATGATTGGATGATTTGTTCAACTTCACTATCCTCAAATCAAGCTCTAGTTTTAGCCATAGTAAATAATTTCCATTTTTGCAATATCTTACACCTCTTTTTAGTATAGAATTCACACAAATATTTTTTATAGCTGGAACTAGACAATACACTGACATTTTCATAGCTAACTGTAACTACTCCTTCAGAATTCAGCTTAAATATCACTGCTTTCAGATAACCTTATATTAGTCTTGATCACTTGGAGTATTGAAATTACCCTTACATGTCATAACATGTTATATTTTCTGGTATGTGGAATACTTTAGGAGTTTAGTAACCATGCATTGAATGAATAAATAAAAATATCTATAAGAAACTACTCTTGATCAGGTACTTATTTTAGTTTATAATATATTATTAGTTTGTTTCATAGAGTACACAAATGTATTTTTGAGAAAAGCTAATACACACACACACAAAACAAGCAATGAAATTTACATTTTAAAATCTAACAGAGTGCCTGACACGCAGAGATTAGTTAGTAAATTTTTGTGTTGTGAATGGCAATCTGTAAATATCAAAGTTTCCAGAACTTATGAGAAAAAAGTATAAAATAACTATTGTAATCAGAATACATACTTTCTTGCATCTTTCTTGTAGTGTTATCATATACATTGCTGAAATAATAAGAATACAGTAAGTGTACTAAAGAAAACACTATGAAATTATATAAACAAATATGAAATATTAATTGCAAACAAGGGCTCCTAAGATTAAGTTTTCAGATTATTGACATTTTTGGAATTGTCAGTGACTCAAAGAGCAAAATTAACATGGCAAAATAAAATTGAAAACAATATTTTGTTTGTTTCCTATAAGTGATAAAAGTTAGTTTCTGCTTTGAGAAAAATATTTTAAACAACATTTTAGTAATCAGATAGGGAAATCACTTATACATACTTAGTTCCTGGACAAAGACCAGGATGTAGAGAAGGATGGCTTCATTCAAGTGAGAAATTAACTATGTGGCTTAGCCCTGCAAGTCTATTATTTATTTCAGATAATGATATAGCTCTTTAGATTATGTTTTTATTAGAGGTATATTTTAATGATTATAAATATTTCCGAGTAGTAAAAAATTGAAATTGTTCTTTTCTATTATTTTAAATAATGCTGTAGAAGGAACACTCCTAAAAATAATAAAAGCCATATACAACAAACAAAATAATAAAAGGTATATACAACATTATCCAGAATGGAAAAAAAATTGAAAGCACTCCTCAAAACTGGAACAAGGCAGCAATGCCCACTTTCTCCACATTACTGGAAGTCCTAGTCAGAGTGAGCAGGCAAGAAAATAAAAAAGTACTCAAATTGGAAAAGAAGAAATCCACTTATCTCTGTATGCTGATATTATAATCTTATTCCTAGAAAATCCTAAAGATTTCTCCAAAAAACACAGGAACTTGATAAATGAATTCACCACAGTCCAAGCTAAGAATCAACTCAATAACTCAATAATACATACAATAGCTGCCAAAAATGAAAATACCTAGAAATATATTTATCCAAGGAGGTGAAAGATTTTTAACATGTAGAACTATAAAACACTGAAGAATCAAAACATAGAGGACACAAACAAATGGAAAAATGTTCCATGCTCATGCATTGGAAGAATCAACATTGCTAAAATAACCACATTAACTAAATTAACAGATTTAATACAATCTCTATCAAACTACAGTAGTCATTTTTCACAGAATTAGAAAAGGCAATCATAAAATTCAAATGGAACCAAAAAGAACTGAATAGCCAAAGCAATTCTAAGCAAAAAGAACAAAGTTGGAAGTGTCACATTACTACAAGGCTAAAGTAACCAAAACCAGCATAATGCTGGTACAAGAGCAGACACATGGACCAGTGGGACAGAATAGAGAATTCTGAAATAAATCAGAATACCTGCAACCAACTCATCTTTGACAAAGCAGGCAAAACTGGCGATCTTATTCAACAAATGATGTTGGGAAAATTGAATAGCCACATATAGAGAATTAAAACTTGATTCATATCTTTAACAATTCACACATATCAATTCTAGATGGATTAAGGAATTAAATGCCACAAAAATTATTCTGGATTTTGCCTTATGAAAGAAAAGAATTTATGACTAAGACTTCAAAAGCAAATGTAAAAAAAACAAGAATAAGCAACTGATACTTAATTAAACCAAAATGCTCTGCACAGCAAAAGAAATAATCAGCAGAGTAAATAGGTAACATACAGAATAGTAGAAGATATTTGCAAACTATACATCCAACAAGGAACTAATGTCCAGAGTCAACCTAGAACTCAAACACACCATAAATAAAAAAGTAAGTAAATAAATAAATAAATAAAAAGTGGGAAAGTTTGATGAACAGATGTTTCTCAAAAGGAGAAACACAAGTGGCCAACAAACATATGAAAAAATGCTCAACATCACTATTCATTATGGAAAGGCAAACTGAAACCACAATGAGATACCACATTATACCAGTCAAAATGGCCATTATTAAAAAATCAAAAACCAAGCCGGGCTCGGTGGCTCAGCCAGTAATCCCGCGCCTTTGGGAGGCTGAGGTGAGAGGATTGCCTGAGCCCGCGGGTTCGAGACCCGCCTGGGCAGCGAGACCTCATCTCTACAATAAGTCAAAAAATCAGCCGGGCGTGGTAGTGCATGCCTGTAATTCCGGCTACTTGGAAGACTGAGGGGGAAGGATCGCCGGAGCCCAGTAGGTCGGGGCTGCGGTGGCCGGGAGCGGCCACTGCACTCCAGTCTGGGCGACAGAGTGAGACTCCAACTCAAAAAAATAAAAATAAAAATAAAAATAAAAAACCACAGATGCCACAGAGATCTTGAAAAGACCATGCTTATACACTGTTGATGAGAGGGCAAATTAGTACGACCTCTATAGAAATCAATATGGAAATTTCTCAAGGGTTTAAAATGACCAAATGTTTAAGAAATACCATTACTTGGCATATGACCAAATGAACAGAGGATGTTAAACAAAAAAGATACTTGCACTTGTATGTTTATTTCAACACAATTCACAATTGCAAAGGTATGGAATCCACCTAAATGCCCACCAACTGATCAGTGAATAATGAAAATATGGTTATACCATAAAATATTATTTAGTAATAAAAAGGAATGAAATAGTGCCTTTTGCAGCAACTTGGATGGAACTGGTGGCCATTACCTTAACTGAAGTAGCACAGGTATAGAAAACCAAATACCATACATTTTCACTTATAAGTGGGAGCTAAACTAAGGGTCTGCAAAGGCATATAGAATAGTAAAATGGACATTGGAGATTCAAAAAGCAGGAAGGATGAAAAATCATCTGTTGGGTGCACTGTGCACTTGTGAGAGTGAAGGGTGCACTTAAAGCCCATACTTCTTTGCTTGGTTGCAATGCATCCTTGTAAACAAAAGCCATTTGCACCCACTAAAGCTATTGAAATAAAAAATAAATAACTAATGCTCCAATATTTTATATGAGGCACATATTATTTTAATGTTAAAACATTAAATCATTATTATACAAAATTTCAAAGTTTAAAAAGTCCAAACAAAGAAGGAAACTTAAAAGAGCAAATAAGTAATCAATTCACTTTCCATTGCAATAGTAGAGAAGAAAATATCACATATCACTACTGAACCATAAACTAGTGGTCAAAATAAATAAGTGAATAATTATGTTAAGCAATTAAAGTAGTTTTCAGATTTTTTTAAAGTAACCTCCAAGAAAGAGGTTATCTAGGAAAAATTTTAATGGATAAAGTTCAAGCACCAGGGCAGGTACTTAGTAAGAAAAAATAAATAGACATAGTCATTAATATTGTTTCTGAATCATTTCATTTTATAAGATAATTGCACTTTTAAGTTGATTTTTATCAGAAGTATTAAATACAAACACATATGCACACACACACCCACACACACAAATTATTAAGACATAACAATAAAAAAGAGGAAAAATTATGAACCATGGAGTATATATTCTTGTATATATAAATCCTGGTTCTATCACTGAGTGTGTTCTCAGTTTCAATTAATAGGTCTGTAAAACATCATACCATTTAAAAAATACTCCTCATATAATGCTTGTGGAAATAAAAAAATATATATTTTAAATACCTTATACATTACTAGGAAATTGATATATGCATGATTAATTATATGTTTTCTCTTTTTTTTTTTGAGTTGGAGTCTCACTCTGCCGCCCAGACTGGAGTGCAGTGGCCGCTCCGGGCCACTGCATCCTCAACCTGCTGGGCTCCGGCAATCCTTCCGCCTCAGCCTTCCGAGTAGCTGGAATTACAGGCTCGCACTACCACGCCTGGCTAATTTTTTGATTTTATTGTAGAGATGAGGTCTCGCCTGCCCAGGCGGGTCTCGAACCTGCAGGCTCAGGCAATCCACTCACCTCAGACTCCCAAAGCCACGGGATTACAGGCTGAGCCACTGAGCCCGGCATGTTTTTTCTTATCAAATGCTTTTATTAGTTCACCTTAAATTTTTAACATTAAAATGCGGAGTTGTATTTGCAAAATGACAGAATAGGAGGTAACCAGTTTATATTCCTTCACAACAAAAATTCTGTACTCATTCACAAAGTCTTTCCCCAGAAACCTCGGGATTCAGGTAGGATGTTATTTACCCATGTGGTCGATTCATGATTATGCTCCCAGGTTTAAACCCAGAAATGCCCAGTGATCTTGACTACTGCTTTATTTGGCCTTGAACCAGCAACCAAATACATCTGCTAAGGGATGCAAAGGAATAGCACTCATTAGTACCTTGGTGGAGAGGCTCATTTCCCCATTGACATTGGTCTCAGGCAAGAACTTAAAAGGTGTTCTGTGTCACAACTTCAGCTCTCCTCAGCTGAAATTCCAGTTCAGAACCTTTTGTACAAGGACCCAGAAAGGGATATGCCTGTATCTTACAGTCTGGAATTTGAGTCTCCCTAATGGGCTTGCCAACCTCTTTCCCCCAGAAGATACAAAGAGAGATCAGTCGCAGCTCAAGATGTTTCTGCTGTAGTTGGGAAACTGTATCTTTTGTTCAGAGACCTGCTGAGAGACACACATACTTCTGGGATTTCACAATAGTTCGTCAGGCTTATGTCTCTGGCCAACATTCCAACATGCTCTGGTTACCTTCCTTAAATTTCCCTGAGTCTGTCCAGCCTGTGAAGCTGCCCCAATCTAGGAGCCCTCAAAAGATTCCAAGGAAACCTGGGTTTAGAACCCCCTCTAGTGTTGAGACAACTGCAGTGATCAAAGGCTCAGGAAACAACAGATTGCTTAGAATCTCCAGAGAACTCTCTGAAGAAAGATGATCATTTAAAAAAAAAGTCAGGCTGCAAAGACTGGAATGAATATCTAATGCTAAAAATGCAGAGTCTGTATCACTTTTACAAGCATCAAGAACATTCAGGGAAATATAACCTCACCAAATGAAGTGTCAGAAACTAACTCTCAAGTAATAAAGGTATATGATCTCTTAGACAAACAATTTAATAGCTCTTTTTAAGGAAGCTCAATAGTCCTCAGTAAAACAGAGAGAAACGATTCATAAACTTTTCAGATAAATTGAACAAAGAGGTTTAGACAATAGTAATAAATCAAATAAATCCTGGAGATAAAAAATAAAATACATAAAATAAAAGCTGCAATAGAGCACATCAACAGAAGAAGTGATCAAATAAAAAGAATCACAAAGGTTGAAGACAGGCTATTTGAAAATACATAATCAAAGGAGAAAAAAATAAAGAAAAAAGGAAGCTTATGGGATCTATAAGACAACAATAAAAAAGCAAATATTCAGGGTATTGGAGTTGAAAAGGAGTTGAGAAAAATAAGAAATATAAATAAAACAAAAATAATATAAGTAATACAAAAAATCCTTCTAAATCTGATTATAGATAAAAAATATCCAGATACAGAACTGTTAAGGGTCACCAATCAGATTACTCCAAATAAGAATAACCCAAGACATATAATCAAACTCTCAAATTTCGAAGACAAAGAGAGAATACTAAAAGCACTGAAAGGAAAGCAAATAACATGTAAAGAAGATTTAATATACTCAGCAGTAAACTTCTCAGCAGAAATCTTATAAACCAGGAGGGAGTGGGGTGATATATTCAGAGTGCTGAAGGAAAATAAAATTATAAATCAAGAATACTGTACCCAACAAAGCTATTCTTCAAAGGCAAAGTAGAGATAAAGATCTCCCCAAGACAAAAAAAAAAAATGTTGAGGAAATTCATACAATAGATGCTAAAGTGAGTCTTTCAACAAAAAGAAAAGAATGCTGGAGACTGCTGGGAAGATGAAGGTGGAGCCAGTCAGACTATGCAAGTCCCAGTGTGAGTGAGTGTATGAAAAATGTCTGTAAGTGGGCATGCGTGCGAATGGCTGAGTGGGGACTCAGAAGCAAGTGACCAGGGTTCTCCTGATGAAGTGGCTGATGCTGCAGCTGCTCTGCTTGGACCCTAGCACTCCCAGGCATAGAAGCCAAGCACAAATTTTTTAAAATCAGCAAACCTTTCCTGGGAAGAAGCTGCAGAGAGTGACTACTGGCTCTAGGCTCTGCCTCATCATTGCAAGGGAGCCAGATGCAGAGCCTCACTGGGGAAGATGAAACAGGCACCCTGCCGGCATCTTGAAAACTGGATGGGAAAGTACTCTGGCTTGCTCACCATCCTGTCTCTGTGATTAGACTACTCAGGGGTTGATCCTGACCCAGAGGGAATATCCCAAAAGCACAAACTCCAGAGGGACAGGATGAGTTCTGAGTCTCACATGCCTCACTCCATATCCTGATTCAGCTGTGGGACAGAGGGTGTGACCAGAAAAGGATGAAGAAGACCTCTGAAGAGATCAACAATGAGTCCAGGGTTGACTCAACCCCCTCCTCCCCAGCAATCCTCTGAATGTCAGACCTAAACAACTAAGGCATGACTGAGAGGGATGAACTGGATGTCAGCCACAATAGGAGGATTCTACTGCAGTATAAATCTGGCTGAGGCACCCCCTGCCAGCATCTGGGAAAAGACAATCCTGTACTTCCTCACTAGAGGGGATCCATCTGACCACAAGGGAGTGGGAGGGGAGGACTGAAGAATCACTCACTCCCAACACCTCTTTCTCCTTCCCCAGTCAGACACTGGGGACATTGTGAATGAGGCCACAGCTCCACATGAGACAGCTGAGGGTTCTATCTGAATTTCTCTCCCACACTTTTTTTTCTTTATTCTTTTCTTTTTTGTATTCTGTTTATGTGTGTAAGTGAATGATTGAATGTTCATCCTTCAGTTTTTTGTTTCTTTTGCTCTTTTTTTTTTAGTTTAATGTGTGTGTGAATGTATGTGTGAGGGTTAGATTTGAATTGCTTTTTTTTTTTTTGAGTTGGAGTCTCACTCAGTCGCCCAGACTGGAGTGCAGGGGCTGCTCCTGGCCACCGCAGCCTTGATCTGCTGGGCTCCGGCGATCCTTCCGCCTCAGCCTTCCAAGCAGCCGGAATTACAGGCATGCGCTACCACGCCCGGCTGATTTTTTGATTTATTGTAGAGATGAGGTCTTGCTGCCCAGGCAGGTCTCGAACCCGCGGACTCAGGCAATCCACTCACCTCAGTCTCAAAGGTGTGGGATTACAGGCTGAGCCACCGAGCCCGGCTTGAATTGCTTTTCTTTTTTCTTTTCTTTTTTCCATTTTGGGTTGGGCTTGTATGAGAGTGTGTGTGTGTGTAATAGTTTTTTGCTTTGATTTTTTATTTTTTTATTTTTTAAATTCTTGTCCACCTTATTTCATTTTACTTTTCTCTGACTCCTCATTACTGTTACTGTGTCTTGGACTTAGGGTGTACATGCACGTACCCATTGCATTGCCATATAGAGTGGTGTTGGGGAATTGATCTCAGGGAACCCATACTAAAATCATTGTGATTTGCAAGAAGTTTCTAAACCCTAGCACACCATCCTTCACCTTATTCAACTCTCAAAACTACAAGAGACAACAAAGTTTCCTACTCACAGCCCTGTCTCAAAAAAGAACAAATTCAGAGCCCTGATCAGTGAAGACTAAAGTGCTGAGCAAACATCAGAAATGAAAGCCTTTCCCATTTCCACTGAATAATGGAACTAAAAAGAAGAGAAAGACCTTTCACAATGAGGAAAAAAAAAATCAATGGAGGAACATAAACAATTCCCAGTATAACAAAGACAAACCAAAAAATCAGATCTCAGGGCCCAAATAATGTAAGTCAATAATGGCTGGCCCCAGAATATAACAGGGATTAGGAAATATATGGAAATAGTGAATAAGACTCAAGAATGACAAGATACAAAACCAAAGAACTTGTAACAGATCTTTTGGCCATAAAAATTTCATCAAGGAAATAATAAAAAGATGACAAACATAGAAAGCAGAATTAATCAAGCAGAAGAAAGAATCTCAGAACATGAAGATCAAAACATGGAATAAGTCCAATCTGTAAAAAACATAGAAAGAAAACTCAATGAGAAAGAACAAAGCCTAAAAGACACGTGTGATTATATTCAGAGGTCAAAATTACAACTGAGTGGTATCTAAGAAGAAGAAAGGGAAAGGCAGAACATTTTAGAGCAAGTATTCCAACAGGTTATCCAAGAAAACTTTCCCCATCTCACCAGAGATGTGACTATCCAAACACAAGAGATGTAGAGAACCCTACAAGATACCAAATGAAAAGACCAACTCCTAAAAACATAGAAATTTGCCTACACAAAGTAGATACCAAAGAAAAAAAAATCATAAAGCCAGCAAGAGAGAAAGATCAGACTACCTACAGACTACCTTTAAAAGTTAGAATAGTAGCAAACCTATTGGCAGAAACACTACAAGCTAGGAGGGACTGCAGTCCAATATTCAAAGTCCTGAAAGATAAACAATTTCAACTCAGAATTTCCACCTAGACAAGCTCAGCTTCATCAGTGATGGAGAATTAAAATCCCTCACAGACATCCAATCCCTAAGAGATCATGCAGTTTTCAGACCAGGTCTACAGGAGGTGCATTAAACGGTATTAAACACAGAAGAAAGAAAGAAAAAAAAAAAAAAGAATGACCATGCACTTCCCAAAAGAACAGGAAAACACAGAATTAACATAAAATACACTGTGACTGCAAACTTGAAAATGCACACATACATCAACTCAATAGTTGAAAGAATACAAGCAAACCAACAAAGAAAAAACTTGATAAGACTGTCATGACAGGTATAAACAATCACATTTCAATAATCAGCCTGAACATGAATGGACTAGATACACAACTGAAAAGTCACAAAAGGCAAACTGGATGAAAAAACCATGATCCAACAATTTTCTGCATCCAGGAAACACATCTCACCACAAGGGACTCTCACAGTCTCAAGGATAGAGGATGGAAAATGAATTTTCAAGAGAATGGATCACAGAAGAAGGAAGAAGTCACAATCTCAATATCAGACAAGAAAACTTTTAAGTTACCAATAATTTAAAAAGATATTAGAGGACACTACATCATTATAAAAGATTCAATTAATAAGAAATATCCATCTTAAACATACATACACCCAACACAGGAACACCAGTGTTTTAAAAGTACTAAGTAAACTACTACTACTAAGTAAACTAAAAAATAGATATCAACTCTAACATCAATGTAGTTGGAGATTTCAATACCCCACTAACAACCCTAGATAGATCACTGAGGCAAAACATCAACAAAGAGATTCAGAACCTCACCTTGACACTTGACCAAATGGATTTAATAGATACCTACAGAGCACTTCACCCAACAACCACATAATACACATTCTACTCATCACTATATGTAACATGTACCAAGATTGATCACATCCTTGTCAAGCATAAGCAAGATTCATGACATCAAAATACTGCTGTGCACCATCTCAAACCACAGTGGAATAAAAATAAATATTAACACCAACAAATACCCCCAAACTCAAAAGACATGTACACTAAACAGCATGATGCTGAGTGACTACTGAGTGAACACAGAAATCAAAACAAAAATTAAAAGATTCCTGAAAACAAATTAAAACAGAGAGACATCCTATCAAAACCTCTGAGATGCCATGAAATCAATTCTAAGAGGGGAATTTATATCTCTACAAACATGCATCGAGAAAATGGAAAGATCACATGTTAACAGCCTAATAAATTACCTTAGAGAGTTGGAAAGACGAAACCACCAAAACCCTAACTTTAGCAGAAAAATATAGATCACCAAAGTAAAAACTCAAGTACAAGACATAGAAGACAAAAATATCATAGAAAAAAATCAACAAAACAAAAAAGCTGGTTCTTTGAAAGAATACACAAGTTTGATGGACTCCTAGCCAGAATGTGCAAGAAAAAAAGAGAGAAAGCCCAAGAAACACAATCAGAAATGCAAAAAATCAAATTACAACTGACTCCAAGGAATACAAAAGATTATCAGAGACTACTATGTACACCTGTATGGAAACAAACTTGATAACCTAAATGAAATGGAGTACTTTCTGACATCTCACAACTTACCAAGGTTGAAACAAGAAAACATTGTGACACTAAATAGATCAATAACAACCCAGGAAATAACTCTGCCATAAGAAAACTACCTACAAAGAAAAAACTCCTGGACAAGATGACTTTCCAGTGGAATTCTACAAAACTTACAAGGAGGAGTGGATACCAATCCTATTAAAAGTATTTCAGACAATTGGAAGAAACAGAATTCTCTCCAAATCATTTTACAAAGCTAACACCACACTGATACCCAAACTGGATAAAGAGCCATCATAAAGAGAGAACTGTAGGCAATATCCCTAATGAAACAAAGATGCAAAAATTCTCAACAAGAGTTTAGCAAATTGGACCCAAAAACACATTTCAAAAATCATCCACCATGACCAAGCAGGCTTTATCCCTGGGATGAAGGGCTAGTTCAACATCCAGAAGACCACAAATGTAATTAAATGCATCAACAGATGTAAAAACAAGAACCACATAATCATATCATTAGATGCAGAAAATGCTTTTGATAAAATCCAGCATCCTTTCTTGGTAAAATCCCTTGAATACTTAGGGATATGCCAGAGTCCAGCTCCAGGAGAGAGTCAGGGCCTGAATGGGGAGAATCAGGAATGGTGAAGAAGAACAACAGGAGTCAACTTCTTGGGTAGAGTTAAGGACTCTGCCAATTTTTATTCAATTCTTACATACTTATATCGTTTTTTTACTGACCCCCACACACAAAATGTATCCCATGTTGCACATTAAAAGTTTACATCATGTTTTTTTCTTTTGTTTATGGGGAAGTTGACCTTTACAAGTTTCATTTTGTTCCTTCCTGCTACTGGTGGTGTTTTTTAGGAACAAAACACCAGCTGCCAAGAATTTATCAGCCACAACCTGTCACCTCTAGGCCAACTGAATCTCTTTCCTTTGCTATTCTTTTTCTTTTCCTTTACTAATCTGTCTTCTTAATACACCTTAAGCAGCAATATATTGACTTGTTTTTTTCTTTCATATAACCACCCTTATCTTACCCACTATGAATTCTTAATATTCTATATTAATTTTACTATTAATTAAAAAAATTAACTTTCTTAATTTTAATTGCCTTATCTATATTACTTGCTATCTTCTTATCACCTATTTTACATTTCATATTTCTAAACAAAACTTACATCTAAATCTACACTTATATATGAAATTAATCTTGCTTCTAATCTTAAATGTATTTAATTTTAAACCTACATTAAGTGCGTATAATTTTAAGTTTACCTTAAAACTTAATTATTTCCTGTTCCTTCTATTACTTATATTTAACTAATACCTATATCTATAATGAACATTTATCTTTTAATTATAACTGTTATTTATTTAATTCTAATCCTTATTTTAATTTTAACCCTCTAATTAAACTATAATGTTTCTTAAATCAAAAGGCATGTCTGTGACTTGTTTTTCCTGAAAACACCTGTTTTTGGAGGCACTCTGTCTCAGTTTCTCCTTCCTCATCAATCACAACTGTCAATGTTGTTACTTATAAAGGGTATGAGGAAGTACTTGTTTTTCCTTTTTAGCTAAAGGTTGTAAATTTTCATGGGCAAGGGGATATTAAAACATTCCCTTATCCCTTCAGGGGGAAAATTTTTGCTGTTGAGCCCTTTTTACATTTCTATACATAGGTTCACTGCTAATTCCACATCCTTGCACATTCTAGCTAATTGTTTTATTTATCAAGGGAAGTGTTTTTCAAGCCTAAGCACACATTCCTTTAAGACCAAAAGGAGTCCTTCAATAGGATCCATGGGGCTCTGCCTGCATCATAGCCACTTCCCACCGGGGCTCTGCTCCCAGTCAGTGTTTTTCCCATTTTAGGGTAACATCCATTTTGCCTCTTTAGGGATTGCGGCTTCTGGCAGGCATAGAGGAACATACCTCAAAATTGTAAGCATCGTCTATGATAAACCCACAGCCAGCATAATGTTAAATGGGCAAAAACTGGAAGCATTTTCCCTGAAAACTAGAACAAGACAAAGCTACCCACTCTTACTTCTCCTGTTCAACACTGTGTTGGAAGTCTAGCTAGAGCAATTAAACAAGAGAAGGAAATCAGAGGTATCCAAATAGGACAAGAAGAATTTAAGTTATCCCCCTTTGTTGATGTTATGGTCCTCTACCACAAAAATCCAACAGAATCTGTCAAAGTCCTGATAAAAGACTTTGGAAAAGTCTTAGGGTATAAAATTAATGTGCAAAGACAGTTGGATTCTTATACACTAACAACAAATGTGCAGAGAACAAAATAAAAAGCACAATCTCATTCACAATAGTCACCAAAAAAAAAAAAAAAAAAAAGAAATACCTTGGCATCTTCCTAACCAGAGAAATGAAAGACCTTTACAATGAAAACTACAAAACACTGCTCAAAGAAATCTAAGGAGACACAGACAGACAAATGGAAAAATATTCCATGCTCATAGATAGGAAGAATCAACATTGTTAAGATGTCCATTCTACCAAAGGCAATCTACAAATTCAAAACAATACCTATAAAATTACCAATATCATTCTCTTAGTAATGACAATTCAGAATTTATATGGAAATGACAATGACCATGAATAGCCCGACAGTCCTCAGCAAAGAAACAAAGTGGGAGGTATCACACTTCCAAGCTCTACACATTAGGTTATATAATGTTACAGTAATCAATACAAGGTTACAATAATCAAAACAGTCTGGTATTGGTACAAGAACAGGCATATAGACCAATGGAATAGGATAAAATTCTGGCAGTCTGGTATTGGTACAAGAACAGGCATATAAACCAATGGAATAGGATAAAATTCTGGGAACAAAGTCTCAATTCCTCAAGTGACTCATTTTTGACAAAGCCTCCACCAACAACCACTGTGGAGAAGAGAACCTATTCAGTCAATGTTGCTGGGAAAACTGACTGACCACATGCAGAAGATTGAAACAGGACCCCTACCTATCACCATACAAAAATGTCAGCTCTATGTGTATCAAATACCTAAACATAAAACCTCAAACTATAAGAATCTTACAAAATGCAGGAGACACCCTGACAGAAATAGGAGTAGGCAACCAATTCCCGATCAAAACCCCAGGTGTCCACATAATAAGAGATAAGATAAACAAGTGAGACCTCATTAAACTGAAAAGCTTTTGCAAAGCAAAAGAAACCATCAATAGAGTGAGGAGACTGGCCACAGAATAGGAAAAATATTTACCAAGTGCATATCTGACAAAGGCCTAACATTCAGAATCTACAAGAAACTCAAACAAAGGAAAAAAAAATGAATAGATTCTTCTCAATAGAAGATATACCAGCAGCCAACAGACATGAAAAAGTGCTCAGTCTCACTAATCATCATAGATTATCTATGTTTAGATACCACCTAACTCTAGTAAGAATGGTCATCATTAATAAAACAAGCAACAACAGATGCTGGCAAGAATGTAAAGAAAATGGAATGTTTCGACACCACTGGGAGGAATGCAAACTAGTTCAATCTCTATGGAAAATAGTGTGGCAGTTTCTAAAAAAACTAGAAATTGACCTTCCATATGACCCAGCAATGCTCTGACAGGGAATATACTCAGAGGAACGCAAAGCATTCTACAAAAAAGATACCTCCACTAGTAGGTTGCAGCTCTATTCATAATAGCAAAAACATGTACCCAAACATGTTGTCCATCAAAAATGGACTGGATAAAAAAAAGTGGTACATATACACAATGGAACATTACTCAGGCATAAAGAAGGACAAACATATGGACTTCACAGCTACTTGGATGAATTTAGAGTCTATCATACTCAGTGATCTATCACGCACACACACACAAACAGAGTACCACATGTTCTTACTCATAAGCCGACTCTGAACATTTACCCTGATACTATAAGAAAGAGATTGGCGGTAGCAGGATACTGCCAGGGTGGGAGGAGGGGAATGCAGCATCAATAAGGGTACCTGATCTCAAACCAGGCAAAGCGAAGACCAAAGGGAGGCCCAAGCTTTACCTGTACAATGTCCACCTTTATACCTAATCCTGAATTATATCCCACATCTTTAAACTAAAATTAAAAAAACTAATGTAATTTTAATACCAAAACTGTAATTATAGACATCATGTATATTTGTAGAATAATGATTATAAGAAAAAAATTACTAAAATAATAATACCTACAATAATTTTTTCAGAGATAGTCCATATAAAATGTGCATTGTGACATTAACATTCAAATGTACAGACAGAATAAAGTGTAAACAATTTTTCTGTCTTTGCAAAGTTCAGTTATTATCGGTTTAAAAACAACTCATTATAACCATAAAGTATATTTTGTAAGCTTTATAATAACCACAAATTAAAAACCTATAATAGATACACTAAAAATAAAAGGTTACTATTAGAGAAAAATTACTTAACAATGGAAGACTAAAAAAGAGAAAAAAGGAGCAAAGAATCTGCCAGACTGTTAGAAAAATACCAGTAATAAGTTATTTCTTGTCAAAATTACCTTGAGTAAAGACTGGATTAAAGGGCAAGACCAGCAATATTTTAAGCAGATAGAATAGACTTTAAGCCAAAATGTAGAGAATACAAAGAAGGACTTTAATATCATGATAAAGGGATCTATTTAGTAAGAGAAACATAACATTGGAGAATCTTAATATATAATGAAACTATTAATTGATCTAAAATGACTGACTGTAATATAATACAATAATATTGCATCCCATTTTCAGCAATGGACAGATTGTCCAGCAGAGTATCAGCAACGAAAAACACCAGACTTAAATTGGACTTTAGACCAAATGGACCTAAAAAATACAGGACTTTCCATCCAGCAACTGCAAAATACACATTATTCTAAATAGCACGTGGAACATTCTTCAGGATATAATATATGTTAGGACACCAAATAGACTTAAAAATCTGTAATAAGTTGAAATCATAACAATTGTTTTTTTCTGACCAAAGTGACAAATCAATAACAGAACATACTTTGGAAACTACAAATTTAAGGAAAATTAGCAAATGATCCTGAGCAACTTATAGGTTAAAGAAGAAATTAAGAATACAATTAAAAAATTTCTTGAGACAAATAAAAATGAAAATCATAACAACCTGTGGAATACAGCAAACACAGTTTTAAAAGGAAAGCTTATAACAATAAAAACCTACATTTAAAAAATTCAATTAACATAGTATTCTACCTCAAGGAACCAGAAAAACAAAACAAACTCCAAAATAGAGGAAAATAATAAAGGTCAGAGCAAAAAATAAAAATAAAAATCAGTAAGTAGAAGCTAAAAAAATACAAAATATCAGCAAAAGATAGAGTTGGTTTGTTGAAAAGATTAAATTGTCAAATCTTTAGTCTAAAAATTAAAAATAGAAAAATAGAGAGACAACTCAAATAAATAAAATCTATAGATGAAGAAGGAGACATCACAACCAATATCACAGAAAAACATAAGATTATTATAGCATATTATGAACAACATGCATACACAAAAAATTGGAGATCTAGAAGAAATGAATAAATTTCTGGACACACACTATGTATCAAGATTTAATTACCAAGAAATAGAAAACCTAAACAGACTGATAATGAATAATAAGATTGAATCAGTAATAAAAAGTCTTCCATAATAGAAGACCTATGAGTCTGACAGTTTTACTACTGAATTATTTGAAACATTGAAAAAAATAACTGATATTAATTTTTTTCAAACTGTTCTGAAAAATTTAGGTGAAGGGAATTTTTCCAAATTCTCTCAACAAAGAAATATGTGGTTAACATCCAGATAAGAAAACACACAAGAAGAATACTACAGGCTATTACCACTGATGATTACAAAATGCAAATGACTTCAGCAAAATACTAAAAATAAAAATACAAAATTTAGCAAACTGAATCCAAGAGCACATTAAAAAAAATTTAAAAATCATCCCTCATAAACAAGTGGGATTCATTTTAGGAATGCATGTATAGTTAACATATGCAGATCCAGAAACATGATAAATCAAATTAACAAAGTGATTGACAAAATCCATATGATCATCTCAATAAATGCAGAACAAAATTTGATAAAATTTAACATCACCTCATAATAAGATGTCTAAATATATAGAAGAAATGTACCTAACACAATTGATGCTACATATGACATTTCTACAGCTAATATCATACTAAATTGGAAAAGTTGAAAGTTTTTACTTCAAAACCTGGAACAAGGCAAGCATGTTTACTTTGACCACTTTCATTCAACATCATATTTGAAATACTAGACAGAGCATTTAAGAAAGAACATCCAAATTGGAAATAAATAATTTAAATTACTTCTGTGTTGGGAGAAGCTATAATTTCATATGTAGAAAACTTTGAAGACACCACCAAAAAGCTGTTAAAACTAATAAACAAATTCAGCAGAGTTGCAGAAGATACAAATTATTATGCAAAAAATATCAGTAACATTTTTCTATACCAACAGGAAACTATATCAAAATAAACTCAAGGAAGCAATTTCATTAAAAATAACTAATAAAAAATAAGATATACAAAATAAATTGAACACAGGGTGTGAAAGATTTCTACAATTAAAACTATAAAACATTGATGAAATAGGTTGAAGAGGACATTAATAAATGGATAGATCCTAGTCATTGATTGAAATGATTAATATTTTTAAAAAATTAATACATTCCATAGTGATCTATAGATTTAAAATGCTAATGACATTTTTCACAGAAATGGTAAAAATAATTCCCAAATTTGTATGGAACCACAAAAAGTCCTGAATACCCAAAACTATCCTGAGCATATTAGAAAAAAGTTGGAGGCATTACACAATCTGACTTTAAAATATACTACAAAGCAATAGTAACCAAATCAGCATGGTACGTGCATAAAAACAGACACATAGACCAAAGGAACAGAATAGAGAATCAAAGCATAAATACTTGTATTTATGGTAAACCGAATTTTGAAAAAAGAACCAAGAATACGTATTAGGAAAAGAACAGGCCTGTTATTAAATGGTGCTTGGAAAACTGAATATTTATGTAGAGAAAAATGAAACTAGATCCCTATCCCTCATTGTTACACAGATTAATTTAAAATAAATACTTAAATGTAAGTCCTGAAATTATAAAACATTTAGAAGAAAGCATAGAGGAAAGACTTCTTGAAATTGGCCTGGGTAAAGGTGTTTTGGATAAGACCTGAAAAGCACATGCAACAAAATAAAAAAAGACAAACAGTTTCCACATGACAAAATAAATAATCAACAGACTAAAGAGACAACCTATAGAGCAACAGAAAATATTTAACTATGCATATGACAAGGAATCAATATTCAGAATATATAAAGAATTCAAGCAACTCAATGACAAAAAAGTCTGTTTTTAAAATGAGCAAAATCTATGAATAGACATTTGTCAAATGAAGACATACAAATGACCAATAGGTTATTGAGCAAAAATTCAATATCACTAATCATCAGAGAAAAGAAAATCAAAACCACAGTAAGAGTATCTCACAGTGGTTGGAATGACTGTTATCAAAAAGGCAAAAACTAACAAATACTGATGAGTATGAGGATAAAGAGAAACTCTTATTTGTTGCTGGTGGTACTGCAAGTTAGTATAACTATTATAGTCAACAGTATGTAGGAATCCCTACCAAAAAAAAAAAAAACCCGAAAGAACTACTTTGTTATCTGGCAATCTCATTATTGTGTATATAGCCACTGTGTATATATGTGTGTTTTGTGTGTGTGTGTGTGTGTGTGTGTGTGTGTTAAAGAAGTATCTGCACCCCTGTGTTTATTGCAGCACTATTCACAATAGCCAAGATAGGAAATCAAACTAAGTGTGCATCAACAGATGAATGCATTTTTATAATGTAATAAACACAGACAATGGAATACAATTCATTCATTTAAAAAATGAAATCATGTCATTTACAACAACATGGATGAACTCGGAAGACATTATGTTGGGTGGAATAAACCAAGTACTGAAGGACAAATATTACATGTTCTCACTTATACTTAGATTTTAAAAAGGTCGGACTCATAAAGTAGAAAGTAGAACAGTGGTTACCAGAGGCTGGGGAGAGAAGAGGTGAATGAAGAATGGGGAGTGGTTGGTCAGTGAATGTGAAGTTAAAGTTAAGAGGAATTATTTCTGTTGTTCCATTTCACAGTAGGTTGTTCTATTTCAAAGTAGTTAAGAGTAATTCATTGTATATTTCAAAATGGCAAGAAAAGAGGATTGCAAATGTTCTCACTACAAAAAAATGACAAGTGTTTGAGGTGATGGATATGCTAATTATCCTAATTTGATCATTATGCATTGTAGAAATGTATTGAAATATCACACTGAATCACATACTATATGAAAAATTATTATGAGTCAATTGAAGACAAAAAACCAAAAAGTGTATCTAACTCAGATTGATGTTACAATAATTCTTACAGAAATATACAATTATCATAAATTTAGGAAACTATACTACTTATATGCAACTAATTGTTTTATTCTTATAGAGTATTGCCAAAAAAGTCCAGTTATAAAAATAAGATATTTAAATGTTATCTATCATCTATCTATATTTATGAGAAGATTTTTCTACAATTTTTTTCTACAATTTTATGCTTAGAAATAAAAACATTGGAGAGATAGGAAACCAAAACCATGTCAAGACACATAACATATTTAATAAAGCAAACCTTTTTGACATTGTTATTATTTGTGAACATTAAAATTCAAAACTCATGAAATCCTAACAATTATTATAACAGTGATCTTTTCACAATAGAAATAAATATTTCCATTAGATGTCCTACAGTAAATAAACTTTAAGATAAGTTAACTGGAATTAACGAGAACATAAATAATGAGATAAAAATTATACATCTTATATGTACATCCTAAACTATTTTAAGTGATTACAAACTATTCATTTCATATCATTTTTAAATACCAAAAAAAATTTAAACCCATAGTATCATTTATGTCCTTTAAATAAACCAATCTAAAATAAAACAGAGTTACTTTCTTTTTAAACTGAAATCCTTTAAGCTATGAGTATTGCTTTATAATTTTTCTGTGCTATAATAATAAAAGGAAAACATTTTCTTGTAGCAAACTTTGAAGAGATGAACTAGGTAAAACCTCAGATTTATATTGCAAAACATTATTAAACTGAATGTGTTATTTGTATTTCCAGCTATTCAATAAAAATAAGCTTTTTTTGTCTTCCTGGTGATGTGTCACCAAACAAAACCATTCACATAGTCACAACTCAATTCAAAGAAAGGAAAAATTAAAAGAAAGAAAGCAAAGGAAAAAAAGGAAAGAACAGGAAAGAGAGAAAGAAGGAGGGAGGGAGGGAAGGAGGAAGGGAGGGAGGGAGGAAGGAAGGAAGGAAGGAAGGTAGGAAGGAAGGAAGGAAGGAAGGAAGGAAGGAAGGAAGGAAGGAAGGAAGGAAGGGAGGAAGGGAGGGAGAGAAGGCAATTGTTGAGTTCCCCTCCTCTTCTGTGATTCTACCTAACGATAATGGCTGTCCTATTTCTAATACTAAATATTTGTTTTGCCCTTCTTTGAAATTTATATAAATGTCTCTCAGAGTAAAATATACAGCTAAAAATAGAAATATAGAGATATCTATAATATTGTATGTGATATAGATATTGATATCTATACATATAGGTATTCTTAGTCCAAACATTTCAAAATAATGAAGCTAAAATAGCACTACAAAAAGAAAAATATAGAAAAGCCATTATTTACAAGTGCAATTAATGTTTTTTTTTTTGCAATTTCGGCTGCACAATTTTTTATTCAAAATTATTGCTTGAAAAAAGTTACAAAGTAATAGATGCATACATAGTTTATTTTTCCATTTTTAATGAGCATAATCAACAACAGAAGAAATGACAGCAACAACAACCACAGAAAACACTAACAGGTTTTTCTAAATCTTTCCAGTCCTTTGAATTGTAAAAGAAAAGTTACCTCTTTTATGAGTTGCTCCAGTCTGTTTTTTAAAACAACATGATTCTGCCTTACTCTATTTAACATTTGATTCAAATATATATGTGAAATAATCTTTCTGCTGACACACAAGCTGATCTTTGAAAAATGTGAGATTAGAAGTGCCAAACCCCCTGTGCAGTCAAAAATCAGTGTATAAGTTTTGACTTTCTAAAAAATTAACTGCTAGTATTCTATTGTTAACTGGAAGCCTTATTGATAACATAAACAGTCAATCAATACATATTGTGTTTTCCTATGTATCATATGCTAGATTCTTGCAATAAGGTAAGCTAGGGAAAATAATATGGTACTAAGAAAATCATAGGGAAGATTAAATAAATTTACTATGCATTAAGTGGAAGTAGATTATCATAAGGGTCTTTATCTTCATCGTCTTCAGAATGAGTAGACTGAGGAGGAGGAAGACGAGGAGCTGGTCTTGCTGTCTTAGAGGTTTCTGGGGTGAGAGATGGAATTAAACATGTAGAGGAATGTAATACTATTGACCAAAGTAGTATTTTATATATAAATTATTTGACCTACTTTCTGCACAAAATGTACTTTACATTTTGATGATATTAGAGCTGCTCTTCCTCAAGTGTTGCTCCTGAACCAGCAATGTCGATGTCACCTGTGAACATGTTAGAAATACAACATACTGGGCACTTCCTCAGACCTACTCAATCAAGTTGACTATGCCCTGGTCAGAACTTTGGAATCCACGCAAACACTTCATTTTACTCAATAAATTTATATTATTTTACAATTTAAAAGCTCTGGGCCATTGTTCTTTTTATTTATTCATTTTATTTTTTATTATTTATTTATTTTTCATTATAAATATGTGGAGTACAGTTCAGGGTTAGGCATATAAATGATATGCAGGTATCCTTGTTGATGAGGTATGCCCCTCCCTCCCCTAGCAGTTTCCCTCAACTGCCAATCAACAACAACAGATGCTGGCGAGGATGTCGAGAAGAGGAATGCTTCTACACTGCTGGTGGGAATGCAAACTAGTGCAACCTCTTTGGAAGACAGTGTGGCGATTTCTGAAAGAACTAGAAATTGACCTTCCATATGACCCAGCAATTCCTTTACTGGGGATACATCCAGAGGAACTCAAGTCCTTCTACAAAAAAGATACCTGTACACGTATGGTTGCTGCAGCACTATTCACAATAGCAAAAACATGGAACCAACCATGTTGCCCATCGAAGCTGGATTGGATAAAAAATGTGGTACATATACACAATGGAATATTATGCAGCAATAAAGAAGGACATATGGATTTCACAGCAACTTGGATGGATTATTTATTCATTTTAGAGTCCTGAGGTAGATGTGAAGATTTTGCTACATAAGTAAATGGTGTGAAGGCGAGGTTTGGCTTCTAGTGAGCCCTCTCCTCTCCTATTCAGTACACCTTTATGAGTGACTACTATCAGGACTAATATTCTGGAACTGAAAGAGATAAAAATTAAGATATAAAATCCAGGGGCACTTATTGTTTGAGAAAATAAAATCATAACTAAAATAACTGAGAAGTGCTATGATACAATAATTTGGATTCTGAATAAAGTGAAGTAGTAGAACCACCTATATCTATAGACAGATCATGGAACTGAAAGGCAGGCTGCATGGAGAAAAATATGCTTTAGCTGAGACTTAGAGGACAAGTAGGTGGTTGGTGTAATTACAATTCTTACTTTATAGATGAGGAGACTAAAATTCAGAAAGGCTGAAAACATCCCTTGAGACCATAAAAACTGAGAAATAATGTTTGGAATTCAAGTTAAGACTTCTGGATAAAGATTAGTCTTTCCTTTACATGTATTTCTCTTGGTTACTCCAAAAGGCAAGGAAACTGGCTAAAGAATCCTTATTAGTGAAAGGCTGTTCAAAAAATAACATTTACATTTCATCATTTAATGCTAAAACTCTCCCTTTGATTTAATTTGCCACTTCAAGACAACTCAAGATAAAGACATAAAATGAATTCTCTACTTAAATGGTGTAGAACGGCATATAGCCTAAATAAAAAGAGCAAGTTTTCTTTTTACTTTTCCTATATAAATATGTTGCAGAGGAAAAGGAAAAAAAAAAATTCTTTGTATGTGACTCAACTGAATTGTTTCAATAATATTGATTAGTAAATTCTCCCAGATAAAAAGTAAACTACTATGAGTTGGTCTACCTAATTTCAATGGCAACTGCCCTTGTTTATCTGCCGAAATATATATATTCAATCTTAAATTAAACGAATTTATTATCACGACTTTCAATAGATGGATTTTGAGAAAAAAAACCTTTAGGCCGGGCTCGGTGGCTCAGACTATAATCCCGCGCCTTTGGGAGGCTGAGGTGAGTGGATTGCCTGAGCCCGCGGGTTCGAGACCCGCCTGGGCAGCGAGACCTCATCTCTACAATTAAAAAAAAAAAAAAAAAAAATCAGCCGGGCGTGGTAGCGCATGCCTGTAATTCTGGCTACTTGGAAGGCTGAGGTGGAAGGATCGCCGGAGCCCAGCAGGTCGAGGCTGCGGTGACCGGAAGCGGCCACTGCACTCCAGTCTGGGCAACAGAGTGAGACTCCAACTCAAAAAAAAAAAAAAAAAACCTTTAAAGATTGGCCCTTCTGCCCCCCCATCACCTGAGACCACATTCATGTCCTTCCTTGTCTACCCTGATTCGTGTCATGGAAGGAACCTGATCCCTGAGCTCATCATCTCCAGCATCATTGCCATCATCTTTTACTAGCTGCCTTTATTTAGCTGCCTCTATTTTTTATTTGGCCAGTAGAAGATTTATGCCAATCATAATGAAGAATAAGAAAGAAGTCAGAGTACTATTTTTCCTAGTCACTTCTTCATATGGCACTTTATTTGCTTGTATTCCTTCAAAAGCCAATTCATCCCACGCAGTCACTCCCTGCTAAGTTGACTCTGAAATCCAAGTATATTGGTTCTTCCCTTTTTCTTTTCAGGTCTATAAGTGGTAATGATTTCCCACTTTTTTAGTTTAGATGACTTATTATTTAATTTATTCCCCCAATGCTTTCAGTGCTGATGTAAATAGTATCTTCATTAAATGTTTTCATTTGAAACAATGAGGATAAATTTAATAACTGCCCAGATTCTTTCTGATCAGAATAATTGTTACCAGGAGCGGGCCCAGGATACTGACATCAGAATAGAAACATGAGAGTCTAACATATTTAAAAAATAGACAGATAACCTTGTTAAGTTATAAATGGGACACTTGTAATTCATATTTATTCAAAATATCCAAAGTGGAGATATGAGATATAGAGCTGGTGGAAGACAGGAATTTGGGTCATCAACTTGCTGTTAAAATAAATTATTTTATCAACAATAGAAATTATAAAGATTGTGGGTTGAACTTGAGCATTTATAAAAAAAGTAATAATAAACTTAGAACCCATGACTTTCAACTAAAGGCACAGATGAAGAACTGAAAGGCTTTTATGGCCTAAAATAATGTTTTGTCTTTAATGGCATCAGAACAAACACATGAGAGGATAGCTCCCAAATCTAATTGTGATATAAATCATAATGCCTGTGTGATGTATAAGGTTATTAAACTATTTAGGCTATGAATGAAGCCTGACTGGGTAGCAGCTGCACCCTGAGACTTGAAGACAATTGTGTTGGCACAGACAAAGTCAAAAAACTTGAACCTTTTTCTTCAAGCCTTCCATGACTACAGAAGCAGCTTCACCTCCTCCACTGAGAAAACAAGGCTACTTTTGAAGCAAGTTTTGCAATACAATGCTGATCTTTTCTTGAGACCTGCCCTACTTCGTGGTGTTCTCTCCAAGTTTACTCCTCCTATAATGGCCCAAAGGGGAAAAAATCTCAAAATCCCCTCTGAGAAGACATACCACACATCAAAGGAATTACAATAGTGTGCTAATTTGTATGGAAAAGTACTTGGGGGGCACCTACATAAAAGGATTTAAAGGGCATCAGATTAAGATTGAATTGGGTGAAATGAATTCAGAGGAGTGGCTCTAACATCTTTTATGGACTAATATAAGATTGAATTAATAGAAGTTTTAAAATCTGTAATGCTTACATTTTTCAGACATACTGTAGAGGAAGAAATAAAAAAATATTAAAGTACATGGGAGTGATACTAGTGGTTCTATCAAGGTCAACCTGTTTAACCATAAGTAGAGAACATTTCATTCAGCCTTAAGAAATTCACTGGCACCCTTTTAAAGCACCCTTTAAATAGCACCCTTTTAAAGCTCTCTAATAAGTAAACTATAGTCTCATGGCACAACTGAATTGAGTTCTTTGGTAGCAAAGACAATATTATTCCAAAGACAATGTGGACACTAATGTCACTGCCGACCTGTGTCTGTATCCCAATGAACCCTGTCACCTTTGAGATAAAGATTTACCATAATATACTATAAAGATTTGCTATACCAAAATTTGATTGTATATTGTCTATGTCTGCTTTTTTCCTACAACAACAATGGAGTAGTTATGACAGAGACCATATGCTCCTCCTAAACTATTTACTGTCTGACTCTTTAGAGAAAAAAAAGTGCTGGTTCTTGTTTTATACAACTCTGGAAGTAAGAAGTTTATTGTGAGGCACTTGTATGAAACAGATGAACAGTCTACTAAACTATTATCTAGTCTACTTAGAAAATGTTTAGACTTTTTGTGTAAAAGTCTGAGTTGAGTCACATGTTTTTTAATAAGAAAGAGAATTCTGTAAAATTGCTACAAATCTGTAATAGACGTATTTACCCATGTTTTTCTTAACCATCGGACTTTGGAAGATGGAAAATGCCAAAAACATTTCAGGAGTTATTAAATATTATCTCTGAATTGAAACAAGTACCTCACAACCCTAGTATGTCACAATATCCACAAAACAAAGAATAAACCTTTGAAATCCAGGTAATAAATTATGTATTTGTCAAGGTCCGTACCCTGGTGTGTTCACTGGATTGATGGACTCAACCTACATTTATTTCCTCAGTCTCAAACTGCATAGTTGAAAAAGATATATTCAGAAACTGTCACAATTCTCATTGGAGTCTTGAAGCACAGATTCAAGTATATTAGGGCAGTATGTATCACTTGAACTATCACAATGTACCTAACAGAGTAAAACACAAAAAGATATACCACATTTATAAAGAATTTTCCAATACCAGTGTCACATTAAAAACATAAAATGTAATATAAAAGAATAGAGATTCTATTATATTAAAGATTAATTCCTTTGATAGGGAAAATGCCAGATGGATCTCAAATAGTAGCTAGATTATCACAAATATAATCAGTCAATGATGATAATTGAAGCTGATACTCCAGATGTTATATTTCTAAAGCAGAAAATACACATAGCCCCTGGAACTTAATATGAAGCTATGATTTTCCCATAGCACTTTTATAAATATCAACATTATTAGGAAAATCAAAACTTATTTATATTCTCCTAACAGGGAGAATATCATCACTTCAATAATTTATTGCAGTGGAACAACAATTCTCCTTTTCTATATAGTTTGCAAGATCCCTGATTACCTTGATAAGTCGTAAAATACTAACCTTTTTCATAATATTTGTGATATAGTGATTATTGAATGTGGCGGACAAGAAACAGTAAATATGCTAGATGTCATACTCGTCAGAAGGTAGACAAAAAATCCTGCAAAATTTAATGGGTCTATTACATTGGTTAAAATTCTTTAAGTTTGACCCTGCTAAAAAATTTTCTTTATAAAATATTTTTATTTTATTCAAATTCATTTTTTTCTTTTTGATTAATTAATATTTTTATTTGAACGCTTCACATGAGCTTTACACTTTTAACAAATTTTGAGCGCACAATACAGTGTTAGCTAACTATAGGTACAATGTTGCACAGCAGATATCGAGAATTTATTCATCTTGCACAATTGAAACTTTATGTTCATTAAACAGCAACTCCCCAATTGCCTCTCCTCCTTCAGTCACCAGAAGCCACCATTCTACTCTTTGTTTCTATGAGTTTCACTGTTTTGAATTCCACATATAATTGGAATTATGTAGAATTTATCCATCTGTGACTTAATATAGTGTCTTTTGGGTTCATTTATCCTGTTTTATTCAAAGGGGGGACCCCAAAACTGGAACTTATTTATTAAAAATGTGTATCTACTCATACACATTTGAACTTCAGTCATCTTTAAAGTACTCTGTTTAATGAAATACACCTATCTAGAGAGTTTTTCCACTGCTCAAATCGTTTTTGAACTCATCAATTTTGAAGTTGTCTAGTAATTCTGCAGGTTTTTGTTTCACCTGTTCCACGTTGGCAAAAAGTTTTCCTTTAGGATATTTTTCATTCAGGGAAACAAAAGAAAAGTTGCTTGGGGCAAGATCAGGTAAATAAGAAAGATGGGGCAGGGGAATCAGGCCATTTTTGCTCAAAAGTTGCTGAACACTCAGCACAGTATGGACAGGTGTGCTTGTAAATCACCCATTATAAAATGGGTAAAAATCTTGCAAGAATCTTCTAAAAAATAAAAATTCACTGAAGCCAAATGCAACCTCTCACAACAATGCTAGATGGTACACTCATGCCTCATGCTGATGGGTTCCTAGAACACTTAACTAGAAGGGAAAGCCTATACTACGAAGGGTCTGCCACCCAAAAGATAATTCTGATTTATTTTGGGTATCCCCCACTTGTATGCAAGGATTTTCTTTTGTTTGTTTGTTTTGGGGGACAGGCTAAATAGTATTCTATTACATTTTCCTCTTTTACTTTTCTGTCATTTCAGAGAGGTTGTTTCTATATCTTGGCTATTATGAATAATTATACATATATCTATTTGAGATCATGATTTCAATTCTTTTGGCTATATATCCAGATGTGGGATTGCTGAGTTATATGGTAATTCTGTTTTTAATGTTTTTAGAAATTACCACATTGTTTTCCATAGTGATTACACCATTTACAACTTTTATTATCATGTATCTAATGTGAACAATCTTAAATAATGCCTTTCTATCACCTGTCACTAAGAAAAAGGCATAAGTTTTGATAGATCCTTTTGTTGAAGACATTGCATGTAAAATATAGATGTTTTACACCCACCAATTTACCAACAAACTCACAAGTCTACTAGTTTTGACTGAGGCCCAGAGCAAAAGAAGCCTTTGCTTTAAATCTGAGCTTTCAGACAAGGTGTTTTGAAACTTTGGCCTTATGATGTAGAAGATCAAATAGTAGTAGTATAAGTATCTATGACTGATAGAGAGGCTATATTGATCCCCCCACCTGTTTAATTGGAGAATTAGAGCCCAACACAATCATAGTTCTCCTTTCAATAAATGTTCTTTGTTTGAGAGTCATCTCCTAGAAGAGACTGAATGTTGACCAGGAGTCAACTTTTAACTAATTAGCTTAATATAGCTCACAAAATCATAAAGTAGGGTATGTGTATCAGCATTCCATTATTATATAAAAATGGTATATCAGAGAGAAATTGAATGGGACAAGAAGTAAATCACATGAAAATGTACTCGAGTCCATTGGTTTCTGCTTTTCATCACTTCTATTCAATCAATAACTAGGATCTCAAGTTAGTTTTCTAGTAGTAGTAATAAATAATAAATAACAATAAAAACAGATTAACTTTAAACAAGCTAATTCCTGTTTGTCAAGAGTCCAGATATGGCTTGGGTCCTCTGATAAGGGTCTCAGAAGGCTGCAGTAGAGTTGTTATCCAGGGTACATTCTAGTCTGGAGGCTCAACTGGGGAAGAATCCACATCCAGGCTCACCCTTTTAAAAAAATAAAATAAATTCATTTATTTTTGTCTGTAAAACTGAGGACTCTGATTTCTTGCTGTTCATTATCTGGAGGACTCTCAGCTCCTAATGGCTGTCCTTAAGCCCTGGATGACAGTCAACCCTTAGAGGCAGCCACAGCTGTTAAAGGTCACCTATGCTTCTTTCCTACATGAGTTTCCTGAGCATAATTGTCTTCTTTATCAAGTCAGCAAAGATGGTCTCTAGAGTGAGCTTAATATACAAGAAGACATCTTATATAGTCTAACATAATCACTGAAGTGACAATGTAACATCGTTATCATGATGTGTTGATTAGAGTCAAATGTCAAGTCTTTTCCACACTTAAGCAGAAGGCTTTATAGAAGAACATCATTATCAGAAGGCAAAGATCGTTTGTGGTCATCTTAGTCTGTGTCTGCCACGGGCTTCATAAAAAGGTATATGACTAGTTAAACAGGCAAAGTAAAATCCTAAATCTGCTTTGTAAATAAAGTGGGAATAAATGATCCCTCTCATTATAATAATATAATTATTAATATTATCATAACTAAACATTTTGTATAAAATTATAAAAACTGAAAGATTTGACAGTACTAATTTCAAATATAAATTCACTCTTTTTGATTTGGGGCTTACCAAGCCACTAAATCAATATGTGAAGAAAGAGTGTAGGATGACTAAAAATACAACTGAGAAAATTTAGGGTTGTTTTGTTAACGTGACTATTGTTTCCAGGTCTGAGAAGAACGCTGCAAGCAATTTAATGGGTATTGTGTTCAATTTGTAGATTGCCTTGGGAGGATTTACATCTTAACTCTAAATGGATCAAAGACCTACAAGTAAAACCTCAAACTATAAGAACTTCAGAAAATGCAGGAGACACCCTTATGGAAACTGGAACTGGCAACCAACTCCTGATCAAAACCCTAAGTGCCCATGTCATAAGAGATAAGACAGACAAGTGGGACCTCATCAAACTGACAAGCCTCTGCAAAGCCTAATAAATCATCAAGAGAGCGAGGAGACAGCCCACAGACTGGGAAAAAATATTTGCCAAGTATATATCTGACAAAGGCCTAACATCTAGGATCTACAAGGAACTTGAAAGTGCCAAATAAAACAGTTCCATTACTCAGTGGGCAAAAGATATGAATAGACACTTCTCAAAAGAAGACATATGAGCAACCAAAAGATACATGAAAAAGTGATCAGCCTCACTAGTCATCAAAGAAATGCAATTTAAAATCACACTGAGATACTACTTAACTCCAGTCAGGATGGCCATCATCAATAACTCAAAACACAACAAATGCTGGAGAGGATGTGGGGAAAAGGGAACACTTCTAGACTGTTTGTGGGAGTGTAAACTAGTACAACCTCTGTGGAAAACAGTTGGTGATTCTTAAAAGGTTTAAAAATCGACCTTCCATATTATCCCACAATTTCTCTGCTGGGAATATACCTGGAGGAAATCAAATCATCCTATTAAACAGATATCTGCACAGGCATGTTTATTGCAGCATTATTCACAAAAGCAAAAACATATAACCAACTATGATGCCCACTGAAAGAGGGATGGATTAAAAAAGTGGTACACATACACGATGGACTATTGTTCAGCCATAAAAAAGGACAAAATTATGAAATTCACAGTCACTTGAATGGACTTAGAGTTTATAATACTGAATGATCTATCACAGAAACAAAGAACTGAGTACCACCTGTTCTCACTCATAAGTGAAGCTTGAACAGTTATAATACTATAAGAAAGAGAAGCCGGGCTCGGTGGCTCAGCCTGTAATCCCGCGCCTTTGGGAGGCTGAGGTGAGTGGATTGCCTGAGCCCGTGGGTTCGAGACCCATCTGGGCAGGTGAGACCTCATCTCTACAATAAATCAAAAAATTAGCCGGGCATGGTAGCGCACGCCTGTAGCTCCAGCTACGTGGAAGGGTGAGGCGGAAGGATCACCAGAGCCCAGCAGGTCGAGGCTGCGGTGACCGGGAGCGGTCACTGCACTCCAGTCTGGGTGACAGAGTGAGACTCCAACTCAAAAAAAAAAAAAAGAAAAGAAAAAGAAAGATTGACAGTAGTGGGAAACTGCCAGTGGAAGGGGGTGGGATTGGCTGTTGAGGGAAACTGCCAGGTGAATGGGGGGCACACCTCATCAACAAGGATGCCTGCATAATGAGCATTTGTAAACCTAATTATGCCCCACATCTTTAAAATTAAACATTAAAAAAAACTATAAAAAAAAAAAAAACGTGGCGAGAGACTCTGTCTAGAACACAGAAGACTGACAAGGTACCACTGCAAAGTCCTATATCCAGTAATAAAGAACAGTGAGGAACTATAGCAGTCCAGCAATACAGGAGCCACAAAGACTCAAAACTTTCAAGGTTTAGCTCATTCTACCAAGTAAATATCACTGACAGTATGATATTGTCAGAGGACAAATGAATATGAAATGAATTGGTAGACTAAAAAGTTAAAATTATTGACTCGGCCACAAAATTCATTCTTTCAGTGTTTGTACAGATACTAATCTAGTCAGGATGTTTTTTGCCTCCAAATCTCATACTGAAATTTGATTTCCAGTGTTGGAGATGGAGTCTGCTGGGTGGTGTTTAGATCATGTGGGTGGATCTCTCATGAATGGCTTGGTGCCATCTTAGTGGTAATGAAGCTGTTACTACATTAGTAATCATGAAATATGATTGTTAAAAAGAGTCTGCTACCTCTTGTGCTCTTCTCTTGCTTTCTCTCTTTCCATGTGACACATCAGCTATGTTAAATGCCTTCCACCATGAGTGAAAATTACAAAAAGGCAAAAATATTTATGAGGCAAATTAAAAAAAATATATGGTAAAATTACTAATATTACATACCGAACTCATGATAAAAACCATTAATAATGACAGAAAAGATTAGTTCATACTGATCAAATAGTTTATGTAGGAATCTATGAACATGAAAATAGCTAATATATATTTAAATGCATAACCCTCAAATTTCTAGAAGTATAAAAACATTACAAAATTCCACAAAGTGATCATTTGAAAATATTTCTTTCCAAAACTGATGAAACGAGGTGAACAAAAAAGAATATATACATTGTCAATGTGTACATATATTAGTGGCATTAGTAAGCTTCACTTAATAAATATAGAGAGAACTTTTATCCATTAAAGATAGCTTGGTCTTTTCATATACATTTGAAATATAAGTACAAATTAGTACATAACACATATATGATATTAGACATATCCGGTGACCACAATGCAAAATTACTGGAAATTAAGAAGAAAATATATCTAACATATTTATTCACTGAGAAATTCTAAAAATATAGTTTAAATAATTATTGGACAAGAATAAACACAATAAAAATTTACAAATGAATAAAAATTAACAGCATTGTGTTTCAAGTACTATACAATACAGTTAAAATGTTACATTAAGGAAAATGTACAGTCTTAAAATATATTCAAAACGGGAAAAGAAATTTTAACAATTTCAATGTCAAATAAATAAAAATAAATAAAATAAAAATAATAAGAAAAATAAAAATAACAAGAAAAAGTCACTTATAATACAAAAAAGTAAAAATTAAAATATACAGAAACAAACAGAAATAAATAAAAAATGCCAGTATCTTAATAAGTCCCATAATGACAAAAAATTTGGTAAATACAGTTAAAAAAATAAAGTAGAAATAAAAGACATTAGAGACAAAAAGCAAATAAATGGTAAATGTATTTAATGATTTGTTGTATAAGTAATTCTTAGTAGTTTTTAGCTATTTGTTATTTAGTCGCTTATTTTAGAGAAGATTATCGTCACAAAATCATTCATAAATTTTAAAGTTTGATGAAATATTTGGTATTCTAAGAAATATCAACCAGAAAAAGTTTATATTTTAACAAACTCTATGTAAATATATGTGACAACTTGGTCAAAAAGGAATTTGCAAGAATAGCATAATTTGATAACAGTAAATCTAGAAAGTCAGTCTACATATTCTCAGAAAATTTTCTAATCCGATAATGTTGTGGATAATTTGACATATTTAAAAACAAATCCTAAACATAAAATATCATATAAAATCCTAAACATAAAAAATCATGTAAAATGATTCCACTCAAAATACTTTAAAAATATAAAATAATGTAGAAGAAATTTAGAAGAATCTTTGTAAAGTCTGTAATTAAATACACACACAATTATAGAGAAAACCGAATATAAAGATATCTAATGATTGGTCAATGGAAATGGAATACCAGTTGTGGAAGGATAAAAAGAGAGCCAAAGATCAGGATGTGGAAACTACCAACTACTATGTGAAAACTGCCAACTAATGTGTGAAGCTAAATATTTAGAAAAAATAGGATCAAGAAATAAAGACTCCCATGACACATGACAGCCAAAAGGAAGAACATAAAAACATTTCACTGCTAGGCATCCAAAATTGGTTACTTTTAGCTTTGTCCTGACCTTTTTTGGTAATGAAAATGCTCTTACCATATAGTAATTGCAATCTCACTTGAAGATACAACAGCTACCAGTTTTTGTATTTTTTCTTTGTTGGTGATTTAATACAATTAATAAATTTAACATTACCTTCCTATTCTTGCATCCTATTTCTATGTGTATATAGACTTTACCTGACCTACTTAAAAGTTGCCTGATAATTCTTAAAAGCAAAACATTCTTGCATTAAATATACTTTTGTTAAAATATTATGATTGTTTTTATGTTTTTATTACACCCAACTAAGTCTATCTTATAAAATTGAATGTTTTCTGGGTAAAATGAGAAAAATAAATAAATAAAAATCACTAATTAAAAAAACTACTAGCTAAAGACCATGACGTTTGCAAACACTTTGATAATTACATTTGTAATTAAAATTGCTACTAATACATTTTATTTTATTACTTTTCTACAAAGTATCTATCATCTATCTATCCACAAATATTCTAAATATTTTTAATTAAGCAAGTAAAGTCAGTTAATCCAATTTCATACATTTATTTTTTGCAGTTCTTTATGTTTTTAGGATGTAGTTTCTTGCAATGTAAAATAACACAAAATAGTAAAAATTACTTTAAAAACAAATATATACTTATATATTCATTATATATGTCTCAATTTAAATTAGATGATTGCTAAACATAGAACATAAATATATACATCTAAAATAAGTAAAATAATTTACTAAATGTAGATGGATAAATGTTATGATGAACATGCATAAGCAATAGTAAAAAAGTACAGACAGTTACAAAATTGACTTCATTTAAATAACACATTATTGTTTAAAATATTCATGAAAGCAATGCATTTTAGATATATAAATGTATCTACTATTAATCATGTGTACAACATAAAAACTTCATATATTCTAATTGGAAACAATGTTTTCCTTATTTTAATTTGATTAAACTATTTTATATTTTAAATGAAATAAATACCTGAGAATAGCAAAATTATCATAACAAGAATAGTTAAATAAATATTCCTTTATTGGTATTAAAATATTCTCTTAATCTGTTCAATTAAGTCAATATAGTAATGGCATAGATAAATTCTGTAGTAAGAAACCCCTGTAGTAAGAAAGCTTTTCATGTGATCTACTTTCTTTAACAAGTGCTTAATACACAATACCATATTAACTATAGGACTATGTCGTACCATAGAACTCTAGAACATTTTCATCTCGCATACTTTAAACTGTACCAAATGAGCAATAAATTCCCATTTCTTCTCCCCCCCAGCAGTTGGCAACCACCATTCCAGTTTTTGCTTTTATGAGTTTGACTATTTTTAGATTTGTCACATAAATGATTTTACGAAGTGTTCTTCCTTCTGTGTCTTGCTTATTTTACTTAGAATAATGTCCTCCAGGCTCATCTTCGTTGATGTAAGTAGCAAGAATTTTCTTCTTTTTCAGGATAAATAATATTCAATTTTATGTAAATATCACACTTCTTTACTCAGTCATCTATAAATGGACATTTAGGTTACTCCAATTCTTGGTTATTGATAATAATGCTGTAATGAACAGAGGAATGTATATATTTTTTAAAAATCTTGACTTCAATTCTTTTGGATATACCCAGAAGTGAAATTGTTGGATCATGTGGTAGCTCTATTTTCAATTCTGAAAAATCTATAATACTTCCTATAGTGAACGCACCATAATCCATTCCCGGCAACAGTGCACAAGTCTTCCATTTTCTACACATCCTCTCCAGCACTTGTTATCTATTTTTGAGTGAGTGAGATAATAATGCTCCTAACAGGTATGAGGTTATATTTTATTATGGTTTTCATTTGTATTTCCCTAATGTTTAGTGATATTGGGTAATCTTTGTATGTATTTTGGACATTTGCTGTTTTATTTGAAGAAAGGACAATTCTGGTTCCATATCTAATCTGGTTATATATTTATTTGCTTGGTATTTAGTTGCAAAAGTCTTTAAAATTTATTTTGAATATTAACCTCTTATTAGATAAGTAGTTTGCAAACATCTTCTCCCATACTACAGGTTACCTGTTTATTCTGTTGATTATCTCCTTTTCTGTACAGAAACATTTTAGTTTTATGCAGTTTTGCTTGTTAATTTTGCTTTTATTACTTATTTTTGGAGGGATTGTATTCAAGAAATTATTTCCAAGACCAATGTCAAGATTTTCCTCTAAGTTTTCTCAAAAGAGTTTTCAGTTTTGGGTTTCACTTTTAAGTCTTTATTTCTTGTTGATATGATTTTTGTGTATGGTAAAATAGAAGTCCAATTGTATTCTTTGGCATGTGATTATCCAGTTGTTTCAACATAAATTTTTGCAGAGACTATCCTTTCTCCATTGTAGATTTTTGGCACCCTTGTTAAAGGTAAGTTTACTATAAATGCATGAATTTATTTCTGAGCTCTCAATAATGGTTTTATGCCTGATTGTATTGTTTTGATTACTATGGCTTTTTAGTGTATTCTGAAATCAAATTTTGCGACGTATCCTGCTGTATTCTTTATGCTTAATACTGCTTTGTTAATTTTGGGTCTTCTGCAGTTCCATACTTATTTTAGTATTTTTTTCCATTTATGTAAAAAATGCCATTAGGGTTTTATTGGGAATAACATTGAGTCTATATCTTGTATTCAGTGTTTTCAGTAGTATAGACATTTTAGCAGTATTAAGTCTTCCAAACCATAAAGATAGAATAAGGAAGTATTTTCATTAATTTATGTTTTCTTTAATTTCTTTTATTAATATCTTTTTTCTAAGTTCGTTACTTTTAAAAGCTACTGTAAATGAGATTCTTTTGTTGATTTCCTTTTTCGTTAGTTCTTTATTAACTTATAAAACTGCAATGAATTTTTGTATGCCGATTTCTTATCCTGCATATTTACTGAATTTGTTTCTTAATTCTAACAATTTTTGGTGGAATATTTAGGGTTTTATATATATGAGATGTTGTTATCTGCAAACAGATAGTTATACTTGTTCTTTTTCAATTTAAAATTTGAAATTTCTTCCCTTCCTTCTCCTCTTCCTTCTTCTTCCCCTCCCAATTTTTCTTCCTTCTCCTCCTCCACCCCCTCCTTCTTTCTTCTTCCTTCTTCCTTAATCTTCTTGTTCCTATTCCACCTCTTCTTGTCTTTCCCCTTCTCATTCTTCTCTTTCTTTTTGCCTAATTGCTTTGGGTAGAATTTTCAGTACTATTTTGAATAGAAGGAATTTGAATACGCAACTTTACCTTATTCCTGATTTTACAAAAACACTTTCAGTTTTTCACTGTTTAATTTGTTGATAGCTGTAGACTTGTGACATATTTCTATTATGTTGAGGTCTATTCTTTCTATGTCACATTTGTTTAGTGTTTGTTGAATTTTTTTCAATGATTTTTTTTCTGCATCTATTAAGATGATCATATGGTTTTTATTCTTCATTCTGTTAATGAGATATATTACTGAACCATTCTCCATCTCTGGGATAAATCCCACTTGATTATGATGAAGGATGTTTTTTATTTTGCTCTTGAATGGTTTGCTAGTAACTTGATCATTATCTTCCTGCCTTGATTCAAGGATAATGTTCTATATATTTATTTCCTGTATTGTATCTGTCTGACTTTTCTTTCAAGTTTTACCTTATAAAATTACATTGGAAGTGTTCCTTCTCCTCAATTTTTTTTCAAAGAGTTTGAGAAAGATTGGTATTTGCTGTTTGCTACATTTTTGGTAGAATTCATCAGTGAAATCATTTGGTCCTCGTTTTTTTGTTGTCAGTGGTGTTTGCTCATCAGGTATTTTGTAAGAGGTCCTTTAATGGAATTAGGTTGAATATTTTTATTATGAATAGTTTGGGGTAATTATCAATTTTGCATATCAAGCGTCAAAAGATAAATTCACATAATATCAATAGTACGTGCTAGCAGCATGACATTTTTATTGACATCAATCTGGATCACCTGCCTGAGGCTTTTTGTCAGTTTTATTTGCTGTAAAGTTATTCTTTATTCCTCTTTGATCATTACATTTTAACTTTGCTTGGCAACTGTGTATATATTCACAATCCCAGCTGAACATCAAAAATTTAATCACCATTTCAAAGCACACAGACTATGTCCTTCTTTGGTTAGGGAAACGTAAAGTTGGCAGGATTATGAGCTTTATTATTCTCTTATCTTTACTGTTATCTATAGGTGGATCTCTTCATCATTATATGACATTTAATGACAAGAATTTTTTTCATGGATGAGTGAAAAAGGAACTATTCTAGTTATAGGGTTCTACCACTTTGAATAGCCAAAACAAAACACTATGTGCAAAACCATTTAGGAGCATGTGTTAGTTCCAGAACTCTTTTCTCCATAAGTAGTTAGTGAATTCCTAATTTTATTTTAAAAGTGGAAGAGGTGGTAAAGATTTTGGAATAGTGGAACTTCTAGTTAGCCAACGAGTTGTCTTAGAATGATATTTATTAAAATGCAACTTCACAATTTAGACTTTAAGAAAATCCTCTTTTAGACATTTTTTAGTCTTTTGAAAATGTGTCTTACTTAAAAAAAAAAACAAAACCTTTATTATACTACATCCTCTCACTTTCCTCAAGAAATGATACGTTTTTAACTTCTTAAACTCCATTCACCAAGACCTAACCAGAGCTGTTTTTCTGGACTCTTTAGTCTTATTTCTAAACATTAGGAAATTTCAATTTACTCATGAAAATAATGTATATATGCTGAGAAAGTTTAAACCCAATGGGAAAGATCTACTAAAATCTGGAGATGGGGCAGAAAATGTAGAGTAATCTTCCACTTCAGAATGTAGTTAACTTTTTCCCTCCTCTTGACTTCAATTGTGTAAAATAAGTAAAAATATTAGGAGCAGAAGAAGACAAGCAAAGAACAATAACAACTAGCCTGAAATCCAGTAAACCATGTGATCCCCTCTCCCTTAGTACTTCAGTGGAAGAAACAAATATTATTTTCTATTCTTCCCAGAAGCAGAAAAAAGGAAAAATAATCTCTTTGGCACATGGATGACAATAAGGGCATTGATAATGATAAGATACATGAAGAGACTCAGGCTTTCCAAATTTTGAAGAAAGGATTATGGGAAGAAAAAAACCACAAGTTAGATGTTAGATGTGAATATGAAGTTCTTTAAAGGACATAGTGTCTCTGAGGTATAATTGTGAGAAAAATAAAGAATAGGAAGAATGTCCAGGAAAGAATAGGGCACTCACTTGGGGCATTGTTATCCAGCTCATCAAATTTCTATGAGTTGACAAGCCAAAACTTTGGCAGTGCAATTCATATTTCTATAAAGTGTTAAGATTTTTTTTGAAAGACTTGCAATTATAAGATTGTCATATCTATTCATCCAATGTGTATGGCTTAGATTCACTACTACAGACCTTGGATAGAATCAGTTTATTATCTTTTAAAGATTATATGTTCATATTCAGGTCAGTGGACAGCCAAAATAATTGATATAGGAAAGAAATGATCTTTTCCCCTGGCCAGTGGCAGGCAATGGGGGCTTGTTTAGGTGAGATATGAAACAGAAAGAGCATCTACTAGAAGATACCAAAGAACACAGAAAACAAGATTAAGTTGAAGTCACTGTCCCCAGAAAAGAATTGCAAACAGAGAAGAGTTAAAAGATAAAGAGTTTTATCATATACATTTAGAGTATTCACTGAAGATTATTAATATAGTCAGGATCACTCTTCATATTGTATAATTCAACAACTTTTGTAGAGTTCTTATATTTTCAGAACATTGCACTAAAAATCTGGTATATCAAGATTCATCCAATATTCATTTGTACTTATCCCCATTCAAGACACAATATGATGTGACATTATTATTAGTCCAGATGAAGTTACAATTTATTCACTCAAAAACCTTACCTACCCTTTCTGTGAATCACAAATTTCTTCATTCATTCAATTATTATTTAGTGAAATTATTATAAAATGTCTTATGGTTACAACAGAACATACATTTTTATAACTTGCAGTTTAGTAAGGACAAACAGACACTAAATAAATAAAATACAGTATTTTGGAAGAATATAGACTAAAGAAGAAAATAAAGAGCTAAGGAACATAGAAAATACCTGAGGAGAGGAATGTGACAATTTTAGAGTCAAATACTTTGCTGGAAATTATTTCCTTGAAAACGAAATATGTTTTTCTTGATTAAAAATGAGATTATCTTTCTTCTTGACCTCAAAAAATTTCTAACTTTTTAATTATCTGATAAGATATTTTCTATGAGGACTTACTTACAAAATAAACAAGTATTTTAAATGTATATTAAGAATTCACTGGATCGGTCAATATGGAGTTAAAACAAACATTTTTACTATGTTTTATGGATATTTACATTATTTTAAAAAGATATTTGAGGACCAAAGTGGAAAATTGTTTACATAGATAAGGATTAATTTTAACTACATTACAAATAATTATTTTTGCAGTTATTCCTAAAGCAGTTTTGATCTTATGGCTATAATAAATTTTATTTTAAGTTATTTAGTAGGTATATATATATTTCTTCAAGCCTTATGCATAATCTGTAAGATGTTTATTTCTTCCATTGTACTTTAAATGTAATTTTAACCTGAATAAATGATAATTTATAAATGCAATATGTGTCTTTATAGTTAAGCATTAAATCAAATGCAATTAATTATTTTTATGTGTAATAACTTCTAAATGACTCACTCTTGTGAATCATCATGATATATTGGTCTCCACTGATTTTTTTCTTATATTGGTGTTCTTTTTAACAGTAAAGATAGATGTGGGCAATTTTTCAACTCAAATGCAATTCTAACTGAGCAATGTCAAAGTATCTAAAAAGACTAACATTACATATTAGTACAAATAGATTTCTTTCATTAAAACTCAGATTAACAGAATAATAATTTACAGTATTAACATGAAATTTGAGAGTCAGCTTTGATTTAATATAACTTTTACCAGAATTAAATGAGATAAGTAAACATTTGAAAATCCATATATTCTTAAAATTTGTAAATTAGATAGTTGAAGTTCAATAGCAGATGTATTTATGGAGTCTAATTTTAACACTAAGGAAATGACTTCAAAAAATTGATAATCCTTCATCCATATGTAGTACACTCATGTGCATGGTTGGCTATGCACCCACATAAGCATGTTTGTAACCATCTGATATATACATTAAAAAACTACTGGGGACAGCAATATTGGTCATTTAACCTATTTTTTCCTTTGTGTTTCCTATAGCTTTCCCATCCATAATTGTATAGTTCTCATTTAAGACTCACAATTATTCTCCACATACCATTTTCCTCTTTTCTGTCACTCAAATACTGATAACAACTGATTATTTATTTTTTTGTGACTTGAAGACAAAATCCTATCAAGTATTTGAATGGCACTGAATATATATGCCAAAACAAAGATAGCAATTTAATTATTCATCAGTATGAATCTGCCATTTTGATGTGATCAAATTAATTAATCTTCATCAATTAAAAAAATTTTACACCTGCAATAGAAAGCAACCTTAAAAGTGGGTCAATATTATAATCCTTCTCACAACACAATGCATTTACTTAATATTCCTTCTGGATTTTAAATTTGTCATTAATGTTCATTCTTACATGGTGACATAAAGATGGTATTATAAAATTCACTGTTTTTTTAAAATACATTTTTATTTTTTTATTTTTTTGAGTTGGAGTCTCACTCTATCGCCCAGGCTAGAGTGCTGTGGCACACTCACGGCCACTGCAGTCTCAATCTGCTGGACTCAGGTGATCCTTCCAAGTAGCGGAAACTACAGGAGTATGCTACCACTCCTGGTTAACTACTTATTTATTGATTGATTGTAGAGATGAGGTCCCGCCAAGTTACCTGGGGTTGGTTTCGAACCAATGGGCTCAGGCAGTCCATTCGCCTCAGTTTCCCAAAGTGCTGGGATTACAGGCTAAGCCACCGACCCCGACCTTCTTTTCTTAAATTTATGTTTGGAGGATTTTGAAAAATTATATTTATTTGTACTGCAAGCATGTGAATTATTAGGTAGCTAAAATTAAACAAGTAAAACATATACATATTACAGTGGCTTCTATTAAGAAGTCTTGCAGGAAGACAGGCCAAGGACAACAGTGTCACAATGCTTTGAATAAGAAATACACAGTGCTATGAGATCACAGGGATAAAATTCAATTTAATTCAGTCTCCAGGGGTGAGGTAAGGGCTAGAGGATATCAATCAAAGCTTATTGGAGGAGAATATTCATAAATTATGATTTTTTTTGGTTTTGTTTTGTTTTTGAGTTGGAGTCTTACTCTGTCACCCAGACTGGAGTGCAGTAGCACGCTCCTGGTCACCGCAGCCTCCACCTGCTGGGATCTGGCAATCCTTCCGCCTCAGCCTTCCAAGTAGCTGGAACTACAGGTGAGCGCTACCACGCCCAGCAAATTTTTTGATTTGTTGTAGCGATGAAGTCTCACAAAGTTGCCCAGGCGGGTCTTGAACATGCAGGCTCAGGCAATTCATTCACCTCGACCTCCCAAAGTGCTGGGATTACAGGCTGAGCCACCGAGCCCGGCCATAAACTATGTTTTAAGAAATCACTAAAACTTCACAAGTGAAGGCAGGGAAGAGATAGGCTTCTCAAAAATAAAAATCATGAAATAGTTAGGAAACCCAAAGTATTTTACTATGACTTCAAACAGCCCCTTTAAAAAGTGAGCAAAAGACATGAGAAGACATTTCTCATAAGAAGATATACAGGCAGCCAACAGACACATGAAAAAGTGTCCAGTCTCACTCATCATTAGAGACATGCAAATCAAAACCACATTGAGATACCACCTAACCCCAGTAAGAATGGGCATCATTAATAAAACAAACAACAGGTGCCGGCCAGGATGTGGAGAAAAAGGAATGCTTCTACACTGCTGGTGGAAACGCAAACTGGTGCACCTTTTTGGAAGACAGTATGGTGATTTCTGAAAGAACTAGAAATTGACCTACCATATGACCCAGCAATTCCCCTGTTGGGAATATGCCTAGAGGAACTCAAATAATTCCACAAAAAAGATACCTGCACACATATGTTGGTAGCAGCTCTATTCACAAGAGCAAAAACTTGGAACCAACCATGTTGCCCATCGACACTGGACTGGATAAAGAAAATGTGATACATATACACAATAGAATATTATGCAGCCATAAAGAAGGACAAATATATGGACTTCTCAGCAACTTGGATGTATTTGGAGTCGATCATACTCAGTGATCTATCACAGAAACAAACAACAGAGTACCATATGTTCTCACTCATAAGCTGACCTTGAACAATTATAATACTATAAGAAAACATTTGGCAATAACGGAAAACTGTCAGGGGATGGGGGGTGGGATTGGCAGTTGAGGAAAACAGCTAGGGGAGGGAGGGGCATACCTCATCAACAAAGATACCTGCATAATCAGTGTTTGTATGTATACCTAACCCTGAATTGTACCCACATCTTTATAATACAAAATTTAAAAAGTGGATATTAGGTAAAAAGGCAGGATATGGACTCTGTATTCTGAAATAAGGACCTAAGTTTTACTGCCTTTTATCAACTTGACTATGGGCTGCTTCAAGTTCTTCAACATCAAGTCAGAGGTAGAAAAAAATGACTGATGTTGAATCATAGGTTCTGCTATTTAGTGGCTGTGTAAATGTGGTCAGGCAAACCTCTCTTCATGTGAGGCTTCAAATTTCTTATCTGTAATGTTGTACCAATATGCATACTTCATTGCTATTCATTCACTCACTCATTCATTCAACAAATATGTATTAAGTTCTATTATATGTCAGACTTATTTCAAAATCTGGAGTCACAGTAGTAAACAAAAGTTCCTGTTTCCGTGTGACTTATTTTGGAGTTTAAAAAGAGGCAAGAAACAGAAAATCCAAGTTATGAAAATGGTATATAAACTGGATAAAAGAAAGAAGCTTCCATTGTGTGATAAAGTCATATTTTAAGAGTAACTGAAGGAAATAAGTAAGACAGGGATATATCTAGGGAAAGTGCTTTACAAGAGGGAAATTAAGTAAGACAAGAGAATCCTGATAGTTTCAAAACAACAAGAAATTCAGCTGTAGTGGAAGAAGGAGATAATGTCAGAAAAAATTACAGGAAACTTGATTCTGTCAGGCATTGTAAAATTAGGTAAGACTTTTGGACTCTGTTCTGTGTAGGATGGAAAGCTATTAATATTAATAGATTATGTTTTAGAGGGATCAGAAGGATCACTAGCTGCTATCTATAAAATAAATTACTTAGACAACAGTGGAATGAAAAAGACCAGTTAGAGGCCTGTTGCAAGACCACTATAAGTACCCATGGTGATTTGAAATCAAATGATTTTTTTAAAAAATGTTTTTAAATGCTTGCTTTGGGGCTTTTTCCAAAGGAACTTCTGAGAGAATTGTGTGGTTGTTCTGGATATGGAATATGAAAGAAAGAGTGGGGATTACAGGATTATTTAAAAGTTTTGAGTTTAGCAATTAGAAAATGAATCTGACAAATAGAGATAAAGAAAAATAGAAGAAGCAGATACAAACAAGAGTTCAGTATCAGCAGATACTCAAGAGGAGATGTCATTTAGGCAACTGGAGTTTTTGAGTTCGGGGCAAGTTAGGAGGCTGAGTAATAAATTCAGATACCATAACTTTATTGACAGTGTTTAAGCTGTCCACGTTAATTTTCATTGGGTCAGATCACATAGTGACTGTATGTAGCAAAGGAAAATCAGCAAATGAAGCGATGAAGAACTTGCCAGATAAAAACCAAGAGAATTTGGTATTTCAAATGCTAAATAAAGAGTATGGGAAGAGAAAAACTGCAATGCATGCTTTTGATAGATTCATTAAGACATGGGGAAAAAATGACCATAAAACTGTCTATATAGATGTAATAAAATATAGAAAATATAAACATAATATAGAATGTTTGGTATTTTAGTATAATGAGTCTAAACCAGATACTAACTCATTTTGAGTAGTTATTTACACTCTTTCTTCCTTTCTGAACATTTTGTTTGTCCTAGCTAATATACTTTCTGTTCTTCCATTTTGAAAGGTATTTTTTTGGAAGAATTAAAAAAAGAGAGAGAAAGTTGAAGGGTTAGCTTTTCTCTTTCAGACATCAACGTTGGCTATTTGTTCCAAGAGGTGGTTTGATTCTTATCTTGATAGTATTTCTCTGAACGTCACTGTACTGGTATTATTTTTACCAGTGTAGACACCAACTTGAGGAAGAGGATCCATATAGGAGGTTGCTACAATATTTCTTGTTAGGAAAATATAGTTCTTAATAAAATTGAGTCTTAGAAGTCAGCTTTTCCTCTGTAAAATATTCATTACTCTATCCAAATAATTTAAAATTAAATGTTGCAGTCTCTTATTACGTTCTCCGAAGTTTGCTTATATTTTTCCAAACCTAGAAATTATTGTTTCCTGGACACATAATGTGTGAAACATGTATTAATAAGTGCATAATGTATGAAACATGTGGAGGCATTACAAATTATATGTCATATGGCCCAGAACTACATTTTTAAAGTTCTGTTCATCTTGATAATTTCACAAATTGCTAGTGATTTCCAGGAAAATTGAATGGCTATAAAGGCTTTTTTAAAGCATTATCTTTTTGTGTTTAATTGTCCTACTTTACATAATTCCTCATTTTTTCTTTGTTCATTTAGAAGCAAATGGTTTGCCTCAGTTTGGCATTTGTCTTCTTTTTCATGTGTCTATATTTTTATTGTTTTAAATTTTTATTGCTTCGGGATTATATTCTTTTCACTATTTTTAACACTCAAATTTCTTTACCTTCTGAATTGGAATCTTAAAATTGTATTTATGCATCTCTTTCATTTTCCATTTTGCTAACCAATTCATGGATTTTTACTTAGATTTATTGACGCAAATTTAACTTATTGGGTTCTCAAGGCAGCTTTTACTTAAAGAAACTTCTCCTGCCTATGAATTCCAGAAATGTCATTTAAGAAGACTTGATCATCTCTGAAGAGGGAAAAAGAGGGTTGAAAATGCTATTTAGATGGTAGAACATATTATTGAATTCGAGATTATGCTATAAACTTGCAAAGCTTTGAAAAACCAATGTCCTATAATTTCTAGACTTTTAACCTAAATCTACTTATTACTTGCCTTTTTAATTCTTCATTGAAAATATCATTTTCATGTATATTCTTTTATATTATTCATAATTACCTTCCATGAAGAACTCAAGATTAGACATTGAAACGAAATATTTAAAAATATCAGGAAATGTGGCCAAGATCATCATATTCTGGTACTTATTAATTCAGGAGACAATAAATAAAAACAATATGAAGAAGAAATATAAACAGGTATAAACATCATAAAAGCAAAGTACACTTCAAAAAACAGCACTAAAAGCAATTCAAGACTTCAAAATAATATTCTAAAAAATACTCTGACAAAAGAGAATAAAAGGAAACAGGGAGAACCCATGGGCAAATACCAATTTTGATGATGTATTACATTGTTACTCTGCTTGACTATAGGGGAGTTTTTCCACTCCTCTTTTAAATTCGTTCAGACAATAGCAAAAGCTTCCATCTCCCACCACAAGTTTCTTCCCTTGTTGTTAACTTGGAAAAAGGGCAAGATGGTAGCTTAACCAAAGTGAAGTAAATCTATCTTAATTGAATCATGTTGAAAAATATCTCATGTAGTTGAAGGTTTACTCTGTGTATTTTAACAGCCTGCAACTGTTTCTTGTTTCTAAAATTTTACATTGTTTTCTGAGTTGGTGCAAAAAATAAATCATAGTCCTTAGAATTGCTTAATAAAAATTCAGCATCATATTTTCATTTTAAACACTAAAATATTTGAAAACTGTTCAAAAACAAATTTCTAGGATTTTTTTTAGCTCTAGTGGAGTAGAAGCTTCTTATATCACAGATGCCTATAGTGCAGTTTGAGCTGTATTAAAAAACAAATTTCATACTCATAAAATATAAGCTTCCACCATTTTGGTGGCAAAATCACCAAAAGCAGTAATCTCAGATGATTTTATGATATACACCTGAAAGTTTATAATTGCAAAAATACACAGATGATTTTCTTCAGAGTGAATTGCATTTGCTTGGTGGCTGATATAAGCAGTACTGGGAAACAAGTTTGAGGATAAGAAATATATATATATATATATATATATATATATATATAGTCAATCTTATGCTGCTTCTAAGGGCATATACTCCACAAAACAGAATACTGACAAAATATTAATATGCAATATGAAAAATAAAATCTATATTTTTCAGGAACTTATGTGAAGCAACTTATTCAATGAGAAAAAGAAAAAGCATTTTTTTCCTGAAGAATTAATACAAAAAATGAGCTGAAATGGATTTGGTATTTTTAGTGTTTATATTAATTTTCTATTGCATAGCAGGATATACTAATCTCACATTAAGCTAATAATATAGTCTGTGAGGAAAAAAGAGCATACACACTAAAGCTAAAATGAATGCACAACACTGCAGAAAATGAAGAATTTTATGTGTCTATAAAATTCATTGTTGTTTGTTTAAAAGTGTCAGAATTCTTTTGGTGCCATTCATAATAAGAATTCCAATAGCACTTTTCAGATGATAAAAAGTAGAAGGAAAAGCATATAGAAATATCATAGTTTTATGATCATAGCTAAGAAAATCATCATTGAGTCTGTCAACTTGAAAGCTAGTGAAAATGATAAGAATGTGCAAAATAAAGTCTGGCTGTTTTTCATACTTCTCATCCATGCATGTGTAATGAAAATCTTCAAGATTCAAAATGCTATTCTTATTGCTATGGAATCTTTATATAATATCAATGTACTCAAAGCCTTGTGGAGTCTTATTAAACTGTAGTCTATGAATGATGTTAGTCAGTTGTCTATAAATTTTTATGGCTCTTCCAAGGCTGAAATATAGAAGAGTTAAAATAGATAAATAGTCAAAACACATTAAATTTAGTGGGAAAAATATGATGGAAAAAATAATGTTAGCCAATTTTCTCCTTTAATTGGAGTAGGTTTCTAGAAGTATATATTATTGTGTACAGTATTCAAAATAATTTTAAAACAACACACAGTATTACAATACAAACCATATTGTTTACTAAAAAAAAGCAAAAAAAATTATATTAAAAAATTTAGAAAGTTTAAATAATTTATACTAGTGAGAAGCAATTCGCATACATATTCAGAATTCATTACTGAACTGAAAGCTGGAGGTTATGTGCAAGCAAACACACACAAACAACATATGCAGTCAGGTGTTGCTTAATAACTAGAATATGTTCTGAAAAATGTGCCATTGGCAATTTCATCTTTATGTGAACATCATAAAGTGTACTAAGATGAAACTTTCTAGTATAGCCTACTACACACCTAGACTATATGATATAGCCTACTGCTACTAGGCTACAAACCTGTACAGCAAGTTACTGTACTGAATATTCCAGGCAGTTATAACACAATGGTAAGTATTTGTATATCTAAACATAGAAGTGGTTCAGTAAACGTATGTAGTATAATCTTATGGGACCATCATCATAAGTCTGTTATTAACTGAAATATTGATATGCAGCACATGACAGTATATACACATACAGTGTATGATACAACGGTTTGACTTAAGATTTTTTTGACTTTTCGATGGTGCAAAAGCACTGCACACTCAACAGAAACCACACTTTTTGAGTATACAGTCAACCATTATCTTTTTAACTTTCAGTACAGTAGTCAATAAATTAAATGAGATATTCAACACTTTTTCATAAAACAGCCTTTATGTTAGATAATCTTACCCGACTGTAGGCAAATGTACTTGCTCTGAGAAGGTTTAAAAGTAGGCTAGACTAAGCTATGATGTTCAGTAAGTTAGCTGTATTAAATTTTAAATTTATTATATTTTCAAATATAATAGGTTTATTGGAACATAACCCATTATGTGCCAAGAAGTAGCTGTAGAAATTCTGTATGTATTATAAGGTTGAAATATAATATAACTATAACATCATTGAATATATTTGTATGTATTCAAAAAATACTTTCTCATGTACATTGCCTCATTTAATTTTATGTTATTTCAATGTGGCAGACGCTTAAGTTTTTTTTTTATTTCAGAGATGAAGAAAAATAAGGTATTACAAAATTCAAAGATTTATTGATCATTTTGATTGAAATATCAGTTTCAGAGCATAAATACTCTTGTAAAATAATTCACTGATCTTCACATGAGAAAGAATACCCTATAAATGTAGGTATCTAACGCATCTTGTCTTCTAAAAGTGTTATACCATTTAAGCCTAGAAAAATCTGTAATAGTTCTCTGAAGTTAACCTAGGTATCTATGACAACACAAACACACACACACACACACACACACACACACACACACACATACACACACACTCAAGTACATGCTCACTCACTACTACTAATACTACTACAAAATCCTATTGGTGAAAAGCAAAGGAAACAGAATTTAAGCTATAAGTAGTAAAAAAAACAAACACAATATAAAGAGCTTAAGTGTCATCATGTAGCTGAAACACAGAGTGCTTGCTGGGTAAGGGCAAGAGATAATTCTAAAATTATCATAAAGGGTTTATATGCTAAGAAAAATGTTTAAAATTTACATTGCAATTTATAAAAATACAGTTAGAAGGAATAATATCTTGAAATTTATGGGTAAAGAATTTAAAGTAAGTTAAAGTAACACTTATCAATATAGCATTTACCATATGTCAGGCAGGATTTTTCCATATATTAATACAATTATTACTGCAAGAATGCTATGATATTGTTATTATTACTACTCTTATTTTATAAACTAACAAGTTGAGAAATGGAAGATAAAATAAATTGCTCAATGCCATGCAACTGAAAGGTGACAGAGTCAAGACTTGGACTCAGTGAGATTGAGTTTGCTCTTTTAACTTCCATACTGCCCCATCCCTCTGAGATAACTAAGCAGCTCTTGCAGCTGTACAAACCAAAAGTAATGAGAACCTTGTCTAAGCATGTGAGCAGATGAAATCTATGAGGATTAATGCCTGATTCAAAAACTAATGGAGAGAGACAATTTTCTAGTGATTTTGAAGCTTAGGTCCTAGGTGACTTGTGGAATGATTGTACCATTTAGTGAGATTAAAAGCAAAGGCCAAAGAAGCAGGTTAGAAATTACACTTAGTTCAGTAGTTTAAACATGAAGTTGGAGGTACATGTGGATAATCCAAACAGATATTTCCAAGAGGTGATTAAATAAAGGTTCTGAAGTTTTAAAGGGAGGTCTACATTTTAAAAAATAGATAATAGTCAATAGTATATAGTTAAAAGTTGAAACCAGCCGGGCTCGGTGGCTCAGTCTGTAATCCCAGTGCTTTGGGAGGCTGAGGTGAGTGGATTGCCTGAGCCCTAGGGTTCGAGACCCACCTGGACAACTTGGCGAGACCTCATTTCTACAATAAATCAAAAAAATCAACCGGGTGTGGTAGCACATGCCTGTAGTTCCAGTTACTTGGAAGGCTGAGGCGGAAGGATTGCCGTATCCCATTAGGTCGAGGCTGCAGTGACCGTGAGTGGCCACTGCACTCCAGTCTGGGTGACAGAGCCAACTCAAAAAAAAAAAAAAAAAAGTTGAAACCAATGGCTCGCATGAGGTTGCTTCAGGATGTTTGTAAAGCAAGAAAAATAGAGGACATTCAGGGGCACCAATATTAATGGGATGATCATGTACTGAAGCCAGACAGACAGGAAAAAGCCAGAAAACATTAGTGTCATGGAAGCAAATGGATGAGAATGTTTAAAAAATAATGGCGATGTCAGCTAATCAAATGCTATAGGCAGTTCATGTAAGGGTTCAAAATAAAATATTCACTGGATTGTTTACATCACTGATTACCTAATGGCAATTATTTCAATAGATTGCCCTCATCTGAAGTCGGAGTCTAAAATAATAAGACTAGACTAATTCAAGACTTTAAACCATGAATTGCCTTGAGGGCTAGCCAGAGAGAAGCATCTAATACAGGAGAGGTTATCTGACTTTGTGTTTTGAGGTAGAAAACAATTGAGGCATTTCCAAGTCTACAGAAGAAACTCAGTGGAAAAGGCATGTGTTGAAAATTCAAGAGAAAAAATTTGAATAGGACTGGGGAAAGGAACTGATAGGAAGGGAAAGGATACAGAATGCTGGAGAGAGGAGATTCACAGAACTGAGGAAGCCACTAAGATTTCAGGAGGGCACAAAACTCAGATACTTAAGTAGGAAGTAAGAGGAAGGTGGTTTTTGGTTTTTTTTTGTTTTTTGTTTTTCTCTCACAAGCTGGCCTCACTTACATCAGTGAAGAAACAGGTACTATTTTCTGCTGTGTGGGGAGCTAGTGGAAATGCAGATTTGTTGAAAGAACAATAGCAATATTCAACATTTATGGCATGCTTACTCCTTGTCAGATATTGTGCTAAATCCATTACATTTATTATTACTTTTTTTTTTTTTTGAGTTGGAGTCTCACTCCAGCTCATCTGTCACCCAGACTGGAGTGCAGTGGCCGCTCCCGGCCTCCGCAGCCTCGACCTGCTGGGCTCCGGCGATCCTTCCGCCTCAGCCTTCCGAGTAGCCGGAATTACAGGCGCGCACTACCATGCCCGGCTGATTTTTTGATTTATTGTAGAGATGAGGTCTCACTGCCCAGGCGGGTCTCGAACCCGCGGGCTCAGGCAATGCACTCACTTCAGCCTCCCAAAGGCGCGGGATTACAGGCTGAGCCACCGAGCCCGGCTCATTTATTACTACTTTAACCTCTATAACTATATTAGGAAGTAGATGTTATTTATACCTCTACTTTACAAATGAGAAAATTTAGAAGCAAGGAGGTAAACAGTTTGCCCAGAGTTGCACAGTTTATAAGTCACACTGAGTGAATCTAGTCAATTTGACTTCATGCCTTTAGTCATACACGATACTGTCTCTTGAATATTAAACCTTTTAATGTTTTGAGTGGTTCTATGGTCTGAATATATTCTCACAAATTCATGTGTTGGGAATTTAATCCCTAATGCAACAGTATTAAGAGGTGTGGTCATTTGAAATGTGTTTAGGTCACAAGGGTTTCACCTGATGAATAGATTAATTCTTTTATAAAAAGGGGGGGCAGGCTTATGGGAGTGAATTCACACTTTCCTGTCATTCTGCATTTTGAGGACATAGAATTTGTGCCTTTTGGTCTTTCTGCCTTTTTTCATGTGAGGATTCAGAAAAATAGTCCTCACTAACGCCAGATGCCAGTGTTTTGATCTTGTACTTTCCAGCCTTGAAAAGTGTGAGAAATAAATTTCTGTTCTTTATAAACTGCTCAATTTCAGGTATTTTGTTATATAGCAGCACAAAATGGACTAGGATAAATTGATAAACATACCTGAAATCACAGTCTAACAGAATCTATAGACAAACAAAGGTTAGAGACAAATAATTGTAGTATCACCAATTACAAGGTATATAATTTTTTCTCAGAATGGTACATAACCAGACTGCTCAAAGAATTGTCTCAGTTTTTTCCCCACCTTTCTTTTTCTACTTCATATATTTTACATTATTTCTACAAGATTTGCAAAATCACTCAACATGTAAGTCTCTTATAATCATCCTTTCTCTGTCTTTATGTAAGGAGTTAACCATTTCTCTCAGTATGCTACACCATAACTATAGATTTACCACCACTCTTAACCATGCCTTTGTCATTGGGGGACTTGACTGTCTATAACTTAAGACTACCTGGAGAGCAGAAACTGTCCCTTATCTCTCATTCTCAGAGCACAGATAATCCAGGTACTTGAGGGCATTCATCACTAGTCAGCTCAATGCATTAAGCAGTTCCATTTTATATATACTAAAATGATGATATTGGTGTATCAATACAATTTATTTTATTTATTTATTTATTATTTTGTTTTATTTTTTTGAGTTGGAGTCTCACTCTGTTGCCCAGACTGGAGTGCAGTGGCTGCTCCCAGCCACCGCAGCCTCTACCTGCTGGGCTCTGGCAATCCTTCTGCCTCAGCCTTCCAAGTAGCTGAAACTACAGGTGCTTACTACCACACCTGGCTAATTTTTGATTTATTGTAGAAATGAGGTCTCGCCAAGTTGCCCAGGCGGGTCTTGAATCCGTGAACTCAGGCAATCCACTCACCTCAGCCTATCAATACAATTTAGCTAAAATATTTTACCTCTGTCATGTGAGACATATAGACATAATTAAGCTTTACAAATTTTACTCCTGGCTTTTAACTTTATATATAAATATTTTTAAAGCAGTTCTAGGTTCACTGATAAACTGAGTGGAAGTGGAATAGCTAATAAAATACATAAAATAATTGCAATAGCTTGCTTGACATAGGTCATTGCAAAGCATGGCCTCCCCTATTATTAACATTGCCTAAAATAGAGATAACATTTGCTACAATTGATGAAACTAAATCAACACATCATCACCTGAAGTCCATAATTAATATGAAGTTTCACTCTTGACATTGTACATTCTGTTGATGGGTAAATGCATAATTGACATGAATCTGCCATTACCATGTTATTCAGAATAGTCTCAGAGGGGCAAGGTGGCGATGGGATAGGTGGACTTGTGAGATTCTCTGAACGTGAGTTCCCAAAAAGACTCTTACTTTTCTTCCCCATCCCCCAGTCCACCACCAGCCACACTGGTCTGAGGCCCGGGGACCTTCAGTCCCAAACAGAGTCAGATTTTGTGGGCCCCTGCTGCTGCTGTTCCACCATGTGCATGGGAGTCTTGTGTCTCAGCTCACACCCTGGCTACATCGTCTCTTGCCCGGCACCCAGCACCAAGCTGCCGATCACTCAGGGAGGCTCTGGGCGCCCACCCTTCAGAGACATCGGTCCCATTCCTGGCTGAAGTACCCTGTTGGGGGCCCAGGGCCACTCTCGCCACTCACTGCCTGCCCGTTGGAGCTTTGGCATTCTGGAGCTCTGGGCCCACCCTGGCTGAGGCACTCAGTGTGTGACCCCAAGTTTGGGGACCCAGACAAGCGGAGAGAAATGGATCTACAAAAGAGAATCTGCCTCAGCCATTCTCCAGAGATTTCCATTGCCCCACCCACCTATCAACAACCCCCACCTTGGTTCCTAAGGTAAAGTCGCTAAACAGGAGACGAAGCCCCACTCCTATGGTGAATCAGATAAAAGCAACTCCCAGGCAGCCAAACCCAAACTGCGAGTAAATCTAGCTGCCTGCAATGAAAAACAAAGGGGAGAGTCCGGAGATCAGAGCTGAAGTGATTTTAGTCTGATCTCTTATTGTGACTTATGATTTTATCATTTTGACTGTTTATTTTGATCACTTTTGTTGTTTGCCTTCTGACTTACACTGTTTCATGATTATATTGGTCTGTCTCTATGTAGCTATCAGTATTCTTTTGGGGCTCTTTCTTATGTGTCTTTTTTCACTTCTTTCCGGCCTTGTGTCTCTTTCTCTCCTGCTAGTTGGTATGTATGTCTGTTTTCCCTCTCGCTCTTCTCTCTCTCTAACTTCCTACTGACCCCCCCTTCCTCAATTATTTTCCTCTTTTATGCCCCCATTTAAATCTAGGGACCAAGTCTACATACTACTACATGGACAGATGGTACGGCAGAGGGAAATAGGTTCCAGTGTGCCCATACACCAGTTCATGGATGCTAGAATCAGCATATACATTCTGAACCACAGCTGCCCCTCAATTAAACCTCAAAACTGCAAAAAAAGTACAGTCTGCAGCCCACACTCTAACCTCAAAAGTGAATAAAGTCAGAAGACCTTCATAAGGAAGAACAAGATATTCCAGAAGTGAAACAAAAGAAACCCCACCTTCCCTCAAAAACAGAATTAAAGAAGGGGAGGGAAAGGGGGAGAGAGAGAAAAATCTACACAAATGAAGAAAAATCAAAAGAAGAGTATGGATCTCTCCCAGACCCCTGGGAGGGCAGACACTAAGAAAACTGACTTCAGGATGCAAATAATGAAGAGCCCCCAGAATGAAGGGTCTCAAACTACAAACCTAGATATCAAGACATTAATGGAAAGATTGAAAAGAATTGAGTAGACACAAGAAGAAACTAGAAAGGAGCTGATATCTGAGATAACAGTAATAAAAAATACTGTGAAAGAAATAAATAACAAACTGATAAGCATGGAAAGCAGAATTACCCAGGCAGAAGAAAGAATTTCAGAGTTTGAGAACCAAAATATAGAACTAACCCAAACTCTTAAAAACAGAAAATAAACTCAAAAAGACAGAACAAAACCTTCAAGAGATGAGCGATTACTTCAAGAACTGAACCTAAGAGTAATTGGTGTTCCTGAGGCAGAAAGAGAGACAGAGACCACACTGGAACAAACTTTCCATGAGATCATTCAAGAAAACTTCCCTTATCTAATCAATGATGGAAAAATTCAAACACAAGAGATTCAGAGAACAACTGCAAGACAACAAATGAGAAGACCAACTCCTAGACACATAATAATTTGCCTAAACAAAGGAGGCATAAAAGAAAAAATCCTAAAGGCAGTAAGAGAAAAAGGCCAGATCACCTACCATGGTAGACCAATCAGAATAGCAGCAGTTAGGAGAGCTTGGAGCCCTATCTCCAAAGTCCTAAAAGATAAACAATTTCAACCAAGAATAACCTACCTGGCCAAGCTAAGCTTCATCAGCGAGGGAGAATTAAAATTTTTCCCAGATATCCAATCCCTAAGAACTTATGCTGCCAGCAAACCACCTCTACATGAAACACTTAAGAAAGTACTAAACACAGAAGAAAAGGAAAAAAGAACAACATTCTTCACAAGAGTACAGGAAAAAGAATAAAACATAAATGAACCAATCCCCAAACCCAAAGAAGACAAAAAAAAGCAAGTGGAAGAAAAACAAAGAACTCTATATAGGGATGAACTCCCACATTTCAATAATTAACCTGAATGTGAATGGACTAAACGCACCACTGAAAAGACATAGAATGACAAAATGGATAAAATATCACCAAGCAACAATATACTGCCTTCCAGAGACGCATCTCACTAGAAAGGACATATACAGACTCAAAGTAAGAGGATGGAAAACAAATTTTCAGGCGAATGGAACCCAAAAGAGAGGAGGAGTCACGATTCTAATTTCAGACAAAACACCATTTAAGCTATCAAAAATTTAAAAAGAAACCAGGCTCGGTGGCTCAGCCTATAGTCCTGTGCCTTTGGGAGGCTGAGGTGAGTGACTTGCCTGAGCCCGCGGGTTCAAGACCCACCTGGGCAGTGAGACCTCATCTATACAATAAATCAAAAAATAAGCCGGGCGTAGTAGCGCATGCCTGTAATTCCAGCTACTCGGAAGGCCGAGGTGGAAGGATCACCGGAGCCCAACAGGTCAAGGCTGCAGTAGCTGGGAGTGGCCACTGCACTCCATTCTGGGTGACAGAGTGAGACTCCAACTCAAAAAAAAAAAAAATTAAAAAAGATACAGAGGGCCACTACACAATGATAAAAGATTCACTCCATCAACAAGAAATATCTATCCTAAACATATATGCACCCAACATAGCTGTGCCAACTTTCATAAAGCAACTTCTAAAACTAAAGAAAGATATTGACTCTAGCACCATCATAACTGGGACTTTAATACCCCACTCACAACCCTGGACAGATCATCAGGATGAAAAATCAACAAGGAGATCTGGAACCTCAATGTGATTCTGGACCAAATGGATTTAGTTGATACCTACAGAACACTCTATCCAAAGACCACAGAATACACATTCTACTCATCACTGCATGGAACGTATTCTAAGATCAACCACATAATTGGCCATAAATCAAGCATAAGCAAATTTAAAAGGACCTAAATTCTACCATGCACTCTCTTGGACCACAGTGGAATAAAAATAAACATTAAAACCACCAAGGTCACCCTAAAACCCACAAAGACATGGACACTAAACAGCATGATGCTAAACAACTCCTGGGTCAATGATGAAATGAAAACAGAGATCTAAAGATACCTGGAAACAAATGAAAATGAAGAAACATCTTGCCAAAATCTCTGGGACGCCTTAAAAGCTGTAGTAAGAGGGGAATTTATATCCCTACAAACACACGTGAAGAAAATGGAAGGAACACAAATTAACAGGCCACCTAAGGAAGCTGGAAAAGCAAGACCACAAAAACCCTAATTTCAGCAGAAGAATACAGATCACCAAAATAAAAGCCCAAATCCAGGACATAGTAGACAAAAAGATAATACAAAAATCAATGAAACAAAAAACTAGTTCTTCGAAAGGACAAACAATATCCATGGTCCCCTAGCTAGACTGACCAATAAAAACAGAGAAAAAGCCAAAATAAACACAATCAGAAACATAAAAGATGAAGTCAGATCTGACCCTGAAGAAATACAAATGATCAATAGAGACTACTATGTACACTTGTATAGAAACAAACTTGAAAACCTTAAGGAAATGGAGGACTTTCTGACATCATACAACCTACCTAGGTTGGAACAAGAAGAAATTGAGACCCTAAATAGACCAATAACAATCAAGGAAATCGACTACGTAATAAGAAAACTACCTACAAAAAAAAAAAAGCCCTGGTCCATATGGCTTTCCAGCAGAATTCTACAAGGTATTTAATGAGGAGCTGATACCAATCCTACTGAAGGTATTCCAGGTGATTGAAAAAGATAGAACTCTCCCCAAATCATTTTACAAAGCCAACATCACATTGATACCCAAGCCAGGTAAAGATCCAACAAAGAAAGAGAACTACAGGCCAATATCTTTGATGAACATAGATGCTAAAATTCTCAACAAGATCCTAGCAAACTGGATTCAACAATACATCTCAAAAATCATCCATCAGACCAAGTAGACTTCATACCTGGGATGCAAGGCTGGTTCAACACTCGTAAAACCATAAATGTAATTAAATACATCAACAGATGTCAAAACAAAAACCAAATGATTATATCATTAGATGAAGAAAAAGCTTTTGATAAAATCCAGCACCCCTTCTTGATAAAATCCATCAAACATCTAGGCATACAAGGAACATACCTGAAAATATTAAAAGCCATCTACGAGAAACCCAGAGCCAGCATACTCCTAAATGGACAAAAATTTGAACCATTACCCCTGAAAACTGGAACAAGACAAGGATGCCCACTCTCACCTCTCCTGTTCAGCATAGTACTGGAAGTCCTGGCTCGAGCAATCAGAGAAGAGAAGGCAATCAGAGTTATCCAAATAGGAAAAGAGGAAGTCAAGTTATCTCTCTTTGCAGATGATATGATTGCGTACCTTGAAAAGCCAGGAGAATCTGTCAAAAACCTCCTTACACTGATAAAGGCCTTTGACAAAGTCTCAGGATTCAAAACAAATGTGCAAAAGACAATCACATTTCTTTACACCAATAATAAACAAACAGAAACCCAAATAAAAAGCACAATTCTATTCACAATAGCCACAAAAAAAGGAAATACCTTTGCATCTTCCTAACCAGAGACATGAAAGATCTTTACAGCAAAAACTACAAAACACTGCTCAAAGAAATCAAAGATGACACAAAGAAGTGGAAAAATATCCCATGCTTGTGGTTTGGAAGAATCAACATTGTGAAAATGTCCATCTTACCTAAGGCAATATACAAATTCAATGCAATACCCATCAAATTACCAGTAACATTCTTCTCAGACCTAGAAAAAACAACACAGGAATTCATATGGAAACAAACGTCCAAGAATAACCAGAACAATCCTCAGCAAGAAAAATAAAGCAGGTGATATCACATTACCAGACTTCATGCTTTACTATAAAGCTACAATCATCAAAACAGCTTAGTATTGGTATAGGAACAGGCACATAGATCAATGGAATAGAATTAAGATTCCAGAAGCAAAACCTCAATTTCTCAATCAACTCATCTTCAACAAAACCTCCACCACCTACCACTGGGGAGAGGAGAACCTATTCAGTAAATGGTGCTGGGAAAACTGGTTGACCACATGCAGAAGATTGAAATAGGACCCCTATCTATTCCCATGCACAAAGGTTAACTCCAAATGGATCAGAGACCTAAGTGTAAAACCTCAAACCATAAGAACCTTAGAAAATGAAAGACATACCCTCATGGAAATCAGACCTGGCATCCAATTCCTGAACAAAACCCAAAACCCACAGGCCATAAGAGATAAGATAGACAAGTGGGACCTCATTAAACTGACAAGCTTCTGCAAAGCCAAAGAAACCATCAAGAGAGCAGGAGACAGCCGACAGACTGGGAAAAAGTATTTGCCAACACCAGGTCTGACAAAGACTTAAGATCTTAGATCTACAAGGAACTCAAACATGATGAAAAGAAACAAACAAACAACCCCATTATGAAATGGGCAAAAGATATGAACAGACACTTCACAAAGGAAGACATCCGAGCAGCCAACAGACACGTGAAGAAATGTTCAGCCTCACTAATCATCAGAGAGATGCAAATCAAAACCACACTGAGATACCACCTAACTCCAGTCAGAATGGCAATTATCAACAACTCAAAAAATAACAGCTGCTGGCGAGGGTGTGGCGAAAAGGGAAAAACACCTCTACACTGTTGGTGGGAGTGTAAACTAGTGCAACCTCTGTGGAAAGCAGTGTGGCGATTCCTAAAAGCCCTAAACATCAACCTCCCATATGACCCTGCATTCCCCCTACTGGGAATATATCCTGAAGAACTCAAATCACTCTATAAAAAAGATACCTGCACATGTATGTTTATCACAGCATTGTTCCCAATAGCAAGAACCTGGAAGCAACCATGCTGCCCATCAAAAGAGGACTGAATTAAAAAGAAATGTGGTACATATATACAATGGAATACTACACAACCATAAAAAAGAACAAAATCATGGATTTCACAGAAACCTGGATGGAACTAGAGTCTATAATACTGAACGACCTCTCACAGAAACAAAGATCCGAGTATCACATGTTTTCACTCATATAATGGACCTTGAACATCCAATGTAATACTATAAGAAAATGACTGACAGTAGTGGGAAACTATGGCGGGCGGGGGGGGGGGGATGGGATTAACGGTAGCAAATATCTGTCTGGAGACAGGGAAACACCTCTTATCAACAAGGGTACCTGAATGAAATGTATTTGTTTACCTAACCCTTAACTGTACCCCACAATATCATAATAAAAAAAAATTTAAAAAAGAATAGTCTCACTGCCCTAAAAATTATCAGTGTTCTTTATTCCTAGTCATTCATGCACACCCCACTAGCCACTCTCAACCACTAATCTCTTTAATATTTTTTTTTTTTTTTTTTTTTTTGAGTTGGAGTCTCACTCTGTTGCCAAGACTGGAGTGCAGTGGCCGCTCCCGGCCCCGCAGCCTCGACCTGCTGGGCTCCGGCGATCCTTCCGCCTCAGCCTTCCGAGTAGCCGGAATTACAGGCATGCGCTACCACGTCCAGCTGATTTTTTGATTTATTGTAGAGATGAGGTCTCGCTGCCCAGGCGGGTCTCGAACCCGCGGGCTCAGGCAATCCACTCACCTCAGCCTCCCAAAGGGGCGGGATTACAGGCTGAGCCACCGAGCTCGGCTTAATATTTCTTTAGGTGTACCTTTTCCAGTATGTTATATAGTCAGAACTATACAGTATGTATGATTTTTAGATTGGCTTCTTTCATTTAGTAATAAGCATTTAAATTTCCTCCCTGCCTTTTGTGGCTCATTTTTCTTTCTTTCTTTTTATTGATTGGATGTATCACAGTTTATCCATTCACCTCCTAAAGGTCATCTTAGTGACTTTCCTGTTTTGGCAATTATTAATAAGGGTACTATAAACATCCCTGTGCTGGATTTTATGTGTACATAAGGTGTCTTCCCTTTTGTGTGAATACCAAAGGAGCTGGATCTCATGGTAACAGTATATTTAGTTTTGTAAGAATCTCCCAAAGTGTCTTCCAAAGTAGCTGTGTCATTTTTATTTTTATTTTTATTTATTTTTTTTGAGTTGGAGTCTCACTCTGTCACCCAGACTGGAGTGCAATGGCCGCTCCCGGCCACCGCAGCCTCGCCTGCTGGGCTCCGGCGATCCTTCCACCTCAGCCTTCCGAGTAGCCGGAATTACAGGCATGCACTACCACGCCTGGCTGATTTTTTGATTTATTGTAGAGACGGGGTCTCGCCGCCCAGGCGGGTCTCGAACCCATGTGCTCAGGCAATCCACTCACCTCAGCCTCCCAAAGGCGTGGGATTACAGGCTGAGCCACCGAGCCCGGCTAACTGTGTCATTTTTTATCCCCACCAGCAATGGTGAGAGTTTGTATTGCTCCACATCATCATCAGCTTTGGTCATGTCAGTGTTCTGGAGTATGGTCATTCTAACAGGTGTGTAACAGTATCGTATTGTTGTTTTAATTAATATTTCCCTAATGACACATGATATGAAGTATCTTTGCATTTTCTTATTTTTCTGTATATCTACTTTGATGAGGTGTCTTTTAAAGTCTCTGGTTGATTTTTTATTATCAGTTGTTTGTTTTCTTATTGTGGAACTTTAAGTGCTATTTGTATATAATGGGTATTTAAAATTAATGTTTGCTTATGTTCTGTAGCTGAATTATACCTTTAAAATCAGTAAGTTGTAATTTTAGAAAAAACTTTTAAAAATTAATCTTTTTATTAGTTTCATATATTGTTTACAATATGCCTGTTTGTTCACCTTTTTTTTTTCTTTTTTTTGAGTTGAGTCTCCCTCTGTCACCCAGGCTGGAATGCAGTGGCACACTCAAGGCCACCACAGCCTCAACCTGCTGGGCTCAGGTGATCCCTCTACCTCAGCCTTCCAAGTACCTAGAACTATGGGCACCCGCTACCATGCCTTAATAACCATCTTGTCTTTTTCTCCTTCCCGTTACAACTTCAAGGCAAAAAGGACTGAAGCAGATAGTTTGCAAATATTTTTTCCCATTCTGTGAGTTGTTTTCTCAATTGGTTGTTGGTTTTTATTTTTATTTATTTATTTATTTATTGCTGTCCAGAAGATTTTTAGCTTGATGTGCTCTCATTTGTTCATTTTGATTACCTGTTCTTTCATGGTCTTACCCAAGAAGACTTTGCTCAGACCAATTTCCTGGAGTGATGCCTCAGTGGTTTATTCTTGTAGTTTTATCCATGCCTTAGATTTAAGTCTTTAGTCCATTTTGATTTGATTTCTTAATTTTGTCTTTTATTGGATATGTCTTTGGCAAATTTTTTTCTTGCAGACTGTGGCTTGTCTTTTCCTGCCCTTGATAGTATCTTTTGTAGAGTAGAAATTTTTAATAAATCCAATTTATTGATTATTTCTTTCCTAGATTATGTTTTTGATGTTGTACCAAAAAAGTCATTGCCATACCCAGAGTCACTGAGATTTTTTCCTTGGTTTTCTTCTAGGAGATTTCCAGTTTGCTATTTATATTTGGGTCTGTAATTCATTTTAAGTTCATTTTTGTGAAAGGTGTAATGTTTGTACCAAGATTTTTTTTGTTTTTTGGATGTAGATATCTAATTGTTTAATACTATTTGTTGAAAGTTGTTGTTTTTTTTTTATCCATTGTACTGTCAATGCTCCTTTGTCAAAGATTTGTCAATTATGTACATGTGGTCTATCTCTAGACTTCCTATTATTATTCATTGATCTAGCTTCCATATATTGTCTTCTCACCTCCATGAATAATGATACTCATCTACTTGATGAGATGGGGTAAAAAACAGAGTTTTATACTTTGAATACATCAAAATATTCTGTGACATTGTCTTCATTATTCTCTCAATTTCCTTAAGAAATAATAAATCATTTGTATTTAATAAAATATGGTGAAAGGCCGAGCAGTGACTCAAGCCTGTAATCCCAGCACTTTGGGAGGTCGAGGCAAAAGGATTACTTGAGGTCAGGGGTTCAAGACCAGCCTGGGCAACTTGGTGAGACCTCGTCTCTACAGTAAATCAAAAAATAAGCTGGGTATGGTAGTGTGACCCTGTAGTTCCAGGTACTTGATAGGCTGAGGCAGAAGAATCACCTGAGCCCAGCAGGTCGAGGCTGCAGTGGCCATGAGTGTGCCACTGCACTCCAGCCTGGGTGACAGAGTGAGACTTCAACTCACAAAAAAGGTGGGGGGCGAACAAGCAGGCGTATTATAAACAATATAAAAAACTAATAAAAAGATTAATTTTTAAAGATTTTTTTCTAAAATTACAATTTACTGATTTTAAAGGTATAATTCGGCTACAGATCATAGGGAAACATTTTTGGTTTATTATGTATGCACAGTGACATTAGATTAATTTAACAAAACACAAATGTAGATATTTTACATAGTATCATCTGAAATGGAAAAATGTGAAGTTATTTTCTAAGCATAAGTTGAAGCTTAAACTTTTTTTAATGCCTTAATTTCATGCTTTCTTTGATGCATAGTTTATGAAGCAGGCAATCTGGCAAACTTTGTTTTAAGAGGGGCTTAAGAAAGATAAAATCTACACTGAGTAAAACTACACGACAAAGCCCAAGACTACATTATTTAGTAAGGCTTATTTATGTTGAAGTTTGGATTATGTCTTTCATATAAATATCACATATGTATCATCTTAAAGTGTTTCTTTGTTTAAAAAGTGTTCTTCAATGTTTTTTGTCACATACTTTTCTTCACTTCACCCATGGAGCATTGGAAAAATATGCCTTCCTTCATATTTTTCTGAGAGATTACATATAACATTTTCATTAACTTTTCTTAATTATAATTTTTAATTATTAAAGATACATAATGGTTGTACATATTATGAAGTATATGTCTTGATACAGTCATATAATTTGTAATGTTCACATCAAGGTTTGGGGATATCTATCACCTCAATAATTTATCATTTCTTTGTGTTAGAAACATTTTAATTCCAGTCTTTTAGTTATTCCAAAGTATACAATAAATTATCGTTATCTACAGTCACCCACTGTGCTACTGAATACTAGATCTTATTCGTCCTATTTTTGTACCAATTAACCATCTTGTCTTTTTCTCCTCCCAGCTACAACTTCATGGCAAAAAGGACTGAGACAGGTAGTTTGCAAATATTATTTTCCATTCTGTGAGTTGTTCTGTGAGTTGTTTTCTCAATTGGTTGTTGGTTGTTTTTATTATTTATTTGTTTATTTATTTATTTTTCTGCTCAGAGGATTTTTAGCTTGATGAACTCTCATTTGTTCATTTTGGTTGCCTGTTCTTTCATGGTCTTACCCAAGAAGTCTTTGCTCAGACCAATGTCCTGGAGTGATGCCTCAGTGGTTTATTCTTGTCATTTTATAGATCCGTGCCTTTGATTTAAGTCTTTAGTCCATTTTGATTTTTGTAGATGGTAAGATATTGGGTCTAGTTTTATACTTCTGCATATAGATGTCCAATTTCCCCATCACCGTTTATTGAAAAGACTGTCCTTTTTCAATGTATGTTCTTGGAACTTTTGTTAAAAATGAGATGACTGTGAATGTGTATTTAATTTCTGGGTTCTTTATTATGTTCCATTGGTAGTATAATTTGAAGTTAGGAAATATGATTCCTCCAGGCCTTTTTCATTTTTAATTTTTTAAGCTAGAAATGACTGTGTTTTTTCTGGATCCTTTACAGTTTCATATACATTTTTGTATCATTTTTTCTACTTACATGAGGAATGTCATTTGTATTTTGATAGGGATGCATTGACTCTGTAGATTGCTTTTGACATTATGACTGTGCTAACCTTATTAATTAATCCATGGACATGCAATTTTTTTTTTCATTTATTTGTATCCTCCAATTTATTTCATCAATGTTTTGTAGTTTTTTTCCCTTGTAAAAGTTGTTCACCACCTTGGTTAAATGTATTCTTATGCAGTATATTTATTTTTGTAGCTATTGCAGATGGGATTGCTTTCTTGATTTCCTTTTCAGATTGCTGTTGGCATGTAGAAATGCTACTGATTTCACTATGTTTATTTAGAAGCTGTTCAATGCTATCAACCCTTTCAAACTTATCAAAAGTTAAAAAAATAATATCCACATATACCATTCACCAGATTTATTAATAACTTTTTCTTCCCCCACCCATATATCTGTTATTTTCTGAAACACTTGGTAATGTTGATGTTATTATAACACTTCACCTCAAAATCTTTTGAGGTTTTTTTTTTTTTTTTTTTTTTTTTGAGTTGGAGTCTCATTCTGTCACCCAGACTGGAGTGCAAGTGGCTGCTCCCGGCCACCGCAGCCTCGACCTGCTGGGCTCCGGTGATCCTTCCGCCTCAATCTTCCAAGTAGCTGATTTTTGATTTATTGTAGAGATGAGGTCTCACTGCCCAGACGATCTTTTGAGTTTTTAATGCTGTTAAGAAGAAAGACCTTTTATAATATAAAACCAATACCATTTTTACCACCTAGAAAATTAACAATTCCCAGCATCACCTAAGCTGAGGTTTATTTTCCTAATTGCCCCAAAGTATTTTATTCTGTGATTTTAAAATCTAAGATCCAACCCAGTTGTTCTTACTGAGTTATACTAAGTTAGATAACTTGCTTTGAGAGTTGTTACCAGATTCCTCCATTATAAACATATTTATTTTTCTTTGTAATTAGCCCCATGAAATACTTTCTGTTGATACCCACCAAAATGTTTATCAAGAGTATAATTAGCTGCAAAGGATATATATTACAATGTTGTAGATATTGTTGATATGCTTTAAATATATTTTTCTCAAAACCTTGAGCTAAAATTTTAGCTTATTTATTTCACTTAAGTGAATTTGCAAATTACTTGACTAAATTAAATTTAACTTTAATTTGAAAAGTTTGACAATGTTTTGTTTCAAAGAAATATGGTAGTTTATATAGTCATAATAACCATACCATTTCTGAGTTATGAAATCGGTAGAGAAACAGGGAGTAAAAAGAGAAAAAAGATTGAGATAAAGCAAGAAGACTTGCCACGAGTTTTTCACCGGGATAAAATAAAGAATGTCCTTGTAATTTCTTCTTACAGGAGTTCTCATTGCTTTGTTTTGTTTTGCTTTCCTGGAGTTATTCTTTTACATAAATTTATACCCAATGCTGCATTACAAGATTCTGATTGGGAGAATTTCCTTCCTTCCTTCCTTCCTTCCTTCCTTCCTTCCTTCCTTCCTTCCTTCCTTCCTTCCTTCCTTTCTTCCTTCCCTCCCTCCCTCTCCTCTCTCCCTCCCTTCCTTTCTTCCTTTCTTTTTTCCCATTCCTTTCCTTTTAGAAGAATAATAATTGTGAAAGGAAGTTGAAAAGGAGAATTTGCATTGCCAAGATACTTTCTTATAAATATCAAATTTAGTACAGGTACTTAAGAAAGTTGAGGAGCTGCAAATTAATCCCCTGAAAGATAGTCTACTGCTTTTTTGCTCCAAAAAGATATTCCTGTGCCACTAAGGATAGGTAGAAACCAGTGTAAAAACTTCTAGGCTGAAGAACAAAATCAGAGAGATAATAGCCAATGCCTTATAAACTCCTAATATTTTATTATATTATTTTATTTATGAACTTTACAACAATTCCATGAAGGAAGTATTATATTTGTAATACAGAAACTTAGTTTCGCATATACATTACATGTGATCCTATAGAAATATAAGTAGGTCAAAGGACTCCAAACCTTCTATTATTTGCACTATTTGTAGCTGACACTCATGCAAATTATAGTTAAAGCCTTTTGACTGATTTTCTAAATGCAACCCAGAGTTTTATACAGTGATAAACAAGTGTTTTCATAGATATTTAAAATATAATCTATGAGTTATGTGCTGAAGAGGATCAAGACCTCTATTTACTTATTTAAAACACAGATCACAATCCTCAGCAGTTATCTTCTTTAGTTGACTGTGGGGTGAAATTATTTTATGCAACAGTATAGCTTGTTCTGATCAATATTTTATTCCTTATCTTTAAAACTCTCACACATGTTATATAATGGGATTTAGTAGTATTTCGTTCTTTATTGATGCACTCTTCCTAGTATACTAAACACTAGACAAAGTCATGTATGAGAGATTCAATTTGTAGATTCTAGGGTAGTTGATTATGTTTTTTAAGAAAATTGTCTACCTTAAAGTCTTTGTACTCATCTCCTGTATATGAATAAATTAAGAAAAGGTAAACTGGAAAGATGTTATTTTCAGAACATGTCTCCAATTTATAAGCATGTGACTTTCACAAAACATTTTATGATCTATTATTATCTATATGTAATATAGATAATAATATATATATATTCCAATTTAAAAGCAATTTTGAGTGAATTGCCCTACATAGGTAAAACTTCTGTGAGCAACTTTATGCCAGCCATTGACTGCTCAGCTACTAAAATAACAGAGACAGAACATTCTCATTGGAAGCTCTAAAGCTAATAAAGTGCTAGTCCCCAAAGCACTCAGGTGAAACATTTTCAAGGTTCAGGAAAGGCATTGCAAGCCTTCTCTGTTCACATTGACCTTCCACTTGAGGTAATCCAAAACGCCCTGCTCATTGCAAGAACACCCTGAAGTTAAAGGCAAAGAGGATATCCTTTAGGCTGCTACATTTTTTTTTCTGTGTTAAAATTGCTTCTTTGTTTAAGCAGAGCAAGATCTGTAATAAATAAATAAATAATCTAGGTACATGGATATTTGCTAGTAACAAAGAGGATTACACATAGAAATTTAAAATAGTCATAAATTGCTATTGTTTCAGGATGTTGTAAAAGATAAATGTATAACTGAAACTTCTAAAAGTCTCTAGATAACATAAAATAAATAAAATTGTATCTGTAGTTTTTAGGTCCCATTATTCAAACAGTAAAATTGACACTACTTACAGGTAAATTATAAAATATAACACATTTTTCAGAAATTTAGTTTTAAGAGCTCAGAAGTACAATATGATTTCACAATGTTCTCATTTGTATTCCTGTACTACATTTAATCATGTATTACATCTGAAATGATGTTAGATGAAGAATTAGTGTATTTGGATTCTTATCCTGATACTACCACTAGTTGACTGTGATATTTAACAAGTCACTTAACCAATTTGGACGCCTTTTCCTATGCATAAAAAGAGACAACACATATTTGTAAGACACTTAAGAAAGACCTAGAATTGTGCTGTTACTAAAAATTTAAAAGTATCGCTACCAGTTAAGAACTTAGAGGCTTGTGTGTGTGTGTGTGTGTGTGTGTGTGTGTGTGTGTGTGTCAAGAGAGAGAGAGAGAGAGAGAGAGAGAGAGAGAGAGAGAGAGAGAGAGAATGACAAGGAGAGAAAATTTGAGTTGTGCATGAAAAGATAAAAATTAGTGAAAAAGGGGACACAAAGTTTATAATATTAAGAATAATAATATGGAGAAATGAAATTTTGAGTTTTGGAAAATTATGTACTTGGACTAGAGTTCTGATTTCTCAGTATTCTAAATTGTGCATTCCCCTTCAATTTTATGCTCAAAATAATTTTACATAACAAGTTATTGACTTCATGCCATGGGTTGTGCACATGCCAGATGCCTCACATCGTGCATAAATATGTTGACAGTTTAGATTGTCATAAAGAAATATTTTCAGATACAAAAGAAACTATTAAACAGAGAACACAAAATAATGATTAAGGATGTTCATTCATATATTGTAGTATTTTTGCTTGTTTTTAAAATAGAACATTTTTAAAAGGTAGAAAAATAAAATTTGTTCTCATTTACAAACTTTAATTCCTGAATACTAACCTGGAAAAAGGCAGACAAGATAAGAAAACAAGAGATACAATGACCATTTTGGTGTAAAAAAGGGGAGAGAGGATGCCTAAAGAGAACCATAGGAGCATAAATCCCTTTTAGAATCAATTTAAAGTAAATGTTGCTTTTTTTCCTTCCTCCATGACTCCCAACAAAGCCCACATTTCTTCCAGATAGAACTATGCAGTCACAAAACCAAGGCAAGATATGAATACAAATATAAGTTCTACATTGTAGTTGTCTGAATTGATTGCATTTTCTAGAGCAGAAAGGGAGAAAACTATAACAAAAGGCAATATTGCTCTTCTACTATGATAGCTACTCTCTCACATGCCCTTTAATGTCACCTAACAGGGGGCATTTTCAAGGAGCAAAATATAAGTTTTTTTATGAACTGAACAAAAATGTTGTTGTTGTTTGTAAGCTTGGAGCATAACCTCTGTATGCAGCTTGCATCCTATGAATAAAAGAAATAATTACTTATTGGTTTAAGCCTCAGAAATTTTGGAGTTTATTAAGCAGCTTTATCACCAAACAAACAGACTAAAGATAGTCTAAAATATTTAGGATTCACTTTGAAACCACCTGATGCACAGTTAAGAATTTTAGAGGCTGGAGTAATAGTGGCCATGTTTTATAGTGGAAAAGCATTTGGTAAACCCATTGCCTGAGAAAATTTGAGAGGTAGAACATGTATTTAATGGGCTTATGGTCCTGGTCACAAGTAAATTACTATAGGAAAGTTACTTGAAGGAGTTGTGTTTGATTAACTACATTGGATAAAATACTACACTGAGTAGGTGAGGTCAGAAAAGCAAGTGTTCTGTTTGAACATGTGAAAAGTAGGAAAGAATCCTGAAAATCCAGGATTTGGAGAGATAATAAATAAAATGATTGTGCCATATCTACCAGTAAATAATAAAATTCTGTTGTGTTTTGAGACATAATAAATGTTAGGAAAGGTATTAAGCTAGGAAACGCGAAATATGAAATAAATAATATGATTGTTTTTCTGACTCCATGTAGTATGGGTTAATAAAATGTAAACATGACAATGAGGAAATAAATAAGCAAAACAATAAGATTCTAAATATCATAAAGGTTTCAAAAGACAGAAAAATGTGTAGATTAGAAAGAGGATAAAATTTAGAATATGAAAGACCTTGGCCTGAATCCAAGTTATGTCATTTATTTGTTATAAAGAGTTGGACAAGTCAATTTTACCTTTGTATACATCAATGATCACAGTCTATAAATTATGGATACTTATGATTAACAAAGGTTTATTGTAAACATTTAGAAATATATCCTATTTATCTAGCTCGAAGCACAGTATTTAACATGCTTAATATATGCTATGACTACAAAATGATGGAGTAAAGACATATAAAATAACTCGATGGGAGAAAAGTAATAATTGCTATAATGACTTGTGAAAACTCAGTACACAAGATTTCCAAAGACTAAAATCTTGGGTAAGATAGAGTTCTTCCCTCAGTAAAAAGGAGAGAAAAGCTGAAGCCAATGTGCTTAAACATCATCCCTTAGATTCTGACACTATTCTATCACATCTTGTTTCAGGATAAGAGTTGGCAGAAAATACAATGACAGAATAACTTGAAAAAATGAGTATAGCGAACTCCAATGTTTAAAAAAAGGAACAAGTATAATACCATGCAATGTCTGTATGTTTCTCTGTCAAACAAGCTATACAAAATCGTCCTGTAAAACTTTAGTATCTTATTCATATTTACTACATTAGTGGGAAAAAATCTTAAAGACCCATGACCATTAAATATTTAAATGTGTTCTTTATTTTTAAAAATATTGTGTTCAAAAATTATTAAGAAAATTAAATAAATTTTGAAATAATTTAGAAATATACTTTAAGCACTTAGAGATGCATGAAATATCTGCATGTAAAAGTTATTTATATTGTTTAAATTTCAGTCAAAATAATAACCAAAGTATATCACTTTTCAAATGTCATAATTGAAATTGTAGATTTTTTTTCTGGCAACTAGCATTCTTTTTATAATCATTAAATATTATGACCAGTTTTAATTTTCCCTTTAAAGGTGTCAGTTGTAGCTCTTAGTTTTTTGACTTGTTTACCTTTGGATGCATGGAATTGCTCTTTGATTTATTACTCTTCCCCCAAATCGGGAGTGCAAATGGCCGCTCCCGCCACGCTGCCTTCATTTTACGTGATCCTTCCCCCTACCTTCTAAATTACTGTTGCTCCTAAAATAGTAATTTTTTAAATTTTATTTTTTTAGAATTTTGAAGAATTTTACCTCCCCATTAACCTGTGCAAATGGGAAACTCATACCCTCCTTTACCTATTACGGGCTGATCAACCGAGGGAAAAAGTTCTTTTTTTTTTTTTGAGTTGGATCTCCCCTCTGTCACCCAAGGGAAATTTGCTCTTTGACCCGTTCCGCACCTTCGACCTGCTGTGCTCCGGATACATTCCCTGCCTAGTTTGTGCTGAAATTTAAGTGGCATTTTACTGCCACTTCCCCAAAAATTTTTTTGTTTTATTTCCATTTCATGAGGTCTTTGAAGTTTAGCCTGGCGGTTAACCCCTGTGTGAATGGCAACCCATGTTTATCTCCCTTTCCCAAAAATTTAAAGGCAATCAAGGGGGAGGTGAAAGTCTTTTTTGTAGTTTTCTTCCTCAAGTCTTTTCTTCATCACTATTAAGACTAATAGTAGAGGCTATTAAGCTTCTAATAAATGTTGTTTGAAGAAAATACAATCACTAAGTCCTCATGCAGACTAAATATACTATTTTCAGGCACACTCTCTCCTTACTCAGGTACCTCCCTATGACTTTCCTAGGAATCATAGCACTTCTTTAAAATAAAAAAGTGGCAAACAAAAAACAAAACAAAACACTGTTAGCTGTTTAAGTACTAAAGAATCACCTCAAATACTCCCTTGAATGCACTCATTTTCAGAAACTTTCTTGAATGCATGTATCATGAATTATTTACTTACTCATAATTTTACTGTTCTTTTTGTCTATTAATATACATTGATTCTAAATGAGATATTGTTGCTATATTGCATGATACACCAAATGCTTTACTATAAAGTCATTCCCACAGAAGAGCGTGAAGAGTTTTGAATATAAAAAAATACTCTTCTATGGAATTTGATTTTAAAAACACACACACACACACACACACACACACACACAGCAATTCTCTTCTCTATTCTAAATGGATTCTTCAGGTCAGAGGAGTCAGGAAAAAAATAAAAGATATGAACCTGGGTCTCCATCTGTCTGTTGAGCATGTTTCTGTTCATTGACCAATGAGACTCAGCAGTTAGTGCCCATATGGTTTGCCTTAGTTTATAGAACAGTTGTCATGGCAACTGCATTTCTATGCATCACTGCTCCTATAGGCTCAGGAGCAGGACTGAGAAAAAGTTCCCTTGTCAAAACAGGAAACAAAGAAAAGTAAAATGTTCCAGTCTTTTATACCAGAAAAAAAAAAGTGCAGCATTTCTACGTGTATGTATGAGGGTGGGAGAGTTGCACATGCATTCTGAGGATGAATGAAGAAAACAGGATTTATTTAGGCAATTACAGACCAATATTCTTTTCTCAAGACATATATATATTTCATTAAACAGCTATATAAAGTTTAGAATAAGATCAATATATTTACAACTTAATTGACTATTTAAATTGAACCAGATCGTTGGATTAATAAACTAGTAAATGAACCAGTATTTTTTCTATGTCCATTTGAAAATAAATGTCACAATAGAGTCATGAAATTATAATGACGAGAGCCGGTACAATGACTCACACCTGTAATCCCAGCCCAGAAGTGAGAGGATTATTTAAGCCCAGAAGATCGAGAACAGCCTAGGCAAAATACTGAGACAAAAATTTTTGTAAAAAGGAACTGGGCATGGTGGTGAGTGCTTGAAGTCCCAGTTATTCAGGAGGCTAAGATAGAAGAATTATCTGAACCCAGGAGTTCGAAGCCATGGTGGGCTGTGATGCACTAAAGTCTGGATGACAGAGTGATACCATGACACCCTCCCCCCCCAAAAAAGGGAAGGAAAGAAAGAAAAAAAAAATACAATGAAGAGATTTGCCCTTCACAAAAATCCATTATAGAATTTAAATCAAGGGTTTTGTGTAATGACAAGTCTTATGGCATAGTAATAAATGCCATAACATTTTCAGGTTATGTTAATTTTGGTTTTATACATTACATTTAATTACATTTAAAGATACAAAAAACAAGCCGGGCTCAGTGGCTCAGCCTGTAATCCCGCGCCTTTGGGAGGCTGAGGTGAGTGGATTGCCTGAGCCCACGGGTTCGAGACCCACCTGGGCAGCGAGACCTCATCTCTACAATAAATCAAAAAATCAGCCGGGCATGGTAGCACATGCCTGTAATTCCGGCTACTCGGAAGGCTGAGGCGGAAGGATCGCCGGAGTCCAGCAGGTCGAGGCTGCGGTGGCCAGGAGCGGCCACTGCACTCCAGTCTGGGCGACAGAATGAGACTCCAACTCAAAAAAAAAAAAAAGATACAAAAAACACTTGTTATCAATAGCTCTTTAAGTATGATCAGTCTGAGTAACTTTTAAGTGAAGTGTCCTTCACTTACTAATAGATCAGTTTATGGACGTTTGGAGAGACTGAGATAAAACCACTTTGAAGTTAGATAACTCCTCATTGTAAACAAACTGTGTAACTGCCCAGAGTAGCACTTATAAATCAGCCTAACATTTAAAAAATAAAAATAAATTAAAAAAAAATAAAATAAAACCACTTTGATATGAACTTTTTACTTTGGGGAAATTGAATGAAGTTATGAAGCCCTTATCAAGCCTGACATGGAATTAAACTGGGAATAGTGCTAAAATAATGGATATGTCCAACATTTTAATTAGAAACACTTCTAACCTGTGCATGTAAGAAATACAAAACAAAATTTTTAAAAATGATGTGCTTAATTTTATAATGTTATTATTTTAGCAATTACATAATAGAATGGTATTTAATAGTGCTTCAAAATACCAATGTATCAGTGATAGATATCAACATATTGAATAATTCCAGTGATTATACAGAATCTTATATTTGGATATCATAATGTTCCTAAAATAGTTGTAGTGACCATTCATTTTGTTTTTATAATTTTATTTTATCTGAGGTTAATGCACTGAATAGGGTGCTAACAATCACACACACACCAGCTGTATCATACAAATTTAGGAATTTTAGAGAATTGCTGATAGAGTTCACAGTTTTATTTGTATTATTGCCTCCATGTTTTCTTTAAAGTTTTATTATAATTGAACATAGCATATGTACAAAAGAGGACATATATATGTTGAATGTGGGAAATTTATGTCAATATATAACCACTATACAGAAAAAAATTATGTATTTCAGAACTTTTAAATTAACTTTTGTGGATCTTTCCAATTACATTCCTTTCTGTTGTCCTAAAGTTGACCACTATCCTGATTAGTTTTGTAATCAATTCATTTTGCAATCAATCAATGCTTTTCTTTGTAGTTTTATTATGTATGTGTGTATACATGCAATGCATAATTTTCCTGTGTTTATCACACACACAGTATCATACAATATGTATTTTTCAACCACTTGCTTCTTAACTCAATGTGATTTTTATTAACTTCACAAATGTTAATGTATCCACGGTAGTAGATTGTTCCATTTCTCTGAAGTAGACCATTCCCTTGTTTAAAGTCCCTTATTGTTTTCAAATTATAAATTCAGGGTAGCATGTACAGATTTTTGACATGGGTATATCGTGCGATGATGAGGTTTGGTTTACTACCGAACCCATTATCCAAACAGTGATCGTGGTACACAATAGGCAAATCTTTATACTCGTGTGTACCCAGTGTGTGGCTCACACTTACAAGTGAGAACATTTGGTATTTGGTTTTCTGTTTCTGCATTAATTCACTTAGAATACTGGCCTCCAGCTGAATATATGATGCTGCAAAGGACATATTTTTGTTCTGTAGCTGCTTAGTATTTCATGGTGTATATATTCCAGTTTTTCTTTACTTAATCCACTGTTGATAGGTACCTGAGTTAGTTTAATGCCTTTGCTATTGTGACTAGTACAGTGACAAACACATGAGTGCATGTGTCTTATCGGAAGAAGAATTTGTGTTCCTTTGAGTATATAATATAGACAGTAATGGGATTGCTGGGTTGAGTGGTATTTTATTTTTAGTTCTTTGAAAAATCTCCAAAATACTCTCTACAGGGGTTGAATTAGTTTACAATCCCACAGCAGAGTATGATCTTTCTTTTTTTTTTTTTTTTTGCAAATTTGCCAACATCTATTATTTTTTGACTAATTAGTAACAGCCATTCTGACTGATGTGAAATTGTCTCTCATTGTGGTTTTGATTTGCATTGCTCTGATAACCAGTGATGTTAAGCATACTTTTATGTTTGTTAATCACATGTAAATATTTTGAGAAGTGTCTGTTTATGTGTTCATTTCATAATGGAGTTATTTGGGTTTTTTTCTTGCCAATTTGTTTATGTTCCTTATAGATTTGGATTATTAGTTCTTTGTCAGATGCATACTTGTAAATATTTTCTCCCAATCTGTAGATCTGTAGATTAGCTACTTATTCTGCTTATCTTTATTTTCTGTTTAGAAGCTCTTTAGTTTAGGTCACATTTGGCAATTTTGGTTTTTGTTGTATTCACTTTTGAGGACTTCACATATTTTTTGCCTAGAACCAATGTCATGAAAAGTGTTTCCTAGGATTTTAAAAATAATTTTATAGTATGAGGTCTTACATTTAAATCTTTAATCCAGCTTGAATTAATTTTAATAGCTACAATAAAAATAATGTATAGGATACATTTAACCCAGAAGGTTAAAGGTTCTCTATAATGCGAACTAAAAAACACTTGTGAAAAAGGCCACAGATAACCAACAAATGGAAAAACATTCCATTCTCATGAATTGTAAGAATCAATATTGCTAAAATGTCCATACTGCCAAAGCAATCTACAGATTCAACACAATATTACCAGGGTCATTTTTTTTTTTTTTGCAGACTACTGTCAGTGTCATTTTTCACAGAATTTGAAAAACAATTCTTAAATTTTTATGACCAAAAATGAACCTGAACCGTCAAAGCAATTTTAATTAGAAATAACAAAGCTGGAGGCATTCCATTGCCTAACTTTTAATTTTACTACAAAGCTGTAGTAACAAAAAAGCATGGCACTGATACAAAATAGACACATAGACTAATGGAGCAGTAGGGAACCAAGAAATAAAGCCACTCACCTACAACCAGCCAGGCTTAGACAAAAATAAACAATAAGAAAAGGACACCCTATTCAATAGTGCTAGGACGTCTGGCTAACCATATGCAGAAGAATGAAACTGGACCCTACTTACAATATTATGTATTGTTAAGTCTGTAGATTACTTCAGTCAGTACAGATATTTTAACATCATTGATTCTTCCAGTTCATGAGCATGGGAGTCCCTCCTTCTCAATTGTTTGGAGTAATTTCAGTGGGAATAGTAGCAACTCTCCCTTGTACATGTGGAAGAATTTAGCTGTGAATCTGTCTAGTCCAGAGCTTTTTGTTTGATAGCTTTTTAATTACTGATTCAGTTTTACTACTTGTTATTCATGTGTCAGGGATTCAATTTTTTTCCTATTTCAATCTTAGGAGGCTGTGTGCTTCCAGGAATTTATCCATTTACTCTAAATGTTCTAGTTTACACACATGAAGGTGCTCACAATAGTCTCTGAGAATCTTTTGTATTTCTGTGGGATCCCTTGTAATATCGCCTATTTCTTTTCTTGCTTGTCCTTATTTATATTTCCTTTCTTTGATGTGTTAATCTGGCCAGCAGTCTACAACCTAGTTTATTTTTTCAAAGAACCAAATTTTCATTGTGTTGAACTTTCATATGATTTTGGCTTGTTCGTTTGGTTTTAGTTTCATTTAGAGCTCTTCTAAATTTGATTATTTCTTTTCTTCTGCTAGTTTTAGGTTTAGCTTGTTCTTGTTTTTCTAGTTCCCAAGGATGCAATATAAGATAGTTTATTTGAATTATTTATAACTTTTTGATGTAGACCTTAGTGCCATAAACTTTCCTCTTAGCACCTGATTTTGTATCATCTTTGAGGTTTTAGTTTGTCGTGTCTCTATTTTCATTTATTTCAAAGAATTATTTTTGTATTACTGTCTTGGTTTTGTTGTTTACCCAAAAGTCATTCAGGAACAAGTTGTTTAGTTTTCCAGTATTTGTGTGATTTTGAAGATTCCTGATGACATTATTTCTATTTGTGTTCTGCTGTGGTCAGAAGACATGCCTGATATGATTTCTATTTTTTGGAATTGATTAAGACTTACTTTATGACCAAACTTAGGATATGTTCCATGTGCAGATGAGAAGAATGTTTTCATATGGTTGTTGGGCAAAGTGTTCTGTAGATATCTATTAGGTACAATTGGTCAAGTTTTGAATTTAAGTTCAAGATTTTCTTCTCAGTTTTCTGCCTTAATGATCTGTCTAAAGCTGTTAGTGGGATGTTAAAATCCTTCAATACTTATTGTGTGGTTGACTAAGTTTTCTCCTAGGTATGGCAGTACATATCTATAAATCTGGGTTTTCCAATCAATATTGGATCTATTTATACAGTAGTAACAGCTTCTTCTTAAAGTAAATCCTTTATCATTTTGTAATGCCCTTCATTGTCCTTTTTTTATGTTGTCAGTATGAAGTCTTATCAGATACCAGAATAGTGAACCTTGCTCATTTTTGTTTGGTTTATCTTAGTGTTTACTTTATCTTGAGTTTATGGGTGTTTCTAGAAGTAATATAGGTTCCTGAAGACAGAAGAAGGATTAATCTTGTTTTATTTCATTTTTTTAAGTCAATTTGCCCCATCTTTTAAGTGGGGCATTTAGGTCATTGGTGTGTGTGTGTGTGTGTGTGTGTGTGTGTGTGTGTGTGTGTCTATGTGTGTGTTGGCATAATGTTCTTAGCTAATAGTGTTGTAGTGTTGGTTTTATGACTGCTTTATAGGGTCTGTGGATTATGTGCTTACTTTTGATTTTGTGTCAGGAAGTATCAGTTTTTTATTTCCATGTTTAGAACTACATTAAGCATCTCTTGAAGGGCCAGTCTGCTGATGACTAATTTTCTTAGTGATTTATTGTCTGGGAAAGAGTTTATTTCTTCTTCAGCTATTAAGCTTACCTCAGTGGGGCAAGAAATTATTGGCTGATGACTTATTTTATGAATGTAGATTAAGGACCCTCCATTTTTTCTTGGTTTGTAAGGTTTCTGCTGAAAGGTCTGCTGTTTGCCTGATGTATTTCTGTGCAGGTGGTATGTCCTTTCTTTCTAGCTGCCTTTAAGACTTTTTCTTTCTCAATGATTGTGAATAGTATCTAACAACTATATGTCTTTAGGATGTTCACCTGTTTATCTTGCAGGAGTTCTCTTGGTTTCTTGTGTCTACATGTTGACCTCTCTAGCAAGATTGGGGAATTTTTCTTGCATTATATCCTGAAATACTTTTTCCAGATTGCTTTTATTTTCTTCTCTCTCAGGAAAGGCAATCGATCACAGGTTTGGTCTGTTTTAAAATCTCACATTTCTTTGTTTAAACTTGTTGTGTGAAGGGTTGATTTGAAGGATTGGTCTTCAAGCTCCAAAACTTTTTCTTATGCTTGGTCTAGTCTGTTGTTAAGGATTGAAACTGCATTTTGAAATTCCTGAAGTGAATTTTTCAATTCCAGAAGTTCAGTTTAGTCCTTTCTTAGAAAGACAGTGTCCTCTTTCAAATCTTTATTTTATTATAGATTTGTGGAATATGCTACGTAGGTGGGCTGCATGCAGGTGAAGTTTGGGTTTCCAATAGACCCTCCTTCCTCTGGTAGTGGACCTGGTACCCTTTGTGTTGTCACATGCACTCCACTCTCTGCCTTCACCTCCTCTACTAACAGTGGTCAGTGACTGACAATCTCTCCCTTGTTCATGTGATTGTTGTTCGAGGGAACACATCTACATTGTTGAGAGGAGTGCAAACTAGCTCTTTCCATTCTTGAGTCATTTTCCTAGCTTCTTTTTTTATTGCATTTTCACTATCTCTTGAGCGTTGTTAAGGATTTTTTTTTTTCCCTATCATTGGGTTGGAGTGTCTCAAAATTTTCTTGTATCTTCCCTGTGGGTACAGCTGTGGTATATGTTTTTGTATTATCAATTGGCTTCATTTAATTTCCTTTCCTCTGGTTCTCTCCAGAACCCATAGGCAGCAGGGGCAGAGTGGCAATGTTGAGTTACTTGGAAGGGTCTAACAGGGACCTCTAGGGTTTGGGACCTCAGAGGAGTACTGAACCACAGTCAGTGTTCCAGTGGAGGCAGGCCAGCCTGTTGTGGTAGCTGCAAAGCTCCGTCTGACAAGTAGCCACACAGGCATAACATCTGTGCAGGGGGCACACGGAAGCACCTCAATTCTTCACATTTTCCCTGACTTATGGGCAGCAAAGTGGACTAAATGGTGACAGTCACTGGGAATGGTCCAATAGTGACCTCTGGGAGCTGGGCCTTCTAAGCAACACTGACCTGTAGGCTCTGTGTTAAGGCAAAAGTGGGTGGCTATATCACACTAGGACAATGCTTTGGAAATAGGAAAACCCCAACTGGTGGGGCGTCATGGAGGCCGGGTGCATGTCCTAGCACACCATCTCCCTCTTTCCTCTCTGGCCCATGAGCAGCATGGACAGAGGAAGTTGAGCCACAGCCACAGTGCTACATCAGGGGCAGAGCAAGTGTGGTGTAGCCTGTCTCCAAAGCAAGCAGTTCCATTTGTTGAGGAGCAGCAGACATAGGGGCTACTCCCTGACATGATGTCTGCCAGGTTTATCCCTAACACAGATGCAGTTTCTATCCTGGGGTGCAGGAAGTGCCTGCCACCCCTTCTTGTCAGGGCAGTGGCACCCATCACCAATCTACTCAGAGGACAAGAGCCTGCTGGATTCCATGTGGGCTTGAGCGTTACCTCTGTTTAGACTTCAGGCAACTCCATTACCTTGGGTCGAAGACTCCGGGGGTGGAGTGAGGTGTCAAGCAGGCTGTCCCATGACTAGAATTGCAAAGGTCCATAGCAGAAATGTGAAATATCAGAGGTTCTCTTACCCCTTTCTCACACTTGGATTCGTGTGGTGACTCCAAACTGAAGTTGACTCTGCAGGCTGCCTGGTCTCACTCTCCCACTCTCCATGGTTCCCATTGCTTATCTGGTGAACTTCAGCATACTCTCTTACAGACATTCCACCAAAGTGCTAGTGTTTGTTCAATGTTTCAGTCTCACTCTGTGAGAGCAGCGCCCACTAGCTGCTTCCAGTGGGTTATTTTGAACCAGAACAAAAATTCTCTTGTTTGAATTTGCTTTGGTTTCTCTCATTAAACGTTGAAACGTTTACTTGTCCCAAGGTTTACTGTTTTCTTTTTTGTTTCTCTGTCTTGACTACTATGGGTTTGGTTTTAATGCCACAGTCTTTTTTTCCCTCTCTGTGTCAGTTTTCAAAGCTAGGTGCACAATTTTATTTTTTAGTGCTACCCTAAAAATATAATGTATATGATTATGTTAACAAATTACTAAGTTAATCAAGATAGCAATCCTCTTCCAAACCAATACAAGAATCTTAGATTTCTCATTCTAGCCACTTTCTGCTGATTTATATTCTATTCTAGTTCTTTTAGATTTATCTCATGGTTACTTTATCCCTGCATATTAACCATTGCTGTTATTGTTGTAATGTCAGGTTTTTTTTAGTCAGATTCTTATCATCTTATTTTTTCACAATTACATTTTTCATCACAGAACTTCTTTTTTAGAATGATCTTCATTCTTCATACATTCTTGGTAAATTTGGATGGGGAGTTGTGAGTTCATGACAGACTCCCTCAGTTTTTGTCTGAAAATTGATTTATTTATCATCTTCATTGAAATATATTGACACTGTATATGCTGCTAGATTTCTTTATTTTTTCATTTTATAAGCAGCTTGAAAATATAATTCCATAGACTCTTGGCTTTTATTATTTCAGTTGAGAATTCAACCTTAGTATTGCAATTCTGGTGTAAAAATTTTGTTGAGTCGGGGTCTTCTTTCTGTCAATGAGTCAATCAATTGAATTTTATTTCATTATTGTGTTTTGGGGGGTTATAATTTTCATCTGTTTCTTTTTTGTGTACCTTTTACTTAGTAATTTGTATGACTTTATGCAATCTAAAATAGACTTCAGTTTACTTATATGTAAAAGGGGTGTTATAATAGTATCTAAAACATGATGTTTTGAATATTACATTATTATAAATATGTATATATGATTGCAGGCATATATGCATTACTATTTATAGAAAAAGACTCTCTTATATGTGAGTTTACGTGCATACAGATGTTTATAATAATCTCTGATGTATATCTTCAGGATTGGTTGTAATGTTGACTTTTTCATTTCTGATTGTATTTATTCAGTCTCTCTCTGTCTTTCTCTCTCTCTCTCTCTCTCTCTCTCTCTTTCCCTTTTTAATCTGGCCAGGGGGTCTATCAACATCGTTCATCTTTCAAAGAACCAGCTTTTTGACTCAATGATATTTGTATGTTTTTAATATATTTTTTAATTTTATTTTTTGGTGTAAATTTCAGGTAAGTCTGTTCTGACTTTGGATATTTAATTTCTTCTTCTAACTTTTGTTTTTGCTGTTTTGATTTTCTGGTTTCCTTAAGTGCAACATTATACTGTATGAGATTCCTCTATTTTCTTGTTGTGTGTGTGTAATGTTATAAACTTCCCTCTCAGTATGGATTTAATGGAATCCCAGAAGTTTTGATATGTTGTGTCTTTATTTTCATTTGTTTCTAGGGATCTTTTCATTTCTTTCTTGATTTCAGTGTTTACCCATAATAATTCCGGAGCATGTTGTTTAATTTCCATGCATTTGTGTGTATTTCAAGGTTCCTTTTGGTATTGATATTTATTTTTTATTCCACTGTGATCCAAGAAGATGCTTGGTATAGTTTTGACTTTTTGGAATTTATTCAGGCTTGATTTATGACTATGTAGTTGATTTAGAGCATGTTCTATGTGAAGACTACAAGAATGTACATATATTCTGTGGTTGTGGGGTGGAGTGTTCTGTAAATGTCTGTTAGATCAAATTGGTCAAATTTAAGTCTCAGATTTCTATGCTAGTTTTCTCCCTCAATGTTCTGTCTAAAGCCGTTGGTGGGGGTGTTGAAGTCCTCCACTATTATTATATGCCTGTCTATGTTTGCTTTTAGGTTAAGTAGCCATTGTTTTATAATTCTAGGTGCTCCTATGTTGGTTGCCTATACATTCAAAATGAATTTTTTTCTGATGTATTAAGCCTGTTTCTATTGCATAATACACATTTAAAATCCTTGAGGTAATTCTAATTCTTGTGTCATTTTCAGTGATTCTATATGATGATTATCTTTTCTTATTCAATTTGAGATCCTCCTAATTATCAATAAAATGAGTAACTGTTATTTGTAACCTGGGCATCATAGATTTTATATTATAATATGATTAATTTAATTTAATTGATATGTTTTTGCACACAACTTGCTCTTAAGATGAAGGGGACACCAACTCGTTCTTTCCATACTAGGCTTTAGGTCATCCTCTTTTGATAAGGTGGGGAGCAGGAAGGAAGGGTTTTTCTTTGTTACCACGTGTTTGGAAGAGGTAGGAACAGGGTATACCTGCTTCCTAGCTGGCTTCCACTGACACAGTGCAGGAGTGGCCTTATTAAAACTGACACTAACATTGCCCTTACATCACCCTAGTGGGATGAGGAAGAGATGCTTTGTTACCCTTCCAAGGGCAGGATATCCAGGTTCCCCACATGGTCTTCACTAATGAGTCATGGTAGGTTTCTTTAGGGGCCTTGTTATTGCCACATGGGGATGGAATACCAGGCTACCTACTTGGTCTTCTCTGACAGCCCCACCACAAGACCTAGCTCAGATGGATGTCTAGGCTCAATTTGCTGGCAGGAGTTAAGAAGGGACTGCAGTTGTTTTCTGTTGTATTTGGCTGGTGATTGTTTACAGTCCAAAAGTTTTCTACCTTGGAAGACTATCCATTTCTGGTTTTTGTTTAGAAAGAGAGTCTTTTCCTGTGACATTTCTTATTTCCTTTTGGCCTTTCTCCATAATTCAATCTTTAACATAAGAACAAAAGCCCAAGCCAGTCTCGGTGGCTCAGCCTGTAATCCCGCACCTTTGGGAGGCTGAGGTGAGTGGATTGCCTGAGCCCATGGGTTCAAGACCCACCTGGGCAACTTGGTGAGACCCCATCTCTTCATAAATCAAAAAATAGCCAGGTGTGGTAGCATGCGCCTGTAGTTCCAGCTACTTGGAAGGCTGAGGTGGAAGGATCGCCGGAGCCCAGCAGGTCGAAATGCCGTGGCCGGGAGCGGCCACTGCATTCCAGTCTGGGCAACAGAATGAGACTCCAACTCAAAAAAAAAAAAAAAAAAAAGAACAAAAGCCCAGAGAACATGCCATTGTGCCATTGTTAGGTCTCCAGGTGCCAACTAGTTATTTATTTATTTATTTATTTATTTATATTTTTAAATTTCTGTGCGTGCGCATGTGTGTGTGTGTGTGTGTGTGTGTGTGTGTGTGTAGCTGGGTTATTTGTTGTAATTAATTGGGAAAAATAGGGAAGAGTATGTCTACTGGATCTTCCTAGAACATTATGGCTGCATTTCAAAAACACAATCATATAACATTTTAGCGAATGAAAACCATAATGAAGCTGAAAAATTCCCTTTGCCTAGTGGTACTGTAACCGTCCTAAATTCATAACACAGTGCATTATTTACATGATTTTTGTGAACAAACCTCCTACACTGCCAGTGTCAAAAAATGTAGCATATACAACTATAGACAGTACATAATACTTAATAACATTAATAAATGACTATGCTATTTGTTTATATATTCTATTGTTATTTTAGAATGTATTCTTTCTACTTATTTAAAAATTGTTAACTGTAAAACAGCCTCAGGTACGTCCTTGAAGAGTACTTCAAACGAAGGCATTGTTATTATGGGAGATGACAGCCCCATGCATGTTAGTGCCCCAAAGACCTTCCTGTGAGACAAAATGTGGAAGTATAAGACAGTGATTGTTGGGAGCCAGCCTTGGAGGCCCGCCTGATTGACAAAGTCCAGGTGCGTTGAGGACCTCCGGCCGCAAAGCGAGTCTGGGCAGCTGAGGCCCTTCTGTCTTCCATCTTTCTGTTGGTACAGCTGAAGAAATTCTGTGTGATCGTGGAAGAAGAAGATGGCATGTTTATGCGAAGTACTCACACTTAACCTGAGAATGTCATGGTTCATTTTCCCATTTTCCCACTATGCCGCTTGGCCTTTTCTAACATATGCAAGGGTTAAACTCTGAAGCACATCAAGAATGCTTTCTTTCACTTGGTTATAAGTTACTAGATATTGCTTGAGTAAAAAATGATATAAGTATATTCACTCCTTATTTGATTTAGAATTATGCAGCTTAGTGTTTAGACATAAGGACTTTTAGAAGTACAAGTTTATGGTAAGTTCATTATGAGCTCATTATAAGTTCTAACACTTATCTAGGAGTTATGTAGGTGATTTATAACACTGTCTTCACAGACTTAGGATAGAGATTAATCATTAAGGTTTTTACTTAATTCAATAGTTAAAACTCTAAGTTAACATTTATAGAGTGGGTTTTCACTGAACTCATAATATACTAATCAGACACTTTTATGATAACTTAGCTAAAGACAGAAAGTAACCTTGGGGGCCTGGGAAACATTACTAAAAACTTCTTTTGAGTTTTCTTTAGAAACAAGCACTGCAGGATAAGAGAAAAGTAATGGAGACACCTGGACAAGAAAGGCGATTACAAGCTCTGAAGGTCATAAAGCCCCAGAAGGAAGACTACTGCTAAACTTTCGGGAGACAGTTCAAGGACTGTAATTCGGGACTTTGGACTAAAACTATCATCTTTGGCCTTATGAATAAGACTCATTATCTGAATGTTTACAGGGTTCTTGGCTTGTTTGCTGCTAAGACCACTAGATGGTGGTAACTTGTAGAGGATATGTACGTGAAGGAATTTTCTTTGTCTTGCCCCTTTACGAATGGTATAAAAGCTCTGTGTTAACTAACATTAAATTGTCATCTGTTCAGGAAGCAGGTGTCCAGGTATATTATCTTCGTCTTTCGCCTATCCATCTCTCCTTCAGGACATCTCACGACCCTCGCGGGGCAGGACCCCCACAAGTGATATTGATCATCCTGATCCTGTGTAGACCTAGGCTAATGTGTGTCTGTGTCTTGGCTTTTAACAAACATAATTAAAAAGTAGGAAAAACAATTTTTAAAATAGAGACGGTTTATAGAATATGTATTT